>JAIOKQ010000006.1:19762500-21237500 GCA_020654165.1 Oryctes rhinoceros | reverse complement strand
GCAAGTACCATCAAACTCGGCTATCCAAGGGTAGACCAACTCGTAGCTAATACAAAGAAGATGTTTCTCAAATCTCGAAAACGGATTCGCCAATTTAAAAACTTCTGTCTAAGAATTGCACAACCACCTGAACCTGTATTAACCAGATGAAGGCATCTAGCTTACAGCAGTGTCGCATTACTGTAAACATTTTCAGAGTATCAATTCTTTTATTTCACATTGAAACCACAAGATTCTGAAACTATTAAAATAGGTCAAGAACTGTTTTCGGATTATCAAATTGAAGGAGATATGGCGCAAATTTGCAAAAAGTACTCTGTTGTTGGAGAATATCTTGGAAAATTGCAAAATAGTGCCGTTACCGTTATCGGAACCACTTAACATTCTCGATTAGATGAAAACGGTAATTTTTCAAATATAAGCACGCATTTTCGTCATGTCGCAGAAGGCTGAATGAATCTACAATGGGAGCAATATTAATGTTGCAATACACCTTCGATTGCATCCAGCCGTCAATGGAGAAAGCCAAGAACTTTTTTTTTTGTTGTCTTCTCAGGAAGGGTCGGCTATAATTATACTCAACTGAATCAGTACACATATATCAACTTTGCGTACTACTATATACATATAAGTACATACATATTTCTTAACTTCATGCCTCCCATGTAAATTAAATTTTTACCATACGCATTTTACAACACAATCAACAATTTTCCGCAGTGATGTGTAGGTCTTTTACTTAAATAGTCATATAAACAAACACAATGTACAATACTGAAGCGATAGAAATCCCCATATTATGAGGCCATAGGTAGAAGCCACAGAAAATAAATTGGCCGGAAATGCTAGTTGATTTAGTAGTTGAGATCATATTCATTAATGCAACACTAAATAACAATGTCAGTTTGAATATGTTGGGAAACATTATCGATCGATCCTCTGATAACGCACAAGGTTCGTAACCGGTATAATTGAAGATTGGCAATATTGAATCACTGGGCTGTATATTTCCAAGATTACATGAAACACTTTCCGATTCTATGTCTTTGCCAATGGCAAATATATATTTGAACTACGTCACGAGAAAATTTTAGACATTATTCTTAACTTGAAAAAGACCAGGATATTTTATTACGTAGTTCGCTTCGACCGAAAAAGCTGTAATTATAAATTATCGCAACCCTCCATTACGCCCCATTACCATCTGCGGAATGTTTCAATATAGAAACGACGTTTCTTTAAAATGCGAATAACGTTTTGTACAATTTTTTATGCCCGTCCCAAATCCTACGTGCCTTCATCGTATTTTTACATTTCATCGTGCAATTTGAATGTACACGTCTACGTTATCTTTCTGCAGAAATATTTTAATTGCAAAAAATATAAATCGACATATGATGCATTTATCGAGAGGACAAAAATAAGACGCAGGTAGCAGTAGCCTACGTAAATATTTCAAATAACATGTTTCGGCGCAGCAAACTTTTTACCCTAATGTGGTTATTTTATTATTTAGCAAAGAAGGAAAATTTCTGTACTACGAGCTGTTCTACACCTACGCGATGTATAAAGTGGAACATGCTATTATTTTTTGACAAGTTTAGAGAATAATAATGATAGCAACCTACTGTGGCGTAGGTTGGTAAACATTACGTAGGTATCGGCAACCTCCGCACTACACAAGTTAAATTAATCACGTAATAATACAATCATCAAACCGATATAGTCGTTTTGGGGGACAAGAATGGTCCTCATCATTAACCGGTAATCGAAATGGTTTCCTTCCATTCGTGTCCTCGTAACGATTGTTCCGGATGAATTATTATATTATTATATAATTAATTAAGCTTGTGTGGTGGGGAGGTTGCCGATACTTATGTGTTGTTTATCAAGTTTGAAGAATTAAATTCACTGTTAACTGTTGGTTAATGATAACTAGCGAAGTAGGCTTATTGTCGCATTACGGATAAAGCAGAATTAATCACCTTACCGTTCGCAAAATAAAAGCTGATGCAATTAATTAATGACACCCTTTTTAGAGCTAACTTCGTATAATTGTCTTTGTCAGAATTCGTTGGCAAATCAATACGGAAACAACTTTAAGATATGCTATGGCGAAGATTTCCACGAAATCCTTCTTATTCAACAAAAAATAATGAAAGGTATGTTTCATAAGGGAATCTTAGGATTACCCGTACAAAGGCACCAGCAAATTGGCTTATTTTGTTTTTCAATAATCAAAAGGCCTTAACGACGGTAGCGTAACGATTGCAGTATATATAAATCTATATACTTTTGTAAATCTTTCATTTTCTTGTTCCATTTTACTTTCGGAATCTCCTTTCCTTTTTCCTCATTAGAAAACGTTTTAAATGTTGGTAAAGTTACGATATACCGAGAACTTGTTAGGTAAGATTATAATATGTAGTGGTGTTAAGATATATCGTACCCTTTAATATAATTTGCTATACCTATCTTTGTTCAGAGACGGTCGGATTTCTAATAAGAAGTGTAACAATAATATATTAAACGGCAGGTATCAGTTATAAAAAAGTAACAATGCTTATTAATACGACGATAAAGGTTCGTAACTGACTTTTTTTTATTGAACATATCTTATCAATGATAAAGGTAAATATTAGTTACCTGGAAATTATTAAGGATTAAAAATGGATACTTACCCATCGAAGAGCTTTGCGAAGTTGCATTGGAACCTATCGATCTAGTATTTACATCTGGTATGTGAGTCAGTAGAGCATTGAAGAAGTTATATAACTGAAACAAAAAGAAACCTAGAATAAAGTGCCAGTACAACAATTTCCCTCTAATTTTTTTCTACAATATTGTTCTGAAGAATGAAAAGGTCTTCAAATGCCATTGGAAGATGTATCATTCACAAAAGTAGTTCATCATAATATTATTGTAATGCGAATATAGAACAAGAACAAGACACTTATTCGTAAAGAGTGAGTTCTAGAGCCCAGTACAAAGCTAATAACCCGGAAGAATAGTCAACTCCAGAGATTGGCTTATAACTTCAAGTATTTCGAATGTCTTAGAACAATAATGACTAATGACAGATCACTAAACGTCGGCGATTACACTAGCTGTAGAAGCTGGCTACTGTGCATGTAGAAAGCATTGCCTTGAAGGTTCGAAAAACAGTTAACCCTACAGTGGATGAATTGGGCCTAATATGTTCATATATGTATTAAATTGTTAATAGCATTTACTAATAGAATGGTATACAATAATTTGTTTGTCAGAGGTCATCGATGAAATTACCAAAAATAATTGACTGCGAAGTATCATCTTCCATGACAATGAGAGCTCACGCATAGCACGTCAAACAATTGATTATTTGAAGAAGAAAAATATCGCTTTAATGTCTCACTACCTGCATTTACCTAATATTACATAACGACTTCTTTTTATTCCCGAATATCAAATAAAAAGTTAGTGGGCAGCGATCTTTATCGCCTCAAAAAGCTGCTGATCCCAAAGCTATGTTTTAGAGGTACCATTTAACATATCAAAAATGTTTCGAAAATTGGTTGGGACACATGCAAAGGTATATAATGTTTATTGGCGAATATAGCGAAAAGTCGACAAAAGGATTTGTACCAAAGTTTCTTCTTCTCTCAATATTTTTGTAAAAATTTGAAAGGTATCTTCCGTACGTTGAAAAAACAATTTATAAAACGTTCTTTGGGATCTCCCAGAAATAGGAACAAATCATTTACAAGTTTATGCTTACATCTTTAATAAGCACTACACTTTCAACTAATTATTCTTTACTTAAAAAGCGATTGACTACAACGTAGAAAGAGCATCTGTAATATGATAATGTTACAGATGCCTAAGCAATAGATATATTGCTTTCACATTTTTCAATAAAAATGTACACTTTTCGTATGAAATAGCGTTTTTGCATTTTTCAATAAAACTCTATTTTCCCTATTTAATGGTTGACTTCCTTTTATCGCCTGTCAATATAAAATTCACAAAGCGAACATGTGTATACTGTACATCGTTATCTACGTTTGTTTCCCCTATTTTATATGTACGCGCGTATCCAAAGTGAATATTCATCTTATTAGTTTGTCTTTGAAGAACGTATGAGTGGGTGCTTGGAACTGCAACCTGTATGTTGAGCAAAGCTATCCTCTTAAAGTTCGCTTCATCTTCGAATGTATAACAAATGATAGCCTGTACTCTATATAACATAGATAGGAACAAATCCAAGTAAGAAGTAAAGGAAGTTGTAATCAAGAAAACTAGACGTAAAGCCGGAAACATCCAGAGACGTGCTTTAATTCTGCAACGTCTACAGAAAATACATTGCATGCAGATACTCGATAAAGACAATGTTTAAACGCTACCGTCGCGATTTGTAAAATAGTGGTACAGCGGTTATGTTTCATGTAAATGGATAATCTGATAAAAATTTGCATTTCAAATGCTTGGTTTAGTATTTATAAGGAGAGATTCTGTCTATTTTACATATAAACAGAAAAGCGGATAAAATCTGAATATTTATGCACGAAGAGGCTTCCGACGAAATTTCAACAGTTTTATGTCTGCCGGCGTTGTTTTTGTTGTGTCTATGCGGTTAGGACACTGTGCTCAGTTAATTGCAATTTGAATCATTTGGCTATATACCAAATGTGTATCAACACGTGGAGAACTAAATGATATCAAAATAACATACTGTGCGCTCATAACTTTTTTTGGTCGGTAGTGATATCTATCAGCAAGAGAAACTCGAACTTAGATGAAAACCTTCAGGTTTGTAATGTGGGCTAATGTAGTAATAATAATTTTTATACCATTTTATGTCATTTGCTATTTGCCTTATTATCCAAAACATCTGTAAAATAATACTAAAAATAAAGTCTTTAGTCATTTAAAACGTATTGGATGAATATAAAAATTATCCGGTAAAAACTATTATTTCGAAGATTATTTATGATACACATTAAACCAAATATACGGTACGTAAGAACTTAGTGCGTATAATTGAGAAAAATGGACGATCCTGTGAAGAAGAAGAATGTTTCCTGCTTATCAAGGAATAGCGATGGATAGCGGCGGTTACTAGTTCTATTATTAATTCTATAGCTTGATTTTTTAAGAAAAAACTAAATTAATTTTAAAACATCGTAACGTCGGGATTGTTAACCCTTTCATAATATGTATAATATTACGTGGGAATTTAATGGTCTACAGCAGTAAAAGAAATGAAAAGAAAATGTGTGGGGTTGGACAAATTGCGTCAAGTATCCCTTTATCACTCTAATTGCTTCACGTGAAATGAATGCAAATGACATTTGACATACGTATTTTAAGTGATAATTAAATCTTACTCGGATGTGTGTAGTAGATGTTTACCAGCTGCGATGTTGTCGACAAAAAAATAAATTGATATCAACATTTTTAGACACATCAGATTTGATCATTTGAGCACTAGTTGGCGCTTTAGTAACGTCCGGGTTTTTAAAAGGAAATCTACCGAATTGGTCAAATTGCATTTAGTATCAATAACTGTTCCCTGCAAAACCCATGCAGTTTACCACTTGCTATTTGCCCTAATACCCAAAAAGTCGTATAATGATACTAAAAAGAAAGTATTTAGTCGTCTGGAACGTATTAGGTGCATGTAAGAATTATTCGGTAAAAACTACTATTTTGAAGAATATTTATGATAGATACTAGACTAAATATCCGGTTAAGTACATTGTTTATTTAATGTTAATGCAAATTCCTCTAATTGCGGGTTTAAATAAATTCTTACCGTTTCTACTGCCGCTAAATGCATTCTGAATCCACTTTCTTATAATAACTATTAAAGGTCTTGCTAAAGGACATTGCAAATCGTATTTAATCATCTGATATTTGTAATCGCTTGAAATGCATGCATATTAGCCTCAATACTTCCTTTTATTTGATTCAATTGTTATCGTAATAATATTTTCAATGCATACGAATTATGTAGACTGAAAAATTATCCTTTTATTCATTTATCGTACTAAAGAGAGGCTATGTAGTTATTGGTAAATTAGAAAAAAAGTGCATTATGTGCTAATGCATATTGTTCCTCAAATTCTTGAACGCGTACCCTCTTGTTTGCCCTTGGACCCTCTTAATTTTTTAATAAAACAGTGATAAGTCAAATTCCATATAAGATCATTTTACTAGATTTGGTTTGATAATACCTTAGTTAATTTTGATAGTAATGTTGCTTTTACAGTTTAATCCGTCGCTTTTAATAAATAAATTCTGCTTTTTATTCTCACGCATATTTTGCCTCCCACCTTTTACTTTCGCAAATAAGCCGAAGAAATTCATTACTCTAACTTATACACCCCCGTAACTTATTAACTTACTGCTATCGTAGCGCTCCTACAGTACATAGAATAAGAATAATGGTAGCAAGGAGTGCGGCGTCATATAGTAAACAACATCCGAATCAATCATTATATTATTAATTAAACTTGTGTGGTGCGAAGGTTGCCAATACTTATATGTTGAGAATAAGAATAGTTAGACTTTTGTAATAGATTTTTTTCTTATCTCTTCTTTGTTATAAGAATGGATAGTCGGTGCGATGAGTGAATTCTTGTGTTGAACGGTCAAAAGACGTGTATAATACAATTAAAACCAACGTTGCCTGCTTTATCTAATGTTTATGTTCGTTAGTTTTTTGTGGATGCGCATCTTAAATGGCAATAATACTGCGATGAGTTGAGGCATAGACAGTCCACGGGTTTATATAGCATACGACAATTGGAAAAAAAATGTCGATTTAGATTTTCTCAGAATGTTTTACTTCGCCTATATAGAATCAATGATGCGATATGGCCAAATCTTCTGAGGCTCTTTAAGTAAGGCTAATGACTTATTTGTGCTTCAGAAGAGGGTTGCGAGGTGTATGACGGGGCTCTCTCAAATAACTTCTTGTGGGCCAAACTTTAGGCAATTAAATGTACTCCCTCTACCCTCATTGTACATTATGGAGATGTTACTATTTTACCAGAAAAACGAGCGAATATTTATCTTTAATCGAGATATCTATCCTGGCTCGTGGCTAGAATAATTTGAACGTTCCTCGACATAGGATAACTCTGATTGAGGGAAGTCCTCACTATAGAGCCATTCGATATTATAACAGGCTTCCACGTGATCTCAAAGGCTGCTTAACATTTTACGCCAGTTTAAAAACAAACTGGGGTACGTGACAAATTATTTTACAGTGTGGCTGAGTTTCTTCGTAGATAGCACCTATTGCTTTGTTGTTATTTTCTTGTATCCGTTTACTTATTTTAAACTCGTATTTTTATTTTTACAAAAGATTTATTTATACAATTGTTTTATTTGTACCGAAATATCAGTTACATAGTGCCTCAGCTATTTATTGACGTTGTTTCACTATTTTGTTCACTATTATTATTTAACTTTGATTTTACCCATTGTAACTTGACGATGTCTCTGTTTTTTTTTAACTAACGACAAATAAACATTACATTACATAATATACAAACATCTTCCAGTATTTATCCTGTTTATATTCTTGTATTAAGACTAACACCCTTTCTAGTTAATCACCAATAGAGTAAATACAGAACGGTTGTCCAATTTACAGTATAAACATTTTAATATTTTGATTGAATTTTCAGGGTGGTAGGTTATTGTAAATTAAACGACAACGTTCCTTTTTGGTTTTATTATTAAAACTATCAGGATAATTGAATACGAAACAACTTGAAATCACAGTTTAACTTCGCTTACAAAATATAAGCAAATATTCATACGTATCATCTTTATATCGAACAAAAAGCTTCACACTGATGGAGCGTAATTAAAAGTTAAATGATACGTATAAACATTTTTTGTGTCTTTATATAGATGTAAACTAATTGTCACATAACAAAGACATACAGTTATTTCTGAGAATATACTTATTTTGCTGTGGAAGGAAAAAGATATAATTTTGATCCCGAAACTATTCCACCGTTGTCAAATTAAAGAGCAAATACATGGGGCGATTACTTACGTAAGTGATCTTTTTTCTATTTAAGTTTTAAAGTGACTTTGTGCAACACTCAACTTAAAAGATTAGAGAATAAGAAACCCACATAGACGTTAGTTGTTGTTGATATACAATTCACTTTAAGTTACCCTTTAAGCTACCCTTTAAGTGTAGTTGAGGAAAATAATAATTAATACTAATAAGACTTGTATTTGATTGCAATAGAATTATTATATTTAAACATTAAAATAGTAGGACGTATTTTTATTCTCATCGGCGCGACGGATTAAAAAGATTCTTTTATTAGTTAACATTTTTAACTCAAAATAGTTTTAATAGTAGTTTAGATAAACTACTACAAGACAAGAATAAGAAATTTAATCTTTTAATATGTACGAAAATAAATACGAAACGAAATAAAAACGAAAAAATAAACTTTGAACGAACAAACAAAGTTATGCAATTCTCCACTACTTTCTCTAAATTATAATTACCGTTTGAGTTTATAAATTGTATTACTTTCCGCTTTCCCTTGATATTCATCCACTTAGCGAAGCGACAGTATTCGTGCAAAGCTGTACGGCGCAAGCTATGAAAACAAGTTGTAGGCAAAGTAATTTTGGCTCAATACACATAAAGGCGTCAATCAGTATTTAGCACGGCGGTGCCAAGATAGCTTGGCATGTCACTAATGGAAATTATAACAAATTATTTAAAACTTCTAGTTCAGTGCACTTTATTTATTGTAAAATGTGCGCGTATTCAAATTACGTTTATTACAGTCATTAAACTGAATTTTTCGCCGCTACGCCTCGATATTGTTTGCAATAATTTCAGCTGTGCGTTGTAAATCGCCTCCTTTTTGTGGTTCATCTACATTGAAATGTGGTTTTAACTGTTAAAACTGTAAACAGTAAAGAATTCGTTAATTGCATGAAACTATTACAAAAACTTACCAAATTAAAACCGCGTTGAGTTCGATTACAGATGCAATAGCTACGTCAATTACATCTCAGTATGCGTCGTCGACCCTCACCATAGTTTTACTTTCCTCCAATTAAGTACTATCCAACTATTGGTTGAACAACATTATACAGTTTACTAATCTCGTTAGATAAAAAAATATATTTTTTTTTCAGAATTAACATCCGCACATACACCATAATAAATTTGTAAAATGGTGGATCGGCGAGTGCTAAAAACAAATTATATAAATCGTAATTTAACAAATTAGGTACCGATGAATATGCTTAGAGTATTGTATGTCCGTACACATTGGTTAAAACAAGTCATCTTTCGTTTTCAACTGTCTGCGAGTATGCTAGCCACTTCAAAATATTTGGCCTCTTAAATAAACGCCTGCTTATTAAAGTTATCCGTTAAAATAGTGCATATGGATTACAGAAACGACTTCCTGTTTTAAAATACAACGTGATCTTTTAAGCATCTAAATCCAAAAATAAATACCCGAAGATTTTATTAGTCAAAATGAATAGCTATGTATTGTAAAATACATTGACGTACGCTGAAAGAATATTCTAATCAAATTGTATTTGTAGCAGTAAATTAATTAAAACGAAATGTTATTAACAAATGTTTTAAATATAGCTAGTAATTAAATTAAATTTAATTAAATGTAATATATTTCAGGCACCTATAAAATGTGAATTTTGCATTGATAATTTACATACGCAGTGAAAGACTTTAATGGTATCAATTAGAATGTGTGCAGCTGTTCCATTCCGACAATAATTAGATTTGTAAAACGAAAAATGTACTGTCTGTTATTAAACTGTTCCCGTATGTTAAATATTCGCGGGCATCACAAATATTAAAAAGATAGAGTTTAGATCATAACATTTGGCTTATTTCACCAGGGTAGCGACATCAATATTTTTTTCTTTCGGTGGTGCAATTTCTAGAAAAACACGTAGCACTCATGTCAGTTGTCCTATAATAAAACGCCGAATCAGTGGACGGCGTAACGCGAATTAATCAACAATAATGGACAAGAAAGCACCAACAGAATGGCTCTTCAATCTGACCTCGCAAATATTTATCTCCACATAATAGCGATAATACTTCCGAAAAGAAAATAGTGGAAGTGCCACAAAAGAAGATGAGACAAACGAAAGGCACGAATAATGATCTTAGAAAGGAAATAATTCCAATGGAAATAATACCCATCTACAGCAGTAAAAGTAATAATATTATTCATTGTGACCTTTTAATATGTTCTTCTAGAAAGTACAGATTACAACGTGATTTATGGATAAATAACTGAAAATTGTAATGTTTACACAATAAGAGAAGAATGATATTATTGTTAAAGCTAAAGGTTTTAGTTGACGAAAGTAATAAGAATTAGGTTCCTCTAAGTCCTCTCGACTCTATGGTCAGACAGGCTCCACTTTCATAAAAAATATATAGCTCTGAATAAAAGCATATAATGAAAACCGTCCACTGCAAACTTATACAGGGAGGTGCTAAAATATATATTTGAAGCCAGGAATTTAGAAACAATTTAGATTTCTACTAACTGGTTCTAGATTTTGAAATATCGTGTAACAGCTAAGTTTTCATTATATTCTAATTTTTTTCAATGGTTGCGTAGTTTTCGAGAATTCTTCGAGAATTCTAATTTTTATATCACGATAAACAAGAATTTACCAGCTTTTTCTTACGTGTTACAACATGTTTTCACACGTACCTCGAAATACGCTCTCATTAGATGAGAAGAGTAGGTATGAATTGTGAAAGCGGAAGGTAAAACTATCTTGGACATGTTCAATTAATTAAAGAGTATGCTACTGCCGAAGGACGAAGTTTGCGCAATTACGAGTTCGTCTAGAAGAGATTGTCTTAACGATCCAAATGCATTCTGCTACAATCTTAGTGAATACACCATAGAAAAACAAAAGCAAAATATCACTGATTTCGTAAAGAAGGCGTATTTTTCTTATTTTCGTTTTACAATTGGAAAACTAGATAAATCTTAGGTTCCCCATAAAATGTGTAAAATGACCGGAATCTCTACAGCACTCGACAATAGGAAAGAGAAAAAGCTGAAACTTCGGTTTTCATATGGTGCGGATAGAATAAAAAAAAAACCATAATGACGATTGTTATCTTCATGTTGTGAACGTGAAAGGCTTTAATCTCTACAAGAAACGTAAATGGGAATATTTCGACTTAGAGCCAGCAAGACTACCTTTAGCATATGATGAAAATATACTTATACCAGCATTCATATTACAGCGCCTGCACTCTTTGTCAGGTGCGGAAATGCCGCCGATCTCATAGTCTACTACTACAACTACTACAGAGTCTTCCAACGAAAGTGAATATGAGAATATGCGAACAGTTTGCCAACCTTACAACACTTAACTCGGGAGGTGCTTTTATGATTTAATACTTGATTTTGATCCGAACTTGTAGCATCCAGATTGAAAGAAATGAAAAGCCCAGAGTTACAATAACAGCTGAGAAAGGTGGGATACACAAATGATGGCAGACTATTGTAGCGATTTGTTTTTTTTTCTCGGTAGAAACATACTTTTTAGTTTTATATTCAAATTAATTTATATAATTACACATAGTTATTTTGTACAATTATAATTTGATGTATTTTTCACTTGTCTACCAATATATTTTTAATTTTATTTTTTGTTTTTTTTTTCATATCGTTTCAAAAAAAAAAAAAGCATTATCATAAAACTAGAGTCAATATAATAAAAATGTTAACAAATATGGAATTAACAACACTAAGTTACTCTGATACTGCTCTAATAACGGAAATAATAAAACCTCTTATTACTGTATTGCGTCGTCACAATACTGTAACTGTAATCTACTACGTCAGACTTCCTTCCTATTTTAGTGATAATTTAGGTGGAGGTGCCGAATATTTCCACATGTGGTTATTACTACAGAATAATGTTTCTTCCAGTATCATAATTTGTAGAAAAATCTTCATCATAGCAGATTTTTTTACACACTATTCGCTATTTATTTAGCAATTTTCCTCTTTCTTTTTGAAATTCTTTTATTATAAACTAATATACCTTAACTTCAATCACTATTTATATTTTTTCGATGTCTCTCACTGACTGCGGGATCATCGTATTGCTCTATAGAAAGGTAGTTCCATTATGCACTAAAATCTTATTAACGTTAAAGTTTATCACAAATGTAATGCCTCCGCACAATTCATATGATATGAGATTAACTGCCGCATTCATGGGGTCGTCCTTTTTCAAGATTGGTACTACCCCAGAACGTTTCAATACCGAAGGAAATTCGCCATTTTGGACGGAAAAGTTTACAGCATTTAGGAGCAAGCTCCGAAGCACACCGTAGACTTGTTACATGATAATACGCTCAATTTTCTCCGCGTTTACAGCGCAGCAATAAAAACTGTATAAGCATACTCGCAGATATCTTCGAGATTTGGGCAAAATAATAAGCTACAATGTTGCATAATTTGTTTAAGCTTAGCGCATGTAGGTAATGCCTCCGGGCAATTCTTATAAGATGAGACTAACTTCATTTAAAATGAACTCTTTAAGTGCTCGTAGAAAAATACTGCCAGGATTGTCGCGTATGAAATTTAGAACGAAACACATGACCGTTAAGAATTGGTATGATTCGATCTGTACGTTGTACACAGTAAATACGTTCAGTTTATTATTTCATGTGTTTTCTGTCATATGTATGGTTGGTTTTCTTTTCGTTTCTATAATGTATAATTTTCGGTGTTAATGCGTAACGGGAATTTCTTTTCGTTGTGGGTTTTCCTAATGAATAAATGTAATAAATCGCTGTGTTTGAAGATGATTAGCATCCCGATTATGGTTCATATCCTTCTTATGAACTATGCATCCAAATAGTCAATAAACATGAAGTATGTTTATTTCCAAATGCTGTAAAGTTTAAATTAATTAAAACGTGTCTTTAATCGGAATCGACCAATATTAATATTAAAATATAAGATATTTACGCACATCTGAAAAATATTCTATCACAGAACATGCAACGTAAGTCACTTAGGCAAGCATCGGTTATTACCTGTAAATCGTAATTATAAAGTAGATGCAGATAGCTTAGTGGAATTTAATTATGATCGACAAAGTTGCATGCAATTAACTACTTAGTTGCACCATTCGTTACCAATGAAGATTAATTCACCCAACTACTTTACGGAGATTATTAAATAATGTATGTATTACGGTAGTTTGATAACAGTAATAATTTGATTTTCGCTATTTTATTTTATTCAACCTGTACTATAACTGTCCGTTCGTTATTTTTACAAGTAATTATACTACAACTTCAATGACAATAATATTCTTAAAGTTAAATCAAAGCATAGAAAAAAAAACCACTCAATGCACAAATGACTATTATTGACTCCGACTGTGAGCGTCTTACGTAAAGAGAATTTTCTTTTTTTTTTCGTTTTTTTAAGACAGTTCAATCAATTTAGTAAACAAATAAAAAAAAAAGGAAATAATATAAGAAAGGTAGTTTAATAGTTGATTAAGATATATATACCGGACAAGATCTTGTGGGACTTACACTTTTCGCAATTTTAGATCTACTAGTCAATTTTTGGACATTTGAACATGTTATTTAACGCAGATAATGAATTTGGTAACATGTAATCTAGATTCACAAAATAAAAATAAAAGAAATGTTACTTGTTACTTTGAATTAAATAAAAGACTGAGTTAAATAAAATTAAACAAGAAAAAAAGAGCAAATTTATTTTTATATAATAAAAATAAAATAATAAAATCATATAACAATTTATATAATTTTAAATTATATCATTCATTTAAAAAAAGATCGTAAGGATACCATGTGCTGCACCTTGGCTGACCAATCATTAATGTATAATGCTATCTAATGTATTAATGTATAATGCTGCTATGCTGTAATTGAGATGTCGGTATAGTTGGCTAGAAAAAGTCACCAAACGATCTCTTGTGACGTCAAATTGATCCTAAGAGCTCGTTACTATTATCGTATTAATAAGAACTGCCAAACTGCCAAATCTCATTCCTAAAAGCTTCTCGTTACTTATTGTTATTATTTTATTACATGCAGAATTTGTCATATTTTTGTTTTTTGTTATCATTATTAAGACAAAATTCTTTTTAATCCTCATTATTTCTTCACTTTTTAGAATCTCGTTCGAATTAATTAGTTATGATAGAATCCTTTAAAGTTATCGGTTGTTGTTGGACAAGGAGTTTATTATCCTTTTAATATCATTACTTGCAGGATGACTTTGGCAGGAAGTATGCAAAATTACCGAGCGTTAATATTATATATAAATCTGGCAACAATTATGACCTAATTTGCCGTGCTTCAGCAAGAAATTTTCCAATAATTTAAATATTATTGACCTCTGTTAAATCACTTCACTCCGCAGATTTTATCCTCCTTACCCTAGTTTACTTACCGCAAAGTTCAGATATTTCCGGTTGCACAAGTTATTATATTTCACTTCACAGTAACTGTTGCCAAATTAATCGAAAATTAACACTATTCGTTTATTAAGAACAACTTACAAAACAGTAAAAACAAAGAATATGACAAACGTAAGATGTAGTCCCTGTAAATAATTAGCTGACAAGCTTAGAAATTGTTATTGGAAATGGAGATGCCCTGCTTATCGTAAAACTTATTAAGATAAGGCATAACATATATAGTATCGTTCGATTTACGTTTCGATTGCTTTTCAAATGTATAAAAATTTGGCGGGTGTTAACAACGAAAGTTTAATGCCCTACAATTAATTTTTAGAACTCTAAGAGCCTCCAAACAATTCATGCAACGCTCTACTCTAAGAACTATGGGGATAATGATATTAACGAGTCCAAAAATACTTCAAACACCCTCTACACGCTATATTTCGTTGCTGAATAAGGTAAAACAATTAGATTTAATGTAAATTCAGGGCCATTGCCTGAACAATGGCAAATATCCTACATAAATTAATTTTGGATCGTAGGAGAATGGGATTTAAATTTTAAAAGGTTGCTCTAACATGCGTATTCATGCTCATAAAACCTCTGAAACACGTTTACGAAGAGCACTTCCAGAAATCCTCGATTCCGCTGAAATATTACGTAAGTTTGGGAAGGGACACAGTTTGTTTATTAAATCTAATAAAGCGAAGTGGATGCTGGGGAGCTGATGTAAGGGACACTTTAGCAAGTCGCAACATGAATCAAAATTTGTTAAACGTTTGGCGTATGATTTTCTTTGTATATTTGTAATATTTAAATTTAAAAATTTAATGTGACTAATATGCTTTATAAATAGGAGCATTACATCATTTTTATTCGCTATCTTGACGTTAACATTCCTTGCTTTTATAATCTAAACAATTACACTTGCACTAGCAGCATAAATAACAATTGACAGGTGTTAGAGCTAAAAATAGCTTGATGCGGATTAAAAAGAGATCATTGAGGCTAGCATTTTGAATCGTAATAATAGTGCTCTATCTCTTTTTGAGTGTGTAGCTCCTATAATAACTATATATATTCATTCATGACTAACAATCACAATTAATATTTTAAGTAATAATTTTTAATGATTACTGGAATATCCTTAATATATCAAATACATATCTAACTGTGTACTACAAGGTACATGCCAACATGTCTACTTGGGAATACAGGAGTGCTCCATTCCATTATATATAGCCAGGCGTGATATGCGAACTGTTGACAGCTTGATTGATTAGTTTTACGTCTGATAAACGCTGGTCATTTGACTTTTTTGCATGCTAGAAGAAATAAGAAAAAGACAAATTTCAAAATAATGTAAGGCATACTCTATTCTGGCGTTGACTAACGTTAAATTCTTTTAAAGCATTTTAAAGAATTTACATTAGTTAGCTTTTCCTTACTAATTTTGCAATAATTATTATCCGATAAGCTTTTTCCAGATATGTTTGAAAATAGGATGGAATGAGCTTTAAATTTGAAACAATTAGTTTTTCGAGAAAATGCTTGTTCAGGTCAATTTTATCCTTTTTAGATAAACATTTTTACATTATTTTAGAGTTTTCTCCTCTTCTGGTTCTTCAATAACGACGTCAGAGGCAACATCAACATTCTGGACACGTTGGAATTAGCGGGAGCCGAACACTGAGTCCAAAATTTAAAATTGGTGCATTTTTCAACGCTGTCAGAATACAGGATATCCACTGGATTAAACAGAAGAACTAGAGTATTTGTAATGATTCTGCCGATTTAACTAGCAAAGGCAAGCTACGTTGCCTAACCGAGACAGAACCAGAATTTTATGGAAGTCTACCAGGGATCTAGCCGCAATCAGCATAAGTTTTCCTGCTTTCAAAATCAAATTTCCTCTGTTTGGTAAGTCTTTCATAACGCTTCGGAACGAATCTAATAAATCTACACAAGATCTTTCTCCCGCCACATTCTTAACGATAAGCGTTACATTTTAACATTTTCTACATGTTTCCTGTTTGTGCACTCTATACGTATTGAAATCGCAAAGGAACAAATACTAAAAACTTTAAGTTTTCCCCAATTCTCTAACTTTTTACTAAAATATTCCCTTTCACAGATAGTCCTCTGAGCAGGAAACTCTTGTATAAATGTTATATTCATTATAGGTAATCATATCCTTAGCAAGCTTATACATACAGGCTGATTTATGTTCAACTCTCACCAATCGAGGATCACGATTATTATTGGAATCAGAGAATAGATTTACATTTGGCAAAGTTTCAAAATTTTGCACTTGCTATGAACTTGAAGAGAGAACGGGCCAGTGACAAATAACGTTCAAGATTAAGAAAAAAAAAAAGAAAACCTAATTTTCTTCGTTAACCTCTAGCACCTTTATTTAGTCTTGCAGGGCAAAAATAAAAGCAGATTTTCTGGGCCACGTTCGTTCTTGTATCTTATGAAGTAGTCGTATACTACGTTTCAGTTCAAATTTCATGTTTTATCTGCACTTGCTTTTGACGTCGTCAAAAGCAATAACTACAGGAAGCAATAACTTTTAGCAAGCAATAACTAAATGTAATGTTATTTAGGTTAACAAATCCTCATGCAAATGCCCTCTTGAAGCTTCACTTAAGTTGTTCATATTTTATTTGTTGTAAATATTGAAAACATAAATAAAGATGATTGTAGACCATTACTGCACCAATAATTGCGTTCGCCAGTGTAAAGGGTAAGATCCTAGCATTGGTTCTCTTCCTGTTAACAGAGAGCAAGATGTGATACAGACAACCGATATCGTATAATAATCCAATAATCACGAAAGAACGATAACTTAAATTAAATTAATTTAAATATTACTAAACTAAAGTTAATGTACGTTCATCCTTATTGCTTATTGTGTTCCAAATTTTTTAATTTCCTTTACAGTACAACGTAACCTTCCGTTCTTAAGTAAAACCGTATACTGCCGATCTATTCTACAACCTTACCTGATTCCATTATCTATAACGTTCCATCAAAAAATAGGAGCGTAGCGTATTTAGGAAATTAAGAAATAATTTTACTTTATTATGGAACAAATTCATCAATACTTTTAGGGTATTAAAAGATTATATTGAAGCTAATATGTCTTTAAACTATTTTTTAACCCTAAACTTCACTGATAGTTACTTATTCTTGCAATTATCATTGTTGAATTGAAGCTTAGGCCATTAGTAAACGATCTAGTCACCCTCTCGCTAGGGAGCATGCTTTTAAGTTAAGTGAACGTTATAATATTCACTTAGTCGGACGCGCGTAATTAATAACATCTCCATTGTAAATGCAATCGGCGACGGTTAATGTATCATAATTAAATTTATCACTCCGATTGTCTATGGCAGAGTCGTGTAACATGTCAAATTTCTTAACGAAGCGTTATTGAAGGAGAGCCTGTAGAATATCAACGCTTACTTCTGTTTCTTGTATCAAGATTTGCTCTCGGTGGGAGTTTTTTTCAATGTTTGGTATTAGGAATCTGGGAAAGCAGCGAAGTTAGGAAGATGTTTAAATAATAAGAAAAAAACATGATTTTTAGGATTTTGTTATACATTGTACTAGGTTGCGATAAAATATAGAACTAAGCAAATACTTTTAGAACGAAAACAATGATATTTATGTAATTTTGCAGGAAATTCATCTGATTTCGAATTGTTTCTTGTTACTATATTTCTACTTTCAACCTTTTTATTTAAATGTCACCCTCTCTATATTTGTGTATTCTTCAAATATGTTAGTTGCAGCAAATTTTTAACCATCAAAACATTTTAATATTTTAGCAAGATGAACATGTCTGAACATGTTGTTATTCTAGTGTATGAAAACTAAAAAGTGAATGTGTATCTCTCAATTTTTTACAGATAATGATACAAAAATCAGTATGGACGAATCCGGAAAGACAAGGTCTATAGTAGTCTGCAGAAATATACAGTGAAATTCCTCGTCAATGTTTTCTCTTTAAAAGCGAAATCAACCCAAATATTTGAATATAAATTTATCGAATAAAATTGTTTTTATTCAAAATATCTTCTTAACTACTAAAAATAAATAAATGGCGCTTTAAATCTGTCCCGGAGAACTGTAAATATTTCCCCGTTTAATCATCTCTCTAGATTTAGTACTTCTCAAGATAGCTGCATTAAGCATAAAAAATAACATCCTATACGTCCTATTGATGAATACAAATATTATTCCGCCACTGCAAAGCCGATAAGATATTGCAGAAGCTTTACTAAAGCCTGCTTGTCAATAAAATGATCCTCTGCAACAATATCAACTTTACCATGCACTCCATATATATATATATATATATATATATCGATTTTGGCAATTATATAGGCTGAATTTCCGAAAATATCATTGGTAAGCGAAGATAGCGTTCTATAAAATGCGTGAATCAATCGCCAGAATTGCGAATGGACGAATTTAGATCGAAAATTTAGTAAGTCGCATAGAGAAAGGTGAATAAATATGCGAAATTATCGCTTCTTTCTCGTTTTGAACATTTTAAGCATTTTATACACGCTCACCTACTGCCAGTTACGCCTGGCATTTTTAATTTTCCTTCAAAAAAAAAGAGCCGACGATATATATAGAATATACGACGATATTTAATAAAAATAAATTAGAGAAAAGAAAGATAAACATATGAAGGTAAGATTAATGTTTATACTGATCGCCTTTTGGTTGAATTACCACAAACATTTATTTTGGCAAAGAAATAAGCGCAATATTAATAAATCCATGAGTATTTTATACAATTTCTCTTATATCTTATTCATACATACTATGTTAATATACCTACTTATAATCTTTCTTTTTTTATATTTTCAAAGAAAACAAATCATTCCTGATAAAGGAGCCATGCATATTTTTTAGAAAGTCTAAAGTTAGTTATTTTTTTTTGTTCAGATATAGGCCAATTTTCTTTCAATATCTTGTTCTGAAAACTCAAAGTCCACTGGTAGATCAGGCTCTGTTACACTATTTGCTCTTATATGATTTTTTTTCTTTCTAAATTGTAAATATGACTCTCTGTGAGTGCGCCTTAAATAAAAGAACAGTAATCAAAGAAATGATCCTTTCTCACAAACATTTTTTTTAATTAAACTTAATTTCATGCACTTAAAAGTGAAGCTTTCAATAGAAGCTTTGAATGCTTTATTTACATCTTTTTGATAACTGTAATACCTTTACTTTAATTCTAACCTGAGGATGTGTTATATATAACACGAAATTTAAATTGTTAAAAAATAGCATTTTTGAGAGAAGAGAACTTCTTTCTGCCTCTTCTATTCAAATTGTAAATGTTTATAGAGTAAATAAAGACCATTGTTATTAATAGCAATAACGATCAGTTTATTTACTTTCTACTTAATATAGCAGCTCTTAAACAGCGATAGGGTGTTCTAATTGTTAGTTTGTGATACCCCTTGTTTTCGTAAATATATGTTCAAGTTAGTTTGTAATCAATTAGTTACACATTTTCTTTCCTATAATCTCTCGCGATATCAAGTATCCCAAAACAATATAATCCCAACAGTAAGTAAATACTACCCCACCCTCCCTGTATTAGCCATAGATTTTGTCTTACGATTCCTTGGTATATTCATCTTACTTGATATGGTCAATGTAGTATGTAATTCTACCGTAATTCTTCTTTAGTAAATTAAATATTATCCTAAATGTTTAACTAGCGTGTATTTATGATATTAAATGTTCAAAGATAATGTCACTAACAAGAATTATGCAGCCTTTTAATTTTAAATGGTTTCGTAGTTCACGCCAATACCATGCAAAAAGTCTCTACGGTCATTATTTAAATGTTAATACTCCCTAACCACCAAAAGCACAACAGAGCGCACCTAGTAATAATAGGAAACAGAGTTAGTGATAATAGCCATAATATGTGTAATCGTGAAAAAAATATATGATAAAAAACGCAAACAAGCCATTAAAAAGTAATCTCGAAGGTATCTACACTGTTATCCCAAGCATGTTGCAAATTAGTATTTTAAAACATCAGATCGCCTAGGCACTTGTGATACGGTGCTTACTTTATCAGTCCTATGAGGATGTAACAAATAAAATAAACACAACAAGGAAACTGTTAGAAAGCTCTGAACTTTCTGTTTTAACAAGTTACCAGCCTCAATATAAAGATGGTGCTATTCGTAAAAACTAATTTCGTAGTTACACATGCGTTGAAAACCACTTTTGAAATTCGAGCTGTCATTAAATTAAATTCTTGCAATTAAAGCAGAGGTGAATGCTGTTTATCATTTGCCACAATGCACATTACCAAGGCCCTGTTGAAGCAGTCTAATTGAAATAAGTTGGAGGTCTTGGGCGGGTTAACAACAGTAAATGGAACTTGACTAGTCTAAAGCTAAGGCACTGTTGAAGCGGTAGACTACGAAGTCTAAAAAAAGGAAGACTTTTCCATCGGCCGGGAAAGTGATGTAGACGGTTTAATAGAATAGTGTTACACATCATTGCTTGACAAGCTGAAGATAGAAATTACAGAAAAGCGGACGCATTTGAAGAAAAAGAATGTTTGTTCCACAAAGAAAACACTTAAAAATTTACGAATTCTACTTCGAAATGATAGACTCCTCGCCCTATTCACCAGATCTAGCCGATTTTTTCCTAGACACAAAGGAGGCCGTAACATTTATAAATGGATACTTTATACATCTTATTGTATAAAGTGGCATTTTTGCCAAGTACTCTAAGAACGGATTATAGAGATGGGAACATCACTAGGAAAGTGTATAGACTGCAAACCTCTCGATAGCTGAACTTTATCGCTCTTTCGCTAAGTTCCTCTTGACGCACAAATTTAAACATATTGATAATAGAAATGATAGCAAACTAACTATTCGTTACTCAATATTCGTTCTTTGCCGAAATCCAAGGTAGCGATTACCGACACAGAAAAGAATTCAGCTCTTTTTATAAACAGCTACCGAAATCTGGCGTGTTGTGGTTATTGCGGTTCTATTGACACCTTATCTCTTCTCACTAATGAAGCCAAAGCTATAGTTGTATATCCAACAGAGGTATAGTTTTGAAACTATCACACACAGCATTTTTTTTATTTAAACGAGAGTAGGAGAAAAATCGATTTCATTGAATTTTTCACTGATCTCCACAAAACGTTATTAATTCATATACTTAGAAAACTGTTTCAAGCGAAAAGAGTTGGTTGTCTTCTGAACCACGTTATAAGTTTCTTGAAAAGAAACCTTCTTCGGGAAATTAGTAAGAAAAACAACAGCAGTAAAGAATCGATAATCCATAACTTAGTAGTCCGGATATTGTGAAGATTTGAACGCCATTGTAAACGTTGTAGTCCGGACTCACGTATTTCCAAATCCACTTTTAATAAGCCTCAGCTTACAATTTTAAGCTTCATAGTAGGTACCGCATTTGGACTAGCTACTGATCTGCGCGATGGTCTCTAAACACTATGATGCCGCATCGAAAAATATAAATCAAAAACTAAGGGATGTTGGTTTTTGTTTCATTTTGAACAATTGTTCATTAACACTATACGGTGTTGGAATTTCTTTGAAATCAAGATAAAATTGAAAGATAATTTTTATATCTACATGTAAATAATGTCTTTAAGACATTTTATCAATTTTCAACAAAAAAATAATATTATTCTGACCCAGACATACCCAAAATTTTAAAACATATAGAATACCATGAAATGGAGAAGAAGCTACACGAAAAGTTTCATCATATATCGATCACATTTGAAATTCTCGCTGTAAAGTTTTTGTTGAATGCTACAAGATACGTTTTTAGCGAGCCGCGGTTGTTTGCATAACTTCAAATCCCGACATCGTCTTCATCTGAAAATATGCGAAGAAAAACTTTCCAATAACAAAAGTGCGGTTACACCCGCACAAACATCAATAAAGACTGTGATACACGCGGAACGAAATTGCCACTTTGGTCGTTGAGGACAATGAATAGAGGTGAGAGCAGTTTTGATATTGTGGGGAACAACCGCTGTAACACTTTTTGTTTCTTCACACCTAAAGCGTGGCCGGAATGTACCTCTAGATTAAAGACCATTCTCACCGCATCGAATATATCGCGTATACCGACCTGCCTCATGTAATCTTTTGCACCGCTAACGAAAATGAAGGCAATTTTCTCCAACTTCTCGAAGTCTGTACCATAAAATAGCGTAATACAATTATTTATTTTTCTTTGAAACTATTGTACTCTTGTAATTACCGTAGCAGAACGTCCAAATCATGAGTAATAACACTTGAATATACACTAATTACGAATCGGATATACACTCTTCTTTTTTAGCTTCTACTGCTTCCAATGCTTCGTCCCGTACGGATGTATATACCTCATTTACAAATTTTACTAAATGTCCGTGCAATTGCAAATATTCCAGGGTTGTATCGATTTCCATCGAGAACGATGTTTCTCTTTGAGCATTAAGAAGAATATCTTTTGTTATGTCGTGTAACTCGATTTCGTTGGTATTCGTAGGTGTCCCATTATTATTATTGGCAACTTCGAACGTTACCATCAGCAAACGAATTACATTTATATTTATGGTGACCATTTTCAGCACTACGGGTATGCACACAACCAACCAATATCTATTATTAATCCCGAGTGTGATGAACTGTATATATATACATACATATACAACTTGATTATCTCATTCGCTCTATATTTTTTAGAAAAACATGTTTACTATTTACCCGTCGAATTGCTTTCTACGATGCATTGTACACGAAAAGTATTATGATTGGCATTATTTAAGCTCTGCACTTCAGCTAAAAATATGTAGAGATGTCGATATAAGTAGCTTTTTTTTCTTATCAATTAATAAATAAATAAAACTTATTCAAACAAATAATTTCCAAAAATCAATTTCACCTATTTCCTGCAGAAAAAAGAAATGCGTAATACAGACCTATATGTGGTCTACGTATTCCCAAAGTTTCATAATTTTTTGAATTTCCGGGTTCTTTCTTTCCTACCATCTGCAAATTAAACATAATAATTTATAAAAATATGGCTTTTGAAACTAAATATTTATATAACAACATTTCAAATTAAATGCATTGTTAATACGATTAATATTATTGCTTTGAAAATTCAAATATTTTACAAACAATATTTACAAGTTACATTAAAGAAAGTTCAAACACTATTCTTATTGTTGCTTTTCAACCTGGAATTCTTGAATCGTACAATTTTGATCATACTAGAAACATTGACCAATTTATCTCTAAATTTTCGTGATTCTCATGTTTCGTCCTTTTTTTCGGTATACAATTGTTTATTTCCGCCTCGAAAGTAATTGCTAATTCGGAATATAAATCAAATGGGCTCACGTTCGAAAGTATCTGCGGGGCTTATTAAATACTTTTATCGATATTTCACGGGATAACATACACTAACCCGTAATCGCTCTGTAGTTTTTTTTTGTTTCTCCACGTTGTTGCGTATTGATTTTGCCATAAACTCTTGTGCTACACTTTTTCTCGTTTTCAGTGTGCACTGTTTTACGATATATTTTTAATTAAGGGTTCGCGTTTGCTATAAATTTAATTTAGATTGACATCAATTCAGGCATAGCGGGTCTTCACGTTTCCGTTCAAACGAAACTCGCACATGTTGTGACACTTTGTGTGTGTATTCGCCGGTATCTTGCGTAGTACAGGATTTTACATCCGGTGTTACACATGTTGTACTATTGTTTATAATTACATTATCGAGGCCATCAAAATCTGGAACGTCGTAAAGCGAATGGACATGACACTAGCGTCAAATAGATTCCACATTTAAAGCTACAACGTATTACGGTTCGTGTGGAATGCTGTAGCATCTCTCTAAATAAAAGCCATGCTATAACTTAGGTAACGACAAACTTTAAAAATTTATAACTTTACTGTCAATAAATTTCAGTTATAATCTAACCTGTAAAAACATAAAGTATTGGCGTAACTCGTTAACATCTGCCCTAATGCTACAGAGAAGGAAGATATTATGGCCCACAACGGTACTAAAAAATGCTAGCGGTAATATTCAACCATGTCACTCGTAAAGGAGAGCATGAAGTATGATTATGGTTGCATTATGCCGTACAGCTGCACAAAAAGGAATAGATTATCCGCGAGAAAGTAGGAAGGTAATTAATTGCCGAATGAAATGCGCATGGAAACTATTTCAAATATTAATTTTTACCAAATAATGTTAATAATCACTTCTACCATTCCATAGCCACCTCTGCCTGTTCTCCGAAAAATGGTCTCTTTTATAGTTTTCGTGGTATTAAAAAAAAAAAGAAAAAAATTATTTTGAAACCGTGAAAATTTTTCAAAGCAACTGCACCTTCAAATTTCTCAATTCATCCGCCAAAAAAAATCTATATCGTCCTCTAATTTTTCATCGAAATCTGCATTTGCGAGTTGCCAATGTTCCTTTATTAATGAAAACTTTCAAAAGCAGACCCCAATTGCATAAAGGCCTTTCAATTTGACGAGTACTTAGAACTACATTAAAATAGGGAAGAGAAGGTATTTGTAAACTTCATAATGCTTTAATGAATTGAATTTTCTTCGAGTTAATAAGAATGAAATCTCATAGTTAATATGAGACGAGAGTGGGCCAAAAAATCCACACAAAATCTAAAATATAGCACTCGTGCTATCGAAAGTGGTTTTTTTCCTAGTCAGGATCATTAGTCATTAGATAACTGCCAAAATTTCAGTTATATTCACCACACGGTTTCGCTTTTGTTGATTTCAGCAACGAATTTTTGCTTATGTAGAAAATGGAAAAAAATGAGTTTCGAACGGTGATTAAACATTTATATTTAAAAGTCTTAACACCAAAATCAATCAAAGCTGAATTGGATGAAATTCCATTCCATTTGCTCCTGTGTTAGCAACTGTTTACAATTGGGTAAATGAGTCTAAACGTGACCGTACATGCACAAAACATGGACGTCGTTCTGGATGTGCAGCGGAAGTTACTACACCGGAACTAACTGACAGAATCCACGATATGGTTTTGGATGATTGACGAATCAATGTGCGCGAAATAGTTGGTGCCGCAAGCAACTGAGAAAAACCGTCCTCATTTGAAAAAAGAAAAAAAATCAATTCTATCAAGACAATGTATGGGTGTACACTCGCGCACTTTACACTGCCAAAATTATGGAAGTTCGAATTAGTACAACATCCACCATATTCACTGGACTTTGTTCCTGGTGACTTCTCTTCATTTACAAAATTGAAAAAATTGCTCGGCGGACAACGGTTCACATTGAACGAGGAACATCGGTCAAATAGATTCCTATTTTATGCACCTTCCAAATTCCTACTTTTTGGAGAGCTTAAAAAAGCTGGAAAAACAGCTGGAAAAATGTATAGAGTTAAATGAAGATTATGTTGAAAATAAATAAAAATCTACAGAAAATGCTTTATTTTCTAAGAACTTATTGAAGAACCCTCGTAACAGTATCCCATAACAACGAAAGGAACTAATAATCTCACTCAGCGTGCGGGGATACCGCCGCATCCACCAAAACTATGTCCTTTATTATCCTCAGGAATTCCTAAAGTTGACGAAATAATATGATTTACCTATGTACAGCTCTAAACTGAAATTTCTACGCAAAATTACTCCTGCAAGCAGTCTAGAAATCATGTAGGCATTCAATTCCTATTATTTTCGCTCTTTCACATTCTATAGATAAGCATTTGTTATATCTTAGAATTGTTAAGAGAGAAATTTGATAGAAATCCATAGTGGAAAATATAATTCAATTGAGTCTCGCCGCAGTTTCAGCAAACTTCGCAACTTCATTAATTCATCGCCAAATAATACGCGCTCGTCTAGGTAACCACATGTTAGGCAGTTGTCGAACTCGCGCGTCGCGATCATCTCCGCCATGTTTATAAATCCTCACCCTAGTATCTTATGCTTTTGAACTGAATTCGTGGCAAAATTAAAACAAACAAGAAAGTAATATGCAAGTGATTGCTTTACTTTAAATACAATCGACGTACTTAAGTTTAAATTAACAAGGGAAACATGAAACTTAAAATGTTCTTTTTCGTCCAAAACGTTAAACGTCTTCTAGTTACCATTGGTCGTTTTTATCGCTCCCTTACCTTTCCAAAGGTACAACAAAACTTATGTTTGTGAGATAGTTAGAAACCGTGTCCCAGTATTGATTTTCCTAATTCCCCACAAGCCAATCTTAAAATGAGCGAAACCTTTGTTTTCTTCTTTTTTTTTTCTTACTTTCGCTAGAAAATTTAATGGTGAAAGGAACTACGTCTTGGAAATTTCAACGCGATGTTAACATATTCATATACTTATCGTTGTTTAATATCTCTTATGTAATTTCGTTAAGTACGATTAAGTTGTTCCACAGATTTATGTACCTTGATAACCATCACTCGTTGTACAGTAATTTTAATGTGTAATAAGTTTCCCAGTGACAATTTCCTGAATAGTCAGAAACCTGTTAGTGTTTTAACTTTGCCAGAGTAAACTCGCGCGGAATGGTCTGGGAAAATATGTTTTACCTTTAAAGAAGTAATAACATTATGTAACATTTAATTGCCCGTATAATGAATATATTTTCCTTTTCTATAGTATTAATTTTATTTATTTAACTAATTTTGCAATATTTTCAAAGGTCATCTTTATTTCATTCTGGTATCTGTCATAGTTTCAAAGATAAAAGGGAGATTGATCTCAAGAGTCACTGGCAAAAATTGTAAAAAATAAAAAATATGTACAATAACGGACAAATGTGTGATATCCATATAAAATTTTGGAGGTTGGTAGTACTAACATGAGAGTGAATTAAAGCTATATAGACACGCTGTCATTCATAAGTAGAGAGGACTAAGGCGGATGATATTTTTACTTTTTTACAGAGACTAGACAGACTCGTGTTTTGTTAACTCTCGGGAACACCTGTAAGCAACACAAATCCATTCTCATGAGGCGAATAGACACGAGTCTATCTAGTCGCTTAAAAAAAGGAATAATTCCACCTGCCTTTGTCATCTCTATTCATAAGTATTATACTCCTATATTCGTATGTTAATAAAACAAATGTATTCTATTCAATTGTGTTTTATTGCCTGATAATTATTAAAACAAAAAAAAAAAACAGCTCAAAAAATTCATTCGACAAATGTTGCACTTGAAATTTTTGGAGGAAAGTGAGACAGTTCAATTTCCTTAAAATTTAAGTATAGGAATGAGTTCTTAATTAAAAATATTGCACCTTTGTTGAATCTCAAGTCTTGCATAGAATTAAATGAAAAGTATAAGATTAACACCTAAAATGCTTTTAATTTTAATAAAGGCAAGTTCAAACAAATGAAAATCGTAAATTAGTTGTTTATCCACCCTGAAGAATCCCACTTACTAAAAATAAACTAAAAACTAAGTTAATCCAACTGAATTGGAAAAGAGATGGATCATTTCAAAGGTATTATAAAACAAATTGTTGTTAAATTATTAGGATATCAATTTAATATTGAACTTTGCCCAGGTAAATTAATCCATATAGCTGATCTTTTATCGTGGTCACATATATCATTAAACATGAGAAGGAACATGATCCCTGATTCGCTGAAATATTCAGCTAGTGCCTTAACATATCTGATGAAAATAAACGTGAATTTAAAGAAGCAACGTTAGTAGATTCAATATCGAAGAAACGAAAACATTACTATTATTGGTTGGTTTAACGATAAGAAAACAGTTGATAATAATATCGAATTTCACTTTAGATTACAAGAACAAACATTTGTTGAACATGGGTTGGTATAAGCTAATAATTCCGATGTCATTAGGCAATATATTCTTAAATTATTACATGAATCGCATTTTTGTATTGAGAAAATCAAATCTAAAACCAAATAAACAGCGTATTGGCTAGGAATATCCAAAGGCATAGAAAGTATAATCTCCAATTGTAGTATCTGGGAACGTCATCAAAATTCGAATGAAAAAAAGTTAATGATAGTTAATGAAAAGTTCGGTGTAAAAGTCGAGAATTTGCAGCTAACGACTACCTGGTGGCCTAAGATTAATCTAAATGACCGCAAATTATTCCAATAAAACATAAAACAGAGATTCTGATGGAGCTACAACTAGCCTCACTTGCACTGGGACTTAGCAATGCTGCAATTAACGCTATGAACTTATCACCTGCACAAACTCCATACAGTAGACGTACTAGAACAAAAATCCCTACACACCCAAAATTAACATCGACTATGCCAACATGATCAAATTGTTTTCAAAGAGTTTTTACAAACACTATCATGATAGAAAAGCCAGAGGTAGATTTGAACTAAATACAAACATTACTACGAAAGGACAAAAATCCGCAATTATTGTAAACAAAATGCTTCCATTATTGGGTTGAAAAACAAGGACAAGATATATTGTCACGGAACACTTCCTCAAACGTATTTAAACTTCACACAGGTATGAAGGAGGAGGAAACTAGTGCCTGTCACTCGTAATGACAGACCGGTAATTAGACCTACAAATCTTGCAGATTATGTGCAAGAGGAAACTGTAATGGTTGTTAGTACTGACATGAAAATGGATTAGAGTAAAGCAGACATAACGTCATTCATAAATGTACTTCTTCTATCTATGGGTGTTAATAAAACGAATGTATTCTATGAAACTTCATTTAAGTTGGTAAAGTTGTAGAAAAGGTTCATAACAGATAACAGAATAACATAACATTTACTATTCTTAACAGTTTGAATGTAGTAAGAAACAATAGCAATTTTACAAAGAAGTTTTTGCTTAATCTAATTACTTTATTAATTATTGGCCTGGTGATGTTTATATACGAAACCGATCGCCTTCTTCGTTTAGATATTTTTATTAATCATTTATAAAAATTACTTTTCGGTCAATATCAGGCTTGGTCCTTATTTTTATGCTCATAATTAGAGATGACAAAGGCAGGTGGAATTATTACCATTTTGCAGCGACTGATCTCTCTGATATGAAGAGAATAGGCACGAATCTGTCTAATCGCTGCAATTTCACTGCCTTTGTCCTCTCTACTCATAATAAAATGTTCACAGTCAAAACTTAAACAATGTACAATGTATTTAATGTCAATATTTTCAGAAAATGTAGAAATTTGGTCATTAGTATAAAATAAAGATAATAATATTTGAAAGAATATGACCTTAATGTTAAGTGTTTTCAGCTTTTTAACTAACTGATAAGTGATCTTGAAGGGTAAGTTATTTTGGGTATCTCCCTCTAATTCTCATCAACTTTCTTTAACACTACAAGGTAGTGCAGGCTAGGTAGATATAAACTTAGCTCAGATCACCCATACCCGCCTACTTCAAGTTTTCGGTTAATTGAGATTTTAGCGAAATACTACGGTTACAGCCGATAAACGCCAGAGCAAGGAATCAAACTTTATTTGAAGTTGGTTTTCTGTAATACACTGAAAATTGTTTCATATTAATCAGATTCTACAATACGTTCATCGAAATCGGTATGATGTTTGATTCACTTAATGGAATATTCTAAATGATAGATTATCCATTATTCATTTTAGAATAAAATGTATTACGTAACAGTTTCATCACCTGAAAATGCGTATTCTCTTGAATTACCTCTTATTATATAGAGTGTTTCGCTGACGCTGTATTGAACCAACCTTCGTTATTTTAAATACAATACCCGTATTGAATATCAGTGTTTGATCCTCCGCTTACTTTTAGGGTGACTTTACGTTACATAGTATATATCTAAAATATACCACTCTCGAGCTATTCAAATGTTTTCATTAAAACTTTAGCTACAATGGTTAACTATTGCATGATATCACCGAAACGAGAACAAGTGAAAGTCTGTAATTGTTTACATTTTTTTAGCTTATAAATAACGAATCAATTCTACCATTAACATTAGATAAAACGAACACATAAATAATCGAGGCGATTTAAAGCATAGCTGTGTGTGAAGTAAATGTACGTGAACGGTACATTTTAGACTTAGAAATCAAAAATAATACACAGACATGATAAGCTAGATAAGCGTAGGAAATGTTGAAGATTTTTTCAGATACTAAATCCTGAAGACATTCTTTTCAGCAAATTTTCAATTGATTCTCGTACTTGTCGAATCGGTAAATTTTTACAGCAATCGATTTTGCGGGAGTGTTTTTCCACAAACCGTAAACGAGTTGTATTTTTCAAACGACCTTTACACGTATCAAATTGATGGATTCGAAATTATATCGATTTTCCATTTAACGACATTGATACATTTAAATCCACGACTTTTCAGTATTTAAAGGTTGTCCTTTAATTAATAGAAAGCATTTTGTTGCATGTGACTTGTCAAATTGATGGATTTTAGATGGTTGTTATCGATTTTCCACTGTACACGGACAAACGCAGTTTACTTCAAAGCGACATAAATGGCTTGCTGTAGTAATCTTCTTTAAGGTCCAATAGAAAAGTACTAACTCAATTTATTAGATACGTTCTTACTACACCACTAGCAAAGTGAGGCATGACGCAAGAAATTTATTAAATGGGTATACCTTTCTAGTTCTGTAATTCTGTAGCAATAGCAGATAACGTTGACTATAACGTTGAAATTATTATTATATAAATTATAACATTTTCTATGTCCTATGATATTTTTTCTAATTTTTTAATAAAATTATTGCTGAGTTAGGAGCACGTAGAACCACCCCATATAAAACCAATATCTAAGTATATGTAAAAAAGGGAGAAATTTGTTAGCGCTTCTAGCCTTCTAGCGTTTCTACGTAGTAGTAGTTCTAGTAACGCTTCTAACGTTACTAGCCGTTAGTTAAATAGCCTTAGCTGCTTCTTGGTACATGTAATAGGACATTAATACACAGCTAAACAGAAGTACAGTTAAAAACATAAAAAATATATAAGAGCAAGAGCTTGTAATGTTAATGGAGTCACACACAACAAAAGCAATGTGAGGAGCGAAAGCTCTAGTTAATGAACATGTTTCTGCCTACCCGGCGTCATCAGCATTGCTTTGAGTGCTGTTCTAGTAGGTAGTCCGTTAACTAATGCTTTGTGTCCACACATTGCTTTTGTCGTAAGTGATTCCGCTAATACCATGAGCTATTTTAACATCATCTTTGGCTAGAAGTATACCAAAATATGAATACCGCATAGCGCAAGCAATCGCGATGTTAGTACATTTGATTCATATAAATCTGTCTTATGTAATAATAGAGATAACATCAACGATGAAATCTGACGTCAAATATAAAACTAGTTCATATACGTTAACGCGCTGCTACTCAGGCCAAGATTAACTTCTGGTGATCCTTTGGACGTTTACTTTAGATTTTCCAAAAATGAGATCGAAAGAATTTACATGAACACATGAATAGACTGAGTTAGTAGCAACAATTATGCACATTTTACAGAGACACAAAATAAAAATTAAAAATTCCATTTTTAAAAGATCAGCGAAGTGGTTCTGTTGTTGCCCTGCAACTTTTTTATAATGCTGATACCGCCTAAATTAGTTCTTAATTTTCAGAGGAAAATGTTAGGGTGATTCTCTTGAAACTCGCTGTCATTAGTCTCAAAATAAACTTTTTTGATACCTATCTACCAGTGATACGAACTTATACTTATACGATTTTCTAAATAAACGACAGAGACTTTCCAATAATAATTACAACCTATTTAATTGTTTAAATGCACTTAAATACATCGTGGAGTGTTATTTCATTATTCTTTAAATAAAGCATAATATACCTCAATAATACGGTCTGCACGTTTTGTACATGGTGAAACATTTCTTATTATTCCTGCTATATATCAGTTTCATGAAATGTACTTATGTCCATACATATATATGTTTTGATGTTCCACTTATAAAACTCTACAGTTGGCCCCTTTTCGTTCATAAGGCAACAACGTACGTATTAAGTCCATTCAGCAGTTAAAAATAAATTTAGAAAATTCTAACCTTGAAATTATGAACTGTGCATGTTTATTTTTGGTCGTTTCCTAAAAATATCACGTTTTCATTGTATTCGCCGCATACATCACAAACATGCGGCGAACTGCGAACAGTGTGCAAGTACACGCTGTAGTTTTAGTTCTATTCGCGCGAAGCAATATAAAATGATAAAATTAGTTGAGAAATTTATAGACGATAAAAGTTACCGCTGCAATTGTTATCATCATTACAAAAACAAATTGTTTTCCCGCTACACCTTTATCTGATATCTGTAGCTTCATGCGTACATACATATCTATGTACGAGTTTACGTTTATGCATACGTGTGAAACGTGACGAAGATATAGAAATGCGGATTTAATATTGCGAACGAGATTTAAAATAGCTTCGGAGAGCACAGGTGGATTACATCAGAGTTAATGTGATGCTATGGAGTCATATGCTCTTAATGAAGTATCCGGAGTATTAGTTCGAGTTCTCTACACAAAAGAAGAAATAAATATGTATACCAAGAGAAGAAAGCAACAGTCACTGCGATTGACAATCTCCTTTCTTTTTGAGAAATTCCTTTGTATCACCGCGCAACTGCTGGTTAGAAACAAAGCGGAATGTTACCGTTTCGAAAGGATCCACCACAAAAAAGCTTTTAGTAATATTAGAAAAAAATTTTGAGTTGCTCGGATAAATTGATCGCCTCTCCAATTTTTCAGAGTTTGTCCTCGCAGACTTTTACCTACATTCGAACCTAAAACAGTAGAACAATTCTTTTCATTCGTGAATCGGTATTTAAGGAACCGGTAGGCAAACTTATCAACATATCATCACTAGAAAAGCATGTTTAATTTGATTTGCGAGCTTAAAAATAAATTAATAATAAACCTATTGTATTTAGACGTTTCTGTACTAATTGTACAAAATATTTACCCATTTTCTAGCTAAAAGCTTCATTAGCTCTGCAAACGAAGAGAAAAAGAGAAATAAGTAAAACGTTAGTAATCTTCTTGAGTTTCATGAATTTTATACTAACCCGCTATTTCTGTACTGAATGTACTGAAAATGATTGCAAAAATGTCATTTAAAAAAATATACATGTCATATTAAAAATGCTAACCTCATAACTAGAGATGACAAAAAGAGGTGGAATTATTCCTTTTTTGCAGCTACTAGATAGACTCGTTTGTATTCGCTTCATGAGAATGGATACGTGTTGCCTACTAGTGTCCCCGAGAGTCGACAAAACACGAGTCTGTCTAGTCTCTGCAAAAAAGTAATAATTTCATCCGCTTTTGTCCTCGCTACTCATAACTTCAAAAGTAAAGGAAATGCCAAATGAAATTAAAAATCAGCCGTTTCGAGGATTTTTCCAAAATATGTCATTCATATTAAAAAAAAACATCCAATCTATTAGGTAAGAAGCCTTCATGCATTTAGGATTAGATTATCAACCCTCAAGTGGCCTTTTAATCACATACAGCATTAATCAAATCAACAGCCGTCGTTGTTTTGGTGGAAGAAGTTACTTCCCACAGCTTCAATAAATGCAGAGCCTCGCTGCCTCAAAATTCATAATAAATGCAGAGTCTCGCACGTCTCACGTGTGATGCATACCTATTCCGTAGCCCCGTTGAAAATTTTCCTGGGAATAACGCCACTTCACGACCTACATTTGGAATCAAGCTATTTCAAAAGGCTTTGTTTTTAATATAATGAAGAAAGACCGAGAAGTAACTTACCTGATAGACATCACAGGGAGTACGATCCCATTTTCATTAGAATTATATGGTTCTAATTGAAAAACCATCCGGAGTGGATAACATACGAACCTCAGCTTCCAAGAAATACATTGATTACGATTTGCAGACAACTCGAGAATAAGACTCGGAACATGTGTAAGTATTTGCAAACCTGGCTACTTAAAAGTGGCTATGAGGGTCGAAACTAACATATTTCAAGCAGATAAATTAGCTTTGAATTAACCCGCAAATGACCAAGGGATCGAGGAAAATGGACCGTTAAGCTACCTTCCGTTGGTGCAAATTCTTATCGTGATTAAGAACCACTTAACGCAAGAAATTAAAAAATGAATGAATATTGAAAAGGCTTCCAACTGGCGAAATATACCAAAACATTTTATGAGGCTCGCAAAAAGGAACGAATGCTGTGCTCTCTTTCACCAGCACATGCATAAACTAGGGAATGCTGAAAAGATCCATTATATAGTATGTATGGTAAGGATCCGAATACAAGGAACCAAATACGTTGCCATTAGTCACAAATGGCATCAATCTATTCCTAACACCTACTGAATTGAAGTAAGAGTAACTTAGTATTATAATAACAATAGTATTAAGGCTCATAAAAAAAAAAAACCTCAAATTACTCCATAAGGCATCGATACCATGGTTATTACTATTACAACAACAGTAATAGGTAATTTATACCGTCACAAAACTAATTTAAGGTGATAAGCTATTAACTTAGAAGTAAGCGCTCTTAAAATTATATAAGCTAATATACCTTTTATAACATTGCTGTAGGCACTATAATTTGTATAATCATTAACTAAATTGCCGAGTTTTTGATTTAATTGAACTATAAACATGATGCTAGTTCATTAACTCATCCTATATTGACACATTAGTGACGGCTTCTACAACCGCATCTTTTTCAACGGAAACCTAGAGCAGATCGATATTTCTACCTACCTTAACTTGATCCTGTTCGCCCGCATATTCTATGCTCTGGAAGATCGTCCAAGTGTATCTTCTTCTTACTTCCATACGGGCCAGGTAGCGTCTGTACCATCTTTGTATTAACAGAGCGGCTTTCATGGCTGTAACAACGGACATTCAGTTAAGCATATACATTGTAATCTATAATCGATATTAAAGGGTATCTCCCGCAATAATTTGGATGTATTATTTAACAATAAAGAGCAGCGTATGTGTAGCTCTGTGCGAGGTCGATAATAAATTTTTGCGAAAATATTTGGCTTGAATTTTTCCCGACGACTTTTTAAGAGCTCTGACGAGTATCACTTGACATCCTTGTTGATCTGTGCTGAGTCAGGTAACGGTTTTCTAATGAAGCAAGCTACGTATAAGATTTGCATTAAGATTTGTAGTTTCAGTTTCTTTCTTAGAGCACGATATGAGTAGTATATAAAGTGCCGAGATTCAGCCACATTTTTATTTGTTATATCATACATTAAAACATGATAATGATTACATTATTGATTACAGAATCAACTAGTGTCATCATTGTTATTTTTTTTTCCAACTTCAGTTTTTGGTAATTTCTTACAAAATTTAATGTAATTTTTATAATTTTTGTAATTCTTGTAATTTTTGTAATTAATTTTTGTAATTTTGTAATTTTTGTAACTTTTGTAATTAATTTTTTGTAATTTTAGTAATTAGTAAACGTGAACGTAACGTAAACGTTGCATTACAAGAATTTTTAAGTTCATTTTAATTTCCCCACGATATCTTATTCATTCGACCAATCCAAAAATTATAAAAATTGCAAAATTTATGAAAATTACAAAAATTACAAAAATTACAAAAATTACAAAAATTACAAAAATTACAAAAATTACAAAAATTACAAAAATTACAAAAATTACAAAAATTACAAAAATTACAAAAATTACAAAAATTACAAAAATTACAAAAATTACAAAAATTATGAAAATTACAAAAATTATGAAAATTACATTAAATTTTGTAAGAAATCACCAAAAACTGATGATGGAAAAAATGTGGTTGAATCTCGCCACCCTAAAATTGGTAACAAATTACCAAAAACTGATGATGGAAAAAAAATAACAATGATGACACTAGTTAATTCTGTAATCAATAATGTAATCATTGTCATGTTTTAATGTATGATATGACAAATAAAAATGTGACTGAATCTCGGCACTTTATATACTACTGATATGTCTTCGATTCTAATATTTAATTAATTTATGTTATGTATAAAATCAGTATTTAAACAGGTAACGTTTAATCCGTATGAGTGTTATTAGTGCAGCTTTCTACTTGCTAAGTGTTTCGTTTAATCTAGCCAACATAAATCCGCAGAACTTTAATACTTATGCAATTATAAATGTAATTTTAGAATGAAACGTAACAACGGCTGAACTAACTGAAACGAAGTGTGTCGTGCAACTTCTGCTACAAAAATTTCAGGTTAATAAAAAATACGCCAACTACAACTCACTTAAAGAGAGGTAGTTTATTACATTTATTGTGGGGAACTCGCTTTACTCGACCAAGTTAAAAATTGAATTGAAGTAAATTTCAAATATATTGCATTTCACATGTGCACGAGCACAACTCAAAGTTATCCAGTAAGGCATTACTTACGGAAAGTATTCAGAAGAAGCAATTTTATTTTAGTTTCAAATAAGAATAAACACCTCTAAACTAACTTCAACCCGATAGAATGATAAACACCACCGAACAGTAGTCCTACAAACAAATAGGAAGTAGTGTTCAACGACAGATCTAGACACACCTGCGTAACAAGTGCTATGTTTTCTATTCCCTTCGCGGCCATGGACGTCCGACGTAACTTTGGAAATTTGCATATTGGACCGAAGTACAGGAATTGTCAGGTAAGTTTGTGCTCTGGAACGAAAGTTGACGTGAAATGTATTTTGCATTTTATTGATTTTTATTTGGTTCAAATAGTATTACAAATTTTCTCAGAAAATAATCAAAAAATTAGTCGATATTTACAAATTCTCTTCATTCGTGATTTATTTATTGACCTTGACGTAAGCATAATAACAGAGTAACAAGTAAATACAAAGGAAGGCATTTTAGTACCAAGAAATGAGAAAAGAGAATTATAAAACAGCTTCCTTATCAGCGGCTGGCAAAATATCCAGGACGCCCCATTTAAAATAATTGAAATAACATGTACCAAACCTAGCAACGTTTTCTATGTCCATCTTCTAGAATCTAGTTGATATGAAACATTTTCCATAGACTACTGAAAACACCAACAAATAATCCAATTACGTTACTTCAGTAGCAAGTAAAGCGTTTAAAATGTTGAGAATTGAAAAAAACATCACCATTTTGCAAAAATTTCAAATTATCTCTGTTATACAAAATGTTGTGCATAAACGAAGAGATTAGAAGCAATATTAGACCCAATATTGCTTCTAATCTTGCACCCACATAGTGCTGTTGTAGGCCTTTCTGGAGAACTCGATCGGGACAACGCTTTCCATAGTGAGAAAGCTCTGTTTTATTATAAAAATAACCGCATCTCCAGGAGCATTCATGTTCCGGGAATCTGACTATCTTGATGAATGAATGCATGTATCCGTGATCTATTTATAACGACCACGTCGCGATAGTATGCAACAGTGTCAAACGTACTCGTCACCTAAGCGTAATGTATTTCGTTGCGTAATACAAGTAGAAAGCAGTTCAACTAATTATTGCGGATTTTTTGCTCTATTAAATTTGATATAATATTACGTACCGTATGTAACCGCTTAAGTATTATAAAATTTAACCAAAGTTCAGGCGAACCTAATACAATTTGTTAAAAATATGATATAGCTAAAGGATGCCAAGGAATGTGCAAAGTGGCCTCCGTACCTTTTATTCACTGGTTATTTTTTTTTTGCTTCTGCTAAAAAATTGGTTATGATTACATGGAAAAAGACAACATTAGAAGAAATTGTAGATGTTTAATGTAGTGAAAATTACCCTGTTACAACGAAAAATGTTACTTGTTATTTTTACATTTATTGTACGTTAAGAACGTAAGAATGCATCCAGTCAACGTTATAAGTTCAAGAAAACAGTGGCTTGGAAATGATGTCATGTTAGTGATGTGTGAAATTACGTGTATTATGCGTAATCATCATGGATTAAATGTATCATTTCGGTGAAGGAAAATATACTGCAAGTAACACTAATGAATATCTGCTCTTATTATTGCAGTTTGATACTGAAATTTTTTAACTTACTGTTTAACCCGAGACCTACAATACATAGTTGTGAAGCTATAAGTTTCATAATCCAAAGATTTGATAAATATAAATATTATAATACAAAATAAAACATATATCATAACTAAATAAAATAGCACAGCTGCATATCAAACAGCTTTGTAGCCTAATACTGTGAGACATTGGATAATATAAACCTTGGTTCAAAATGATTCCTCTATATACTGATCATATGTGGACATAAAAGGCTTTAATTAAGCTTAGAGGAGATTAACCGGCAAATCCCATCTGCATTTAAACTATGATAAAACAAATATTCATATTTATGAAGAACCAGAGAGTAATATGGATCTTAAAGTCCTTTAGGTCATCAACCAGTTGTCTTGGTGTAGTGGGTTGTTCAGAAACATCGCCTCCATTGCAGCAAAACATATTCGTTCCTCACCTACCATGGTCCTTTTAATTGCGGCCAGTGATTCGTTTTCTTGTTTCCAGTTTAAAAGCCCTTATAACATGTTTCTAGCTAATCCGGTTCTAAAATCATCAGAATTCCGACAATACGAAGGTCCTTTCTGAATGAATATGTTACTGCTGTCCTCATATCAAAGTGGTTTTAGAGATACAGCAGAAATTAGTTTCATCTCACCTTTTCAAAATGTTTTCATAGGTCATCTAATTATATATGCTCTTATTCAGCCGGTTTCTTGAGCTTTTCTGTAACTTACGTCTCGGTCGTTGTCAATTTTAATCACATCAACGTTATCGGCGTACAATGTTACAAAATTAATATATACTACATACTATATATTATATATACTGCATTATGTACTATATTATACATATTAATATATATTATATACTATATTGTACACAATTTGAATTGGCTGCCATTTTGTTACAAATGAAAAAAAACAATTCTGTCTTCATAAAAAGTTTATTTAAAAGTGTAAAAATTCATGACATTAATTGGAAAAAATTATATCGCTCAAATGGCCACCTCTCGAGTTGATGCGTGATTGCGCTCGTTTTACGGCATTTTGAATTGCTGCTCGCAAAACATCTGGCTGCGGATTAGCCACTTCTGCTTCAATGTTAGCTTTCAAAGCTTGCAAAATTCGTGGTTTGTTGTGGTAAACGCGATATTTCAAGAAGCCCCAAAGGAAAAAGTCTGGTGCTGTTAGATCTGGCGATCTGGACGGCAAGTTCAAATCTCCAAAACGGGAGATCACTTGACCTGGAAATTGGTGTCTCAAAATCTCCATAGTTGCCCGAGCTGTGAGCGGTTGCTCCATCCTGTTCAAACCAACACTGATTGAAACGTAATGCAGCAATTTGCGGCGAACATATTCGTTTAGCATCTGTCGGTAAGGCTCACCATTTACGGTTAGGGTAGTGCCATCGAACGATCACTACGAGGCCGGCCACTTCTTGCGATATATCCAGTTGCACGAGCCGCTCGGACAAACGTTTAATTGTTCGACCACATGGAACACGACGACCAGAAAAACGACGGCGAAATTTACGCTGCGTTAAAACAACAGACTTCAAATTTGTCAAATAAGAAGTAACAATAATTCAACGTTCTTGTGGTGTGTATCGCTTCATAGCTTGTTGACAACATAATTCCCTGTATATCTATATCATAGGTGTCAAAGCACAGTAAGATTTGGCGCCAATTGTAAAAATGGCAGCCAATTGAAATTATGACATTACTTTTGCGCCACCTGGTATATACATATAAGCGCACATACAAGAGCACACACCTTTGATTTAAGTTTTAAATGTAATTGAGGCTTAGAATTTAACAAAAAAAATTACTGAACGGCATTTTAATATTATCTGGACAAGTATTATTGGATGGATAATTCTCCTTTTGCAAGCGTTAAATTAAATCATGCAGTATTCTACCTACAAACATCACACAGAATATAAGAGTAGTAGGATGCACTCCGGAAACAACAAATTGAATTCAGGTACTAATATAACTTTTCCACTTATAGAAGTACATGTCCAATTTATTTTGCCTGTACGAAAATTGCTACCAGCAACTTGTCTCAAACTGAATACAAATGAATGTGGATCCGCTTCAACGGTAAATACGGTCCTTCGTATTTTTAGCGACTAAATGAAAAATATGGTATGCCAAAATACAAATGTTTATATCAGCCGCGAATGTAACTTTCTAAATACTATTTTTAAATGGATACATCCTGTTCAAAAAAAAATTCTGCTAATCTCGTAACAAGAAAGCAACGCTGTATTCTAACAGCTGTCGGAGAGCAAATTACTCGAAATTTTAGTTTTTGTCTCCCTAGAAGATTCCGTCGTGAAGAAAGATTGATTATACGCTGACATTCCTGAACGTGGGCGCCTTTCGACTTATCAGAAGTAAATTACCAAGATGATGTTGGCTTTTATCTTACTTTCGTTCAGAATTTACATTAATTTCTTAAATTCATTAATACAATTTTTAGTTGATTAGGCTATCAAACTTTACTATTTTAACATTAATTGTATTTTTGGACTGTGACGTCAACTATTTAAAATAATCATTCTCCGTATTTTGGTGTATACCTTGATAAGTGCTTAGCCAAAATCTTTATCTTCTCCAACAACAGAGTAATATTTTAAAAAGCAAGAGGTACATTGAAAGTCTTCCCTTTCAATCGCCTTAGCCAGTTTCCAAAATTCTACTGTGGTTGTTAGCGATCTTAATGATGTAATAATTTATTATTTCTAGTAGTGCATGCAAAACTAGAAACATAAAGGAAATGCTGCTTTAAGAGAGACTAGTACTAATTGAAAGGAACACAAAAATATTCGTACATCTCATCTTAAAGCATCATTAATTATTCGCTGTAGTGTTTATTAAAAGCATTTATTCATGACTTTTCAAAGAGAATAGTACCGTGAGTAGGAGCACTTATTTCATTTGCAAAAGAGCGTATCTCTTCTTAAAGGCCAAGATTTTCAAGTCATATGTACATAAGTAACGTAAAACAAAATTAACCAGTTCCCCAAATTAATCTCTGCAAAGAGCTGGTGAAAGAACATTCATCAGCATCAATAGTCTAGTAATATATTGCACGTGTATTGGGAGATCATTTTGAAAATCTCAGCCATGTTGGATATTCAATTGTTATTTAACAGTTGCTTGTCTCAGTCGATGTTTTAAAAACAAAAAAAAACGAATATCGAACCGTCATTATCAGAAGCCGTCAATGTCTTGGACATACAGGTGACGGTTTGTTAATCAAGTCGGAAAAAGGGAAAAGCGACAGAAGAGGACTTGGGGAAGAAAGGTATTGAAAATTGGAGAAAGACAGTTGGAAATAGAAAGCGATTAATTCATCAGCAAACTCAATTATTATTAATATTATTTCCGATAGTATTCGTTTGTTTAGCTTTGTTGTGTAAATTTCAAAATATATTATCTGCGAGCTGAAAAATATCTGATTATTAATACATTTTAGCAAATCCGTAACGTATCATAAGAAAAATGCTTCACAGAAAGCTCACTCCTGTTGAATTGCTCCGTCAGCTGTAGTGGCAGATATCTGCCCTAATTCCGTTCTTTACGTCACGAATGCCTTCGATTGTCGAGGTAAAAAACAAATAGTTTTAGAACGTCTCCCTCAATAGCAATTAATTCCATTTTATTGGAAATAATATCCTAGTTTCTGGCGACAAATGCTTTTAACAAGACGTAAAACATATGTTTAATAAATTCATGCAAAGCAATCTTCGTACTTCTACCAGAGATGACACCGTATTGGTTAAGGAATAACTTTCTATTTCGATAAATATTTTAACAACAGTTTATTCAGAACATTCCAAAATATTTTTAGGAACAGTGACAGAAGCGAAACTAGTCTGTAATTTTCGCCATATTTCATTTGTTTATTAAAATTCAAAAGTGAAGTAGTACATCAAGTTGAATTACAGTGCACGCACAAAAAACATTATAGTTGAATAGTAGATCATCAAAAAATAAGACAGTTCTTTATTTTTACAATGCTGAAATGATACATTAGGTAATACTCTGGAGTGTCAGGAGACGATTCAGATAAAGTTTAGACCAGATAGAATTGAGCAAAAGCGGTTGGCGGCAAAAGATGGGATGTAATTTTCCATCATAAGAATTCATAAAGCCAAATCATGTTTTCGCTTTTTATAAACCCAAATTCGTTTACTTGTCGATCTAGTAAAAGCTTTTGTACATAAGTTTCATCCTCGATTACCTCGTTATTCAACCGCCAAAGTAAAAAATGTTGCCAACTGCTTCTTTAGAGTATTCGAATATTCCTTTAGCTTGCATAAAATTTTTAATAGTTAACCTTTTTTGGAAGAACAATTGTACTATATTTCAGGATAGATAATACACCAAAAAAAAAAGAGTAATTTCAACAATCGTAGCAAATGTTTAAAATGTTTTAAAGAAATTATTCTTTAACGATGGCGTAGCTTTCTACAATTATGCTCCTCCTATTTCTGTACACCAATCACATAGAACCAACCAAATAAACTGACTTATATTTTTATATAAAATTACTTTGAATCGCCATGCTTTTGCATATTACTCAACACTAATTGTGTTGTTACCGGTTAACATAAAGGACGACACAATAACATTTTACTGTACTAACCTTTTATTATTGTTTATTATATGCCGCGGTTGTTCGATTGGTGAAAAACCTTGTGTGATCAATAAATAGGTAAACTTATTTAAAATAAAAAATTAGAATATTTTATTGACTATAACATTTATACAATCCACTGATTTTCCTTGATATTTAACGCAAATATTAAGGTTAGGTCTTTTGATATTTATTTGCTAAAGTAAATTTATACGAACGATTTTTGTATTTAACTTAATCTGGATATATTGTAAGTTGGATTCTAAGCATTTCAGAGTTTGAATAACTGCCCTAAGGCAATTTAGCTTTCATTCATTCAGCTTCAACATTTACTATAATCGCACGGTACATAAGGTAGCTCAACCTCAATAGACACTCAATCAATGCTTCTTACAAACAAAATAACTTCATGTTACAGAAATAAACTTTCTTCTGTAAAAGTACTACTTCGATAAAATCCTCTGAAATTACTCAACTACACTGAAAAAGTTGTTTAATAGAGACTAAACTTTTTTATACCGAGGTTTACCAAACTACATAAATGTCTAATAAAAATCTCATTAAACATGAAAATTTCAGTGTACGTATTTCCTTTCATATAAATCGGGAATATAAATATTGATTTTTTGAAAGTTGGCTAATACGTTTGAGCCAGTTTGAGCAGTACTCTATCCTCTCTCTCTGTCTGTCTCTCTCTCTCTCTCTCTTTCTCTCTCTGACCTCTAAACTTACCTTTCGTTTTGTTTTCTTTTAAAAAGGAAATGAAAATTAAAAAAAAATAGCAATAAAACAAAAATACTAGGACACCAACAGTGTTAAAATAAGTCGAATAGTAAACAGTAAGAACAATCTTCGGTATGTTGCCCTATCGTTGAGTTTATTCTTGATGTTTCTCTTATAATACTGTTAGAAGATTTTGAAAAACTTATGTTGTTTCGTGCTTCTCATTATGTGAGGGTTGTATAAAAATTATTTGGAGTTCTTTTTGGAGACAAGCTATTTTATGCTCTTGACAAAAGAGTGAGCTTTCAATAATAAAGTTATAGAATATAAAAAAATTTATATGACAACAACAACAAGACTTGTGTCTGTATGTGTGATTACTGATTACTATCAAACCTACCTAGTAAAGAAAGTACCTTGCATCACAATCGCGAGGCGTGACTGCTACTTACCCGAGGACCGCACGACCTATAATTTAGATATTTGTTAGTTTTTCAAGTGAAATTCAATATAATGCGGGCGAATTGTTACGACTTGGCGCGCAACATGGCAACCCACGGGAGATTATTCTACTGCCGATAATGATCGTGAGAGTTTGTACTATGCAGTCTTAATTAAATTCGGAACGGTTTTGTTCAATTATCAGTATTGCCAATAAATAAATGAATATATAAAAGAAACTGAAAACAATATGAATACAAAGTATTCATATTACATTACACGACAAAAATAACTCTGGATCAAAATAAACAATTAGTCATTAAAGTAATTGCAGAATAACGGGCTCTACGAAATGAGAATTTTTACAACCTGGAAACTTATCTGTTTTACGTTTACTTTCTCTAAGCTTTGCTATAATTAATACCCTAGCATTATTCATAAAATGACTCTGTATTTACCAAATTAAAATAATAAAGACGTCTTACTAATTTAACTTAAGGGACTCGTTAATGAAATCTCCCTAGACAGAAAAAAATGAAAAGAATCTCTACGACCCGACTAAACAAGCTAAATAGAAAGAAAGAAAATTTGAAAAAGATTGCAAATTAGACTAAACTTGAATTCTATTGTCTAAGTACCTGCTTTCTAATGAAGACAAAATCCGTTCATCGAGTCGCGGTCAACTAATTTGCACAATTCATTTCAAGGCTTGTGTTGAGTAAAGCTCTACTCGAAAATGGAAGAAATGCAAGTGTATTGCCACCGCCCGCATAGGACCAGATAAATACGTGCATATGTACATTAGATAGTACAACACATTTGCAGTATAAAAGCTTTTGCAATTAAAAACAAAACTGTCATACCGCCACACTTAAAATTGAAACTAAAATTGCAATTGTTTTGAATTTACGTATTTCAATTTTCAAATGCAAATCGCAAGTTCACTTCTCTACCACTCTATCCTCTATGGATCTGAAACGTGGAAATTTACATTGTAATATACCTACGCGAAGGTATTGTTGCACAAAAAAGATTCCCAGAAATATCCTTGTATTTCGATTCAACAACATTAAAACTTACATTATGTTGAAATAAATTCTTCTCTTTTTTTAATTATCAACTTCATCTAAACGGAAAACTGATTTAGTTCTAATTAGATTCGATTTCTGCAACACATACACATTATCGGTTTTCAAATAAACGTTTGGCGAAGAATACGTAAACAAACTAAACAATTTAGATTGCTTAAACAAAATGTAGAATGCATACTTTAATTCACGGTTAAGTATCATTTCTGAGCCGTTTAAACCGATATAGTATTAAAATGTTGTAAACCTTAACACTATAATATAATTTTAACCAACAACATATGATTAACAGCTGTTAATAGTTCGCATTAACAATTTATATGCATGTATGCCATGTAACAGATGTGGATAAAAACTTGAAATTAAAATTGTATGAAGTGCATATAAAACAACTTTCTTTTTTATTTTTCGTTTTCTTGGCCTTGATTTAAATATTGAGCTTTTTTTAGGGTTTTAAGTCATTTCTTTTCCTACTTTTTCATTGATATCTTTGGTCGATAGATTGTTACTGAATATTTTTTGAAAAATAATGAACGAAACTTTAGACCATTATTTCATTGACATTACAGTTAAAACAAAATTAAAAAAAACACACAAAAAGGATATCATAAGATTAAAAAAAATGTAGCAATGAGATAAATGTAGCAAAAGAAGAAAAGAGGACCTAAAACAAAAAAGAAACTTTATGTATTAAAATAAAGTTATTTTGCACATAAAGTGTCGTGTGTTCCGGGGTTATATGACAGAACGTTGCCAGTTGTTTTAGATAGTTTTACTTTTAGTAAGCAAGGACAGAGTCATTAAAACAGCCATAAAAAAAAACAACAATCTAAAAAATAAACGTTTATTTCTTGTAAATTCAAATCAGTACAGCATATAAAATAGCCATTTGACTGCAAAAACAGAAGTAGCTAATTGTAGAACTACTGAAGACAGTACATCTAAGATTCTTGTGACTGAAAATGAACTTCTTCGTAAGGTAGAAGGTAGATTTTTTAGACGTAAATAAATTAAATTGAAAGAAAATTAAATGTCTGATGTGGGATGATTTATGGAAGAAAAAAGATATCATTTATACTGAATTTCAGACTCAAATTGTCTCTGGTGTAATACTTACTAAATTGAGAGATGTCTTTTTCTTTAAAGTAAGACAACAAGCTCTGTAAACTCTAACATTGACTTTAATCTATCCCACTTGCATTTTATACTCGCCATAAAATTTGAATTTCGGAAAATTTATTAATTACCTGCGCTAAGAGATCTTCTTAATTTTAATAATTTTGTAAAAACTACCGGTCCAATCGTAGATAAGAGTTCAAAGATTGTTTTTGCGGAAAAGAAAATTATGATCGTTGGGTTCATTTTTCACCTAAGGCGGAACAGGTTTACATGTAATTCCGCATACCACAACTTCGTAGAGAATCCTCTTAACCATTCTTCCTGATTAAAATTGATTTTTTAAATACTTTTTTCGAAAGATGTTATTCTATCTATCCACATCTATTCTATCCGTTCTCTTATTCACTAGTTATCCAAGGAATGCCAAATAAATGTGCGTTGTGCGTTTTTTTACCAAAAAATAGATGTAAATTATTGAAAATAATTTATGACATTGAGTATTCCCCATAAAGTAATATTAATGGAGTCTCTTTTAATAAAGAATTAATCATGCAAATTATCAAAAAGCTAGAATTCGAATTAAAACCAAAAGCAATTCGAATTCTGCAAATATAAGAAATAGAAAAAATTAATGGATTAAGGTGTATATGCACGTATTTCACCTCAAAGATCCACCGCAACATGCAAATAAAAGTATTTATAATTCTGCTTTAAATCTTATTTATGTGTATAGCATGGTACAACTTCGAAATATGTTTGTTTATTATGACAACAATAAAGAAAACTTATTTACCTTGTTACTATTAACAGTTGATTCGGAATTTTAAGCCGAGTACTAAGTAGCTACTTGCACGGATGAATGAATAGATAGCAATTCCTCATAAAATTAAATCATTAGTTAATTCGGCTAAATAAAGAAAATATTATAATATTTTAAATATATATTATAATATATATTTATTATATTATAAAATATAATAAATAATTTTAAAATTTCTCTATATAATAAATTTAAAATACAGACTAACTACAACATAATAAAAATGTTGAAACAAGTACATCTTCGGAAGAATTTGCTGCGAATATTTTTAGTAATCCTCTAAAATACATACTAACGGCAATAAGCTTTACGTAGAGACCTTTGCAATTTAAAATTTTACCATTACGGCCACGTTCACTCCAAACGGCAATACAAGCTGTCTTTATATTGAGATCTATTTGATTCGTGGGTTCTTTTCAGAAAGTACCTACAATAAGTTATTTCGTACTGAAGCTATTCGGTTACAGCTTTCACTTCACGATCTCGATTTATCTTCAGATCATTACGTCGAATATTCGCCGTATAGAAAGAAGAATAATCGTATTATTAGCATTTTATATGCGATTGAAGGGAAACAATAACTTTTTCTGAGCGTAAAAATGATCTTCCGATACGGGCAGTCTTATAAAAGCACGTAAGGTTTTTAGGTTTTCCGCAACAATAACGTTGCCGTCTGTGACCGTAAAAGACATAAATAATTCACATCTGCCGTCTGGGTTGTAACCTAACGAGAGAAGCGTTGTTTTGCTATTGCCAACTCTGTATCAAAAAGAAATTCTAGTTTAGCAGCTTTATTTAATAAAATAAGGAAAACAAGTTATCAGTCGATTAGATTCTCGAGTTGAGATATCAAGTGTAACAGCAAATGTGTTTCAAGAAAAAAGTTGTTTAACAATAAACGGAGTTCAAATTATTTTAATTTTTAAATGAAAGTTTTCTTCGAAAGTCACAAAAGAAGAATTGAACACAATGGTTCTCCGACAAGGATGAGGTGGTATAACAAAATTTAATATAAGGACGAAAAGCCTTAAAACTTTGATTCAGAGATTACAGCTTCATCACATTATATTTATTAACATTCGGCAACAATCAATAAAAATAATAACGTAACAAGCTACAAACATCCACTATATGTAGACGGCGTTTCGCCCTGTTACGGCTCATCAATACACGTCTGTGGAAGATGGTAGCAATAATATGGATAAAGATCTAATGAAAGATACTCTAAAATCACTAAAAATGTATCATTGATTAGATACTGTTTTCCGTAAAATTAAAAATATTTAAGGCAATAATGTATCATACATGTAATAAAGGATATATAAACTTGGCTTAGTATAAACCAGTGATAAATTGTAAATCAAAGTAAGAACTCCATTACCTACGATGACTCTCCATTGTGGCTAAGATAAATCGCCTATATAGAAGATTATTGGAGATTTCACTTAACCCCTTCGCTAGATATTCGCACACGCTATTATATTTTAAGCGGCGGCTGAAATATCTCCGCAAGAAAGGGGTTAGTAGTTAATTTTTAATGGACAATGCTCCTAAATTTTATAATTGGCCCTTTGTCATAGAATCGGCCACGTAGCTTAAGTGTAGTCACAATGTTTTTATCACTTGTGATTGTAGGCTAGTACTAGACGTACTAATTATAGTGATTTCTTGGTAGACAATATCTAATTCGTTATCTACAAGATATTTTAAAAGGCGATGAGGCAATAAATGATTTTTCTATATCGAAAAAGCATTTTCTTCTTTTCTGATTTATCCCAGGGAAGATTTTTAATATACCGAGACGTTTCAATGAAATATAAAATTTAAAAATAATCACGTCTTTTTATTCTTAATAATCCATCTTGAAGAACTACTTACGGCTGCAAGCCCACATACGTATGATGCGTGTGTGCCTTTTTAAAATTCTTCGGTGTGATCTGTTTTCCTTTCTTTCTGTTGTACATCCTTCTGCTGTAAAATCCCTTTTTTATCTTCCCAAAATACTTTAACATTTGTTTTAAATTAAATTTTATCCAAAACTTGGTTTCTCAATGACAACGAAGTGAACAAGGGGACCATGTTTACTTTGTTGTCACAGGAATGATCCTGCGATTACTTCGGTCTCTGCATGGTTAACCTATCAATAGTGACATGCAATGCTACGGATGGCATTAAGGATCTTGATTACTAGACTTCGTGTAAATAGTTGTGTAGTAGTATTAAGCATGACTTTTGTGCGTTTTTTTTTACAACAAAAAAAATTACCAAAGAGCAAATTAGTGGAAATAATGGGATATAAGAAAGGAATTAATAATGTAGATTATCAAAAATACTAAATTTCGAATATTAATAATATTAAAAGATAATTCAAATTCTGCGAATATAGAGTGTACAATATAATGTACATACTATTACTATTAAAATTACGATCGGATGATTTTCACAACAAAATTTTATAATATACCACTTCTTTTGATAATAAAATAATATTAGGAATATTTTTTTAATATCTCGAACCTTCGATCGAACAACGCAAATGCGTTTTTTAAAGGTACAATGAAATAGGAGCTGCGTTTAAAAATTGAAACAACTGCCCGATCAATTATTAAAGTCATTAATAAAAATACAGTAATACAATCTTAAGTAAGTACTACCTACACATTCTCTAAAAGTAGAACAAATAACTCATATAAATTAATAACAACGGCGGCTGGAACACTGTGCATACAATATTATCCACAACGCTTCGGTTTCCTCGCGTATTTCCGTTGCATATCGTGTGCATTGTATTATGCAATGAAAATATACATCTAATAATAAAATAAGGAAATCCAGACGTTGTAATTGATCACCTATTTACTTCACCATCAACCACTACTGATTAATAATATTAAATTTTAACTTTAAACTTGAATTTTAACTTTCATCTTCCTTTATTTGGCCAATTATCCCTTAGCTGTTTAGATTTCATAACATTTTAGCGAGATCTCAATCCCGTTATTCCTCCAGTCTCTAGTATATTACTCTCATTTGAATCCGCAATATATTTGGTTTTATTCACAATTGGGAAGAAGAAAGAAAATTATTTTACGACGATTACCTCAGAAACAAAATATTATTTCGCACCCTTACTTTGGGCTACGAAAGAGAAACCTAAAATAAGAAATGAGAACATGAGAGAAAAGTCAAAGGGCCTTGTATAGGCAAAGCATAACAGAGCAAAATCATACAAAACCATATATGTATATCAAGCTCGCCAAGGACAGAAATACGGGTGCCTAGTCCACTTAGCGGAAGGCCCAACAATTCCCGAACGAATTCGAATCTCAGTGAAAGAAGACCAGTTGGTCACGATCCCACGTGTTACTCATGTTAGAGAAATTACCTACCCAACCACAATCGGTACCGATTTCTCGCAACCTATTTCGCATGTTGTTCGCTGGGGTCTAGGTCTAGGTCACGCAGGCAACAACTATTGGCCCAAACGCGAGAACTATCGGCCCCAGGGAACCTAGGCCACCGAGCAGCGACGGGAACGGAACCGACCATTAGGTACAATGGACCTATCCGTGATTTAAGCTTGCATAACTAGGATGGGCGAGCCAATGCCCTACCCAAATCAGATCAAGAAGCTCCTGACATTAGCATAAATTGCGCCCGCCATGCTCGTTACTCTGTGGCCAACCAGAGATTGGATTATTTTGACTATTCTGCACTAATGTCTTGGGTATCAGATATTTCCATTCCAAGATGTTGATTGGCTTTAGCGCACATTTTATTAGCCCTAGTTACCAGGTTGCCTTCCTTCCATCTATGATTACATATCCAGTTATATTTGTCACTAGATTGCCTCCTTTCCCACCAATGACCAGATATTTACATTTTTTAAGGTTTGTGGACATTTCCGGTTATTACATTTTCTACGTAATTTCCAAATTATACTATTGTATTGAATAAATCTATTTATTCGCACCTTCACCCACTGTATATTCCTTGTAAGTTTAACCATGCAAGTTTTTTTTATATTTCTTGGCAGATTTACAAGAAAATAGAGCAAAAATAAAAAGTTAGAATTTATCCTTCTGAGCTTGCAGTTTAACCATTCTATAACAAATAATACAAGCCCATTATTTTTAGTTACATATAGTAGTTATAATAATAAGCACAATAATTTTTCATGTAGCAACATTTCACATAACACAAGCTTTTATTGTTAATACGTGCTTATTTTGTCGGAGTTGTTACATTCGCCGCCTTTATACGACACAATATCGGTATCTAGGGTGTTAGAATGTGTTACACAAAGGAAACGATCTTATTTACATTGTTTTCATTACATTATAACTAAAAAATATATATAACAATATAACCCTGCCTCTTGTAAAGTTCGTATTAGTAAATAAATTTACGTATCTAAAGTTTCAATAAAATGATATTTGTAATTTACTGCATTAGTATAACTTAAGTATATCAATTAATCGAATTCATCTTTGCGCATTATCTTATCTGAATGCTCTATACAATAACATTCTTTACAAAATGTTATATCGCCGCAAATTACGTTTAATATGAATATATTTTGTATACCATTATATTTATGAAATTAACTTGTCGGTCGCACGATTGAATGACGACTGGAAATGAACACATTAATTGATTTTGACTAAATCTATTATATAAATGGAAAAATAAATGCCAAATTTTATCACATGTCAATACACTATACGCAATTCAACCTGTGTAAAATACCTTTTGAAATAAATCAAATAATTCGTTGATACTGTATGCAAATGGAATATTATATTGTAACTGTTTATTTGATAATAGATATGGAATTGAAGTTATAATTTTTCGAGTAATATAAGCCATTTAAATAAACCAAGTTTTTCATTCACAAGATCCTGCTCCTTAGAAAGATAAGAAACTTTATGACGAGACTGTGGTCTTGTAAAACTATTCGTTTACTTTTCTAAAGCAAGATCAGTGCTTTGAAGAGTTGATATTAAGGCTCTGGTAATACCCTAGCAGTAAGTGAAAGAAGGCAACTGCTTTTAAGAGTAGCGCCTCCGCCATAATTGCACACGATTTCCAACGATTACAGAACAAAAACCTCAGCGAAATCTTTCGGTTCGTAATAATTAAGTTTGCTTGGGACGCTTCTCTAATAAGTTCAAGGTTTAATTTAAAATCGCAGTGAAGAAGGACTATCGTCATTTCGTTTTTATTACGTTCTAGATTTACTGATTACGTAAATAAGTCAAATGAAACGTTAGTAAATTGCATTTATAATTAGTGGTTTGCATTCTTTTGCTATGGATAATAAATTATATTTATTTTGCAGGATGAATCGATGATTTCGCAGACTCCGTTTATTCTTTATTCAAATTCTTTTGAAAGATACATTAGTTATAACTGGAAGTACAGCAAATGTATCAACAAAATATACATTCTAACGGACAACGCTGCACGAGATGGAGAAAACAAGATCATCACAATCTACCAGCTCATGAAGAAGATTCCAGGCGAAAGGAAGACCGTATATAGTCAATACCAATTTTAGAAAACATCGATGAATGCACTCCAACTGGAGCTGGTGATAAAGGTAATAGGTGGCCATATAACGAAGTAGTATTCCAAAGAACTTTTTACAAAAATAAAGAGTTTTGATCATATTAACATCGTAAACTGTACACAGGTATGCATATGCATAAAGGCTAATCTCTTTGAAGTCGCTAAAGCTAGACGGTCAATATATAAGAACAAATTTAAATGAGTTACACTTACTTTATTTTTATTTTTATTTATTTTCTATTCCAGGCACCAAGTTGCAATATAATCGAGCTCTTTCTGTAGTAAGGATATACCATTATGGGTGAAAATAGAGTTATCTATTTTTAAATAAATCAGCATTAGCTAACGCACAAAAAGAAAGGTCCGAGGGAAGGTCGTTAATGTACAATATGAGCAATAAGAGACTCTTGTAGAACGCCAGAAATGGAGAAGAACTCATTTGAAGAGAACCCACTATAAAGTAAATAATTCGACCTATGAGTTAAATACGATGCCATCGATCAAGGAATGTGTAAATCTAAAATAACTGAGCTTTTATCTATAAGATGCCATGGTCCACACTGCTAAACGCATTAGAAAAATCAGTGTAGATCACATCGACCTAGCCCTGAATGTAAAGATGTCCAGCAATGCGTCATAAGACTAAAGTTAATCGCTGTAAATCTCCCGGGTGTAGCTGTAATTAAATTGAAAATAAACATAATATACAACTTATTTGTTATTAAGTTATTACAGTAAGTTCATTTCTTCATTTCTTATTGACGCTGTACTTTGAATACGGTACATTATTATTTATATATAGTCAAAGGATGGAAAACCCTTTTGCTATTCAAGTTTAGTAATAGTAAAAAAAGCTAGTCGAATTGGTGGTCCCTCAAACCTAGTTTGTTAGAATTAATAAATAATCACGTTTTTTAAATATATTTTTTCCTTTATAACTATTATTTTACACTGAATGACTCTTCTGCAATCCTTTTAAGGTTTAAAGCCCTTCGATTCGCAAATGGTGTGCGTAGAGTGACTCTATGACCCTGTTGCTATAAAGGGAGAAACGCAATTAATTATTCTCTAACATGCAAATGATGACTTTAAAAAAATCTATCAGAAAAGTCTGTCGCAAAAACACTCTTTTTGTCACAGATTTACCAAATGATGACGATAATATGATTCTTTTATAGTGGTGCACAGAGCACAGAGGCCAAATTATGTTCGTTTGGATGCCTTTTGTGCATAAATCAAATTTACCCGTTCAAGTAACACTACGGAAGCTGTCCAGCGATATAATTTCCATGCATAGTGCCTGGACGTATTAGCATTAATCAAAATAATTGCGCGTGGCATGTAAATACTATTTCTAAAACGTGGCTTCATTCTACCAGTTAGACATATGAAATAATTTTTGACTTACTTATTTCTATCTTCGTCATACTGAGATCGTGATTCTTTCTAAAGCCGCGGAATAAATTTCTCGGCACCAACATTTGCAGAATTCCGCTGGCATCGGATTTCCGAAGGTGGTAGCCCTTATACTGGTTGTCGGCTTCCGATGAACGACAACTTGAACTTGAGTACTCCTCATCGTAGCTGATCTTACGCTTTTGAACGCTGAAACAACCACAAGTCCTTTTCGAACCTGCGCAGCCCATCATCTTGTAACTTCCTACATCTGCAAAAGTAATGTCAAAGTTAGGTTTGGTGACTTTGATTTGTTACAGGTTATGGAGGGATTTTGCATTCATCATTGCACGAAATATTCAACGATTTTCTTCATATCTACTTCGATGGAAAATTTAAAAATTTAGATATGTTTCTTACTAAAAACTACAAAAAATAGTTATTCCTTTGGATAAACAGGAAAGTGTAAATGTACTAAAGTAATTCTATATCTATGATTCCTCTTTCGATGTTAACCATTTATTTATATATAATCTAAGTTAATACATAACACTTCAATGTGCGTCCTAAGCATGTGTATACATCTCCCAATACCGATTAAGACTGCACGTTACAACTAGAACGGCCTTATAATACTAAGGCTCTATTTATTGCGCGATGCATTTATTAAACAACGGCCCTGAGAAATTGCATCGTAAAACATAGTTTACTATACTATACTACACATATAGTAACCATGGCGGTTTCGGCTAGTACTTAAGACCTGTTACTGTATCATAATTTGAAACAACTTTGATTTGTTCAGTTCGGCGGAAGCGTTTCAATTATTTCAACAAAACGTGAGAATTAGAGTGTCAAAAAAAGGTAGATGCTATAAATCGAACTGCAATAAATAAAGAGAAACGAAATTGTATCTGCAATCGATCAACTGTTATATGTGTAGGTCGAACTTACTTCTTACTTTTAAGAAAAGGAAGAAATCCTTCTTTTTCTAGCAAAATAGTTGTATAATCTAATTTATGTCACACGAGACGTACAGTTTTCTGGAGGTCTGCAATACATCTGAAATTGCAAAAGCACTTCCAGTGTGGCCGCGTGTCGTATTATATTTTTTCTGCTATACCGCACACGAGCGGAATTTCTCAAAGTCGCAGCTAAGATCCCAGAAAAAAAGATTTTAGTTGTTTTTGTCAATTAAGCTTAATTGATTCTATTATCGCCCAGGTACTATACCCACCCCATCCTTTTAATTTCAAACCAATCGCTTTATATCACTTCCAGTAATCGAGAGTTAGTAGTTCTAACGTATAGAGGCATTCGTTGTTCTATATCCATAATTTTGGCAAAAATTATTTAAATAAGTCAAGAGATATTTTTAAAATAATTGAAATAGCATCTTTCTAATGAATTCTTCCAAGCAAAAAGTATCTATTAAGCGAGGTCAAGCGCAAAATCTTTGTATATTCTACCTTAAACCGCATACAATGAGTTTTTGAAAAAATAGGTGCAATAATTTGGGATGTTAACATATTTTAAAAATGGGAGATAGAAGACTCATCTACTGGCCAATTACACCGACATAAATTAAAACGTAATCTAGAGTTAAGTTAAAACGACGATAACTAGTAATAGTGGTACAACAAGTAAGTCATCTTAATTTAATAACAAAGTAGAGTTGCGATTGAAGCACGATTATGAGAGAATGCAAACAAAGACTCAGATACCAGCGTTTCCGATGCCAACTCTCTTACCTTTACACTTAATATCAGTCAATTCTACAAAAGAAATTGTTTTGTACAGGCTCTTCGTCCATAATAGATTGAATAAAGTTTCAGCACCTTTGTTGCATATTTTTTATTTACAATGTACATAATTATGCATAAAAATGTTATGTATATCTTCGCAATGCCCTCCCATCGTAAAAGCACAAGAATTTACTTTTACAAACGAAAATATACGACTTGATCAGCCTATGTAAGGAACAACGAAGATACATGACTAAAGAGTCCAAACGATGTGCCCGAGCATTGGCGTTGCGTGGAGAGTTTACCAGAATAACAGTGCGCTTATTTAAAAATAAATATATTTAATCACTTTACAAAACATTAAGAAAAAACATTAATAACTTACCTAACATGTTTACATTGTTGCAGAAATATCCGGATGTGCGCGATGAAGTAATTGCACCATCATATATGTTTCTGTATTAGTCTCGGAAAGGTTCGCACGTAGCGACGTAAATAAATGCTTATATGCTGAAAAGGATTGTTCGACGTTGAGAGATGTTATATTTGCATAGTTAAAGTGCTCTTTGTATCTGTACAACGTATCTTCAGTATTGGTAAAAAGTTGCCGTAATTTTGTAAAATCTACATTTTTATCTAATACACTATTAAATTTTTCACGAACACAAACACTTTTTTCATCATCAAGGATATGCAGCGCTAATTCTACGTGGTCAATAATTGCTAATGAGTCCGATAAGGACAGCGCACTGTTCTGTAACTTTTTTATTGCATCCACTATTGGAACGTAACTGTCGTAAATAATTTTTAAATTTGCTGCAACTTGAGGATTTTTAAATTGAACCTGACTGAGCCTTATTGCAGCCGCTTCTTTGCCGTCTAGTTGTAAAACTACTGATTTAATTTTTTCAAAATGTTTATAATAATAGAATGCTGCTTCTAACCACGTACCCCATCGTATAAGAATTGGTTGCGGCGGCTCGGGTATGTCAGGACACTGCGAATGAAATAGGCGAATACGTTTCGGAGATTTAAGAAAAACCGCTTTCGTTTGTCCTATTAGTTCATCCACATCAGGATAACTTGTACGTATAATGTTTGTTACAAGGTGTAAAGCGTGAAGCAAACATGTGACGTGCAGCAGGTTTGGTTGAATCGTTTTGAGTAATTTTGCTGTGGAACACATAAGCGCAGCAGCATCGGTAACTAACATTAACAGTTGCTCGGTAAAATTTCAAATTTGTGTAGTGTTTCTATTAATACACTACGTATCGCCGGGGCAGTACAATCTTGCATTCGTTTACAGGCTAGTAAATAAGGGTCAGAAGATCCTTGTGGGGTCAGCGTCCTTACGACAATGGATAGGATGGACTGTTTTTTAACATCTGTAGTTTCGTCCATTGTCAACCAAAGGTATTTATTTTTCACCGTTTTTTTCGTAAAATTTACAATTCTTTCACGCACTGATGGTACATAATTGTGTAGCGTATTTTTAGATGGTAATTTCCACGTAGGATTGTATTTATTCATGTATTGCTATATTGGTCGCAATTAGCATCATTGTTAAATCAACCACAAATTCATTATATGATTTGCGTCTAATCTTTTTCAATTTATGTTTGTCACTATTTATATGTCTTTGACACTGACTCGCTTTCCAAGATAATAAAGTTGTTTCACAAACTAAACATTTCACTGCCTTACCGTCATATATTAAATCGGGAAACCGATGTATAAATTTATTTACTACGGTAGCAGACAACCGATTTGACGCATTATTTTTACGACCTCGCAACATTTTCAACGTATACTTTAACACGTTAGAACGGCAACTAAATGCATCGTTTATTTTTACTACTTATGCGAGAGCGGAGTTTACCCCACTCTGCTCTCGCATCGACGCTACTGGTCGGGCACATCGTTTAGACTCTTTATACATGACACTTAAACCGTACGCGCCTATACTTACATAGCAGATAAATGAAAAAAGTTATTATTTGCACTTTCTTATGTACATATTAAAATTTTTAACATATGCATGAAATTTGTGTGCATATTTTCCATAAAAAATACTGAAGAAGCGGAGATGGCTACACAAGATCTTGACACAACTGGTAAGTTTTTTTTTTTTATAAAGAATAAAAATTTGGTGTTGTGTTTTGCTACTCACTAATATCGTCTTCGTGTATTGTGAATAAAAGAGGGCCAAGCATCGATCACTGGGGTATACCACATTGTTATGTTTACATTTGTGATTTACGGCACCCAATTTCCACGAACACAACAAATCAAAACTATTTATTTATTTATACCATGTACTCCATAGTAAAATAATTTATCTAGAAAAAGTTTGTAATCGACAGTGTCGAATTATTAGATCACGGATAGCCACGGATGGCGGGGTGTTAAAAGTAAAATAAGCAAAGGAGCGATAATATCCTATTTTAAGTGTGCGTTGGAAATAAATCGAATTATTCACAAAGAAAAGCACGAGGCGTTGCAGCTTGATTAGTAATTTTAGAAGAATCGCTTTTACCCGGTCGTAGAAGAATATTTGACGCGAGAACAAGAATTTCTATTTTAATAGAACCTCGCAGCGTGTCACACCTCAAAGACGCCCTGGAATAGAGGAGTAGTTGTGATTTGTCGCCAAACAAATCGTTATAGCACGAAACAAAAATCCAGTTAAAACAATTTGATTAGATTTGTTTGCGGCAGAATATTGCCAAGACTTGGTTAATAATATTCCCCGCAGAATTTCGGTTGATACAAGAAGTATAGGCGATGTTACTCGTTGGTTGATATTGAAATAATTTCTGATTAATTTTTCGTTTGTTTCCATTTTTTCTTCTAGTTCTATTCATTTTATGTTAGTTACCAGTTTTCATCGGTTAATATATTTATTTTTATTGTCGGGTGCTGACGACATTAAATAAATAAAATTATTTTAAGTTAATGTAGTATTATTGCATTTACTTATTTTTCCCTGAATACCGATTTCTGAAAAATATTACCGTGGACCAAATGAAACGGAAAGGTGCTCATACATATTACTGTTCCAGAGTGAATAAATACATTGTACGTACAAATTGAGTACCTTGCTTGATATCTGAATTTCCCATATCCGCGCAGTAAAACTTTATTGCCGTCCTCCATCTCATAACTGATCATACGTGATATACGACTATGATATGTATAATTACACCGCGTGGGCTAAATTTCCCGGAACGGATTGCAGAAATAAGCACATAACTAAGTAATTACTCATATTAAATCTAGATTGCTAAAAGACGCACACATTTGATAAGTATTTACCGTTAACTGTTGATTATCTTATTTACCGGACAATTAAACAAACGGAATCGTTTTTGTCATAAATCCGGTAATAACAAGTCTATTGCGAATTAAATTTTATGCTGCAGTTGTTATAAACATAAGTATCTAGCTATTCTAATAGGACTTTATGAAAACAGTATCTACTTTCTGTTACTGTAATCCACAAACGCAATTTTAATGTACGTTTCTTTCAAAATTTTCACAAATAACCAATTAACTGCCGTTTTTCTAAAACCTATGAAAGGTCTTCGAAATAAGTAATTATTAAACATATTGTATTAGTAGTACATAAAGAAAAATAATCCAATTTGAAAATCAAATATTTCAACTCAATTTAAAATTCAAGGAATTTAAGTAGAATTATTGTCGACTTCTATATCAAAACTATTAGTGTCTCTTACGTATATTAATTATGTTGTCTACATAACTACTAGCTGCAAAATTATTTTTTTAATTGGTATCATGGTCTTGTTGCAAATGTAATGTAAGTCTAAGTAACTTTCACTTTCAAAAGCATTCAACAGCATCATCACTGTTTTTATCGTAATCCCATTTTTTCCTAATAAAAATAAATTTTCTATCTAGTACAACAGTATCCCACTTTCTGAACTATTTACAATTTTTGGATAATAATAGTTATTAACAAAATGTAACAATTTCAGGTTGACCGGCATCATAGTTTAGCAGAAGTTGATAACAGTTAAGAGCTGATAAAAATAAACGATACAAATAATTTCTGCCTTTAACTTATTGTTGCAATATCAAATGAAAACTAGTAAAAGATAATATCTTTGTTGTAACAAATAAGCTTAACATCAAAGAAAGGCAAATGCTGCGTTTAAGATTAACTATTTTTTTCAGTTATTGTGGTGTATAAAAGTATTTCATCGTCAGAAAAATTACTTAATTATCAAAATTACATGATAAAAGTGAAGAAATGTTATTTCTGCCTATTTATTAAAAAAATTGCAATATTGAAAGTTTGTTTAAAAATTTATGTAGGAAATCATTTCATCGTATCTGCCATGACGCCTAATGGGTTCCATAATTATAAAATTTTTAATAAGTACAGCAGTAGCGCAGAACGTATTTGACGTTCCGCTAAAATATTTTTATTCAAAAATGATTGTGTGTCTAGGCCACAAAAGGAACCTTCTGCCCAGTTAAATCATATCTAGATTGAAACTCAAATTCAAAAAAAATGTTTACTGATAATGGTTTCAGGCTACAACCACTATAGAGGTAATCATAAAGTGATAGTGTTCCGGGTTCGGGCCGTGTCATTTCAGATTTCACAAGTTACTCGTTTGATTCTTTTTTATTTTGTACTACAACAAGCTTTAAGTGATGAGTAACGCTTTTATTTACGTTTTGGATGGATTTCCACTTATCCCGATTAATATCGTGTACAAAAGTTAAATTGCAAACACATTAAAAAGCTACATTATATATATTAACATATGTATGTGTGCATTATATTTACATTTGAGAAAGTTTGTTATTTAGTACTTTGTGTGCAAACTTTTATATGATGAAAATTTTGCTTTGTTCTAAAGCGAACTAACAAGCGCAGATTTCATAAACCTTTAATGTTCATCGTATGAAATTTAATAAATGATGAAATGAGATTCTAAGTACAAGGCCATAGGAATCCGCATAATTGCATTAGAAGGATGAAAATAAAAAAAGAAGCCGCATTAAAGTCAAGCACGTCCGATCGCATAATTCGCAAAGTATGCAATACGGTTCGCAACGGATAAAGCGAAATATGTGGACTATCGAGGGTTTTTTTAAGTAAACGCTGGAAGTGAGAAGAGCAAATAAGAGGACTGCCACCGAAGTAAACGGCAAAATGCAAGTAACCTAGACTCAAAATAAACATTACGAATGTAGTACAATATGTTGGAAATATGTATTGCAGTGTTACTAAACTATTAATTTTGTTCAAGTTTTGGACCACCCAATGTTGTTAAGCCAATTACCGGAATATGTACTTGTTACGAAGTAAAATATAGTTTTTTTATTAATGACAAAAGAAAAAAATTAAAAAGTGAAACTCAATAAAAGTAAAATTTAAAAAGAAAAGAAATGTAGATTGTTAACAATTAGGATTATTATAAATTAGCTCATCAATGTGAACATAAATAGTACAACGAAACGATACAAAATAAATTAAATTAAAAAAAAGCTTTTATTTTCTTTACGAAACGTCTGTAGTAAAAAAATCAAAAAGTCAAAGTAAATAAAATATTGGTAAACGACGAATTTAAGATCAAAAATAAAAAGAACAAACTTCAATTAGAACAATACATTTGGAAATGACAGGCTATAATAGCGTTGTTCTGAAGGTTCCATCGAGCTATCGATTTTTAAGAAGTAGATGTATGTATGTAAATTGTTTTCCTGAGGAACGTTAAAATCAATTGAAATCGTTTGTCTTAATACCCACGATTGTCGCGCGCTCTGAATAAAAAATCTGCGAAAAGGACTTCTCCCTAAGTCTAAGATTCAGTATGAATATTTATCTCATTCTGTAGTAGAACATTATACGTACATAAGCCTTGCGTTCATTCTTGCGCGGATATTTAAAGCTGCTGAAATACATATTTTGCTTATTATAAGGAGGTACATACTTTAAGTTGAAAACTTAAAGTTAACTTTTTCCAATTATAACAGATCTATTGCAACGAAATGCCCTATGTGTAATAGGCAGATTCAATGAATAAAGAAAACAAAGACCAATGAAATTATTACTTTTTTGCAGAGACAGACTCATGTTTTGTCGGGTTCGATTCTCGAGAACACCAATAGGCAACGCGAATCCATTCTCATGAGGCGAATAGACACGAGTCTATCTAGCCGCTGCAAAAAAGGAATAATTCTGCCTGCCTTTGTCATCCTTTTTAATGAATTACTAGGATCTAGGATCTCCTTTCTTCAATTCAATATACGCTCGAAAATGACCTACGTTACGTACGACCTGCGTTAATGCCGCATGTTATTGATGGAATACATAAAAAATCTTGGCATAGACGGCAGATTTGACGTTCAGCTTTTCATTGTGTAAATTTGTCATTTGAGTGCTATATATTCTATCAGTAATCTAAGATCCTCTTTCCTGAACGATAGCAGTATTTTTGCTGCCTTTGGCGATCCTGACATAAGTGCTTTCCACTGGTTTTGTACTGGAACACTTTTCCTGTATATGTTCCTCTCTTGGAGACCTCGATACTGCTAAGAACATGTTTATTGCTTTCTTAGCCAACTTATATGTTTTTTCATTTCCTTCGATCCGTTGATGGCTTGAGACTCACCGTAATATAAGGTGGTTGTTGCGTGTTAGTTGCTTTAGGTTTTTATATGTAGGCTCCAATAGTCTTTAGAACTGCCCGACTATCGCTGAATTTATTTATAGTTGCGCCTCGTATTCCTTACTCGACGTTTCTTATAGTGTACAGGTTCAAAACAGAAATTTTTGCCTGAAATATGTTGGTGAGAAGTCTTGTAGTCATTTTTAGGTAGTAGCTAAACCCGCCTATTCCTACACATATTCCAATATCTTCTATGCTCGAGTCATCCGTACACCTCTCTGAGGCTTGGTAGATGTCCAGTCAGTACGGCTTCAAATGATCACCTTAGAAAACTGATCAATCTTTGATGGTTTATTATTTATATTAAGATTTACAAGGATTTTGAGATCCCCTCTAAGATCCTTAGGCCGTAGTTCCTTCATTCTACGAAAGGTACCTCATGTAGCGTGCATCTGCCATCTTCAAGCGCAGCTGTGGGACAGATACGCATCGTACCCATCATGTTGAGGCGTGCAAGTCTCTGAATTTGTTGAAGCTGCTGTTGCGCAGTCTTCTGAGTTGTCTCCAAACTAAAGGGACGTACAGGATGATGGGTCTGATTATTGCTGTATTTGACTGGTCGTTTTCAGTTTTAATGTATTGCTATACGGATGAATATTAAATAAATCGGCTCTTATAAATAAGAAGTACGCTATAATAAGTAAAATAACAATGGAATTAACTAGCGGATGAATTTGCAACGTTAGTTAATTAATCGGCTCTAAGTAACTTTGTTATTCGAGCACAAGTAGTGTATAAAATTATCAATATTAGAAAAGAAAAAATGTCTCTGCACTGTAAACCTCACTATAAAACTCAAATTTTAAAAATATTTGTTTATTTTTGATATATGACTAATAATAAGTCTGATATTTTCACATATCTTTACTCGGAGCCAGAAAATTTATATGTAAATAGCTACCCAAATATTCCTTCTTTCCACGCTAAAACTGGAGGAATAACAAATTTGTAATTCTTTTTGGAATTGATTGCTATACCTAATATCAAAATATCCGCATCTCTATAAGGGTATAAGAGATATGGAAGAATAGAAATTTTTTCGATTTTTCGGGGGCGTTTCCACCCCCGCGGACGATTGACAAGGAATTCTGTTAGTGGTTGCTGTGCGTAATACCGAAATATCCGTAATCTCCATGAAGTTTTGGGGAATATGTAGGAATAGACATTTTTTCAATTTTTCGGCGGGCGACTTCATCCCCATGGACGACTGGGAAATGATTTTGTTGGTGGTTGCTGTATGTAATATTGAAACATCCGTAATATTTACGGCGTTCGGAATTAATACTACTTCGTGTGTAGGCGAAGACATATTTTTTCAATATTTCTGGGGGCGTTTTAACCCCCATGGACGGTTGGAAAGAAATTCTGTTAATGGTTGCTGTGTAGAATACCGAAATATCCGTAATCTCTCTAGAATTGAAATTGATACTGAATCACGTGTAGGTGCCTATATGTTTTGTATTTGATGTAGTTTTCATACGTGAATTATACGAATATAGGAATTTATTGGTGTGTTAGAAGATGACTTCACATTGGACTACCAGAGAAAAGGACTACCATAGAAAAGGACTACCAGAGAAAAGGACTACCAGAGAAAAAAGAAGAGGGAAAAGCTAATGTAGATCATAATTTTCAATCAATTTCATAGCTTCTGTGCCCATGCACGTACGGGTGTTTCAGGAAAATTGACTCTTAATTTTCAACCACTTCGACGCCTTGATCCATCTGCAGCTTTTAAAAAATACATTTTTAATATAGCAGGGTTCTATCTAAAAAATCGTAGATGCAACCTTACCAGTCTAAACGATTATTTTTTTTTGGTTACAGATAGAACCCTCTCACTTCAAGTCGACACCTTGGGGTAGTTACTGATATAACTTGTTCTAAAATATTAAACATTCTTCACTAATAAACAACAATAATAAAGTTGATTATTCCCATCTCAATTTTTAACTTGAGAAGAATAAAAACAGTAACTTTTCGCATGTTTTCCAGCTGTAACTATAAAAATTTTAAAATTCGGAACTTGCGAGATCTAAATAGATGTCTCTTAAAATATAAAAACTAGTAAAATATCATAGATAAAACCTTGCCAGAATAAAAACTCATAAAAGAAAGACCGCAAATGAAGCCCTCTCATTTCAAGGCGACGACTTGGTATTCTGTGCAAGTATGGAACAACTTCGAAGTAAATAACTTGTGTAATCTCTTTATAAGGTTTTCTAGAACAAAAGACCTCCGCTTATATGACATGATAACGTCGCGAGAGTGATAAAAATCTGAAGTGACTGTGCCTTATGTTGAATATGTATGAATGAAGTAGACTCACGCTAGTTTTGGCGAAGTTTTTCCTAAACAATATGACTAATCCCTATATTTATGTATCCACTAATGCTATGGTACAAAAGTTTAGCATTATTCTAATTATTTACTTTCATTTTCAAATGAAAACAAATTTAAATGCCGGTATTAAAATTGTTCAAGAAGATACGCCTATGAGGAACAAGAATCAACTCAAGCAAACTCTTTTATTATGTTTCAGTTGGCAAGAAGAATATGTTGTACATGCCAAATTTTATTTGAATAGTTCCCTTTAAATGCAATAGGAATTTAAAAATCAAGTGCTAGTAAACTAAAAAACGTTTAAAATATTAATACTTATCTGAGATTAATTTTGATGCCAGTATAAAATTGTTTGAGTGGTACGAATAGTAAATTCCAAACAATATTAATTTCTAAAAGAAAATAGAAAAATTTTGGTAAAGTTAGCGAAAAGTTTCCAGTTATTTATCGCGACCAATCTAAAGCAATTTAATTTAAAATAAACGATATTTTAACTACAATATACATTAAATAAGTGTGAGTATTTAAGATATATATAGCGAAATTATCTAATAATACATTATAAGAATTTTGCTATGTTGCTTACCTTAGAGAAAACAGAAATAACGAATAAAGTTTTGGAACAGTATGTTTACTACGAACTTAATGTGATCAGGGATATGTCCCAAAAATACAATGAATTATTAGGACCATTGATTTTAATTGAAACTTTTCATCATTGTTGTCGGTAGAATCTTTAATCACGTGTCGGCGTAGCCGGATTGCACCTTAAAAATAGTCCAACGAACACGATATTCCGAGATGAACTAGTAGAAGTCGCGCACCGCGACGCTTAAAATATATACGACTCTGGTACGTTCCTGAACGCAAGCGTATTCTCATTTTATTTTTCATCTACAAATTTGTTTTATCAAGCAGCGAAAAGAAGTAAACAAAGGAGATGGCTAGTAAACTAAGGATAGTGAATCGCACATTTTTTGGATAAAGAGGATTAATACAATATTGTAAAGTTCTCGTTGAACAAAAAGAAAATGTATCGTTCCTGTCTGTTCTCAACTTTATAGCAAGTCATAAGGATAAAGCTACTCACTGCATTTTATGCCAATTTGTGAATCTATGCTGTTGCTACATGCTATAGCGAAATAATTGACGAATCAAATTCTATAACAAAAACAGTAAGGCGTTTAAGCATCCTAGGCGTGTGATAACCTCATCATATGATGAAAATCTCTTTTTCAAAGGAAATTTTAAGCTTACAAAACAGAAAAATTCGCGGGGGATAGATCGCAGTACACGATGGAACGATCTTCGCCCTTTTCGAAACAAATTCATCGTTTGTAATCCACCATTTCGTCTGTGCTTTGGCTTCAGGAGTATTCTGGTGCATCTACGTTGCATCTACGGTTATTACTAGAGATGACAAAGCCAGGTGGAATTATTCCTTTTTTGCAGCGACTAGATAGACTCGAGACTATTCGCCTCATGAGAATGGATTCATGTTGCCTACTGGTGTCCCCCAGAGTCAACAAAACACGAGATGCAAAAAATAATCATTTCATCCGCCTTTGTCCTCCCTAGTTATTACTCGAAAACAAAACTTGTTTCGCTTAAATTATTCATTCGCGCATGGTTAGCTTTTTATGCCCAAATCTTCAATTAATACATATATAACAAACACATGTGAAATACAACATTCAAAAGAAATAAATTTATAAATCTGCTAATTTAGTTCGTTTTTTATGGTTGTGTGCGTTATACTGCCTGGTATTTGCTAGCTACTGGTGGTAACTTGCCCTAATATAATTAAAAATATTCTGATTCTTTCTCTATTCGGTTATTATGTCTTATGTTACGTTCAATTATTATTTCATTTGAATTCTTTCAATTACTTCGCAATTGGAAGTAAGTTACTATTACACAATTCACTATTAATTAGTTTCTCCTGCTAGAACCATTTTTGGGAATGCTGGTTTGATGCTCGTTCCTTTTGCATTATTTCAACCTGCGGATATTAAATAAATTGCAATTTTAATATTAGAGGATTTCCTTACTATAATTTTCGTTCGTGAGCCATATACGTTAGCCGTTGCATTAACAACAAAATTCCCACCTGCAAACTTTAGGACTGCCTCCTCAGAATATGCTATTGCATTATTCGTCAGAATTATTGCTTTAGCAGCCAAATTCTTATCCATATTAAATGAACAAACTTTAGAATTGAATTTCTGAAAAAAAAAAAAACAACCGGTCACCTTTTTAATCACACCTGGATTTTTTGATCGACCCCTAAGAGTAGATTTTAAATTATATTTATTCCAATATTTGCTTAGTCATGTGTACATATCTTAAATACAATCAATTAATAATACGTTTAAGTTTACATTTTTGCTTGACTTGAAAATATATTTTTTACTTAAAAATACATTATATTCTGCTAGCTCTATATTCCAAGAATAAAGTATCTCTGATATCATATGATGATGTACTTGTTCATATGTGGACTGTTTTTTAACATAACTTAACAACTTTTGCGTTCTTAGTTGCTCAAAGTAAGATCAGTTAATTACACATTAGTAACAAGACAACAAATTCCAGACCTTCATTATTTCATTGTGCTAAAAGCAATGCAAAACACCCTCTATGTACATTAGAAGGTCTTATCTTGAACAAACTGGTAAAATATAAAACCCCATTTCTTTAAAAATAAATATATAAAAACTCACGCAGCCCGTGCAAAATATTAAGTATTCAAGAGATATTAAGTCAACTGTGAATTTTAACATTTTTAAATTTTCTTTTCTGGCAAAATTATTACAATAGTGAACAATACATAAGTATCGACAACCTCAGCATCACGCAAGTTTAAGTTATTAATTCGGTAAAGCCGCTTCGGAAACATATTCGGTTACCCGTTGATGATGAGGAACATTCGTGTCCTCGAAACAGCCGTCCCGGATTAATGATTATATCCTTAATTAAATTTGTGTTGTGCGGGCGCTGCTGATACTTACGTGTTGTTTACCTAATACGGCGCATTCCATGCTATCATTAATATTACTTATTACTAGAATAGGCAAATTCGGGTACGTACCATCGGCGCAGCTAGCGAATGGACTCTCGCATGCGAAAGACTAGTTAGTATCTAGTTCGCCGCTGTCTGGAGCGTACGTAATAGTATCAGCGAAGTACTCCACGTTCTGTTTTTACTAATCCCGAAGGTGCATAGATTGAGAAAACAGCTAACATTAAAGACACGAAATAGGTACATTAAAGATTATACACGTGTTTAGTGTGCGCTATATATATATAATGTATTGGTCACAAACACATGATAAATGGCATATGCATAGTACAAACTATAATACATATATTAAAAAAAATATATCAAAACCGGCGTCGCCGCAAAATATGAACAATTTTTATTTTTTATATACAATCATGATTCGGTGTAATCTGGCGTTTATTTTTTTAAACAACGATTCATTTATTTAATTTCAGAGCAAATATGGCAATATTACATTACCGAGCAGGATCACGTTACGAAATTATTTACCATCTGTGCGTGTACATCTTGAAAATAAAATTAAGGCTGAACTGAAAAATAAAAAAGTGCGCTTTATGTTAACGAAACAACTGATTGCAAAAAAAACTGTGCTTAATGTTATGAACCTCAAAATGGTACCACATCAATCGTCATCTTCAATTTTATTAGTTTTTAGATCAATAGAAGAACGTACTTCACAAGTAATTTCAAAAGTAGTGTTAAGTACATTGGAAAATTTTGAAATATCCAGAAATCAAATCTTAATATTTATAACGGATGGTGTCGCAACCAGGTTTTCTGTAAGCCGAGCTCTAGGCCGAAGGAAGGAACAGTGTGGTAAATTTCTACATATTACATTGAAAATTAATGCTTTACATCTTGCGGCACAGACAATTCGTGGATAAGTTTGTTCGGTAAAAAACGAAAAGAATGAGTGTTCTAATTAAGTTTGTAAATGGTTTAGACAAAGATTGAGGTTTTGCCACCCTTAATTAAATTTGTGATGGTGCGACTACAGATGCGCTAAGTTGTCTCAAAGATTTACTTTATGTTAAAAATTTATGGCACCGTTCCCGATATTCTCTCTCTGCATACTAACTCTTTTCGCATGCGAGAGTCCATTCTTTAGCTACGCAGGTGGTATCCACTCTACTTATTAGTAGAGAGGACAAAAGCGAGTGAAATCATACCTGGTTTGCAGGTACGATTTCGACCAATTTTTTTTTACAAATAATTTATCGACTGTCTGTTCGCCCGTAGTCCAACGTATACCTTAAATTACGAGTAATTAAGGAAATGATATTGGATTAATTTCGAAATCTAAGAGTCTAGATTACCCTAATACAATTTTAATATCCTCACATTGCTTCTGCGTTATTAAAAAAATATATATCACTAATTTTTAACAATAACTTTTAACATTAAACAATAACCAGGATTTCAGAAGATACTCAAAATAGGCAACTGCTTGCGTGGTGACTTTCTCGTTCGAATTGAACCGTTATCCGCCGACCCATTTTTCCAAATTTGGAAACAAAATGATGATAGATACCAAATCCGGTGAATACGATGGATATTGTAGTGTAAGTGCTGATCGGAACTTTAGTTCCATAACTTAGGCCATCGAAACGCATTGTCTTAATAGGACCTTTTTCCAGTAATGTTGGATTATAATAAAGGTCCAATAATGATGCATAATATTTTCCAGCTATTATTTGTCATATTTCCAAGTAATCAATGTTGATGATTCCAACTGCATCCAAAAAACCGAAGTGGTCACCTTGCCGGGCGATTTCACCGTCTTCACCTTCTTCGAAACCCATTCGCATTCAAAAACCAATTGTTTCCGGAAAAACCTCAAAGTCGACTACACGATTGCGTTTATTTTCCACTGAGAACGAATGCGACAACCATCTTGCCGACAAACAGATGTGCCATGAATTTTTTGATGAACTCACATTTTTTTCATTTATCTACAAAGACAAATATTTTGTTTAAATCGACAACAAAAATTAATCAGATGGATATAACTAAAACTTTGACAGCTGTCTAGTAACTAATAATACTGGAAATCACTTTCGATAATACGAGCGCCATCTCTAAGATTTTCTAAGGACTTTTAAAACTACCCTTGTATAAGATGCCACTAAGCAATTTATGAAGTATGGTTGGCGAGATTAAAAAAAACAAGTAATAACAATAGTAAATACTAACTTCATCTGTACATCCCTACAAAGCAAGAAATGCGGAAATTTCCGTACTGTTTCACTTCACTTTCTAAATTCTCGGGACTAATAAAAATAATAACAGCTCATCCTCCCAAGCAGATTTTCTTAGTTCTAGTAGATTCAGTGTTGCCAATCTTTTTTTTTTTGGAAAATTCCCAAGAACTGTAAACAAAATTATTTCTCCAAACTTGTATATTGTGAATATATGTAACATCATTTTAAAGAAAGTTCTTAATCTTCACATATATCATCACACATCATTGTACCACAGTATTAGTCTCTTTTCTTTCATAGAGCGGAGTAGCTCTAGAGCAGTAATTTGATTAACAGTAACCTATAAGTTTCACAGCTAATCAATTCATTTACTAGATAATTATAATTAAAGGATATGTTCCCATTCAACTTGAATAAATTACATTAATTAATTAATGTCTATTATAAAACAGTAAGAATTTTTATAATATATATTTTTAGAAATTTAAATTTTCACAATTTTAAACTAAATAATTTATATTTGTGGGTATATTCTTCTTTACCCTCGTTTCTATAAGTATGAGAACAAAGCGTCTATAGTGGTGACATCTTCACCATGATCATTAAAACGACTGAAATATTCTCAGTTTATTTCCATTACTTGGTAGTTGTTTGTAATAATTATCGAAATCATTTTAACTAGAACTATATTTTCTTCCTAATGTATCCTTTTAAGTTGCTGAAACTCCGCCTCTTGCATCTTTTATAACTTCAATAACTTACAGGGTTCTGTATTTTTAGTTGTGCATTGGAGTTTTCATGTTGTTTTGTGTGAGTATCCTATATGTATTATTAATATATACATGTCAGTAGTATGGTGATGGTATTACAGATTTTTGAGTTGAGTTTTACTAATTTTTTACAATACATGTTTGCATTTTCATTTAAACAATTATTTTATACTATAATGGGTACGTAATGCTACAAATTAACTTTTATAAGTAATAAACCAAAGCATATTTAGTAGTCATTTGTTTAATAGTCATAGTTTGGAATTGATGTTTTGTGTCACATAGTGGAGAGGTTAATTTTCAATTTTCCATAGTTTTTTTGGAAATTTCATTTATTAAAAAAATTGTGTAATTTCTTGTCACAGATGTCAATCCTCAAGATTTCAAACTTGAAACCTAAATAGTATGACTAACGTTACCTGTTACAGACATAAAATTGCATCAATGAGATTGTTGAATGATAATGACATTGGGGTGCAAGTGAACACCAAGGAAGAAGATCATCTTTGGTCGATATCTGAAGTAATATACAAAACAAGTGGAGGTGGAGATACTTCCCATACTAATGTTATTTGGGTACAGAACCCCTGGACACAATTGACCAACACGGAAAGAAGTACGGATATGCCAGCAGCTACTATAGGTAGCTCCCAACATCCGAATAATGAAGAGTGTGGTATACGGGATGTCTGGGCGCATAATCTTGAAGATGAATTCAGAACGATACGACAAGTAAGTGTCTGTTACTATATCCTTATACATGTATTGATAAAAGTGCATTCCTTAGATTGTCCAAAAATTTCCATACGTTGCAATGGACACAGAGTTTCCCGGTGTTGTAGCAAGACCGATTGGGGAATTTCGAAGTACCGCTGACTATCAATATCAGCTTCTAAGGTGTAATGTAGATTTGTTAAGGATAATACAACTGGGATTGACATTCTTAGATGAAAACGGCAAAACACCTGGTGGTTCTTACACTACATGGCAGTTTAACTTTAAATTTAACTTGTCGTAAGTATAAATTTAGATGTTAGTTTTGAAATCTTGTACAATATGTTTTCGTTCCTACTAGAGAAGATATGTATGCACAAGATAGCATTGAGTTGTTACAAAATTCAGGGATACAGTTTAAAAAGCATGAAGAAGAAGGAATAGAGCCATTGGATTTTGCAGAGCTACTCATGACTTCTGGTATTGTCCTTATGGACAACATAAAGTGGCTATCATTCCATTCAGGATATGATTTTGGTTACCTTATAAAGTTACTAACAGATAACAACCTGCCCCAAGATGAATCGGAATTTTTCGAACTGCTTAAATTATATTTTCCCACCATCTATGATGTAAAGGTAAGCAGATTATTTTTCCTTGAAAACCATCCTAAACCAAATCCAATGAAGAATAGTTATTAAATATGTAGTTGTTGCAGTATCTTATGAAGTCATGTAAAAATCTCAAGGGTGGTCTCCAAGAAGTTGCGGAACAATTGGACTTGGAGAGAATTGGACCACAGCATCAAGCTGGATCAGATTCCCTACTAACAGGAATGGCATTTTTTAAGATGAAGGAGGTAAATATTGTCCCATTGGTTAACTTACTTAAACTAATTGGAAGTATTTAAATTATTAATTATATTTACTTATTTATTTTATTAGTTCTGCAAATTTGCAAATGTCTATTTGGAAAATAATTGCAAGAGATTTCTATTTTCAATGTTTTAAATATATGTTTTACGTATGACGACTTAGCAAACAGTAATATACAAATAGCGTAAAAGCTTAGTTATTCTGACCTTGACGGATATCTTCTCTTTATTACTGTTAATATTTACTTAAACTTAAATCAGCGATTATCTCCGTTAATATTATGACATCAAGACTCAAAATTTTGTTCTAGTTTTTCACAAGCAAATCTCTGTACGTGATTAATTTAATTCAGTGTATTTTTTTTTTATTCCAATTTATTATTATCTCATTAGTTTTCTAAGTATGTAGTTCTAATTAGCCAATACGATAAGCTTTACTAAATAAAAACAATATTAAATCTTACTACTCTTTTCCTATCTGGATAACTTAGTATTCGTTATGTTCAATCGTCATTAAAAAAAAAAAAACGCATTTTAATACATTTAGTTTCAAAAAAATGCTGTATGTACAGATTACAAGGAGTTTTAGTTGAATGCACATCGGGAAATGAATGAAATAGAAGAACAAGTATGCAACAAATATAATTTCGCAATAAAAATGAACCAAGTACATAAACCGAGGCGCAGAGTTAAGTGTCTTTATTGCCATCCTTTGGCAAACAGCACTAAAGTATCGGCGTACTTCCTCCGCATCACACAAGTTTAATTTTTCATTTTCAACGGTATTCTAGCCCGCGGCCCTTGCCTTGGTTACCATCCTTTGTTTTCTTTTGTTTAAAAACGGGATGTATTGTAATAAATGTGAAAAAGTAAACAAAACAATTTCTTTAAAAACCTGTTGTACTTAATACCTGCAAATCTAAAAGTAACTATAGGTCTATAGCAAAAAACACTTTCGCTTTTCAAAGGTAACAAATATCAAGTAATCAATGTATTTGCATTGGTATGGGTAATGTAATATAATAAATAAAACTTCTTAACAGCTTACTGTGTAAGATTAATATCCTTTACTTATACAATACTTAGTAAGCCGGCCAAGGGTCGTTTATTTACATAAATATAATATTTATCTTTATAGTTAAGTGAAATGTTGAGTAGAAGCTGTTACAATAAATCGATTTCGTTCGCGGAGGTAGTTCGTGCTGGTTAGGCTTGTTGATATGGGTATTACCTCTGTATCGCTCTTCCATAATGTATATTTTTTCTACGTTTCTTTCGGTTTTCTAGAAAGAAGCCAAAATGATTGTTTAACGTATGTATTTGGAAGAACATGAAAACATTCGTTTCCTTAAAAACAAAAAACATTGATGTTAAGGCTTGGCGTTTCGATAAAGAATAAGACGTTCATCGACTCCGGTAAAAATCGAACTGACGGTTCCCGTTTTTCGGACAGGCGTGAGAACCATCGTTATTACGTCGGAGAAACCAAGGAAAAAATCGGATTTCTAACATATAATTTGAACTCGTATATTTATTTTATGTTCTTGTAATGTTCGTTATGATACTGAAGCATTACCGAGCATATAGAGTACTAATTGTACTTTCTACTTTCTTTCAATTATTGTATAATTATGTAGTAATGTCTTTATTATTGCTTACAGATGTTTTTTGAAGATACTATAGATGACTCAAAGTTCTCGGGCCATCTGTATGGACTCGGCACCTCGTTCGCTGTGAATGGAAATGCAAACAGTTACGGCACAGATAATGGCGATAACAGTAATTCTTCATGAGTCTACATAAAAATAACAATTCATTTAAATAATTTAAGTAAATATTTTATCCAAATACAGTTTTTTTTATTTTATACTTACAAGGAATCGTACATATAATACAGAGTAGTTTTTTTTTAGAGATGAAAGGAGGTAGCGTCGCCTGTCTTGTATGTACGGTAGTAATTTAGAAGTAGTAAATTTTTTACAATTTACAGAAAATAAATATATTGTAGTTCTTGTGTTAATACTTAGCGAAACAAAAAGAAGACTTTCTTGGAATTCTTCACAAGAAGATACATTTTTCAGTACAAATTGTATAATGATATTTGGTATATTGAAAATCATTTTCTTTATTTATACTTAGAGAAAATTGGTGCTGTGTATTTAGTTTTCCTTTTCTTTTATTTTTTTCGTATATGTATATTGAAAATTTAATGTAACAAAATTTAAATGAACAAAAAATTAATAAAAGAAACGTGTTAATACATTTCTGTACAAAAGATCATCAGATTTTTATAACAAATCAGTAAGAAAATAAATAGTATTAAGCATTTAACTTATGTGTTACTTGAAATCCCCAAAGTTCCTAATACAAAGATGAAATAATTTTCCAATTTTCTTTCGGGTTTATTAGGAATTCATATATACACATACATTACTAAAAAACAACGTATTTTTTACATAAAAATAAATAAAGTCACTTAGAATTTAATAACTTGTAATATAATGTTAGATCGGCCGATGATTTCCAAATAAAATGTTTCACCGTCCTTAAATCCATTGCGGGATCTAATACCTGTAAACAAATGCTGTTGCTTAAGTATTTTTATATATAACAATCTGAATACCTGGTCATTGCACGTCAATTCTATTTGATCAACAGTTGTACCATTATTAGCTAAAGTTGCGTCAGTATCTCCGCCTGGTGAACCAGCAGTTCCTTCTCCTAGTAATTTTTCCACTATATGTTCTGCAACTTTCCGACATTGTATAAAATCATTTGCAACCAATCTATCCGGCTAAAATGCAACGTTTTGTTTTAAATGTTTGGGCGATTATTTAATCCAAGTTCACCTTTTTCAGTCGGTCTTGTTTCAGTAAATGCGATGGTATACTCGAATGCGGTTGTAAAAAGAATTGCACCTTAATGAATTTCCCTGAACAGTTGTCTTCTATATTAGTCGTCACCCAACTAGGGACTGTTTCATTTAAGAGAGCTGTTTCGGTATCTCCTCCAGCGTCACCTACTGGGACCCTATATAATGTTCTCCCTCCAACTTCACTGAAAGAGTAGCAGTAAATTTTCACTGTAGATATGAAATATTTTAAATGAATAAATAGATTACCTAAATATCAACGGAATGTGTCGTGGGACGCTAAAATACGGTTTGCTTTCTGGATCACTATCCATCCTCCAATGTTCTAGCAAAGCTTGTAACAGCAGCTTTCCATAATTTACTTTTTGATCAGGTTCTGGACAATCTTTAAGACCTGCATCTCTAGCAGACACCCATGCTGCAAAGCAATCTACTTCATCTTGGCCTAAATGAATAGTAAGCATCTGTAAATATGAGCACAATGCAATGACGTGATGCTATATTTTAGATTTGAAAAGAAAACACCCAATCTAAGTTTTAATATTTTATTGTATGTGCTACCGTTTTCATTTTAAATACCACATAATACAAGGCTGATAATTGCATGAAAATCAATAATCCATCTACTTACCCCAGTTTTTAGATCCACGTTAAACCAATTCGGGACGTAAACCATTTTGAACCGATTCTTAATTTCTTCTTGAAAATTGACAGGACCTAGATCCTCAACCTTTCGAGCCTAAAAGTTTTACAAACAGATTTTCAATTAAGTAAGTGAGACTAGAATTATACCTTTAATACGTCATATATAGCTACATTGTTGTCGCTGTCCTTTGTGATAATATGCCTTTTATCATTAAGAACAAAGAAGTGTTTAATAGCTGCACCACCCTGTATCGTCGATATGGGATTTTGAGGCATATTCAATTCTCCTCTAAAATGTCTTTCTGTGGGCAGCTTCCAACATCGTATGTGAGATTCGGATGTTGATACCTAATATAAATGTAATGTGATCAATTGGTTCATAGATTGTTAAGCATTAAAGCGGAGAAGATTATACGAAAGAAAAATAAGCTAATAAGAAAATATCCCAATGAGTTGAAATACGTAAACTCTAGTATTTTACGAGGTAACGCTAAATATTCGATTAAACAATATTTTAATCGACCACTTCATAAAGTTTACTGGTAGTAATTTAAGTGTAAGTAACTAGTAAGTAAACAGCGCATAATTACTTGTATTCTGTGTTATGCATAAAACAGGAGTGCTCAGACTTGAACTGCTTGCAATCTACTTCAAAATTGTTAAGACTAGCAAAGTTACTGCTTTGACATGTACTTCCGAGATAATCTGCACTGCCTCATTTTCAACAGAAGATAAGTCCATATTACTGACTTGCTATTTCAGTGGCAGATTTCTTAAAGTTTTTACATGTAAAAGAATAAAAATTGAGATATTTATCAATTTACTAAAATCATAGAAACGTCTTTCAAATTCACTCAAAATATTTGTTAATTCTCTCTCATAAATATCAAAATTCAACTGGGGAATCTTTGCTTTCAAAGACGGAAAATGTCTAGAATACTATCTTATCAGTCGATCTATGATTAGCTGCAATATACTTTTGAATGCATTTATTGCGCATCTCGGTAATAGTTTTTCCTTTACCTTGCAGCTCCAAATTAACGCTGTTTAAATGCATGGCATGGTTTATTAGGACACCGCCAAGCACGCCGGCCGTTTCCAGAAGAATCGGCGGGAAAGACATCGCGCACTACGGCTTTTCTTTGAGAAATACCGCGTGTTCTTTTAATAAATTCCCCTTTTGTCGCTAGCAGGGTATTATTCCGACATAAAAAAGTAATAAGGTTATTTTGGCTAAGTAGTTATTTTAAATAGATACACTGACATGCCGGCTGAGCACTGATGTTTAATGCACACATCTAATCTAGTTTATCTGATAGAGGATTTATTACTTTTTGCAGAGACTAGACAGACTCGTGTTTTCGTGCCAACTCTCGGGGACACCAGTAGGCAACACGAATCCATTCTCATGAGGCGAATAGACACGAGTCTATTTAGTCGCTGCAAAAAAGGAATAATTCCACCTGCCTTTGTCATCTTTACTGAGTACATAGTATATACTGCAATAATGCAAGTTTACATATTTTTACAGATATATTAAAATTGGGAATTGCAATTTTTTTATACTGTTTCTTATTGTTTTTAGTTGGTGGATTAGATTTTCATACATAAAAATTAAAAAACAAGAATAGATCATGTATTAAAACAGCAATTATTGAATATGTTAACACTAAAAGCAGAAAAATCACTAAAAAAATGTATGTTTAAGATAAAAAAAATAACTAATAAGACAAAAAATAACAAATAGCATTTAAGCCTTTCCAACTGTTTTTTAATAGTTAACTAACTTACCCAAACAGCTAGGTTATCTGCTGTAAAACACATTTTAATTACTGGAGCATCTTCAACACAAACCACAACACTATTATCCTGATTTTTTAATTCCGTCATAATAACCTAAAGGATTACAAAACAGATTTAGGGAGAACATACTAAATTCACTAAATTCTTACCTTCTTATCTCTGCCTCCAGAGATTACATATTGAAAATTTTCTGTAGCCAGTAGTGCCCAAACAGAATCTGTATGAACACGAATTGTTTGTATACATCTAAAAGCAGTCTTCTAGATACATAAGACCTAAACACTATGAACAAATTAAAGACCTTTGTGCTCCCAAGTTCCATACTCTTATAGTCCCATCGCTGCTTCCTGATATGCAATGGGAACCATCTCGGGATACGACAAGTGCTTTAACATTATCAGTATGTCCTTTCAGTTTGCATAATTTTACGCAAGTTCTCGGGTCCCACAATCTCAATGCTCTTTCAGTTGATCCGCACACTATTATTGTTCCTGGAGGATTCATGGCTAAGCTATAAATTGACTCTTTATTTCCACTCAAACTAGAAGCTGTAATTTGAATACCACTATTAACCTATTATTAAGCGCTAAGAATACACATTATCTTACTTGTCACAGTATTATTGCTGGCTGTAAGAGCCGTTAACGTATTAACATCCCATAGATAGATCGATTTATCTAAGCCAGCCGATGCAACTTGTTCACGATCTTTTGCATATGCCAACGCTTTTACATAATCTTTATGAGTTCTTAATGTTGACATGCAAAAACCCTTGTGTGCATTCCATACTTTTACAGTAGTGTCAGAACTTGCCGATATCACTAAAATTGGCTTTATTTGCATTTGCTTAAAAAAAATCAATTTAAAAACTTACGATTTCTGCCCCCACAACATAGTACAATATCATTCACCCAATCTGTATGATGTTCCATACTTTGTAAGTAACGCTCATGTTCATAAACTCTTACAATGGAATCACGACCAGCTGAATACAATCTATCCAATACAGGATCTACCTGTAAGGCATTTACACCTGACCTATGTCTTCTCTCTTCAGCTTCGCATATTACCATAGATACCTAAAATAAATGTGTAATTAAAATATTTCACATATCTCCAAATTAATAACACATACTTGTACTTTTTTACGGCCACTTTGACCACCTGGTTTTAAATTGGACATTCTACCAATGATAAAAATTGGGTGTTGCTAATCTCTAAGTTGTTTACAGCATTGGTTAATAAATGGAATAAATAGACTTGATATATCACATGGACACTTCATACACTAAATAATAAGACCAATTACAATAACATGATTCCTAAATACCGCAAGTCGAAAATATCCAATTACTTATAAAAACAATCTTTGAAAAACGTCAAGTGTCAGTTTAGCGTCAACGTGATACGCAGTCTCAGATGTCAATAATTTGAAGAGCTTGAAATAACCAAATCTTATTAGCATTAAAGTACAAGTTCTATAAGATGTGGCTGTCGCGCGAATCCAAGCTTAAAAAACCGCGTTAGCAGCGAGGATGAATGCGACAAACGTTTTATGGGACAACCTCTTTATTCTATTTTTTTTTTTTTCTATTTTGCGTTTTATGCTTCTTAAGTAAGCAAAATGTAAGCCATTAATATATAGAGAATTCCATGAGCGGTTGGTCATTAAATTTTAAAAATTTAAATTTGTCGATAAAACAGATAGTGATAAATTCAATTTAAAATTTATTTGAAAATTCCTTCATGTCAAATCTAAATGACTGATGTTGAAATAAGCCTTAATTGCACATCGCCTGAGTTGCGTCAAATAGAAGAAAACACAGAAACTTATTTCCCAAAAAATATTTTATTATAGCTTACTTACATTCAAATACAAAATAAAAAAGTTGTCAACTTTGCATTCAACATATTCAATGATAGTCATGAATTAGTATTTGAAAAAAGGTAGACATTTCACATATATATTATACAGATTATCAGAGGGTTATGAAGCAAAAAAAAAATCCAAGTTTGATATTAATCGTTTTATTCAAGAAGCCAAGAATCTCGTTTTGAACGATTTCTCTATATCAGATCATCTTAATAATAGGTTACAATGGAGCATGTAGACGTGAAGAACTAACATATGTACAGATGATGATTTTTGTTGTACCACACAAGGTCAACTGATGTTATATGTACATGCATATAAATCAGTTTGCTCACATTTCTTCTACTGTATAGGTAAAGCCAACTATGTCCTATAAAAATGTTGAAAGAGGTATTGTAGTAGGTACTCTAACATTTGATGGACTATGGATACTATTTCGTTTGTGCAACAAACATCTTATAAATACGAAATTAGAAACTATAATGCAAGTAATAAAAGATGCTATCAATTTTGTTGGTGTACAGCAAAGACAATGAAGCATATTTGTCACTGATGGAGCCGCAACTATGATTAATGTTGGCAGGTATTAAAAGCTGATCTTTGGCAGGTCCTTCCCGTAACATGTTTGTACATATTGTGGCATATATCATCGGGACTCAGTTATCTCAGGGTAAACCAACTTATAGCTAACACAAATATGATAAGATAAAAACAGCACTGGAAAACTTAATGGATAATGTAGGACAACACATATGGAAATTTGCAGCTGTTCTCAATAAAAATTCAGGATGTCGAAAATGCAATTTATAAGCAAGGGTATAAATGACATGCCCGATAGTGAAAACTATTACTAAAATTACTTTGGTAGATGTAGTCATTTTCCAAATACAAGCATGTATTTTCATCATATTGTGGAAGACTGTAAGAACTAATGTATGTATTTCAACTATGCATACCTTTCTATATAAGTGCATATATATTTCTTAACTTCATGCCTCCCTTGTAAATTAAATTTTACCATACACATTTTACATCACAGTTAACGATCTTTACTTTGTTTTTATGTATAATATTATTACATTCTTTGCAGAAAATCGGTGTAAATTGATATAATTACATAATAATGACCGATATACCTGTGTGCCAACAAAATTATCATTTCTATAATATAATAGATAAACAACATATAAGTATCGGCATCCTCTGCACCACACAAGTTTAATTTGTTGTATAGTCATATAATAAAATTGATCCGGCATGGCCGTTTCGAGGATACCAATGGTCCTCATCATCAACCAATGACCGAATGATGATAAAGAGCATTCGTGTTCTCGAAACGACCGTCCACCTGGACTAGTTATTATATCACTATATAATAAATTAAACTTGTGTGATGCTGAAAAGTGCCAATACTTATCTGTTGTTTACCATACTACCCCATAGTCAATATAATTAATAGATGATATCTAATATTGTAGGTTTGATAGTACCTAAAACCAAAACAAATGTTAAGATAGTATTTATAATTATGGAGAAAATATAATATAATCCATATAATAAATATGCCAGCTCATGGCTAAAATATATTTCTCACTAGTGTTTATAGAGAAGGTTATTATATAGCCGATCCAGTTGACATTAATACAATTGGCAAGATGCTTAAACTAATAGCAAATTTCTTAAAACTACCAAATCCTGAACACTTTGCAGGCCACTGTTTTAGATGGACTAGCATCTCTCATTTAGCTGACAAGAGTAGTGATTTGATAACTATAAAATGGGATATAGGATGGAAATCTTCATCTGCAACCGAAGGTTATATTGAAACCTCCATCAAGAAAAGGATACAAGCGGCACAAATATCGTCACCTCAACCAGGTACAAGTAAATGTTCATACTAGTCTACCAGTCTATGGTTACTATGAACAATTGCTTTATTTATGGTGAAAACAACCAGAAAAATAATATTAAATAAATTGAGCATTTAGAACTAGTATTACTAGAATATTATGTGATACAAATAAATGTCAAATAAAGACAAATACACCGTTTATCATTTGGATGTTTACCTGTTATCTCTCAAATCAAATATCAATGCGACCACTATTAAGAAATTAAATTTTGGGATGGCTTTTCGAAGTCAAAGTACTTAGAATAAACAAATTTGTATCATAGTAAATTATTTTCTGACTAAACAAGTACAATTAACTCTTATCATTTAAAAATATATTATTTTACGAATTGTCCATATTTTTTAAAAATTTGTATAAAATTATATATAAATTTTTAATATCTATTCTTAATTTATATATTTATTACCATTACTTAAAACTATTTCAATACTTCTCCGTTACCTTTGTGTATCAATTATAAGATTTGGTTCTATAAATTACAAACAATATCACGTTAATAATTTGTGATAAAAATATCGAGTTCATCAGCATTTTAGTGGTTTATACCGGCTTCTAATAAACTGTCAAATTCTAGTGAAAACTGAAAACAAGTTTGGTACGCTCAGTAAATATATGGCAACAAAAGTGCTTGGTTTTGTTATTGGGGTGTCGTAATTAGGATATTCGTTCGTAATATTTATGGGTTTTATCGAAGATGAGCTCTCTGAAGTTAAGAAATTGTGCGAGCATATTATACCAGGGAGTAAGCTGGTGTCGTGCGTCAAGACTATGGTCAGAATTGAAATAAAAAGGACTGAACAGAAAGCTTTGGTAGCATGTGTCCAATTTCCTGAAATTTACCCTAAAGAGCCTCTATTAATCGAACTAAAAAGTAAAACTCTATCAGAAAAGCTTCTACAAAAATTAACTTCTGTAGCAGAAGAGGAAGCCAAAAAGTATCTTGGGAAAACACAAATTTTGAAGGTTTTTACTTTTTTAAGGAATTTTATTGATGGGAACCCACTGATTTGCTGCTATGATGAAATAACACAGTTAAAGGTTATGCTAAATGGTATAAAGGATGAATTAAAATTGAAACAAAAAATTTCAACAATCATATTAAAAATTATAAACGATCGTTATTATTTAGATGTCAAAGTTGTAGTTCCCGATAATTATCCAACTGAAGCTATAGAGTATGGTTCCCATAGCATGAAAGGTTTGAATTAATGTAGTTTGTTTTAGTCTACAAGATATTAATGCGAATTTCCCACCTGCCCTTAATCGTCATATGTTTAGTCAAGCACAGGAAATTGCACGTCAGTGTGTTCAGCCTCCACTGAAAAAGAAACCAAACAGTCCACCTTTTAAACCTGAACCATCTTTAAAACGATCTATTGCTTTTCTGATTGATTGTGTGAAACGATTGCCCAAGGAAAACTGTGGCTATTGTAAACAGGAATGTTTTCCCACTAATCCAGACGTGGGTATCATGATTTACAAACGATTCTACTTAATATGATTTTGCCTTTATTGCAATATTTTAGCTGATAATTGCCGATGAAAATTCACCCAGACATGTAGAGAGGGTTTATTGTGGGCACTTGTACCATCAACAGTGTATGTTATCATATATGAAAGCACCTCCATTTGGTAATAAAAAATGTCATTCATGCGGTACTCGAATTGCTCACCATAAGTGGACACTTTCTGATAGATTAGCTGAAGACAGGTGGGCACATGAACAAGCAAGAGAAAGAGAATTAGCTGAGGTTGAAAACTTTTTTAAATAAATCATTAGTATGTTTATTTTATTTAATGTAACATTAACATATTTAATAAATAATTTTTCACATAATATTTTGTATGTTGGTTCTATAAATCGATACTGTAACATCATTTTTACAGAATTAAATTTTCAAATAAATAAAAAATGTTAGGAGAAAAACCATAATTTATCTCTATTTTTTTTTGCGATGAACACGCACGTTATTTTGTGCACGTGCTGTTTCTAAATACTCGCTTATTAACAGATTTAATTATTCTGTACGTATTGTAAAAAATCATGTAGCTATAAAATAAAATAAATAAAAACGTTAATTTTATAATTATAATATAAATTATTATTATCGAAATAAAAATATTCAAAAAAAAAACAAAATATAAATCATAAGCAGAGCCATCTTTTATTCAATAAATAACTATAAGCTATTTCTGCCTGATGTCTATACATGTGTTAAAATTTACTACTACTAGTGAAGTAGTTTGACTACTACTCCATAGATGTCCGTGAAACATTTAATTTCCAAACTGGATAAAATATGACTAAACTACCAGTAAATAGAGGATGCTTCAACAGAAACAGCAAATACTTCAAAGGGTAGTAGCAGTGACGTCTGGTGGTGAAATATATAGGAGGTCAATTACAACGTTTTCATTTCCTCGTGAAAATCCAATGCGCTCGATATTGAACGCAAATACACGAGGAGATTTAATCATTGTAAATACAGAGTTTTAGATTTTTGGGGGGCTCCCAAAGGTCGATTTCTTCTTGTATGCCTTACAGAGTCAAGTGGCAAATTTGTTTTTTTAAACATAATAATGCAAAATAAATAAATATTATCTATTATCTACATTATATTTGGACGACCAGCACGAGAAATACACATTATCTTTGGAATCTTTCAATATTAAAAACTGTACTTTAATATAATTAAGCTATTGCACTCTGCTTTCTGTAAATGTTATAGCAGTGAGATAGCAATATTGTATGTTAGCCGTGATATCTCGCAGGCAAATCATAACAAAAAAAAGCTATCATCCTTGTATTATTCGACTATCTGAAAGTAATAAATACGTCAAACAGCAATATGCTGCTCGCAAAGCTACACCTCATTAGGCTAAATAATCAAGCAGTTTGTTGCTTCAAGTCTTTCCTTGCTCAGAGATGTCGGTGCATAGTCTTTACTGAGAATATCTGCTCCTCTCTACCGCTTTGTTCGCTTCTATTTGTAATCTACAGCAACGATATCTTCGCGAAAATTACCTCAAATTACCATTTAGGTATTAATGACAAGATAAGATAAAGGTATACGAAATTGCAGCGACTAGACAGACTCGTGTCTATTCGCCTCATGAGAAAGGGTTAGTGTTGTCTATTTCACCGAGAGTCGACAAAACACGAGTCTGTCTAGTCGCTGCAAAAAAGTAATAATTCCACCTGCCTTTGTCATCTCTACTAATGACACTCAACTATACCTTCTTTCTACCCCACCGAAATACATTCAACTGTCCATCAACAACTTAATGAAGACGTTAACAATCCAATTATTTTAAATGCCAAAAACACTATTTAGAGATTAATGCGAAAATCTACTCTTCGGCTTTTTGCCAAAGAAAACCTCGCAAACACTTTATCGCAACTGAAATACTAAAGAATTAGTAAGCTTATTCCAATCTCGAGATGCTATATGATTAGTCTCAGGCAGTCTAATTTGCCATCATAATCTTGTCCGGTTCTGCTTCAATTACAATATGGATCATCCACTAACGGTTTGGATAGGTGAAAATGTCTTAAAAGGATATAAAATATTTATATCCTGAAATTTTAGCTTCGAAGCAACCTGGCTACTTATATAATAAAATACAGTTCCAAACAGACTTTTACAGGCTTTAAACATCTCTTCATCGCTTTGAACTCTTTAAATACTCTAATAAATAAATATCATATATTTTAACATCTTTAAAATTTAGTTACACGCGTATTTATACCAAGAGCAGGCTGTCATTTTCGAATAATCTTTTATTGAGCTGTATAAGTTTGTACGATTTCAATATACATATATTGAAGTGATTGTTTATGGTTCTAATTTATATCAGTTATGATATTCATATTCAAATGTCTTTGAAACCTTTTAATCAAAGCCAACCTTTCACACATTTTCCCTCTCTCGTTTGAAATCTTGTTTTTTAATGTCCTATGATCAATAAATGATCTTAGGACTTAATTGAATACGTATGTCTGCTTTGAAGACATCTTTAATAATCGTTAATAAAGAAAGCATCACAGACAAGATTCGTACGTGAGTGATATTGCAAACTGAAGCTGATTTCTCTGGCTGCATAACGAATTCCATTTAAATGAGACTGTCACTAAATTGCCGACAGTCCTCTTATAAATCATTTTGTTTATATCCATTTGACGTAAGAATTCGATTTTAATTTAAAAATATTTCAGGCAAATTAAAATCAATCAAATCTATAGCTATGAAATGGAACTTTTATTGACGGTCACTACAGAGTCAAGAATGATTTTTATTTATTGGGCGAGTAGGTCCCATGGCCAAATAGGATAAAGTTGAAAGCGTAAATTACAAGCTTGCGAAGTTACCATAATAAATATTATAAGTAATTAACGTTTCGTTGATATATTTTTATTTTTTAATACTTAAATATTTGTTGGTACAAAAACAAATAAAATCTACAGCTACATCTTCGGCACCTCAATAAAAAATCATTTGCTTCCATTTTGAGCCTCTACGAATCAGTTTGAAAATCAATCAATCGCCACAACAACCAGTTATCCTCAATCCCCTTACGTCTTGTATCATTACAACAATGTTGTTGTTCTTATCAAAGCTTGTAATATGTTTGCGTACACTTCAAACAATTTATATACATACCTACGTCATTTAAGTTTACGTATGAGATAGAGTCATAATCACCAAATCATCAATGAATTGACATGATTGGTGCTAAGAGTTTATTATATTCCTAATATGTTTGATCAATATTGTAAATTTACACTTGCACATTTCAGCTTCCAAAGGATGCTGCTTTTGGAAAAAGAAGGTTGCAAAATGGCAATTTTTTTGACAGTATTAGTGCCTTTGAGACAAGCTACGAGGATGGTTCAAAAAGTCCTTAGAAAATTTAAGAAACGCTTGCAGTATTGAAAATGGTTTGTCTCTAGTAAGATTCGTTAGTCATTAGACAACTGATAAATTCTCAATTACATTCATCACATAGTTTCATTTTTATTGTTGATTTAAGCGAAAAATTTTTGTTTATGTAGAAAAATTGAAAAAAGTAAGTTTCGAACGACGATTAAACGCTTATACTTAAAAAGCTTAACACCGAAAGAAATCAAAACTGAGTTAAATGAAGTTCATGGCGCATCTGCTCCTGTGTTAGAAATTATTTATAATTGGATAAATAAGTTTAAAAGTAACCGCACGTCCACAAAATATAAACGTCGTTCTGGACGTTCAGTTGAAACGACTACCCCCGAAAAAAATTGACAAAATCCACGATACGGTTTTGAATTTGAGATTTTCAAATTTAAAATTGTGCTTAGACGGCGATAGTGGGTTATATGTTTTTCGAATTTGGTACTTATCGTGCGTTTCTTTTCTCCAATATAGGCGTTATCACAATTACCGCATGCGATCTTATAAATTGCCGACCATTTCTTTATTTTTCGAATTACGTAGAAGGTGTCTGGGTGTATTTTGCGCAATGCGTTGCATTGAAAATCATAAAGCAAGCGTTGCACCTTTACGAACATAATCAGAACTGACAGAAACGTTTATCCGGCTGGAATAATCGATACGTTCTCTATTTCGTATTATATGAATACTTCTTTCCTTTAACACGTTTCTACATTCAAGAAATTGAGATTTTTGTATAACCTAGCATTTGTTCTAAGATTTAAAACATACCTTTTTAATTAACCAATTTAATTGATTGTCTTTTATTAAAATTGTGCGAATACAAATCAGTCCGCTTATATCCAACAATTTTAAGTTTTTTTTTCTTCCTTCAAAAATGATATTCTTGTAAATCGTCATTTTAAAATAATTGAAACGGTATCATCAAACTTTCGGTATTTATTCCTTTTTAATCTATGTGTATTTCAAATACGTCTAATATCGGGTGTTTCACGGTTATTACAATAATTTTTCCTGGATGTTTCAGTCTATTATCATTTTGTTATTCATTGCACCTTATTGTTATTCCTTGGAAGTAAAGTTGGATCAATGCCAGTGGATGTATATGCAGTTGCGTTTTTCTTCAACGATTTTTTTTGATTCTATAGGGGTTCTACTACATATCGGTCGTTATTATTCTTTCGTGCAGCGAGGGAAATCTTTCATGTCTAGGAAAGTCGTCACGAAATCTTTGCTCCTATTACTAGGCTACTATATGTCGCTCTATATATGTGCTATTTACAACAAAAGAACAACAAATATCCAATTTAGAAATCTATTACTAAGTTTGTAAATTCGATAAATTGACGTAGGTCTACTGTAGGTTATTAATTGTCCCGAATTCCCTAAGTTACGTTTTTACCTTCCGCATTGTTACTCTTGCGATTGCAATAGGGTATTGTTCAAAGCGGGTTCCAACTAGAGAATTTAATACTGGAAATTGTTGGGACGCAATGAATCATGTAAAAGCTGTCACGTTTAGTACCTCGCGGTGTATTCAAGTGAAGTTATTGCAGGCCCCGTATATAGTATTTCCACTAGGGAAATTAATGTACATTTTAAGTAAATTACGGTTTTGGTTGTTTCTTGAAAGCTGAAAATTGAGGGCTTAAAGGAAATGTCTTTTTTTTTTACTCGAATAGGACGTAAAATATTTGCGGTATTAAGAGTAGAGAAGCGCGTGTCTTCGTATTAACGGCCGCAATCTTTTAGTCTAGTCGATATCCATTTTTGCCGATGAGATGACCCAGATATTTGTTATGGGTTTGTCGTATTTATCGATTCGTACTTACAAGCCTTAACGGCTTACAGGGTGTCTCAACGGCAACTGCATCGATCGATATACACTCTGCTAAAAAAGTATCGCATAATTTAGTTTTGAATCATAAAAGTATCGCATAATCTTTGTTTGTAGCATAAAGTTGTAGATATACTTTAATGGGCTGTAAGATATAATTTTTATGATTGCTTGAATAAAATACAGGCCAAATAAAAACAAGAACTCATACTTGAGATTTTTATGAAAACAAGAAATTATAATTTTGGAAAGAAAAATGTCATAACAGTGGTTTTTAATACTGAGTATTGTCACCTCTGGCTCTTATGACCGCTCGCATACGGTTTGGCGGAGATTCGATTAACCTCCGTATATAAGCCTGATCCAAATTCTCCCACTCGTCACGGAGAGCATTTTCTAGTCCATGCAGGTCCGCCGGGGCAACATTTTGGGTTCGTATCCGTCTGTGAAGGAGGTCCCACACGTGCTCGATAGGGTTCATGTCCGGACTTACCGCAGGCCAATCTAAAACTGGAATACCAACATCGTTAAGGTATTCCTGGACGATTATTGCAACATGCGGTCGTGCATTATCGTGCATTAACATGAATTCGTTTCCTATAATTGGCGCATATGGTACTACATGTTCTTCTAAAATGTCCGTTATATACCTGTGGGCAGTCAGTGTATCTCCGTCTACGGGTACTAACTCTGTACGACCTGTTAAACAGATGCCTCCCCAAACCATAATAGAACCACCAGCGAAATTAGGTCTAGGTCTGATATTACACTGCGAATAGCGCTCACCGTCTCGTCTGTACACTGAGATACGCCTATCTGAGGTGTAAAGACCAAATCTTGACTCCTCTGTGAAGAGTATATTGGCCCAGTCATTAATGTTCCAATTTACATGTTCTCTGGCAAACCTTAAGCGAGCCACTCGGTGGTTCCTAATGAGACGAGGGGCTGTTACAGCTACTCTAGCTCTTAATCCACTCTGTCGTAACCTATTCCGAATAGTTTGAGTACTCACACGAGTATTTCTGACTCTAGCCAAGTCGTTCTGCAATTGTCTCGCAGTTACATGTCTTCGACGTAATGCTTGTAGTAGTAAATAGCGGTCATCTTGGCGAGTAGAACATCGTGGACGACCTGGTACAGGTCTTCTACTGTAATTGCCTGTTTCCCTATATCTGGCTACGGCTCTAGAAACACTTGACTGATTGATGTTCATCAAATTAGCAACGTATGCTTGAGATCGTCCATCTTCGATTAAAGCAACTGTAGCAGCCACTTGTTCTGAAGTTAAATTGCTCATTTTAGTTTTAAAAGCGTTGGTACAGAACTCTGACTTCGCACTTTAAAATTGGTCCGTATAGGAAGACTTTCAATAAACAATTGAACAAACCTTACACATATGCATTTTTCTAAATGTGTTCTTTTAGAGAAAAAAAAAGTAAAAAAGCTATGTTCCATGATTTTGTTAGTGTTTTTATAGTTCACATACACGAGGCAAACTTTTTGTGAACGTATAAAAATATCTTGGTTTATAAATGCCCTTCTTTAGTTTATGCGATACTTTTTTGGAGGAGTGTATAAAAGGATGTACATTGGAGAATTCTGAAAAATTGTCAGCATCTATCTACTAAAAGCACAAATGGAACATCTTATATGTTGTTACATTTCAAAACACTTAATTCAATGTTAAGGTTTGTTTGATGCATCAACTGTACATATCTATATCTAACCATATTTGAAATATTTTGGTTCTTTGGAGATTTTTGATAGATGGACGAGTGATTAAATGTTATATTTTATAACTGTGAGTGCTTGTAACTTGGAAAATTGTAATTTTGCAGAACTGTTGATGCGTGTTCCGCAGTTACGGTTAAATTTTTTACTGCAGAAAGTATTAAAACTTAATTTTTTCAATCTAGCTACTTATATTTTTCTCTTTCTTATCAAAGCTTATTGTATTGTTCGTATAGTCAGCAAAAGATGTCTGAAAGAAGTCATTTAAACTGTCGTCTTTGAAGGTACGACCATTATGAATCAATCCAGCTAAAATTTAAGGAAACGTTAAATTTTTTTGTTCTACATATATGAGGATTTGAATAGCTAAATTTGATCTCTATTTAACGATAATCCCGAGAGAATAGTAATTTCCCAAATAAAATACTACTCGGTAATATTTCAAGTCATGTAGTTAAGTGTCTATACTTTATAGTTGCTGGTATTTGCCAGTGCCGTATTGGTAGGCTTCAGATCGAACTCTCATGGAATATTAGACACTATCATATGATAATCATATAGATAGTCATAAAATATTATCTATTATGAAACATGTATTGTAATTGGTCGTGATATTTTCCAAATGTTATCGTGAAGAAAGCAGCGAAGAGACCCCATGATAACCTTTTTTTTTTAGTTCTACTTCTCTAGTTCTAGTTTTAGTTCACTAGTAGTTTAGTGTAGTTTAAGTCACCGTTAAGTGAAGACATGTTTAGCTAACAAAGGAATACCTAAACGTGATACTACGATCGAATTGAAACCTAGTAATTTCGTAAAATCCATCAAGTCTCACGTTTCCTAATATGTCGGTGATTTTTCTAAGTTTTTGCAACTTATACGGCTATTACGAATAAATGATGAATTCATGTCTCTCTAAATGCGCCGTTTTTAGGTCTGACAAATTACCGTGGATGCAATTCTTCAGCCACTTCTACCACTATCCTCTCCATTCACTTACGATGTGGAGATTGTATGAAAAATGACAAAATATACGCCATTTATTCGTACATATTTACATACTTGCTATCTCTTCAACCCTCATTATTCCGAAGAAATTAAATAGTTGGCAAATGTGTTTCTCCACCGTTGTAAGTGTTTAATTTCCTCGGCAAATCTAAGTGCTTAACGTTTAAAAATTTACTTTAAGTAGGAGGTTAATTCTACTTTTGATTATTCGAAAATACGTGGGATTTATCTCACATATCTTGTGCCCATTGTAATTTAATTTATTTGTTATTATTCTCTCCTCCAATATATTTCCAATGACTTTACTCATGTACTTACGATTAGGTCTTTGTTTTCTTTTCTTTTTACTTGATTATTGATTCCAGAAGTTTTGTTTCATTCGTCCTAGTTGCATTTCCTCAATAAGTTCGCAAACATTTCATTACTTTCCAGTTTGCCTGTTACCACTTTAAGTTTCTATCTGTGTTTATAAATGAAGTTGGACATATTTAACTGTCAATATAAACAATCGTGTATTTCGCCCTATTGCATTATTAGAGCTAATAATGCATAGATATGTACATATATAACATATCTTCTGTTTTTAAGTAGTAATACTAATGGATTATTAGCAAACTCACAATGAACTGAGCTTCTAACATTACTATATTAAATTTCAACTTTTGATTTTGCCATAAAATAATTTATACCAATTTCAATAGAAAACATATAAACATTTATTTTAATAAAAGGTAGAAGGTAAAGTTAGCTCGATTTTTGTTATATTTCAATGAGAAGGTTTTTTAGATTAGATCATAATTTAATGTATATTTCAAATTATTATAATTAGAAATGTGAAGTAATACTGCTCCGTCTCTTATAAACAATATCTACAGCATCTCTTCTTAACATCCAATAGTAATCTGCTAACATAACCGGATCCCATTTCCCCTGATACCGTTTTTCCATTCCCATGATGTCTTGGTGGAAGCGCTCACCGTGTTCATCTCTAACGTCGCCCATATTTTCCGGATAAAAATCCAAGTGAGAATGTAGAATGTAGAATGTGCACTTTAAGGGACATATTACAGCCAGCAGCGTGAAATGCTCGTAACACCTCCATTACTAAAGTTTAGAGTTGTGAGCTTTTTTGTTTCTCAAGAAATTCGTGAAAACTTGAACTATGGAGAGCCAAGCTGTTTTTTCCTTCGCTGTTAATTTGGTTTCAAAGATTTCATCATTTACTATTTCTCGTATCTGAGGTCCAACAGAAATACCTTCTTTCAGTTTCCCTTGTATTCATTTTGGAAACTTTTCACGAAGGTATTCAAAACCTTCACCTTCGAGATCCAGTCCCTTTACAAAATTTTTCATGAGCCCAAGTTTCACGTGGAGAGGTGGTATTATGATCTTTTCTTTTTCTACTAGAGGCTGATGTACATTGTATTTTCCTTGTAGAAACTGTTGTCGTAGTGGCCACTCTTGATTATGGTAATGTTTTTCCCTGTCACAACAGTCCCAAAGACATAAAAAGCAACAGTATTTGGTGTAACCAGATCGGATATTCAAAATAATTGCAATTACTTTAAAATCTGCATAAATATTCCAGGAATAGTCTTTGTACTTTATCTTTTCTAATAAAATTTTCAGATTTTCGTTTCAAGTTAACAAGTCGTCTCAACAAGTCTCGACCTGCATTTTTCCTGTTAGCAGAGCTAAGCCAATGATGCCGCTTTCCCAATCATTTTTACTAACTTAGTTACCGACTTAGGGGAAAAACCTTGTTGGTCAGCGTTATTAGAACTTGGTTATATCTCAAGCTGGTTTAATTTCAAATTCTTAATGTTTACTTAACGATCTTATTTCTGTCATTAGAAAACACAATGGATACAATTCAATAGTCTTCAATTTATGTTGGTTGTGGTTGCAGTTTGTTTGTGCAAATTTTTGACAATTACAATTATTTCAGAATTCTTAATACTTTATTTCTTAATTTCTAAAATCGTACGAGAAAATTAATATATGCAATACTGCATCATACAATCTAGCTTACGAAGTATAATAAATTCAGACGATTGTACCCTGAAAAAGGAACTGATAGATGCATGTGTAGAGACATATATCGCACATCGCACGGTGAGTTATGGTAGGTTGAACACACTTCTGGCCATCTGACAACCACCCATAAGTATGTAACACCTGTCGGTGACACGTGGCATTGAAAGCAAAACCCCGAAGACCTTCTCCCCGAAGCTTTACAGTCGAGATAATAGTCGCTATTCTTGAATATATGGTGAACATAATGTACTCGGCTCCCAAGCACGTAACATAACGGACTTCACAATGTGTTATTTTACGCAAGATCGATACCGGAACACTATTGTCGCGTATAATGATTTTTTTTTTCTTAATAACGTATCGATGGCATTGCCGTAAATAGGTAGTTTTGACTTTACCAGTAAAATGAAGGTTTATTTTAGGTACGAAGTATCAAATACGTATACTTAATTCCAGGAGTTTCCAGATGGTTGATAAAACCGAAAAGCAAAAACGAGCATCTTCCTCTTTTTTGTCAAAAAAAAGTCGAAAACACGTTTAACACAAAACATAAAAAGTTGTATGCAACTATACAGCTCATTTGATTTCTACATATGGCACTGGAAAAGGAGAGAGTTTGTTAGTATCTAACATCTGTCTGCTCGGACAGTTTTATATTCCGGTAAGCAAAGCAAAACATTAAAAATCATTTTTATAACACGAATATTTCTATCTACCGCAAAGAGTAGTTGGCGATTATTTGAATATTCGCAGAGAGCAACAAATATTTTGAGCCGGTTAAATTTCTTGTTGGCAGGAAAAATTGGAATCAACAATGCATTCCGCTGAAAAATTTGCTCAAACATCATATCTGTCTCATAGTTTACGAAGATTATTTTTCTATCTAGTAGTACTTGCACTGTGAGATCCTCCTGTGAGAGAACCTTTTAGTTCAGTTTCCCAAGTTTACAACAGAAAAACGAATTGCACGAAAACGCTAGCGTTTCACCTAAGGAACAATTTCGCCACCGCACCTATGGTGTGGAGGCTATGGGATATATTATGCTTGTGGAATTAATGCAGCTCTAGTAATTATGTTTGAAATTTTGTTCGGTTTTGTATATTGACAAAGTTTAACTATATATACATATGTACTCGTCATTTAATTATATTTCAATCCCAAAGCATTAGTGTAACACATAAAGAGAAAGAATCGGCTGATATTAAGAATCAAATCAATAGTTTCTGTGTATGATCATAGCGTCATAAGAAAGAAAATCATTCAAAAATAGAGAAAACAGATTGGCGAAGCATATAACACAAGTTAGAGCAATTCTTTTGCAACAAAACAACCCCCAAAATAATTGAAAATGGAAGGCTTGAATTGGAATTCTTCTATTGGAATTCCTTCCCTTCTGATATACGATCATTTAAGAATATGAAGCAATGCATGCATTGCTTCATGATGCAAAGCATCTTTTGCTACTGATCTGCTGTACGTTTACTTCCTCAGCCATTCCGGTTTTTCGAACATGTAGTTTGGGCGAGAATCCATTTTGGAGCTTCCAAAGAGCCGTGCTATTTACTACTTTAGTGACTTTTTTGAGTAAATAGTTTATTAGACACTGCGCTCTTGTTTGAACGTCCTATTTTATCGATTTTTACCTAAAATGGCACGAAGTATGCAGGGTAATAACTGTGCCACTAGTCAACCTTTATAGGTATTTCCAAAAAAAACCTTTGCTGAAGTACTACGTTTAGTACGTTTCAATATTTTTAACGTGCCCATTTTAGTCTAAAAATCTTTGTAGAATTCGTTTCTTCAGTACTTGTAGGTTAATGATTTACATTAACTTTGTTTCGATAAATATTATTAGTAGAACATTAACAGTACATTTCTATGCAGATTGACCATTAACGTTATAGCAATTCGTGAAATAATATGAAGAAAGAAGGCAGTCTGTTGTTTTGCTTTTTATCGGCGTAAGTTAAGCATTATTCAATAATTTCATAGCATGATCCGTTCTTAAAATTTCAATTGTGGTTTCCAAAATATTGCTAGTTTTCCAGTTGAAATAGTTAAGTTTAAGTGAAATGAAACGCACATAAAGAAATAGTAGAACTACAGCAATATTACAAATTATTACTAAGAACAATTGAAACAGCATCAACAGATAGTTGAAGTATTAATCTGTTAAGTGGAATGAGAAAATTTGATTTTGGACGGCAGTTTTCTAGATCTAGATCTCAGTCGACTACTACGATAAAGTGATTTTGATCAAGATGTTTGAGAAAAATCAAAATTTTAAGAGAGACTGTTCTGCGAAAGTAAAGGATTTATCGCCAGAAATTGCTTTGCAACAACCCGACTTATTTAATTTGACCTTTTCGAACTTTTATCTCGCTAGCATCAAAAGAATTCAGTACGCTAAACTTGCATAAATTAAGGTGAATACTCTTTTTATTAGTAAAGTGTCAAGGTGAAGAAAATATATGTACATATAGTTTCTCGCACGTTTTGTGTTGAAGAAATACCACTCTACGTCAACTTGTCGCTGTTATAGACTAGTTAACAGCATGCTCTACTTTTTTCTACATGCCCACTTTTGTAAAACAAAAGTTTTATCTCGTAACGATTTTCACCTAAAACACGAACCACAAAATTTCCAGGCATAGACCCAAGGGTTTAAGTATTGATTGAAGAAGCTATATTTAGTTTTGTAATAAACGAGACATTTGGAAATGCACGATAGCAATAAAGCACGATAGAGAGAAATATCGAATTGATAGCATTCGACTGTTATAAGTAAGAACTGTAATTATTAAAGAGATTCAAGGCGAATATCGAAGATCGATAAACAATGGAATGGATGCGTGCTGTAAATTTTTCGTATATGGGCGAAAATACTACAACGATTGCATCAATATATCTACAGGATTCGAAGGATTCCAAAATAGTATCAAGCTACTGTTGTAACAGTGGTAACTTCCCATGATAGGTTCAAGGGCTTTAGTTTTGCAACCGTCGCTAATCCACTAAATACCTTTCTGCAAATTCAATATGAGAGTAGTGAGCTCTCTGGTATTGAATTTACAGAACTTGCGTAGTGTTAGACAGAAGTTCTCTTAACATAGACACAAGTTTTTTTTTTCAACAAATTTAATTAAGCCATAGTCTCTTTCCTCGGGACGAAACTTTCAGCCTAGAGAACACAAAAAGTCATAAGTTGCTAAATCTGATAAATGGATAAGTCGTCTATCATTTCTAACCCCCCCCAACTCGTGAATTTTGCTGTGACAACCACTGAAATGTGAAACGCCGCGTTTTTTCCTTTAATTGCAGCTGTTTTCCCATAAATTCAGGTTGCAAAGTAATGATGCATACTGTGCTCCTGTTATTATTTCTTCCTTTCTCAACGTTAGCACAATTCCATGACTATCCCAAAAAACAGCAACCATCACTTTACCACCCTCATGGAACTGTGTTCGCTTTTTTACAGCCGATTTTCTCTTTACAGTCTACTGTTTCAAGTGCGCCTTGACTTCAGGAGTCACCTAGGTCTCATCTACAAATACTAATCGACGCCAGAACTCCAACTTATTTTCGCTTAAGTTGCTTCAATTTCTACTTTGGAAATGTTCATTCGAATATATCTTTGACCGTGGGTGAAAAGCGCGGCGGCGCCCACTGCGTGGTTAGCTTTTTCATGCTCAACTCTTCAGTCAATATATGACAAACGCGTTCTTTCGAAAAGCTCATGGATTCTGCTATGCCTCTAACGATTTGTCGGTTTCCCGTCTCGAAGACAACATCCATGTCGACTTTAATTTATTTTTTACAGAGATACGCGATCAAGAAGAGAGAAGCGATCAACATGGCTAAAAGTATCGTTTAGGCATGCGCAATTATATTGCCAGAATATTTTTAACGGATAACGACATCGTCACGTAGAGGAATGAAACTTATCGAACTACCCTCATATATCAGAATACATTGAAATTAACGTAATTAAAAAAAATAATTGATGGGATAGAAATGAACTAGTTTTTAAATTACTGTCCTTTCCTGTTCTTATAGGCACCGGGTAATTGCACATATTATAAGCAGATACTCTTAACTGCGGATTATCGGTCGATGGGCTTCTTAGAAGTGAACCCTCGTGTGAAACAGTTGTTTGAATGGCGTGAGGAAGATGGAAAAAGCCGAGGTTAACTCAATCTAGGCGTGTCGTAACTAAGAGATCAATCAAGTCAGAGATATTTTGCAAGCTTTCAAAATATATCATTTAATTTGATATTTCATTTTAGAAAACATCTCAGTATATTAGAACATTTAATTTATAAATTTATTAGTCGTTCATCATTGTTATGTTATTTACCTCAAATTCAGGAGTTTGGCATTACTATATTTCTTGGCGCTAGGTGGCGCCTGGAAATATTTGAGTGTTAATTTTTGGTGCTTAATAGTATAAACCAAGAGGTGAACAGCAATGTGAGTAGGATACCCTCTCCAGGGTCCAGAACCGCTGCTTGAGGATGGTCCTGAGGGCCCCCCGGGGCACCAGGATAGATACCCTCTGCCTTCTCGCCAATACCGAGAAGCTGGAAGAATACCTGGCCAGACTCAACAAGGCCTTCTTCGAGAAGACCAAGAAGAGCGACAGTCCCGCCCTGCAAAGGGCGATCACGCCGAGGTGGACCGGAAGACGGAGACATAAGACTGCTTACGAGCAGCTTAATAGGCTCTAGTATCGTCTAGTCTAGTCGACCGCATATACTAACGCCACTTCTGTCTTTTACAGATCACCAACCGAGGGAGAGTCCAACCGGAAGACTCTAAAAAATTAAGAACATTGCTCATGACCCCAGGAAGATTCGCATTAAGAAAGACTTGCTTTCTTAAAAAGAATGATACTGCATGACTGATTGACGTAAGTCAAGGAGCGCACAGCGCCTAATGTGAGTAGGAAATAAACATTGATTTTTCTCTTCTCACCACGGAATTTTTACCAAGGCTCTATGACCCATATTTAACATTATTTTGGTTATTGTTTCTCTAGACACTTTTTTATGTGTATTCCTAAAAGAAGGAAGTTACATATTCAAAGAAATATGGTCTCGTCGCACCTCGACAAGGATATTTATCATTATTAATACAACCTTAGAAATTGATCAAAGTTGTAGTAAATTGTAGAATTACGTTTTATATTAAATTTTTTATGTCTGCTTCATTTAAAATATAACAAATACCTTTATGTTAAAGAGGCTCTGTGCCTAACAGGATATCACTCTAGGCAGTATTGAAGGAAATTGCTACATGACATGTTTAATATTCGACGTATTTATGGGAACATCTGAATAGAGAACTCTACGATTGAAAAATTAATTTCCCACAATTCTTTTTGATACATTTACCTTTTGTGTATAACCGAACTTTCCCGTATAACTACATTCCTCTCTATTGGTTAAATTTTACAGGTGCTGTTTCGCAGGAGTGTTATCGTTGAAGCGAAACGCTTCGTTCTAACAACTTTCATCGTTCCTACCGTAAAGGCATATTAACCACACATGCACAACATATCCACTGATGTGTACAGTAACTATGCCGGCAAATTTAGTTAATGCAGTGTAGAGGTCTCGGTAGCTGTTGTTCCGGTCGTGCGAGGCATTATAGATCAAGTCTTAAGTTCGTAATATGATAGTACTCCGGTAGCACGTTCTCTGCTCTCTCCCTATGTTCCCTACGAAAATCGTTTCAAACATTAAGCGTTGTTAAGGGATATGTAGTACGTGAACGCGTGTGATATATACATATGTATGTATATATCATAAAAAGGTTATTGTGGCGAGTTTTTATATCAACGTGCAACGTACTGTTCGTTTCCTTTTTGTAGAGTAATTTCGTAATATTTGCATTTTTTATTAAACCAATGATTAATCAGTGTACGTTACGGTGCTAGACAAGAGTGTCGTATCTATATTTTTGGGGTAAATTGAATTATCGTAATCACATTCTTTTTGGAGCAACATCGCAACTTTTTAGCTTGATTTTACTTGGCTTGGTTTAGCTTGGTTACTCACTAAGTCATTAATCAAAACCAGATATGCTTATAACTATTACGAGAAAATAAAAATTCAGAATTTTTCACATGCTATCTTTGAACCTTTATTTAGAATTTAACTAAAAAATTTAAGGGATATTAGTTCTTTCAGTGGCTGTTGTAAGTGCGTATGTCATGTTTACACAATTTAACTTAATTCTGATATTTTGAGCAAGTTTACTGTGATCATTTTTGCTCAATATTTACCATTGAGTAAAAAGTCTCTTACGTGCAAAACACATCATAATAACATTTTTGTTTAATATCGGTGGAATCCAAGGGAAAATTAATTTAGATTTTGATTTTATTAATATGGGCAATGTCTAACCCAAGTTGTGCGTACAGCAACTTTTAGCGTCTCAAGAAGTCGCTGAAGTTTCCGAAAATAACGTTTCGGAAATACCACCTTTAGAGTAGAAATATTGCTTGAAGAATTGATTCGATCTCATGCGAAGTGTACAAATCTTAATGATCAATCTTTTGAAAAACACTTATACGTTTAGTTCCAATACATTCTTCTTTCATTTGTCTTGAAAAAACTTAAAAGATATCCTTGGTAGTAATCTAGATTCACTTCGCCCGATTGGAAGATCTGCTGAAAGATTTCAAAAAACGAACAGAATGAATCATACACGAAATACCTTTGACGATATACTTCTGAATATTCGTGATTCGCATAATGCCAGAAAATTCAGCAAATTAGATTGCCACTTAAATTGATTGTGAAAAAAAGTAATTCGAAAGGAGTCCGCAGCTACCTAAAACTTTTGAAACAATAGTACTTCTCCTGCGCTATGGTGTTCGGCGATTCACAAATCATTCTGTTTTTATTTTTAATAAAAGAAGGGAAAACCCAAAGTAATCAAAGTTTTCAAAATTAAATTACTTACGAAAGAACTTAATAATTTTTTCCATTCAAAGCCATCGTTAAAGCGTACTACGCGTTATCGTGCTTAACGAATTTTATAAAATGCTACACTATAGAGAAACATGTTCGTATTTTCCGAGATGTGCGTAACTAACAATTAGTTCGGTTTAACACCACGCATTTCATCTAATGTTCAGCTCGCGTGTATTTCCGAGCAAATTAACTGCGTTAGATCATCAAATTCGGTTCATTAAGTACAATTTCGTTCTTAGAAGCTGTAAAATCTCTTACACTGTCCTTAAAGCTTTCGTCGAACATCACGGCAAATAGCAAACAACATTCGCTTCATAAATCAAAAGTAATATACGTGCAACGTGAATTCCAAGATATCGGACGCATGGAATTTTCTGGTACATAATATGCACTATTAATTTTTATCAATTTATTTACAAGATATGCTCGTAACAATGATCGAATGCACGTCGAAGGCTCGCCTTGACACATCTGCCTTGTCCGAATAGATGACGTTGCGAATATGAGAGGAGTAGTGGTAATGTAATAGGAGGCTCGTCCTCTAATCTGTTCTTCGTTATAATAAGAGCCTGGAAACGCGAAGAGGGAAGATATAAATCTAATATCCGCAATATTGTGAAGCGGGAGAGTATATCTAGGAGGCCCTTCAAAACGAACGAAGACTGATATTCCGTAAAAACGTTATGTTCTGGTTAATGTTCGGAGGATCGAAAAAGTCATAAATGCACATACACATATATATATATATTAATTAATGGGAAATGAAGTGGCATTACTAGTGTGGCGAATCTGTTGTAATTTTCTTTTCCTATTCTATTTTTGCGTTTTCTGAAAAAGGGCGCAGGCCTACTTTAGTTGTAGTCCGATTTTGAAATAGGACATCGGTTGATGTGGCACTTCATGAAAATACGTAATATTGTGTAATGCAAAATAGTAAAATTAAAACGACTGAAGCAACGCATATAGAAGTACCATTTCACCAGCTATTTCTCCTGGCGGGCGTATGTTTTCTTACCATATATGCAATCAAGCGTTCCCTTGTGTTCCCTTGATTGATTCTTGGAACAAGTAATATGTCGCCGAACTTCAGAAAGTAATGGCAAAAGGCATTGAAACTGTGAATAGTTCAAATGTACTCAAACAGCAATCTAATCGTTTTCCTAGAGAGACACGGCTCACATTCTAAGACGAGAATCCTTCAGATTTTAACTTAATTTTAATTTAACTTGCTATGAATTACTTGCATCTATTTTCTTCTTCTTGGCCTGTTATAGTTTTCTATAAAAAAATTATAATGTTTGGGCGGTACACATTCCATTAATAACCGCAATTTTTTCCACTTCTCTGTTGATTTTTTTAATTACAAAACCAGACAAGCGATTTTCAGCATATGCTGTCCCTACGTTTAACTATTACTTAATTTAAATAGAACTTAAATTAGGCAAACAAATTTTAGAAATTAATGTATGCTCCCTCTCAGGAAACTTCGTAATTGTAGATATTCAAAAATTTTATCTGTTGAAGTAAACCGTTACACAGAATTGTATAAAAAGCCTCTTTAAAGCATTGCGGTAGAATGATGTGGAGCAAAAAATTTGTTCCGCGCATATCACCAAGTCTAATAAACTTTCTAAATAGATATATTTACGTAAGTAAAATTTTATACATAAAGCACAGCAATTTCCATATATGCCCCATATCCAACTATCCAGCCTGCATTCTGGAGCTACAATCGTCATCCCATCTATGCAAACCTAGAGCTATTCACTTCTGATACATTTTGAACTATCTACAATTTTTTTTGTTTCTAATAGTTAAAGCAGAGGCGTACACCGAACCTTGAAACCATACAAAACATTTCTCTAATCTCAAGGGCTAAACTCTAGGCGTTGCAGGAACAACACTTCGAGAACGGTTGAAAATCATGAAAGGCGATTTTTTAGGTTTGATACGTACACCATAAACGGTTAAAATACGCAAAAATTGTGCGATATTAGCATTTATTTTTTCAAGGGCACCGTCAAGATTAATAGAGAAAAAATATTTATCAAGTTGTGTATAATTTCACAATTTTGAATGAAAAAGAATAATCAGAGATATACAACAGGAATAACAGAGGTCCCAAGACAGATCCCTGGGGAATACCAGCTGTTAACGGTCGTAGTGAAGAAAATTGACCACCAAAGTTGACACGTTGAAGTCTATCAAAGGTTAACTAAAAGAATTAACGGCGAGAAGCAGTAAGACAATATTGTTAGTTTTCTATTATCCGTGGTTCTTACTATGCACCTGGGAATTTTAATAATTAATAAAAATGAATCACTTTATTTTAATTTATATTTAATAAGCAAGATAATGGTACAAGTGCGCTTTTTAAGTATTCAATTCTCACGAATTTTTCATTTCTATTTAGATAAAATTTGTACTGACTAACTTTAACAAGACGCACTTACTTTAAGATTAAGAAAAATTGCAGGTATGCCCGTTTTATTCTAACGTTTTCGGTTATGACTCAAGTTATGAATTTTATTAAGATTAAACATTGATAACCGCTGCAAATTGCATGAATATCCAATCGAAAAAATAACTTAGAGAATGTAAGACTAATAAAAGCTGCAAGGAAGTATTGGAACCAAATAGACAGCTGAAAACCTCCTGAAAATAAAGTAGCATACAGGATGTTGCATTTGAATAATAAAGTTGAGTTCTTTATCACGAAAACGTGATCCAGTGTCTCGTAGAGGATATTTTTCTGTGCTCGGTTACATAATAACTTTACGGCAAAACGATCTGTTCATTCGATAGATCACTCAGTGTAAAATATGATGATGGTATAGAATAGAGAGCATAGGTATAGATACTGGTGCGCGGTATACACAATTCTGACATCAGAAATCGGTGGTCTGAGATCTATTCGACGACGGCGAAGGAGCGTCTCGACGCTGGCGCAAGCGCGACGTCCCCGCCGCCCCGACGCCTCGTCGTCGTTCGACACCCGGTACAATTCAGTCTTCGACGGACACCAGTGAAACGCGCAGCCTCACGACCACACGATAACTTGACCAATACACACTCACACAATCTTCAGCTGGTGTGCAGACCATGTGCATAGCTGCCGACGATGGGACAGTATATGTCATGACGTGATCGCCAAACCTACCCGGCACTGAGACCAGTACCAGAGCACCAATATTCGCGACCTACAGTGTGCGGAAAAGGTAGTTGTGAAGTGTAACCGTACGAAACTAGTTGGCCGTTCTGGAGCCATGGGGAAGTTGTCCAGGGGATCCCCTTCGGGCTGACAGTATACTGGAACGGCCGCGAAGAAGGGCCATGGCCTACTGGCTACTCGCGGCTTGGACCACCTTGCTGTGGCTTGCCTCAGGTAAATAAAAATTAAGGATTATATAAATTGTAAAAAATATGTTGATGTATGTACCAGACAAATTATAAAATATTCTTCAACCCCATAGTTACGTTGAATACATACAATTACACTTATATACGTATATAGCGTACATTAAAGGTACTATACGCATTTTATATATCGATTTTAAACATTATTCAATCAGCAAAATGCAAAAGTTTAAATTGATTTTATCGTTTTTTTGAATAAATTAAATTCTTAAATTGCAGAATATACATTTTAAATTTCAAATAACATAAAACATTAATTAATACTACTTTGGATTAAATTTAATCTTAAATAAATATCTAATTACTTACTACATCAATTGAACTTAAATAACTTGTATTTAGAATTTATCAACACGCATATAGAATTTCTCCAGCGGTCCTTTAATAAGGTTATTATATAACATTTAAAATATCGATTTGTTCCGCAATATGAAGGCTTCTGTCCAACTATTCCCAAGACACACAATTTTAGTGTATCGTCGTCAACTATTATCAAGTAAAGGTTGCCTGTAGTTTTTATTTAATGGATTATAAAAAAAAAATAGCATCTAAAAATTTGCTTTGATGTATATTATAAAAACAGGTCAAATTTTATTCTGTTGCATATTTTTAGGATCACAATTTAGAGGAGAATATCGACAAAAGCATAATTTAAAAGTAAATAAGGATTTTCAAAAATACCTGAAAAAAAAGAAATAATTAAATTTCTTTATGGACTTGATTTACAGGTATAAATATGTAAAACTTATAAAAAAAATTCTCGCTGGCATTAAATATATAAGGTCATCAACTGAAGGATCTGTAATTATCTGAAATATTAAAATTTAAACAGAACACATTTATACCTATTACCATATCAAATTAAATGATTCTAAGATTGCAATCAGTTTCATACCTTGACTAGGTCAGATGTTTTGAAATGAAATAAGAACCCTTCAATTTGATACAATCGTCCTTAATTGCATTTTCTTGTAAGCTTTTTCCAAGATCCTTTTTTTTAGAGACGTATGGTGTTTTAATTAGTGAAAATGTTGCTCCTGTTTTTCCTAAAATTCTTATTCAAAAACGTTACTATTAGGGATTGCAGGATATTTCCTAAGATGCTATGTCTTGTAAGTTTGAATATCCAATTGTGTAATAAGCAATATATTGTTTGATAGCTACCATGGACAAAATCGTAAAAAAAAAGTAAATAAGAAATATATACAACAATTCCAATGTCGAAATTATTACTTACGTCCACAGGATCTTCACGTAAGCATTCATGTTGCTAAACGTGCGGTTCCTGCAAATGATTTTTGAAATCACAAGTAGGGCATTCGTATTAAGCTTTTCGCCTAAGAATTTCCCGTGGCAATACAAGAAAGGAGAACTATGCGAAATATTTCCATAAAAACGTAACAAAACAAATTTTAATAAATATTCCCGACGTCCCGCGAAGTAGCTTCCTCTTTTAATAATCGCATAAATCCTTCGAAAACAATGACGTAAGCGTTCATATTCCTTTGCAGGATATTACATACGGATTTCGGCACCCCAACCTTAGCGCCACTTAACAGGGGCCATATCGTCATAAATATTTAGTTATTCAAATATCCTTTTCGGTGGTAGCGTAGCTTCCCCTAACGTAAAGCACCCACATTCTTAGAAGCACTTTATGAATACTTACTGCATATTATTTGAATTCCGAAAACGCTAGTCTAGAAATCTAGAGCGTTGAATGCAATATAAAATTTAATCTTTTATACGAATTTTAATAAGAAAATACAAAAGTTTCAGGGTGTAACATTGTCTTAGTGGACGCTTATGTGCATGTATTTATATCACATGAGAAATATTGTAATTTTACGGAAATTAAGGCAATTTACATGCTTATGTGTAATGTAACGTCTTATCGTAGTAATTATATCACCTAAATAATTGGAGCTCCCTCTAATATTGGTAAATTTGTCATTTATTTATTATAGATGCCTCTTCCTCTGTTAGTTATGTAATACTATTGATTTCCTGATCGATAACGCGGTACTTTTTAGTTGTATTGATTCTCGTTCTACGGTGAATTAATTACTGCATACTTCCAACCCTTTAATAAATCGAATGTAGTACTGATAATTGTTTTGATCCATTAAAATTGGTATCTGATCGTTACATTTATACCGCACTGTTATAAGTTGTATTAAGATGTAGTTGAATCGAAAAACAAAATTCCAATTTATTACGTACATTCAATACGTTCATGAACCGTTTCGTGTGCTCGTTTGGCGGCCACGACGATATTAATAGAATACCTGATGATAAAGCGCCTTGGAAACAAGTGTCAGGCATTGGTGGTCTTAGGAGACGTACTGTCTGTCAACTGCAATCCTTGAAAATAGATCATTTCAGTGCAGTATTCGTCAAAACATTACTGAATAGTTCGCGGACCCATTATCTCCGCGTACAATGTCATGGAAACCACGTCGTTTAGAAAAATTGATTATTTTGCCTTCTTTAAAATAGTATTTATAGGCGTAATATGTATTGGCATTAATTCTTCTAGGTTCTTTTTAGATTAATTGTAGATAACGATAATGCAGTTTCCTTATTGAATTTAAAAATTTCTAGTATCTTTATTAATTAACGTAAGTGTATTTATAATCTCTGCACTTTTGCAGAAAAAAAATTCGTCTTCTTAAAATGTTTCCCTTATTTTGAGAAGTCCTCTATAATAATTAAAGTATTGCTTAAATCTATAGAATAACAATACATTGAGAAAACAAGTAACTATGTCAACGATAGAGAATAAATTATGTAAAAAATTCGTTTGAAATATAAAAGTTTCAGATATAAAATTTGAATGTTCTTTTTTTGTTGACAATGTTATGTTTTCACCTTAGGCTTGCTTGGTTTTATATTAACAAGCTATTGGTTTAAAGTGATGTAAACTATTGATTGACTTTGCTCCTGTAAGAGCAAGAAAAGCATTAGGTTATTTTATGTTTTGCTGTAATCATTTATTAGTTTAGAGAAATTCACAAAAAGGTACTTACGTCTGGTATTATCAACACATTTGAAACTAGTTTTGCTTTGAAAGCACCTTTAACGCATTGGAGGCATATCATCAACATTTGTAAGTGAGATTTAAACCTAAGTAGACTACTATTATTAATAACAAAAAAATTGGCCACTTATACCAGCATCTAGCCGGCATTTGGTTTTTGCCATTGCTTTTTTAATTTATTTTACAGTATTTATCATATTTATGAACTATGTATTTACAAAAATGGGTATATATAACAAAAGAACTAGAGAGCATTAAACATATTTAAAATGAGGTGTTCCCAATGGCACATTTACAGTAGCAAATAGTTTATATAGGTAATTATTGCATACATTGGTATATTCAGTTTTACCTATATTCTTTTAAACATTAGTCGGACAGTAGCTGATTAAAAATATATAATTGCCGGATCTTCTAGCAAAAATTAGATTTCTTCAAATCACCAACTGTTTCGTAGATATCCCACAACCAATATATCTCTTAACATATTCTTAAATAACTTTTTTAATTTACCATTAAATAACTTGCACTTTACTTTGATTTAATTCATAGTTTTCTTAATTTTTAATCAACCTCAAGATTTCATCAGAAAGGACTTTTAGAAATAAAGAAGACATGATTTTTTTGTATAAAAATGAAAAATAAAAAGTGTACAGGTTACCCATGGGCATCCTAGTAGTGCATAACTACACTCAGAGTAAATAATTTGAATGTTTTAAAAAATGGACAAGAAAAAAGTGAAAAATTAAATTTATCTTAAAAGATATTCAATCGACAAAACTGATTTAGAGATTCGAGCTTTTCAAAACAGATTAAAATATTTTATAAAATGCTAGACGAACGAAAAATGTGGACGATTTGTACAGATTTAAACTGTTTAAAATAAATAAATAAATAAATAAATAAAAGTAAGACACCTCTACGTCAAAATCGTTCTGTTTTTCATTTGGACTAGCCTGGGTTACAAAATATGAAAAACTGCAATAGTTTCTAAGCATTTTAGAATAATTTAAAAAGTTAAAATAAGAATTAAAAAAAAATGTTGATAAATAAATAAAGTTGTAAGTACTAATTCTTTAAATATCTTTAAAACTAGTACATTAATTAATTATGTTGCTCCGTTCCATCGAAACGTAAAAAAAATTAAATGTTCCATTAACCATTTCCGCAAATGTTAATAAAAATCGAAAAATTTTATTGATTAATATTTCAGAATTGATATATATGTATATATAAATGGAATTATTCTCGTAAGAATATCGACGTTTCCTTTCGAAGTCTTTGCAAACCGCCTCCTTACTATGGATTAGTCTCTGTTACTTTTGTCTGTTACTTGTTCTGCGGCAGAGCTTTCTTTCGACTCTTCTTTGTTAAGCGCTTTCTGCTCTAGTTTGTAACATCAATTTCTTCAATATCTGCGACTACATTTTCTCATCGTCTTATCTTAGGGCGTCCTTTTGCTTTGGTATTTGACGGTTTCCATTCTAGTATCGCTCTTATTGTCTTTTTAAGGGTTGGATTCGCCTGGCTTCTTATTTATTGTATAGTATCATCCTTTCTCTAGATATGATGCTACCCATCATTATTTTTCTTTCAAATATTCTTAGCTCTTCCTCCTCTTTCTTTTGCAGGCATATTCTTACACTGAAATACGTGATTTTATTTTATGTTCTTCTTAGTATTCTTACTGGTTTTTGTTGTAAAATTGTCCTATTTGCATAAAAGCCTATCAAACCCTGCAGTATCCGTTATTCTACGATCTCTGCCCTATCAAATTTATTACTTATTTGCATCACGAAGTAAATGAAGGTAGTAACTTCTTGAAAGTTTATTAACCCATCACAATTTTTACCCAAAATTCGATAAAATCAACGACAGTTGATATATGCCTTCTAGCTTTTCCATTTTTTTTTTCTGTCATGAACGCTTGAAATATTAATTGATTTCTCGCGTGCTTCTTTCGGGACTTACTTAATAATTCACTAACCTATAACACAAACACTAGTTAAATATATGGTTCTTCAACTTAAGGCGTCCGACTTGTTTTTTATACATTATTTATAAAACGTCAATAGTAATTGCTCTTTAAGGAAACGGATATTCTCATAAGTGCCCGCCTATAACTGCTAGAGTAATTTATCAAATGGAGACCTCATACTTTCAATGTCCAGTACTAATCACTTGGCGACGTATTTCCTCTAGCTTTTGTACATTTCTCAGGCACAAATATTTAATATTTAGCGAGAAAAGACGTTAGGTGTCATTGATTAACAGCTATAGGAAATCGTTTTCTTCTTGATAAAATAATAAATAAAATAATTTTTCAGGAACCTTATTACGTCTATCTAGGCCGTCTTTTGTTGAAAGTAGCGTTTCCAAGGTATTTTTCGATCAAAACATTTGGTTTTAATAACAAATTAAAGTTCAACATTGATTTACTTTTTATTAAGCAGCCTTTAGACTGTGCGTTACGTAAAATAAGTATTCCTGATGCTATTTAAGGTTAAAGATATTCAAAGTCCAAATTTAAATTGAGCCAAATGATCCTTTTAACATAAGGTTGCCATTTCAATTATTTCTTTTTAATATATACCAAATCTAGCCGTTATTTTATATTTTAATTCAGTGATGTATATAACATTTTGTGTTTCGTTTTTATTTTAGGAGCCTTGGTTAATGTACAATGAAAACTACTTCCTTGGTCGTTCTAGTTCCATTTGCTAATTCTCGTTGTCGTCTAATTTGAATTAATTGCTTGCGCTATTATAACTACATGTATATGTAGTGTCTCATAAAGTTGTAATACTTTATTAGTTACTATTGTTTAAGAACTTAATCCTGTAAAATTTAGGATCCTCTTAAACTATATGCAGAATACTTTTAAGTGATTTTCTAATTTATGATTGAAATATAAATCTGTTGCATTGCGTTATGCCAATTACGTTGTCAACGAAGATTGGAAAAAATCCCATTAACGTCATTGTAAATTATGGCCAACACATTCAAAATTCTTTAAAGGTTATTTACTGTTTGCCTCATTTACATCTCTAAGAAAGCTTAGTTCCTTACAAAAAAAAATGCAGTAAAATTATCTCAGAAATGCAACAAGCTAACGAATTCAACAGCATAAACGTTACAAACACATCAACAACGATCCAAGCGCAATAACAACTAAAACAATTTAATAGAAAGTACTGGAATAATGTGAACCATTTTTATGAACCAGGAGCTATGCTGCATATGTGAAATTGATTAATTTGCTGCAATGAAGGCACCTAAACATAAATGTTATAATTAAAAATTGACGAAGAGTTAACATACTTATATTCATTTTATGTAGCCGTAATCATCCCATATATTTGTGATAATGTTAGCCGTACTAACTATATAAGTACATCGTGGGTTCGTTTAAGCATTCTTAGAAATGTTAAGTAATTTTTCAAAAATCTCAATGCCAATATTAGTGTTGAAATGCCTAGTTTGTTCGGCTGTGAGTCATAATACACCGTATTGTATCTGAAATTACCAAATTTAATGTATCTTTTATATAAGTTCTAAATACATGTGATATAGTTTTATATGTAATAATATAATTTTTTTAATTTCAATTCGAAAATCTTTGGAACTGCTATCTAACAAAGAGCCCGTTTAAACCAAAACCATGGTGCACTTACACCCAATACATTAAGTTAGGCCATTAGCGGTGCTGCAACCATGTCTTAAAAATCAAAATAAAAAATTAAATTGTGCAATACCAAAACAAAAATTGATAAATCACTATTACTCATCTTGTCTTATTCAGTTTGAAATTTTAAAGACACTTTTTTTAAACAACGTTGTAGACAAGGATTTCCCCTTGTTTTCAATATCTTTTTCTTTTCGCAGTCCAATGTTAACACTCACTATCGAATACAAAGTTCTCTGTCTCTACCTAACTCACCGCACACAAATACACTTTCGCATTAATTTTATAACTTTCTTCTTCACGATCTTCATTGCTGCTATTCTCACACCACTTTAGTTCTAATCGAGGTTACCGTTCCATCATTTTTTTGCTATTATTGAAGTGGGCCTTCAAAATGGCTTACTTAGATGTTTGTGGCTAATGGTACCAAATTTATATCGAATACGTTCTGCAGTCTCCAGATTTTCTTGACCTTGATAGAGTTGACCTTCAGCTTATCCTAATTCGTATATGTGATATTTTTTCCTTAACGACTCTTCAGTAGATCATAGTAATAGTTTAGACATTTGCTGCTTCTTTGGCCAGCTTAACAAACTTTTGATTTCTACGAATCCAAATAGTTGCTTGAGACCTACCTACATCAAGTCAGATTCAAATGTATAGACTTTAAGAGCTTTCAATGCTGTCTGACAATCTGGGAAAATATGGCTGTCCTAATTCACATGCATTATATTAAAGATCAATTAGAAACTGAACAGTTTGTTATAATACATAATTATCAAATCAAACAAGAACCAAACTAAATACTATGCGTATTTCTTTTAACAAATATATTCATTGCGTATGTCTCTTTCTTCATATTTCCACAGAAAAAAATATTTGAAATATACATCTGTGACATATCTCATAATAAATAATAAAAGCAGCTGCATTGCTGAACGTATTACTTTGAATCTGCCTTTCAAGGTAGAATGTCTATACCGAATTGTTAGAAATATATTTACCTACACACCCTATTTAGAAATTTATTGCGGAAAATTGCTCTCTGCAGATTGATGGCAATGAGACAGCCGTCGAAACCTTCGTATCGGTCTTGCTTAATTTATTGGCAAATACAACGTAAATTATCGGACATGAGTAACCGACCAGACATATGGAAGTTTACCTTTTGTCCGCGCAGAATACCATGCACAAAAGAGAGATAACATACACAATTTCCACATTGGGGTACCGTACCGTTTATAATAGCCGTCCAATAACCAATACAATTCCAAATTGATTCTCGGACACTGTCTATGGGGATGTTTGTACCGTTACATTGAACGCATATCAACGCACAATAATAACGTATGTCGAAACATTATGACACGAAGGGTGACCGAATTTTATGCCCGTTCCTTTATATACATACATATAGCACGTTTGATTGCCTTATGAAATTAATCTTCTTATATAATTAACTTTTTATCGAAAATTAGATACAAATATAAATATACATTAAATTTGTTATATAAAATTAACTGAAAAGCTGCAAGCTTTGTATGTAGAGCAACTTTTGTAAAAACTAAACTACGTAATTTTGGTAAATATTCTTCTGTGTGTGTGAACCCAATAACGAATTTTAAAATTTCACTCAATTAGAATATTTTACTTCATCAATCATTTATTTGCTATTGTCCTTTGCTATCGTCCTTTTCTACCTTCTGAATTTTTGACACCTAAATCTTCATATGTCGTTTAACTTGTTAAATACCTTCGCACTTATCCAATCGCACTAAGGTAAATAGTAAAGTAGAAATCAATTGTTATAATTAACTAGCTGAAAGAAAACAGTATTTAGATGGCAAATTTACTATAAATAACATGGTAAAAACCTCACTCAGCATTAATGTTTTTTCCACTACGTTGCTGAATAAAATACCTTTGATTTACAGTATATTCTGCAACATAATAAGCTTTAAGTCGTTTACTAATTAGAAATACAAATTTCAATTTAGATAATATGTTTGGGTTGCTAGATTAAATACAGCGAAAATTTCTAGACAATTTAAGTTGTGCTTAATTATCTGGTATGTCCATATAATTAATATACAAATCAATTATAAATATTTGACAATTTTGAAGGAATTAAAACACGAAAGTGTGATGTATTACACTGAAGGTTTTTAGGGTAGACAGAGCAAATCGCCCGATCTCAAATTTAAAGCTATTTTGAGGTCTTACAACAATTTTGGACTCATGGATGCCCAAATTCAGATCACTATAAGAAGAGAAAACGAGGAAATCTACTTATTATTGTAGTGAAGATCCTTAAAGTAGTATAACAAAATTCTACGGTTCTAGAAACGGTTGCCATGAAACTTTGTAAACCTGTAAACTTTCAGCAATTTGTAGAGGAAGCCCATATTCCCAGAACCGAATTCTACGAATGTTGAATGAACAGAAGTAATAAAAATTCAAATATCCTAATTGTAATTCTTTTGTCTAGTAACAAAACATTTATGCTGAATGGAAACATCCGCAATCAAAACATTGAAATAACGTAATAAATCCACATTTCTTTCAAGAAAGAGCTGCAAAAAATGAACATGTGGGTAGAAATGTTTGGAAATCATATTATTGGCCTGTCTTTTATAGATATGTCATTCAATAGCACAATGGAGATTCTCCTCATAGTCACTGATCTTTCCAACACTCACTTTCCTCATCCAACTAGGTGTTTAGATGGAATTAGGAAGCTGAAAGAATTTTCGAGATAGATAGATAGAGACTGAGTATATTATTCAGCAGCCTTCGACAAACGGTTCGAACATTTCAGATTATTGTCTAGAATGTAATTTATTGTTAGTTTTATTGTTATTTAGCGTTCTGTTAAAAAGAAGATTTTTCAGTTATTGCTTCTGTTTTTTTTTTTCTTAAACGTAAAAACTTGTTTAGTAGAAGAAGTAAAGGTGTTCGACTTTTATATTGATAATTTTTATATTACTGTTAAAATCGTAGCACGTAGCACAATTCTCTTAAATTTAGTTATGTCCATTGACAAAGGCTACAAATTAAAAAAAAATAAGCAAAAATAACTAAAACCATCTATTATCCCTTTTATTTAAGAGATTCGTGGTTATGACATCTTAAAACTTGCTGAGTTTTGAGGAAAAGCACTTGATGCATTTTCAATCTCGAAGTCTCTATCTGCCTCCTTCGTCCATTATTTCTTTGAGCACCGTGTTTCTCCATATAACCCTCTGTAATATTTTTGTCAGATTTCACAGACACCGATTACGATTGGTATAACATTCTTTCATCAGTTTTTCGTTCGTTCTTCTCACCTATTGGTTGTTAACTAAGCATTCCTCATATATATATGCTTTACAGTTTTCTTTTTCCAAACACCAGCTGCTGTTCTACTTTCTTAATTATGATTCATAAAGAGATACTGGTCCTAGGACTTTTTAGTCTATCTGGCGTTCTGTGTTTGTACTTATTTCCTCGTTTTCAGATATGTTCTTCAATTTGTATGCTCTTTTCTCCTGTATTTTGCAAAATTGGTTCCCCATATTTTCACCCATTGTTTGGATTTGTTACCACGTACCTTATTTTTCGGTATCCAGTGCTAGAACTTACTCTTTCGTTCTATTTTTATTAATTACTTTTATATATTCTCACATTTAACTCACATCTGACATTGTACCTGTCAGACATTGATACTGTTGGTTGTAGATCTTCTCAATGCATTAAACTAGGCTGTGATACTCTGAAAAGTCTTTAGTAAAATTCGTAATTATGTTATATACCAAATAACTTATGAAGAATTTATCGCAGGTAGAAGCTTATTAATTGGTTATATATTTAAAGCAAAGATTTTCTCCTGATTATCCACTTCCTGAAATAAATAATTGATATTGATTGACTTTAACACTTTCCACATTTTGATGGAAACTCAGGTTTCTGCTTTACGTACATATGTATTATTATTTGCTCTGAAGTAAATGCAATATGTATTAATATTCGCCAGTGCTCAAAGGCCCTTGTTAAATTTTCATTAGTCGATAAATTAAATAGCAGTATAGTCATAGTACACAAACAGTAAAATATCGCCCCAATAATGGCGTTTATATTGTCTCTGTGATAAATAAAACGTCCCCCGTTCCAATCTTATGAAGGGGGTGGATAAAAGGGCCGATTCCCACCGGCAAATGTTCTTCATTTATTCGGCCAGATTGCGGTTTCATTACATTATTGCAATCGAGTAGATCTCGATTCTCTTTGTAACGTCAAAAGTAATTACTTTTTTGTTAAGCTTCCGTAGTAGCCAATATTGTATTATATGAATATGTTCAGAGAGTCATGTGTTAGATAAATATACGTATTAATGGATTTTTAAATACAGAATGAAGAGCGTCAATTTATTTGATTATTGTAAGTTAGTACGTAAATATCAAATTATGTATGTTTGTAAAAGAAACGAGCTTCTACATTATCTCCAAACTAAATCAAAACGTCGTATCGTTATGTAAGTCTATTATTTTAACTTTCTTCTTTCGATTTTAAGCAGTAATTCTACACATCATCGCTACATACGATTTTGAAGCGAGATTTGTAAAACTATTATTAAAGACGTCGTATAACTGTTAACGATTTAGATTGTTTGGATGACGTTCATTATGCAAATAGTCTTGTGAACAGTATAGTTACGCAAGTTATCCATTCTCCGCCTATGTTTTATTTCAATTCTTACATTAAAAAGCATTATAATCTCATCTAATCACATACTAAACCTATCAACATTCCAATAAAAAAAAAACACTATTATAAATGAATGTTAACTACATGGAGAACACTTAAAATATTTTTAAACTGTCTAAATATAGTATGCAAATTTATGAGGTTTAAACTTAACTGTATTTATGACCGGAGGTTCGTGCAGGATCCTCAGTATATTAAAACGGTTAAAGAGAGCGATGAGTTTATTTATTTTATTTGCGAATTTATCGGTTTTTCAGGTACTATGTACTTTATTCTAATTTAGATGCATACGTATGTGGAACATAATATTTGCCGCAAAGGATTAACGTATGTGTGCAATGTTTAGATACGAAGCTATGCCAATGGTTAAAAATTTCGAATTTTCGTGCATTTTCTCACGTACAACAAGATTTTCATTTTCCTTTATGAGACCAGCCGTAACAGGACGTAATAATGTCAGCGTAGACAACTTATATTACTAATTTTGTATTTTATTCTATCTAGAAGTTCTCCAAGTAGTTAAGAACTCGCATTCTTTTGCTTGATTAGGATGCTTCCTTATTTCAGTCTGAGGTTCACTAGTGATAAACTTTGGAAGCTTTATATTGAGTTTTATCGTATATTTGGCCAAGAACAAATTTTGTGCATGTACACTGACGTTCTTCACACATTTTAAACACTTCGATGTCCGTTCTTGATATTTGGGCTGTATCCGATGCAAAATCAAATATTTCTTTCTTCAAATACTATTCCATGGATAATAATGTTGGTGTTAGAAGGTCGAAATAGACTTATTTAGCAGAGTGCTTGAGTTTTTTGTTAAAATAGTTTTAGATTAACATGAAGCTTTGAAGTCCAAAGTTATTCCCGATTAATCAGTTTTACTTTATTTTATAGTTTGATATTTAAGGTCGTCCGTTTTCTTCTTTCTTCTACTAATTTTTAATCGTCGTTGCGTGAGTTCTAAAAAAAAAACATGTAATAAGTTCCTTCATCTTTTTGATTACAACAAGCACAAGTAAGGTGCTACTTTATTATAACTTTTCTAAGGAGAAAAATGTAATACATTTACTTAGACATCCAGTATGTATAACTTAAAGCTTTACGTCATCTTGAAAGTACCAACATTAATTTTCTTTCTAGAATAGTGTAAAGAAGAAGATTCGATTTATGTTATTGAATCCTTGAAATTTTGGGAAATCACTGCAATAATCTGAACTTGTCGCATTGCTCAAATAACAAACACACCAAACTTTATTTTCCAAAAACGTTTTCTGATGAAATGAAGCATTATTATACCTACTCCAAGATCTACAACGCTTACGGGTTTTTCTCATTTATTTCTATTCAGCATATGCTGTCAAAACTAGAGCAGTTAGTTTTTGAATTCGAATATTTCTAAAGATTCAATATTCCATCCAGGCAGCAATCAGGATTTCAGTCAGGTTATAGTTATCAATCTGTACTAGCTCATATTATTGCTAATCTATTGCATAGTATTATCAATAGCATCTATTAATTATTCTTCCCATCATATTTATTACGCAGAACCCAAACAGTTTTATATGGTAGCCTATCTCTTTCATTACCTATTGCGTTTAGTCTCCCTCATGGCAACATTCTTGGTCCTTTACCATAGGTTTAGTATTGTAATATACAACTACAATTATCGCATTAGACTTCCGTTTTACATTTAGGTCATATCAACTCGGGTAATACTTAATATCAAAATCAATAAGCGAATCATTATATTTATTTTATGCTTATATCTTTTTTTTTTGATTGACGCTAATGAACCGCTACCAGCTCGATATAGTTATTTAGATGTTATGATTATTTCTTGCTTGAAATAAATATTATTCTTATCAAGAAATATTAATCACCAAAGAAATATACATCAAAATATGGTCGATTAATGGAAAAATGACCGTGTACCACAAATTCTATCTTTAAAACAATATTCGACTATAATATAGATGAATAAATTACATTATTACCTTTGGTTGCTTATATTGCTCTCATTGTATTCAACCTATTTAGTGCAGAAAAATTTTAATCTAGGAAACCTGTTGGCTTTTCAATTTAAACAAATTGCTTCTAGCTTTCACGTATGCAGAACAATTTACATTGACTAACCATAAATTCTCACTTAAAACTCGAATTTATGATGGATACCTAATGAACCTAATACCAGATTTAGCATTTATCATAAAAAACTTTCCTAATGTTGCAGGAAGATAATCGGGAAAGTGTGTTCAAATAAGGATGTTCGCTTGTAGCGTTTATCTAACACGGCTCTCGGATGTTCGCCTCTTAATTTAAAAAATTTGGCAATTTCACGTGCGTGGGAATTGTTCTTCTTAAAGAATTACACGATGATTTACGGCGACTTGTAAATATAGGTTGAGAATTATTAAATTTATCTATCGATTGGAAAGAACTGTCCGACTCGGCATGTGTCAAAAACTTTCATTTCGATGGTCATTAAGAAATTAAGAAATACCATCATATAAGCGAGAATTTCGAAAGCTGCGAAGGTATTTGTGAAGTAAACAATACACTTAAACGCATTCGGGTATTAATTATAATCGATGTCGGTAAAGTATCGTGATGGCTTGAAATTTTTATACAATTCCCAGTCCCATAGTTCTCGTTTGGTAAAATATTAAATATTCAAATTTCGTAACGAGAATAATTCAAGATAGGTATATGGGTTGTTGTTTGCCTAAGGAAAGTAATCGAGTAGTGCTTTTACGTAATGAAAAGCTTTAAGAGGATTGACATTTTAAAAATATGAACTTTTGATTGTAGCAATTTATCGGGATGCATTCTTAAACGATCGACTTTTATATCATCGCATGATATATATATCCGATAGTTTCCTTCAAAATCGCCTGACAGACTTATATAAACTTAATGGCTACGTGCTTTTTTAATCGAAGCGGTTTTATATAGATATACGCTTCTAGCAGACATGCAACGGATAATATCAAATTTGTTTTCTCTTGTCATTCAACTTTATGGCAATTTCGACGTGTTAACACTGCTGTTTAGTAAATGGTGATTGCAATGGATATTTATAATTGGTTCTGTTTGAGGAAACACGATTGCTTGATTATCTAAGAATTACATTGTACATATATCTTAGAGCGCAATGAATTTTTATGGTTAGGAAAAAAGAAAAAGAATCGAAGTGACATGCAAACTTCATGAACCTCTATTTGAAATTGGATTAAATAAAAATGGCTTATGAGCACGATACAACGAAGCAATAAAGATACATTTTACTAAATGTCAGAATTTATCTTAGAATGAAGCAAAATATTTTAGTTAATATTGGAAAATTTCCCCTAAATCAATAAAACGCTTTTTGAAATCAATGTGTTTTGTATCATCTTCAAGTCAATTTCATATCTACTTGTTTCTTGTTTACTATTGCAAGTTTTCCAATGAGGGGAAGCAATATTGGTGATCTCGAAGTTCCCTTAGTTTGATCGTTCATCCCCTTCTACGATATCCCGTCTCCCTTCTTAAAGAGTTCCTTTAGCCATGCCAACTGAAGGAATCAAAATATCACAATTATATATCGCTTATTAACTTATCTATGTTTACTATAACATCATCTTCATCCAGTAAAGTTTCCTGAACGATTACTATACCGAAGTTTAACAGTTGTTTATTTGTAAGGGTACGTATGATAACGAAAGCCCAGATTTCTGCCTAGTTGTCTAGTTAAATAATAAGCCTAGTTAACTGAAATTAACTCGTTGCGTAAACTATTCAACTTTTCGTAAGAGTAAGTCGATCAAGTAAACAATCGATTACCCGATCGATTTGTAGAGTCACAGCGATACATACAATTTTAAACCAGCGACTTACGAAAAGCAATAGGAAATGCGAATTCTCCCCAAAATCATAGTATACGATAACTGAGAAACGCCGAAAACTTGTGAAAACTTTGCAATTGAATTTTATCTTCACGCTGTCTTACTAGCTTTAATTGTTTGGCAAACAAACGGTTAAGTATTTAATATCAAAGAAAAGGAAGATAACATTGATAGTCGGGATATCGAATATAATTTATCTAAAAATAATCCAAAGCTATTGAGTATGTTTGGATTTACGCTGGTCTTTTAGTAAACCTTGTTTAAGTTTTCATACATCGAAGGAGACATTAAAGCAGTCTACGTTCATTCCAAGTTATTTCCAACATTAACGTAGTAATGTATTATCCATAATTTACAACTGTAAGCGACTGTAAATGTCGCTTTGTTTTTTTCAGAATTTACAAGCTGGTACACCACACCGCCTAGCAATAAATTCTATTCGTTATTGCACACATATTGGATATATGTGCAGTTCTAGTCCATTACCTGTGCGGTCGAATTTTGTTTTGTCTACAGTGTATGGAGCATTACCTGCTATTTAAGCTCGTAAAACTATTGGCAAATTTTCTAACGGTTTTCTGCAAGACCTTCGCGCTTTGCAATATGCAATGTAGCTGCACTAACACGAATGGTTAATCAACGTAAGGTACACGGTACACGTAAACGAAAGATTATATACACCAGGAAGGTCGTTAATGCGAATGGTTGTTTATTGATATTCAAAACCAATTGTGTATACTATGACTCGAAGAACGTCAAAACACAAGGCTGAAGTGCAGGAGGAAAGCTGTAATAAGTTTATTTCTACAAGAATCTTTGAAATAAACATGCAGGATATTGGATTTCAGCGAGAGTATCGACATAGCAGGACGCTGTTTATCTTAATATCGATTTCTTTTCTTGCGGGTTTATCATTAAATGTTTTTATTGCTTAATTCACGATACAATCACAAGTTAAAATCAAAGGAATTTACTGGAAGGATTTAATAAAATGTTTATATAATAAATATATGTTTTTATTTTAGGTAAATGAGGTAAATGAGGTAAATGAGATAATATGCACGAACAGGAAATTTTTTGTGGTCTTCCTATTAATTTCAAACTGACTTTAATTTCGCAGTATTACGAGTAAAAATATGGATGTAACCTGAACTTTTGCGTCCAATAACAATAAGACCAAGAAATGCCGTCGTTTACGTACGACTAGAATTGGTCGCCTAGATCGTGCGAATTAACGCCTTTGAACTTTTTTAACTGGGACTTTTTGAGGTCAAAAGCTTAAGCCCTAAATTCTTGCCGAACGAAGTTATGTTAATCCTTTCCGTTCTGCACGTTGTCGGCTTAAAACTTAAAAGTTAACATTATCCTAATATAAATCTGTTTCCTGTTATTATCCATTCAATATCTTAAGTACTAGTAAGTTAAGTAAGACAAGCTTATTCTTTCGATAACCCTGATATGATGAACTTACCGTATATTTCAAATGATGCTAGTAATCTCAAACAAAGTAATTAGTTTTTGTGCTAATCAGCTTAATGCCAGATGTTTGAACTTATTTGGATCCTTCCATAGCAAGTCCATTATCCATTTTATGGCATTATAAGCATGGTGCTGGATCAGAAAATGAAAATATTCAAAAATAATTTATTGAAAAATTATGTCCTTTAACAGTTGATAAAGTTTTCAAACCCAATTTTCGAGATATCTATCACGATCAACGTATAATCTTATAGAACACAAAAAGGCCTTAATTACGTATCACGCGAATGACTCACGAAATAAACAAGGAGTGTACTTTGGTGCATATTAATGTTCCACTTTCTGCATATTATTCGAGTTAGGGTGTCTTAAAAGCCGGCAAAGTGTTTGAGGACACGTTGTACATGTGTATATATACATGGGCGGATGAAAAATAGGCGGATTAACAGCAACTCTACACAAATCCGAAATTTAATTCGTATCCACGAAGTGAGCCTAATTTAATTTGATGCGTGTATCAACATAGAGAAGTTCGGCTTTAAATTTTCGTTAATTAATGCTCGTTTTCAGTGTGGCGACTATTTTTGTTACATCACACCTCAACAGCTGCCGCACGTATGGCCTATGTCCAAAAGCAATTTCACGTCTCATTGCACATCTCGTCAAAGGAAGAGGTCATAATTCAAGAGGACTTCTCGTGCGATATACTAGATATTGCAACTGACGCACCTTTATAGTTTTCCTTTAATTAATTGCTTGCCTGGCCGTAGTATAGTATAATGGCGGTACCGTGTAATACGAACCATTATATTGTACCGTAAAATTTATTGCGATGGTTGGTAATGAAATTGAAATTAGACACCGCATTGCTTTAATTTTAGGCTTCAATTAAACGCACAATAAAATTTGTTATTTATACGCGATTGTTGATCCATTCAAGATGTCAAAAGCTTTTCTACGAAGACAAATAACATTTATTTATTTGTTTATAAAGAATGTAACTTACTCACCCATGTGTTCTCCCGGATGTTCTTTGAATAGGTACTTAGCGTACTACCTACTGGAGTTTTTTAATGACTTCGTGTTTTATCCCAGTTCTAATGGTTTATACATCGTCAATTTGTTCAATAGACAATACAGTACTTTTCCGTTGCTTTTCTGCTTTTATCAATTGCATTTCGCTGTTTGTTAAACAACTTTCTAATTGTTTTATAGCAGCAGCCTTGTTTTATCAAGTAAATTAAATATTTCTCAAACCTTATCTGTCAATTTAGTATTTGCATTATGATTATGGAAAATAATAATGGTAATCGTCAAAGAAGGAAAAACAACAATATATGCAATGAAGCATGGAAATTAATCAGTGATTCTTGAAATAATGAGAACCATTTTGGGATTTTGCCTGCTGTAGTAAAGTTACAGAAAAGTTTGTGAAGACTAATAATACTGCAAAAGTGGGTGCTAGATATCGGCAACAACATTTCAAACGAGCAGATTTGTAGTTAAGTTGATTTAGATTGCAAGACAAGTGAATCAGCGGCTACTCCATCATTAAATATTGCTAACTACTATTGATAAAGCACTTAAACATTTTCCATTACTCTGTTAAAACGGTACCATTTATTCCCGAAAGAATAATTCACCTGGCGCTTTTCAGGTTCGTTTTGAGTACGCCATACTAGGTCAACAAAAATAAAAGGGCAATTAAGAGGGCGCAATTCTTCCATTGCTACCGCAATGAACGTAAATTCCATCAAATCAAATTTACATCATGAATTTGAAACAAATTATATTTGTTTCAAATTATCAACGAAACTATCAACGAAAATGAATTATATGAGACAGTTCACAATGGTTCTGATCATACAAGTCCACAAAATTATTTGCATTATGTTCAACACATGAAATCATATTTACACGACAAAGATATAACATTTTTAATTATTATATTTTCTGATAGAACGGTCGCTTTAAACGCCAAACGTATACAAAGCCAACGTTAAGGTACTAGAAATTATTAGGCTGAGGGCCTAACTGAAATGTACTACAATAACTAGTTACTTATTTCAATTCCTATTGCTTAATTGGCGCTCATGGCTTATCAGACTCTTGATAAAGTTCGTAGCACGAAGCTATCTCAAGTCGTGCAATTCTGGGGTAAAAAAAAAAAAACGAAAGAAATTGATTTGAAATATTAACAAAGGTTTATTATAAAAAATGTATGAAATATGAGACAATTACATTCAAGAACAAGAAAATAAAACAAAGCAAACGAGAACAAATACGAAAATGAGATTTTATGTTCTAAAATGGGGCCTTCAAATCTAATATAGATTCAATATTAAATTATATCAAACAACGAGAATTGACATTAACAAAAATATACAATTTAAACAAAGTAGAGCAAAAAATAAATGGAAACTGATAGTCAAAGAATAGCTTGCGGTTTGATCTGATCTGGTGCGGTCCTTCGATCAATGTTTTCTTCTTCGCGCTAATATGTTTCCGTAGTATTTTTGGCTGGCTATCTATTCCCAGGCGATGGTGGCCAGCTTCTTAATACGCTTTCATATTCTCATTTACTGTGACCTACGCATAGGTTCAAATACTTCCCTTGTCTAATAATAATTGTTTTTTTTTTTTTTTCTAAACACCAACAAAAGCTTTGCACATAATCAAACAATTCGGTCATTTTCGGTCTTTGGTTCGTTGTCATAGCTTGAAGAATAAATGAGTTATAATGCATTAAAATCTTATCGCATCAATAAGAGTACAACGACTACATTGTACACAATGTTGTTTCACTTTTATAGAAACGTTATTATTTTCTAAACTCGAATTTATATTTTTAATATTTATTTTGTTCTAAATATTATTTAAAGATATTTAGAGAGTGAAAAATAATTGAAAAGATAGAGGGAGTAAAGCAAGATTGTACTGAATTCAAGTCTGCTCTTACGCGTAGAGACCATCGTGACATTAATACCATAGATGGATGAAAATCCACAGCATAATTTGAAATTCTAAAGGAAGAACTAATACGAATTGGTATGAGAATAAACAAGAATAAAACTAAAAGTATGACAGTAGCAAAGAAGAACAGATGACAATACCCAAGTAAATGCAGTAGGTGGATGGGTTCAAGTATTTAAATAGAATAATTAAGAAAAAAGGAAGCTTAAATACAGAAATAAATAAAAATGAAAAGGAAAGATATGTAATGCAATTTGAGAATGTGAGAAAAGCAAAGAACGTCAAAACAGAAGTCATTAAAGAGAAGCGAGACAATGCTCTATACTCCGACAAAAAGAAAGAAATCAACAACAAGCGCAGTGGATATGAGATTTCTTAGAAAAATAGAAAATAAGACTAAATGAGGCAAAACTGTTTGATTTCTTTAGTCGTATGTCAAACATAACAGTAGTATGAAACTAGCAATGAAAAATGAAAAACGCACAAAAGGATCCAAAAAAAAAAGACATGAAGTAACGAAATAAGGGAAACAACAGCGAAGATAAGAATGAATTTGAACGACACAAAAAATTATATAATGAACAATTCCTTCCTTTACTTTCTTTTTCTTATTAGAAATCCTACATTTCAGACCTGCCGCATCACCTGCCGTAAAAATTTGTTAAAATCGCATATCATATGGTAGCTGTTCGAAGCAGTAATTTTGCGTGTAATTCTGGTTCCATAAACGTTATGTACAGCGCTACACATACAACACAAACAAAAATGTTATTTCAGTTAATTATTGCAGTGGGAACTAATTTAATCCTCATCAAGAAATTGACACTAATTCACCAAACTCTGTTAAATATCAATTATATTAAGCACTAAATGCCGTGTAGTTAACACCGCCCGTATTAGTTCTCCAATACTAGAAGTGTTGTATGTACATCCATTATATATAGATAAATATTTTTGTACTTTTACTTTTAATGCTAAAATAATTGGAAATGTGATATTTGAAGCATGTTCAACATTCTGTTGTGTACAACATTTGAATCCCTTTTATTAAAAACTAGCCTTTATGTTATTCTCAAAAATAATTGTTCAACTAATCAGAATGTTCTAATTTAGAGTATAATAATAGTGACGTTGCTCTACTTTCCCTGTTAAGGGAGAGTCGTTTTATCGAAAGATCACAGGCTATTACGCTCTTATTGCATTCAATGGACAATTATCTAGACTATTATTAAATTATTGACTTCGTAAACTTCAACCTAATAACATCAAAGGCTATAACGAACAAAACTAGTAATTACAGTAATGTACGCGTCCTATTTGACATTTGTCTACGTTTCATTTTTACTTTATCGCTCGTAGCAGACCTATACCTAGCTAGTTCATTAAAGAGCAATATTTACACACACAATTACGGGGAAATAGCACCTGAAACAGGTTTTAGCCAGTTCGGGAACGCTCAATACTGATGAAAATTAATGCCTTCTGCAGGTTCCGCTCTTGCCTTCGTTCGAGCTCGGTCGCCGTACGGTTTTATCAAAAATTAATTCGCCATGAAAACGATGCAGCGAACTATGTGATCGGCTTAAATGCGAAACTTTTAATTGCAATCAAGATCAACACTCTGGTGATTTGCAGCTGGGCTTGCCGTCGGCCAGCATGATATTGATTTCTACGAAGTTTTCTCACTTCTGGAACTTTTCAGGAGTTGTTCTAACTGTAACATTGATTGTGCTCTATCTTTTATTCGTTGCCGTTATAAATCTTTTAGAAAATTAATTAAATGGAACAAGAAGAAGTAGTTCAATACAAGAAAGTTTTATTCTAAAAATGTTTGCTAATTTGGAAACTAAAAAAAAATTTTTTACATGCTGAGCTCATCTATAAAGTTCACATCATATGAGAAATATCATTTCTAACAGTTAAGTAAGTTCAGGTTAGATTGTTTTACATTTAGTAAGAAAATTAAAAATCTAAAAACCACAAAAAGCAAAAAAGCTATGTATATGAATGATTTAGAACTTCTCCTCAAAGAAGTATATTTAACTACAACGGAATTAGTTAACAATTTTCAACGATCATCAAATTGTTCGACATTCATCTCCTGAAACCGTACGACTGAATGTCGTACCTAATTTTTCCTATTTAATTACTTGATCGGAGACATGAAACATGAAAATCGTAACTGCTTGTTCTAGACATATTATCTTTCGATAATAGGAGATTGTATTAATTGATAATCGTTGCACAATACGTTTGATATTACACTGCTAGTTTTATAAGACGTAAGGATGTTTAAAGAATATCCGAAGATACTTATAAATAATTGCTGGAAACAAAGAGAGTTGTAATATATTGTAAGTTACCGTTAGAGGTCTCGATCATATCATAAAAAAATATGCAAGTTGCAACAATCGTAAACATTTATTTTAAAACAATAAATCAGAAAACATTAAACGGTCGCCGTTCTATTACCAGTTTTATTTGGAGTAAATCACACTACAATAAATCGTGTGATTAGATATGTTTTAACTAAATGTGAACTGAAGGTGAGGAGATGGACGAAATCGATGCGTTTCCTTCGGAATAGACAGGAGATCGTTAAAAAAACGCTACTAGGTTGCGTTTCGCCAGAGATCACGGTAGATGATTGAAACATGTCTTATTTTTACTTCCTTTATTAGGTTCTCAATTACGAATTAAATTGTTTTCATTTTCTTTCAACCCACCCAAGATTTCCCAAGAATATCTTCCATTAAAAAGCCAATATTTGATGAAATTCAATCCCAAACTCCTTTTAATAACCTCCATAACAACTAACTTAGACAGAGACATATTACTGCAAATGTTCAACTGTCACGAGCTGCAGAATCTCTGATAAAATATACGCGCCAACTGTAATCCGGAAAATTTATATTTGGTATAGATTGAAATTCGACTTCAAATATTACTATTTGACGTTTACGTATGCGTCCAACTTTTGCGATTTTATTTCGTTCGCTTCCATGAAGTAATGAAACTTTACGATCCACATGAGATGCGACCTTTACGATCCGAATAAGTAGCCGTAAATCATCTAATCCTACTTCGCCGATCTCATCGGTTTATAGAGCCTTATCGCTTTCGATAGTTCTCAGTCAAAAGCTCGCGATTAAAAATAAATTTTAATTAATTAAACCGGCTCTCTACGATAACGATTTTCTTTATTACGTGAAAGATAGAATCGACGATTAATTAATTAAGCGATACATGCGTATGGATATTAACGTCAAAGAAGGGAAACTACAGCTTGACGTGGAGGTGTATGTAAATGAAAAGGTCGAAAACTGCTGAAGTCACGTTGTTTTATTTTTGGAAACTATTAATAAAGTAATTACGCGACGTAACTTAACAAGATGGGTTACTAACCTTGATAAATGTTAACGTTACGTTACAATTGGATAGTATGGAACACGATAAAATCTAGATATCGATGGTCGTTACACTTACAAGCAGTAGCAGTGTTGGTGATGATGTAAATGCGAGTTCATTTTCAAAGCTTCTGTTCCTTCTAGTACTTCCGTTCCAGCTCCAACGTATGGAATATGCAACAGAATACACGACCAAATCAAAGCTTTCACATTGAGCTCTCGTTTACGTCACCACTTGGCGCAACTGCTCACAAGTTTTAATACTCTTTGATCCATATAGAAGTAGAAACAGCAGATTGTTCGTATTTCTTCAGAGTAGATATCTAAAACTGAACACAAAATAATGATACATAATTGTTTTTAAAAAGATCTTCAAAAAGAAACATGTAATAAATACATTACTTAGTATCAAAAATACGCGCAAAGATGGACTTCGGACAGCTTCTGACACTTATTGGTAGTTGAAATTTTCATTACGGAAATGTTTTGGTAAGAACAGAAGCATTAAGATTGTTGGAGAAAAGATTTAAAGGAATCTACAAAAGCGGTTTCGGGAGACATATTACACGCTAAGCTTTTGAACTTCAGTAAAAATTTCACACAACATTTCTGAGTCACTTCCAAGCTGATTGTCCAATATATTTTCAAACTGGCTATCGCATATTAAAGGTTTATATTTGGAGACAACAATAATTCTTGCTTTTGTAGTTTTGAGCGTAAATCTTGGTTTGGTGCATATGTATGTACAACATGTTCTTAGGTAGTGTCTTTCGGGTTTTGTAATATTTACCGCTTAGGTACTTTAGGGACTATTTATCAGCTTCTTCAGAAGTTTTCTCAAGACTGATGTTGTTTGCTTCTCGTTATATACCTTGGCGTCGACTAGTTCTAGTGTGCAGTACCTGTAATTGTTCAAGTCGATTGTTCTGCCCGTGGAGTGCTTATTGTATATAACCAAATTGAAATTTCCGATGAATCCCTCACAGTTCACTAGTAATAATGATTACTTTTATCGAATATTTTTGTATTCTCCTGTTTGGTAATGAAGCTCGAACAGCACCGAATTCCCCATACGCTAGCATCCGTCACTTGAAAGTACAATGCAGCAAACACGGCAAATCTGTGGAACACCATTTCAATAATAAGCGATCCCGAAAGCTTACAATCAACCCCTAAGATATAGTTTAAAGTAGGAAAGTTGGAGCATTTTGAATTAGATACGCAATTAAGAATGATCTAGAAAGGTGTTTCGCAATTATTAGGAAGCTAAGAAAAACGGAACGTCCACATAGTAGCTATTAGAAATTCGTTGAAACGTTCATTACAGTCATTGCAAAGTAATAGTAATATAGTTCCCTATTGTAATGCTAATAGAATTATCCATAGTATTCAACGAATCGTATTTAGTACTCGAAAAGAAACCTCTAAGCATCTGAGAGTTATATTTGATAAACCTCGTACTAAGCTGAACTCATCAGCAAATAATTCTTAAAATCACATTTTTTCCACTAGTCTCCTCCAAGTTGTAATATGCCTTTGTTGTATGGATCTTAAATATGCTTATCATAAGATTGCCGTTGCAAAGAATCCATTAAATCCCTCTCACTTAAACAACGGGACAACCCTTTTGTTAGCTCGAAAGAGACTTCAAATGCCACATTCTTGGTAAAGCTTAATAGTAATCAAATTGATTCTGTCGCAAGTCTATTTAGCTGTGCTTAAATCTTGTATGCGCTATATGGATACTTCTCACGTACCGGCTGCTAAAACGAACTTCCCTTTAAAATCTCCATTAATACAAATTGACAAAAAATGCTAACTGTCTAATTAATGAACCATTTACAGTATAGATAGTATGCGTTAAGTTGCGTAAGTATATTCAAGTTTAGAGATTTTTTATTTTAATTTTATGCTGCCACTGTACGTCCTTAATTATTCCTGCATTATCCTGTACGTCGATTTCTTTTGGATAATAATAGTTATTTATGATTTTAATGCGTTATTCAGCAAGTAAAACATGCGAGAAGAAAATCAACCTTAAAGGGTGGAGGTCGAGAGAGTTACTTTTCTCAAGTATATTCATATTCATTGCATATAATACACGACTGCTATACAAAATTTTATCCAATACCGGTTACCTAAATTTAACACTGGGACTACGACTTTTCACGCTCTTTGAACATTGAAACATCTTTTCTTTCTTTGAAAAAAAGCATATTATTTATATCATAACTTTATAAAGTTATGTAGTAGTGCAAGACACAGAAAAGACAATAAATTAACTATTTAAAGGAGAAAGAGATAAAATAGGATGATGAAAACGTGAGAAGAAACAGAAAAGTTTCAAATCGATTAACAAGAGCTGATAAAATAGTATTATTTTCCGAAGAACTTCGCGAATATTTCTGAATATAGATTGATTGAATGCGTAAATTCGAAACACCATTTTTCTGATAGAAATAGAGACCATGGAATTATGGGGGCGGCATAATCTACTTAACGAATCTACTGCTTTCGAAGTTTATTAAAAAAAGATACATGAACCTTCACTATGCGTATAAATTACGGTAACATTACTGACACCTTCTGATAAAATAATGACATAATTTACTCTTCTCTCAACCTCATTTGTGGCATTCATTTTAGCTACCCACTTGCTTAATGTAAATTTCTAATTCAACGTCCAGAGGCGAGCTTATAAACGGCATTCCTGTTGTTGTCTCTTTTTCGTTGACTCATTTGCTTTGACAGGGCCATTACATCTAAAGCGCATTGTAAACATCGTAGAGCTTCGCCTCAGCCCGTTCGATATTTGTTTGTCTGTCTTCAGTCCGAGTCCGATTATGTTATCAAATAAAGAATTAGTTTCACGGCTGGGCGCCTTAAAGTGCTTCGCGATGTTTTAACCGCATAAACTCCCGAAGAGATGTTACAATCTGCAATATACGTATGCGAATGGCTACTGATCATTACATGTTAGATATGATATTTGTGGAATGAAATTCTATTGAATGGGTTACATGATGGAAATTTTCACCATCCTTAATGTGTGTTTTGCAACGGAAAACAATTGCAGCTGAGTGCATTACACCAATAATATATTCTATTGAAGTTTCCAATGTTAGAATTGTTTGTTCATTTTGCGATGAGATCTAAATGAAAGCTTACGTTAACTGAATTTGACAAAATAAATTGGAAATATGCTTCATAAATTCAAGTTCTAGCCCTATTTGTCTAGAATCAGAATGTTCACGATTGATTCGATCCTCTAATTAGAAGCCTTTAAAAACCATTCGTTTTATGATGGTATAAAGAAATGTATTCTATCAAATCATAACAGTTTCTATATGTAAGTAAATACATATATATAATAGGCAAATTCTTCATTTCACTTCACTTCACTTCACTTCATTCAAGCGCTTCTCCTTCCAAAACTTAATTGTAGTGTATTGGTTTGAACGTAATACTCAATCTGATCAAAGGCTTTTTGAAAATCAGCATACATAACGTTCACTTGACTTTGTCCATCCATTGCCTCGAAAATCGTGATCACAGACATCCCATAATTAGAACCATATTGCTTAAGCGACAATATTCTTTTCAGTGTACAAGGTGGAGATCTAGAGATAGTTCCTTTCGTCTGTTTCCTGGCCACTTTTAAATTCTGAATTACCTTCTAAACTTTCTCTGCAATTGATTATTTATTGATTCATCATCTCTACTTTTGATTTTTCAAGAATCCATAGCGACTACGTGTGAGTGATTCATAATGAAGTAAGAAAAGAACGAATCTCACGAACTCTTTTTTGGAAAAACGAAAAGAAGTTATCGGTTTTGAACAAAAAGGCTCATCTCCAGATCAGAGTTTTATCAATTTTATAATAAATCTGGCCCGGTGATTGTTTTTTTTTTTCTCGAAACCAGTAACTATCGTTATCATTGTAAAGTACTTTATTGTACTTCATATACATTTATGTGCAACTACATCAATTAATTATTATGGTAAATGTAAAAAATAAAGTAGGCTTCGTTTTAAATTCTTCACAATTTATAAAAATCAACGAACTCCTGGCAGTATATGACAAAAGTACAGTACTCTGAACTATCGGAAACAATTTCTAGAGTGTTACATGTCCCACTATTGCTACAATTTGTAGCGTACTCCGGATCGTGTAACTGATTTTAATGAATTATGAAATTAGTGTTGGACGGAGGCCATTTGTGCGCCAGACAGCTGGCTGGAATGTCAAGTAAACACACTAAACGCTGCTGTCAACGAGCATTAATTATAAACGTAATAGATTTGACACCTATATAACGGCGGTAACAATAATAATAACGGAGCGTTGAGAACGTCTGTATTAAAGCGAAACTATTACTGATCGAAATAGGCATAAATAGATTAGAATAACCAGAAATAAATGATGCAGAAAAACTATGCATATGCGTGTGCAATCGGGTGGCTATTTTTGACCGTTCAGAAAAAGAAAACCTGTCAGGTTCGCTGCCAGATCAATAAGTTCATTGTATTATGTACCTACGTTTGTGTACGATACATTTTAACTATGGTGGGTTGAACTACGGATTTGATGCTTCTAAATGGATGCTAACGTGATATTTATAAGCTTTATTTCTATTTCTACACAGTTCAAAAATGCAGGGAAACGAGTCCACTGGATTCTTTGCAATATACCCAAACAATTTTTTGATAAACACGGTCATTTATTTAATAAATTTTTATTGTCCGTAAACTCATTGCTTATACGACTTAATGAGTTTACCGTGTAAATATTGTTATATGTTATAGCCAAACTACAAGTCTTGTTTTTCAGGTCGACTATCGATTCAATCCGGTCAACCTTGTTTGCCAGTATAGACAGATTAACAACTAGCTGATCAAATTACTTTGTCCCAAAAGCCAAAGTATTTTAGATTAGAAGAATTGTAAATAATTAACTAAATTATAATGTTTCGGCTGTGTAAAGAGCATTTAAATTGCCCTTTATGTCCATCCTGCTACAAATTTCTCGATATACCATCTTACGTTGTTAGGCATTGCCGTTTCGCGCTTATTAAACTACTAAACAAAACGATAGCCTGAAAACAAATTTTCAGCTTCAGCAGTCTTTAAGACATACTTTTGATCGTACTTTTATAGTCACTTGCGCAGGTTTACTTAGTAAGAAACTTTAGACAATCATAATCAAGTAGACGTCATCTAAACAGATATATCCCGTACCTCCGTTATGTATGTATAACCATCATACGTTTCTTACCAAGCTCAATCGGTTTAGATGTACTTCTTCGATTTTGGCGTTGATGAAGTCATTTATTAATTAATTTAATTTTGAGTTTTAATGTACACTTATCTCCTCTATAGTACATTGTTATTCATCAGTTTCATGGTCTTGGAGCCCTTTTATCATATTTCTTCCGCGCCCCGATGAGTTATGTAAGTCGGTTTTTAATATGTTTTGTTTCATTATAATATCATTCAGAAAAGGTTCCTAAAGCTTATAACTTAACCTAGATTAAATTATGGAGTAATTGCATATGTAGCCGCTTACAACTAGAATTAAATTGAAAAGCATTTCTTAGTAAGATAGGGGCTTTGAATGATTTATGGGTGGAAATTTTTTAAAGCAACAAAATCAGCACAAAGTCATACAAAATCCAGCATGTTCGGTACTTAAAACTTACAGTATATCCACGAAGAAGAAGCTTCTGCCAAATACTGATAAATTTCTTTTGGGAAAGTGGAGATTCGAAGACGATTCGTTTTAATGATGAAGCCCGTTTCTTCGCTTAAACGGTTGCCAACAAATAGAGCTGCAGATATTGGACACTTGATAACCGCCGCGCTTTAACAATATATAGCTTTAAAAGGAGCTCTTTAAAACTTTACTCGTGGCACTGTCATGATGTGGTTCCAATAGCTACGTCTCAAAAATTCGTGACATGCATTCGAGCCGAAATCAACGTCGTTGAATTGAAGCTATACCACATGGACCACATATTACTTAACAAATCTGCATTTGTACACCATATCTTCAAAACATTCTCTACAGTGTTTCATGTTCTTATACAATTTCTTAACAGCATTTCTTGCATTAAAATGATGATTTATTATCTCGAATCAACAACTACAATGTCACTACACTAGTGTTCGAACACATCAAACCTAACCACAAATATTAATTTGTGAAATTGCGAAGTAACGTAATTAAAATCGCCCGAATACCTAGATAATCTCCCATATTAACGTAAATAAAAAAAAATCTAACGAACATGAATTGATGCAAATCAAATTTTACAGAGAAGACAGCATTATTCTGAATTCATGCCGTTTCTTTTGTGTATAGATGCAGCAATTTGATTTGAATTATGTTATTATCCCGACCTCGGACCACTTGATCCTTATTAGGTCTATTGAGTCAACGGCTCCGGACGCCAAAACAATCGACGAAAAATACAAACAAGTTGATTGGAACGCCAGGATGTTAAACTTTAAAAGTTTGAAACGGAGCGTAATTTGCGGCATTACTCTCGGCATGTAACTGCTTTCTGTTTGTTTCTTAAATGAAATTACGATCTTGTTTACAAACTCCGGCAATCCATCAAAAGGATCCATTTTCGCAGCATGGGCTATTTCGTGTCATAGTACTACGCATAAACATCGAAATCAGTACTGGTAATTATCTTGGATTTGATTGGATAATATTGGTCCAAATTACTATCCTAGCGGTAGTATCCTTGATGATGGATGGCTTTGATTGACTTTCAGGAAATATAGTTTTTAATACTTTTAACCTCTAAAATTCCTAGCTTGTTTTATGAAGACGGAATATATTTACATTCTCGCTGGAGATTTACGTATGCTACAGTAGCTAGAAATATCTTAAATAAAGATGTTCTACCTGTGAGTGCTGTCAGTCTATCTAATCTTTCTAGAGCCTAAACACTAAACAAACTTGACGTTGGAAAAATCTCCAAATGCACTACATTAAACAGTGTTAATGAAATCTGGATTACTTCCAAGTATGATAAGTTGCTATTATCAAAACAAGTCATATTGGGAGATTATGCGGTTTACACATCAAAAGCCTGTAAAAATTTACGAGCCCGTTTTACAAGCAGATTTTTTTAACGGCCAATAAAAGTTATTTATAATGTCTACACACTGCATAAATCATTGTCTTGCCCAGTCGTGTCAAAATAAAATTTATTACGAAAACGGTAAACAGAAAAATATTCTGTATTTACAGTGGTATTGCAAAAATATTAAACGTATATGTTGTTGAACATTTTTGCTATACTTGCCGGTACCATCTTTTTTGAATAATAAGATGGTGCCAATAAGAAAGCTTTTACACAGCAACATGTCAATATCTACAGTAAAAAGACAAATGAAAATATTCATAAGAATTAATAGGTACATAGATTGCATCAAGCAGAGAAATACAAAAAAAAAAAACATTAATTTATCCGAACAACTTTCAACTTGAATAAGAAAAATATTCAAGTGGCTTGTACAATACAATGTGTTTCAATAATGGACAAATGCTTTATAGCGTAATGTGCTGGTATTTATTTTACTTTGTTTCCGGTACTCAATGCCAAATCCATCCATTATTTCCTCTAAACTTTATTGTATTGAATTCCGTTTGCCATTTATTATCTCTTCTTACTTGTTATATTAATCCTTGAAGAGGAGAATTTGGCACACTACCAAATGAATGTAAATTATAAACATGATATACAATTTCTTACGATTCTAAATTAATTACCGCTTAAAATATATAAACTTGCCCGCGTCCGAAGATTCGTCTTCCACTTGCTAATTTCATTTTGAAAAATAACCTTATCTTCCACATAAGTTTTCTTAGAATTTATCATGTTTGCGTGTGCTGATAATCCTAATTGTACTCGAAATATTTGCTCAAAAATAAAAATGACAAACTTTAACATGAAATTAGAAATTCACCGATATATTTTGCTTTGACTTAAAAGTCACACTGATGACTTTTACACCTGTGCCCTCGAGGAATAGCTCCATACGAATTTTAATTGAGCTGACTCATCGGATGATACCTCAAATAAAAGCTTATTCTCAAAAAGAAAGCGTCAATTTATCTTTTAAAGGAAGATATGTATTTAGAAATTGAAAGATTAAAAAAAGGGATAGCTAAAAAAATATTTATTGCTCAAAATGTCCGCGCAGTAATGAAGCCAGTTTTCAAATTCTTGCATCGTTTTTTGTGAAAGTTCCTTGAAGAATGTTTCTACACTGGTTGATGATTGCAGAAATTGATATAAATTTTTCAAATTTATTGGCTGCTTATAAGCTTATAATCTGGATGATTTTAAATGTTTCATCTTTCCACCCCTGTTTTTAAGCCAATTACGAACATTTGCAGCATAATGTTACTTTTCCAGGAGTATTATCTTTTTCATCACGTTAGTCATAAGATTTTCTCCAACATATTGAAATAGACGTCACCAGTTAACATTTCCTTAATGAATACGAGCCCGATCGAATTATCCGTCCGAACATTAATTAATTGCAATAGATCTCGCTAAGTACTTGTACCATCTGTGGACGCCCAATTGTGCACATCATAAGTGCAACTCATAAATAAGCCTGCAGAAACGAGTTGCGCTTCACGAAATTTGCAGAGACTGAACAGAGTCGTGTTTGCTCGCCTCATTTGCTGGTTTCTCCGAGAGTCGTTAAAACATTTTAGTTTTTACTAATTTTCCGTGTGTACTCGTTTCTGCAGGCTAACTCATAATAGAGCAAACATTCTGACTTAAATGGAAGATGAAATTGTCAATGCTTGTTTGAAACAGAATCAAACTGGTTTCTTTCCTTATTGAGCATATACGTGATCATTTTGTATTTTATTTATTTATATTACCAACTTTTGATTTTATAAAAAAACGTATTAACGTTCACATTGTAAGGAGATGCTTTGTCGACATAACTTAATATTGGCAGACGTGATATATAGATACATCTGTTATTAAAAATATTTTGAGGATAGTAAAGCTATAACGAAACAAAGGTCTTAAAATGGCGTCCAATCGAGGTTGATGCCAATAGAATTAGAGATCTTCAAATGATAATATCATTCAACACTTTTTAAAAAACTGGAGAAACGCAATAGATATTGGATCTGTTATTTATATATATAAAAAAAAACATTTAACCTACATTACTTTTGGAATAACTAAATTAGGAAGTATAAACAGTGCCTAAAAACAATAACTAAAATTATGCTGAAATAGCTCAAAACCATCGCTCCTGACAAAAATAATGTAAAAAAGGAAAAGCTGGTGAAGCCAGAAAAAATTTTTATTCCATAATTTTTTATTTATTTATTATTTATGGAGATTAGTTATTTTTGGAAATTAGTTGGCATAAACTAAAAAGTGAAGAGAATGTCAGTAGAAGAGAAAAGTGCTCGGAACAACACTGATGACACCAGGTAAGCAGAAACGTGTCTGGTGGCTAGTACTTTTCTCTTCTAACGTAGTTTTCGCTTGGAGTGATTCCGTCAATACTATGAGCTGTATGAGCAATATTTTGATCAGATTTTACACAAAATCTGATCACAATATCAGAATATTGTGATCAGATAGAATAATATCACAAATCATAGAAAATCGATGATCCATCAACGAACATACGAATAACAAATAGTTTTGGAATGGATTACGTTCGTTAATCTGATCCCCGCAGTATTTTCATAGTCCGTAACTGCAGGTTCCGCATAGATTACGTAATACTTTGTATAGTTCACGAATGCTTTTTCAAAGAAAAAGAAATTGATTCCATGATGTAGATTTAGTTCAGCTGAATGTACTTAGATGAGGTCATAGATTAGCTCTAACGTCAATATATGTTCCACTAGCACACCTCTAGACGTGCAAAATTATAGACGTGCATAACGTTGAAGCTATTTTACTTTTTTTTTACCTTTTGGCGGCGGCCGCTTTTCACGAATTATTCATTCATCCCTCTTTCGCAACAACAACCGGTTGTTTTACATTAAAAAAATGCAGCTTAAATTTTACTACTGGATCGCACGCGAAATACATTACGGGTACGTTGACTTTATCTTCGGGTTCTAATTTACCGATTAATTCAGTATTCCAATAATTCAATAACGTAACACGACTGCTGATCACGCAATATCGGTTTGAAACGGAAGATAAACCGTCTGAAAACTGCATTATGGGGCGTACTGACGTAACGCGAACGAATTTGGCCTTTATGTTAGAACGATAATAGATTGAGGGTGAGTCATTTCTGTGTAAGAATACCGCTGGTACTTGTACTACCGTATAGGTTCTTCTATGGTTGTATGCAGGTAAAGGTTGCTGGATATAAATTAACTATTTACCAGTGTAGAGTTTGTACAATAGATAAATGTATCGATCGTGGCATGTAATACCAGGGTAAATATATATCACGTTATCGTGGAGTATAAAGCAAGTATATCTTCACATTAATATATACATATCTGCCGAAATACACGAAATGATCACAAGAATAGAATCAAAGATAATATATGGGAAATTATGAAATGTGGCGCGGAATGAGGAAATGAAAAGGAATGATGTGAATTCGCCGGTTCGAGTCATATATCATTTCGATTACAAAACATAGTCCCCCGAAAAATTTATAGTTTAAATATAGGAGTAAATCTATCGTCATAACTATATAACATACAATTCGTATGTCTGCCCTTTTAAAATTTACGATCGATCGAAATTAAATATGAAAATTACATTATGTCTGAAGAATCAAGGAAATATCAATTTTTCAGCACTGACCAATGGAAGCTATATATCTTATTAAGTATTCGTAGATATGATCGAGACAGGCGAAATTACAAACTTTTTGCAGCGACTAGACGCAATCGTGTCTATTCGCCTCATAACGTTGCCTACTAGCTTCGCCGAGAGCCGACAAAACATCAGTTTGTCTAGTGGCTGCAAAAAAAGAACAATTCCATCTGTCTTTGTCATCTCTAATTGTAAATAAAGTCGGGAAAAGCGGATTAAACTCCAGTTGCGTATCGTACATGTGAAAATAATGCGAAGAAACTCCAATGTTTTTATCCGATTTTCATTTGTTTTCGTTACAAATAAACAAAATGTCATATATTAACATTTTTTTAATTATAGCGTTCTTTTATGAATATTCAAAAATTCCGCCATTGGGCTTTAAACATTTTATGCATTTTTTTACGAAGCCATTTGCATTATATATTATATAACTATGTGATATTTGTTAAAAAAAAATAGTGTACAACCTCGAAAATTAACGTTAAATTACTGGCAAAACACAAGACGCTGACACATATCAAAGCAACAAAATTATTGAAAATATTTTGAGCCTGGAAAAGATTCATTTCGAACTAGTATGACGTGTGTGGTAATTGAGTATATGCAGTGGCGAAAATGAACATAAAGCGTAATTTTGTTAATTGTAGTTTGTTAAAAAAAAACTTTTCCCAAGCTCGTTCTCTGTTTTTAATATTATGCTTGCAGAATGCTCGAAGAAAGAAAAAGTAAAACATTTAAACACTAATCGCTCGTGACATTTTTTGCACAGTTAATAATAATATTGCTAGTGTCGTTTGCAGTAACAAGCAATCTCATTTTTGTGTCTACTAAAAATGATATGAGACAGATGCAACGTACCAACTATTACATTAACAATACACCTTCCTTTAATGTCCATCGACAAGTGGATGTAATTTATTTAAAGCTTCGTCTAAATAATCTATAAATTCTTCTTCATGAAAATTGCCTTTTTGGCACTCAATATGCCTCGTCCTTGTTATATGCCGTTCAAAAGTATATTTATTCCAATGTCCATCTTTCATCATTTATGTACTTGTACACAATGTACGATGTACTTCTTTTTTGTTAACAGCCAAGAAGATGTTGAGATATTTTGAGACAATGCCTAACATTCTCGGCACTACTGGAAAACAACTCATTAAAAACTACTACAACAAAACGAAAGAATAGTTAACTGGAAAATATTAAACGAAAATCGAATATATTATAAAATATATTGAACTTAAAAAAAATAAATATTTGATACTCACTACTCGTGAATTAACAACGTGCTGTATGTTTTGATTATCGCCAATTGTGGTGACGTACGCGTCTGCGAAAAACTTTCAATGTAGCATGTACTTGACCTGTTATTTTATATGGGCAGTTATTTAAACAAAATATTTTTATTTTATTTAAGACGTATCGATTCAGGGAAACAACCGGAGAAAATGTATATAAGAACGCTAGTTAAATTTATTTAATTATGTTATAACTTGAAAACAGATGAAAATCGGATAATATGTTATCCTTAATATTAAGAACAATCTTATGGTATCTTTATTTAGAACAAATTTTAACTTTTTAATATCTCTCATAGTTTTGGAGATATTAAAAAATATACAGATAAATGATGCAGTTTATAATAATGATAGCAAGGACTGTGGCGTAGTATGGTAAACAACCTATAAGTATCGGTAACTTCCGCACCACACAAGATTTATTTGCTTTTTTATTTTTGTTAGTTTGGATAATCTAGATTTACCTGTTTTGTACTCTCGGTGGCACTTGAAGCCTTGAAATTGTCTAAAAATATTTCTGTACTTAACAATGATTTCAAATGAAGATGTAAAAATGTTAACGTTGATTCTGGATGGTGCTGACATACTGGCGTTCATTGCTATCTTCATCCGAAAGCGCTTACTTTATTACTTCAATTAGATGATGGCTTTTGTGTTTTACTCCTTACATTAGTTACACTGCAAGTTAATGAAATAAATAAATTCGCTTCAGTTTAACAAACAACATTTTGGATTTTGCGACATAAAACAAAAGATATTCTTCCTCTTTAAATCCTCCTTCTTCACTATCGTTCTTATTAATTTCGCTATAACATTCTATGTCGAAATATTTCCGCACACGAACTTATAAAACTAGCGTTACGTTCTTCTTATATAAAAACTATAACCACAACACTGCTAAAAATGAATGGTTCCAGTACTTCTTACAGTAATACTGTTACAAATAGAAAAGACAAACATAGATCACAACTTCTAAAAAAGAATTGGAAGAGTGTTGGACTTGCGAACAAATATCTGAATCTACATATCAATCACTTGCCAACGATATACTAAAACGTCCGGCTAAGGTCACAAAAATAAAAATAAGGCATATAAAATATTAATATTATTTGTAAAATGAAGACAAATATATAGTTATTTGCATTCTTCGTTTTATTTTGATTCGTTAATATTGCGCCAAAACTTCTGGTTATAATGTTGAGGTTCTCAATAAGTAAATATGTTATTTTGGGACTTATCAGTATCAGTATTTAAGCAAATCTTTATTTAAGTATAATTTGAGATGATGAAATCTACTCAAGTACCTTTACTTAAGTATTTTTAAAAATTGAACCATCGCTCAACTGAACAAGTATTTTATTATTTTTTTTTTTTCGCAACTATGCGTTCATCGTTATCAACGCATTATAGAAGTAACGTTTCTGGAACTTAAAAAAAGATCATGATCTAATTTTTGTGCAAAGTATCTAAGTAAATAAATTTAAACCATCTGCATAAATCAAATCTTTAACCTTGCCCTATCCTCAATGTATTAACTAAACATCTATTAATAAAACTTGTTTAGATTTAATCTTTGATAGAAACTTAAAAAAGAAATCATTGTAATCGATCTTTCCAGATGTTACCTTATGCGTACCTCGTTAATTTACATTACCAGCTTTTACATCCTCCAATTAACCGTTTGCCATTTTCTATTTAAAGCTCGTTCAAATAGAAACACGATTTTATAGGCGACTCTAACTCTACTATGTCTAATTCTATTACAAACAAAGCAACGAAGGTTATTGGCAAAATAAAAGCTCACAGCAAATATAGATTTAAAAGGTTTTATCATATAGATGGAAAGTTGTTTGCAGTTAATTTTAGGAAGGAACTATCGCAACGTAAACATAAATAAACTACTTCCAAACCGAGTACACGTATACTGTTGGCAGTAACATTAATGCATCCATTTTAAATCGCAATAAGTTCACAGCTTGTTAGCAAACGTGTTTGAATATGCAAGCGAATTTATTGGATGCGAATTGGCGTCATTTCTTAGAATCGCGGGTCGAATAAAAGCGCGCGCTAGGCGACAACGCGAGCGTGTTTATTACTCTCGAGAATTGTTAATTAAATTCTTAATACAAGGTGATATTCTTAGATCTATCGCGTGGTAACAATTGTTGTAATAATAGTAATAACGGAGAAGTGCGTAATTGCGTTACAATGTCACTACAACTGATGTAATAATAAACAGCGCGATGTTACTGTTACGTTTCTTGGCTCAAGAATTAATTTAATTATCGCCTTTGTGAGCGCATAATTGTTGAACTTGAACTGCTTTTAGTAAGGAGCTCAGCGCTTCGGTGATTAACTGAAGCAATTTGAAACGGTTGTACTTTTGATTTGATATTGATAGGCGGTAATAGTTGAAGTGCATATTGCTGAAATTATAAGGCAAGGCCAATAGAAGATTGACCGTGACAATGAGAAAAATAACTTCCATTCGCCCGGGAACGTTTCCTTACGACTAACTAATAAAATATCTACCCTTAACTCAAACGCTCGCAGTTTTCCTCACTTCGTAACGTAATTTATGGGTTCACAAGCAATGGTAGAGTATTTTGCTCGATTCCCTTAGCCATTAAAATTAAGGACGACATGTATTGTGGAAGTTATCATTGATGATTTTTCGCTACGTAAGGATAAATAGAGATCGAAATGTTGTCGGGCTATATTTTCGCTATTTATGCGTATATCACTTGTGTACTTCGAAGCAGAGACAAGTTTTATTATATAACACAATTTGTGTTGAATATTTTAATAAATTTTTAATAGAAAAATACCTGAATACTGGACACTCAAAGACATGTACTTCTCCAAAATTTTAGATAACCGAGCGACCTAAAACTTTACTAATAGTCGGCAGAGAAATAATTCGCTCATATATCATCTCTTTTCAAAATCTTTTTTATAACGTGTTTGATGGTGTGTCTATTGTTTCATTACTATCACCCTCTCACCGTAATTATTGAAGCTTTGTTAACCTTTTCATTGCTCTCAATGAATAGATTCGCATCCTTTACCATAAAAGGGTGAAAGGGTTAATTACCCACCGCAAAAATATACCATTTAACTTTAACTATCCAAATATGATATTCACCGATACCATTAATGTTTTTCTATCTTGCTAATATGAAATTTATACATGGAGAAATGGTATAAACGAAGTACTTTATAGCAATTGACCACGCAGTATCTGCTTTATTATCGATTTTAGAACAAAATATATTCAATAAAGCTTCATCAATTGAAAGCGTGCACCAGAGTATTCCATTAAAGCTGTACCAGACTAAACTCCTGTATTTTAAATGGAATATCTTGTAAATGATGTAATTTTTTGATTCTTCGCACAATTTATGTAATATAACGCATGCCCACGTCCTACATAATACATAGAGCATTTCATTTAAACTAACGAAGTTCGATGTAGAAGAGCCACAACAGGATACTTTGGGTAATAAGAAATAATTCGGAAAGATACACGCTTTCAATTGATGAAAGTTTCTCTTACTACACAACTAATTTCTATAACGCACCCTTTTTAAAATAATCTCAAAAAAATCACGAAATGGTTCGGATGTCAATATTATAAAACCAGGATATTTTTAATTGTAAAACCAGATTAGAAATCAAACCACAATCTCTAATTTGAGCTATTTTTTAATAATGTACATAAGCATTCTGCGTAAGTACTTCTTTCTAGGAAAACGAATAACTTGTTTAAAAACAACTCGTTCCGATTAGGGTAATCAGTCAAATTATTTATAGTAATAATAATAGCGCATGTATTGACCAGAGGAGCAGAAGTATTCTCCAGCATCCCTTTACGGGGCAACTACAAATAAATAATGTGCAATAAGAGAAAACAAAATAATTTATGTTAGAAGAAAGCAACAATAATAGGATTTCTATTAGAATGCTTATGTTCGTCCTGTGTACAGTAAATATATAAATAAACATGTGAAAGTGATCCGCAACTTTATTATGTAATAGCTAGAGCACAATAAGTAATAAAAGCTGATAACGTTGTTGGTTGCTTAAGTTAAATAATTCTACAGCATCCTAGACGATATCTTAGAACCTGCTTCACCTATTTAGTTGGAACTGCATCAGTTTAGTACAAGCCGTAACTGAAATCGCTCTACGTATAACGATCAATTCGTTGTAAGCAACAAGTGCACCGAATTATTTTCGTTGGACGTCAACCTTTAAAGGCATTGTCGTTTATCACCCTTTAATAGCATCGGTCCAATAAGAGGTCCAAGTTTCTCTCTAATATAATATCATCACGATACGCTATTAAAGCGAGATTCTAAAAAAATAAGCGAACCTGGCAGGTATCCAAAATGTTTAAGATGTACTGCATAAGTTGATCGGCAATCCGGCGAGACAGACTAAACCTGTCAAGGATTTGCATACTTTATTAGTCTACTACACGCAGTCACTGTCCGATATTTTCACTCCAGGCGAGCTGAACCGGTGGCAAGCCGGTCGAAACTTCGTCCGTTCCTCGAAAACAATTTATCGCACCAGTTTCCTGTACGTACGCTAACGGAGCTTACCCCACATTTTAATTTATCATTAGGTTCGCTGGTTGCACATCGTCACGTCACCTGTTCTACTTCCCACACTTCTCCAACGAGTGCGGAGTGCAGCGCGCCCGTTACACAGAACGCCGGCCTAACCATTGTTAGCATGAATCACGACGTCGATAATGTCTCCAAAATATATAAGCCGTCGTATTTATCGTCCAGCGTCTACTGGCGCTCGGAAAGATGTATAGGAATAAACACGTGTTAAGAGGTCCGTAGAAGTATACCGCTCCGCGTACGTAGGTGTCTCAGTTTTTTTTTGCTGCTCTCCATTTTATTTTTGAAAAAGTACACTAAAATATATTGTCGTACGATATTTTCACTTCATTGAAGCATATTATTTCAAAAGGAGAGTATTTATAGCATTGTTTCTCGGTAATTTCAAAATAAACTATAAATCATCATTGTTTTTCAAACAAAATTTTCCTTCACTTTTACAATAAATGCTAGCGAACAAGCGACAGACATGCTGAATCTTCTATTAAGCTATAAGATTATGAAATCTTCACAAATTACAAATCATTTATCGTATCTCTAAGAAAAAGCTAGAAACCCCCACTGGAATTGTATGAAAGAATAAGTCTTCCGACTTATTCTTTCAAACAATGATTATGTATCAATTGGTGGGAAAACAGTTATATTGACTTGTTATTTATTGATAATATAACACTCAGGGTATCAGTGATCAGCGATATTGTGTTATCCATGGTTGATTACTGTTAGCATAAATTTGAAGAAAAGCTCAAGATATTTTTGGGGAGAATTGCGACAGTAGAATCAATCTGCATTCAACTCTTTAATATAAACTCACACCATAACCAACGGAATGATAATATAAAGGTTCCTCACTGCCTCAAAAATTTGGTGTGACATCTTGACATATTAAAGTAATGGAAATACATTTATTAAAATCAGTAACAAAGAGGAATAAAGTCTGACACGTTGCTCGTCTTGATTACTTTCATTATGCGTTATTAGTAGTATTGTCTTTGAAACATTCTCTTTATTATTAAATAATAGATTTGATTATTATTGTATATGATGAGGAGGTCACTTATAGCTTAAGACCTTAGTTCTTACCAAGTAGCATTCGGCATACTAGTGACGACATAGTGGCTTTTTCTGTAAGTCGAAGATATAGAAGTTCCATGTTAATTCTTGTCGAACGTACTTTATAGGTGTTGAGAAGAACTCTTTGCATAAGTTGCCAGATGATATTCTCATATTTTTCAGAGATCATAGTTACTAGATCGTCAGCACACCTTTGCATTTCATATCCGTTAAAAAATTAAGTTCTGTAGACTACTAAGCTAACTAGTCCCTTAGTTAGCTTAGTAGTCAGAAAATACAATAATTTTAATGTAATATATGGAATATATAGAAGGAAGTCTTTCCACACCGACAGATATGCAATTACCATACATGAATGAAGTATTCATACTACCCTTGTCACAAGTACAATTTTAAGCGAGGAAGTTCTCGATCCAAAACCGCCCTTTATAAACAAAAGGCTTAGACTAATAGAAGCATTGTTGTAAATTAATCAGCTCATTCAGTTTATCAAATTAAATACATGTAACAAAGTATATTTGTTAAGAAATCCTTTCTATCTCTGCATAAAAGGAAAAATGAATTCAAATCTCAAAGCACATACAATCGTTCACATTTTAAGTAGATAATATTGAAATATAGTCTTTAAATTCTTCTCGACATTATGTTAAACGCATTAAATTTAAGGAGTTAAGAAAAAATTCGTTCACAATTGTCTGAAGGTTAAATAGAAAATTTATCCTGTTCCAAATGTACCATTGGCACGCGTTGTAACATTTACCACCGTTGATTAATAGGCAAGTCATAAATCTAACCCAATTAAATAGTGGATAAGGTAACTTTATTAAATGTTATAATTTTCTGCTTCTAGTCTCTTGCGACTCGACAAGTATTCATTTTTAATCTTCCGTATATTCCCGTCGTCTTCTAAAATACGAGAACGACCGAACTCGGGAAATCTAAATGCTAAAATAGCTAAAATATTCCCTTTTCGATGGCGGATAAAATGCGATTTCGTGTCACCCGAAATCCCTCTCGAATCCCATTTACATTAAGATTTACTTTTCCTGTATGTTTCGGCGGGATGCGGTCGCATCGATTTTCTGCGAATTCATCTTGAACACCTGACCTGAAAAGCCCTCTCTCGCGCGCGAAGATGCGAAAATCAATCTTGAATTGCGATGGTGCGAACTGGCGCGAAATTATGCAAGAGTTGGTCGTACCGTCGTACGATCACGAGGTTAGTCCAACGACTGTGACATCTCCGTTGCACATGTAACTTGTGTGTTATATTGTCTGCGAGCCACGACGGCGTCTGACGTAAAATTTATTACGGCGCTACTACCAGCCTCACAGGCGCCCATAATAGCGTCCTCTCTCTTGCGCGTTTCGCATTTTCGTATCTATTTCGCTCTTTCGCTGTTCCCGATCTCGTTTACGTTCTCGAAAAAAATGTATATCACTCTGTGTTCTTCAACTTTACAGACTGAAGTGTCGTTCATAATTCGAACTTTATAGCTTCCTGTAAAACGAAATTAAAAAGATTTGAGGTTTGAATAATTTCATTACCAGTACTAATTTTCGTGTGATATACAATCACACGTCCTCCCTTCAGTGCTTGTACGTTAAACTACTTGTTGTCCAAATATATCGTCTTCCCATGTTGTTCGCTCTATACCAACGGCTTCTTCGCTCGTCAACAAAATATCTACTTTTGCAAGTTTAATGAAAGTATTACTTACCAAGCGTTACAGAATTTCCAATAGAACTGATATTTCAGATAATAGCTTGATGTTCCATGTAATTAACATGAATTTTTAACGAAACATGTGCATTGATTATATATACGTGATATACGAGGCTCGTTCTTTTTTCGCACAGTTTGTTAAAACTGAAAAAGTTAAACTTTAGGTCTGAACACTATTTTCATTGGTTCTTGTTCTTTTATTATGTACGCCTAATAAATATGTATGTCTAATTTAATCTACTAATTTAATTCTTCGAGTCATCAATACTGTTGCTTTCATCAAAATACGTCTGATTATGGAAAAGTTAGTACTGAAATTATGACAAGCTGCAAAGCTTATATATCTCCCAGAGCTGACACTCAACGTGAAACATTCGTATTCTGCAGAATAATGTTTTCACTGTTGGCATATAAATGCATTGCGGTTTTTAATGTAAGAAGCTTTAACAAACGTTAGGTATTACATGAAGAAAACATGTAGCGCGCCCAAAAACACCTAATTATCATTACGATTATTGAATTACAATTTCTGGATTTTCTTCCTGCATTAAAAAGAACAATATTGTTAATTTTCAAGATATTTGCGTAACTCGAAAAATTAAGAGCAAAAAATTCAAGCTGATGAGATGAGAAAATAACCAATTACACACATCCCAATTTCTATTTCGGATATTTTACTACCGAATCAAAATTTCTGTTTACGCATCAGTTATTCTCTTTCACAATATCTGGAGCACAGCATTGTGCAAACAAATATATTTTTTCGCTCAAACTACCAATGCATTTTTCCAGCAATAGATACCTCGACGAAAACTACCAACAATTTTTAGAAAATTAACATTTCGCCTATAATCAACTCTTAATTATGGCGGATGTTTTGCTTCTTACTAAGTAGGTTAAGATAATCAAATTTTATAGCTTCCTTCATCAAAACTCATTTAGGTGTTTTAAAAACGAATTTTATTGTTTGTTTTGTATCTTTCCTTATTTTTCGTGCATACTTTAACAGAATAATAGTCTAAAGAATTCGGCAAATTATTGTAAAATAGTCATTTATTCTTTTTCCATTTATTCGGTACTTTCAAAATGTTTCTACTTCACAGTTCCTTTTAAGAAGATAAATCAAAATTATTAGGAAATCAAGTAGCTTTACCTAAACGCTATAATAATTGTGAAATAATTTTTTATTCAATTTTATGGCTAATTCGTCATGATTTAATAAGACAAAAAACCGAGTACCCTTAATTAGTTAATGTACGAATAATTTATTTACTTCAGACCGCAGACAGCAAATCGAATTATCACCTCCTGCTGGTCATCTAGATTACATGAATCCTGCCACATTCCCAAAGGATTACAGGAATCACGCATTGAGTTATAGGGATTACATTCTAGAAAATTCTACCTATTGCAATGTTCCAAAAGTGGTAAATTTATCAAATGTTAAGTATTGTTCGTTAATACAAGATGAAAAACAATTCAAGCATTGTATTTTAATTAAAATTGCTATTCTTATCATTCAGTGACACAAATTTCTATGAAGGTAATCCGCCTACATTTATAGGTGCAACTGTTATCTACTTTCAAGTTGTAGCTAATGATATTATTTACTGGAATTGTCGCAAAAATATTGCATGTTACAAATATATAGCAAAAATATAAGCTGATATAGCAACTACGTAACATTCATGAGGAAATTACATGAAATGCCTAAAAGTTTAGTTCCGAATAATATATTTCTCTTAAAAAATATACATGCTATCCAGTAATTTCATGCTATGTTCTATGTTTCCTAATAAATATTACCCCATCCTATTACAATTATGTTGTAAATACATGTCTATATGTTCACATATGGATATAAGTTCCATCCAATTAAGCCGAATAGAAAAATGAAATCAGAATACTTTTAGTTACGTAGATTTCCATTTCAACCCTCATTTCCAGTATTACGACCGCTGTTATCAGATGGTAAAGTTGAATAATCAATATTCAGGTCAACGAACGTGAAGAGGCATGAAGTTATAAACTTTTTGTAAAATTTAATTAAGGCAATTGCTCTACCTAATAAAGCCAGGGTATGTATTAAATAAGCCTGAAATTAGATTGAAATCATGCAAATACGGGGGTGCTTCGAAAAGTTAACACGAAAACTAGCATTTGTTTCATCGAATCCAGTTTTATTCTTCAACATAGTCTCCTTGTAAGTCTACTCCCTTTGTCCCAGGGATGCTCCCATCTCCAAGCAGCGATTGGGATTTCGTTGTGTTTGTCAAAATAGTATTTACGAATGTGATAACATTCATTGAAAATCTCTGCCCTCTCTCTGGTGAAATGATCTTCGCCGTTTTCGCAGCCTCGCGCGATAGCAAGTATCGTTTTCAGTTATAAGTTATAACCGACTCCAAAATTCCAACTTATTACGCTTAAGCTACTTCAACGGAGCTTTGAAAATTTTCGTTCGAATGCTTTTTGGTACTGAACGAACGCCGTACCCATCGCGCCAAAACGATTCCCCAAAATCTTCAGTCAATATATGACAAACACGTTCTTTCCAACTTTAGTTAGACGGCCATCTAGCACCATTTGATGAAGTTTTCCAATGCTGTCTGTAGTGGTTGCAAAAATAAGTTTTTGGCACTCCCGACGCATAACAATAGTCGCATAACCTTTATAACATTCTATATAACACAACCAACTAATACAAAATGTAAATCAAATAATCACAAAATGAGCAAATCACAAATGCATTTTGACTAAATTAACTTTATTTATTATTCACTCGACTTGACTATCTGTCGACGTAATTTGTTTTGTGTTCAAGGTCCTGATACAATTTTCTAGCAGACAATAAACGAATAAAGACAATAAAGATAAACAATTTATCTTTGTTAAGATAAAACGCTTAATACCGATCTAAATTGCTCTTTCTCTTCTTTTTCTGAAATTTTCTGAACAACAAATGCGACTATCTACCGGCACAGATTCCTGATTTAGTAATTCAAAATTTACATGCGTTCGTTCAGAAAATTGGGTTTACTGACAAAGTTTTAATTTTCATTTTCGGAAAATTCCTTCTTTCTTTTTTGTCTCGGTTGAGGTAATTTTGGAATATTCAAAATAATTTTTGTTAGAGAGATGCAAATCTGTTGCCAATGAAGAACAAATAGGCAACGGGACTCCTTTTCTCAATATATTAATAATGAGAAATAGAAATAAGTTAGAGTTAGGTGTATATAGAAAACCTACTAGTAATAATAGACTCATCTTACAATATTCTACTACATTAAATTTCGAAAGTCGACTTATTGGCAAATCGATGCTTAATATCCGTTTAGCCAAAAACAGATACCAAATCAAGCTTAGAAAATCATTAACTTTAATGGATATTCTGAAAATATAGTCTATAATACTATTAGGGAGGTAGAAGTAGAATAAAAATTAGAAATGTAGATAGAATAAAAAGTGCTAGAATAGTGATAGGATATTTGTTAAATCGTAGTTTCCTTCCTTCTAAGTCCTTCTAAGTTATATTCAAGGTCTTCAAACAATCTTTTCTAAAATTGATTTGAAAATTGTTTTCTCGTAAAATAATAATCTCAAAAACAACTTTAGAAGCCTTAAGTTGCTAACATAGATAAACCATGTATTTAGAAATTATTGTGTAATGGTGCAGAAAGAAAGATCGGTGCAAAAGATGCATCAAAGAACATAAACACGGTGATGGTGAGAGTGAAATTCTTAATTTGTATCTTCTTGGTATTTTAGGAATTTTTTCCTAAATGCTAAGGGCTCTGATTCATTGAATTTTTTTTTTAATAAAACACTAAATTCCTAAAGATAATATTTATCTATGTGACTCCTCTTGATTAATAGTTTTCCTCGTAGGCAGAAAAAATACAGACACTTTACGCTTTAGTAGAAATTCTGAAACACCCTTCATATCCATTTAAATTATTTTATTATGCAACAGCAAATAAATATTTTGTATTTAAAATATACATTAGAGCTCTTTAATATTATTATTTTAGAAATACTAAATTCATCAAAAGAATTCAGTTTACTGATAGTACCTATCCATTTGAAGAAACATTCTTCTTCTATTTCTGAAAAGTAATAAATTCGATTTATAAATTATTCATGTATAAGTAATGGCTGGCGAGCGCTATTGCAGCAATACTTTATACGTAGTTTTAGAGCTAAGATAAAAACTAAGTATCTCGAAAAATATTTATTTCTCACACGTGTTACGTATACGGAGAACAATTTTTTCAAGGAGATTATCTATGCCAGAACCGCAGTACGTGTGTCGGATAGCATTACTTAATCACGCTTATTTGTTTCAGCTACAGGCCTAGATCCTGCAAATCAATACTTCGACCTCTGCGAACTGCTGGACTTACGTAACAATACTACAAATGGTGTTTCCTCCGCTGAGGGAATGTCGAATGTCGACAAGCCGGCGTACCGCTTAGGAGGTAATTATTTCCTGTCTGTTGCCATATTTTTAAAACTTAAATTACTCGATGACATCAAGTACTATTGCAATTAAAAACTTCACCAGTTAGAGTTTTACGCGGAGCAGAAACGATCGTTACATTTTACGGACAATTAACGGTGTACTTGATGAATGTGATTATCTAAGCGAGAATGTGATTTTTACTGAAGCGAAATCGCATTATCTCCGTGCGATGGAACAAAACCGAATCAACCGATTAATGACCTTCCTGGGAGCGCGCCGAGCGTAATTTGCTTAAATTAAAAATTTATTTCGGCGATTCTAAAGAATGTGTTTGCATACTTTAAGCAGGTATAGAGGCGCTATTTTTAGCGGAATGTAATTCTCGCGCTAGTTTTCTTAATTACATTACAATTTAACATGCAATATGGTATTTTTAGATTTAGACTGAGTTTATCTTCTAGATATGTTGTGTAGTCTTTTTATGTTTCTTAACAAAAAGCAAGTGGCAAAAGATGTCATTCTTTGTAAGCTGTATGTTTTATTAATTAGTGAATTAATGACGTGTCACGCAATCCTTCTAGAATATGAATGAGCGATAGATAAATTCGTAGCGTGCTTTAGGTGTTAAAGTTCACATATTTTAATGAAAAAGTATGAAACGTATTTTATTTTATAATTTATTCAATTAAAAATTTATTTCATTAATCTACTGCGGTTCGTTGCCTTATAGTTACTTCTCTATAAGTCTTTCCCAAGTTTAAAAAATATCCAAAAAATTATTATAAAGCACATGAAAAGCAAGGTAGGAATTTCTGATATTATAAAGCACTCTGATGACGATATCTGTAGAGTGATAAGAGCACGTATGTTACAAATTAAATTCCCTTGTTTTTTTAATTCCCATACTTCTTTCATTTGTTTTATTAGTTAATAGTCGCAAAAGTAAATTTTGCGACTATTAATATTTTATTTAATAATAAACTAAAATCTTAAACAAGTACATTGAATAAAGCATGAATAAAGCATCTTCACCGATATTCAGGATAGTTGATAACAGAAACTCTACTAATTATAGAGATATTACATTGTCAAGCATTGTATGAATATACTGTAGTGTTACAAAGAAACAGCAACGAGGTTAGCTATCACAAGCGCTATATTCACATCTCCTCTTGGCATTTCGCATTATCCGCCTATCGAATATAAGGGTCCATTTCCTGATAGGAAACACCACCCCTACAAAGAGATTCCTGTTTTTAGCCGAATATCTAAGGCGTGTAAAGATAATAAAAATGGGATGTTAAGAAGAGATGCTGTAGATATTGTTTATAAGAAACGGATCAATATTACTTCACATTTCTAATTATAATAATTTGAGATATACATTAAATTATGATCTAATCTAAAAACCTTTTCATTGGCATATAAAAAAAATCGAGCTAACTTGACCTTCTGCTTTTTATTAAAATAAATGGTTGTATGATTTCTATTGAAATTAGTATAAATTATTTTATGGGAAAATCAAAAGTAAATTTGTTGGCCAGCGTAATCAGTGCACCAATTAATGAGAACAAAACAAAAGGGATGATAATAGAAAAGCAAAATAAGCGAATCACATCCGAATAAAAATAATACTGGAATGAGAAGAAAACATGGAATATTTAGAGTTAAGTTGAGTGTAGGCTTTCGCGACCATAATCCATAGTAAATATGTCTTTCGGATATTGTCGCGTAATTAATACTTTACTCTGATCATCATCATCATGTAAACTCATCTATAGAGCAACTACCTTCGCGAGCCTATCTTGCTTTAACAACTGATCCTCTCCAATAGCAGCTTTACATTGTCATGTCTTCTTCATGTAGACAACATGCCCCATCACTATTGCTTGATCTTGAGAATTTTCGCCACGCCCTCAATAGAAACCTAGTGCGTATAATGCAGCGACATCTCTACATGAAATTGTGATGCAATGTTACGCGAAATTTTGTACATGGTACAGAGATATAACCATACGTCAGGCAAGACTCGTTCAAATTCCAACAAAGCCGGGAGGGATTATCAAGTGTCCTGTACAGCGAATTCCGAATATAAGAACCATTCCATTGTTAACAAGGGGTCCCGATCTCTCCCCTCCCCCTCCATTTTACTTTTTTAATATTTGATAGTTCAAGAAAATTGCCGTATATTCATTGGAAATAAATAGTGGGAAGCTTTTCAGAAACAGAATTCTAAAATCTGCTGGCAGGTTCCAAAATGGAGGATTTTTTCTTACTTTGAGCTCATAAAATGCTTCTCAAAGTCCACATTTTTGTATTTAAGCTTGTGGAAAAGGAAAGGAAAGGAAAAGGAGTTTATTATCATTAAACCAATAAATTACTTTTCCAAAAACATTCCTACATAGTAATAATAATAATAATAATAATAATATTAAAAAAAACAAGAAATTATTACTGAACTATTTTGAAAGAGTATCTAAGTATTGCTTTTACACTTCTCAAGCCTCATTTCTAGTTAATAAAACATGCTGAAAATTCCAGTCTAAGAACTTTTACTTTGTTCAAGAAATGTTCAAGATGAATCACTTTAGAAAAATGTCACATTTGTGTAAAAAAAGTATAGCATTTCCACTTGCTTCAACAGCTACAATTTTTGTCACTTAAGTGCTTCAAAAAGAAGTTTAAAAAGACGTGTAAGAGAGATATTTAAATCGTAAGTTAAACAGCTAACAGATTTCTCCTTGTTCCAGATACTGAGAGGAATTTAAGACTGCCAGAGGCCTCGCTGAAAAAGATATCGAGTTTTTTAGAGCACAGTTATGAATTCACAATATCGGCGTGGATTCAGCAGGACAAGCAAAATGTCGGTACGCTAGTGAGTTTTACGCGCGGTGACAACCGTTACCTCGAACTGCAATCGAGCGGACGCAAGAACGAGATCCGCTTCCACTACACATCGGAATTAGACTCAAAAGTGTACGTAGAGACGTTTCATTATAAATTAGCGGATAATGCGTGGCATCACGTCGCGATATCGGTGAGTGGTTGGCAGACTGAGTTGTTTGTGGACTGTAAATCGTTGTATAGAAGAATTTTAAAACCGGGCGGCCCAGCCAGAAATTTTTCCGTAACACAACTCTGGCTGGGACAGAGATACCGACAGTTTCCGTTCAAGGTAAGTCCCCGACAAGGTTGTTACGGCTACTGTCTATGTAGTTTTAAGATCGATGTTTACTGCGATACAATTTTTATTCTTTTATAACGATATAATGTGAATAATTGTTCTCTCTCAACAAAAGAGCACTTTTGCTTGAGAATGTGAAAACAACCAGAAATGCAGCATGATGGTACTTTTATTAACCATAAAAATCCCAAAACAACGTGGTCATGTCCTCCTCAACAGGAAATAGTCTTGACTTCCATTCACGGTGAAAAATGTGTATTTCAAGAATACATTAATAGATCCACACGTCACTGACAGTAATAATCGGCCGCAGAAGTCTTTCGACTTCAAGTTTTTGATCGATTATCAACAATCGCAATACTTATTTCTACCCAATTTTTCGTATAAAATTTGATAGCTTTATATCATGGTATATGCCGACAGCATCAACCCGTATGAGCTGGCCACCATTTAAAATATTACAGCGATACAATTTTGATTGTTCGCTTTTTTAAAGTGGTAAAACTTTCAAAATAGAGTAAACTCCAAAATTTCGACGCATACTTTTTCCTTTCCTCGTACTAGCGCGAACAAATTCAATTGCTGAGCACAAACGCGATTATTACGAAACGGTTCGATATCTCACGAACAATTTCGTATACGTTGAAACTTGTCACTTATCGAAGTTAAAGTAATTAACACTCTTCCTATCCTCGTACTTATAGTAAGACAAAAATGTTAAATATCGGTTGATTAGAGTTACTGGGCCAACTTTGTCATTTTTATAGCTGCCATGTTAGTCAAATTACCAAAGATGTTTTGATTTTTCGATTTTTCGATTTTTTAAAATTTTTTCAATTAAAAAACTTTACATTTTCCAATTATTCGACTGAAAATGAGGCAATAAGTAAAATACTCTTATAATACTATGGCCCTAAAATGAAATACAAAAGAAATAGGATAAAATTCTTTTATTAAATTTATTAAAAGTTGAAACAACCGTACCGTTCTATGGTTTCTTTGTTTTCGTTCTCCAATTTCTCCCTATTTCTACGTGTATGCAGTGTTCTCTAAGAACCTATGCATGAAGAAATCCAGGGAGGACAGATTTGGAGAGCTTCCGCGGTTTCTAACCAATTCTCCTGATTTACCTCCTGATTTAAATTGTCTTAAGATTGTAATATATCATTTTCCTATGAGAGCCTACATAAAAGCATATCAAATTAACTTTATGATATCCTCAAAAAGCAACACTTGGTTTAATTCTTATATTAGAGCTCGCATCCATTATATTTCTTCTCTTATTTTGGTACCTTGGCGTTTATAAGAGTAATTTCTTGAAGATATTACCGTCTGCCGATTTATGAGAGAATATTGAAGATGTTTCATTTAGAAAACGAATTATTTAACCAAATGCTGAAATAGAGTATTAAAGAATAAGTAAAATTTAGTTTTCAACGGAATAATTAAAAAATATACAGGGCCTTCAATTTAAAAAAGATGTATATCAAGTTAGCGTTAAAGTGCAATGTGCCAGTTTTTCTTCTTAATAGGATTGTAACTAGAGAAAAGATCACCTCGTCGAAGAATTTTGATTTAATTATCTTAGTCGAGATACTTTTATTCTTTATGTTTTTATTATTTTTTACATTAATATTAGTATTAATAAAAAAAAGGTATAAGAATAAACTTAAAAAAGAAGTATAACATAATGTTCTCATTATTTGACTTCTTTCAGCAACAGAATAATGTTCTGGAATCACACAAAATTTTTGAATACATTGCCAACTGTGTAATTATATCCTGCTATTATTTAAAATGATGGAAAAACAGTTTTCCATTAACAAAGATAGTTAAAAAGTAACTACACAATTAGAAATTAAATAAATAAATAGTAACAAAAAACTGTTAAATATGTTTTTGATACGTTCGTGATTGTTTCATTAAGCCTGTTTTTATGCAATCCTTTTTAGATTTTGATGAAGATCACAATGTTATCGAAACGTTAAGAGCTATTTTAAAGTCCTCGTTATCATAGCTATCTACCTCGTTCAATCACCACATCTTTAACGCTTTAATCAACATCGTAGCAACAATAGTAACACAGTTAACCATAATGGTCCGATTAATTTGAACAAAGTTTTAGATATATAACGGCATATAGCTTACAAGAGGTCAAACAAAGCTGTAAAATATAAAGTCCAAAACAGCAAACACATTAACACATATGTAGAACTATCGACTAGTATTTAATATATAATAATCAACGATTATCATTGGCGGAAAAACTTCAATAACTCACTTATTTCAAATTCACAATTAGTAGCAAAAATCTCAAATCAAATATAATGGCATCTACTTAACGTAAATTTCAGATAATATGAAGTGAACCGTCTAAAAGTGGTGAATGCGCCGGTATCTATGGGCTACATAATAACAAAACTACACAGATATAACTTTTAAGTAAAAAGCATGGCACATTTTATAAGAAACAGAAAAATCAACATCAACATGTTTGATAAGCATAATTTTCCTATTAGTCAATTTACAACAATTACAGTAAACCATTAGACATCGTGTTGTATTCTCTTAAAATCTAGCTTTTTTATTAGAAGTATTTTAAATGGAATAAGCGTATACATCCTACCAAGAAACGGTATTTAATAAATAATTTCTAAAAAACAAATTTAGGAGATCGAGTAGATTTAGATCAGAAGATTAGTCCAATAAAAGGGACGTTGACCAAATATATTATCTTATTTTAACAAAAGTTGTGTCAATACGCTATTCCTTATTATACTATGAGGCGAAGGTCGATAAGTACCTAGCCTTGGTAAAAAACAAACAAATTTTTTTATATGTAAAATTTGAACATAATGTCTTTTGAGATCGTAACACTTAGCCCAACGTTTATCTATCTTTTGCATCGCATCTAAAAAATTGGATTCATTGTTTGAGCTAAATCTTTTTCTGCCGAGCTATTTTTTTCATACACGGAAATAAGAAATAATCTGTGGGGACTAAATCTTGTGCATATGAAGGGTGTGCTGGTAACAATTCGTAATACAAGCGACTACAAAACTGTGTATACCTACATTGTTTTAATGAAACGGATTTCTATTCTTCATCAAATGTGGACGTCTTTCTTTCGCAGCATTGTCGAAACTTTCCAGTAAGTTAGCATAATACCAGACGTTAATCGACGTGGATTATGCCGCGTATATTCCAAAATATGGACAATTCAGCTACCCACAAGCTTGTCCAAGCATTCATCACGATATTGTGAATTACGTTTGTTTTATTTGTTCATTTGGACGACTTGGACGTTCTTCATCAAAAATACTACCGCGTTTAAATTCAGCTGTCCGGTATTTTATGACCAATAACGAAGGTATGGAATGTCCATAAACTTCACTGAATTAGATTTTTTATTTTAATATTCATTTTGTTGTTAAATAACAAGTTGTTCATTTTAAAAAGCTGTCATTCACAAACTAGCTGATGTATCTGCTTGAAAAATTTCAATTATTCAGTTATTTCTAGTAGCGTCATCTGTTGTCGAGTCCAGGTAATTATTGAAGTACAAAGATGATCTCTAGCATTATCGTCAAAAGCTGAAGATGAATAAAATAAATATAAAAAGATAATACATAAAAAGTTGTTCGTGAAATGTTTATCATTTACAACCATTATACAGGCATCGATGCACTTCTAAGGACAATAGTATCAAGACTTTTCTTAATAAATGCTTTTCGTCTAGTTTTTAATGTAAGCTCCTTAAATTGTACTGCTAGAAACTCATATATATGTACTTAGCAAAATTGCGGAGATATGTAGGTGCTTTTGACGAACTATAATGTGATTACAATCTTGTTAGCGTACGACTAAATCGAAATCAAGAAAGTTAAATGAAAGACTATAACAACACTTAATTATAAAGCATAACAGCTTTAGAGAGAAACTTACGAGGAAAAAATCTTCACTCGATGTATAATTTCTATACCATTTCTGTCGGTGTGTCAATGATTTTTCGATGGGTTTGTACAAATGAAAATTATTAAACCGTGCTACACAAATACGAATCTGATTATGTAGTGCATTAGTATTAGTAAAATCAGTATTTTTCTGCACTAGGGAGCGATGCAGGACGTACGGCTGACTCCGGGACCATTAGGTTACCTGCCGAGCTGTCCCAAATTGGACTCCTCGTGCCCGACGTGCGGCCAGTTCTCGCTGCTGCAGGACACAGTGCAGGAGCTGACGCGGCATCTAAAGGAACTTTCCGAAAGGGTATATGGACTACCATGTAACGTCCCTTATGCGTTCAGTACAATGTTTTGATTGTATATAATTGTGTGATTTGCAGTTAGTAGCAGCCGAAGGTCGTATCAGTAAGGTTGAGGAATGTGATTGCCAGAAATCATGCTTCTTCAACGGAACGGTTCACGCGGACGGCGCCACGTGGCAGCGAGACTGTGACCTATGTACATGCGTGGTTAGTAGTAAACAGATCATCTCTCTGCCCTCGATTATCCGTCCAAGTTTGAAGCGCGATCGGAATTCTACTTTACGGTGTGCGCTGAAATTGAGTATGTGTTGTTTGCGCTTTCGATCTTATGGAAAATAAGATGTTTTCGTTTAATGCGTTTAGTGATCCTTTTTATGAGAGTATCAGAGAAAGGTATTCGATCATAGTGAAATCGACTAAAACGTTAAAATAAACGTGTTGTTATTTTGATGAAATAATAAGACGTAGAGGACGTTTAATAGAAAGATAATAATATGAGTAATTGAGAATAGTGAAGATATGATTTAATTTTATACTCTCTCTTTGCTAAATTATATATAATCAAAGTACAAATCATAACTTACTGTTTATAACTGCAATGATTAACTTCTTGGGTAAAGTCATATGTATGAGGGTTGTCGTTTTAGTTTTACATATTGCCATAACACCCACGTAGGTCTTTACTCTCTCCGCGAAATATAAGAAAATCGTTAAGGCTTAGGTCAAAATTGTACGGAGAATGATCTAATAACAGGATATTTTGCTATTCTAAATACCTAATCGTCCTTTGAGCTACGTACGATTTAGCATTTGTGAATAAACGAGGCTTTTAGTACGACACAACCTTCTCAAATCTTGAAGAATCGATTCGATCAGCATCCGTCTGCAGCTGTCTCGGGGGAAGGGTGAAAGCATTGCCTCCTTCATTCTCAATGGAGAAAAGGCCCGATATGCCATGTGTTGAGAGGGCACGCCATATCGTCGCACGTCCGCTATGTAGAGGATTCTGAACGATAACAATTGATCGCTCGAAACCAAGTTGCTTTACGATTGATGAGGCCGTCGAAATGAATGTGACATTCTTCGGAGAACACACGTTCGACAAAACTACTGGCTTCTCATACATTGCGGTTAAGATTCCTGCATAATACAACATTCTAGCTAGCATGGCTCTATCAACCCATATTTTATACGGAAACTCACCGTTATTAATTTTCTTAAACAACCGGTGAAAACACGTATTACTAACGTTAATCTTTCGAACATTTTCGTTTTAGACTTCATTGAGGTGAATGCAGCATAAGAGTGTTACTTGGTGTGGGCTTAAAAAATCTTTCTCGCAATTGATCTGCTACCTTCTTCAAATACGTTTCGGCTTCAGAGCACAATTTCCTCTAGAACACCTGCAAAGACAGTTCTATAACATTGACAAGGAGCATAAAAAGATTAGTGCATTTGTGTTTTGATTTCCCCTGTATACAATTGCTGTAACCAAGAAAAGGTGAAGAACCAAATTTAAAATAAAATACAGAGTGTTGCGTTTAAGACAGCACAAAATTAACAAAATCTGGCACAAAACTACGTATGCGAACAAATGAAGTTCGATATCGGAACGCTATGAAACGTTGCACTATCTACGCGAGAGTGAATTTGTGAATTGTTATTTCATACCAATAAGCACAAAAAGACAAACGGTTTATTGCATATAATGTAATCTAAACGGTCTTTGCAGATATTATATAGCTGTTAAGATATTTAGAGAAAGTAAAGAACAAAAATATAGCAATCAGGGCATGTCTAAAGAAATTGATGTTTTAGTAAGTTAAGCTCTTTGTAATACAACTTTTAGGTTTTATTGTAAAAGTGATGAAAACATTCGCAAATCGAAATAAACAAGTTTATACGATTTTTGTAAAATAACTTATTGCAGAAATTTCTTTTGGTTTAAAGTCACGCATTTTAAAATTTTTTAACAATTTTTTTGTATTCATAACATTCAAACTTTGATATTCTCTAATTTATACAAATCCTTACAATATTTAACACATACACAGTTGGAAGATAATATTTGGTACTCCACATTTCCGCAATTCCTTCTAATATTGAGTAAATGACACTTTTCTTCTGTACTTCTTCTTCTTCTGTAAATACTATATAATATCAAACAGTATCCATATGGCTCGGGAATAGCGCCAATAAATTTAGATTTTAAAATAATGAATTTACTGAAGCAAGTATTTGCGTGTCTTCTGCTTCTTCTATTATCTATAGACTTCTTTTTCATCTATCGTACTATCATAACAGTCACGAATGTAAAACAATTTTCTATAGAACGTACTCCTTCTATAATTGTTTAACTTTGACCTTGCTCCTTACAACTTTGCTTTTACGTAGTTCTTTAATAATCAAATTAAAAAAATGAAACGTCCGTAGATCATCCGAGTAGACAACTATGAAACAATGAAAAGAATCTATCGGCCATGGTCAACGAGTTCGGAAATGACAGATGATTTAATGAACACCGGCCAAAAAATAAATTATGGCGAAGATTATAAAAACATGACCTAACTGTGCTAACTTAAATAACAAGGAAGAAAAATTAGAGAAAATTACTTTTAAAATTCATTTTATTAACTCAACGTATATGGTATGTAATACTGCCCGTTTACTGGCGAGACCTGCCCGTGAACATACGTCTATTGATATAGGAAATCATGGAGTTAAATGAAGAAATGGTCTTAAGGTTATAGAAATTATATTCTTGGAATTCCAATAGAAAGATTGAAATGTATAATAAAGAAGAAACAATAATGTATAGTCTGCCCCCTTCAATATTAAGTTGAAGCACCTTTTAGAAATATCCATAAAAATTCGAAGCCAACATTACAACACAATACTCAATTTTAGAACACGCTACATGAAAACCGAAAACGACTTAAAATTTTTTAATATCGCTCCCGTTAACGTTTCGTAGCCGTAAAAGCCGTCGCTAATAGCCGTTCAAGTGTATGACCGTTATCCATTGCGTACCTAAATAAATGCGTTGAAAAATTTATTCGCGTAAGAAACCGTCTGCGAGAATACACGATGTTCATTGAAATGTTCTTTTTTCTTTGAATTGTTTTCACAGCATGGGGAAGTGGAGTGTCGTCCTGTGGAGTGTCCTGTGCTTAACTGCAAGAATCCCGTCAAAATGGCAAAAGGTTGCTGTAAAACTTGCCTCAGTAAGTTGGGTACATTGCATAATTAAAATTACCGCATGCCGTTGATTAACTTTATCAAAGTGTGAAGATGAATTTTTAACAATAATCACTTACGGTTTACATTCCTATATAATCAAACATGAAAAGGTTTTTGTTAATCTTTTATCTCTTGGTAAATGAGCGCACTTATATTGTTTATTATATACTACGACAGATTCTTAGGCGTTCTTAGGCACGGTGCTTTGTTTTCTCTTCGTCAGATGTGCTGCTACCGTTTCACACAATCTTTCTTTAGGTAGGTCGTCTTTTCGCTTATAGTCTGATTATCGCTCCTACTGCATTAAATTTTCCGATGTCCTGTTAATTCACCCTAATCTTGAGGTAATTAGTAATTTTGCTCCATCTTCTAATCGTTCTCCTTTCCCAGAGTTACAGTCTTTTCAATAAGTTCTTGTTCCTCTTTCAAATTATGGTAATGGTTCCATTTTGTTAACTACATATTTTGAGCACCTGAGTTGGTTCATGAAACCCGCACATCTGTTTGTTTTTATTAGCCGTGTATTTGCTTCTTCTACATTTAGCTATTGTTCTACGCCATGGCTTCCAACTATATAAATTAATTTACTTCGTTCGACTTCGTTTTTCTGTTATTACATTTAGTTACTTGTGCTCACACAATTTGCCAGAGTGAACGTTATTGGCAACATTTCTAACAACCTTTCAGTCACAGATTCAGTTACTGATGGATGTTTAATAAAATTCTCTAAATAAAAGATAGGTTATACGCTTCTTTGCCGCAGATCAAAGTTCAAAAAGTTCAAGTTTCATCATCGTTCAATAAATCCAGTATTAATTGTTTTAGCAAAAGTAATATCCAAACAATTTCTTCCCAATTTGTCGTGTTCATATTTGTCGCTATTTCTGTTGATTATACGCACGCATATAACGCAAAATAAATGGCTGTTTGTGCTTTCATATGAGCGCCTAATAGTCAAATAGCGAAGTCCAAGCGCTCATAACACGTGAGCGTTCAATCTAAGCACATCCTTAGATTATCAAATATACTGCGGCAATACTAAATTTCATCTTCATAAAAAATTTCCAGAAATGTTCCATTATATCAGGTCCTCAATTTTGTATTTTCGATGTTCATAATTGTAACTCTCAATAAATTGTCGTATAAATTGCGTCGCAATTATGATTACGGCATAGCCTTTGTGATTTTTTTTGCAAAGTAAAATATGTACGTATATCATCAACAGAGACTTGCCGCTTGTGGGGTGTTTTCTACGATCATGGGGATATAGTCAACATGAAGCCATGCTTGCAGTGTCAATGTAACGACGGTATTATGAAATGCAACAAGACGGATCCGAACACCATCTGTCCGCCGTTACCCTGTCCTGTTGAAGACCAGTTTAGTGTCGAAGGCGAATGTTGTAAATTTTGTCCAGGTATATATATATGTATATGTCAAAAACCAATATCGCTTAATTTCAACTAATCCAGTGTGTAACTGAACGTAATACACGCTCCAATCTTTACTAATAAAGACTAAACTAAACTATGCTATTTCTCTTTTTTACTAACAAAACGCAGGTGTGGACTATTGTTCGAGAGGAAACTATTGCCATGCTAACGCCTCGTGCCGAAATCTCATCACCACGCATGCTTGTCATTGCAATCTGGGTTTTCAAGGAGATGGATACACTTGCCATGGTATACATTCATTATTATCCAGATAAAACGTACAAAATTAGTTTTTGAAATTTAGAAGATCAATATCGACTGGCAGAAACAAGTTTTTCATGTCGCCAATCGTATCATTAAGTTTGAGGATTACATTTTATTGCTTACAGTCAGATAACGCGTTAACTTTAATTGAGATGACTTTTGTTGGTGTTCTAGATTTTTCTAAGGGTAAAAAAATCTTATTTCTTTACAGGCGATTAATACAGAATTTTGTAATAAGCTATATAATTTTTCAATTAACTCAAAGACTTCTCTATTAACTGCCATTCCCTCAGATTGATTTTATATTACCGTTGCATGTTACTAATTTTAAACTACCACACATAAACATACTACCATAATACGTTACCTACTGGATACATGTGCGTAATTAATTCGTGTTAACCCTTATAATTATTACATTGTAGCATGGCATGCGATAATCTTGAAATAGATTGGTATGAACTGCAGATATTAACGCTATTTTCATCCTACGATGTGGTGACAAACGCGATTACAGATAATGCCGGAATAGTAATTATTTTGCCTTTAAATCAACGAAAAGTTACAACTGCCGTTTCATGCTTATCTTTCTAAACACGTAGATATAGATGAATGCCTCGAAGAGGGAGGATCAAATGGCCACCATTGCCACTTGAACACCAAATGCGTCAACACGTATGGTTCCTATAAATGCGAATGCTTGCTAGGCTACAAGAGAGTGGACAGATTCAATTGCGCTGAATTGGACGAATGTAGTACCGGTGAACATAAGTGCGACATCAACGCCAATTGCATAAACACTCAAGGAAGTTACCATTGCATCTGTAAGGACGGATATAGTGGAAACGGATACAGTTGCAAACGTAAGCTGATAATATAATGTGTCCTATTGCTAAATGTTTTAAATAAGGCTACATTAACTTGATGCAAATTGATTTAATTTGTGTAAAATAATTACAAAGCTTAATTGGTGACTTTTATATTAAAAAAGATAAGTAATACATTCGTTTAATATTATCCAAAAATTGGAGAAATATTTATGTTTTGTAATTTTCTGGAAAAAAGGTCGCATGATTGTTCATGTGCTAAGCACAATGATATAAATCAATATTTACGTACGTTGGTTATTAAGCAAAATTCCCTATAGGACGCATTTCTTTTTGTACGACTCTCCATATATTGATTGCTACTGGATTAGATTGGATGAGATTTCTACCAGAAATGATTCTTAATCTATCCCATTGGGACCTTTTCAGATCTATTGTGGTTCCTCTTTCACTAGGCCCTTTACGTTAGCTTTACTTTCTTTACCAAACTTAACAACCTTCTGAGTGATTCCTTTTCGTATGTTTCGACTTTTGAGTATTTAGAGCCCATTTCTAAAGCCGTATTCCTGCCAATATTGCCTAGCAAAATCTACATACTATTTCCTCTGCCAGGTCCAGATTACTCTTGCATTTCTTAAACATGCTGTCTGTCAATGTAGGTCTGTGTCCAACCAAAATTTGCTTGTCCTGTCTCTGACTTAGAATACTCTTCCACCAGTCTTAAGATTTCTTGTCTTTCCGTTGTTTAATAGTTGCTTTAACTATCTTGGCCTTTTTCAACAGTTGACAAGCTTGCTGGGGCTAATTTGTTTGCACTAGTGGGGTTCAGTACTTTAGTCACTGCTTGACTGTCTGAATAGATAGCAATAGATCGATAATTATCTACTTGCCGATCTAATTCTTTAATATACCACAGCACTGTTACCTAAGTTCATAGTAAATGTGAATTAAGCAAGATAATTTAATAATTTAAAAATATTACATCTAATGTCACAAGCAAATGTCCTTATTTTTGGTCCTTATAATTTATGATTACAGTGGGCAAATTCGGGTGCGCATCATCGGCGTAGCTAACAAATGGATTTTTGCATGCGAAGGGAGTCAGTACGTCAGCTTTTGTAGATTATGAACCTATCTGAATGAATTATCTCTAGGATACTGAACAAACAACGGGAAATTTCCGTGTCTAGTCATATGAATAAAAGATAAAATCGTACACTCTCGATTTTATTTTGTAATTCGATGATTAAAAAAAACTCACCCTCTTAAGCGTCTTCCTTGACTTGAAAAACTGGAGAAGCGAGAATAAATATTATTAATAATTAGTAATATGTTAATAATAATAAATATTATTAACGTATAGTGCGTTTCCAAAGTTATTTCTGCAAAACGCGTCCACCGCGAGGAAGATTTGTTGTAGTCTAAAGAAAACGATCACTCAACATCTAGCGATGTTATATTTGCATAATTAAAAAATCTTTGCCTAAAACACTTTGAAACTTAATTATAACACACTCTTTTTTTGCGTCTTCTACCTACTCCAATGTATTTTGCTGCAAATAGTTTGGAAATCACCTTCAACCTAACTATCTTCAATTTTTTTCTAACTTGTTTTGATGGCTGAACATTCTTCCGGATTGAATAAAAGAACCACTTCTTTTTTGTACTCTCAAAATATTTATGATTTGAAAGTTGCGGCATTAACTGTGAGGCAATAGCGACAGAGGGTAGAAATAAAAAAGTATTCTCGAAACCACGCTGATTAAGCCGGGTAGGCAGAAACATCTCCCTATGTTACAGTACCTTTTTTCTCTCCTTTTATTGCGCTTGCCGTGAATTATTCCCTCAATACCATGAGGAAGCTAAGCTATCTTAGCATTATATATATTTGGTTAAATGAATCGTTGTTTAACAAAGTAAACGTCAGATTACACTAAATGTATACAATGTATATAATAATAATAAATCAAATAAGAATTATCCGTATTTTGCGGCGATGCCAGTTTTAATATCATTATTGTATGTACTTCACACATGCCGTTTACATTTTGTTTGTAACCTTTATGCCATCGTACGTCAAATCCCGGTAATCCTTAATGAAGGATTCCTTCGCTGCTAGTATTACTACGTTCCAGGTAGCAGCGAACTACATACTGACTGCTACTGTCATTAGCTGCGCTGATGGTACGCACCCGAAATTGCCTACTCTATTTGTATAATGGATTGTAAAAAGGTATATATTCTTGTAAATTCAGAGCATCATTATTTAAAGATCCGTAGAATGCAAGCATTTATTTTCATTTAGTTTAGTTTCTTCTCATTACTTTAAAAGAAGTAACCACATTTTTCTTCATTTCACTAGCTATTTGCAACCAAACCTGCTTAAATGGAGGTAGTTGCATAAAACCGGGAAAGTGTCTCTGCCGAAGCGGATACACAGGCAGAAGCTGCGAGAAGGACCTGGACGAGTGCGCCACTAACTTACATCGTTGCTCCGAATCATCCGTATGCGTCAACATGGTCGGCTGGTACTACTGCAAATGTAAACCGGGTTACGAGAGTCCCGTGGAGAATAACAAATTGGGCAATTTATGCCAAGGTAATTGCTTCATATTCATGCGTGGAAATATCACCGGTGACTTTTCCATGATAAATATTCCCTTCTTCTTAATTACCGACTCTGTTAAATGCTAATTTTGGCATTTCGCGGAGTGCACGTTTTCAGCAGGCATGAATTCCTAACTGTAATACTTCTAAGAAAATATCGCATTAAAGAAATTGTAATTGTTTTTGGTGGGATGAAAAAATCCAGTTCTGCTTAACTGGTATTATCTACGTTAAAATATCGATTGGACACGCAATACCCTACCTGCCAGCATGCGTTTAGCATGCATACATGAATGGCATTATCAAAGGAACATGTACTCATAAATCAAAGTTTCATTCTTATTTCTTCGCGTGGGTATGAATGGATAATATGGCGAATGGAATCGCTATTTTCACTTTTATGCGGCACATTTTATTATTCGAGGAGGGTTAATCTACATACATACCAACTTATACGTATAATAACAAAGTTATAGCTTGAACCAGTGGCATTCAACAGCAATAAAACCAAATATATCCTATAGTTTATGTAATTATGATAGTTTATGTTATGAGAAAACTGTTAACAACATGATTACATCACTGCACAACAAATCTTGTTATTACATAATAATATGTTACTTCCACTAAATTCGATTGTTGAATATTTCAATAAAACCATATTCAGTTAATTTTCTAATACTCGGGGTGGCATTAATCAATATTATAAACGAAGTATAAAAAAATTATGCCACGAACAGGCTATTGATCAGAGCCACCCAAGTTCGTTGTTTGCTTATAGTTTCATGTTACATGCGAAAATATATACGGGGGTAACCATCATCGTCATACATCAATTGTATTAAGATGTTTAATGTTTAATTCGACCCAAATATTATATTATATTACATTCTTACGCATTTCCAACGGGGCTCATCTTGCAAGTTTGTCTCTTCGTAGTTAAAAATTTTGCTAAGAGCGATATATTTTAATGTCCCAGTTGGATTATCAAAATATTGATTTAAAGTATTTTTAACCGCATTTTTAATATTGACTCTGGTGCGCTTAACCACAACGATTTTGTGTCTGCTTAACAACTAACTAACCCAATCTGGATCTGGTAAATTGTCTAAAATACGACACAATGCGTGCGCTACTCGCTAAGTGATTTTTCGTTACTTGTTTGAAATCATTTGACCTAAGGAGAGAACCCCATTTGTTGCAGGTTGTATTGTATTACACAAAAATGACTTTATCCATCTAAACTAAAAATCCTTCAACAACCGACTATCCTCATATGACGACCGTGATAAGGATTAAAAAGTCCACCATTCTTTTGAAGAAACAAATATTGAGATTGAAGTCACATCATAACGATGATCAACGGTACCTTAAATAGGAAAACTGACAATATTTAAATATTACAAAGGGCTTCCATATCATGTTTAAAATCAGAGGATTCTGTTGTTAATACCTAACAAAGAAGCCACAGTTAAGTTTATTTTTCTAAACACCTTGTATAGATGACGTCCATAATCACAACTACACAAATAAAACATTACATTGGTACATAATTGGTTACCACAACGGCTCTACAATCAAAAATTTAAGATAGCGATAATTATCTTACCCCTCTTACGTTGTTAGTTTGCTCCTATTTAACAATAACATTTTTGATAAATGTTATTGTATACATAGAATATACTACTTTCCATTACCTATTTGCTATTTATTGGATATTGCACAACTTGCCCAACATCCCTAAAGGATCCGCTTTTTTGATATCCATATTGTATCCATTGGATATCATATCAACATTCTTTAGTAATCCATAGTAATCGCACAAACATCCAACTTTTTGGAAAATACGCATCCTACGGATGTCTGAATATTTAAATTTGGGCATCCATTGAAGTTACGAAAGGAGTTGCTTATAGTATAGTACCTAGCTATGAAAATAATATGCAATAATAATACGCAACAATTTTCTTGAACACATAAACGTCATGAAGTGTCTGAAAAAATGGATCAATGGCTAACGGAATACCCTTGAAAGAATGGTGGCAGTATGGAGAAAATAGTCCATCATATTTACAAGTAAAAATTGATATAAGCAGTCCATACGGGGCGGAGAAACCATTTATGATCACTCAGTATCGAACACTTCTGGAGGCACAAAGTGGAGGAATCATCGACATACGACAAAGTTGAAAATCTAGCGAGGTATCGGCACGATGTTGCCCATGTTACTCAGTCCCGAATAAAACCTGTGTAGACGACAAGTTTGCAGGAAAATGTTGACTAGTTTATCCCAAGATAAAACCTGGGTACTTATTTGGGACCCACGCACGAAGCAAGAGTCCACAGCCGCGGTTTCCTAGGATACGAAGATCCTATTCATATAATAGATGCCAAAAGGAACTATAATGACGGTGAATATCTTCAAAAGCACAATTGTGAAATTGAAAGCGGCTATACGCGAAAAGACCCCACAATTATGCTTAGAAATTTCTCCTTCTACGCGGCAACTGCTGGGTGCGTATAACACGAATTGTTCAAGCAATATTCAACGAATGCAGCTTTGATAAATTACGACATCCACTTTAAAATCCGTGCTTCACCCTTGTGATTACTATATTTTTCTAAAACGCAAATACTTGAGAAAAGTACTTTTCATCAAGGAACTACGTACCTTTTTATCAAATGATGAACTGAAAAACAATGTGGAATCGTATTTTGCAGAATTAGCATCAAATTTTTTTCGAAGACCTAACGTTGTTGGAAAAACGCTGGAAGAAGTATGCTAGTATTAATATTGTTATCACACCTAGGTAGGTAACATAGGAAACCCACCTCCTAGTATAGACATGTCCATTTACCTACTTTCCTATTTAGCAACAAAGTTATGATCTTCACATTATCAAGAAAATAGTTATAAAGGCATTTTTAAATTTATTTTATCAAAAAACTTGTTGTATAAGTCATCCCTTTTTGTATGTCATTCTACCGAATCAAAAACGTAAGAAAAAAGTGATAATGATGTCACTGGGACAACAATTTTAGAAAAAAATATTCCTGAAGTGATTCCGATGTACTTGACAGCGATTCCATTCAGCAACCAACAAATGCAATTTTAAACTCTTTTCAAGTTGCGGTTCTAGATGCTGATTGATAAAAAAAAACGATTGCAACAATCTATTAAACTCCACCAAAAGCTTTGTCATGTCGGATTCTCTGATGTTGGAGAATTGCTTCTCGTTCCAGACGTAGACGAATGTGAAATGGGTACCCACACGTGCCATCCGTCGGCTCAATGTTCGAACACGAACGGCGGTTTCATGTGCTTGTGTCCGCCGGGTCGCGGTCCCGATTGCAAGTACAGTTGCATGTACGACGGTGTCGAAATACCCCATGGAAAAACCTTCTCGCCCAGGGACAGACCGTGCAACAACTGTACTTGCAACTTCGGCGTCGTGACCTGCCAGAAGCCGATTTGCAACTGTTCGATTCCGGCGAACAGCGAAAACGTCTGCTGCCCCCAGTGCAATCCCCAATTGGGATGCAGACATCAAGAGCTACGTAGCGTCATTCTAATGCACGGCGAACACTGGTCGTACGATTGCCAACATTGCGAATGTGAAAATGGTAAGGACGCATTACTATTTAGATGTATCTTTATGCTATTTAAATTTATATGCTTTTGATATCCATATGTACTGGGTGGCCGAATAAGAATAGTAACTGGTTATATCTTAAAAACTAGTGATCATAGAGCTTTCAAGCAAATTAAGTCAGTGTAGTGGCAAAAAAGTAGTGGAAATTATTCTCAAGTTTGTGAGATGACCAACAGATGGCGTATTAGTGACGACTAAATATAAAATTGAAATCTTCATCGTGTTTTATCTAATTAAGAGTCGAAAAATTTATGCATTTCAGTTCTAACCTAATTCTCTTTTTTCTGCGCTAATATTTTCTGGTATTTTCTAAGGTACCTATCAAATATAATTTTAGGAAGGTTTTCTCTGAGATGTAGGGGGCTGCCATTCTGATTTGGCCATCCGTACTTATATGTAAGGTAACATTCTTGAATGTAAAGTTATACCGATTACCACTGCCGAAGTGTAATTAATTTATCTCTAATTTTGAGATATTTATGAGATAAAATGCATTTCCGTTTAAGTACTTAATTTCCGGAACTTTAGGTGAAATCGAAACAGACATTGTAAACTTGCATTGCAAAGGAGCAAACATTATATACGTGCAGCAATTCTAATTGATTGCGAAAAATTATCCAATCTTTGAAACACTTCGAGCGAAAGAAATATAAGCGCAGACTGAGGTTAAGCCTTCTAAGTTAATAATATAACAAAGTTTATAATATGATATCATTCACAATTGTACAATCTTTATTAAAATCTTAAAAAAAATTGCCAAATAATTACGGAATTGCTAACATATTTCTGTTGGCTCGAACGTATAATTGGTCACGATGATAGTGTTCAATAATGCTTAGTACTTAATTATAAGAACTAACAGTAACAATCCCCTTAAAAATACAAAATTTGCATAACGTCATAATCAAAATTTATAGTAGTGACATTTTAAACCGTTGATTGTTTATAACTCAAAATGTCTACAAGATCGGACAAGTGCTTCTTTACTCAGAGTGACTCATGGAATCACCATCCGAAATCTCAAATCACTTCAAAGAGAAAAACACCAAGACTTTGTAACTTTTGTAACTACCGGCCAATAGTAGACTGTCATGTAAGATATCATACAAGATGCTAATCTTGTGACTCATCACTGCCACAGCAAAAAAGGAATTTTAATCATTTAATTAATTCATTCATGATATTATGAATTTCGTGGCAAACGAAAACCACATGTTGTTTTACTTTGGTCACAAAATTAGCCAAATTGACTTGCCAAAACTTTGCATTTATGTTATATAAGCATAATTTCATCAGCAAAAATCTAGATTTTGCAAATGATAGAGTAAAGCTTGTAGAGGTCTATAAATATTAATAATAAAAATCAAAAAGAAAATATTTGACCATAGTCTTTGAGGAGGAATTATTACTTAAAAATCTGGGTATGCAGCCTGTTTTTGGATGATTAAATTAAAAATTCAGTTTTATTTAAAATTTGATTTTTCGTCTTTTATTCAGAACTTCTTTGAAATATTAATGAAATGGTAAAAATAATGCAATTTTTTTTTTAATCGCTTACAATGAGAGTTAAGCGTTAGCGAACAGATGTCGCCCCGAATAAAATTCTTTGAAAGTAACCTGATGAATTATTAAAACAGTCTGCTAAGCTTACATTTGATTTACATGTTATCGAACAAAAAACAATCATAGCATGATTGTCCAAATTTCTAGGTGAGATCGATTGCTGGGACATGCAATGTCCACCATTGGCGTGCGCTAATCCTATCAAGGGGGAAACGGACTGCTGTCCGCACTGCGACGATATCGACTTGTGCTCCTTCGGCAATACGACCTATACGGGTCAACCATGCCATCATGAGGGTATTCAGTATAACGAGGACGATCCGTGCGTCGCTTGCAAGTGCAAGGTTAGTACGGAATTTCGTGTTTCGACACGCTCGTATTCGCATCCTTCGATTGAACACGAATCATTCTGTCATCGTTCACACACCCCCCCACCCTCTGTAAAATGATGATTTGACGTAATAATAATGATGGCGATGATGATGACGATCTATAGATCTGATTCTTTTGTATACTAAATAGCCCATCGATAAGGTACGGTTCTATCATTCCGATAATGCTGCTTCTTGAACGTGCGCATCATTACTTATAATTTTGCGTTTAGGAAGCCCGTATTCTATCCAGCCTTCGATGTTGCAAATTTGTGTTCACAAATGAAATCATGAAATTAACGATTTTCTTTACACTCTAAGCTTTTCTTTGCAAATTTCTTCAGTTTGGTTTGTAAAATCAAAGAACAAATCGAAAAAAAGTAACGTGATCATGCTACAGTGTTTTTTATTTTAATTTGCTTAGTTGCATTAAGCTTACTCCTCCTTAAACAATTGACTCGCATGTAATATTAAAAGATTTATTCGTAAGAAAGCTGCCAAATTAACAATTGAACAATATTTTTCGCAAAAATGTAGTTTAATAAGTAAATTGTTTTAATTACATTTCAGTTATAACTTTTTGATTAATTCAATTCAACGTTCTTGGTTCAATAAAACGACCTTCAATTGTAAGGTATCGTCAGTAATTCCTGTTTTGGCAAACGCTAAGAATATCGACGCACTCCCATCCACATAAATATTGCATGCGAGATCTAAAAACTAAAAGAAGAATGCTTAATCTGTAGAACACAAAGTGTTCATATGGCATTCTCCTAAATTTGTGTTCTATTTCACATAAATGGTTCCATAGACGCCCCAAAAAGAGATTACGTTCGAGCTTTTTAATCCAATATTACGCCAAGATTATTTTAAATGTTGTGATACACTTAACCAAGTATCTCATAGCAATTTTACCTTACACTAGTCTGCTCTTTCAATACGAAACAGAAAAGGCAAACCTGGCCAGTTGCAATTCACATGTTGAGCTATCATAACTAAATTATTTAATTTGTAGCGTAAATACCTTTGCTACTAGCATTAGTAATGGTTTACATGCTTGGCAACCTGTCAACTATAGTAGTTAATACGTTACACATAGGAATAAAAATGTTTTTTTTTGTCTTATTTCTTATATTTTTAATTTATTTTACCTATAACTCCTCGAATCGTTTTAAATTAAAATTATTTATCTTGATGTTTACAAGAATGAATGGAAGAAAGAAGATTTGCAAGAAAAAATATCTATTTTCCTCGCGTAGAGAACAAGGTTCATTCAACAAATATAAGGAAAGTTTAGAGTGTGTCTATGAAGTTTAATCCTTCAAACATAAATTGAATACAACTTTATTTACAGCTTTGTTATTCATTGTGTAGTTCAATAATAAGTAGAAGTAGGTGTGATACGATCGAAAACAATGAACCAGACACTGTAACCCAATATATGTAAATTCATTCATTCTGTACGGCTTCAGGTACAGCCTCTGCATGTAGCAATAAATAATTAGTTTACTGGTTCAAACGAATTTTATTGATAGCGATAAGCATAATTTCATAGCATATAAATAGATAGTATAGATTTTCCGTTGATGACCGTAAGTTTTGCCTTACGATTGTCTCCTCGGTACTTAGGTGTTTCGTTCGAGAAAACACTGAAGATGAGACCAAGTTACATGTTGGTTCCTTGTTTAGTGTGTGTTTGCTTGTAACATGTAAATCGAACAGGTCAATATAATCGGTTTGTCTTTGAGTAAACTAATCGTTGAGTACAATGCGAGTGCAATGTGAATCGTATAACCTTTTAGTACTACTTTACGTATCGAACCGTATTTCATTATAGCAACATAGCATGGCTAGCCACTGGGTAGCGCTAGAGGCTGGCAGACTATGGCTAGGCGATACTAACAATTAACACTACATTCCCTTCCAGGTGCCGTTCTGCGCCCAACTGGTGAGCAATGTCGCGTGTTGTGTGCATCGGTAATCACATCACTCTAACTACACTCTCTCTCAAAAAAAAAAAAAGAATACTATATACACACCTCTAGTAGTGCCTGCTGCCTGTTTATATACTCAGTAGATCTCCTCTTATTATCTCATTATCCATGAATTTACACAAGCACTCTATAGATGTGTATTATGATATCTATTTCGTTTGCTTCGTTAGTCTTAATTGCATCGTGTGAAATTTATACCTAAAACGTTGCCTGCAATGAGTACTTCTAGCGTTTAGCGGTATGGTTCAAACATCCCCATATGCAAATTATTTTACGCGATGCAATTACATCACAGGATTGGAAAAATCTGGACTTACTAAAATCACGATTATGAAAACGATATGCACTAACTGTTTACTAATGTACCATTCATGTTTCATAAAAGCTCTAATTTTTCCCAAATTATTTTAAAAAATTCCTGGCCACCTCGTGTAATCAGATTTTCGTCTAATCCTCTGTAGAAGAAACTTGCATGGAATCTGTTGTAATGCCATGAAATGAATTTGTATGATGTGTGCGTATGATGGACAATGTGTACGGGCATGTTTTTTTTACTTGGTCTCTCTCAACGTACCTATTTTAGTCAATGGTTTTCATCGTTATTGGTAGACGTTTTAGAAACAGTACATGTACCGTAATAAGAATATGCCTTATAAGTGATGAAACTTGTCTTATGCAGGAGCTTCTTACACAAATACGATTATTTTTGTGTATATGTACTACTTACGTATACATGAAAAACAATACCGACAATACGTACAAGGGAGCACACGAACACAAACTTGGTATTTCTTGAATTGTTGCATTTTTTCTTGGAATTTGATTATCTTCGTGATTAGATTTGTCTTGTGTTTTCGGCGAATTTTTTCGGTTAGATCAATTCAAGAAGTCTCATGTACATATAAAGACCCCACCAGTCAAAAATTGCTTAAATTGAAGCTTAAATGAAGTTCTATTACTAAAAAAGCTGTTACGTTTCTTTTGCTTCGCTTCTTTCAATATCTCGATTGTAACAGAGAAGCATTACATAATTATACAAGAAATACAGTGGGCTTCGCTTAACATGATTCCAGCACCTGCTTATTATTATCCTTCTAATCAAATACAAGTTGACAATATATTAAGATATTTATCAAACGTCTCCTTGTTATTATCTATTAATCTCTAATTTTCTGGCGGATATTAGTTTAAGTTACGTGACATCTAATAGAGCTGCTTTATGTACTTATTATACTAATCCATCACCTTGGGAGCAAGCTTCGATGTCCAAAAATCGGAGACGTGAATGTAAGAAAGAAGATTTAGAAGATTTAGATTTATTTAATTAGTAGCCATCATAATCTCTTATTACTGTAGCTTCTTATATGGCAAAGCCTACGATTGTATGAATCACTCTGTTTTACTGGACAAGTTAGAAAGTATAAACCAGAACTGGTTTGATTGCCTGCAAAGGCTCGTATGTTGCGATGTTCGTCCGAAGAGGTGTAGTTTTGCCCCAAAATTCTTCTGTCGCACCAACCTTTTTTCTGATCTATAAAAATAATTTAAATTTGGGTTCTTATGTGTTATTATGTGCCATTATCCTAACTTCACCTTAAATCTTAGTGAACTTCAACTAAACAAAACATTTTAACTGCTGTTCAGAATTGAAGGTATCACAATAAATTAAAATTAGATTCCGACTATCACCCAAGCACGAAACAATCACTTTTCAAAGAGCTTCTTAAGATGAATTAATAACAATAGTTTATAGTTTTTTTCGCCTGATGAAGGACGTTATTTTGCGACACACACATTTTCGAAATATATATTTCACTAAAAAATTAATTCTATCCTGCTTTATTTTATTCCGATTTTGGTATCAACAAACATGTTTCTTCTATGTTTTGGTGGCTTCCAATAACCTTGCAAAAATATTTTGTAAGTATGTAGCGACAGTTTCTTATTGATCAAGTGCATTTATAGTCTTTCGCCTATAGCTCAATGAGAAAAAGAGGTAAAATTATATCTTAGTGCAACTATTTATAAACAACTTGGTTAAAACGTTTTTTTTATTTTACAGTTGCGATAAAGACTTCTATTAATACATTTGTCATATAACAAACAAATCCCACACAAATAACAAGTTCTTCTAAAGGAAAACTAAATCACGTTGGATTTCACTGTCGGTGTCTAGTAGTCTAACGTAACTGTGTCCTGAAGATGCCAAGTATCTGACGAAACGTCGACATTTACAAATCAAAGCCTGTTATATTTACACTTGATATGTTTCAGTAGTATCTCTATCCTCAATGAAGGTGTGCTATTCATTATTAATATTATTAGAAAAATATAACAAACTACCAAAAAAGGTTACTACGACTACACGTATACTTGCATCTATTCCAATTGGTTTATTTCTTGCAGATTAATTAAGTTTTCACGAGGTTAATCATGTATACAGAATTTTTGGCAAAATCTAGGTCCCAAAATGATCACAATAAACGAAGTCCACTCTATCATATTTTAAAATTAAACCGGTGCTAGTCAATAGTTCAAAGAAATTGAATAAAAGATATTCGAACAGCATTTAAAACCGCCGGTGAGGATCTAATTGATTTAAACGCATGTTTATTTTGTTAAAAATGCAACAATTTAAGACGTACTTCATGATTTGCACAACACTACACGAAAACTTCTTTCACAATTTGCACAGATAAGCAGGTTGTGGTCGGAGCATTAGACGAATCCTTTTAAAATCTAATTACGTTATGTTTTTATACCCGCAGGACGGGGTGTTTTGCTGCAGTTTTATTGACCCTTGCGATGACGATGAACATGCATTGGGAGACAGTGGCAGTAGGGTTGTGGCAAGTACCCAGCAACATCCGCAGCAGCTACAGCAAAAACCAACACCACCGTACACTAGACAGTTCCATAGCAGTGTTGGTATTAAGACCACAAATAGTGACGTTACTAGACAAAATAGTGCATCTTTACGAGTGCCTCATAGTGATTCTGAAATCGTCTACAACGGTGACTCTACTGGGGATAACAAGACTGATGAAGGGACGAATGGTTGAACAATGCAAACGGTGAATATGAAGATGATGATAAGAAGAATACTATAATTGAAGAAAATTTTACACATTCCTGGACGTAGCTATATAAATGTGTGCAATAATCATAAGGCACAACGTCAGCATGTTCTGCATCTGCCTGCTCTCTGCTTGCTAGGTCACTCAATTGAAAGTGTCTTCCTAGTGTTTCAGGCTCACTGAGAGATCAAATGGCGTCTCGCCGGCTTTTACATTTGTTGTTAATTGTCGATAAATAAAATTATAGAGAAAGATCGCCTAATATGATGTAACATATATTACTTGGCCAATTTACGTATATCCGAAAATGTTTCCATGTTAATTATATATATGCTGTAGTAAAGTAACCAAATATAGTAACGGTTAACAGTTTTTTCTATGTTTAATGTACCTACCATACAAAATAGCAAAAAATGTAAACGTTTGAGTAGCATATTGCATTCAAGAAATTATAAAAATAGCCAAATCAAGCCAGATTACAAACGCATTTAATCGATCAATGCTAGGATCCGAAATACAAAAAGTAAAAGACATTAGAAATTAAATAAAAAAAAGCTCGTAATTTAAAGAAATGTAATCTGGCGCAAAAAATACTTTTGATACGTTATACACAAAAATATAAGAATAAGTAGTAATAAAATAGTATTATATTAGAAGGAATAACATCAATAGACTATAAAATAGTGCTTTTTGCTCATGAATTAACGATCTAAACAAAGCGAACTATACTAAAATGTTATAAAGAAACTATAAAGTAGAACTACTTTCTACGATATTACGGAAGGATGCCTTGATTGTTGTATTTATTGCTTGCAAATAAATGTATGGCGAATTAAATGTGCTTCTAAATACAAAAATGGCGTGTGTTTCTCATTAGGATACGCATTAACGTTCTAATAAAATATAAATACTTAGTAAGCTTTCATATGATATTAATAACCGGATAAAGGACAAACTTGAACAACACCTTTAAGGCAAATAGTCTCCTGCAGTTAGGAATCTTATTTGACGTTGCCTTTATGTACTTAAAGGCAACGTTTTAAATTTAGGATACCATAGCTTCATATTATTACGTTCATTTTTATGAGTAATTGAATCGAGGATGAAAATTAATTAATCAATGTAATAATTAATTCACCGACAATTTACATTTTAAAATTAAGAAGAACCACCTTTGTAAATTCAGTGGTAACATCATTGTATTCATAAAAAATTCACTATCCACGCTAAAACTTGAATTAGAAACTGTTAGCGTTACTCCTTTTACTGTAACATATATATAATTATTAACTATATTAATAACTCTAGTCAAATTAAAACTATTTAAAAAGTAAAGCTTATCAGTAAGTCGCTGAAAGCTCACTAAAACCACCTGTAAAACTTAAGATACTATTAAAAAATTAATGAAAGCATATCTTGCTATATACTTAAAAATTATTGCAATATTAAAATTGTGATATTGTTGAATGAGACTAATAATAAAGTAACTTTTCCATTAAATGTAAAATTAGTTCCTGAGAAGGTCTACTGCTACGTGCGCTTAGTAAGTAGCGACAATTTTAAAAACAAAAGGAAAAAAAAACAAATAATTGAAAAATTAAAAGTAAAACAATGTACTTAGCACAAATAATGTATATTAATTGTAAGAGTAGGCTAATGATAACACTCAAATCAAGATGAAATAATGTAATACTTACTTGCTGAACAACGAATGTTTAGCCCATTTTATAATTTCGTATACCTACTTAATTTTAGGCAGATCAAAAAGATGCGATATCTAACTCTTCTTTTGGCGTATATATTATTTAATGCTCATTGGAAATATGACGCAATACCTACATATACGTCTGTATATTTTACAATATTTTTTTGTACCAAAGAAGTCATTGTTGTATATACTTAAGATAATAGTAATAAATAATAATATCAACTGCTAAAGTATTGTATTGTTAGAGATTGTAAAAGTATTGGAGCTAAAATTTTTCAAATATAGCACATACTCTTAAATAACTGACACACATCAGTATTTCGTTTCGTTCTCGTTTTGGTACAGCGAAGTTTCGATTTATAAGAGGCCGATGTGCGTACTTACTGTAGCTTAATATCTATGACATATACATTCTTACGTCTGTTGTATTATTTTTTTTTAATTACTTGTTAGGTGGATATATAAAAATAATGTGAACTATTATGTGTACATTTTGAACATTATATTTATTTAAATTTTATTATTGTACAGAAAATGCCATAATCTCTCTGTTCTAAAAGAATGTGTGCCAATCATTATTACAAATAAACGATACAGAAAATCCTAGATCTTTTATTGCTTCTACGTCATCTTACGTAAAGTATTTTTTAATAAATTTGACAAGACAATAACATTCATCATTCTCACAATTCTAAATGACACAAAAAATGAACTAATGTAATAAAACAATAAACTTTATAATTTCCAATTCGGTTGAGTCTCCATTTAATGGTAAAGATAAAGCATCCGCAAACTACGCACTATTAACAGAATTTACACCGTGTCTATTCGCCTCATGAGTAGAGAGAACGAGTTTGCCTATTCTCTGCAAAAAAGTAATAATTTCATCCGCCTTTGGCCTTTCTATTTAGGATACTTAATATCATAGAAGCAAAAGTCTATGTATGTACATCTTCCTGTATTAAAAGTTATACCAATATACCTACGTAAGGTCAGAGAAATTAATTACCGTACGAAACGAGGTGAGGTGAACAAGATGGAAGATATCGATACCTCTCGTCTCACATCGTTTGGTTCGGAAATTAATTACTTTATCCTGTACGTTATTTACGATTTTTAACGAACCATGACAATACCGGCAAGTGTTCGTTATCGATTTAAATGAAACTTGGTGAATTTATAGAATGATGTGTAAGAACAACGATTTGCTAAATCCCCCGTTTTCCTTGTTTTCGGAGGGAAGGCCCTCGGCGATGACAATTGATTGTGTATCAAAGGCTGTAACTGAATAATACTGTTTCTTTCATGTAGAGTTAAATCGTATTCCATAAGTAGTACTTAATCTGGGAACGTTCTAACAACATTTTTCCGTTAAAGAAGATCACCTTCTATCATTAAAGTTATCTTCTTAGGTATTGTGAAAATATTGACTTTTGTTCATTGATATTAAATATTACTCGGAATACTCCACGAATCTAATAACAAGATACTTTTAGCTTCGGAATTTGGTAAGAGGATATCTATAAACATTAAAATGCTGCGAGGTCAGTTTCCTTGATACCAATCCCAATATATAGCCTAAAATTGTTTTTTGTACATACTGTTCAAACCGACCTGTTGTCTCCTTCGGCATCAGGGATAATAATCGTCCATTTGACGAAATTTATAGGATGATGAACTATCCATAACAGAAGGTAACGATTGCCTAACGGCTTCCAGTGTTTGTGTTCCCATGGCCGAAAAAGCTTTTAAAGCTCGCGTTTTATATTCGATCATGCCTTCTTGGGGAGCACAGTCTACATGTTCATAATTTTCACCATATTTACTTCTTGGTTCAATGAATTGCGGTTCGTATAAACCAGCGAAGACTTCAAATTTTATGATTACATCTGTTTCAAACATAAAGGAAGCGTGCCCTTGAGCTCTTACAGTGGTATCCCTTCAGACAGATCGTGTAACTCTTGTTGTCTACGTGTTATAGGTGTAACAGTGATATTTATAGCAAGGAATGTTGTATGTAACGAATTCAGAACATTAACAATGTTAATACCCATGACTTCAACAATTACTGTTCAACAACATAGTTGTCGTCAGTAGACTCCGAACTACAACTTTTAACTTCTCTTGCTCTACACATACGCATTTGGAAAGAAGGAAAGGGTTTATGGCATGTAAGATATCCAAATTCTTGATATGGATAAAACGATAATAAATAAAATGAGTTATTTTATGGCATGTTTAATATGGGTGAATTGTAGATAACTTCATATTTTTTTGCAAATAAAAATGTTCAAATTTGAAATGAATATGGGGACGGGGATTGTTGCTGACAAACAATAATTATGAGAAGAAAACTATTGTCACTGTTCTTTACTAAATTACTAAAGCAATTAAATATTTTAACTCTTTGTGGTCTTATTTTGGAGATATTAGAACAAATATGGAAGGGTAGTGTTGAGGATAGGATGCTCCACGCCCCAAAAGCGGTAGGCTTAGCAGCTAAGAAAATTGCGGTTATTCTTACAGATAAACCCACCAAGTTTCATTTAAATTGGTGAGAGATACTTGCCTGTCTTCCCTTATTAGCGAGAGAAATAAACAGCAGAACCGTGGTTATCGGATTCATTCAATAACAAATCAGAGGCTATTAAAAAGACCACTCTATATATGTTCTTTGAAGATATATGTGATCACCCTACAATTTTTTCATTATTACTTAATGACAAAAAGTAGTTTTAACAAATCACTGTTAATATTAGTCCATCACCCATTTACTATGTTTTACACAGACACCGGATTCGTCGAAGTAAAAGTAGGGTAAGATATCGCTTCGATTATTTTATTATATGTGTACCTGTGTTAAAGGAAGGATTTTTGTTTTTATCACCGAATAATCGCGCGATTATAAATTGCAAGTGGAGGTCCCAGTCTTACTATCAGTGATTGCAATTTCTTGAATAAATTGCAATCACATCTTGTATGGTTCAAACCACGCATTAAGTTGTGTAGGTGCAGAAGTACTCATTCCTATATTCCTCTTTCTCTTCATTTACTTATACTCCGCACAAGTAATGAAATAGCCAGGCTTTAATAGGCAGCAGACAACATGTATTACAATAATCAGCTTCTAATATTGATTTAATTATTTTAACTTGCCTTACATACACCTTCACAAAAAGAATAGTCCGCGGCTTTGAAAATATTTTTCTTTATTAATGTCGTATTGGGAATTTACCCACAGTAAAAGGTTAACGAATCTGATTGGACGTGGACTTTCACAAATATCGGCTACAGAACTAAAACAACCCTTACTCGGGCGAGAAGTAAACGCCACGAAATCATAAATTCAAATGCTGTAGTGTAACAAGCAAGTTACGTCTGTTGACGTATCAACCATCACTCTTAATAAACTCTGTATTAAAAGCTCCCGAGATTACGACAAGCTGTAAAAGCCAATACACCCCGTTGGACCGTCTCCACACTTAATGAAAGCTTCATAGCTTTAAAAACAAACGAGCACTTATCTTAAGTTTCAATTGGCATAGTGTCATGATATCCAAAATTATAAAGATGAAAGGCTTTTATTTTGCTTTTTATTATTTAATAAAGTTTATTAGACTGTTCGATATACATATATACAAGTACTTCTGTGCTCAACCTATAATTCTCCATCTTAGCAAACCATTCGAATACACTGTTCAACATAAACGTACATATATTCTAAAAATGTCTAATTTAAATAATTACACAACAAAAAATGCTAAAAATGATAAAATTTGAGGTGTTAGATCAATTCCAGTACTACTAGTAACTACTTTTCGATACAACTAATTAATAATTGCTTGTAATACTAGTAACTGCTCTCAAAAAGTAATGAATACTTTTCTCTGACGATAATCATTTCGTTGGATCTCAAAGTAACAAGTATTTAGTAACGAATAGTAACGTTATTTTACATATTTCATAATATTTAAAAAAAGTTTCTTATGCTGAGGCCAGACAAAGCGCTATGTATGCTGTGTTTACTACATTTACGGGAAATAACTTGCTTTAACTTTAATTACGTGGCCATACAAAGAATGTTCACTATATTTGCCATCTTAACAAATAAAAAATACATGGCATCAGCATTAGGCATTCTATATTCAAGACCACCTGTGATAAAAAGCAAATTAAAGCATTGCAAATTTAAGTGGACTATCCCATATAAATCATTCTAGTAATAGTAAATATACGAATAAAACAAACAAAATCATCTAACAAAATTTATTAACACTAATTCAAGTCGATTCTTTACTTTTCTCGTTTGTATCTTTAACAGATGTAACTTCTGTTTGTGAACTATCAATTTGCGAAGCAATTTCAATGTATTTCTGTTGCCTATACTCTCTTCTTGCTTCATCGAGAAGAACATTATGTATCAAGTTTCTATTGGTATTTGTGTTAGGAATTAACGGTGGGTAAGGATTACCTCGCAATTCCAAAACCGCTTTCAAATACTGTTCCCCTGGGTATGGCCTAGGCGCTCTGTAGATTCTAGTATAAGAAATAGTATAATCCTGGTATCTAGGTGCTAGAACTTTGAATAGTTTATGTACCAATTGTTTCTCAACTAACCAGTAATCGGCCATTTCCATAGTTGTTTTATGACAATCACCATAGCGTATGGCATCAGATATGAGCTATAGAATTAATATACTTAATACGTAATCACACAATGTAACTCGATGGTACCTACTCTTTCAGCATACATACGAGCTTCATCTGCTCTTGGGTAATTCAATTCTATCCTTTCATGTTTTATTAAGGCAGTAACAGTCTTTCTTAGTTTATTTAATCTACCTTCAGGCCCTGCTGGTGACCTAAACTTCCTCAAGCGAGGATTAACCTTTATTCTTAGCTGGCTTACTAGCTTAGAAACATCTGCTTGATTCATTGTATATAATAGTAGTAATAAATTTGCAAATCTATAACAATGTTGATAGCTGGAAAGTATATAATTTTTACAATAAAATACAATAACCTTATGACTTATAATATAACCTAAAATAAAATTAATTTTTTTTTACTACAGTGACATCTAGTCAATACGACTCGAATTAAGAATAACAGAAATCTTTTTAGTTATGTAAATGATTTAAACAAATATAACTACTAGTTTTAAGATAACGTCCTAATTCAATTTTTTTTTTATTTAAATAATTTAAAAACAGGAAATATCTCTATGCTATATAATTCATAGCATAGTTAGTATTTCGTTAATTATTAAAATAGGCTTTATACATAATTATGATCAATATTTTCTTTATTTAACCGTAAAATTATTATAAATAATAAGGAAAATTGCCCATCTCTTAAAAAAAAACATTTAAAAAATAATGAATATTTACAATCTTCGAATATTGTTTTCTAGAAATAAATAATGACACAAAAGAATAAGAATTTTCAGATACGAGGATAACATCGATTTCAACGTTCACAATTGTTCCCAACGCGTTTAATGGCCAAATCGAATTTTCCGAGTTTTAGACCACCTGCGTTCTTAGCGGTGGGATTTTTCCTCTCTAGAGACTACTAAAACATGGGCGACTAATTTGCTTAAAACAGTAATACTTGCAGGGATATATTACAATGTATTGCATTTTGTTTGTAAAATTTAAATTTTTCGTTTAAGAATGGCCTCAAGGTTTAATTAAATTACTGCACTAGTAACGATCAGTCATGGATATAGAACTCGTTATCGTCTAGATTTTCAATAGAATGATTGATTTATTATCCACGACGGCTTGTTCCATCAACGATAATTTTAGCTTTAATAACCAAAAAGCTCAGCTATATATATGCATATAACATCCTACTAAACTTTCTTGAAATATCATTTTTATTGATCTACATTTTAGTATTTAAACAAGAAACAACTGGTGAGACAATGGACATAAATCAGCCCGATTGCTATATTTATACTAATGTGTAGAGAGGACGCAAACATCTTTTATTTTTTTATTGTTATACAGACATATTCGGAATAATACATGGCAATGTAAGGCACAGGTTATTGCTGATCCCCAACTCCTCAAAGGAACTTTATGTCGTGCAATCAGGATACCTGTTGACAAAAAATTGCTTTGCTTTTCAAATTCATTCGAACAAAATGAGACTTCTTAAAAGAGTTATAAAATTTCCGATTGATTACAACTAAAGATGTGATTAAGATGAAAACAAATATTCCTCTAAACCAAGCTAGGTAGATATAGGATATATCGGAGCAAAACAACGCGAATTGAGAAGGGGCATTCTAAAGCGAAGTATAATATAAGGGATATCCAATTCGAAACCCAAATTTTTATCTGACTTGAATGATTTGAATATAACTTTATGTTTTATGTTGTACTTGTCTCCGAAAATAAGTCTACAAGGGAACCATCTCTATCTACAAGGGAACCATCTTCCAGCCAAGCACTAAATGAACATGCTGTATAATAATAATAAGTATAAAAAACTTTAAACTATAACTCAACTTCAAGTATGGGCGCATTTCGTCGTTTAGCGGCTCATCAGTGCACATCTGTGAGAATGACAGTTAATCGACTTGTTGTTGTATATATACGGTATATTTGTAAACTTTTATGGATGACAGGAGCTATTTAAAGATAACATACATTTTTTCCAAAGACAAAGACCTCTACGAAAGCAACGAGGGATTCCTGGCATTGCGATCTGTAAGAGCCTCAAAGATCGGTTAACAATTTATTAGCCAAAGTAGTTTATGAAACAATGATGAAAGAGTTTAAACTACCGCTGATTGGGTGGTGGTTTAAACTCTTTCATTCAGGAATTGGCTCTAACAACCCGGTAATCATGATCCGCAGAAAATACGAAAATATCATACTGCAACTTATGCAAAGAAATGTTGACTAAACACATGTATCGTATTAATTAGGTACTCTCAGCCATAAAAGTTTACATGTATACCAACAACAGTTCTTTGAAAATAATAGTTACTACTATTTTCGGAGAACTAACCGTACAAATGTCTAAAAAATTACAATGTAAAAGAGGGGCACGAAAACAAGTCAAGAGATATTAAGCTACGTTTCGTTGTGTTGTAAGTTTAAACAATTTTGACTTCACGCGGTATTCTGTTAAACAACTTGATATGTGCTCCCGTTAATAGATAGCGTGGTAAAATAAATGTTTGCTCATATCTGGTCATATTGTAAACGATACGCAGCGCCTGCTTTTGAATATTAAAAATTAATTTCATGTTGCTTGCATAGCTTCCCCAAATCATAATTTCATATCTAAGCAAACTATAACATTTTAAAAGATAAAAAAACATTGCTTAGTGCAGTTTGCAGCATAAAAGGCCAACGTATTAATGATTAATGGTTATTGAAAAAACACAATTATCTACTAACTATACTGCGTTGTTTAGTGTAATATGTCATCTGGGTCGCTAATCCATGAAATATGAAATAGGAGGAACTTTGTTCTGCAAGCATTTAGCAGTAATTTATATTAACAAGCCCGTCTCCAATTTGACTCATTACTAGAGAGGACAAAAACGAGTGAGATCATGCCTGCTTTGAGGCGACTAGGTAGACTCGTGTTTTGTCGACTCTCGGGGAAACCAGTAGGCAACACGAACCCTTTCTTATGAGACGAATAGATACGAGTGTGTCTAGTCGCTCCAAAAAAAAAGTATGATTTCACTCGCTTTTGTCCTCTCTATTCATCAGTCTGTTCTTGGTGTCATCTAGATCATTTATGGTGAAACACCTAGTATCATTGACATGCAAATCTTTGACAAAGATAATAGCGAACCAAGGTTACTTCGTTATGGGATATTTATCTCGATCTCCACTCATCTGAAGTTATTATTCCTACCTACTATAACATCTCTTATTTATACTACCTGTTTGCGGTGACTGTATGCAACATAATGCAGCATTTCCGACACCATTTTGCGTCCAACACATGATTGAGATATGCGGTGTTTTTTTTTTTTAATTATTTGGTTGAAGCAGTCAAGAGCATTGGATAGCTTTAAAAATATTTCGCATATTCCATATTGCTCAAGAAGCCGTGCTGAGTTAATCCAAAAAGATGACTTTCTATAAGAAACTGTGAATATGTTATTAGACAATTTTTTTCAAATAATTTTGAAATTGTATAATTGACAAGTTTCTGTCTATTTCTGTTTGTTTAGAAGAAATAGGTAAAAAAAAAATAGAGCGCTCAATTATAAAACTTTTATTTAATATAACATCACATTTATATCTTCATATCACTACTAAATCTACAGTATTCACCTGATGAACTAAACAGACACACTCGATGATTGCTAACCACGATTTGTATAAATAAATTATAAGAGTTAACACCTGTTCAAAAGAAACAACTTATGCGTCTAACACATGATTCAGATATGCGATGTAACAGATAGCTAAACGTAATATTTCGATCTTTGAAAGCTTTTTATCTGGCGGCAGCGTCGGTAATAGTTTACGTAATTCTGCGAAGGCGACATTGAAAGCTTCAACACGAATCCTCTCCCTTGTCGCATGAGCAGTTCTATATTTTTGTGTCGCTCTACGTCTTCTTCTTCTTTCTTCTCTGGTTAGTGTACTCATATCGTTACCTCGATCTCTGAAATAAGTAGTTAATAATTACAACAATATCTTCAGTAATGTTTTTCCTCTAATTTCTTGATTAATTAAGGAAGAAAATGGGAAACTCCGTCATTAAATACAGAATATTCTAACCATTTAAAATTGCAAAATTGCGCTTATTGTGTCAACAGTAACATAATTGACATTTTCACATATACAAAGCGATCAATAAGTAGGAAACCAAACACATACTTGATTATTTTGAATATGTTATTACGTATCTAGGTTCCCGTTCTACAAATAAACTAATGTAATGTAAGTTTCATATGTTTATTCTTAATAGATCTGGAAATATTTATAATGTTTGCTCTCAATATAATCGAAAGCATTATATGTCATTGATTTTCGTGATAATGACGTTATTAAACGGTTGCTTGGCAATTTTAAACTGAAATAGCTACGTGGGACATCCTGTGTATTCTAATGCAATGTCTACATAGGTCCATGAATGCAAATGTGACTTAATCTTGTCAAAATTAATACAAAAGTGTACATGTAGGGCCTTTTTTAAAGAAATAAATGGAGCTAAATCTATGCGATAGAGAAATTGAGATATCATTGATATGTTTTCTAACGTGAAATCATCTAATCACAAGTTCCGTTTATTACTTTCAACGATCCATTTATATTAATTTTTATTTACTTACTGTAAAATTGCGGCTTATGTTAGTATTTCCTTTGAAATTCATCTTTTAAATCCTATTTTCTTCCTTTTAAGCTAACATTCCAGATCTTTTCACCATAAGTGTCCCTCAGCCGCTTTTTTAGCTTTTTAACTTCATTTTCTTGCTTATTCTTTTTTTTTTTCAGAATAGCTTTTGAATTACTTCTAACAGTTTTATATAAATATGTTTTGATTGTTGATTTTTTGAATTTTAACTTTTCAATACGTTTTTCGAAAAAGTTACTTGTTAAAAGTTTGTTCACTTCTTTACTTGTCACAGGAATGATAATCCAACGACTTGATACTTTTATGTTTGACCTGCCAATAATCGTTTTCAGTGTTATAGATGACACTGGGAATTTTGACTTACAAAGAAGTGGTTTCTTACAAAGAATTTTCTCGAGATGTAAATTGAAGATAACATAAGATTTTGATTATTCCCCATAAAATAATATTAATTTAAATTATTAAAACGCCAGAATTCCAGTAATAACTAGAAATAATCTAAATTGTGAAGATATTAAATTAATTATTGATAAATAACGAACGTTGAAATTAAAATAATAAAAATTAATGAAATTAGGATATACGCTTCATCTCAATATTCCACTATATTATATTGGTTTGTTTCTAGACGTAGAAACCAAATACAGGATACTTAAAGTTCGTCACATTCCATACGCTTCACAAGCGTCGGTATGGAAGTGGTTGTTCGGGTGTATGATTCGTAACATATGCGCAAGCGATCTTATTGCAGTACTAACGCATCCAGTGTATGTTTGGCGGCCGGTTATATGTGATAAAATGCCGTCGATAAGCAGATGAAAGAAACGACCATTGTCAAATAAGGTGAATGAGTTTATTAAAGATCGGCCGTACTTAATATACGATGGTGCAAAAGTAAAATGTTTAGTTTGCGATGTATTTTCGGTCAAAAACACGATGACAATAAAACAAGCGTATATCGCGAACTGTTCATACGTAACAATGATTGTAACTGATTCATTTTGGAAGAAATATGCCTTCCAGATAAATGTCTCCATTTCTCTACTTACATCGGTAACGAGGTCGCCTAGCGCCCGCTACTCCAAAGATTAGGAATTATACACCCGAACGACCATTTCTATATCGACGCCTATGAAGCGCATGGAAAGTGGCGAACTTTAACAATAATACGTATGCTGTTTGCTGGTTCGGTATTCTGTATATGCGGAAATACTATAAAAAAATATGATGTTTACTATACGCAACAGATGCAATTTTACAATTTTAGAAGCTTAGGAAACCTATATATGAGAAGAAAAGCAGTTGTTTAAACAGTTGAAAGATACTTACAATTTCCTGTGTTACTTAGAAAAAAACTTTTAGGATGTACAAGTAGGGATCCTTACGTGTCTATAAAATCGATCTACTGTACCTTATAAATTGTTCATAGACTGAAGAGATACAATAATCAAAAGAAACATCCATATAAAATTGTGTTTTATATAGTGTTTACAAACTTTTTATCGATTCATTAAAAAAAACCATCATTTTTATAGCTCCCTCAAATGTCGCAAGCAATGCGGTTATAAATTTTCATTTTCGATATGTTTATATAAGACAAATGTACATTTTCGTATCGGGCATAACCATAAATTTCCGTAGGTATTTTATATCCGTCCTTCTTACGTTATTTTATTACGATCGAATAGTATATTCTGCACATTATGTATATATATCTGTATATGCATATGTTTATATGTATAATAGCATGCATCCTATTTGTGTATATCGGATATACTTGCGTCATGTATGTTAAAGGACATGAAATTTGAATATTAATTCTAATCTTGAACCTATTGTCTGCGAAGGTCTAAGAAACTAAAATCAATTTGTCTAAGTCCTCTGGATTGCGATGTAATAAGGAATTAATTAATTTAATACCTGATCCTTTTTTTCCTTTTCATATTGTTCCTTATTGATTGCTACTTTTCACTTGCACTACTTGCACATTACGAAATTTTCAGTTTATGGAAATGATACTTTGACGAAGGAAATAAATTTAGATAAAAGATTCAATTTACTCATGTATTAACTTTCGTCGAAGTCTCAATAAGGATTGGATAATTAAGCAGATATTCCTTCGGGTGGACGAAACAGACATAATTATCTTTTTTTCATACAATTCATCAATGTACTGGCGGTTATTAACATTTTGGTGCACGATTCAGGTCTGGTATTAAGGGATTAATGGATTTTTAGTGCAATTCAATTTCATCAACATCAGAATTATTTGAATTCTTTCAGCATGGGAAAAATAAGAAACCATAAAATATACATTAAAACTACTCAATTATTGGTTTGGTACATATTAATTCTAAACAACCGCTTTTCTAGATTTAAAACAATTTAATAAATTAACTTACCTTCGTTTTTGTACCAGATTGCCGCAAGTAATCGCCTGCAGGACTTCCCTGTTTTCAGACATGTTCATGGCATTTTTCATTTGTGAAGTAAATTTACAACCTGAAAGCGAGTCAGATGAGATAACAATGAATTTAACATGTTTGGATGACATTATCTAATTAAAGATCCATCCGATCCAATCCAATTGTCGAATTATATCGCTATGTCGGCTTCTACAGAAAGAGGCAGTCTTTAAAGGACTCACACCTCGTGTGATGTAAAATTATAAAAAAGGAAAACAAAAATAAAAATCGTATTCATAAAACGAACTGAGAGCAATTTGCTACAAAAAATTAACTCATGATGCTCATGATGATGCTACAAAAACAAGTAATATTGCCTAGTGTTGAGCATATGTTATTAAAAATGATTGTATAGGTACTAGAAAAGTTATTGACAATTATATTAATTATAACAACATGAAGATATAAGCCACAGCCATCCACTAGCTCCAAAGAACGGTACGTGAATCTTTAGAAATGATCCGAGCGATTCTTCCCGAACACTAATGCACCATTCATACCTTTACGGGCACAATCCAACAGATCAGAATAGATACAGGTGAACAGAGCATATAGAAAATAGGGTATATAGCAAAGAGCACAAGACGTTATCCTTCAGAAACCTTTTGACGAAGCGGACGATATCATCATCGAAACATCAAGCGTAAATTCAACGACATGGTAACAATTTCTTATATATATGCTGTTAGATTTTGATATGTTTAATATGTTAATTTCGCACACTAAGAATATGTTGAAGGATCACAAAAAGCACACAATATAGGGGCAGTTTTCAACAAGATTTGTTTGATTAATTTGCCTTTTAATAATCTCAACTACTCTTTACATTAAGATATACCCTTCTAAGTCATTAATTTTCCTTTTTCAAGGAAACCTAACCTAACCTGATGTATGCGCTCTATCAAAATACATGAACTACGTGTTCATACAACAAATTCGATACAAAATCTCGGATCCCATAATGGAATAATAAATGATCGAAAATTTATGGCTATCGAAAAATAAAAAAGTCATGAACTCAATCTGTTCAAAAACGCCCGCCTTCGCGTACATACATATGTTGTACACACACATACTTCATTTCATTTGGATAGAGCGCAGCATATTTTGATTCCTTAAAATCCTCCTCCAAAGTGATTACAAAGATTATAGTTATTTGGTGAATTAATAAATCCTTCCCCTTCTATACACATTTAGCCGGAAAAATAGCTATTTTCCATCGAAAATAAAGGGCGCACATGTGTATTTATTCTATCATTTACAAGAGCCAACGAAATAGGGATGGATCGTACGGAGCTGGTAACTTTTTCGCAGGATAACTCCCTGGAGAGTAATGCAATTCTCCGAGGCCTTCAAGACTGCACGTGGCTTTAGTTTGCACCCTCGAATTACGCCGATTATCAATCATATAAACAACGCTATAATTCGATTAAAATTACACGGTGTTAGGTTAAATTGATTAAGAACTTCTTTCTGGTATACGTGGTAATGGTGTATAGAATAATAATAATATGTAAATGTGATTGCGATCGATAGAGGTTTGATGATGGGAAGTTAATACTTCCAATCAAGAGCAGTTCTTTTATATATCGACAATGTTTTAACAGCAAAAAAATAAACACTCCACTGTTACCTCCGCCGCGACACTCCATTAACACTCAACGCATTTTTCGATAATTAAGCTGTTATCTTCAGTTGCAATACTGGTAAACCGAAGCTATACCGATGTGTACACTTTTAAGGTGACGGCGGACAGAATGTTCTGCAAACTGGAGAAACTATTCAGAAAACAATTGAAAATGTAAGTACACCATAAAAGTCTATTGCCAGTAATAATAGGAAATATGTTAAATTAATCTTTTATGCGAGTTCTAGATCTTTCAAGGAGATTTCAGTTGTATTCTGAATTGTGCTCAATTTATCTCAGACGAGTTCGAGGTCCGGAAAGGATTGTCGAGCGATCAGCAGCTGCTTAGGCTAACGGAAGCTATGAGAAACGCTCTCGATCGGCCAAAGATCCTTGCCGCAATATTTCTCGATATAGCTCGGGCTTTCGACGCGACCTAATACACGGGAATCGTCCACAAGATGATTCAGGTAGGTTTCGATGTTGACATTACGAAGCTGGTCGCATAATATTTCTTTGGAAGTTTATACCCACGGTTACGCGAGTGATATTCTAAGGAGCTCAACAGTTTACTTTGTAGTTTAGACAGACGATACCAGTCAGCAGATAGCGACCTGGTTTACAACAAAACACGCACTGTCAGTCGATCGTCTAATTTCATCACCTTCTGTTGTTCTTGACCAGCTATTCACCTGCTGGGTCCAAATGGAGGCTTTGAGAATGAAGTTCACCGACGCAAGGAACCAGTTGTTCCCTCTCGTTTACAAGAAAGGCTCCTTGGTCGTGAAGACAAAACTCCACTCTACAAATTAAGCTCAAAGCTTGTCCTCATTTACGCGATAATAGAGTAATGTACAGCTACTAATTCATTTTTAGCAGTTCGAATCCTTCAATCTGATTTTGAAGATGGTCATGTGTGTCTCCTCGGTTGTAATGAAGATTCGGATTAGAAAAGACGTTGGAGTTCCTGTCCGGTCGGAAATTCCGAACGTCGAAAAGGGCGTGTAATATGAAGAACTCGCTAGTGAATATGACTGTTGAATAGCGAAATCGTCCACCGCCGAAGATAAGAGACACAGAAATAAGAGATGTTACGGATTCGTAGTTGAAGTGAAAAAAATCGAAGAAGAACCATACTTTGCGTTGAATCCAAGGCCGTAACAGTAAGAAGAAGCTTGCTAAGCAGTGATAAGGGAAATTTTTAGAAAACAACTGTTTAGTTCCAGTAAGAAGAGTAGATCGTTTATATACTGAGAGAAAACTATGTGGTAGTTAATGTAAAATTAATAACGTAAATAACATAAAATAATTTATACTAATTTCAATAAAAAACATATAAACATTTATTTTAATAAAAGGTAGAAGGTCAAATTAGCTCGATTTTCTTATATATTTCAATGAAAAGGTTTTTCAGATTAGATCATAATTCAATGTATATTTTCATAATTTTCATTCAATTATTCAATTGAATTTCAATATTTCAAATTATTATAATTAGAAATGTAAAGTAATACTGCTCCGTCTCTTATAAACGATATCTACAGCATCTCTTCTTAACATCCAACAATTACCTGCTAACGTAACAGGATTCCATTTCCCCTGATACCGTTTTTCCATTCCCATGATGTCTTGGTGGAAGCACTCACCGTGTTCATCGCTAACGTTGCCCATATTTTACGAACAAAAATCCAAGTGAGAATGTAGAATGTGCACTTTAAGGGACATATTACAGCCAGCAGCGTGAAACGCTCGCAACATATCCATTACTAAAGTTTTATAGCTGTCGGCTTTTTTGTTTCTTAAGAAATTCGTGAAAACTTGTACCATGGAAAGTCAAGCTGTCTTTTCCTTCGCTGTTAATTTGGTTTCAAAGATTTCATCATTTACTATTTCTCGTATCTCAGGTCCAACAAAAATACCTTCTTTTAGTTTCCTTTGTGTTAATTTTGGAAACTTTTCACGAAGGTATTCAAAACCTTCACCTTCGAGATCCAGTGCCTTTACAAAGTTTTATTATGATCTTTTCTTTTTCTACTAGAGGCTGATGTTGTACATTGCCTTTTCCCGGTGTAAACTGTTGTCGTAGTGGCCACTCTTGCTTATGATAAGGTTTTTCGCTGTCAGGACTGTCCCAAAGACATAAAAAGCAACAGTATTTGGTGTAACCAGATTGCATACCCAAAATAGTTGCAATTACTTTAAAATCTGCACAAATATTCCAGGAATACTCTGTGTACTTTATCTTTTCTAGTAAAATTTTCAGATTTTCGTAAGTTTCTTTCATAGAAACCTACGCACCTATCGGAATAGAAGGATAATGGTTTCCATTATGCAACAAAACTGCTTTTAGGCTGGTCTTTGATGAGTCAATGAATAATGTCCAAGAACTAGGATCATGATGTATTCCAAAAGTTTCAGAAAGTTTATAAACATTATTGCAGATTACCGGCCATACTATAAAGGCATTTTCTCTGTAACCAGAGTTAAGCCATTGTTGCCGTTTTCGAGTCATTTTTACTTTATATATGCCGTTCAATTTCATCAGTTACTAATTTAGGGTAACAACCTTGTTGGTCAGTGCAATTAATGTAAAATTAAATTGTGCAAATGTACGAAAATAAATACATTTTGATTATTTCCGATTTAAGAAATATAAATTACTGCCCTTATTCCTTTTTTAAATTAGGAGTAACAGAGATCGATTCATCGTGGCTTTAAAAATGTATAAACCAGTAGAGTAAAGTGTTTCAATGCTCCAATACCACCGTGGCAGAGTAGGCTTGCTTTCAAACTATTATTCGCGAAAAGGAATTAAACCTACTTACCATAACGTATTGAACAGCAGGTATTGATTACAGGATAGCTATATTTCGGTTTACATTGGTAACATGAGGGCTAGACAATACAAGATAGGTTGATGAACGAGGAAATGTCATTGAAACAAAAAATGTATAAATTATTATCACGCTTCGATTTCATTTCGAAGTCGAGTTCATTTAATAATTTAATTCTTTGCAAACGTATTTTCTCAGATGTGAAAAAAAGTAAATCCTTCCTGGCGACTTGTTAAAATATAATACTACTTATTTAATTTTGCCAAAAGAATCAGTAGATAAACGTATGGTTTTTTTGTACTTCAACCTCGGTACAACTCTTTAGTTAGGTTGCCGCTGTGTAACTTTTTACAATAGCTACCAAACGAATTAGTGTGGATCAGAACTCTTTGAATGACATTAGCACTACCAGAGCAATCGACTGGCGTATTCAATTAAATTCGAACAATCTACTTACAGAAAATGTCTGAGTCTCGATAATATGTCAGAATGTAATGTTGCAACAAGTTGCGATTCAATTCAGCTTTAAATACTTATATGAAGAAGGTTTCTGCATCTCAAAGGCGTATATTGTATAGCTTCAAATGGTATTGATAATTTTCCTCCTCTACGATGTAGAGGACATTTGATACCGCTCTATTGTTAGATTGTTACACATTAGACAAAAAATATTGAATATTTGCATGCGTACAAAAATTAGAAAAGGACTAGTCTAGATGACACAGAAAAAAATAATAATAAGCTTTTGCGTATCTAAATAGATATTGGATAAATTCAATCCCTTTTGTTACTATTTTTCAGTTTTTCTGTCGATTCCCAAACAAAAAGACGAATTTGATAAAACCATTTTTTTTGGTCTAAGGTCAATTTGCAGACAATTTTTCGTGTTATGCAAAACACTATCAGAAACCATTCACAGCATCAATTAAACCTAAGGTTTTTAGTCGTTACCGTCGCCTAGTCCAGCAAGGCACAAACTTAAAAGTAATAATTTCATTCGCTTTGGCCCTCTCTAGTTATTACTCGATAAACGCAAAGATACTTTCCGAAGCTTTTTATTTGCTTTTGAAGAAACGAAGCCCAGAAGAAAGTCTATAGCTAATATCTGTTATTCCAGCATGGGTTGAGAATTTTGATATGCACACTAATCCCCAGTTTTTGTGGTTTTCAAAGCAGGTTCATTTGTTTTACTAATTCTTACAGAAAGTAAAGAGCGTCTATTTATTAAAATCTCCGCGTTGTGGATCTAAATCCGTATCAAGAGCATTTTCCAGCACATGCTACGTTCTTCTTTGGTTTCCTTGGCCTTTAAAATCACACTTACAAACGCTCTTAACGTAATACATGCGTATGCAGTAAGAAAACATTTGCTGATACTAATTAAGAAGCACAAATGAAATCAACTCACTAATTTATTTCGATAAGTTAGCTAGAAAACAAAAGTAGTAACTACACTAATTAGTGGTGAGTAATTGAGCATAAAGAATACCAACTTTGTATGTATGTAAAATAAACAAGAGACCTCTAATGGAAATATAAGACGTAATTACTGTAATGGTGGTGAATAAGAAAGATAGAATTTTTAGAAGTCTTAATAAATTATGAGCGATAGTTGTCTGATATTGGAAATTGAGTCAAATAAAGTATCACAATTAATAATCATGACCATAAGGAATACTTTTAGAAAAAAAGTATTCCTGCGAATAATATGAACGTTGCAAGTAATGCGATACAATCAAAAATTCACACTTAAACAATCGAAACTAGCTACAAGTACTTACAGTTTTGGACGGTAAAATCAGGAGCAGTTGAAGTCGTAGTTCGGATGCTGCTGTACGAGAAGCGTCGGCTATCAGACAAAAAGATTCTTATCAACTGTTTACGATCGGGATGGAAATTCGAGGGATGCTGTCGTGTGCGGATGTTGTCAACCAATGATATTATTCAATCTCTAAGCTCCACCTCGAAATCAATAACTATATTGTGAGAAGGTGTTACGATATTACATGAAGGCGGGGTTTGTACTGCTAATAATTAATGTTAACACAATAAATAATACGACCATTTCACGAAAATAATCTTGCATTTACGGAGCGTGAAGATCGCGTCGGATTCCCAAAAAAGCTTCCGAAATGACGCCTTTGTAATAATTAGTATTTATAACAATTTAGGATGACACGCTTTTGTAAAGTGCAAATTAAAATTGAAACTGCCAACCTACGAATCGGCATATTCAATATTACTCCGAATAAGAAATTCAATATAACATCAAGATTATTTGCAAGTTGTATAATGAAAAACAACGGGAAAACATCCTTATGGTTATTGTAAAATGTTTAGCATTCTTTTGATGTTCCGAGTAGATTAACTTAATAAACAGTAATAAAGTACATATTGAAGCTAAAAGTACATATTTACATGTATTACGCTAAGAAATTGGGGAATATGGCCCTTTATTGGCGGAATTATCTACTCAACGACGTTTCCGGCGTTTCTACCAGAAAATAAATTAAAAAAATTTGATTGAAACAAAGTTGATTGATGATCAAAATCTTCAGCTTAACAGGACTTATTAGCAATAGTGCTTCTAACGCAAAATAGTGTTATCAGTGATAATCAGTGAAGCTCTCAATTACACTAACAGCAGATATGCGCGGCTTTCTGAATATTAATAAACATACCTAACAAGAAATCATACTTAACATAATTTAGTACTCATCTTGAAGCGAAAAACAATATCTCAATTTACAAGAGATACTTACTGGAAAACAAGACTAAATCCACTAATAGATTTTTATCAGTGCTGATTTATTCTCGGGACTATCTCTGTAGAAGCTTTCATAAGATTGTGGTTACCTTATACAAACAAATGTAATGGTTGCTGTCTCTATTATTACATGTCCCAATGTGGATTGATTACTTAGTTCGTTTTCATGGAATAAATATCAGCTAGCAGCTAATCTATTATTGCATTTTTTATAGTCATCGATATTTATGTTAGAATATTGGAAATGTAGACTGTTCATTTCAAAATTATACAAAGTTCATCGTAGAAATGTTCTAAGAAGGCTCGTCATCTTAATGCTGCTACAGATTATCTTTAAGCTCCTCTAGCCCTGTCTCATTTTTTTTTCTTCTCGATTTATTCACCATATGTTCTAATCAATAAGAAGAATTGTGTCTTGTGAAACCATTTAATAGTTGCAATAAGTAAGGATTGTTACTAAACTCGAAAACTACAAATGTAATTTAAAGAGAGATGTTAATAAATACCATGATAAACAATGCCAAAGTATTGGCATATTCTGCACACTTTCGAGAAAAAAATATTATTTACATCTACTTTGTCACCTATGTAGCCTAAAGCTAAGATATGCGAAAACTACGGAAAGCCGTACCCTCTAATTGTTCAAACTACTTGGCCTGTACTTGAAAACGAGCAAAGTAAAGTTAATTTTGTTGAGTTTTATAAACTTAACTAAACGATCTGTTGTTTCTGGAATCTATCTTCTTCAATGGGTAAATTCCTGCATTCTATATCTTTTCAACTGAAAGATTCACGCAAATAAATTTTGACCGATTTCTAAAATTTCTTTCGTTTCTGATGAATAGCAAATTATTGACGTGGTGGAATTAATCCGGCTTGTCCAAAATGCCTAATCTGTTCGCTTTATCAATTTTCAGATAAAAACAGTTGTTATTTTTGAAGTCTTTAATAGTAGCCTCTATATATGTAATTTTCTACATTTTTAAACTCGTCCAAGTTTTTGGAAATTTTGAATACGCTTTGTACATAATCTTTCTACTGACGTTCCTACTGAAGCAATAAGTTCTTCCACCGGAATTTCTCGCAACTACTGGAAATGTTAGCCTTCACAAATTTTAGAAAAGCTCTATGTTATAATATTAAATAATTTTGCCGAGGTAGGTATAGGACAGGCATGTTAAAATATCATTCGATGGGTTAAAAAATATTGATTGACGCATCCTCGAAATGGCTGTTTCGGATAAATTAATTAAACATGTGTGGTGCGAAATGTACCGAGACCTTAATGTTATTTACCATGCTACCGCACAGTTCTTGCTATCATTATTGGTACTATGATAGTTAAAAATCACGGATATTTAATTTACGTACTGATTTAAACGGTATGTAATTGCGTATTTGTTAAGTACTGTAGCGTAGTATGGTAAACAACATGTAAGCATCGGTAACCTCCGCATCACACAGGTTTAATTAACTACATAATAATATAATAATTAATCCAGGACGGCCGTTTCGAAAACATGAATGGTCCTCATCATCCGGTAACCGAATGCTGGTGTAACCAACCTCATTCCATTCTACGTCCTTCCATAGGTCTATACGTAAAGTTTTTATGATGCATCATTTGCAGTTTGTTAAGTATAATTTGAAATATTTTTGTGAAACTGGTGAAGGCCTTTTGATTGTTTAATTGAATACTTTCCATTTTAAAGTACGCGGCTGTAAAATACAAGATCGACCCTTCCTGGAAATTTATTATGCAAATGTTATTAAATTGAACTTGTAGCGTATAGTCAAACTATACGTATTAAAAATAAGTTCAACATTTTGATCTTATCTACACTTAAAACTGGTTAAATATAACTGCGATTTGGTAGATCTTGTTTAAAATTACGATGAAAGATGAAAAGGAATGAAATTCAACGATTGGGAGAGTTTCAAAAAAGAACTTTTTAACTTGTATATCATAATAGCCATAAATACCAAACATTGCTGTTTAAAGAAATAAATTTTGGTTTATTGTTTGCCTCTAGCAATCGATACATAACCATTGATACACTACTCCTACCACGGAGGTAAAGAAACAACCAAAGCAGTGGGTTTTTGAAAGCGATCAGGGCTCCGAAGAAGGTGAAGACGGTGAAATTGGCCGGCAAGCCTCAGTTTTTCGGAGTGCAAGCGGAATCATCAACACCGATTGGAAAAAGGACAAATAATAATTGGAAAATATTATGCACCGTTATTGGACCCGTCGAGCAAAGAAATCGAAAAGAACCGTCCTCATTTGAAAACCAAAAGGAGATTGCACGGGTTGTCACCTGCACAATTTCAACATTCACCGTATTCACTGGATTTGCCCTCCAGCAACTTTTTCTTATTTCCAAATTTGAAAAAGCACTCGGCGGACAATATTCACGTCAATCGAGGAAGCCATCGCCCAAACGGATACGACACAACGTATATAAAATTAAATGGAGATTATGTTGAAAAATAAAGAAAAACCTACATAAAATATTTTGTTTTCCTATCTTTTTGTGGTATCTACTAAATTTTCACAATTGACGCAAATAATAAAGTTTGAAGGCATTCTCTCAAAATTCTGGAAGTCAAAAATTTATTATTTTGCATTAGCATAATTTGATTTTTTTTGTTATGGAATCTAGCCACTTTTATTGAAGTCATATTAAATTAAATGAAAACAAGAAGTAAACACTCCATATATCAATATACAATTGGAAAAATCAAGAAGTTTATTTACTAATATCGAATATTTCAAATTCTTGCTTTGTTTCAAATATAGTTTACGAATTAAAAGCAAAAGAAAAATAAAGAAAAATTTTATCTAAGTTTTTTATTTATTTATTTTTTAACTAATTCGATAAACGTTCAATTTTTTCTTTAATGAGCATCAAAATTATCATGTAACCAATTGTACTTAACGACATCACCTACAATCAGAGGGAGCGCAAATAATTACACATATGCGTGCATAATTAAGTCGTAGGACCCTAATCCGTAATTATTCGCAGAATTCCTGCATAAAAGGCGACATACCGCTACACCTCGAAATAGTTCTCGAGCTTTGATTCGGTTGTCAAGGTGAAAAATCAACGTTTCCATGTATACTGCGGGATGTTTACATAATAAAAGTACAACGCCCTTCATCTTCAAATTCCAGTGTTCGATATTTAATATCGCACAAGACCGCCTTCGGCAAAATGTAAAATTATTCATTTAAATTTTAAATTCGTGTTCTTAAGTACAATGTCGTTAAATTTCAGTGCAAATCAAGTAAGTTATTTCACTAATTTATATATTAGTACCTTGTTATTTTAAATACATATTACAAAAGAAAACGGTGTAGGGTGATATTGCAATAGAGATGTTTCGTTTTACAAGATAAAGAAAGACCGTATTAATAAATTAATAAGAAAAATAAAACAGATGCTAAACGTAAAACAAAATTTAAATATTCATATTGTAATAATGATATAAATTAAACAAGTTGAACAAGTGGTAATATAACCTTAATTATTACTGTAAATTAATTTTTAATTCTATAAAGTTTATTGGATCTTGTGACCAACTCCATATCGATCTGTAAACTAGTCCTAAGAATAGAACTGAATAAAACCTATAACATATATTTATGTCATAATTTGGGTAGTAAAATTGATTATAAAATCAATACTCGAATGCAGTTTTCAATATACAATATTATTTTTAGAACAGCAGTATGGAAGCTTTCAATTCCACAGAAGTTTTGCATGATTAAAATAAGACAACATAGCGCTGCATATGAAATATTACGCCTAGGAAAACGCCTATAAGGAGAAACCGCGATTTCTTGCTAAATAATTTGAAACGTATAAGTTATGATTGTTATTATATACTAAAAATATTAGCGAATGCCTTATTCTTTGTTACTTCTTTAATGTTGGTAGGCGTTGAATTATTTATTGGAAAAGAAATTGCAGGCAATAACATTACGTCACTTATGAAATTCATTTAAACCAACCCCAGCTTTATGTTCTGCGACGTACTCTCCTTGATCTCGTTCGTGAAAATCAGGAAAAAAAAATCCCGAAGAATATATTTCTTTATATGAATTCGACTTGGATACCTCGTGCCTTGCTTTTGCTTCTGATACCAACCCAAAATTGCAATTCTTCCCGATTAGCGCAGGATCATTTAATCACCATAAATTTTCAAAAACCTGTTTTAATCGTCCTGTAAAATTTTAGAACTTTATATAATGTAAAGGGTAAAATCAATCACCTTTGTTTCTTTTACTATTATTTTGGAACCGTTGCGGTTGAAATTGACCAATTAGTCAATCATAGTACGACAGGTATTGTAATGATATAACGAAATACAAAGTTTAGAATAAGCAAGTTCGTTTCATTTTTAGTAATTCACTTACTACTTACTATTAAAACTACTAAAAACTATTAAAAACTACTTACATTTACTGCAAGCCCCCATGTCGATGGTGTGTACATGTGTTTTATGGTTAAAATCCTCATTTGTAATTTTATGTACAATGTCTAAGGGCCTTCTTGGTGAATTCTCTCCTCTTCAATTCCACTTCGACTGTTGTTGTGGTACCTTTCTATTCTTTGCTTCTAAAGTGATTTTGAACTTCTTTTGATTGTTATTGATTACCAAAATGCTTTAAATATTTGTTTTAAACGTATTTTAAACATAATATGTATTTTGCTGAAAGGCTGCCTTTGTTATAAATTCTCATTCTCTCTCTTTGTAAAGTTTGATGTTCTTATGGCTAGCCTATCGAAGATCATTTCCGATAAATTATTGAAAATAATTTGTGACTTTGATTATTCCATAGAAATTAATATTAATGTAGTCATATGCATATATTTAAAGTCTTTCACTTTTTTTTCACCGTTCCAGGTCCTAATCCTCTTCTCTTTAGATAATTAACTATTGTATCGTATCACAGATTTTTCTTGGTCTATCTTTGCTAACCATATTAATTTCGGTTCTTATTTTTCCCGTTCTTACTAGATGTCCAAACCATTTTAAATGTTATCTCTTCATGATTGTTAGAAGAGGCTCTACTTTCATTCATAAGTTCTTATTTTATGTCTTTTGGTTATCCCTTTTACGCTTCTCAAATATTTCATTCTGGCTAAAATATCTTCTTTTTTCTTATATTTAACCTTTGATTTTGTTGGATGAAAGTCATTGTTAACCAATTTCTAATTGCTATCCAAAATATTTTAATTCTGCTTGTGTTCTACAAAAGAAAAAAAAATCATAACAAATGAATACGAAAAATACTTCTCATTCCAAGAAATTATATAAACAGCGCTGTAATTTTAATAGATTCTTTGAATAGTATGGTTGGACGCATTAGCATACTACTACATCATTGCGATGCATGCAAATATTACGAAAGTTACACGCTTTTCTCGAACTGCAATAAATATAATGTGAACGTGTACGTTGAGGGTTAGGAGAGTCACATCAGAATCGATCAATGGCAGTGTGGTTCGTTATCAAACCAACTTCCTTTGAAAAAGCGACAGTCGTGCCTGATAATCAAAAGGAGTAAGCAACAAACAATGCCGCGAACCCACCGCAACCCGTCAACTTTCTTTTAATCAATCACCGGACGCTCTTTCGGACAACCGCTAATTGCCATGTACACACCGGAAATGCAAAAATTACCTATCGTACGCATTATGTTCGAAGAATCTGACGAGGGGTTCGTATCTCTTTATTTTCGAAAATTTTTTTTTTATTACGTCACGTGCACGGCTTTGTATTCGTAGTTGGTTACCCCTTTTGTTAATTAGATGCTATGATTAGTAAAAAGAAGTTATTTTTGTACAAGCATCTGTTAGTGTTAGAAATGTTTACCACTTTTAGCGACTAAATCTTAACATATAAACCTTTAAGTTTTGTTTTCTGAAAGAAGAAAAATTGTTACTAAAGTATGAAGCTTCAGTTTCTATAGTATTGTTCAACAAAAACAAGTTTAAATCATCAAGTTGACTAGATTTACAAATCAGTGCTGATCTAAATTTTACGTATAATTAGTTAAAATGATCTCAAAGGTAACGTATAATACCCGAGAAAATTTGTAATCTTTAGTCTCATTAACTGCACTTACTAAAGCTAACTATATAGTGGATTAAATGCTATTTTCTTTGTTCGTTGAGACAACACACGTGTTGCTTTCAACACCTCAGAAAGAATTCCTATAATTAACCTTACAATTAGAAAGGGTTGAATGCTTTTCTATTTAATTCTAGCCATACTAGAATCTTCTGAGAAATTTAGAAAAATCAGGAATGATATCCCAATAAATTTATTCGCGAGTTAAACTAACACCCAAACAATAAAAAAGAAACCTTGAAAAATGAGTCTTATAAATCATCCTTATTTTATTATTTAACTTAGACAAATAACTATAGATTAAAATCGCCAAGCAAGCACAAGTCTAAAATTTACATTTGAAATGCGCTCTATTTGGAGAGCTTTGTCGCTACGACATGACACCTGTTTTGATGTAGGGTGTGGAGCAACAAATTATGTCGAGATAATACCTATATAACGCCACTAGACAGTTTAACAAGGAGGGGTTGTCGCATGCACAATTAGTAACCACCCCTAGTTTGATCGACAGACTGAGCAGAGCACCAATTTGCATAAATCTAACAACACATTTTTACAATAGGATTACACTTAACTTCCTCTTACAGTAGTCGGTGCATATGCTGCATTCGATATTGTGGACATATAAAAAAACTACAAGTGTTTCAGAAGACACAGCTTAAATTTGGCGTCCCAATATAAAGGCTCAAATTGAAGTTCTAGTAAAATAAAAATCTATCCTTTTAAATAGATTTACCGATGTGAGATTAACTAATTTATATCTGCTAAGGCACTTCATTTAAATCAATACCCGTTCGGTTCCGTGCTTTGCTCCAATATACTATAAATTAATAATATATTGGTGCATTCTATTGCTTTTCAGAACACAATACTTCATTGAAATATTTTACGATTTCCTGTCTTTTCCTGATTATAATTTACAAAGAGAGTTTCTATCTAAGACAAATGCATTCTTCAAATTACGTGTTTCTTATTCATGTTTATGTAATCTAATTAAAGACAGGAAGAGTAAATGTCAATATTTTGTAACCATTCTGTACCAATAATAAAAAGATAAAAAGCCATTTCCGATAGGAGAAGGAGTGGATTCTTGTCTTGTATCTGTTGTATTTGTTGTATTGTCTTGTATGAGAAGGAGTCTTGTATCTGTTTTGTATGATCTCGGCTTAGAAGTTATTAATGATTTCCAAAGCCCCACCCCTCCAGAAGCAATTTTCTTAATTTTACAATTTTTTATTATCCAATTTGGTACTGTTTTACATAGAAAGTTTTATGCCATTTCCGTTTAAATGATATAAACAATTTCCGTCAGGAGCAGCAAAGATATATCAGATGCTGCAGATTCATTTTCTTCTTGAGCTAATTTATTATACCGGTATTGCACTGTTTTATACCAGAACTCAAACATTTTGTACTAATCTTAGGAAATTCACATGATATGATGTCGAAACCAACATTGTCAATCATCACTTTATTAGTTTCAGCAGATTTGAGTTTGAGTACGTAGCTTGGTGTAATTTTATATCGTTTTGTACCAAGCACTAAATGCTGGATTTGTACAAATTGGTACAGTCGAAAGCATAGTGGCTAAATTTCGGTGTTTTGTGTGCTAGTTTGTGTTCTAGTTTTAGTTTAGTTTAGTTTGTTTTTCATTACTTTGTACCAAAGCCATAGCCGAGGTCGTAGCCATCTAATCGGAAATGGTACAAAACTTTCTTGGTACAAAACTAGTGCAAAATTTTGACATAAAAACAGTTTAGAAAATTCCTTCTGACGGGGTGACATATCCCTGGTCCCCCTGTTGAAAATTGTTAATAATTTCTAATGCAAGATGATACAAAACTTTTTATTTTTGGTACAAAGCAGGTACAAAACTTTGGTGTAGCAAAAATTTTTGAAATTTGCTCCTTTCCCCCCTCATATCATCCAAACAGAGGTGTTACAAAACTTTTTACATTTGGTACGAAAAGGTACAACATTTCTATATAGGGAGATTGTAAAAATTCGGTGGAAAAGGAACTAAGAACGATCTGCATCCAGAAACGAAAGCAGATTTCCTTATTTTTTATAATAATGTATATTTTTTAATTGTACTTTACATTACACTAATACCACGAATTGTATTTTTACCATTACAAATTAAATGGACGTTTAATTAAATTTATTGAAAAATACCTCTGAATTTAACTAAATAATGTAATATCACCAAATTTATATAAAAGACCGCCATCTAAAAATTAGTAGCATCACTTTAATTGCTAAATTTAACTCTTTTAGTTGATAATAAATGAATCTAACTAAAATCTGGAATAAATCAAATCTGAATCAAATCAAGAAACCTGTAAACACATGTGCAACGTGAATTTAAACAAAAATTTAACTATAACCTCAATTTGCGAAACCACCTTGTTTTAGAAATTGCTAAATTTAACCAAATCATAAGATGGATTTACCAGATGAGGAACTATATTGCGATCTAGAAATTGTAGAGAATAATGTTCTTGAAGATAAAAGTGTCAATATAGACGAAACTTCAGACTTTAGTGAAGAATACGATGATAGTGATACGGAAGTGTACTACCAAAACCATGAGACTTATCATAAAGCACCTACAATTATCAAAGGATCACAACACAGCAATCCACAACACGCCTCCAATAAGTTACATGATTACCAACCAAATGACACTCTTTTTAGAAAATATATCAATAAAATCAATATTTCAAAATATGAAGGACCTAATTTGCCAAATCATGCAGCTAATCTTCTTATGCAAAAGGAACGGAAAATGGATAATGAAAGGATCAGAACTAAAGACAAGCATGATCGTGCTACGGCTGAACAAGTTATGGATCCTAGAACTAGGATGATACTGTTTAAATTATTAAATAGAGGTGTAATTAGTGAAATAAATGGTTGTATTTCAACAGGCAAAGAAGCTAATGTATATCACGCAACCTCAAAGACCGATCAGCAGTTCGCAATTAAAATTTATAAAACGTCTATCCTTATATTTAAAGATCGTGATCGGTATGTTAGTGGAGAATTTAGATTTCGTGATGGTTACTGCAGACATAATCCTCGTAAGATGGTTCGTACTTGGGCTGAGAAAGAAATGCGAAATCTTGTACGAATGTACACCAATGGACTTAGTGTGCCGGAACCTATATTATTACGATCGCATGTACTTGTAATGGGTTTCATAGGTAAAGATGGTTGGCCTGCACCTCTTCTGAAAGATGCTGGACTAAGTCAATCAAAATTTAGAGAAATCTACAGGGAAGTTGTTATATTAATGTGGAAAATGTACAATAAATGCAAGCTTGTCCATGCTGATTTATCAGAATTTAACATGCTATATCAGAATGAAAATATATATATCATTGATGTATCACAATCTGTAGAACATGATCACCCTCATGCTTTAGATTTTCTGCGAAAGGACTGTACAAATATTACGGAATTTTTCAAAAAGAAGGAAGTAGCTACGATGAGTATGAAACAACTATTTGATTTTATAACAGATCCTAATATAACTGAATTAGATTTGGAAGAATGCCTTGAACAACTCTCAGAACAAGCCGCACAGAAATCACAGGAAGATGTTACATCGAGTGAACAGGTAATTATATATTACAAACAAGAAAATACAGTGATTCGTCTCATAAATGGACATTGCTCATAATATAACTAATCCAAGTTCTCAACCTATTATATCATATTAATTTATAGAATAACCTGAATCATAGTTTTGTTTTGTCATTCGATGAAGGGCTCAGCCACAAGTCACTCCGATCAGGTCAAGAATCTAAGGCACTGTATATATGGTATAATCTTCCATGTAAATATAAATTTGGATGAATATTCAAAGTTGAGGCATTCATGTTAACAAGTCAACTGCTCAAGAAGTGCCGGCCAATTCATGATCGCCAAACTTGCTTGTATTGCTTACTGGTTTCCTTGAGAGTCAATCAAGGTCGAGTCTGCCTAGTCACATCCAAAATTTAGTCATTAGTAGTGATTGTCTATTTAGTGTTATCAATATTATAATTCTGCAATGTTGATAGAACAGAGCCTTGCAACTTTGGAATACATTGCTGCGGATTTATTTTGTTTGTTTGTGCGTATCCTATTTCTTTAAAAATAAAGTCAGAATACTGGACGTGTAGCTGTACCAAACAGTATCCTTGACGTCATATAGTTCTTACCGAACAATCATATTTGGGCTATTTTCTTCCGATGTCCTGCAGTTGCATGTGTTAACTTCATAAGAATTTGTCTGGCCATTCAACATTATTCAATATTTCTGTTACGCACAAAGCAGAAGTCACACGAATCTTATTGTTATCTTATTATTTTTAAGTTCAAAACACATCATATGCAGAATTTTCACGAACTTTCAGAAGTTCTTGTAAAACTAGAACTGCACTTGCTTCGGTTTTTACAAAATTTTGGTGCGCCCAGCCATTTTTAATTGGTAACTGCACAAGTTTCCGTAAAGAGGTTTATAGGAAATTACAAGATCATTTCACTGAGCAATATCCATTTATCAATTCATGTATTTTATAATATTTTCTTAACCTTAATCTTCTTAAATAACAATAAGAAAAAGAAAAAAAAAAACGTAAATCCAAAACCTCCGCAAAATAATGTTTTCACTTCACTATTATTCAAAGGACTTCTTGTATCCGCTACTAACGAGATTTTCTCATATTTCATTTAGGTTGAAGAAGAAGTGTTTAAGAATGCTTACATACCAAAACGTCTTACAGAAGTTATCGATGCTGAAAGAGATATTACGTTAGCGAAGTCTGGAGGAGTTGATGGTCTTGTATATAAAACTATAACTGGCTTAAAAATTAACGAGTCTTCAGATGTAAAGCAAAGCATACACAGTTCTGAAAACTCTTCAGATAATAGCGATGATGATTCTAATATACATAGCGATTCATCGACAGAAGGTGACACAACGAAATTTGTTAATTCTGCAAGGCCAAGACACGAAACAAGTGAAGAAAAGAGAGAAAGGAAAAAGGCAATTAAGGAGAAACAAGCCGAAAAACGTAAAGTAAAGATAAAGAAACACGTAAAGAAGCGAAAAGAGAAAATTAGCAAGAGAAAATAAGAACTAGATATAATTGATAGTATGATGCGTAATTTTTTAGTTTTATATTTTTGACCGGAAATATTTAAGATGTACTGTTATATATTACTGTCAGACTTTTAATTTGTTTAATTGACTGTCTATTATTGACAAAAAATATCATAAATTTTGCACTATTTTTTATTTCTGTATTTTATGTCATATTCACACTCCAATATGTATTAAACATACACGGCAACCTTTCAGTTCGAAGATGTATACACAGCATCAAAATTACAAAACTGGCAAGTTCCAAAATGGTATCCCGAAAGACCTTGTACGCATAAAGGTAAAACGCAAATTATAGCCAATGATCGAGGACACTTGCTACCTGGTATACCTTGTTCTCGGAAAAATATGTGGGGAGAGTACAGTAATACGTGGGATTTACCTAAAAAGATAACTAGAAAATTAGGTAACGCTTAAGTTATAAATAATGCTTGTGCCTGCTTTAACTATAACTGACTAAAACATAACTTTAAAGACCAAGTGGTTACTCAAAAATTAAAACATCAAATTATTTCCTTTTTAAAATAAACATAAACAAAATTCATATCTTCTCACTTTATTCATTTAACGAGACTTGTTTTAATGGTAGCTTACGAGTTAAGTGCTCCTAAGGCAGAGAAATTATCAAGGTGGAATAAGCATTGCACCAGACATAAAAAGTCATTACATCAAAACTCCAAAGCTGACAAAGAGAATTTACCTTGCAATAATAAAGTCGACACGGCACAAGATACATTAGTAAAAGATGAGACCGAAAATAAAGAAGAGTCTAAAGAAGCTGAAGCTTTAAAGGAAAATGACGAGATGAGAGTACTAAAGGTAATGTATTTAATTCAATAATGGAGAACGATTGGTTTGTATTTTGTAAGTATTGACAAAAGCTATTTTTTTACTTGTAATAAAATCTGAATTATACAATAACTAGCATGATTTCCACGTACGCATCTGTTGCAACAAATATGTAGTATTTAACAGTTATTTATTTTTTCGCTTCCACATTTCTTTTTGGAGAATAACAAGTTTTACAGGTTGGTATGTAAATAAAATATATAGATATCTATTGTAACATATTTTTTATTTTCATGTCTATACAAATAATCAGGACCTATCATTAGGAAACAACCAAGACGTTGGCGCAACGTATACGCCAGGAGATCTTACCGATCCGAAAGACCGCCATCCAAGTCATCATGATTTAAAAACCGGTCTATTCGATGAGCATGCAGAAAGATACAAGGCGGAAGGTTACCCCAGACATCGAGAGGATTTTTCCGCTACGTTACCTGAAACACCGCCAGATTTAAAAAGCGAGGTAGACGATATGTTAGAAAAACATAAGAAAACATCGGAATGTAAATGTACGGTTCAGAAAAAGCAAACCACATCGTTGCCATCTCCGTATCTAGCTACAATTAAGAACTTCCTATTAGCTAAGAAGTTGCATAAAGAAAATTTGGAACATGTTCCCCTTCCTGATACTATTACAGACGCTATGTATCGTAAACGACAAATGATGGGTGACGCAGAACCGGGTTTGATGTTAAAAGATGGAAATTACGCAACCGGTGTAGGCTGGAAAGGTTACCCGGGCTACGGAGCCACTAGATGTACAAAATTAAAAGTATATCGGCCAAAAACTTGCGGGGATATAGAGAAGGCTAAAGAGGATAGACCAGGTAGTATTAGCAGTTTTGATAAGAAATGGAGGTTTATAAGACAGACAAAAGTAACACCTATTGAACTAGCTATCTGCTGGGATTTAACACCTACGGACCCAAACGATGAACCAAAAAGGTCGACCCATATCGATGGATCAAATGGTTCTCAAGCGCCTGCCGTATTTTCTTTAGTACATACACCCAAAAATGACGATGAGAATTCTTTGGCAAATAAAACATTTGAACCTCTTTTCGATAAAGTAAACAAAGAGGATGTAGAGCACACATGTCATAGAAAGGATTGTAAAACTGCTTGGGAATCAACACGACCAGTAGATACTTCCAGCCATAAAACTAACAGCTCCAATAGTAGTGTTATTAAACGGTCAAAAAGCGCTTATAACGTAGATCGCCATTCTAACCACGGTAGCCACGAAAAAACTTCCACAATCTCTTCTATCAAGAAGCAACACAAAAGTTCTCCTGATTTAAGTAACTCAACGAGTTTATGTAAATGCTGTAGTAAGGAATGTTCCAAAAAATCCCCAAGCAAACGTCTGTGCGTCGCTTGCGAATTGAAGAACGCGAAACCGAAACAGAGACCAAAATCTGAATTTAAGATGGCGTTTAAAGCGGGGGTGCCCGATAATGTTAAAAGTGTAAGTTCAAATATTACGCTTAATCTAGAACGCTTAAAGATTCCCAAACAAAGAGATCCTTATAACAATACGAACTATTATATAAACAGTTTAGCACCTCCTTTTTCTTTCCAGAGCGGTAAAAGGCACGAATATCCGAATCATTGGCGTTTAGCGTCAATTTATCAACATTCCTATAAACCTCTACATCTAAGAAAACGGCCAATGATAGAATGCGTTTTTAAATAATACACATTACCTACCTGCAATATTATTCAAACAAAATCAGGGCATCAGTTTAGTATATTCTACAAAAAAGGAGCTTTTCTTAACATGGTCCCATACTTTTGCACTATATACCAGCCAATTTTTTTCAGTAAGCTGCACCGGTGTTAAAGAATACCTTGTACAACCCAGTAGATTGGAACGTAGCTTGTCTATGAGATCAACTAAAGGCGGATGTCCTTTATACGTATTCTCTACAACAATTATTACGTTTACTGTTACTAATAAATTCGTTGCAATGTTATTAAAGGTGTTATTACTTACGTAAATAATGTATTTTACCTGTCTTATCACTATATTCCGGAATTAAGAAAAGATTTATTGGACTACCACAATTTTCTGGACACAAGCTTTGTATTATTTGACCTGTGCCTAATCCCAACCCAGAGCTCAAATGTAACTTGGAATTTTTAAAGATCTTCCTATAAATCTGAAATTTAATCCATTAACTGTAGTATAGATACATAAAGGATATTGAAATGTATGATGTACAAATATAAATTAAATTAACTGCGAATGACTTAAGTTAAAATCTGTAGGTAATTCTATTTAAACTATTATTGAGAACACACCATGATACCAGATGTTAACTGAAAAGTCTATTACATTCTCCAAAGAATAACTATAAGAAAAAGTTTATATACCGATGCAACCTAAAATGTTAACGGTTAATTATAAGATCAACAGTTTTAGAGATTATCTAAGTTGGTAAACAACTCGCAAGTATCGACAACCTCCGCGCCACCCAAGTTTAATTAAGTATACAATAATTAATCCGGTTTAATTATTATATAATCAAGCTTCTAGCCGATATTTATGTATTGGTTACCATACTACGCCACAGTCCTTGCTATTATTACTACTTAACTTGTAGAAATGCTAAAGTTCTAGCAGTTTATTTTTTATTAGTAGCTAGACTAGGTTAAGTAATCTTCAAAACTCCAAAGGCGTCATCCGTACATAAACTTTTGAAATTACGAGGGTTACCTCCTTGGTTGTGCATATAGCCATATAATCGCAATAAAATGTCGCATGTCAAAATTAATGTAAATATTCATTAAACTTAAATTCAATGATCATCAAGACAGGAGCTACATCAAAATCTTAGAACCGATAAGTTACTCAGAAAAACTGAATTGAGAAGAAAAAATGTTTAAGTACAAGCCTTAATTAACTACGTGACGAGTTGTTTCTTGATCCAACCGTAAGTAATTATGCCAATACATAAGATTAATGTTTGATGTATTTGGCAAACTTATATTGGACAAATATGTTCTTTTTTTTTTGCATCAACCATGATTTCATCTATACAACTCATGTCTTTTTATTTCAAAAATCCTGCATGATGAGTTGGGTTTGAGAAAGTTAGTTTTCCGTTAGATCCTGCATCGTTTAATTGAAGAACAAAAAGCCGCTTACGTTAATTGGTACCGGTTCAAGAAAGTAAGGCCAAAAAATGTTTATAGTATTGTGAGTGCTAACAAGTCATGGATTTCAAGATCTAGAGGAATCAACAAAAGTTATTCCTTCCCAAAATGTGTCGAGGAAAACAGTTTTGCTTCAAAAAACAAACTACCCATAACAACGCGAGTTCACATAAAGCTCAAAAAATTATAAGAGCCTTTGCACAGCCAAGCATGAAGGTCTTAAATTATCCTTCGTACGTTCTCGGCCTACATGCCGATGATTTTTTACATTCCCTGGAATCAAGAATAGGCTGCAAGGTCAACGGTTCCAGCCACTGGAATACCTCTTTAAAATTACAATTTTGTAGATGGAAACTGAACATCTTGTATACTTAAGAAAGGCAATACTCTTCAACTATACAACATAACTAAAAGTTTCTAACTTACATTTTGCATAATTGCAAACCTCCTTGGAGTAAAATCCTCCATTTGAGCAGAATTATGAACTATTAGTAGGTGTGGAAAAGAATCGGTAAACTTCAAGTCTTCAGGATTTGATATGGTTGGTTTCAACATTTCAGCAGTCTGTAAAAATCTGCAATCGAAACAATTTACAAATTGTAAAGACATATAATTCAGAGGATACCTTATCACATTACTATCAAAAAAATAATCTTGGATAAGTATAACTATATGACAAACCGACAGTAAAAATGCAGTATATTGTAATCCTTGTATTTCACAACCATTTTCTAATGGCAGAAATTCACTTATAACATTTGATCGCTTGCTCTCACTCCTCATGAGCTCGTCTAAAGTTGCTGATGAAATAAACGGTTGGCAATCTAACAACATCATCTAAAATACACATTCTTACTTTAAAATACATTATATAACTGTTACAATTACTCTATTATCTGTAATATAGAAGTCTATTCCATATGTTGTGTTAATATTGGCTTCAACATCTTTTGGTGTCTGTTGTTCGAATGGCAAATAACATTTTCCTATTTCAACATTTTTGTTAAGATTTGACTCTAACACCTCATTAGTTAACAGTTTTATATTATCTAAACCATCATCTTTTTGAAATTCGCATTGTTTAAATACATCTTGTTTTATTTTATCAGTGACTTTACTATGCGTTAATAGATTTAGAAGTGTTGATTTGCCAACGCCTTGCATTCCTACAATTCCCACTGCCAAGAAATCGTTATTTTCTTGTAGAAAGTCCTGAATATTCTCAGTATAAATTATACCATCATCGATTAATTTTGCTGACTTCGTCATAGATTTTATTATAGGTGTTATAATAGCTAAAATGATATTTATTGAAAAGAAGTTTCATGCTGAAATTTATTTCACCTTCATGTGCATTGCTCGTGACAACTGTAATATGTGGGGAAGCTTCAGGTTCCTTTACTACTTGCTTTGGAGAATTAGATCGTTCTTCTGTGCGATCAGGAGCTTTAAGTAATATCGTTGGTTGTTTTATATTTTTTGCTTTGGTTTCTTTATCGCTTTCTTTTCCATCAGGTTTATACAAGTTTTTACTATTAAAAAATCTACTGTTAAAAGAATTTCCACTGTCACCCTAAAAAAGTATATGTTTTAAATATGAACTATATATAAAATAGATTTTACCCGATGAGACTGGAATTTCTTCTTTCCGTAGAATTTATTTCGATCATAATCAGACATACTTAAAGTACAAAATATGAATGCTTGTTATGGATGTTTTAACTTAAAAATAAGAAATTACATCGGTTACAGATCCTTGTTAAAGAACATACCTTCGTTTTTTTTTTTTTTTTTTATAAAGCACAAATAAATATGAAAAACATAACCTACAATGACAATTGACAAGTTAGTAACTTTAAAACAAAAAACTAGAAAGTTACTGTAGATTACTAAAAACACAGATTATACAGAGGGTTATCGAAATAAATTACATTACACAGGCGCAGCCTCCATTTGCTAAGTAACGGTCAGAGGATCTAAGATTTGATGGAAACTATCTTATCGTAAGACGGTTTAAAAATGTGCACGGTTCTTCCGAATTAGCAACAGAAATTGACAACTTTGCCAATTATGGAAATATTATAAATAAATATCAAATGTTTGCCTAAGGCCCTGGTTTTTTTGTAATTTTGAGCCGATAATAAAGAGACTAAAGTATGAGAATTAAATTACAAGTGCGTTTGAGATCTCGGATACCATAAATAACTGTTAATACATTCTTTTAACATAAAATGACTGGTCGAAACTTGGTCGAAAGATTTTCTTTTAGAATTTATACGAACATTTCACTTGAGCGAAATATCATCGAGAATGTAATCTAAAAAGGACCATAATAAGATTAAATGGATGAAACACTAATCGAGAAGCTAAAAGAAATCGATAATGTAACAGCTACCAGCTTTCGATATAATAATTGGTGCTACTAAAAAAAATAAACATTTTAAGAATGTAAGTTCGTAGAAAGTCTTCGTCTTAAAGTCGTAAATCGCAATTGATTGTTCATGTGAAAGTAACGCTTCCTTTTGATTTATAATTTTCATGTCATCAACCATGGTTTCATTCATACAGTTCACGTCCTTTTATTGTAAAAGCTATATTTAACTAAACCTCTCAGAATATACGTTAGATTTGAAGTGAATAAATTACAACCAATTTAATTCGTGCAGAATTGCCATCAACACTACCAAAACAAAAAAAATGAAATAGGTCATGTTATCATCACAGTTTGTAGTTATTTCTGGATCAAAAAGAAATATGTGAAATAACTATAATTATTTTTTTTATACCAATAACTAACTACTTTTAATGAATCTTATAGTTATATTAGATCAGTTACAAATTTTTAAGTTGGCGCTACCTACCATTCAATCGGCAATTATTTAAATCAAATTTAACAAGTTGCTATCTTCGTGATTCTATTGTTTTCGCCATAAGTAATGCAATTATTATATAAATAATCATTGATGTTTCATTTTAAATTGAATTTAGCATTAACTGTTTTACCGACAAATTTAAAATATTAAAGTGTGCATAAACTGCAAAATAGAAAAAAAATAGTAAAGTCCATATGACGTTTATAGTAGTAAGAAGTAAAGTTGGTACTTCTGAAGGTTATAGAAACGAAGTTTCTATTAAACTAAACTATTAAACAAAATATATGACTTATATAAGTATGGTACCCTTTTATTATAAAAATAAGGACATTTAAATAGATATAGTATTGTATTTTTAAAGTTGTTCAGGTGAAAACATCAATATTCCATTTCTTCATTTTTTTTCTTGTAAAAAACTGGGAAAAAATGTTTAATTTTGTCAAATTTAGTTTAAATAAAAGCGGATTGAATTGACATGTACTGCCAGTTTAAAGTTTTGTAATTAATCTATATAACCTGCATACACATTAAAAGTAGGTCGTACAAAATGTACAATAATACACACTCGATGCTTGAAACATTTCCCAAATTTCCAAACTGGCTACATCCACTTGGTTCGTAAATAACTACTTTTCCGTTAACATTTCGGCAAAACAATGCCGATTTTTTCAAAATTTTATTTTAGTTATAGTTTTCACACATTGCTACACATTAAAATAATTTAAAAACTATTTAAATATACTTTTATTTATCAACGCTGCGGACAGTGCTATCTAATAGGAAATTGACAAACTAGAGTTAATAGATAAATGTTAGGAATGAAGAAATTTTATTCCTGATAAGATTAAACATTTTACAATAAATAAAGCTACCAACAACTTGTAGTTACACAAGGCGATAGAAACACGTGTTTACGAAATAAGAAACTTTTTTCTAAAAAACTTTTCAGCCTTTCCTGGTACAACCAGGATTGTGCTATGTTATGTGCTATGCTGTATTAAGCAATATAGAAAGGTATATTTTGTTGAAAAGTATTTGTTTTTAAAATGCAATACATCCAAAATTTAATCACATTTGAAATTCCCACTATTTCACGAACCTTGATCCTTTTTTAATAATAAAAAAAAAGAAAATTCTATATAAGCCTAAATTTATCTTTAAAATAAATAGAAATTGATAACATGAAAATTATATTCTTGAATCGTTTATGGTAGAGTTTATAAATGAAGTAATATTCGACGTAAGAGGGTGCGTATTTGTAAATTGAACATACTTGTTCATTTCTGATATATCTATAAGAGCTAAATATGTACTTTTGTGTACGTACATATTGACACAAAGTTTGATAAACGGTATAACATCAATGAGATAAATATCTATCCACTCTATACGTTGTTGCCTTGTATCTTTACAGTATCATGATTTGCGATAATAACTTACACAGTTACTAATACATATTAATTGCATTATCGTTATATTTATAAGTACCCGAATATTTCTGCGAAATGGAAGTTTAACTTTTCCCGGTCCTCGAAACTTAGTGTACGGGCGATCTACAATGCGACTGCGCATGAACCATAAATTTGATGTTTTGATGGTGGTTTTAACTTATATGTATTTTATATAAAAACGTTATGAATTTAATGTGCGGCTGTTACTACCGTAAAACAGTATTGTATCGTGCCTATATCGTGAAATTACATTATAAATACGTAATTTATACGTATAAAAACTATGTATTCAAATAACAGAATTGCATATTGGATGTCTGATAAGAAAATGCAAAAAATAAATTGGAAGGAATTCGAAAAGATATGTATAAAATACAACTTCGAAATTTTTAAGGTAAATGTTAATTATAATAAGGTCCTAAAAATTAATTGTGCTTATATTATTTCAGTTAGATTTAAATAAAAGCCTGGAATCTCAAGGCCCATTTAATGTATTTTTGCATAAATTAACAGATATCATAGCCTTAGAAAATCAAGGAGATCCAAAGGTATATCCAAGCATTAACGATATTGATAAAATGAGTTACTCGAACTTTTCAGAGTTCACATATAATAAAAGCTGTGGAACGATATATTTCTGAACGTCCATCTGTTATAGTTATAGATCCAATACCAAATGTACGGCGGTTGCTAGGCAGATATCAGTGCTATAGCATTATACACGCGACTGGTCTGCATAAGTACGGAATTTTCACACCAAGTTTTTGCGAGATCTCATCATATGATAAGGAAAGAACCATACAACAACTTAAAGATGCCAATGTGAAATATCCTTTTATCTGTAAGCCTCTACTTGGGCATGGTTCCAAGAAAGCGCACGAGATGTGCATAATATTTAACGAGAAATATTTAAAAGACTGCAAAGCTCCATGTGTTGCACAAACCTTTATTAATCACAATGCAATTTTGTATAAGATATTTGTTGTGGGTCAACAATATTGTTTTGTTGAACGACCATCGTTGAAGAATTTTTACGAGTCTGATAGAAAAACAATATGTTTCGATAGCAGTGACATATCCAGAGCTAATTCACAAAGTAGCTTATCAGTATTAGACCCTGAAGATATATTAGTACCTGAGATAAAACCAAATTCTAAGATACTGCAGAAGATTGCTGAAACGTTGAGAATGGCATTTGAAATGGATTTAATAGGTATTGATGTTGTGATCGAGAATGCAACTGGCAAGTATGGAATTGTGGATGTAAATGCTTATCCAGGTAAAAATTTACGAGTATCTTTTTAAAGTATGGCTAAATTAAAGATTAGCATAGAATATACTCGAAGCGTACTCGCAAATTTTTTATTTGTTTTTACAGAAAAAACATTTATGTTCATCTATGATGAACGATGAGTAAAAAAGGGTGGTTAAAAATTAAAAATAAAAAATTGCATCGGGAATAAGATACCAATTATTTAATATTTATATTAACACTGTCGTTTTCTGTCTGCCAATTTTCCAAAACGTAGTAAGATACCTATACCGGCAGAAAACAGGGCAGTTTTACCCTGGTTTAGGACGAGCAACCTAATCTATATCTGTAGACAGATTTCTGTTCAGCTTTCGATCATAATCCTAGAATATGATTTGAGCCCGCGCTCACATAGAATAGTGTAGAAATTCGTGCAAGAATTTAACAACCGAGACCAATAATATGCTTTGTCGTAATCTGACCTCAATTAATATTAAGATTGATGATTGCTTTTGTAATACGCCAATTACACAGAAATGTTACATGGTTTGTTTATTAGCAGTTACAAATTCAAAATCAAACGCAGAATTCGACGTTAAAGATTGACGTGTGTACAGTTTTGCATTACTCTATGTGAACGCTACTTGGCACCATTTCATAACCTAACTTAAATTTATCTGTTAGTACTTCTTTTCTCTTTTACCACAAGATACTTTATTGACCGCCGGCCGCATATAAACAATCAAAGATAGATGACATGTCTGCTCAGGGTCGTCATTCGTGACGTTCCCTGCGTTCCATTACTTTCTATTTCCATGCACTTCTATTTCTTAAAATGCATATTTTTTTCCGAATTTTTGCAAACGTATAAATGATAAAGAAAAAAACAATTTCCCATAAATTAACTAATCTTATATATGCTTATCTACCAAAATGCCAATTTTACTTCACAAAACAATATACAGTACGTTCGAACGCCCTATAGTCAGAGTTTTCCCGCCTCTTCCTTTCGATATCCGAATATTGGTAACTAGGGACTACTACAAGCGACACCATAGGCAAACAACGATTGTTTTACTCTTTGGCTTAAGCCATTACGTAGACGTATGAAACGGAGAATACGAGAAACGCGCATCTTCCTTGCATATATTCTTCTTTTTTTCATTTACCTAGAGACATAAAGGCTTCTCTGTATTTCAAGCTTAAAACCGACATTTTTTTCTGACTTTTTGTAAGTAAATTGAAGAAGGGATGAAATACCAAAAAAGTGTGTAATGAGCAAACAATTCATGTTTATTTATTATTTTTTATTATTATTTTAATTTGTAGTATAATATATACATTTTAAGCTTAAAATAGAAATGTTTTCACATACCGTGGTATTTTCATTGTTTCTTAGAATTAGAAATGCAATCATAAATATATTTAGTTAGTTACAAAAATATTTTTGAATCCCTGAGAACTTATAATAAGAAGTTACATAGAAGTTATTTATATTTCCGCTGTAAGAATATACATACATTAGCCACTAAATCTAATCGTTCATTTGAACATTATGGTAGACTTTCTATTTAATCTACATATAATCGTAAACGAATATATCAATTCTTTATTTAATAATATAATTTGAATAACAATGTAAAGATGATATTTTAATATTATCTACTTAGAAGCCAGCATACTCTGCATGTGTTTTGAAAGTTAAATTGTCGTCAACAATTATTTTTAAATATTTAATTTCCTCTAGTCATGCAAAAATAGAAAGAATTTTTTGAAAACATGGGTTTGTTATATATATTTCTCTGTAGGTTGTAAACTGTTTGAATAATAATTACCACCGGGCAAATTAATTAGCAATAGATTTTCTTTATAGAAATATTCTTTTTTCGGGTAAATCGGCATTATGGCAAATGAAGCGGTTAGTTCCTTAAAACTGTAAGCACTTGACCGAGAAAAATCTACATTTTTAAATTATTACTAGGTATTAAGTAGCTAGGAATGTAATAATAAAGTGAATGCGTGATGTAAGACTTTGTACAGAAAATTATTACTTCCTACGTTTTTAATTTAAAAAAAAAAAACATATAATTTAGACGTAATCTTTATTTTTATATTATTATATATTATATTTTTATATTATATTATATATTATATTATGTTTTTAACACGATAGTTTTTCTGCAGAAGGGCGGAGCCAGACAAACGCAGAGGAGAGCCACTCTAAATAACTGCTGCAAAAGCCAAGGGCAAAGTATTAATGGAAACTTTGATGTTAAGCAATATGAATGTTTGTAATGCTTTACACACTCAAAACAATTTTCCCGTATGCTCTTCTGGGCATTTTTGTCGTGTAAATAACCTTACTCTTAAAGTCAACAACGTTTCGCCACCGGCAAAGGCGTCGTATCACTTTTCCGCGCAGTTATTGCGGAAATTGTATCCATTTCGCCCCATTAATAGGCCAAAACTTTACACAGCCCTTAACAAAAACATCTCTACGCTTATAATTCTATACATAGCGCACTTCAAATTTGGAATCGGCGAAATAAACATCTCAACCATAAATAAATTGGAAGTCCTATAAGATAGCCTTCGTGGTATCCTACTCTACACCTCCTAATTTTTATTCGTAGCAGTATGTAAAGCAGAAACTTCACGCTATTGATTTCCACGTAAACGCAGATTTATTAAAATATAAGATTGCAGAAGTAGTAGTAGGTATTAAGCAGCATACTATCGATTTATTTTTCACGGATTTTACAAGAATGGAAAAGTGTGCGGGAGCGGGAGGTTTCTGTATTAAATAATTTTAAGATCACGTAGTATTATGAAATACTTATTGATAACAAATAGGATGTTTGTTATCAATAATCATCCAAATTTCACATCTAAACTTGTGATATTCGGAAGATCTTCTATTGATACAATTTTGAATTTTCTCAACTCCACTGGCTATTACATTAACGTTATGTGACAAATAAAAAATTTACTGGTACTTCAACCCTCTACTTCTACTGTTTTTTTTTCTTTTCCATGTGGTACTTACCGTACTTTTTGTTTCAGGATATGATGGATTTCCAAACTTCTATGATGCTTTGTTACAATGCATTGCAAAGAAGGTTAATATGAAGAATAAAATGACAGACTCTTCGATTTCAAGTGACGATATATCTCCGGTTCTAAACACTAATAATACACTTTTAAATCATATAAACAATGCGTAAGAAATGAACCAACTATAGGACAATATTTTATTTGCTGCCAAAAGTTTTATTTATTATTGATAGACTTAAAAATATATTTTTTTTAGTAAATAAACATATCATTATGTCATTCATTTCTTATATTGCATTAAAATTCAAGTGTTATGGTTATTTTACGATAATAAGTTTACATAGTTTTTTTTTGTTGTTGGTGCAGAACTACTACTCGCAATTACTGTTTCTTTATAATTCTTACATGTAATAATAAAATACTTATTATTAGTTAGTAGTGAGCGCTAGTTGTACGGGTAGCTAGAATATAATCGATCATTGGTGAAAAAGTTGCTTAGTATAATACTCATACTTGGTAAATATTACACATTTATATTCATGCAGATTTTCAGATTAAGCTACCTATTAAGACCAAGAGAATTGCACTGCTCAAGTTTTTACGCGCATGACTATATAAACATAATTCCACCTTTGACTGACATTAAGCGTTTTCATAACAAGGCCTTAATTATATACATCTGAAACGGTTAAAATACTGCAGTTATTATAAACAAAGTTACACAGGCTTCATTTATTTTGTAGATATTGGATATTTCCATTTATTCCACCATTTTGCATTAATGTTTCCACGATACATTCTTTTTTAATGCATTTCTACTATGTTCCTATGTATTGTACTTAAAGATACTGCTAGTATGTCTATGTGTATATACATATTGTTTTGACCAAAGACTACATTTTGTACTTTTATAAAGAAGTTATATATTTATATATAACCAGAATATAATTAAGAAATTGTATGTATATATTGTAGAGAGGAAACAATTATTTCATAATGTGAATGTAACTGCTTATTAAACAGTACATCTTTGTTAAATATATTATATATTTGTGTATTTCATTTTAACGAGCGTTTTATTGTGTTCATCACCGAACACTGTGGTCTGCTATAACAATTCGGTATAATATTGACTGGTACCATTTATATTTCAAGTATATATATATATATATATATATATATATATATATATATATATATAAAACGAAGATACATTCGTATAAATTTTATACGATTCTATAAGTATCTAACCTACGTCTCCTTTTAAAGAAATACAAAGGAAGTTAATAAAAATAGGAGGCCTTATTCGGATCTTAAAATTGTTTATTGATTTACTTAGTTACCAGTGAACATAAATGACTTGCATATTATTATTTGATTAATTAAGTATAACTTAATAGTAAATAAAAAATCAAATCTAGCCAGATTTCAAACTAAACAAGGAAAAAGGAAATTTTAAACTTTTCTCTTTAATCCTAGGGATTTGTTTTTTTTTGTAATATAATTGGCAAAATCCAATTACGAAACAATTACTGATAGTGAAATGTTTCTTAAAAACCATTACAGCTGAGTAATAGCATAAAATGATTTTAGTAGATACTAATTGTTTCAGCAAAAATTACAGATTCTGTTGTTTCAGCGGGAATTCGAGGAAAATTGGTATTTCTTCGTTAATTAAGACATAAATGTCTTGTTAAACTGTATGTTTTTGATTAGATATACTCTGAATTTCGAAAAGGAAATTAAGTTATTTCATTTTGAAGCACTTTGATTAGAGCGAGTTTTCCAGTTTAAAGTTTGATTTATGCAGATCTAAACCAAAAACTTAAAATTTTTAACTTGACTTAATTCATTATGAAGATGCAAATTTAGTCTAGGTGTTCGTCGAAAATGACTATAAAATACGATATTTTGTCTATACTTAGATGTATACCACCGGCCGTGTCTGATGTCTGTTTGCATAGTACATAGTGCATAGTTGTATGTCTATTGCATAGTATAGTGTACACAATTTAAATGAAGCCATGTACCGCCCAACGTTACATCATCACTACAGAGGAGAAAGGCGGGTGGAACCACCACTCTTTTGCAGCGACCAGAGAGACTCGTGTTTTGTCGATTCTCGGGGAAGCTAATCTAAAAGGCACACGTACCCTTTCTCACGAGACGAACAGACACGTTGCCGTAAAAGAGCAACAATTCCACGCGCCTTTGTTGTCTCTAATCATCAACGGCCGGTAATGTAGATTATGATTATTTGGACCTTAATTGATTTTATCGAGAAAGACATTTCAATTGTGGCTTGAAATATTCCCATGTTTTGTTAATCTATCATGAACAAATATTGGCTATTATCAAAATGTCAAAAGTGATTCAAGAGTTGTAATAATCGCATCATACACAAATATAAAAAGAAAATTATATTTGTTATTCAGAATTATTGTCGTTGGGCAATAATTAAAAGAATATTCTGTACTCTAGCCTACTCTCTAGATCGAAAATATTTTATATATTTTTATTGATGGTGGAAAAATACCACTTAATAACGAATAATTTATGAACGCGAAATTGCAGTAGCACATTTTTTCAACTATAATTGCCGGAAAACTTGACCTTTTATTTCTAGACAGAATCATCATGATCTCAAAAACTGAATTTGATCGGTAGAAAGAGATTTAAACGTAATTATTGACGTATTCAACTAATGTGTGAGTGTTCAATTAACTCTGGCCACTCTGATTAGTTCCAATACTAATTAACATTTAAACTAATATAATAGTTCTAAATTAGTCGTCGTTCCATGTAAAAAGCAAGATATCTGTATTAGTTACCAGTTTTAGATATAATTTTTCTAGCGTTTCACACTGAAGTTCGTGATTCAATTTAGACGCGGAACAAGCACTGGTGCAACCGGCGCGGTGCATTGGAGTCCGCACTCGTGGAGGTCCCAACGCTGTTTGCCCTTATTAGAGGTCTAATAAAACAATAACTAAAACCCACTTTTTTGGTTTCATCAATGATAATTATATATTTTGGCGTAAAAATCTATTTTTTTTGAATACCGCAGGAATCGTGGTCACGTAGTTAACAGGCAACGTAAATAATTTTTGTATGTCTGAAAACAGTTCGTTATATAATTACAGAGCTACTATGACTTTGTCAAGAAGCTATACTTTTTTTGGTATAACCTGAAGGAGTATTCTAAAGAAACTTTTCACATTTTCATCGTTCACGTTAAAAGCTGAATCCTACCCCACGGTCGTCTGGATATGATATGTCGATAAATGCGCTGAAGTACAGATACGCAGATTTATTAAAATATTTTACAAAAATTAGTTTATTAATTAAAAACTCTAAAAATTAAGAAAAAAGCTCACATTCCTTTTTACGAAAACAAATAGAAAATATGAACTTGTTTTTTAACGGAGCTTTAATATCAAGTCAAAAAGAAAATATATAGCTTTACAAGGCAGTAAAATTATTGGAAAACGTTGACATCGTTAATAAATTTTCGAAATAATTTTAATTAAAGGCGATATTAAGTACTCTGTTAAAAGGAGGCTCAATACATTGCCAAAGAACTGCTTATAAATTGGTAAAATTATTAATTAATTTAAATAATTAAATTAAAATCAATAAAAAACTCTAAAAAGTGCAATGGGATAAGAAAGACAGTGGAATTTCTGTAATTGTGAGTACTTAATTATTTTATGGTTATTGAGGGAGGTGAAGAGGGCCTATATGGAAACTAAGCACCGAGGCTAATTCATACAAATTTCCGCTTCTGATGTAACTCTCAATTCTACACCATTGCAAAATATAAATATTCAAGAACAATGATTAGAGGGAAATAGATCAGAGATACGAATGGAATTTGAAAACGAAAAAAGAAGTAAAGTTGGTAAAGGCACAGAGCGCGAAATCATTTGGGAGTCTTGTTACTGAATAATCTTCCAGATCTAAAGCAGGGTTACCTACCACCTAATCATTAAGTAATGCATAAATGTCCTGCATTTTTTAGTGTATACTTTATCTTTATTCGCGCTGCTTTATATGTATCATTATTATTGTTTGACAATTTTTTATCGTTAGATAACCTTTACGTTCATAAATACAACAAGTGTTGCAAACTTAAATCACTAAATCACCGAAAATCACTAAAAATGCTACAAAAAATGAACAGAATTAAAATAATTCGTTTTTAGGCTTGTATTTCGATGACGCATCCAAAAATTACGTGTCCACCTAAAATGCGAGTAATTTCATTCATATCGATTACAGCATCGAAATGATTGGAGAAATTAAATGACAGAAAAGTAGCCCAGCAAAGATCCATAATGTTTGTGTTGCAACTTTTCTTGTCATTTTTATTCAGTATTAATCCTGATTTTGTCATTGTCGATGAACAAAAACAAAATAATGGGCAAAGAAAAGCAAATGCAGGACAGAGTAAAAATTTATTAAACATTTCCCAGAAGGCAAATTCTACTGAAGTATAGGCAAAGTTTTGAATTTGTCATAAGAAAATATAAAGCTCACGAAACAGTGAAAAATAAGTCCAGAACTGTACAACCCAAAAAAAACTGTCTCGTCGAGATGTTAGATTTGCCCTAAACCAAGTGAGCAAAAATGAAATAATATGGGCGCCAAAGTTAGCCGATAGTATTGCTGTAATACCAAGCTAACATTCACACGTTCATACACAGACTACAAAGGGGTTTACGGGATAAGATTATCGAAAAAACCTTATTTCTATCAAAAATTGGCGGCTTCGTCTAGATTTTGCAAACAAATACAAAGATATGGACGAGGATTTTTGGAGAAGAGTCCTATTTACAAATGAATCTAACTCCAATATTTTTGGCAGCGCAAAAATTTGGCGCAAGTTCGCCACAGCACTTCAAACTAAAAATTTAATACGTACCGTTAAACATGGTAAGATGGTTTGAGGAACGATTTCAGCAGTTCGAGTAGGATATTTAGCTCTTAGCAATGGTGTAATGGGCAGGCACGTGTATACAAATATATAGGAGGAGGAACATTTGTAGCCTTCTGTGGATAGCTTGGATTTAGAAAGAGATTAAATATTCCAACAGAACAACGACTCCAAGTATACCGCGTGTTGGGTAAAGGACTGGTTACTGTATTCTACACTGTAATCCTCAAATAGAGCACGCTTGGGAATTATTCGCTCGAAAAATTTATTTATTTTTTTTACTTTAAAAAGTAAATAATCCCTTAAGGAAGCTATAACAAAGGCCTAGTTAGAAATCACGATATCCGAAACAGAAAATTTAGTTCTATCTATGTCACGTCATCTAAGGAAAGTCGCTGAAGTTTGGGACGGACTAATCAGCTATTAATTTAAGTTTACGCTTTTCAATTTAGTTAAAATTAGCTAAGAGATATATATTTTTCTTATTCTATTTAAATTTTTGTCCAACATATTTTTTTTTGCGAATTTACCGTTATCTATGACACAACATATTTTTTTTTGTTTATTATTCAACTAATAAATACACTGTATGCATAATTTATGTTATAATTCATTATAATAGTTTCCCCGGGATTTAGTTTGTTTGCGGTTTATATAATTTGAAAACACATTCAAACATTGTTATTGTATTTACATGTTCTTGCAGGACATTAACTTAAAAAAGTATATATGCGCGTCATCTCGACTCGTATTTCATAAGATCAAGTTTGTGTTTAGAATTTTCCTTCACGTAGACAAGATCTACTTTTTTTGAGAATTAAGGAATTTGTACTAGACTTTTGATCTTTGCTGTAAACAGTGGAATTGCTACGTATTCATCGAATGCAACTTTTTCTAATAATCGAATGACGTCATTTAAACTAATTCCATAGCAGTATATTGTGTGATTAGACGTTTTGTCCTACATACATTAAATTTATCTTTTTTGATTTAGTCCTTATCAAATTAATAGAATGTCAAAGGTCTGGCTAGTATTGAATTGAATTATGCGCTCTCACTGTACGCATGCTCAACTTGTACGTGCGATTAAAGCCACAGGCAAGTTGTATTTATTGCACGGCTCTGTTGTGGATTCATTGTTCGATGGACAGTGTGGATGTTGTGATGTGTGTTGTGCTTTGGTGAAAATCTTGAATATCCACAAAAATTTACCGTAAACGAATTATTTGCTGTACACAATGGCAGGCGATAGTATTTTACTTCAGCCGAGGAACCAGGCTGACGTAAAGATCGACATTATACCAAGTCAACCTAAAACATTAACCCATTTACCTAATCGGCCAAATGTTGATCTGAGTTTTGAAGATTTAAAATACACCGTCCAGCAGCAGAAGAGTGAGTAACCGCCTTTTTATGATCACGATCACTGTAAATGTTTAATGTACAATATTGTTTACACGACGACAATACACATACAGTGTGGATTTTGTTTATTGTTATTTGAAACAGGACAAGTTATGAATTTGCCTAGTCATTTAGAGATTTTAACCTTTTTAATTCATTTTTAAAAACTCGCGGCAGTCCAATCAAACGACAAAAAACAATGTTGATTACCTCAAATAGCGAAAACAAAATTTATATATAATTTCAATTTTTTTCATTGTTGGTTGATGAATACAAGGTCAATTTTTATCCGTAACGAGACTTTAACCATTATTAGTAATCTGCGTGATATTTATCGCACTTCGAACTTTGTATTTAAAGTGGATTACATTTTTTTTCATATTTTGTTATGCTGGCGAAGATAAGCTCTTGGTTTAGTTAGCTGAACATTTGTTACTAACTACGATTGGCTAAGGACAATTACTCCCGTCAAAATTGTGTTTTAAAACGTTGAAGTAACCCTTTATTTTTAATTTTTTTTTTTGTTTAAGCATTAACATAAAAACAAGATACATTAATCAATCATTTTTTTCAGTGTTTTTCAGTAAATCATTACCGATTTGTATCTGTGAAGGTCAACAGGAAACAAAATATCAATTATCACCAAGGCAATGTTGAGCTGTTTTAAAGTTTCCAATTAAATTGAAAACTTTATTTTTCCACGCTATTGGTGATGTTGATCACTGCGTTATAGAATGATATTTGTTAAAAACAAGTATAATTTGAAGTAATTCTTGAACTCCAGATTTTGATTACCAAAAACCGGTTTAATATTTTTAAAATGAATACGTCATAAAAACCAGTTGTATGTTCAATGTAAAATTTTTTTTTTTCCTTAGATTTTATTATGTTTTCGCTATTCAGAAAAACACACGCAATAAAATTGGCAGTGTCAAAGCATCTTGATATTTTTAAGAATTATTCCATTATCTGATGGTAGGAATTTATAATTGTTTATAGCCAGGAATAATTTGATGATATTAAAATTTTCCCAGCGCTGGTATCTGAAAAAACGAAAGCCTGTTATGTTATTGGTAAAACAAGAAATACCCATTAACCGTTTGAGTTTACATTTTCGTTGTCCAATGTTTACTTGAACTTTGGATTTTGTTTTTGTACATAGTTTTTTTCCCAACCTCCATATTGCTTTTTCCCTATTTTATCATGTCCATATAAGATTTTAAAGGTCATCTTGCAATTTTCAAATGATCAAATGATGTTAGTCAAGAATTGTAAGTAATAAAAATTGATTTTTGAGCTCAAAGTCCAATACTTTTTAAAATTGCGGAATTCAGATTATTATTTTGATTCGAAAGGAATTCTTACAACTGCTTAGATTACGTTTATTACGTAAGTGTTTGATTAACTATTGATTAGCAGTGAAGTATCGACTATTAATTATCGACTTATGTTACTGTAAATGTCATGAATGTTTCCTTTTTGTATCTTCACCAGGCCCAATTATCAAGAACGGTTTGGGGATAACAGTAAATTGTTTTTGACTTTCATAGAAGCATATTTATCATTTCTGTAGATGTTCAATATTTATATTTAATTAGATTCACCTATAGAGTAAGCTCTGTGAAATCCCAAAGGTGTAATCTAATTATAATATGAATATATAAAGAATTTCGTTGTAACGTTCTAATAAGCACGAAAAATCACGTTAGGTACCCGCATATTGTTTGTCCTATTCCTCGTTTGCTATATCTACATAAATGAATACATGCTCAAGTCGCTTAAATTAGTATTTTTAACAAAACTTCATTCAGCTATTTGCCAATGATGGCGTTGGATGAATAATGAGTAGAGATGACAAAGGCAGGTGGAATTATTCCTTTTTTGCAGCGACTAGACAGTCTCGTGTCTATTCACCTCGTGAGAATGGATTCGTGTTGCTTATTCGTGTCTCCGAAAGTCGACAAAACACGAGTCTGTCTAGTCTTTGCAAAAAAGTAATAATTTCATTCGTCTTTGTCTTCCCTACTAATAAGTTGCTTAATATACCCAAATTTATTCTCATTTTATTTGTATAACATCGGGTTGGTTTTCAAGATAAATTTACAAACTAAAAAAGTTTGATTGAGTTTTATAATTTCCCAAGTATGATATTCGAAGATGGCCTCTGCACAGTCTGCTTTGAACAGCTGTATCACAGGTGAAAACTAAAAGAAACCAAAACAAAATCTACGTTTTTCCCAGATTCTCTTAACTTTTATATTAAGAATAATTAAGTTACAATTTTGTATAAGTTCGTAGGACAATATACTACTAATGTAATTTATTATTCAAGTTCGTTCGAAAATCGGGCCTATATTTCAAAAGTTGTTGGCCGCTCTTTAGTACCAAGCATTTCGTGCTGTTTTAATCAGTTGAGTCATGAGATTGATAAATATTTTTTAATGTGCCTGTTTTATCACGCGCACATGGACGATTGCGCTATTAGAAAAAGGGAATAATGCACTTTGAAATATATCAAAAGTTACGTATTAAAGTATTTGTTCTATTTTCGTACATAGTGATTATTTTGAATATTGAAAGAAACTTTAGATAGAGTCTAAATTTATTTTCAGTGTGGATTCTGAAAAGGCTAGACTACAACAATTATAGTTGTTTATTATTTTTTTTTGTTTAATGATTTTTTAATGAATTTAAATGATGTGCTGTTAACTTTGTGAATCTATCTTTGAATTTTCATACAACATAATAGTATATTTTACATTCCTGTACTTTCTACTTATTCACTAAGATATTGGCAAACAATGGAGACCAGAATACCTTCTTATTTTTTTTTATTCAAGTCTAATTAGTGGAGCATTACAAGACAGAAGATCAAAGTTGAAGCAACTTTGTAAGTTTTCCAAGCAACAGAAACCGGCTTCTTAAATGGATGTAGGTCTTTTCGAGTACGAAACCTGGTTTCAATTATGCACGTTTTTGTGAAATGTTTGTTATTTTTTGAAGTTTTCAATCTAGTGAACATTTTAATCTATAGATCTATAGCAATTGGTAAGATTTGATAAATAATAAATAAATTATACAAAACCGTTTTGTGTTTTAGCATTTGATATATTAAAAATTCCCAAATGTTAACGAATTGTACTTTGCATTTATAATGAGTTATAGAGGTTACACATATAGCTTCGGTAATTAGTAATCATTAAACAAAACTATGTTCTGGAGGACGCTCGATAACCCCCGGGACAGGACAAACAAGCTTTAATTATATTTTTTCAATTTACATATGTATGTACACTTAACGCTATGATGTATATATATGGAATAAAAAGCAGAAAATTCATTTGTTAACAAGAATGGTACCTATATTCTGTGTATTTACATACTTATGTCGGTAAAACCTGTCTAGCATGCACAATAACCTGTACTGTACTTGATAGTATTGACACTGTTTTTTTTTGCTATTATTTTCTATACAAAAAAGGTGCCTAATTCATTAATGTGGTAGTTGAATGATTGAGGAACAAGGGTCTGTACAGAATTAACCCATAAATATATTGAATTATATTAAATGTTAATAAAATAAATATGTGATAAAGAGGGTAGGGTTTGTTGTTTCCTCTACTTCGGAAAGCTTCTTTAGGCATTTTTTATACGCCCACGCATGTATATAATTATTTTTGAATGGCTTCCTGCCATATACGAGAATGTCCCACCGATGTTCTATTGGATTTATCTTTGGAACTTTTTGGTGGCCATTCGTTATAACAAATTTCACCTGTAGAATATAGAGCCAGTACCAAATAGGATCTTTATAGAGATATTCCATGAAGGAAATCTTTCTCCAGCTCACCATTAGATTTGTTCGTATTCATCAGATTTTAAGCTTAGCAGAGAACAAAATCCGTTTCCAATTATCTACAGAGCCGAAAAGAACCTCACAATTAGGGACGACAAAACCTCAACCTCATAATAGCAACCTCGAATCCAGTCTGAATCATCTTATAGATGACCACAGTGGGTCAAGCCACGTAAAACGCTTTGGACTTTGACACTTAGTTAAACAAAGTAATTCCATGTTTTTGTCTCTGTGATATCTTTAACTTTCTAACCTTTTTCAATTTTTTTCTCGCTTTCCTTTCATTTCCTAGCTCTGTTGGATTTTTGTTGTTGGACTCTGTTGTCTTGTAAGAACCTCTTATAAGACCTCTTGTTTTGTGCATTTTAAGTAATGTTTATCTTTCATCAGTAATGTAACCATTTCATCCAGTTTTATTAACAGTTATTATATGCACTATTTTTTCATATTTCCTTTGAATATTTTCTAAACGACATTCACCGTTCACTTGTATCGTTTGATCACATACGCATACAAGTGTATGGAATTTACGCCTCTGCTTTCTTCTTTAATAGTAGGAGAAAGAGTTAATATAGTATAACGGTTTACCTTTCTCCACACTCTTTGAGGAATAATGTTTGTTGTAATTTCTAAATATTGTCACTTTTTCTTTTAAATGAATCGGTTCTTTAGTTATTTCTTCAACACCTTAGTTAGGTAATGTTTCGCTAATAAACTAGGGAAAGCATTTTTACATAAATCTCCTGGTTTTAATTATCTATCAATTTTAATTATTGATAATGTGTATAATTAGAAAGTTTGAAATTTACTCGTGAACAACGGAAAAAGACAGGGGGTTGCGCGTTACCGTACTCTCTAGTTATTCATAGCAGTTGGCCACTATTTCAAAATAATTTCGATTCGTCCTAAGTAATGTTAATCTTTTGTATTCTGCAATTTTGTCGTCATCCGTTTTGTTGACTTTTAGGAATTGAACCAAATATTTTATGGTTTCTAGAATAGGTATACTGGGGAAACGCGAACAAACATCGAACGATACTAGTTTCTCATCTTCTAATTAATTATTGTTTACCTTATTTATAAAATCTAATGAATTTTCTACTTCACTACACTTAATTGCATTTCTATGTTCCTTATATTATTTCGCATTTGGACAATTTGTACGTAGGTGAGTTTATGCTTGAAGTCACTCTCTTGTAGATTTACCCGGTTTATGGGCTTTTGGTATACACACTTGCAACCGTGCAACTTGTTTGAGATTGATAGTTTTAACTAAGTGTCTTGCGATTACAAATTTCTTAGTAGTTTTCTGGCTAATTCAAATTAATTTATGTGGTTGTAGTAGGTACAAGTAATTTATATACGGTATTTTCCTTTATTTAATTTGCTTCCAATGTATTAATTATTTAATAAGTACATTGGAAACAGATAGGTGAGTTACTACTTTCCATTTGTAACAAAAACTTCCAATTCGCCAAACCAATGCAAAGTATAATAACTTCAATTTCGAAAAATTATTGAAACGATCAACTTAAGTACACCAGCAAATATATACGAATAAATTTATTATTACCAACATCTCGTTTATAGAAACTGGCAACGGAGAACGCATTTAAGAGAAAGCCAATGATTATTTAGTCAATTACAAAATATCTAGCGCTGAAATCTGCAGACTTAAGCCAACGTTAACGCACGTCATTTATATACTTTGTTACATTACAAAACTACTATGCTAATTATGTAAACTTTTAAGAGCTGAAAGGTGCGGAATACATTAATGAACATATCGATTCTAACACATCGAGATATCTTTTTACGTATATAATGTGGCTCATTTGAAATGGAAGCTGATTTTTTGAATGATTTTTTTTAATACATAGAGGATCAAAATATCTACTTTCCCACAACATTTCAGTTCATCTACATTTTCAACGCATATTATTATTTTTCGAGTTTGAAAATAGCAAAAATTTGTTAGCGATTTTTTATTTAAACATGTTTATTAATAAAAAAGTTATGAGAAAATCATTTTTCACAATTAACCGCAAATCCGCTTCTTACAACATCTGCTGATCAAGGTAGGTCAAAATTTATAAAAAAAAAGAAAATAGCTAAAAATCAACTAAATATTTCCACAACATAAAATTGCAAGCAACTATGTCTTAAAATGCTAACTATTATAATAACACATCTATAGTCCTCTCTTTCTATTATCAGGGAGCTTGTGTATGTACATTTCTTTCCAACTCGACGGATCTTTGTACTAGTAACTTGAAACTGTATAATTTAAATACAAATATAATTTTAATAAGAACTGACAACCGTGTTCACGATTCCCATAAGAGCTGTACCGATTTCTAAGGTGCGAACGGACTGCAGTAGATTCCAAATGTCAAAGTAATAACCAAAGTTCTCCACCTTCCATGCATTCCACGAAATTTGCAGAGACTAAACAGCCTCATGTTTATATGTATATCTCATAAGGTTAATAAAGGGTTCGTGTTGCCTACTGGTTTCCTTTAGAGTCGATAAAATACGAGTCTGTCTAGTCCACTAATTTCGCAAAGCGCGTGGAAAGTCGAGAACTTTAGTAACAAGTAATATAAATTAGCAATATTGTTTTTTTTTAATAGTTTCATTTTAACTTCACTCTAATCATTAATTGTAATTGTTACTTCATCAAAAAATTATATAACATCGATATTAATAATTTATAAACGAAATTAAGTGACATTGATAATGTAATTTCTAAGAAAGAAAGTTGATAATGGCTGTTTAATTATTACTATTACACGACATTGAAATTGTACGTCTATCTAGAGGCAACGACGAGGAGCGAAAGAGAAGTAAATAGAATTGTGAACATGTAAAATACGTGCAAAGAGTCGAGCAGAACTTTGTGCAAGAATAAGATAAACTTGGGCAGACGTTACCCTTCAACAATTGAGAAGTGTTTTATTTAATACACATTCAGAATTAAAAAATGTTGATTTTTTTTTCTTTTTAAGTTTTGAATGCCTTGGTCGGTAGAAGCGAATTTATGAAAGAAAACACTCTAAAGTTTAAAAAGCAATTCTTATAACTTTTTTTATTAATAAATATGTCTAGATAACATTTTGGTTACAAAGACCTGAATTCAGTAACGTAGTCAGATTGTTAATAAAAAAGATCGCTAATAAAATGTTGCTATTTCGAAATAAAAAAAAAATGAGTGTAGCGTGCCTTGAAAATGTAGATAAAGTTTTGAAATTTTGTGTAAAAGGACAACTTTAAGATTCACTACGTATGAAAAAAAATCGTTTCATTTTACTTTTACAAGGGCGCTTCGATTTCATATGCGTCACATTGAACATATACGTCTTATTTTGAAACAAGAATGTTTACAACAAAGCATAAGATTTCTTGGCGTGTCATATCAATCTCGTTGTCTACTTGTTTTGTACATCCAACGGCCTAAAAAAATCATTCAACCAATTTAAATTCAATCTTCTTTTCCAATCAAAGTTTTAAAAATAATTTGCATATATGCGTTGTGTTATCTACGAATGTTTTCGAGTTAATTAGTTTACATGTACGTACAGTTTTCATCGGAATTATAAATATGTATTTATTTCTGGTTAAATTTATATTCTTTGTTAATTTAACTATCTGAAATCAAATCACGTACGTGATCAGAATGTTTATTGCGTAGGAAAGCTGTGGTAGATGTATTACGTGTATTACAAATGATGCAACTATCCGTTAACATATATATTCATATAATCAAATAGTGATGTATTTACAGAAACAGTTTACACCTCGTACTTTGAGGCGTTTTCTTAAAACTGAATTTAGGGAAAAAGGTTGTTATCGCAACATAAAGAATAATTTAGTTTCTAGCGTAATTAAATTTATCAATCCCGACAACGACCCGATGAGACCTAAGGCTCTATAGTTAGTACGTCCTACAAACGGAAGATATCAGCTTCAATATTTTTTTTATAGTTCATATATAATTACAAACCACAATTATACAAAAAATAATATGAATTTAAAATTGAATTGCAGTGAATCAGAAGCATAATGATCCTAGAATGATACCTGGCAAATATTATTTCGTACTTAACATTAATACTTTATGAAGTAAAGAACTGTTATTGACGCACAATGCTTGCAAATATAACAGAAAGACCCCACGGAAAAAAAAAACTGAAAGCAACATAGTAATTTGACAAATGACGATTGACGGCGTAAGTGTAACTTAATCTCAAACAATAACCAGCAGCAAACAGAAAAATGTTTCTTATATTACCTAACGTTGTATTCTTAAAGTAAATGAGCTATAATTCTTGCCTAAAGCATAGTTATAAATACTAATACTTAGCTTTATTTACTGCGCTAATAACTTAAATACATCAAACTTAAACGTTCGAAATTAACAAAAGATGGAAAAAAAGCAAAACAATTACGTAAATATGGTAAATATACACTCCGCCAAAAAAGTATCGCATAAACTAAAAAAGGGCACTTATAAACCAAGATATTTTTATACGTTCACAAAAAGTTTGCCTCGTGTATGTGAACTATAAAAACACTAACAAAATCATGGAACATAGCTTTTTTACTTTTTTTTTCTAAAAGAACACATTTAGAAAAATGCATATGTGTAAGGTTTGTTCAGTTATTTATTGAAAGTCTTCCTATACGGACAAATTTTAAAGTGCGAAGTCAGAGTTCTGTACCAACGCTTTTAAAACTAAAATGAGCAATTTAACTTCAGAACAAGTGGCTGCTATAGTTGCTTTAATCGAAGATGGACGATCTCAAGCATACGTTGCTAATTTGATGAACATCAATCAGTCAAGTGTTTCTAGAGCCGCAGCCAGATATAGGGAAACAGGCAATTACAGTAGAAGGCCTGTACCAGGTCGTCCAAGATGTTCTACTCGCCAAGATGACCGCTATTTACTACTACAAGCATTACGTCGAAGACATGTAACTGCGAGACAATTGCAGAACGACTTGGCTAGAGTCAGAAATACTCGTGTGAGTACTCAAACTATTCGGAATAGGTTACGACAGAGTGGATTAAGAGCTAGAGTAGCTGTAACAGCCCCTCGTCTCACTAGGAACCACCGAGTGGCTCGCTTAAGGTTTGCCAGAGAACATGTAAATTGGAACATTAATGACTGGGCCAATATACTCTTCACAGATGAGTCATGATTTGGTCTTTACACCACAGATAGGCGTATCTCAGTGTACAGACGAGACGGTGAGCGCTATTCGCAGTGTAATATCAGACCTAGACCTAATTTCGCTGGTGGCTCTATTATGGTTTGGAGAGGCATCTGTTTAACAGGTCGTACAGAGTTAGTACCAGTAGACAGAGGTACACTGACTGCCCACAGGTATATAACGGACATTTTAGAAGAACATGTAGTACCATATGCGCCAATTATAGGAAACGAATTCATGTTAATGCACGATAATGCACGACCGCATGTTGCAATAATCGTCCAGGAATACCTTAACGATGTTGGTATTCCAGTTTTAGATTGGCCTGCGGTAAGTCCGGACATGAACCCTATCGAGCACGTGTGGGACCTCCTTCACAGACGGATACGAACCCAACATGTTACCCCAGCGGACCTGCATGGACTAGAAAATGCTCTCCGTGACGAGTGGGAGAATTTGGATCAGACTTATATACGGAGGTTAATCGAATCTCTGCCAAACCGTATGCGAGCGGTCATAAGAGCCAGAGGTGGCAATACTCAGTATTAAAAGCTACTGTTATGACATTTTTCTTTCCAAAATTATAATTTCTTGTTTTAATAAAAATCTCAAGTATGAGTTCTTGTTTTTATTTGGCCTGTATTTTATTTAAACAATCATAGAAATTATATCTTCGAGCGCATTAAAGTATATTTACAACTTTATGCTACAAACAAAGATTACGCGATACTTTTATGATTCAAAACTAAATTATGCGATACTTTTTTGGCGGAGTGTATATTAAATACTTTTCGACTTTTAAAGCAAACTTAGGGAGGTGATGCTCTGGGTTATGCGCAATGTTACGAATGACTTACAAGATTCAAATGTGATCGTCACAGTGAACACATTTGAACGGAATCTTGGAAGTGATAACATCGTTGGGAAAAGTATACCAATAGGGTAGGAGAGCCCTTTGAAAGGTACAAGGACCTAGTCATCTGTAAAATTAATAATAATAATAAAAAAAACAGAGTTCGATTATTTTCGAAACAAACCTCGTATAGAAATAATAATCATTGAATAACAAAGTTCGCTAATGCTCTAGTTTTGTTGCTAGATTGATATTTTACTTTAAACCGTTGCTGCAATGTTGAATATATGTACCTACTCTATTATTATGAAAGTCTAAAGAATATAAAAAGTAACTTATACGATCACATTAAAAAGAAAATAATGCCCGAATTCAGCTATTTAATAATAAATTAGTAAAGAAGAAGAATGGTATTATTGTATTGCTTTTGTTCTTAAATAAGTATTCAATTAAGCCTTCAATAAGTATTCAAAGCCTTCAATACAGTTTAAATATTGAGAATGAATTAAAATAAATAAGAAATAAAATTGTTTTGTATGATCAACCAATCAATTCAATTGTGAATTGGCATCTAAGACTAATTGTTGATTCTATTAATTTTATTTTTTCAGCTCAAAAAGAAATCTTAAAATGCGTGAGTGGACAACTAAGATCTGGGGAATTAACTGCTATTATGGGCCCCTCCGGAGCAGGAAAATCCACACTTTTGAATATTTTAACAGGATACAAGTAAGTGATTCTTGGATAATTTGCAAATAAGATAACTAACCTTGAGCGTGTGGTAGATTCTGCAAGTCTTCTTGTATTAACGAAATTGATTTTCTATGTTTGTGAATGTTTCTCGCATAAATAAACCGGAAGTGATTTTTATGTTTTTCTGTTAAAGAATTTTGCAATTTTGCGAGTTATATAAACAACGTCAAGTTCACACTTAGACGATTGAAATAGCTTGCTAAACTAAATGTTTGTTGATTACTTCCTGTATTTAGACATTTTATTACCTTTGCGCCTTAAACATACTTATACTTAAAAATAATAGAGATCTTCTATTTTATGCATAAAAATTAATTGAACACTTTCAAAAAAGAAGTGGTCATATTATAATAACAGGATGTACTTCGTGAGCACAATTTTGGATTAAAATTAGTGGCCCTTAAAATGTGATTGATTAATTTCACTAACCGGTTGCCTACTCTCTATAGAAATCTATGGTTACTATTATTCAATGTTATTGAATAAATACATATTAATAAATCAATAGATTTATTCTTTTGGCACAGTCGTTAGCAAACATGCCTATTGTATACATATAGGTTTCAGAATACAGTCAAAATGAGTAAGACATAAATCCTTTCTCTTTTAAATGCCAAAGTAAGAATGATATTCAACTGCATATCTAGAACGATGCCTTCGTTTTATTTTTAAAGATTTGCTTGGTATTTGTTGATTGTAATAGTGGCAGATTCGGGCTTTCGACAACCTTTTAGATTAAAATTGTATTGATTTATATATTTTACTATATCAATATGTCAACGATGTCATTAGTCGTCGCAAGATAGCATCATTTGCCATTTTCTTAATGAAACATCCTGTATATAATTGCTTATAATATCTAAATTCCATTACTTTGGAAATACACAACAATTTCAATGAAAAACTATTTAAGTAACCCTTCGAACTGTTTTCCGTCTGTCACTTCTCAGCATCCAGGTCTCGCTCCAAATTCGGAAATCGCGCTTTGCTAGTGTCGATCCGAGATACCGCGTCCTGCATTTAAGATTCTTTTTTCAAGATCTTCTAGAGTTTCCGGGTTGGTGCAATACACAACACTTTTTAAGTAATTTTAAGTAATCCCACAGATAAGAGTCTAGAGTTAGATCTGGTAATCTAGGGGGCTATTTAATGCGTCCTCTGTAAACTATCCATCCTCGCCCAAAACACTCATTTAATGCTATGGTGCTCCATCAAGATAAACGTTGTTTCATCGGAGAACGAAATATGATTTACATGAGCCAGTCTGAAGTAATATGAAGTAATGGTTCGTCTTCTTGTAACTTCTGAAGCACAAAGTAACGTCCCCATTTTATTGCTTTTGAATTGGCCCAGTTGACCATTCATAGAAAAAGTTGTAAAAGAAACAATGAAAACTTGATCAACTCTAGAGCTAGTCGAAGCGTAGTAAAATGAAATTTATTGGTTGGAAAGTATCACGCTTTGAATTCAATGTAACTAGGTAACTAATGCACTACAAGGTTTCCATTTTAAATGTATATCTAAACTTAAACTCTACTAAACTAAAATAAAAATTAATAATTGTTTCGATTCCTCATTACTCAAGAACCAAGAGTTGCTTTAGCATACATTTTCTGAATCATCCTTGTTTTTATCAGTTACATTGCACACAACTGCATTATTATCTACATACATAACTAAAAAGAAATATCAATACTTAAGTCAAGAGTTGTTAGTGTGTATCCTACACAGTGCATGCTTTGTGCAGGCTTTCTGTGAATGCTCTCCGAATTGCATTTCAGTCTGCGCAATATATTTCATCATACACTAGGAGGGATTAGACAGATTGTACGGTAATTCATTATCAATCCATGGCAACAGAGCTATATATTACAAATAATGAAGGTTACTTCATTAAAAGAATATGGTTAGCTTCCTGGTACATTGTTAGTGAAATCCTTTTGGCCAACAAACAATTGATGTTTACCTTGGAGGTAAACGATCGGTAAGAACCCTGAAAGAGGCTTCTTTTCCATTTGAAAACGTAAAAGATGAAGTATTCAAGTTGATTAGTTTAACTAGCCAACAGTAAATTTATCTGCGCAATAGTCCAACTATATATATATATATATATATATATATATAATTTTATAACTAGTGCATTAAAAAACAGGTTCTATTAAAGTTATAGTTACACCAAATTTCTTAACAAGCTTCGTAATAAATGCATACGTAACATTTATATTACTTCCTAGAGCCACGAACGGACACTTTTCAGTAGCATTTGCTCCTTGTTTGATATTTTATTTCAAAATATGTATGTACGTACGTCATTTAGGTACATAATCATCAACTTAAGCGCACGTAATCGTTGACCATAATAAAACTTCTGTACGTAGACGTTAGCATTTCTATGACGTATATAAAAGAGGTTAAAAATATCACGCGGATGGTTCAACTTTTGGTAGAATTTCTAGAAATATGACACATCAAAATGATACTATCGATACGTTAAATTCTAACGATTCAATATTCTGCAGACAAAGTTATCCAAAGAATCATGAGTATTTAGTAAATATGTTTTTACAGGAGGCTGAAAACAATTTGCATGGACCAATATATATATTTATTTTTTGATGACACCATTACCATGATGTTTCTTGTGCAAGAAACATATACATACATGCCTATAATAGTGATATCGATCTTAAATGTAAAATTTTACAGAAATTCTAATAATAAAATGCTTTGTATGTAAAATTTACGTAATACCTACATATGGTTTGTGTAATTTAATAGAAATTTATTCCTTTTTGTTATCTCAAGTACATATATACATGTTTCATGTCAAATGTTGAATTATTTACAAAAAAGTTCTCTGCTTTTGATGTTGTGCAACTATTAAAGCAGACAGTATACGGGAGAAATCATCCAATTTCATTATTCAAACTTCCCGCCGGTTAACTGCCAATATCGATCAAACCAATAGAGAAGAATAAAGCAATTTTCGTTCATTCAATGCAAATCTGATATACTGCTTTGGAGGTGATCGAAGTACTGTAAATCCGAGATCTTTTATTTCGACCGGAAAAGTTGGTGAATCAAATCTTGTTTGGCCTAAGAATTAAAACTCGTTTCCTCTGCAAAAGCTAGTTTCAATCTTCCCAACTGCGAACAGTGGTCCGGTAGCTGGTCTTCTACTGTTTAAACATCCTTCATTAAGTTTTCTGATCGTTCGTCCAGGAATTCCTACATTTTGAACAACTAACTTAGAGCGACTTGCTTTATTAGTGAAAACTAACCACTTTTAGAAAGGAAAAGGCAAACTTAGATTTGTTGATGCGCTAATTTTCTCTAGAAGATTATTTGCGCTGATTTAAGAATTCTTGTTGTTGTTAGGGGATGCACCCCGCACTTCTAGGCATTACCATACCACACTAGAATTTTGCTGAATCCATAAGTGCAGGTATCTGCCAAATATGTTATTGTTACCAGACCTACGGTTATATTTCCTTAGCTCTCGACCAGCTTAGCCAACTTAGCTCTAACCACGTCGACCGGATTTAGACAAGTTAAATTGAATGTGATTATCAAACAATACCCTTTTTATTTTAATTTCTCTTATGGAGCGTTCAATATAAAAACTCAGAATGTCTAAACAGCAGTATAGTATGATATGAATATAGTATGACTTTTTTAAAATTAATATTCTCTAATTTGCGATAAAACTAATTCAATTGCTACTACATTGAAGTAATTTTATGGTTTCCTTTCTTTGTATATAATAGATTAGGTATTATCTGATAAAATACATCACACGAATAAATTTTAATGAAACTGTAGCAATTTTACTAGCCATGCATTCATTTATTTACATTACGTTGTAGACGCGCAAACTTTAACCTGATTAGCATTTGCAGCTCGATACGATGAAGGTCAATTGTTTGTACAAAAAACTTAAAGTAATTTATTTCAAAAGTATCCAATGAATTTAATATTTGCTTCTAATCAAGCAGATGTAAACTGGGAGAGGCATGCGCGGATATTTTTTTGCTAAAAACGTTTTTATTTATTATATATTGTAATTGCTGGGAGTACCTGCCATTTTAAAACAAGCTTTATTCGAGTATTTCTTACTAATTTTCGTGAAATGATGCAAATTTATTCCACGATTTGTAAATTATCTTAGTATATATAATATAGCGTTATATAATATTTTTTTGAAAGATTTTGCTTCCTATGTAATTCAAATATGTTGTTTATTTTGTTAACAGGACTAGAGGTTTAGAAGGTAACATTTACGTGAATAACTCACCAAGAAACTTAAGTCAATTTAGGAAATTATCGGCATATATTATGCAAGATAATCAACTACATGCTAACTTAACAGTAGATGAAGCAATGACCGTTGCTGCAAAATTGAAAATTGGAAGTAAAAAGCCAAAGGAACGAGAGGAAATCGTAAGAAATTTGTAAACTTCTTCGAGTCCCAATAATTAACGTTTTATTTTATTTTCTAGATTAACGAAATCTTGGAAACTTTGGGTCTACGAGAACACCGAAGCACAATGACAAGTGGCTTGTCTGGTGGTCAAAAGAAACGTCTCTCTATCGCCCTAGAACTAGTAAGCAATCCTCCAGTTATGTTCTTCGATGAACCAACAAGTGGTTTGGACAGCTCATCTTGTTTCCAATGCATCTCGCTTCTAAGGACGCTCGCTAGCGGCGGACGTACAATTATTTGTACGATCCATCAGCCGTCCGCGAGATTATTCGAGATGTTCGATCAGTTGTACACCTTGGCAGATGGTCAATGCGTATACCAAGGTTCCACTAAACAATTGGTACCGTTCTTGGCAACGTTAGGCTTGCAATGCCCTTCCTACCACAATCCTGCTTCGTTTATTATTGAAGTTGCTTGTGGTGAATATGGGGACAATACCAAGAAACTCGTGCAAGCTATAGATAATGGGAAAGAGGATATTAAGCTTGGGAAACCGTTTCCCGAAAGGGCTAAGGAAGTATTGAATAATGGCGCTGAAAAATATCCAGAAACGCAAAAGAATTTGAACGAAAATACACCTGGTGAAAAATTCACTAGTACATCGAATAATATACATGTTGGTTTTGAAGGAGTTGTTACAGAAGTCTCTAAAGGTGTTTCAAGTAAGTATGCATCGAATGTTTTATTATTTTTGTGTAATATTCAAATTCAAATTACTCGAAGTAAAACTGATTTCTTATTTCAGATGGTTCTCCCATGGCAAACGAAAAAACTGAAAATGTGGATTCCTCGCTCTTGGATAATAGTGAAAAAACACCTACTCAACAACCGCGTTATGGAACGTCACAACTTAACCAGTTCTTCATCATACTGAAAAGAGCTTTACTTTTTAGCCGAAGAGATTGGGTAAGATGTTTAGAAAGAACTTAATATTCAAACTGCTAATTTCTAATTTATTTTGTAGACTCTTATGTACCTAAGATTGTTTGCTCACATATTAGTGGGACTTTTGATTGGTGCTTTATACTATGATATTGGTAACGATGGTAACAAAGTACTCAGCAACCTAGGTTTCTTATTTTTCAATATGCTGTTCCTAATGTACACCTCGATGACCATTACGATCTTATCATTTCCGTTGGAAATGCCGGTGTTATTAAAGGAGAATTTCAACAGATGGTACTCGTTGAAGTCGTATTATCTCGCAATCACATTATCTGACTTGCCCTTCCAGGTATTGATTTTCTTTTGGTTATTTTGAAAATCGGGATAATATAAGTATTTTTTTATTATAGACTATCTTCTGTATTGTCTATGTAACTATAGTTTACTTTATGACTTCACAACCACCTGAGACACCAAGATTTGGTATGTTCTTGGCTGCTTGTTTGCTGGTATCTTTCGTCGCTCAGAGTGTTGGTTTAGTAGTCGGTGCGGCTATGAATGTGCAGGTAAGGATATATATCCCAAGTTGCTCGCAAAAGAATATGTTAAAAATATATCTTTCCTTTCAGAATGGTGTATTTCTAGCACCAGTGATGTCGGTACCGTTTCTATTATTTTCTGGTTTCTTTGTTTCGTTCGATGCAATTCCAATATATTTAAGATGGATAACTTACTTATCGTACATCAGATATGGATTTGAGGGTACAGCACTTGCGACTTATGGCTTTAACAGACCAAAATTGATGTGCTCTGTCCAGTATTGTCATTTCAAAGATCCTACAACAACCTTAGAAGAGCTGGACATGCAACATGCTGACTACAACGTTGATATTATAGCCCTTATAGCAATATTTTTGGTGCTCAGAATCACTGCTTACTTCTTCTTGCGTTGGAAGTTGAAATCTAACAGGGCTTAATTTAATTAGACAGATTTTTTTAAATTTAATAATCATGTTACAACTTCTTCTTATTAAGGTAATGTGTAAGGGTATTTCTATTCATTACATTAAATCAATTATGTATATCATGTATTTAACATTAATCATATTTTAAATGAAGTAGATGTTAGATATTTTTATATGCGTATAAATACGTGTTGTAAGTGTTGGTTAATTTATTAGTCAATTTATCATTAGTTAATAGGTGAAATGTGTATAATGGGCTGTGATTGCGTTCATTAGAATTTTTTGTGTCGTTTAACTTGCCACTACAACACTACACATGAAATTTACGAAATAAATGCGAACAATATATTTTTATAATTCACAATTTTTTACTTGCCTTTATTGTCTACTGAAGGTACATTATTGTGTAAAACAATTTGTTAATATAAATAAAATAATTCCAACAAAAAAAAACGTTTTTTAATCAATAAATTAAAAATGCATCCTTTCTCTGAAATTAGAAAAAAAAAACATTTTAATGAAAATCGGGTTTGTAGTAAAATGGTAATATACAGTGTCTCCGGATGGAGTTGATGAGGATCAAAAATTGGTATTTTACGATGAAGTTATTCTTTATGAAAAACAGCAGATAAAAAAAATTACAATGTATTAGTAAATTCAGAAAACGTAAAAAGAGAGTTACAAGAGCGATGTGTCGGTATTTATATTTTAGCCAAAATACCTATAAAATAAAGTTGTTTGTATAGTCCGTTTCACTTTATTTTAATCTGACTATTGAGCAGATAAAACATTATTAATTAATACAATTATACACATATTAATTATTGTATTTAAAAAGAAATTACAGGAACATTACAAAATACGCCTCTGTGCAAGTCCCAGCTTATTGCATTGTTTGATTACACAAACGTAATTACCTGCTCAGATAGTCAGATTAAAATAAAGTGAAACGGACTATAATCCAAAATTAAACTTAAATATAAAATTTAGAATCGGAATTTTGACTTCCACGTTTTCCATTATTTTTATTTTAATCCATTTATAAAACTTTATATTTATAAAAACTGAGAGTGTGTGTGATAGACGACGGTTTATGTTTTTTTTTATTCTCAAACTGTCAATTTTTTTCAGAAATCTTTATGCCGACGTGATTATCTGTGCTTTTTTGAGAATTTTCTGTACTGCTCCTTCCGCACTTCTGGTGCAGCATTGGTTGACAAATCACTTCGAAGGAAGGTGATGGGAAAATTACGCCCAATTAATCTTCCTGCTAGATCTAGTATTACATCTGTTGTGCCCAATTGATTTATTGGATTAATTACCGACGAACTGCTAGGGGGTTTCAAGAAATAATGTCAGAGCATAGTTGATGACATATACTAAAAAACACATTTAAAAAATACATTTTTTTTAATGTGTTAAAAATTCATTTTGTAATCTTAGTACCATTTAGCATTTGCTAGATTCTATCCTTTATCTCCGACGGAGCTTTGTTTTTTAATGTATATGCGGTTTCCTCGCTTTTCTTTGTACTTTGTGCTTATTTCAAATCTGCTTGTTATTCTTTGTACCTTTCACATAAGGCAAAAGGATATTTTATTGTGTCATTGCATACGGTTTTTCGAATATTTAGGTTTAGACAAGCTATATTTTTGTACGTATAAGTATAAAAGTATTTGCTTCGTTATGCAGACATTTTCGTATTAGGAACCCAACTAATATTTATTTAGGAGCTGCAAGACCCATTAGAGTGACTGGCTTTTTAATTGTCGATCAACATCTACCGTAAATACGACTCGACTCCCGATTTCCCGGTTCTCCAAGCGTCTTTCGGGCTAATATTTATGTGTGTGCTTACATATACATCAGCAAACCTCGCTTGGCTCGCTCCTTGTCACAGCCCCCTTAATATATTGAGAAAATCATAAAATCCGCATTGTGCGAAAAGCGTATAGATTGTTGGGCCACAAGCACCAAAAATATTGCGTTAGCCGATGCCTAGCTTTCCCCGTACAATCCGAGCAAACGCTGTATCTGAAGCCGGCGCAGTGCGGAGATAAATCTGCGGCAAAGCCCGTTGATATATTTTATTTTAAAATGCAATTTTAGCAGATTCTTTCATTACGCTGCGGTTGCATTAAATGCAGATAAAATAATTTTTAAATTTTATATACAGATAAAAAAAATAAATACAATGTTTAAAAATATGTATAAATATAGGTATAAAGTATACAAAAAATATTAAATAAAATAATAGGCATACAGGCAGACAAAAAAAAAAAAACGAAAAAACAAATAACACATTCTTGAAAACAAACAGAGTTTGTAACAACACTCATAGTCTTTTCTGTAACTATTTCCATGATCAATGCGGTAACTTGTTATGTACATATATGGCTATTGAGTGTTTGTAATCTGACATTCCCAAATATTTCTTTCCTTGAACGGCATGGTTTCTCTTTTAAATTGAAGACGGCCGTAACTATGGTTTTCAATGATCTGTTGGATGATCATGTTTTAGGTTATATGAACTAAGACGTTGAGATCCTTAAGGTTTTCAGATGTGTTTTGAATCCATTGAAAAGCACGAATACAGAAATAAATAAACTTGCAACGATTCGTAAAGAGTCTATTAGGCATTTGTTAATTTATTAATAGGATGGAGTAACGAGTGAAAGTTGGAGTTAGATACAACAATAATTTTCAAAAAGATTATGTTCATGAGTTCATTATTACTAACCATTCAAAGTACAGCATGTAATGTACCATTCATACCATCAGAATTTACGATAAATTGTTGTGAATACAACTTAAAAACATAAAGATACCAAATTCCAATTACATTTTGTATGTAAGCTTAATTTTGGATTACGAACAAAAAAGCATTCTGTCTAAAATAATAAATAACAACACTTCCGTGTTATGGAAAGATTAACTATCGGTTAATTAATAAAAAAAAAATAAAAACATATATTAATCTTTCCTCTTGTCAACTTACACCGAGGGAATTGAAATATTTTGAAAATATTGAGAATTTCTTCTGTTTCTTTAACGGCCGGTACTATGAACTTCTTATTAGAGCTTCGATTCAAAATTTACTCGATTGAATATTACTTGGAGTTCCTAGCAATACAGAGAATTTGTCTTTTTTTATGTTAACTAAGGCCGAAGAAACAAGTTAAACTTAATGAAGAAGATTGAGAATTGGCTGATACTATTACTGTACACCGAATTTTTTCAGTGATAAAAAATATATATTGAATGTTACTCCAAAACTGTTACAATTTAGTAAATAAAAACGTCAATGAACAAATTTTCTGAACGAATTTCTTATGACAATGCTTAACGTGGGCACTGTACAATATATACATTGCCTTACAAATTTTATATGAAAAAAACGGTGTTTATTTGCTTACATGTTGATGTTGTATACTAATTTCAATTCCAAAGTATTTTATCAATTCAGATTGATAATATCTTAAAAGCTACGAGTCATTTTCCAAGATTAAATCAAAATAGCAGCTAACCACTGGAACAGTACAAGAAATTAGAATAACGGGTATTCGATAAACCATAATTTTCAACTATTACTTTTATGCGAATTAAAGAATTTCAAATTAAATTTAATAAACATGCTATTATAGCGTCAATTAGTAATGTAACTGAGTGTTTCATAATAATTTTAATTTGATTTACGCGCCTCACTTCTAGAATTGTGACATCTAGTTTCAAACGTTACAAGTAGTGTGTCAACCTCTTCCGCTTCTTTACGTCAACGTGAAAGGTATGTTTTTATACTAATTTTGTAAAAATCTTCAATCATCCACAATAAACTAGTAAACTCAATATTATTAAAATCGTTTTAGTGTTAGATGTATAGCTTATTATAGCTATTTTGTTGTATTTATAACTTATATTACTTTAATAGGTTTTTGATCTTGCACCTTTACAGGTTATGTTTTCTTGTTTTGATTTCATAGAAGTTATATCTTACAAAGCATTGTTATTATTATCACGTTAATAATCAGGTTGCAATTAATGTGAGCCTAACGTACTTTTCTTCTCTTTTTCAGTAAAATGAAGCAAATAGTGACGAATCAAACAGTCAAGATACCAGAAGGTATCACAGTAACTGCGAAGTCCCGTGTTGTTACAGTTAAAGGACCTAGGGGAATTCTGAAAAGGTCGTTCAAACATTTAGCCCTCGACATTCGTATGTTAAATCCCAGATTATTGAAAGTAGAAAAATGGTTTGGAAGGAAAAAGGAATTAGCTGCTGTAAGAACGGTATGCTCGCATGTGGAAAATATGTTGAAAGGTGTTACAAAGGGATACCAATATAAAATGCGTGCTGTATACGCTCACTTCCCTATAAACTGTGTTACTACAGAAAATAATACGGTTATTGAAATTAGGAACTTCTTGGGTGAGAAATATATCCGTAGAGTAAAGATGGCCCCAGGAGTCACCGTGCAGAACAGTGCAAAACAAAAGGATGAGTTAGTGATTGAAGGTAACTCATTAGAAGATGTATCTCGTTCAGCTGCGCTTATTCAACAATCGACAACAGTGAAGAACAAAGATATTCGTAAATTTTTAGATGGGTTATATGTTTCCGAAAAGACTACTGTTGTAGAAGATGAGTAGGGAGTATTTCTAAGGAATAAATAAATGTTATAAAATATAAGTGTTCTTTTTACTTTAAAATCCTATTAATATCTAAAGTAGAAATAGTAGTAATTTTAGTTTTATTTAAATTGGTAAATTAAAAGTACTGAAATTAATTTTTATATATTTAATTAATACAGAGCGACACCTTTGTTTAGGTTTATAAAATTACATTGTAGCTCAACTACATCAATATAGATGTCGAACATGATCTAATTTATAGTATGAAAACCTAATTTGTTCATAAATTTTTTTTAGATGAGCGAATTAATTATTTACTTAATTATAAATAGGCAGAATAATGTTATTTAGAAGTTTCTCTTTTAAATCCGATCATACTCGAACAATTTGTCAGCCTAATTTTCAAATACATAAACTATTTGGTATAAAATAAAGTTTTAATTATTGTGAAATAAATCAAAAAGGAATGTATGCATTTCTGCGATGAAAGTGAAGATAATTGGTGAATAGTAGTTTATGTAGCAAGTTAAAAATATTTTACTTTGTACATTCAAAAGAATCAGTATGTGTGGTTATGATTATTTCATGCCATTAAAAGTTATTCCATATAACAGGCGCAACTAAAATAATCTTTTGTTTGGATATACCATATTGTATGCAAATGTATTTTCCAAAATAAGAATATGTTAATAGGCTCCGTTTCTTTAACATTTACATAATTGATATGTGTAGTCGTTTACAGCATTTTAAAGCAAATAATTTTATTAGCATGAGGATGTACAATAATAACTGCTTTATTATGGTTAATTATAAAACATTTTTGTAGTCAAATAATATTTTATGTATAATTTTAATATTTAAAGTGAAATGAGGAAACTATTATAATTTCCGTGTAATTGTTACGAGTTAAAGAGAAATAATGTTAGATATAATACAGCATGTCCTTCGATATAACCATTCGGTTTTTGATGATTAAAAGGGATTATTAGCGACTATTTACTACCTGGTGCCGTTTACATTTTAAACAGTATTATTTTAAAATAAAAAATTTAACACTATCGTAAAGTATGCATGTGGAGTACTAATAAAGATTCAAGAAACTATGTATTCGCGGATAATAATATTTCGGTAAGTGATTCGAAAATGTGTTTCATGGATGCTCAAGAAGGAAAAAACTTATTATTGCATATGCAGGATCTATGAATGGTTGGGTTGGTAATGTATTCTTGTTTGCAAAGAACATCATAAAGGTATGACAAGTTCCTTGTTTCTGTCTTTTCCTTCAAAAAGTGTTACTGTTATGGATAATGCCAGTTATCAATCACGACAAGTTATTAAAATACCTAATAAGTCAAGAAACAGTAAAATTTTTAGAGGAGCGTGATCTTTATTTTGAAGCGAATTACTTGAAGAAAGGAGCCTTATATACGATAAGCAATATTTTATTAATAATGCTGCAGTTGCAGCAGGTCTCACAACATTACGTATACCTTTATATGACTTTAATAACTATTTTAACAGACTTTAATAGCGATTATATAAATCGACAATTAATAGTATACATACTAATGGAGTGACGTAAACGGTAAGAAATAAAAAACTGCAAAAAAGTAGACATCGATTATTTAAATTTTCTAGTCCAGCATTTCGTCTAAAAGGAACAACAAAAATATTTGCACAATTGGAAAATATATTATATACTTTTCAAATGCAGAACAATTGCTCAGAATAGAAAGAGTGCTGAAAGAAGATCAAACTAAGTGTAAAAATTTCGAACCATTTTAATAAATTGTGTGATTGATCGAATGCTGAGCTAGGATGTAAAAGTCTACGACAGCGTTCTTCTTTTACAAATGTCTGTTATTAGGGACTGGCGTATTAGCGTATTGACGTAGATAGGAAGTTAATTACAGCACTTTCCTCATGTATACTATAAGGCTACAATGTACACGGTACACAAAGGAAATACACTAGGAAATCGAAGCGTTGTAATGAACTTTTCCTGGTAAACAACACGAGCATCAGCGCACTCTGCACGAGACAAGCCTAATTGATTAATCCGGGACAGCTGTTCTGAGGATAGGTCAATATTTACTTTTAACCGAGGGTCAAATGATCGACGTATCCTCGAAACAGCTGTCTGGGATTAATCGAATAAACTTGTGTGGTGGGGATTGCGTCGATACTTTTGTGTTGTTTGCCATAGTACCCTACCGTCTTTGCTATCATTATTTAACCTTTTTCAGTACACAAGCTTGCAGTTCTTCTGTATCATGAATCGAATGGATTTAATACTTTATTTAAGTCTAAATTTGTTTTTTTTTTTTTTAGCATATATCCAAATAATCCAAAAAATTATATTGCAGTATGTCTGTTTTATTTTTCAAATTTTTGCGTTGAGTAATAAACAAGAAGTAGAATATCTATATAAAGTAAAATAGATGCACTAAATAATATAACCGTTCTTTTGCGCGTAGAAAAAACTGATCGATTACTTGATTTGTGGAATTTTCTAGCCACATTCTGTCCTAATAATTTATTATTTATAATGGAAGCTTTCATATTATTTAAAATATAAAGAAGTGATTTTCCCGATGAAAATATTCATACATATATATCAAAAGCTTTCTGCAAATTATATACTGAGTGTCATTACAAAAATTTTAATTCCACTTTCGGATATCAATAATATTCGATAGAAATAAGAACCCGTCACTGGAAATATAGAAACGGAAGGCTTCCTCTTTTTATTCTATCAACTGACCATAGAGTCAAAATCATCCAGTAATCACCTTGACGTTCAAAGCGTTCAATTTACAAATATTCAGCTTCGATGGAATTGCTAAGACACTGAACAAGCTGAAATCCTAAACATTTATCTTGTTGGTTACTTTACGTTGTGGTTGCGTAAATTGAATTATGCGTTCCTTTACCTAACATTTAAGTACTTCATATTAAGTTGAGCTGCTTCACTTTCTAATCACCAGCAAATCGTTACAATTAGTTACTTTGAAAAAGGAGGGCGAACTTTATAAATTTGACAGGGGGTGCTATATAATTACTGCTTCTTGCTAATTTATAACATTTAATACATTTTTGAAGCGATTAGATATATTCATATTTATTCGTTTTATGATTCGTGTTGTCTACTGATATCGCCGAAACTTGACAAAACTAAAGTCTGTCTAGCCCCTCTGAAAGTATACTTGGCTTTACCATCATTAGTTATAACTTTATGATTTTTATAAGAAAATTCGATTAATTACATTACTGCAATTAACAAATATATATGTATATGTCGTGCGACGTCGCAGGAAAGAATTTATGTTGAACATTCGATGCTCATCAACGTATTTTTATGTATTTCCCATAAGTCAAATGCATATGGAATCTCAAAAAGAAATAATATAAAATCGTCAAAACCATGTTTTAAATTAATTTAGTTGTTTATTTATTAAACAACATAAGTTATTGTTCTACTTGATTCTTCGATTCAGAAAGTGCTAGCATTGTTATCTTCATCAACTATGGAATCTTTATTGATCCTCCATTTCTTCGTGTAGGTCTTGAACGCCTTTGGCAGAGCTCAATAGGCAGGTAAAATATTTTTTTATACCGAGGATCCAGTTTGTCGACTATAGACAATAGGCGAAGTTTATTTGATAATAGTTGCTGGATCGATTAAAACAAGTTTCGAATTAATTTTTAAGAGGTATGGTATCCTTTTTTTTAAGAGTATAGGCGTTTTCAGTTTGCTGTTCCATGCTAGGTCAATGTTTGGACACAACATCGATGGCTGATACCCATTACCATCAATGGTTCCGTGGTTCAAATCATATGTTTGACCAGATATTGTGATATGTCTGTAGGTTCGTAAAAATGATTTGAACTATTAACTATAACGGATAGGCCAATTAAATTGAATTTCCAGTATTTAACGATGCAAAGTCTAATACATATATTAATGATTTTGGTATCTATAGAAATGAGCTGGATTTTTAATTATTTATTTTTAGTTCTTCCTTTAAGAGTACGTAATGTTTAATTTTTAAAAGATTAGGCTTTGATGGCATGCACTTACTATCCAACATCTAGATCCCAACGACTACCATACACCCTCTGATATCCTGTATTTAGGCTATTTTTAGGTAATTAAAACAACTAGCGTTTATGAAAACTGGTATGTCATGGTTTCATGTGTTTTATTATATAAATAAATATCCCTTACATTCTTAATATTTTAAATCACAAACATCGATGTCAAAAAAACATATCAAACATTCAAACAATAAATAAAATTAATAAAAAAAGTACAAAGTCTTTGGCAAATCGTCTGTGCAACACATACAAAAAATAGAAAAAACCGAACTCAGTCAATTTCAACAAAATGGAATAACACGTCAGAAGGATTTAAAAACGTCCACGATTAAAATATGTACTCGGCGTCGGGATTTCTTGGGGCTCCATCGGCAAGCATAATATCGTTAACGTAAATATCGTTATTCAAATCTCTTACTGGTCCTATATTGTCGATGTTGTCTTTTCTTATAATTTCGACATCGTTATCGATTTCATTACCTTCTGAATGGCTTAGAGGCTGTTCGTAAGGCGCTGGAAATTCTTCCATAAATTCGGTTTGTTTGTGGGTGTTGATCATATCGAATGCTTCGCCGGCAAAATCATCGCCCTAATGGAGAAACATGTGCATGAAGAAGTGAAATGTGCAAACATATCACGAGTTAACATATAGAACAGAATACTTTAAATGAAATTAGCGATATAAAAGCATTGTGAAAAGCATAGGAGATAGCGTTGTCTAAAATCTGCATGAACATTAGTATGGTATTGTTCTTCGTAGAATATGCGTGAGCATGCATGATTATTAAAAGTCTTCTATTTTGTTGTAAGTTCAACGTTCGAAACCCGCACTACAATCCCTCTTTATTTACTTTTACAATAAGCTTTAAGCTTCGGACTTTTGCAACTCTGTGCGTTTAACTTTTTCTCAATCAGGTTATGTATATTTACTATTTAATTAACTGAAAATAATTTTATCTTGTTAATATCTCTGCAAATTAATGGCGTAGCCTGTGCACATATACTTGAAAGATTTTAAAACTTTCTTTTTTTATAATACAGGCGCGTTTATTAACATAAGAAAGTAAACAAAGAGCACAAAAGGCTGCGTAATGAACAAATGCAGACATGCTTAAAATTCACGAATATTTGAATAAATAGCGGTTAGTACGAACAAGAAACAAGAGCTGAAAGACATGCCAATGTATTTTAGTCTGAGTAGATGGTTTATTACGTGTAAGTTGTAGATTTATATAAAACTAGTAAATTGTATGTTAATTGTATTTATTCGTGTTAGTCAGACTAAAATAAAAAAATCAAGCGTTTATGTCAGGTAAACTTTATTTATTATTTTTATGTACAAATATTCACTCAATACGGTACAAAAATAATTCATCTAATTAATTTTATTGTCATAAAATCAATATCGGTATTATTTTTGCATCTATAAAAATATCTAAACAAATCAAAATGCTGTCGCTAAGACTATCGATGGAAATTATTTTTATAGTAAGTGTAGGTAACATATTAATTATTTAAAATTAGGTGGGTATTGTGCAGGTCACGTTAATAGATTTTTAGGCTTGGCGCAATCTTTGCGGTACTTTATCTCTACCAACCTCATCAACATTAGGAATTTCGTTTTCTCCGGAATCTCCCAAAGGTTCACGGTCTCTGGAAGCTGGTTGGTTGATGGATTCGGTATCGGCTTCTGTTGTTCCACCTGTCTCTATGGTATCGGGGTGAAGCGGTCTCACGTTGATGAAGGATACTTTTACGTGGGAGGTTCCAAAATCAGTATCTTTCTTGTATTCGGTCTCATTGACTTCAACCTTGTGATTTCCGATAATCTGTTAACATAAGATAATGGAAATTCATAAAAAATTCTTGGGTATAACGAAAATTTAAATTGCTTAATCTCATACTACAACCTTAGTCTTATTACCTTAGTATATGACGTCGTGTTTCCAGGTCCCAAATCTTGGAAGGTTGAAGTAATTCCCGCTGTGCGATCTCTAATAGTTTGTCTAACGGTTGCAATAACATCTAGAGTTGAATTGGTTTTATAAATAGGTTACTCAAATTTAAACTGTGCATTCTGGCTTACCTTGCAACCGCTTATAGAAGTCGTCCAAAGAAGGATAATTGTTGAAGTAACCAGTGTCTACAATTGGTCCTTCCCCATCGAATGGATCAATATCTATATCGGAAGGATCGAATCCTACGTTTGATAAGTCGCGAGCTGTAAACAATAAACTGGGAGTTTTTAAACTGATTTTTAATTTAGCTCTGTTTATAATTAAGTTGAGGTCCTGCTTAAGTAATAGCATCCGTAAGACTATCTGTTACAGAGTTTTTAATCTAATAAATAGTAGTGGTGGCTTTTATTTTTTTAGTACAGATTGATCAGCAATACATATGAAAACAAAAATATGTAACACGTAGTCATTACTTAAGAAAGGAACCATAGACATTTTGAATTGAGTAGATATTAACTTGGAGAAGAAGAGGAAATGTCGCTGTGTGAAGGTGGTGACAAAAACTTTTCTATTTCTAGTGTTGTAAGCGTATAATGGTCACAAAATTTGAAAACAAAAAGAATCCTTCTTAACAGACTTTTTCGGAATGCTTAAGATTTACATCAACACGTGTACACCGGTGTAACATTTCCTTTCCACAACCTGCACTTGGAGAATAATTACCAACGCTACGGCAAAGACTGATAAAAATGCCAAATGTTAAACAATAAATTCATTGTCAAATTTCCGTTTAATCTGCGTAATTTGGATGAATTTACTCAATGCTACTAATGTTTGAGCTGGCGTGTTCTTAAAAAATTGGGGCGGTATTTTTTTTGATAAATGTAAATATGAAGATAAAAATAAAATAATATTTTTTATATTTCCTTGTGTCAAAGAACAAGTAAGTTTGATATCAGGTGCAAAAAAATGATTTTTTCAAGTCAAGGAAATGTTCACTCTTCTTTAAGAACAACGAAGCGTGTCTTTTGTGGAGGGCAGGCGTTTGTGTCTCTTAGCGCTAGATGGCACCAGGAAGGAGGGTGATACAAGCCGAGAGGCAATAGCGAAGTGGGTAAAGATATTCTCGCAACCGCGTTGATGACGCCGGGTAAGTAGAAACAGGTCGACTGGTTAGGGCCTTTTCTTCTTACATTGCTTATGCGATGGGCGATTCCACCAATACCCTGAGCTGCTGTGTCAGCAGATTTTTTGTTTGGTTATGTATTTAGGTAATCAGTTCTACGCTGTTTGAATAAGAACGTGACGCTTTTTTCATTTAAAAAGTTAATTTCTTAAATGAAAGTAATCAACTTGGTTGTTTTAATGAGTCCATTGCCATCCATTCCTTAGTTCAAACATATTCAAACAATTTTGTTGGTCATGTGATGTTTTTTGAGTTAAGGAAATTGTATTATTTGGAAAATATCTTTGGTAGTAAGTAATATTTCTTTGCTTGTACTGAAAAATATTATTTCTTTTACTCGTATGAAATATAGATAATATTAACATATTTTTCCTTAGCTGAAGACATATAGCCAGATGAATTGATGATTGACCTTCAAGTAATATCCTCCTGTGTTTGTTTGTTTTTATTATGTAATTGCTTCACTTCTTCGAATGCGTTGATATATTTTTTTTCTAGATTAAGTCACGTTATCAAAAACAACTTATTGTTAAGCATTAAAGAGTTTATTTAATTATCGATAATACATAACAATGCGTTTCATTTTTTATTGACATTATCCACTGCTCCAGTAAATTACTTTTTAAAGGATTCCAATGCAAACCAATTATAAAATTAAATCAGAATTGCTGCGATTATATTTTTATGCATCGGTAACATCAATATGCGTTGCGCTCATATTTTTCATGTAACAAACATCGCATGCTTAAGTACACAAGCAATAATGGATTGGCACGTTTCTACAAGTAAACACTCAAAGGCACATCGTGTAAATGTCACACCATGTTTGTACGTATTTTTTTGTATGTAAACTTTAGTTTTTGAGGTCATGAAATACAAGGTAGCTCGCTTTATTTTCTTTAAATGCACATTCTTCTGTGTTAAACGATAAGCGTTAGGTAATATTCTCAAGAATGTACAAAACATCGTTAAAATAAATGTAAATTGTACCGGGAAGGAGATTTAATTTGCATTCAACCCTTTATACTAGGTTTACGAGTAAATAACAACTTTCTTTTATTGATCGGTGAAAATTGCGATGACTTGCGAGGTTTGCATTGTACTGGAACAATTGTTTCTAATTTGATTTAATAAATAGAAGTAAAACTATACGTTGTCTTCTGTTATTATAATTGATCTAACAGCAAATGTTATGATGAGTTTGTATTAATATATCTATTAATTCGCTTTTTTTACCTAATACAAATGAATATAAGAAGGTATAATGAGAGACATATGTGTATCTGTTAAATAGAGTGTGGTCTCTTATCATATTAACAACGCCAATGAAATCGATTATTTTTAATCAAAGAAAAATTCGTGTACTTCATACATTAGTCTTGGATATGCAAACCTGAAAATGATGAATTTGTCATGTTTGAGCAAAATTTAAGTAAATACTTTATTTGCATTCATTTTAGAATTATCATTCATATCGTTGGACGGAAACCGATAACTGATAGTGCATATCTCTTCTGTATCAGACTCACTTTTAGTTCATTTTACTTATTCTCGACGTTTCCTTATGAATCTTTTGTGAAATTTATAGTGAAATATCATTTTTCAATTTTCAGTTGTAATGATTGAGTCCAAATTCTACTTTTGTTGCCTTTTAATTTGTTCAACGTATATGATTAGGTCACTAAAATATTTATAAATTATTAAACAGGAGATTTGAAGTGAATCATCAATAGAAATGATTAAGAAATATAGCAGAAAGAAGTTAATATTAAATTTTAATTAATATCATAGGCATTTGATTAGAAAAAATACGTAGAAATTCAAGCCACATCTTCCCAATCTTTCAATATGAGTTTGTTTCAGTTCCTTCCCTTAAAATTATCCAAAGAAAACTGCATGAGTATGTAAGTTATAAAAATATGTGCTCAATCCATGTTTTGAATTCGAATCAAATGGTTAGAGATCCAGAAAGACCAACGTATTTATTTTAAGTCAATCTTAATTGTAGATTTTAAACACGATACGCTAATTGTGCTGCTTCGTTTCTAAGAAAATTGTATCTTTAAAATATTTTGAAACATTTGACAAAATTTGGTACAGATAGTCCTTCAAATGCATGGCTGGATGGGAGGTATTGCATTGTTTATGACTTCTAACGTTAGTCTACGTCAGTTTATTTATTCTTTTTGGTAAATAGGGCTTAAACGAAGTTTGCCTCGGGAATTCTAAGGATCGCTCTTGCGAAGATTCATTCATTTAGCAATTTTGTATTAGCAAATTCAAATTTTAACACCGTATTTACGGTATGTTCAAAATTATTGTAAAGTCTTATACACTCCGCCAAAAAAGTATTGCATAAACTAAAAAAGGCATTTATAAACCAAGATATTTTTATACGTTCACAAAAAGTTTGCCTCGTGTATATGAACTATAAAAACACTAACAAAATCATGGAACATAGCTTTTTTACCTTTTCTTTTCTAAAAGAACACATTTAGAAAAATGCATATGTGTAAGGTTTGTTCAGTTGTTTATCGAAAGTCTTCCTATACGGACAAATTTTAAAGTGCGAAGTCAGAGTTCTGTACCAACGCTTTTAAAACTAAAATGGGCAATTTAACTTCAGAACAAGTGGCTGCTATAGTTGCTTTAATCGAAGATGGACGATCTCAAGCATACGTTGCTAATTTGATGAACATCAATCAGTCAAGTGTTTCTAGAGCCGTAGCCAGATATAGGGAAACAGGCAATTACAGTAGACCTGTACCAGGTCGTCCACGATGTTCTACTCGCCAAGATGACCGCTATTTACTACTACAAGCATTACGTCGAAGACATGTAACTGCGAGACAATTGCAGAACGATTTGGCTAGAGTCAGAAATACTCGTGTGAGTACTCGAACTATTCGGAATAGGTTACGACAGAGTGGATTAAGAGCTAGAGTAGCTGTAACAGCCCCTCGTCTCACTAGGAACCACCGAGTGGCTCGCTTAAGGTTTGCTAGAGAACATGTAAATTGGAACATTAATGACCGGGCCAATATACTCTTCACAGATGAGTCAAGATTTGGTCTTTACACCTCAGATAGGCGTATCTCAGTGTACAGACGAGACGGTGAGCGCTATTCGCAGTGTAATATCAGACCTAGACCTAATTTCGCTGGTGGCTCCATTATGGTTTGGGGAGGCATCTGTTTAACAGGTCGTACAGTGTTAGTACCAGTAGACAGAGGTACACTGACTGCCCACAAGTATATAACGGACATTTTAGAAGAACATGTAGTACCATATGCGCCAATTATAGGAAACGAATTCATGTTAATGCACGATAATGCACGACCGCATGTTGCAATAATCGTCCAGGAATACCTTAACGATGTTGGTATTCCAGTTTTAGATTGGCCTGCGGTAAGTCCGGACATGAACCCAAAATGTTGCCCCAGCGGACCTGCATGGACTAGAAAATGCTCTCCGTGACGAGTGGGAGAATTTGGATCAGGCTTATATACGGAGGTTAATCGAATCTCTGCCAAACCGTATGCGAGCGGTCATAAGAGCCAGAGGTGGCAATACTCAGTATTAAAAGCTACTGTTATGACGTTTTTCTTTCCAAAATTATAATTTCTTGTTTTAATAAAAATCTCAAGTATGAGTTCTTGTTTTTATTTGGCCTGTATTTTATTTAAACAATCATAGAAATTATATCTTAGAGCGCATTAAAGTATATTTACAACTTTATGCTACAAACAAAGATTATGCGATACTTTTATGATTTAAAACTAAATTATGCGATACTTTTTTGGCGGAGTGTATTAGAGTCATTTATAGGAATAGGTAATTAGCATCTACACTGTATACCATTCTTTTTTAGATAGCTAGATGTTTAGTAACATGAAGGTCTATATGTTTTTTTCCTTTTTTTTTTAATGAAGTCTAATTTAGATAATTAATATTCAAAATATAATGTATTATGATCGATAGTTGTCCGCTAAGGTTGTTAATTACACGACGTCACCTTTCTGCTGATTTAGAGGCAAAGAATTCCTAGCATCCTTCTTCTGTCCCCAGGGCATTAGCAAAATATGCTTCCACTGAAAGTGCTTCATTGATCTAAAAAGGTGGCAATTAAATTGAGCTAAGTCCGCGCTGTGAACTGGATATAGTAACAGCTCTATCTTAGAAATATTTTAGCTTTTGGGGCAGTAATGGCTGCCGATAATGAAAATTAGAGTTCAATTATGAAGCTTGGACTGCCTTGTGTATTTCTGTTGCATGTAGTATACATGTGTGTAGTAAGTAACGAAAGTCCGTGAAGGGTCAAGTTTATATGACAATTGTTGCGCATTGAAAATGCCCCACATTCTTCAGCGAAAACTACTTGCAAGTAGTCAATAGTAGGTCTTCCGGAACGTCGTTCCTCTCGAAGACTTGTTTAACCATTCCCGAATTCTTTAAACTAGTTTTGTGCCATTTAATCAGAGGAAATATCTCGCCATTGACATTTCACAGAGTGTACGAGCAGTATCAACAGCGCTTCTGCTAATTTCCAGTAATGACGCGCAATTGTTGGTATTATTGGGCATTTTATGTCTGTAAATAGTGCATAATTCTAGATATATTCCTAATATAACTTACTGTTATTTTCATACACAGCAATGATGTCTATTATAACAACAAGCTTTTGCTTCACCCTAACATATCGTTTACATTCGAGGAATTATTACTTTCATATAGTGTTAGAAAATAAAATGTAATAATTTTAGCTCTATGGACTGAAGGCAATTAGAAAGTCTACGTTGAAGACCGATTTGACATTTAAAGACGCCATGTAATTACCTGTAATCATTTTAGGTACAATGAACGTGTCTGAGCGTAGTTGTTAACTTATATTTTGAATGATAGAAGTGGGTCGTTTCTAGTCTGTATAATGAATTTAATTCATTCGAAGCATTCCAGAAACGTATAGAGCGATAAATTCTTTATTAAGCAAACGCATTTTCTTTCCCGAAACATTCCGTCCTGCTTTATCATTTCTTCGTTGTGTAGACAACATAGTTAAGATCATTATACACATATTCCAAGTATTTAATCGAAGATTGCTAATATCTCGATGAGGAATAGGTTAGGAATCCTACTTAAAATACGTTGGAAATTGGACAAAATTATAGGGAATTCTACTTTGAGAGAGTTTAATTGAATGTTTGATGTGTACGTACTGTACCTCTGCGCCATTATTAACAGGATAATATTCAACTTTCGTTCTCATTTTTAATAAAGCATTATGCAACAGTGCGTGGAAATGGAATAATAATTGCTAATTTCCTACATGTAACAATGTCATGAGGGTTTTACTAATTAGATGTATCCATCTGTGATTAGTAAGTCACATTGTATTGAAAAATACGTATGATTCAATACTATCTGTTCGATTTTCTGCGTGCTTAAATACAATGAATCATGTTATCCTCTTATAAAATTCAGTAATTAAAAATGTTATTTCCTATTTTTGTTAGTATTCAAATAATAATAGGATGACCTTAAGAACTTGATGTGTCGCATTAATTCCGAAAAAATGTCGTTAAGGAATATTACTCTATTAAGGTGTTTTGCCAAGTTGTTGGAAAAAAAGCATTTTTAATGCTTAACACGAGAATGTGACAGAGAAATGTTAGCAATTTGGATGCTATGTTTGAAGTCATGGTTCGTACTGTACTTTTCTGCTTGGTATCCTGACATAATTACCTACGATTGCATGAAAATAATATCAAAGTTGATAACGAATGTGAATAAAGGAAAATATAAATAAACAAACAGTAAGAAACCGATAAACAAATAGCATTAAATTAATTAAATACCGTATTCTTGGCGTTATTATTTAAAAAATCACAATGAAACGCAATTACCCTTACCACAACACTTTATTGACGGTAAATGCATGTTCGACCGTCCTTAGCACTAAAACTGAACTAGCATTTCAAGCCAAAAAACAAACCTTTTTATATGCTTTTAAAGTCATAGTAGACCGATAGTGGTCATGTCTGACTTAATAAAAAGTAAAAGCTGGAATTTAAGGGTCTTAAATGTGAATTCATTCAAATATATTTAATATTACCAATTCTACGTATTTTGACTGTGCATTGCTGTTTATGTGCTTAATTAACTTTATATTATTAACATTATGATTTTTTTCAGTATATGCTAAATTTAAGAAGAGTCAGAGCACCTTCCATCTTCGCTCGGCGTTAAGGCGACTGGTGATATCTGGTGCCATAAAACATCGATCTCGCTTTACTGCTGTTACTATGAATTTGTTTTCAATATTGCTGCCGCCGACCAATTCGCTTCCAGTTGTAGAGATTTCCGTTTTTTTCGTTTTCTAGTCAAAGTGCAAATTGTTTTGATGAAATACTCAATATTCCTGAATCTCCTTCGTCTTTAAGTGTACAGATGACAGGATTGATGTTAATTCGATCGGGTATGGCTTTCTTTTTATAATTTACTGTTCTTCAATTTTTGCAATCAGTTTGTAATCAACAACCCTTTTCAAAATAGTCAACACAATTTCATGACTATCCAAAAAAAAAACAAAAAAACAAAAGTAGTATCACTTTCTCGGCCGATGGAATAGTCTTCGCCCTTTTTTAGAACCGATTTATTATTCCCAGTTCACTGTTTTGACTGGGCCTTGGCTTCAAGACTTCATCTACAGCTATTAATCAATACCGAAACATCAATTCATTTCGGGTAAATTGCTTCAGTAGGGCTTTGGATATCTTCATTTAAATGTGTTTTTGGTCCAAAGTGAGCAAGCGCGGTTAACGTTCTTGGGCTTAAATTTTCAGATAAAAAATAACATGTTCTTTCGAGATCCCCTTCTATTATATCTTTCGCATTAATTTGGTGAACTTTTCCAATGTCATCGGCAGTGGTTATAGTTTCTGGTAATCCCAAACGTTCATCGTCAACCAAACTTGATACGACCACGGTTCAAATTCAATTGCCCAAAATTTCACTGTGGTAATCTATGAGATAGAGTCTATTTTTTTCAAAATTTTCGACCAATGGACGAATGCATGCGAGCCATAACATTGAAAACATTTAACTTCGAAAAGTGCAACTTTGCTCGGCAATTACGATTAAACTTTTAAATGAAAAAAGTGTTAACATTACTTCTTTTTTAATGAAACTACAATTAGATCATAGGTCTCTTCATCAATAAATATTGATGTTATCCGAAACATTTCTCTAAAGTAGTATTCAGTCAAACGACGGCTTCGTTATTATTATTATTATTAAAAGTTAAAGCAGCAGTTAAGTTAATATGCAATCGATCATTTTGATCATTCATTTTCCATCTAGAATGATGCAATTTTTATATAAACTTAACTAACCGTACTTAATGTCAATTCTATTTACGTCGCAGCATGCGGTCTATCACATATATGTGTATGTGCCTCCGACAGGTTCGCTTAATCACAAAAAAGAATCAACTCGATCCCGGAAATGTTTGCGTTACGTAGGTTGCCCGCTTGAAAAGCTCAACGTTACAGAATCGCATCGGCAGTTCAACGGAGACATGCTACATACCTGTAGTATGTGTAACCAACAGAGTAGAAGTTGATGAAGGTCAACGATGATCACTTCAATAGGCGCAATGCAGTTTAATGGTTGCCTGGCAATTTACGACTTACGTAATATTTTTGATTGCCGTCCGCATACGTTATTTTTACTCAAATATTGATGCGAGTATTTCGACGAAAGAATTTCGAAATGACAATCACAGAAAACGATTGTATCCGTTTTAAGAATACGAAAAATTATATTTCGAAATTAATACATACTCTATACATTCATAGTTATGACGACACTGTTTAAAGATGCAAATGTTAGTAATGAAATTCTAAGGACGTTTAGAGAACGCGTCAGATTGTGAATCGAATTATATGGAACTAGTGTTACTAGTTGTTTGGCTTATGCTTTTTTTTTTAATTTAAATCTAATTACAAGCACAACAAATGAATATTACCGTTTCTAGATTTAAGTTCTTCTTCCCGAGAAAAAATACCTATACAAAAGTTAACAATTATCTAGCACACTCTGTTTATTATTATTTGTTTAGTAGAATTGGTATTTATTATCTAAACGTTCTTAAATATGAAATTATTAAACATTCATTGTCCGTTTAACCGGTATTTTTCGTGGTATTCTATTTTAAATGAATTTCGAACGTTTGAATGTTCGAGAAACTTAAATGGTAATGAATTAAAAATAAAATAAATCTTCGTCTTCTAATTTACGTCATTGATATTTCGTATTGATTTACTTTTCGTTATAATTACATTGGTACTTCGCATAACCTTGTTCATTATCGATAACCTCTTTACGTTGCAAACATTTTTAAGCTATCAATATGGGAGAGCTTGGTAATATTAATTTATTAATTTAAGCTGTATTTTAATACCGAGAAATTTTTTTAGAAACAAATGAATTTCAAAATCACGGCAATTTTCACATCTAGAGCTCAGTGTTAGGGATTTTGTTGTTATCTTATAGAATGCAACTATATCCCAGAAACAGGTAATTTTTCTGTGTATAGTGAAAATCAAATCGATTACGGGTAACGTGCAGTAAAAGCACGGTGTTTCTAAGTGAAGAAAATGATTGGTTTATATACCCAGGCGATAAATACAAATAGAAGTAGGCAGGAATCAGCAGGTCGCGTAATAGTATAGGGATTGTTGGCAAATAGTTCCTCTGCATTTAATATTAATGGATGTTTTTGGTATTTGATAGACAATTAAAAGACAGTTTAAGAAATTTGATAAGTAGGCGCCATATTGGTATATACATATAAGTATTATTAGCAATATTACTTTTATATACATTTAGTTACTATTGAATAGAATATGTAAGTAGCAATTTATTCCTTTGCAAGAATATAATTAACTTCGAATCCTCACTAGTTTAACTACTATTTGTGCTCTCTAGTTATGGACTCTTCCTGTTCGACTTGCTACTCAAAAAGTGTAACGTAAAGGGGATGGATTTTGGAGGATTTCATAAAAACTAAGGAAAACAAATACAAATAACTAAAACAAAACAATATTTTCTCTATAGAAGGTTTGAAAGAAAGTGTTTACAACATATCAAAGAAGGGTCGCCAAATATCAGCAATAAAATTCAACAAATCTAAAATAAAGGGTTTCTCTTTAAATTATTAAAGGTCAACCTAAAAATTAAATATGTAGATTTAACGTTTTGGAAATAATGGAAGTTCATTGCAAAAATAAATAAAATGTTAAGAAAAATGGACGCGAGTATTTTTAACATATCCCCTGTTAACTCGCGAAAGCATTCACTATAGATAATAGTTTAACTGATTATCTGTATTCGTTAAAAAAAAAAAAACTTCATAACAAAGTAAAAGCATGATCCAAGATGTATAAGAATAGGACGTGTGAATGCAATTTGAGTGATACACCTCCATAGGACGTTAAAAAATTGACGCCTTCTATTGTTTCTAAAATGCTGTAGAATAACCCGATGACAAACCGCCGTGAAAACAACCAATTCGTTAATGAAGAAGCGTCGCATTACCAGAAGAACTGAAGATCAACCAAACAGAGGAAGACCTGCGAAATGATAGTGTTACCAAGTTTCATAGCTTTCACGAATCTAAATGCCTTCAATGGCGAGAAGGTGTTTAATAAAAGAAGGATGCGAAAATCATGTCTTCACCGCGGTAACAAAAAGAATTGAATGAAGTATCCTAACAAGAAATCAGGAAATTGAAGGAACGTCGAAACACACGACAACCGTCGCCGGCTCGTTTCCTGGAAATTTGAAACATGTTATAAGACAGAATGCGTTCGGTATGGGAGTTTTAAAGATTAAAACATTATTAGGCAGTAAACGTTATATTAATATGCATAGATGCAATACTACTATCTCCTGCACATATTTAATACGAAATAACAAAAACAAAAAGAATTATTTAAGGTTTGTTGAGGTCGCAAAATATAAATTAGCGAAACAAAATAATTCAGTTTTGTTTTAGTTAAGTAATGTTAAATTAAGATACTGTGTTCATGTAACATGTGTACATGTTTCAGGTTTCGTTCATTTTCTCAACCTAATTTTTCTCACGAATACGATAAAATAATTCGATATTTTATTTGTTCTAAAACATATTCGCGGTAGTTTATGACGCATGTCGAAAACATAACCGATATTGTTGAAATTAAAATTGTTGAAATAAAATAAATTTTGCATGCCAAAAGGGTGAAACAGTTGGCTTGACGACGTATCGTATCGACTCATGAAATTTCCCTAAAGCTTTATGTAAGTCATATTTAGAAAGTTGTATGGTTACATTATGCATACAATGATTCGAGAGTATAGGTGCCAATTAAAATAGATATATGTATATATACATACATATGTGTATATGCGCTGTTTTAAGACGTTATGGAAATACAGGAATAAATTTGTTTATGTTTGCGGAACCACCTTCTTTCGTCATTTGCTACATTCGGAACGGCTTTTTTAAGTTAAAGACACCAACTGACTGCCTGCATACAAATTAACGTTTTATTAAAAACCTTTGGTATTAGAAACAACGCAGTAGTTAAAAGTTAAATTAGACGTGAAATTAAAATAGGAGTGATTAAAGCAGAAGGAAGTATATTTTTATAAATTTTATGATATTTACATTCATTCATCGGTTTTGGAGAATTCCCATAAAAAAGTATATGTAAACTTTGATATTCAAAATGCTAATGCATTTCCGCGATATGTACAAAAGATAACGTTTAGAGTTTTTAGAAAATCAAATCTAGAATAATATAATTTAACCTCTATAATCATATTATTTACTGTCGACGTTGACATGTATGTAAACGAAGAATCTGACAAGTTTGCAAGATGGGCGAAACTTACATTTTCGCCGAAGCGATAATTGAATTTGATAAAATTTATAAGGTCGAAGAAGGTTAAATAAACTGTATCCTACATACGTATGAATTTACATACGTATACATTTATATGCATATAGTTTGCACAGCTTTCATCGACGTGATCGCTTGGGAATTCGGGCTAATCGGAGAGGGAAAAAGCATTTATACAAAAACACAATCGTTATCGAATATATAACAAATAAGGCGATCTCAAGCCCATTATGCTATGTAAACTTTGTATTTAATATATGCGCAATCTGAAGTACTTGTTTGAACCGGAATTATTTTTATGTGTTTGTGGATAGTACTAGGCGTTTATTTGCGATACGTAGGTGAAAATTGATGCTTTTTTCGAAGCAATATAGTAAATTAACACTCGTAAGTAGAGAAGACAAAGGCAGCTGGAATTATTAACTTTTTGCAGCGACTAGACAGACTCGTGTTTTGTCGACTCTCGGGGAAACCGGTAGATAGCACGAAACTCTTCTTACGAGAAGAATAGACACGAGTCTGTCTAGTCGCTGCAATTTCATCTGCATTTGTCCTCTCTACTCATCAGTAGAGAGGACAAAGGCAGAGTTTTTTGCATCGGCTAGATAGACTCGTGCTTATTCGCCTTCATGTTGCCTACCGGTTTCTCTGAGAGGCCCCAAGAGTCGACAAAACACGAATCTGTCTCGTCGCTGCAAAATAATCGCATTTTCACCCAGCTTTGTCCTCTCTAATCACAAGCAACGCATAAAATAAAGTGAATCTGCCTCAACCCATAAAATCTTAATTACTTGAGAATATGTCAGTGGTTAAGATATACAAAATTTATAATTACTGAAATTGTTAATATAAAATACATTGTTGCTATCCAGGTAAGGTGCCGCACATAAAGTCCTTCCACACAGAACTTCTTTATTAATCAATAGGATATACTCGGCGTGGTAATATTAATTCCCTCAATCTGAACCGATTTGTTTTTCTATTAAATGCTGGGGCAGCTGAATTGTATTAAAAAATCTTTTTTTGCATCAATTCGAAGCATCGCCCACTTTTAAACTTTTTAAATAGTATGATCAACATTTTAATACCTCTCGTAACAAATTTTTGAATAAAAGTAATTTAAAAAGTATTTGAAAAACGATGTTATTCAAGAAATTGATGTTATTCAAGAAAAATTCAAGAAATTTGAAAAATCTTTTCTTTTGAATTAAATTTTCAAAAGCTATCCACCGGCGCCTTAACAACAATCTTTGGAAACATTCATTTTGTACACTGCGAGAGAACTAAGGATTGATTCGGTTTCATTTCATACCTAATTCCATTTTTTAAATGTTCTAGATCTTTGTTTTCAAGTACTTCCTTCATGGGCATAAAATCTAGGGACCTATGGGCTAGTATATTGACTCTCGCCTATCGTCCCACTCCGAGGAAGGAAGTTGTTTAAACACTCGCGAATAGAATCTGCGAAGTGCACAATTTTGCTAGAACCAAGTATCGCCATTTGGTAAGTCAGTCTTCATTTGAAAAAATTTCTGCAAGAGCAGATACAAGTGTTACAAGATTCCATTGTCAATTGCTCGTGATCACACTTTAACTTTAACCTTACGAGGGTGTTGTGTATATGCTTCAATAGCATTCATCCGAAAAGAGAATTTGGCCAGTGACGACTGCATAGATCCTGCATTACATCACAAAACCGTATTCAGTGAACAGCATCATCTTCATTGTAGTAGTTGTATTCTATAGGGAATGGTATTTTCTTGTTTCTATTCTCGCCCGCATTTAAAATATCAACTTTCACATATTCATTAATTTCCTTAGCCCAGAATTAGAAATGTGTTTGACATGCTCAGTTTCTCTAAATTTTCTTTCGATTTACTCACTGTTCCACACTTGCACATTTCTTGCCGAATCTTGGTATTATCGCATTCACGTATTCGACGACGAATTGAATTAAAACTGTGCTGATTTTTTATTTTTGCTAAGCTTTTTATTTGTATCAAAAGGTAATCAAAGGTAATTAGTATGTTTCAGTTCGCCAAATACACTTAAAGACCTTCTTGATAATTTGAAAGACGAATGAGAGATTCATTGGTTTGTATATTGTCACGTACCGTTTCTCTCTGACAGAAAATTATCTTTTCCATTCACCTGATCACACCGAATACCTCATGTTAGCTTTGTTTTAGTTCATTTTCAATTCTAGTAACCTATAGAAGGTAAGTTCGGGTTTGTGTTATTCCTTTATATAATTTACATACTTCTTAATATAACACAAAGCATTAATACCAACTACTACAGACTCGTCCTAATCCGAAGATGGATAAAGATATTTCAGAGGCAGAACGCATGTGTATCGCGCGCTTTTTTAAAATTTGGATTCTTGGTTCTTAGAGAAACGAAAGGTGTGCGTCGAAAATTATTTTACAAGTATTGCTGTAACGGTTTTTAGCAAAATAAATCAAGAAAAATTGTCACTTGAGATAGTATTTCAATTCAATTGATCAATTTTTGATGTATTTATATTTGGAGGTATCTGTGTGCAACCAATTTACGTTAAGTTAGATCTGGATAAATGTTGATTTATATGACTCGATTATTTAAATGAGCTTTTAACTAAATTTCTTTTTAAAAGGGGCTTGGTAATACTGGGTGTAACGAAATAAAAATCGAAATATCATGAAAGGCACGAGTTAGAATTTTTCCTGTGCATATCCAAGAATTAGCGGTATGCAAAATCCCGTTGTACTACCAAAGCGTCTGGTAGATAATGGTGTTAACAGTTTATCCAGATATTGCACTTGTACTAACCATATTAAGGCATTCTACGATAAATGAGATAAATGAGTAAAGTAATGTTTATTATAATATGTTACAGCAGATGCTAAGTTCAGTAAATTTTTACAAAGAGTTGTGAATTTGATTTACAAAGATTTATTCCACAAGGCTAAAATCACTTCAGCAGACGTAATGTAAATTAAACGTTATATTTGATGAATGTTTATGACATTACGTATATGTAGCAGAAGGTTGAAGACTGAAAATTTGGAACATGAATGTAAGCATTACTGGAGGGAAATATGAAAACAGGCATCTTACCAATAGTTTATATTGAAATAAGAAATCTTGTTTATTTCTCCAACAAAATGTATGTATATTCAATAACTTATTACGGAAAGCAAAAAATTAATATATAATAATAAAGAGCCGCATAGTCCTACTGAAATAAAAAGGTAATGTCACGAAATATTAGTTTATATAAATGGGTTTACTTTTGTTAGGATTTTTCATACTTGAAGTTTTTCATTTCCTTAAATTTCCCCATAGGATAGTAATATTACATTAGTGATAAGCAAGTCACTCTAAGAACAACCCTAATATTCCAAAATCATATATCTCCTTATTTCCTTTATGATTAAACTCTTACAATGCATCAAAGTTTGGTAGTACATGGTAGTAATATATGGTGTAAGAATAGTTCCGATTAACATAAATGCAGAATTTTTATTTAAAAAACAACAGCCAGATAACGATAATAATACACAAACATAATACATTGAGAGACCGGTATTTACGTCAGTTACGTGGTGTTGATTTCTTATCTAACATTGCATCATTTGTGTAGGTTAATAGAGGACAGAATATCGAATAATTTAATCCCGTGAGTATATGTATTATTTTTAAATTGGAATTATCTTAAAACAATCAACCAAAAAAAATATATATAAGACACCAATTTGTTCGGTTTCCATTAAGAATGATTTAAAGACATGCTTTAGGTACTTATACCGCAGTAAGTAATTTTATGTCATTTAGAAATTGCTTATCAATCGATTTATGGGTGGAAAGTGTATGTTTATCTCTTGTCAAAATGTAGCCATTACCTTTTTTAAGTTTTTTATTCGTTAATATGAGATGTACCCCTAAAAATATATATTCAAAGGATGATCTTATGATTGTTGATCTTGGTGCGTCTGTTAAGCTAAAAGGAGGCCATGTGGTACGTACTTTATAACAATTTTTTTCAGAACTTATAAAAACAGAACTTAAAATGCCGAAATTGAACATAATAAAAACTGCATTTTATAATACATAAGTTTTTGATCAATATTTTGTATGGTTTTACTCAATGCAGAAGAAATATAAACATTTTTGTAAACGGATTGAAAAAGCTGTTGAAAAGAAGAAAAGAAGTCCAAAGAGTGTATTACACATAAGTAGGACTGTTATGTTAGAAAAGGGGGAAAATACATTTAATTTACTTTGAAGGACAATAATTATTTTTCAATTAACATAATGAGCAGCTAATTGGGAAGAAGGTAATTACGCAATAAGTAAAATAGAACAGCTAGACTATTTTCAGCAGAAATGCATGGAGATACACGCTTATTTTCAAATAAATTTGTTCGTTACAGTTAGGCAGTAATTTAGATCAATTAATTAGTTCTTGATCAATCTAAGAACTTCCAAGTCTTTCCTTAAAGGTGTTACGAAGGTTCAGACTTTAATCAATTACATCGTACATCGTAGTAATTATGTCCTTGGTACATACTAATTGTACACCTTGGATTTCTAATGAACAAGGTAGAATAAGCTTTATTTTAGGTGACCTAATTAGCGCTTAGGAATTAACGACAAATTCTTGATATTTTCCTTACGATAGTTTTAGAAACGGATTGGATTGTTTCTGATATAGAAATTATCGTTTCTAAGCTTACGAAAGCACGCCGAAAGCTTTTCTGAACAATATAAATTTTCTCTATACGAACAAGTTGCTATATGCTTATCCTTGTTTTATTTTATAGTTATGTGGCTAAGTATATACAAGTTACTTGACCATACTGATGCAGGACGAAGGCTATTTCGTCAATTATAAGCCTTATATTGTTTAAAATTGCCTTTGTTTAGAAATTGTAAGTAATTATGTCCACATTTAAAATAATGATATCGTTATATGTGTTTGCAATAATTAACTAATAAATCTTTTATACAAAAAAAAAAGAATACAGCAATCGTAGTTATTAGAAGTTTTTTTCCAAAATGAAAACCAAGAAATAAAAATGCGTATAACATTTGCGGAAGGATCCTCGAAATATGTGGAGAGTAAAAATCAATACATGTGTATACAAACCTGGATAGGAGCTGGCCAAAGCCACGAACAAAACGGTAAAAACAAACACTGACTTCATTTTCATTTGTAATGCGTGTATCTTCAATAATATCACTCCGTATAAATCTTTTCTCTTCACTTAGCGCACTGTTCAATAGCAATGACGAATTTTGAACTTCGTCTAGTATATAAACATATCGACGTGTGCGCCATCTCCATGTTTCTGTTTTATTGCTCTGCGGGATTTTTAAATGCGTTGCGCGAAAATACTATTATTGTTATTGTCCTCTTCGCCGGTTGACATGAGTTATTAATTGCTGAGAGTTAAGTCCAGCAATAAACATTATGCTTACGCCTTATGGTTTTTACATTTAGATGAACCAAAGTTTGCGATCAATTCTTTTTTATGAATTCTACGAATTTTTTAGCAATTAATAATATGCAAAATGCGGAATATTTCGTGATATCGCTATTGTCGTGTCCTCTGCGTTTCCACGTATATTTTTTGCAACGCTGTTGTTAATTATAGAATCTATGCGCACCTAACAATTAGAATTGTTTTATTATACGATTCGTGTTTTGAAGTATCTAGCCCTGTTGTAATACAATGAAAGACGTGTTGCTATAATTACTGCATATTCATAATTACCAGGAAATACTTTATATTTTACGTTAAGATGGAACCAATTTTAATTGTGGTTAGATATTTAAAAAATAATGATTATTTGCGATATTGTGGCGTTTATTAATGAGTTTAGTTATTATTTTTTTAATAAATTTAGATCTGCCTTGGTTAATAGTGAAGTTTGAAAATGAATTCTCTCATAACATTTTCGTTAGAAAACTTATTTAAATTAAAATTTTGATAGAAACCATTTCAGAACATTCAGTGACACCTTTTTACTAAAATATTCGCTAATAAAATGTTGCTATTTTCGAACTTGAAAAATGATCACCTTGTGTGCCTTGAACTACTGAAATTTTGTGTGGAAGTAGACTTTTTGGTTCAGTATGTATTCAAAATACAATGATTTAATTTCAATGCAAAATATAGAATTTACAGGGATGCTTCAGATGGGTCGCAGTGTACATATTAGTGCTATTCCACGAGTTAGGTACAAATCTTCCGCAAGATCACAATAATCTAAAGTTTTAGCTGAGTATTCGAGATTAATATTTATATCAATAAAATGGGGAAGCTATTATGAAAGCTCCATCAAAATATCTACATTACATCTCTATTTCTTCAGGCCTCACTGTAGAGCCTTACTGAGATGGAAGGTACTCGGGATAATTTCAATATTCCCTGATAGTCAACGAAGTAAGCTCGTACGATATGCCTTTTATTAATAATTTGGCAAAGTTTATTTATACTCTGATGATGATAAATTAATTAGTTTCGTGTTATTATTTGAATACTTGTTTCTAAAGTTATTGCCTCATGTTTTTGTCTAAGGTTCTCTTATCTTATTCTTTTCTCGTTTTTTTTTTGTGGTCAAAGGTGTTTGTCTGTTTAAATTTCCTTATCATTTAGTTAACTATTGACAGAATAATTAGAAAATATAAATTTTCAAAAGTTCATTTAACCCCACAGAAGAATGAAAAGCAAAAGTAAATTGCTGAAAGAAAGCGCAATTTCGGGATATATCTAAAAATTTAAAAAATATAATGAAATATGGCAAACATTATCCAACAAGAGCCAGAAACATGAAAAATAAAACGATAGGAAAACGAAAATATCCTAATAAGTCTAATATGATTTCGTTCTCCGCAACTCCACCACAGCCATTAATTCTTAGATGAGTACAGGTAAGTCTATCATATGGTTAATATGAATTTTGTCCATCCTGTAGAAGGGTAAACTCCATCAATCTTAAATCAGAGGATTTTGCAGTTGATGTAATCGGGACTTAGAAACTCGTAGACATATGAAAGATGTCAAATTAGAGCTGCATATTTTTAGCTCACTCAGTACAAAGACAAAATGTAGTGGCTTTGACAAGTAAAGGTCTTTGTAGTATTTGGTGACACGGATAATAAAACCCCAGGATCTTCTGGCCTCAGAACAGATATTGTTAATATGCGATTTAAAGATGAGAGTTGTATCAAAAAATGTACACCGAAATCTTTTAAGTACGTACCTCTGATCCGATAGGAATCTTATCTATTGAAGTAAGGTGAATAAGAAAGAGAACAGTATACAGCATTTTTCAATATTTAATTTGGATTTAAAACATTCACACCATATCAAAGCCATTTTGAAGTTTCCTTGTGTCATCGTCATCAGTGAAGATATACCAGCGAAGCTTTCAATGCCGTCTGCATAAGCAACGGTAGTGACTAAGGCCGGCTAAGTAGTGCCTACATTTTGCAAAATAACTTGTTTAGGTTTCTCAAAACTAGTTATGAAGTTTCCGCTAATATTCACACTTTTATTAAGCTAAAGTTGCTGTAATCTGAAAGCCCATTTCTTAATGAACGAGGAAGCAGAAAATACATATAAAGGTAGACTTCACTAACTGGTTTTCTTAAAACTTCGAAATGGAACATAAAACTATCTAATTTGAGATATCGAAGGTGTCACACTATGTCGTCGAAGAATTATTACTGATGGTAGTCTTCTTATTGCTTTAACAAGTGATTTCGTAGTTCCGTATAGATCGAAATCGCGACTCATCATATTCTAAACTTTACTCTCGTAGCACAGACGGTTAGCGCAATGTTGATTCCCGATCATTTTGACCTGGGAATTACGTGAAAGTACGGACATTGTGCACCTTTGGTCGAACATTGGCTGGCAACGTTCTCGCGAACTTACCTGCTCTAATTTGTTTTCAATTTGATCAATTGATGTATCTACTATCCTAGAAGATCTTGCATGTAAATACATGTCAATGTAATTTTTTACGAAATCAAATTGTTTACCATTATACTAGGTGAAATTCAAGGAAATACAATACACAGTACCACGCGATATAGGACTATAATTTAATAAAAAAATAGCTCTACGCTACATTAATATCCGCAAGCCTATTGTTTTTAAGATACATGATCTTAAATGTTAAGATTTTAAATTTTTTGCAATTCCTAATTACATTTTTGTTTCATCTATTGTTCGTAGTTTTTTGAAATTGCTTGAAATAATATGGAGACATCTATTAAAAGATATCTATTAAGACATGTTCTTAATGTTAGAATATTTGTATTTAGAATAGAATATTAAATATTACATATTCCTAAAGTTAGAATATTTATTGATAGTTAATTATGGAATTATTACAACTCATTGTACTGTTGCCGATGAAGAAGGGGAAGATAATCCAAAAACAAGGACCAGAAAACTAAGTTCTGGTAAACGGAATGTTAATCGTCAATTAGTTAGACAAGCCCTTAAAGAACAACTTCATGATTTAAACCTACGTACACAAGCCTTAATACGAAATCATCAATATGAGCTTTCTATTAATGTGTGGGCAGGTGTAATCCATAATTACCTAATTGGTACATTCCGACATTCCAATCGATTAACAGGCGAGCTCTGTTGATATTTGGAAAATGAATTGAACATTTTATTAGAAAATGTTCGATTCAACGGTATTCGAAGAATTCATTACATGGCAGCTTGTGGTCTCGACCTTAATCCCCTTAATTTTTATATATATTATATAGTTATACAACGTGTATGCCTTAGAATTAAATCATGAAGAGCAATCATGGAAGAGAATTGTGGAGTTCGTCGATAGATTTCGTATTAATCCAGGTATGCATAAAGGATGCCGTCGATCATTAAAGACAGAGTTTAGAAATCTAAGAAGAAGGCCATTTGATCATTATATTCCTTTGTTATGTTATGTTGTTATTTGTAAAGTTCATGTCGAGAAAGTGACGTTTTTTTCGTTATGAGGTATTGAAGGGAAATAAATTTTCTAAGAAAATGTTCAAAACTTTTAATACCTTGCATCTTGAAAACCAACCAATTACGAACATTAGTGTATAAGATCCTTTCTTTATTATTTTACGGTCCTTTATTACAAGGTACTATGCACTTTTTCAATATCACCTTGTATATAATTCGGGAAACCATTCGCTAAATGATATTTAATTGTAGAATTGACCTTTTAAAAGAATGAAAAATGAAAATATACGGTAAAAACATGGGACGTGTTGATTATTTCGATATTAGCAAATAGATACAAGGATACATTTATAAAATTATTACTATTTAAATTCTATTAATACAAGCCAGTATACTAAGAAGCGTTGGACTAACCGATGAAACATATACATCACCTTGCAATGAAGGTTTAACAAATTTAACCTAATTAGGCTATAAGCGAATTTTACACATCTTACACAACAATCTTAAACATAAAAGAACACTGTATGCATATAATCTGCAACGTACTATTACATTTAACATTAAAACAATTATGATTAGAAGAAATGTGGAGAAACTTTATTGTTTGGCGCAAAATTAATAGATATAAATCATATAATTGCATGTGTAGAATTTTCTTTTATTTTTTCAATGGTGTTAATAGCTCTTGTACGAGTGTTAATGAGTATTGGTACGTAGAAGTAAGCATAGTATTATGTATGCTTGTATAATATGCGGCACGAAATATGTATTCTGTTAAACAATTATTGCTACACTAAACAATGGGTTGCGTATATTGGTAATACTTCAAATAAGGCTTAGTGAACATTAAGAAAACAACTGCTATGTACACTTATGTCACATAATTTCCACAGAATATTCTTCATAAAACTTCAAGTTGAATTGGGAGTATTTTGTTGTTATAAAAGGAAATCGTATAACAACCACATTTGAAGCTTCTTTTTGTTTTGGAGAATAAATTAAAAGCGAAGGCTTCTTGTGAATGTAGTACCATCCGGCACGCCTATTCGTAAAAAAGAAAAGTAAATTGCTACTAGATCACTAGGAACTAGATATATTTACATTCTACCATATATCTGCACCTTCACTTTTGAACTTATTCAACAATTGGAACCGCTAGATTGTTAACAACCTGCTATTTCCTGCAAATGCAAACGGACTAATATAAGAGAAAGATAATATTGTATCCCCATTTGTAGTTATGCGAATATTAGTGGAAAGTTTTTATTAGGATTAAGGAATAAATAAACTAAATTTTATAGTAAAGAACCGTACAAGAAGTATTGTTGTGTTTATTACATTGTGTATAACTTAACTGCAATATGAAGTTGACAATAAAGTCGAAAGATAACTCAACGAAACCGAATTGCAAAAAATAGCAAATAACATATAGAGCGCAATCTACTACGTATATTTAGTAAAAAAGGCTTATCTTGACAGGATGTTGCGTTGGCGTGTGAGAAGTGAGCAATTTCCAGTTGAACGATAGATAAATAATAAACTAATTAAAAAGTAGGTAGTGTTCAGCAAGCTGATTTACAATGACATACACTGATGAGAGTCAAAGAATCTCGAAATACCAGTGACTGAGTGTTAGCAGTTGGCCTTTACCAAACAGTATTTTTTTACACTTATACCTACGGTATGTATTTGGTCTATTGTACATCTTAGAAAAGATACTTTCTAATGTTGTTCTCTCTAAGTTCTTTCTTTGTCAAATAGTAATCTCAAAATCTTTTAGAGATCCCTAAAAACCGAATAGATAACATGACTGTAAATTTGTAAAAGATCATAATCAACTATGTGTTAGAGAAAACACACGATTAGTTCAAGTTTGGTACAAAAAGCATTTAGCTTATTTGAAATTCGAAAATGACCAAAAGTTGGATAAAGTTAATTAAGATCATAAACAGCAGCACTAAATAAATTGTTATGAAGACATGGGTACATTTTCATGGGTTCCAGTCAGGGACACTTAAATTCCCGCTTTTATCAGAATGACACTGCTTTGGTCATTTGATGATGGTCGACTGAGAGTACAGTCTGTCATAAGAAGATTTAAAATTATTTTTCCTTTTGTGTTCCGCAAAAATAAAGGTTGACTCACACAACACGACGCGTAACTTGCGCTGGCAATCGGATTAGTAGCTGATATATATATTTTTTTAATTTCACGGCAGTGACACAGGAGAAAGATGAACAAGTTATTGAATTGGCATGCAACTTCATGGCTTCATATGATTTATCAAAGACAAATATTTGGACACAAATTTGAAAAATGCTTCTTGTAATGAAATAGGAGCGGAAATAGAAACTTGGTATGATGACCTTTATCTAAGGAGTATAGCGCTATTTAGATGAACCTCCAATTTGCTTAAAAGTAAGTTAAATGGATTTTCATATATTTTGAAGTAATCATATTGCTCCGTCGTCTACCAATTCCTTGTAGGGAGTGACAAATTCTCCTTCTGTTTTCCATTTTTGCCATGTTTAATTGACTTATTTTGTTTTTTTTTTCACTCTTTATGCTCTTCATCTAGAAGTAATAATATTCTCCTAAATATTCCTCTTTATATTCGATCCAAGAACTACATATACTAACATGACACGGATGTAACATTTAAGTATGAGTACTTATCAATGTGGGCTCACGAACGGCTCATTGACTATTAAAAATTTTTATTGGAATTTGGAATAAAATCGGTTGTCATTAGCTTTTTGTTAGAATCAAAAATATCAGATTTATAAGACCTTAAGTTGTTATAGTCTGCTGCAAATGCCACCCATGTAATTTTTACGCATTTTCTCACAGTGATAAATGTGATATGTTGAAAGCTTACTTAATGTGTTGAAAATTTTCTGCAAGAGCAAAAGAACACTATCAATAGTTATATGCACTTCGTGCTCAATCGGATCGGCGTGAAGAAGAATTGGATAATGAGTGAAATATTACAAACAGAAGTGTTTGTTAGAAATTCTGGCTTATGTTATGTTGCACCCTACAGAATACTACAAAAGTATAAATTCATTCCCTATAAGTTCATACGTGCTCAAATATTATTTCCAGAAGATCCTGCAAGTGAAAGAACGGCCTTTTGCTATTGGCATATAGACTATTGTCATAATTGTCGAGATATTCGATGGACCTTTTATTTATGATGTTTCCTTCACCGGCGAAAGATGTGTAGATTTTATGCGAGATATTTTGGACAATTGCTCAAACGAAAAGGATCTTGTAATCATGTAATCTTGTAATCTTGTAACCAGGCAAAATACAATTTTTCAGTGGGATATAGCACCTACTCACAACTATAGATAAATTGGTCGTCTTCTGAAGAATCTTTCTAATGATAGGTATGACGGAATGGAAACAATGGATTGATTTTTTGTCTTGCAAGGTCGCCTGTCTATTTGAAATACGATACTGTAATGTTGAAGCTCTCATTACAAATTATTAAAATTTGTTTTCATACCAAGCTAAGTTAGTTTAGCATTTGTTAAGATCCTTGTAATACCGTTATTCTTGATTCTAGCGATAAGTTCATTATAATTGATTGTATTCTAAATTCCATTACCTTTCATCAAAAAGTATAACACTCGGGTTATTTAAATGATCATTATATTGTCTACAAATTTAAAAATGTGATGTTCAATCGTTTTTCCGATTTTACTATTGTAATTGGGGGGAAAAAATTACGGTTTTTCTAATTTAAGTGATGAAGTAACTTTTAAAATTGAGATCGTTTGGAGATGATTTCAATTAATAATTTCTTGGTTAACCCTCACAATACTTTTTAGACAATAGAAGTATCCACATCAAATAATAATCATAAAAAGCAACAATGCGAAAAAAATGTAGTTCCTGTAGTAGTTCGAAATAAGTAGTAATTGCAATTAACTCTATCAGTTACTTGCATTACAATTTAGATTAAAAACAAAATGCACATCCAACAAATGGACTCGCGTTGAGAAGACTTTTTGATCATAGAATTCCATAATTTGTATTTTAGGCAATAAAAAAGGTTCCTTTTATTCATATAGACATAAAGAATCATTCTTAAAGTAATGTAACAGACGGTCTAGATGATAAGAAAAGTCTATAAATTTTTTGTGTTTTATTACCTCAATTGGAATTTAGGTTTCTCTAGGAATCAAGCGCAATGTTCGTGGATACCAGCTGATGTGGGTACTATTTACTATTGTAGACAGTCACGTACTTGAAATAGTAATTTTGTCAAATTCTATATGTGTAGAATTATAAGTTTTTCAATAGTACATTATTTGTAACATTATATTTTCACATTGGATTTACTTTATTTCCCGAAATTCATATTTATCTTGGCTGCTGTAAACAAACAAACTTATTCTCTAAAAATAAAAGTATTACACGCGAGTGAACATATATAATATTTTAAGACAGGTTAGTTCGCAGAATCCACTGCGTCAGACGTTTATTACGAAAGTAATCCAACTTATTATTATTTCTTATTTGACGAATGAGCTCCAGAAAAAGCTGCCGCATCGAAATAATGACCAAACAATTGACGTATGATCGCACATTCAGCATAAACGTCATTGTTTCCATTCGTATATGGTAATAATACGCAGCAGGGCAGCTGATATCATCGGCTGTCATGGCTTCGTGGACACATTCATCGCCGCTGAATTTATTAGTTTGACCGCAAAAAGGTTCAATTCCACCTTTGGTACTGTTGGACAGATATTTACGTATGTGAGCGTGTGAGCACATGCTTATGTATAGAGTATGAAGTATACAGATCTGGAATGAAGAGACGCATAATAATGTGATTTAATCGTAAGGGAAGTGCGTAACTTGGTTAGTAAAAGGAAAAAAATGCCGATGGATACAAGATGTACATACATACATGTAGAGGTATCTGTTTTCATTTGATTCTATTTGTTTTAACAAATTCCAATTTTTTTTGAAAAAATAAATGTAGAAATTTTTATTTAAATTACATACACACAAAGAAATATCGAAGATATAATCAGAATTGCCTGGCAACATTTGCTTTTCTTCGTAGGAAGGCAAATTAAAGCACTTTACCACAGATTACCAGTTTTAAAATTTTTTGATAATGTATTCGAATTTTATGAAGGAAATTTTTTTAATTGACTAAATCATTTAGTTGCATTAAGCGCGCATACTATCGATATTTCTTAAATACTTTAACCCATCACATGATCGGCAACATTATTGAATTATTTAATAGCTACAGTGCGCCCTTACTATCCTTAGATGCCCATCGATAACATTATCTCTATTTCCAGTTGTGATATTGCAATATTTCAGGAAGTATTGTAACTATATAACTGTCAAGAGTTCTATTCGTCGCAGTGTTATTATATTTTCAGTTGCATTGTTTATAGTTATATTCGTTCGAAACATTTCTATCTCTTTCAAACGTGTACAAATAAATATGAATATTTTCCATAATTTTCTGAAGTATTATTTTATTAGAATTTCTAGGGCATTAATGGGATCTGTAGATAGAAAACGATGTATGGAAGAAACCTTTAGTCGTATAGAGAAACGCATATAATTGCCAACCTCTTCGATTATGTATTTTAATAAATCTGAATGCGAGTGCTGCCATTTAAGGAGCAAATAAAACATTAGGTTGCTCGAAGCGTACAATCAATGGCCGGAAAAAAGTAAGTCGTCTTACCTCATACAGGCTTGAATTTCAAAACAATATTTTCCTCTTCTAGAATTGCTTAAAAGTGTGCTATCACAAATCCAATTAGCCAAATCATATATACTTCTTTAGTTTTGTCTAGTAGTTTGCTCAATTTCAAATTTTGGCTAAGAGAGAGACCATTTGTTTTTAGTTCCAAGGGTTTCCCAAAATTTAGTTCAACCTCCGGTTTAGAAAAAATGAACTAAGTATTTAACCATAGATCAGCACATATTAATATGATTAATTAATATAATTTTTCTGATGTCTCTATTCACAGTAAACAACTTTAATCATCGATAAATTAATTTCCGATTAAAAGTCACCTTGACACTTGACATCAGTATTAACGAGACGAAAAATGAAATGCCAAGGAAATTGTTGTTATTTGCACAAAATAAACTCTTCTTAAATTTAGAAAGAGAATCATCAATGTTTGGTCGTTAACACGTCCTAAGTTACTTTTTCGCTACCGATCACTCTAAATATCATATTGACTCTAGCAGGAATTAAACTAGCTTAATGTATATATGTAAACAGTATTTAATTTAATCACGAATCAAATTCTAATTCAGAATTTAAAAATTCTTTAATCTCGAGGTTTACATTCTTTTTGTTAATTTTTTTGCACTAGCGACATTATTATTATTAACTATAAAACAAATTAAGTAGGATATGTTTATATTGAAACCGCGATGCTCGATAAGGGTGAAGCCGTGACAAAAGCGACGAGGAATATGGTGTTTACAAAATTTTGAAAAGCGCGTTGCCTTGATAGTTGTCAAAATATTTTTTTATTTTAGCTTTTCTTATTTTATCTTATAAAAACTACAGTTAATTAAAGCAAATAAAATTTGATAAATGTCCTTATCTTTGCTCATCGACGCTGTTTTCAGATGTACACGCTATATGTGCGCCCGACTTGGCTGGCTTTGCTCTACAAGAGCCGCGGATGTTCGCTAGATATTCCATAATAACTTATTGTACTTAATTTGCACATCGTTAAATTTAAAAGTAGGGTATTTATATTTACTACCTCTTCTTAAAGAAGAAGTTTGGATACAATATATTTTAAATTTAAAGGAACTGGTTTGGCGGGATCGTCCTGTTTTAAAAAAGGCCGACTCGATCCCCTTCTGAATTATTTCAGTTTTCATTCCTGGAAAAAATCCAAAGATTCAAATTATATGGACATTGTGAAGAACATGCTCGATAAATTTGGAGCATTAGGTTACATATAACAATTACAATTAATTTTTTACATACGGATTAGATCTATTTTACTGCTAACCTGAGTGATGTGTTAAGAGCGATGGGATACCAAATGATGCCGGGCTATCACTGCGCTGGCGTAACATAAAGAAGGTGAACTTTAAATGAAATTAATTATTTAACCAAAAAAGCTGAAATAGAATTTGTTTTAATTGTTGATGAGAATTAGAAAATACGCCGATAAGGGGCAGTAATTTTTATACGCCAACAGACATATCTACCAGTCGCCTGATTAGCGTAGCTTTTTGAAGAGATGATATTGACAATACGTTTTGAAGTTCTTCGTCTCCAAAATCTATAAAGAAGGTCGGGCAAAGATGCATTATATATGCAGGCAGATATACATTATATATGTGGTTTCAAAGATCATGCACTTCATAATATATGCAAGCTTTTAATTTAAAAGTTATTTCACGATTGTCTTGTCATAAAACTTGATAATTCATTGTATCTATGATTAAGCCTTCAATATATTAATTGCGCAAAGGTATGCGAAGCGTAAAAAGAAAACAGGTATAACCACTTAGTACAAAATAAATTTATTGCTTTCTGTTAAATCCATTAAATTATATAATGCACACATAAGAAAGCGTCGGGTATCGGTTTCTAAGTTAGTTTTTGTTGAATGAATTGTGTATTCATGACATTCTGAAAATTATTTAAAATCAACTTGAATATCCTGCAGTAACAGTAGTGAATCATGCATGCCGATAATGTCGTGCAGCACGTGAGAAACCAATCAACATTTGTTTATAAATAAATTAAAGTTAGTTAGCATGCATGTGTTTTAGAATACAAAGGTGTGAATTGTTACGCTGCAAGAAGACTACTAAGTATTTCATTTACTTAAATATAACATAAATTGCATAGATTCTAAAACTCGTTCGTAGTCATCCTGGTTATAAGAACGCATGAGATGTTGCTAAACGGAGTTGTTGATATAAATGTGATTTATCGCAAGAATCTTGCAACTTATCTTATCCAGTTTTCTATCTATACACTTTTGCATACGGATCTTCTACAGTTCACAATAATGCTGTAGGTCAACTCGTTCAATACCTTCGCCGCTTTTGCGTTTATCTCTCCCACGACCTGAAGACGAGTTCCTTTCAGGATAATCTTCAGATTGGAGAAGACGCGCGGCCAGATCTAGTGAAAATGGAACGCGTCTAGCTGCAAAAAGTTGCTCTTATAAATGGCATCGTGAGATGATGCGTTGTATTAATGCATAACTTAAATATTATTAAACTGTTAAACTTGATTATCAAACATCCTTGTTCAGAATATTTAGCATTGGCAGTATAAGCGGAATCCTATCTATTCCTTTAATGTTTCTTTTTATCGGAATGTGCTTTCTTTTTATTATACTTACATCTAATATCTTTTGTTCAAACATAAATGCACTTGATCGTTTTTGTTTCCGTTTTATGTATATATTGATACTTGCAGCCTTTGTAGCAGTTAGTGAAAAATTAGGTTTCGCAAAAAAGAAAGTCCTTAGACGAGTTCCTTGACCATAAAAGTGCTAAAAATAGCGCAATGTCATGTTACCACAGGATCCATTTAGTCAGCTTTTAGTAATCGATTACTTTCAAGGATTTTTAAAATATTCGATTTCCATTTTCTATTGAAAAAATTATTATTTACTTAAATGTTATTTAGATTTTTTTTTAAGCATCCGTTGCTCTAAATCGTTCAACAAATCGTAGCACAATAAGCGGATGTGTTATAGAATTTTCTGGGAAGTGAATCCTGAATAATGTAGAATTTTTTTTTATAAACTCTGATAATGATAGCGGCCGTCTTTATCTTTATGTTGCAAATGAATGAATTTGTCTGGCTATCTCCAGAAAAACTTTCACCATGGCAAACAGTACATTCTAGGAATGGTTTACACATTCCTGGAAATTTTCACAAATTATTTTTTTAACATGAGATTACAATCGCTACCACTATTGTCGTTGCATGGCTGTATGAAGGTATATACAAGCCATAACATTTATAAATTATAGCGTAAAAATAATGGGAAATAGAGTAGTTATTATTAAAGAGAACAAAAGCAAGTGAAATCGTACCTTTTTTGCAGCGACTAGAGAGACTCGTGTCTATTCGTCTCATAACATAGGGTTCGTGTTACCCCTAGAGTCGATAAAACATGAGTCTGTCTAGTCGCTGCAAAATAGGTATGACTTCACTCTCTTTTGTCCTGTCTACTTATTATTAATTAATACATTGGCTTCCGTCAATGAATAAAAAAGGCACAAAGTCATTTTTTTTTGTCTCTCCAATATAATTAAATAAAATCTTTATCGGCTCTGGTAGGATTCCACTATTAGCTGCCGTTCGCCAGACAGGCACTCGTAAAGTTTATACTTTCAATACATAGATCTTCGACCCTTATTAACTCAAGTAATTGTGAAACAGAAAATCTAGAAATCCCACTTATTTTAATAATATTCTTCATGTTTATGTATAACATACTTTTACGTATTTCAGAGAATAGAAAAACCACATATGAATGTAAATTGTGTACTGATAAACAAACCAAAATGAATGGTTAACCTTACCGCAAATAAAAATTCTCAATTACAGCATCTGAAAATGACATCAACTATTATAATGAAATCTAAGTTCAGTTCCATTTACAATTCTGATTTTATTGAACGTACTTGCGTATGGTACAATTTCGACCTTTATTTAGAAATAAAAATTTGTGCCAATAGATATTCTATGCTGTGCACTTCGCGTAAACATCAACATCATCAGCATAATGTCTCATGCGATTTTCCCAGGTATAAACGTATTAACAGTAAACAGTTTTGTTTTGACCTAACGTGGTTTACGTTGTCGCTTTAGACGGTAACTGAAATCGATGCTCTCGCATGATTTAAATGAAAAGAATGTCTACCAAACCAGGATACAGTTTCATATTCGGTCTTGGCCAGAATATAAACTTGCGTTATGGAATTTCCAGGCGTCTTAAGTTCGCGAGACTTAACATTTAATCTTCTATGACCACAAAAATGTTCTCCGCCAAAAGAAAAGTTATCATCATTTTAGATTTCCAAGGAAGTTTAAGGTCGTAAATATAGTTAAATATAGTGATTTTTCTTTTATTTTTGCTATCGACGTATCGTGTATTCGCGGAAACCTATTACGTATATATACATATAAACATAGGTGTTCGTGTATGAATATATGAGGAAATATTCTCGTCAAGGTTGTTTCAATTCGATGAAACGTATGTGAGTGATGCTGATTTATGAGTAATCTTAATTGATTATAAGAAACACGATAATAGTTGCTTTTATGAAGTACTGTAGTACCATGATGTACTGATTTATTTTAACGAAGCGATAAAATAAATCTGGAATGTAATTGGAAAAATCGATTTTTGTATTTATTCAGCTTTTTATTTGATTTATTGAGAGGTCTTTCGATAGAAATAAGAAGTAATGTATACAGGTATGTTGATAAATCAAATAGATAGCAAGAAGTTCATTTTAGGAAAACTTTATTTGAATTAACATTTTTTTCTTGATGAATAATATCTTTGTTCATATCTATATCTGATGAATAGAATCTTGGCAACGACTAATTATCTTATTTGATGGCTAATAATGATGGCAAATAAAGTTGGTCGATCCTGTTAAAGGATCTCAAATTGCTATTCGATTTGTCGAAACTGTTAATGACGCTTCAAAATACTGTTTAAGCTGTCTACTATTCGACCATTTCCACGACTATCTCGTAGCTGTTAGTTACTCGTTAAAAAACCACAATTTTCAAGTGGATTATCCCGTTTCGTGTCTTATAATATAAGCGTGCATTTAGTAACATTTATTTCCTGGTGGTGTGCTGCATTAGGAAAATTATCAATAAGTGTTATGTAAAAAAGAATGTATGAATCCAATGAACGGCAGAGAGTCAGCTGAAACGACTATTCTAGATTGATTTATTAAACTTTTGTGCTGTTTTCTATTTTATACTTACGCATGATATAATGTTACAGCAGTCCACGGGGTAATGGTATCCCTTAGAATGTTCAGAAAGCAAAACGAAAGTGACCTAAAATCTTAATGATGTCAAACAAAAATATCAACTTTTGCCTAGCTCTAATTAAAAAAATCTAAGAGCATGATCATGATAATTGGGAAGATTTCGGCCGATTCCACCAAACAGAGAACAATTGATGGTACTGCGAACAGTCCACAGCATGCGCAAGACGTTTACAATTAAAATACAATAAAATACAATAAAATACAATAAAATACAATAAAATACAATAAAATACAATAAAATACAATAAAATACAATAAAATACAATAAAACTATTGTCTGGGGAGGCATCGCCTTACGTAGTGGAATGAACGGATTTTGGTTAGTTGGTTGGTTTTTTGTATCTTCTTACGTCGAAGCCGTTAGACAAAATATTATTGTGATCAATTGAGCGCGTATTGAATACGTTGCAGCGCAGGATTTAAAAACAATTTAGAAGGATTACAAGTCCTGCAATTAATTCTTCTTCTTCTTAGCATGCCCGGAAGGTACAAAATCGCTTTTGTTATTCCTTATCGCTTTTTGTTTTTATTTAGTCTTGTATTTAATTTGTTGAAAATGTAACAAAGTTATATTTATCTAGTTATTTCAGCTTTTCGTAATAATGATTTGATTGTATGGAAATTACACAAAACTTCTTCATTGAATAAAGATCTCTAAGTATTTTTATCTTAGAAACGATAAAAGGCGCCAATCTAGAATCTTCATCAAGAATCTTGTTGACTTAAATTTTGATAAGTTTTATAAACACAACTGACAAAATGAATTTAAATAAGATATTCGATGTGTTAATTAATAAGAAGATGGTTTCTCAGGATTCAATAACAGCAATAGTGCAGATGGATTGGAGCAACGTTGGCTCCCAATCATAGATAGCTTGGCTCGAAGTTCGCGGCGTTACATTTTATATTCTTGACCGAACAATAGCTCTTAGCTTTGGAAGATCTATCTACTTTTGTCATGCACCAATCCTTAATGAACATTTTCCGAAAATTGGCTCACTGTTGCCTGTCGACCTGTTTACGACGCTTGGCAACCGATCTTCAACCGACGCTGCACCGATTGAATCGATTCAATTTGAATATTTGAAACATAAACGTTGAATTGTTTATGTTTCAAATGTTTACTCTTGATTGTCAACCAACACTTAAACGGTTTTGGTAATCTAGAGACAATCAATACTCAACGTTACAAAAGTACCATTGGTTTTGTGTACCTTACTGATACCCTATTGATCATGGCTAACCTTCAGAGATATTACGACATTATACTAACTGAAGGCCAACCGTCAGCCAAGCAACCGCAGGGTGTAGACATGGAAACAAGGGTAACAAAGTAGCATGGTACGTATATTATCCGGGAACAATGTCATATATTTTAATTCTATTTATTTTAGCAGTGTAAAAACATATATTTACATATCCATTTGATATGAAGAAACCGACCACTACATTGTAAATAAGAATATATGATCAAAAATATTCAGAATATACAACAAAGATAAAAAAGCCGTAGCACATTACTATTCATAATTTGTAATGATATCATCATCATCATCATCAGAAAAGCCAATCTTGAAAGAGTAACTGGGAAGATGAAGGTTTTTCCATTGATCGCATATTTAATGTATTAGTTGTCGTCCATTATTTCTTCACATTTTTTTTAAATTTCCTCGGTTGAATAGTTCTGCTAATATTAGCTTGGGAATATCCAAGAGAAACCAGTTTGATTTGATATATTATCACTTTTGAACTTATAAAAGTTAGATTATGGTTTGTTGTCATTCGCCAGTTGGTTCGAATGGAATACCTTGTCCCATAAAAATTGCCTTTAAGTGGTATAGTATAGCTCTTGGAGTGGTATACTGGTATAGATGTGATAGGTCTATATATTTACTATCGGTTACTGGTGGAAGCTGTTTAAGTTTTAATCATAATAATAATTCGATAATAATGCCAAAATTCTTTTCTATCCTATGTCACAATAATGGCTTTTTCTATTCGAGTTCTTTTATTTTTCGCATCTTTGTTTTAGTAAAAACAAAGATATGGAAAAGTCTGCAAAAGGAATATACCCATAACGCCATTAAGGCTTTAATGAAGGAACCAGAAGCGTCGTTATAAATAATAAAGCAGAATCAGCATCTGTATGTTGTAAAGAAAGCAATCTGTCCTAGAAATTACAAAGGTTGTATAATTTTTAAATGTACTTACGGCGAGACTGGAACTTACTAATACTTATAAAATTTGAAGAACACAATGTATTGGGAAAGTATAAAAAGAAACTGCATTGATCAAAATTGGATATGAAACATTGCATTGGATGGGTGTATTCACGTGTAGGTAATACCATACAAGGAAAGGAAACAGAAAACCAAAATCAAATCAATAAAGACAGATATACTACTTAATAAACAAAATATCTTTAAACAAAAAAAGAGCTTTCCAATCGTCATTTATATTTATTTCCTCATCAGTATTAGAATCTAGCAAAATAAAGAAAAAAGAAGTATCTTATATTTGAGCAGATGTAAGTTAAATTGATGGGCTGGTTTGAAACGAAGTGTAAAAAGGTAAAAAGGAAATTTTATGAAAGGAAACGATGAATTGAAAATTGAAAATAGTATTGAAAAATGGAAAGAAAATGTGCTGGTAAGAAATAATCCGCAACATAATTTATCAAAATGCAATTCTAAATATAAATTCAATGTTGGGTAATGGAAAACATTAAAATTACTATTTTTATGACATGTCTGCTTGTAAAGCAAAAAGTTATGAGTTGTTATGACGATTATTGTCATTTGAAATTAATCTTTTATTTTCCGTATGTATTGCTATGTAATTTTCATTTCATTTTATCATGTGTTCCTTTTTTATAATTTGAGCTGTAGAAAATATTTTTCTACTTCGCAATTTTTGTAAAATGAAATATGAATAAATGATAAAAAACGTTTCTCAACAAAAATATGAAATTTTCGAAATTCACGTGGCTTATTTGCCAACAACTTGTAATTCTGGATTGTATTAAAACTTAAAAGTTACTTTGGACAATGGAAATTACAATGTAATATAGGCAGCCTAAGACACAAGAATGGTTGCCTATGTGGTCTTTTTCTGTTATATATTTAATGTGTATTGCAGAAAGTCTAAATATATGTGGTTTAGACTTAAATCTAGTTAGAACATGCAAAGATTGTCAAAACTTTCTTTTTGTTACCAACGATTTACGACTTTAAGTGTGCTTTTCATTTAGACATTAAATTAGAACAAATTTTAATTGACCATATTGCTATTGAATAAGATGGAATTTTATAGAATTGGATATTTACAACAATCTCATGTAGGATGGGTTACATACCTAATGTAATTGCAAGCAATTTTTCGACTAAAATTAATGATTATGAAGATTGTTATAAATAACAACATAAAACATCAGAAACTATGTAAATCATATCTAAACTTATATTTATATCTTATACTTTGGGTTGATACATTTTAATTGTTCAAAGCTCTGTTCAGATGTAATACCCGTTGGGTGCATCTCCGAAAATGGTAAAATCTTGCACTAAATTACTCGACGTAATTTAGAAACGTATTCTTATTTGTCTAATCCTCTAATCAAAGATTTGAGCAATAGAAGGCACACTTTTTGTTAGCTACGTTGCACTAAAATGTCAAAATCAATACTTAAAATGTTTATAATTGTCACTATATCGTAACTAATAAATGTAATAAAACCAAAAATGTTTCGTAAACGTCTTTTATGAAATGAGGCTTATTGTGCCCAAATGATAGAATAATTTCAAGTAGTAGTGTTTCCCTTCTTTTATGCTTCTACTCAATTTCGGAGATGCATATCGATTGAGACATCTTTCTTCATTTTGGTTGTTTCCCAACAATTTAAAGCGTCCGTACCTCGTCGACCCAGAGTCCTTTATCCTTTTCGTCTTATTATCTTCACCAATGGTAGTGAACTTTTTCTCTTACTAGACTCCCCGACTCTCTCCCACGAATCCCATGTACTGCTCGGTGCTAGGCAACTATAATTTCTGCAGCAGGTGTCGATTGGTTGCATACCAGAAAACACGGCATATTCAGTCATTGAGAACTAGCCGTTTTACTCTTCAAGAAAACTGTAAATTCATGTTGCATATAGAAACGTGTATTTTTTTTTAGAATAAAAACAACACTTCGTAAATCAGGTCTAACATTTTTAAATTGCAGCGATATTTTACTCGACTTAATTTAAAAGCATATTTCAGGTTGCTCAACTGTCTAATTAAAGGGCCTAGCAATAATCATCTGTAGATATCAATTGCGTGATATGTTTGATTTCGTATATCGGATCTTTTGCTTTTCATTCTTTAGAAAACAACATAAAAATAACCATCTATATAAATACCGCGACACTCTTTATTATTTATATAAATTAACCAGCTTTTTGTTTAAGATAACATTTATCAGATCAATTGTTGAGGTCACATACGTAGGTTCAAAAGTCAAATGGATCTGTTAGGCTGGCATGGGAATAATTTAGAATTATTTTTTTGAAGTGGTCGGTGTTCAATTTATTTGTTCAATGAACTTAACTAGTAATTACGACGAGTTATATTGTAGGAATCTATGCAATTGAATATTTTAATCGCATAGACGAGGCGAACATATTGAATTTACGTGCGAGAATGGGAATTCGTTGATGGTGATTGATTCTCTAAAAGGAATGTTGTACTATATTTCGTTTTATATTTTCTTATTCGATATTGATAATTACTTCGTTATGTCGAAATAAATTTGAAGTACACTAAGCTACGACGAATGTTGGCGTAATGCTCATTTTGCTACCAATTGATCGATATAACTTAAATGAGTATGTTTTGCAATTTACAGGAGGAACACATAAAATTTGGAAACATGTGTCTTTGATTACTTAATCCATGTACGTATCGATACATACGTTTGTTATATGGTATTTTTCTTTTTCTATAGCATTTGAGAGTTTTACGATTCCAAATTATATCTACGAGACACTTCAACATTTTTGCATTACACTTCACCAACACTTAACGTTCCGCTAGTTGAGCTAAGCACTTATCAGAAAAACATCAACATTCGGTAATTCACTTTTTGGTACAGTGGTCGCTTAATTTCCTTTTTAACTAAATTTAGATGACAAAACTGTCAAATTCAACAGATTTTTTAAAAAGTGCGATCTTTAATATTATTAGGCAACATAAGAGTAGACTGGAAATGTAAATGTACTGCAAAAAATAATAAGGAATATGTTTAAAATACCAAAATTATAAAAAGATTCTTCAACATTTTTTTTCTAAAATTTGTAGCATTTCTTCGTCAAATAATGATCTCCACAACATTTTAGGTAATCACAATGATCAAGTGGATAACATGGGTAATTTGCCGTTCATGTTGCAAAAACCTATGGTTCTTTGACCATTTTCACACTTTAAACATACCTCGCCACATTACTTATCCTTCCATTAAATCCTTTCCATGTAATAAAAGTGTCCTTTGGGCTTTCCAGGCGTTCTATTTGTTGCAAACCTGACTAAAATGTTTTTTTGACTTCTGTTTCAAGTATTAGGAACATACACTATTAATGAACAAGTTACCAACAATCACTTATGTGCAGACGCCCGTTTTGCCTATATCACAGCTCAGCAATACATCTATGTGGAAGGTATTAGCTGTAATTTAAGTTATCGTATATATACAAAGCTGGAATTAACAAATTTTGGATGAGAATATCTAATTAAAGTTACTCTAATCACTGAAAATATCGAAACAAATTGCTATATCTATTTCTACAGGAGTACAAATGTTCGTTGATCTATGAGGATAGTAGGCTTCGTCTAGTGGCATCGCACCAAGCGTAATTAATTATTATAATAATTATTGTTACAATCTCATTTTCGTTTATTTCGTACTGTATATAAGCAGAACACATGAGAAAATACTTGGAAAAATAAAAAAAATAACGAAGTAGCTTTCTCTCTCGGAATCACACTGATGACGCTGGGTACACAGAAACATGCCTGTCGGGTAGTGTACCTTTTCTCCCCTTGCATTGTGTTCGCCGTCTCATCGATACCATGACGAAGCTATTTTAGCGTACTGTATGTTCATCTTCTTTCTATTTGTTAATTCCCAACTTTTAGATTTATTTAAAGTTCTTTCTATGCATTAAACATGTTATACCAGTTTGGTTCGAAATGTGTTCTTCAACTCTTGAAGCCAAAGAGACCATTGCTAGCATTTACTGTAACCCTTTATCGTATAGTTTGGTTCCCGTAACAAGTGCTATATTTATATATAGAATTCCTAATTAATACGTCCTCCTTATTTATTGATATCCTAATATTTCAAATCTCTAGTTCCCAGTTTTTTATTTTCCATAATCGTTTAATTTTCTCGCTATGGTCATCATTTAAACTTCGATGATGATCGCTAAAGTTTACTGCAACTTTTTTTAAACGTGTATAATAGAGTTGTTTTTGCTCCGTTGGTTGGTTCAGTTTCATTGCTGAAAATGAGTCTAATGCTAATAAGACGTCTCTTTGATCGAGTACGTGACTTAGAACTACCATGTTCAATATCTAGCTTTTAGGCGATTCAATGATCATAATGTAAGTAACGTTCTTCTGGTGTCAGTATTAAGTCGTTTATTACTCTTAATGTTTGTTAAGGACCTTATTGAATGCTTCTTGTGAGTGTATTTGCTTTATGCTGGTTATTTGAAAGCTTATTTGCTTATGTGCTCCATTATCAATATTGTATATGGCAATTATCTAAAATTTTTGTGTATAGAAATTTTCATTTATTACTTTATAAGAGGATTATATTATCAGTTGACATCAAAAATGCCTGTTTTTTAACAAGCATGGTTAACAACGCAGTCAATACGTCAACGTATTTAATTCAGGTAGAAAGTTTAAAACTGAATATTAGTTAATGCTTAACTTAACGCCATACACCTTTCTCTTACTGCAATTACTTTTTTCACATAAAATTTAGTTTCCATACTTTCTAATTCTTTCTATTGCATATTGAAAAATTTAAAGATGACAAAAAAATGTATTTGACAGTAAGTAAGTAGGTTAGCTTGGTTAGCTTAATATGTTAGAAATCCCTCATACTAGAGAGAAGTTAATACGGATTACTGATGATATAAAGGTAATGTGGGAAAATTAACGCGCAAAAAGGATACCAATATGGGAATTATTACTTTTTTGTAGAGACTAAACAGACTCGTGATTTGTCGACTCACGGGGACACCAGTAGGCAACATGAATCCATTCTTATGAAGCGAACAGACACGAGTCTATCTAGTCGCTGCAAAAAAGAATAACTCCACTTGCCTTTGTCCTCTCTAATTATTACTTATTCATTTACATATTTACATTACATTATTGATCTGCTCGTAAAATTTATCTCATACTCTCCGATATTAGGATCTGTGAGGTTAAAGTAAAATCGTTTGTATTGGATATTTTGTTTAGTACGAAAATTCGGTTTACTTTTAGGTAATTTCTATTTTTTTAATTCACAATAATATGACGATCTGCTTTCACATAGAGACTATATTGGCTTCAAGATATTAAATTGGTGTAATTGATTGATTAAGGCGTTAACACATTGGAATCTATTGGCTATAACGATCGTCTCTATTATATCGGCTTTGAGGATCAAAGATATAAAGTAAGCCGTTATGTAATGATACATAAAATATAGGTTCTCAAATATTCTGATTACTCCTATTATTAAACGTGATGACGATATGTTTCTATGTTTTTGTGCCAAGTATAGTAAGTAAAAAGTATCATACTGTCTAAACAATTAGTGAAATAGCTGCAAAATCAATGATCATGTTGAATAAAGTTGGGGATAACCTAATGGAAATATTGTAGGCACTTCTACGTCTACCCCTAACAGTAATAGTTACTGACATCTTGTTGACGTAGATTGCTATTCGTTCGTGTACGCTACTTTTTTGTTACTAATGAACGACAATTAAAGTGTTTGACAGTTTGGATTTTCAAAACTACCTTATTTAATCTTAAAATGTATTTTTTGCTAATTAAAGCATAACATTAAAAACTTTTGTCAATATGTTACACATAGTTGCAATCTTGTAATGGCGCCAAAATTCAAAATGGCACAATAAAGTTAATGATGGCTAAAGATAGCGTGAAATAAAATTTCACCGACGTCATTAAATAGAAAATCGAAATTAATCTTGACATTATATTTTTAATTTTTTTCTTAAAAACTTTTTGTTTTTATTTAAAATATGAAACGCCATTTGTCACAGGTCCGTTTCCTATTCGAGTTCACCAACTTACGTCTCAATCTAATCGATCGCAGCTTAGAATCTTCCCTTATTTAATCGGTTTAATTCCATAAAGTTGTATATATCTTGGAATACATACGCAGAAGTGAATTTTATCGAAGGCATTCTAAGTAAAGGGTAAACCTCTAAATATAGAAGATCAAAGACGTGTTAATTGTTGGTTTAATTGATCAATTTTAAAATAACGCTAAGGCCTAAACCGTGCAAAAATTAATTATACATAATAATTTTAAAATATTATATTGGCTTGCTCAATCTTGATTTTGTTGAGTTTGTAAATGTATAAAATTACTCTATGCGTCACACAAACCATAGTGGAACGGGATATGTTAATTATTCTCTATTTATTGGACTGAAATACAATAAAGCCAAGCACAATTGACAACAGTCACACTGTACGGTGACTGGTCACACTGGTTCAAATGTTTATGTTGCAAAAAGCCGCATTTTACTATTTTGTGTATTATTTCTGACGAAATTAAAATCTTTTCTTGATACGTTCATACTTAAATAAATAATATTGAGAAACCATTACTTTTGCAATATATTTTATATACATACAAATAAATTTGTAGAACATTCCTATTCATTCAATGTTGGCGGAAGCAAATAATAATTTAATTTGTATATTATCCTATAGTTCTCAGTATATTTTAATACATATAGTAAAATAAGTAAATAGCGAATAAAAAGAATCCGAAATGGCTTTCTTCTTCATTTTTTTTTGAAATAAAGTAAGTAATCAAGAATATATGGCCCATTAAAAAGGCGAGCATTTAGATATTGTTCATTTATGCGAGCGTATATTTAATACTAGCAGGGACGCGATTTTATAACCGTAATAGTAATAGAAAACAAAACAATAAACCCAGGATGGCAGTAGATACATCAAATAAATTATTATTGTTAATGCACAATCGTGCACATTTTCCGGCAGTTTGAAGTGCTCTCTATATGGTTTTTCTGGGAATTACATCGGCATTTTGAAGAATACCTCGTACTTCTTGATTGTTGTTCATTTGACATCAAATATTATTTGTAACAACTCCCTATAGAAATAACCCAGCAAACTTCAACCAGGAGATCTCGTTGTTTATGCAACAACTCCACTACTTCCAATCTAACGGTTTGTAAACTCTTGAATTAAATAATTTTTTACATTTGCCGCATTGTGAACTAGTGAATCGTCTTGCTGCGTTTTCCCAAAATGTTAATCCAAATATTTTAGGAGGTTTCATAATTCGTAGATTTTTTAATGTAATTTTCTTCAATTAAAGCATAACCTCAAAAACTGTTGTCAACATATTACAAATCGTTGAAATAAAAAAAAAAAAGAACTTTGACAGTCCATCCAACAGAGCGTTAATAAGAAAGAAGAAAATTGATGATGGATAGAAAGAACCGAAACGTCATGTAAAAATTTCAATCACGTGATATAAGATCGAAAGTGATCTTGGATACAAGAGTGAAAGTGATCTCTCAATATCTTTCTAGTTTTCTACCGTAAGGCAAAATATGGGAGTTACAGGTAAAAAAGTGTTATTTGTCACAGACCCATCTTATCTTTGAATTTGTAACAGACAAAATTTAGAAACTTTTCGAAATTTAAACTTACCTTCTGTGATTATAAAGAAGGTCAAGGTGAGGGTCAGCCTGTACGTCGGCAAATACTTTTTCTGTAAGTCTATCAAACTAAAACAGCTAAGATATCTTTTGGTACTTTATTCTTTCACAAAGTACTTCCATTGGCGCATCTTTTTGAGGTGTGTTCACTATTGAAGGAATGCGATTCGTTTTGTATGTACTGTATGTATTGCTGGACATATTCGCTGCACGAAGGTCAATATTAATTTCTGATTCTTTGATATTGCAGAGATACTTTTTTGGTTGATTTCATTACTTTCAATATGGACTAAATTAAGCGCTAAATCAAATAATTAACATTCCGATGAACCTACCATACTGCATAAGTAATGAAATCATAAGCTATGGTATTGTTATATACAAGACATGAAAATCAATTGCTTCTTCTCTTAATCAACTATTCAGTCTTTATAAAATACTCCATTGAATTTGTATTTGAATTGTATCCATTGAATTAGAGAACGTTTAGTTTATAAGCGTAGTATTTTTAAATAAGGTTAGACGTTTTATTAATGCAATTGAAATTAATTTGTAAAATATTTTCTACCCCATAAAATTTGGTAGCGAGAAACATGTTTGCTAATTTATCTTGTATGATGAAAACATTTCTGGAAACTTTTTTTTAATTGTAACTAGATTGATTTCGTTTGTTGTTCTCTCTTTATTTCTTATCATATGTTGTTAATTTGATCGGATAGGTATTTCAGTTATTAACATTTGGATGTTATCTGGTAAATTTTTATTTACTTTCGTAAAAAGAGTTCAGTGTGATTATTGCAAGTGTTCATAGTAGTGAAAATATGAATAAATAACGCGGTGACACTTCGATACGCCACTTATACCCTTTCCGTGGTTATTTAATAACCGTATAGCAAAAGCAACGTATCTTATCTAATCATTTCAAAATAGTCTGGCAGTTGTTAATGTATAGGGGTTTTCCATAAGTCGTGAGCAAGTAACATGTTAATGGAGCCATCATTTTTGAAAAATTCGAGATGTAAGATTTATTTTGTTTTAGTTTTGATTATTTAATATGTAAATCATTAACAATTTGGTGTCTTTTAAATACTTACAATTAATTATTATAAGACTGGAAAAAAAAAGGTATATAAAAAAAAACAATAGAATATTGTGCTTGAAGCGTTACAATACCAATCTTAATAAGAAAGGAACGAAGGAGAAGCTTTGACGTCATTCTATGGTGCATAGCCGTTTATTTGACCACTAGTATCCCGTTCTATGAAGGGAACAAAGCCACTCTTCATGAAAGTTGCTTGGAAAAATTTGGTTTAAATACTATAAGATTTCCCATCCTCTCGTTGTTCATAACCACAAGGAAACTGAAAAATAAATTAAATATGGCCGTTTTTTTTCTAGGAATTCCAAATGAGTCTGTTCTTGTTGAACAATATTTTATGAATATTTTAAGTGGCCCAAGAGGATGGTTTATAAAATCATGTCCATGTAAGCGCTGCTTGTTCTGCAAGCTATTTTAGACTGTTAGCTACATATCGATTCATTTTTTATGCAAAATTATTTTAGTGTACTCAAGAATTTCGCTAATAAAATTTTCGAAATCATTTTATTTATGACACAATATTCAATGAATTAATCAACACACATGGCAATCTATAATAAGCTAAAGAAGCGTTATTTTCATAATGTTTCTTTAGCTTATTCTGCCAATTTTAATATTTTATCCTTTTGGATGTGTCTTTTCGGATTGACAGGAAATCAGATTATACTCTGCCTATGAGAAAGGTGATATTGTGGATGCTACTTATTACATTCTTTTTTGGAGATCTAATATGTAATGCTTCATACCACGTTTGCCAGGTTCATACCCGTTTCCATAACACTTTTTTTATTTGGGATTGGTTGAAATAATGAAAAACGCTAATTGTCATAAAACCGTCGGGGGTAGATAAAGACATTTGAAAATATTTCAAAAGCTGCCCTTCATTAACTTTACCTATAAGGAACATACATCATAAGTGGTCAAGAGATTAAAGAATGGTAATCATTGAAAGTGTCGTTTTCTTTTGAAAAACCTTGTATATCGTTTAGCGGCAAAGCTTTGCACGGCTAGCGTAATAGAAAAGGCAATGTACACCTCTACATTATAGAATGTATTATCCCGTAACCGAAAATTGCGCTAATAAAAACTTAATACAACAAATAATAGACGGTAGATAATAAAATGTCTCCATGTAGTCCGACGATGATTGTCGTTCTTATCAGTCGCGTCAGATAAGGCATGTGTGCGTGAATGATACGATTATTTAAAATCATAGTGAAAAATATCCTTGCGAGAAAACACCTGGTCTAAACTAATTATTGCAAATAATACACCTGGAAGTAAGATATAGAACAGTGTCTATTGTGAATAACAATATTCGACATCCAATACAATTTGACGAAGCTGGATGAGTATATTAAGTGGTGCTATTCGACCAGCGACTCACACCAAACTATTAAATCCTAATCAGCGATGTATATGCTTACGAGCTTTCAGTATAACGCGCTTAAACGTCCGCATATCGAATAACATCGATCATTTGCAATCTGAGAACAATTGAAATCAATTACTACTGTCCTGCTGGTAGCGCTTACAGCACGGAGAACAAGAACAAAGTGAGTAGGCACGCGATAATTCGCCCAAGAGGGGCGTTATAACTTTCAAGATCTCAGTGATCCACTCATTCATGTTCCTCATTCCGGCGACTGTAGCGAGTGGGACGTAGTGTTTGTGTGAGTGTTTTGCATGCGACCATACGAAAATGGATGAGGGACAGTCATTTAGCTTTATGAAACATCTCAATAACAGACCGACGTCGTTGAGATTAGAACTATTAGCGGTACCTGAGGACAGTAGTGCCAGGAATTCGTATGTGCAACAAGATATTTCTGTTGGCGAGCATTTAGGATTCAGAAACATCTCGTACTCCGTTAAGGAGGGATTGCTCAAAAGAAGTGAGTAGTTTTTCCTAATTAAATAAGCAATTAATGACATTTTGTGACATAATACATTTAATTGAACTAACGCTACGAACACAGCACGCAGAAATATCCTAGTTTTGAGTTTATCGCTTCGACGAGATAAATTTTTGTGTTCCTTATTACTTTATCTTGTCTAAACAAAACAAAGTTCTGTTGCTTTTGTCTGTAACAAAACGCTTATTTATTTTATGAATTCAAATATGTATCACGTAATCATACGAAACCATTCAGGTTGCTTTCTTGTTAATTTTCTTTGTTTGTTTTCGTTACTACGTTGTTTACTCATTTTATACCACGCCTGTTCAACAAAGAAAGATAATCCCAGAAACATTAAAACCTCGCGACCGTTATTTATTTCCATCCATTGTAATGTGTATGTGCAATATTTTATTGACTTTAAACACGCAATAAAAATAATAATAATTGAAATATATAACTTGTTAAAGTAGGCCATTTTCGAGATCGTAACGTTAGATTCACGTCGGCGTACTTCTGTTACTTCCTTTCGTTTAAAAGAAGCGTTTCTGTTTGTTGACAATCAGCTGTTTTACCATATGATCTTGTTTGGTATAGAGAAGGATGGTAAGAGAGTGAGTTAAACTTGTTTACATGCGCGGCAGAGCCCCACGAGCGCCGTGACCTAAACAAAGAACACGAATATATGAGGTAAAACTAGTTTCAATGACCTCGTACGGCGTAGAAAAGAAATGTCTGGCTACGACTTTTTAAAAGACGAAGAATGTGTATATCGAATTTTTAAAATCCATCCACCTGTACGAATAATAGAAATCAGCTCTAATTAAAGCGATGGCTTACTGCGAAGAGACGACCTTTGCAAACCTTTGCATTGCAAAACTATCAAGTTTCTGAATATAGTGTCATCACTTATGTATTAAATTGAAATTCAAATTATAACAAAAACAATTAATATTGTCACTGAAGAATAGGAAGACTATTAATTTTGTGAAAACGTACGCTGCTCTTTAATCTTTAATTAATCGAGACCTATTTGTAAAGTGCTTTTTCATATACATAAATAATAAATAGATTAATCATTGCCTCATTGTTTCCGAAACAAAGATTTATATGCATTTCCTTGTTTGTTGTGGTACGTACTCTGTGATTTAGTGCCAGGTGGTCGACATAACGATGGAGCAGACAATATAGCAAATGAGTCATTGATTCTGTATCAAAGGTGGACAGGAATTACTTTGTTTGCTTTGCCGTTTTGTACAACAAAAGCACACTATTAACTTAAAATACTGATAAAATTAGAGACATGATGAGACAAAGATTATTGTTTGGTTAGTTCACTTTGGTACTTCAATGCCAAACAGTTCCTCTACCAATGCACCATTGCATCTTTGGAGAAGTATTATATGAAATAAAACAGTTAATATTCCCATAAATTACCATTGTTATTTTTCTTTCTTAACAACAAATCTTTCTTAGAGAATTGGTGGCAGCTCCGGAGGTTAGTCGATTAGTTATATATAAATACACTACAACTTCCATACATTATCGTCTGTTACTATGACAAATTACACTTAACCATCGGCATACAGGTTATTGTTTGATTAATTTGGGACGACTGTGTCGAGAATTCAAGGATTTTCATTGCTAATTGTACGTCCAAATGATTCGAGTATTTTTCTTTTATTCTAACATGCCTGTTCTATTCCTGCTCGCGAGAAGACTTTTAAAAGTACATACTTTTGTCTCCGATTAGGTAAAATCATAATAAAATTGATTATCTCAAAATTGCGGAATACAAAAAGATTACTTTGCATATCGTTTTTAAATAATGGGCAAGAGTAAACTGTTTCCTTTCATAGCCAACTTGTTCAGGAGCAAAGGCTACAATCGAATAAGCTAGCGAGTACGGTTTCTGCGCAGATTCGGCAAGTTTTCTTTTCTGGAAAAACTAGATATACCAGGTGTTCATTTGAAAACTTCCCAACCTAAATTTCTGGAAATTTGGAACTTTATGAAAAATTTCCTGGAACACGTAAGAAATATAATCGAGGGGAACAACTTTTTACGTAAAAATTGACTCACCCACTTTAAGCCATTGCCCCCGGGAGCTACTCCTTTAAGAATCTTAAATGGAAAGGGATATCTAGTAATACCTCAATTTAATGGCATTTTGAAAGCGTACATTTTGGCGTTTAGTTTTTTGAAATTGATCGATTAGTTTTTGAGATTTTTAATAGAATCTTTTGGTTTGCTTTGTTTTGTACTTATCTGTTTTAGGAGTATCGGAACAAAAGCCAATATTAAAAACCTTTATAAATTTCTCAAAAACAAAGGAAATAAATAACAGTATGGTTATTTATGTTTTGAATTATGTTTAATGGAGAATATTTGCCATCTTGTTTGCAGTTATTTAGTAAATAAAAATGCACGTTTTTATGCCGATTTTGTGTTCGTTGGTTGAATTTTTTTTTACAGAATTATAAAGTAATGGTGAAAAAAATAGAATCAATGAACGCAAAATTGGCATAGAAAATGCGCATTGTTTTAAGTTTCCGGGTTCTAGGACTCAACTGCATAATGTTTAAAGTTGTGGAGCAAATAATTGTTAAAAAAAATATACAAAAAGAAACGATCTTTTAGGCTAATCTACGTGTTGTACCTTTTTGAGTTCGAAGTATATTGTAGTAGTTATTAATAATGGTTCTCTATGCTTTTTTAACGATCCGAGACGTAACCTAACAAGTACTAAAAAATAAGTAAATATTTTAATATATTTTTTAATGTTGCGGTTGGAAGGCCATTATGATTTTCACAACAAACATACTTAGAAAATATATCTACATACATATGTAAATAAAAGTGCAACTCGATGCAAGGTATATAACGTAGTTAAAAAATATATTTAATGTAATAATGCAGATATTGCTTAAAATTCAAATAATTAACATTTTTGTAATTATTAAACTTTTCACTATCGGAATAGAATATTGAAGTCATTATATTTGATCTTAGATGACGCATTGTTAGACGTGCCTCCTTTAATGCAGTATACGAAGCTACTTCAGTAAAGAAGATAGTCAAATCTGTGTAGGGGATGATTTCACTTAAGCGGTTATAGCCTTTGAAACGAGTATGTAGTGGAAAATGGTATATGTCCCCAGAGTCTGACATTTTCGCAGTTTTTGACAAGAAAAATATTTTTTCGCAATTTCTCACGATACTTAATTCAAATTTTGAAACCATTAAGTTTACAGGAAGAAGAATAAGTAAAGAATCTGCTACACCTACACAAAATATTGAGAGGTATTAGTAAAGTTTTCGGTGGACAAAATATTAACATGTTTTTCAGTTTCGCGAAATACACTCAGAAATCTTCTTGACAATTCGAAGGATAAACTGCATCGAATGAAAATATTGAAAAATGGTGTTGTCATTACGAAACTATGCGGAGTGTGCCGCTCGTTTAGTGTTATTTACCATGCTACTCGCAAGTCCTTGCTATCATTCTTCTACCACTACACATTAACCATTTTTCTGCTAATTATACCCACTTGAGATATGTATGTGTGAAAATTTCGCAGAAACTGTGAGATGATTTTATTCGTAGTCCACACCTTTTATGACACACTCTTGTTGGGATTTTAAGTATTGCTTCATGCACCCGTTGAACGCAAACAAGGATGTTAGGTACGATAAGATTATAAGTCATAAAGTATTTTTGCTCTAAAATAGGTACTTTTTTTGTTTGTTTGATAAGTTGTTTTTATTCGCTCGATTTAGAGTTTTTCGTGTTACGTTCTCAGAAATCGGAGATAGCAATATGTACATATGTTGGTAACGATCGTGCCTTTACGTAGTACCTGGATTTCTTCTAAATATGTTATTTAGAAAATGAAGATAATATTTCACTGTTGTTAAGTGCTGCTAATAAGATAATTTATTGTTTGTTTGCTAGTCTGGAGGTAATGCATAGGTAAGTAACTTCCTCTAAGATGATAAGTATATGCATATGCGTGTACAACTTATCAGTCCAGGGTATGGCAATGCCTACTACAATTGATACAAAAATAGCAGACACAGCAAGTTTATTTGCCTTTGTGCTATGTTACAATTATAACTCACATCCACGAAGCTAGAGAGAAAATTTATTTTAAACTTGATACAGTGAATATTTTTACTAAGTTTTACTTCATTTTCTGATATTTCTATAAATTGCGTAAGACAACAGTGAAGTCCTACTATTAGTAAAATCTCGTATTTCGAGATATAAATTGAATTGTAGAGTATCCTGTTAAATATAACAATATCTTAACTAGCACATAAAACAATTCAAAGGTGACTATTTTAGAGTGTCTGTTAGTTGCTATAAAAGCTAAATTGCAGAGAACTAATGTTGGAAAGTATATTGTATTTGGATTTGAAAATTCGCATCAATTTTCAATTATACATTCAATTATATTATTAATTGTTGGCTGGGGTGAAGTCAATAGATTTTTCTAGTGGATCCCATAGTCTCGAGTCATTACTTGCATATTTGCGAATAGTTAATTGCATTTTCCTTTTTACAGCGAGTCGGAAGGGCGGTAGTAATAAAGCAATGGAACACTTTACGTACAAAAGTTACACATTAAAGGTTCCTGAAACTATTACAAGTTTCATAGTTCATATACCTCGTTGGACCGTCAATAAATGTGAGAGCTAACCAAAAAAAACAATGCTAAAACAGCTTCCTCGTGGTATTGATGAAATCATTCACAGCAAACACAACACACTGCCACGTAGACAGAAATTTCTTCTCGTATTTTTCCTCTCCTTGTATTGCGTTTGGTATGAATGATCCCATTAATACCACCAGGAAGTTATTTTAGCATTACTTTTTTCGTTATTGTTTCCAAGCATTTTCTGATGTGTTCTGTCGTATAAAAGGTTTTAAATTTTGAATTCAATCGAAACAATCGATTGCTGTTAGTGTTACTAATGATACTGGATGACATGACTACTTGTTACTAATCGCTATATTAAAGTTTAACATACATATGACTCTTTCTTCTTAGTTTTCCATAGCTAATGTCTAATATTAATGAAACAGTTGCTATAGATACTTTCTGTTAGTTTATAAAGCTTGGTCTTATATTACCAGTACATTGTTACTTAATGTTGCGTAAAATCTTGTAAGAGCAAATACAAGTTTCAGTAGTAATTACTTATAGTCATTTTATTATGGCGCTAAACATTTTCTTGCCATCCAAACATTTGAATCCGTACATAGTTATAGCACAAGTAGTCTTGTTTTTAGTTTTAATTTATTTATATTGAGTAGTAATTATTTAATCAAGTGTCCCATCAGATTATGAATAAGCTTTTTTAATGACAAATTAATAAGAACGGTAGTTTAGTTAAAAAGATTTTCACATGCTTAATTTTCTTTAACTACCTGTACGTTTTGTTGAAAGTTTGACCGCTGTATTCTCCAACTTAAAACAAGTAAAAGTATTAATCAAGAATGAAACAAAAAGAAGAACAGAATTAGAAAGTCTATAAGACTGAAAGGAACATTTTTGGGGAGGTTTGCATACGAAAAGCGATAACATATTTTAGTTAAAGGTTATGTAAGCTCGTTAGGAGCAAGTTTTAAAATTCTTCAGATATAAATTGGGTGAAGTTATACACTGAAATTGTGAAAATTTAAATGGAATACGTTGTATATTATCTAATTACGAAAATAAATACACGATGTTCCATTTAATTTAGGGATCATTTTTATTTTATTATGAAGTCTAATGGCAATCCGCTTAAATTTTGGTCTACATTTTCAAGAACAGTTAAAATAGATATTGCTCCCAATAAACGTATACAGCCCCTAAGAAAAATATTTCACCATAAGCCGATGCGAGTACGGTGTGCCCAGTCTGTATACTGCAGTCCTAATTGTAGCTTAATGCAAGTATATGGTGCAGCTTTTATTGCAGCTCGAATTTCCGTTTGGATTCTTCTTCATGTAGTTCGATTTCGAGATTTTTCTATGTACAATTTGATTTTGAATATTCCGTTTTATGACAAGCACTCTTGAGCTCAAAAACAAGCAGTTTCCAGAAAAGAAAAATGATTTATACTCTTGGTCTTTTTTATTCAGACAGAAAGGCATAGTCCCTTGCCCACTGAGACTTCTAGAACTTGTATTGAATACTTGAAAGTATTGAAAAATTTAAAACGGTTCCAATAATTTCCAATTTTTGAACAAGGGTTATTGTTGAAATGTTGTTTTTTTACCTTTGATCGTGGCTTAGTCCCAGATTAATCCATAATTATTTGTATTCTACATCTATGAACCAATCACTTAATAGCTACCATTTTTTTTTTATTATCATTGATCATTGATGTTTATGTTTTAAATGTTATTCGGTAAATATTTTGGATCATTTCTTTTAACCACGAGTCGAGCTTGTTTAATCATGACCTTAAAAAAAGGCAAATTTAAAGTAATACGAGAAAACCGTTAACATACGACCAACATCCTTGAAGAGAAAACGAATTAATGTCTGGTTGATATTCGTAATTGACTTCACAAAAAAAATCACATTTACATTAATAGGCAATGACTGCGTAGCGTAATAGTAGATGCTGCTTATAATTCGTAAAGTGAGTTATGTAATATGAAATCTGGTGATGCCAGTAATAATATTCATCGCTTGTAATAGAAACCATGCCCGAAATGTTAACTCACACGCCACGTGAGCGAATAACTGAATATAAAAATCGCAAACACCAAGGAATTCAAAAGAATCTTACTAATTAATGCGGGCGGTCTACCAGGGTTAATTTGCGACCTTTGTGAGCGTAAGTAGTAGGTCATCGCACCATTAAGACTATTTTAAAAATCGCCTCATACTGTGACAAAGCTGTTTAAATATAGGACAGAGTATAGTGGAAAGAACATGTCTATCGTTGTCATCATTTTAACGTTTTATATCTGCGCTTATTAATTAGCGTTAAATGCGAACCACATAATAATTGCAACTAGGTCAAATTGTACTATTTTTAAAGTTAACATTGTCGGTATGTAGCGCTGTACTTCTAGCAACATTTAAAGGTCCTCGCATAACGCGGTTAGATTTATTTACCTGAGGATGTATTCAAATATGTTGTACTCGCTAATCATTCGTGATTTGAATTATTTACGAAAGTAAAAAGCAGAAGGCCATGCAAACAATAGTTATTAATATGCTGGATGGCGTATATTACGTGATATTGAATATCGTTTGCCTTGTTAACGGTACATTCAAAATTGCTTTAGAAGAAGTTAAATATCAGTGAAATTTGGTTGGATCTCAGATTAGGGTATACATAATAATAGGGTATTAAATTGAGGTCTTTATTTTTATTTATTTAGTGAAGACCCATACAGGCGAATATCCTACTAGATAGAGTGATTTCGGTTTGTCCACCTATCCGAGGTAAAGGAAACTTGAATCTCTAATCGCAAGATTAGGATTCAAAGCGTAGACCGTATTTATTGTTCAGAAGCACCTGATTTGTGAAAAAGAAAGCACAATAAACGCAATGTTTACGTATTGGAACTTTATTAAATAAGCTAGTTTTCGTTTCGATTCCTAATATCCATTTAAAAATTCATTTATCTCTTCAAATTAAATCTAAATTGCCGAAAGAGTACACTCGAATTCCAGGACCCTTAATTAATCATCAGCAAATATCTCGCAGCGAGTGCGTATTATTATAGTTAATGATGTCGAAAACAATCAATACTATAATTATAAGTCATCGAAGCAGTTTTAATGAAGATGAACCTTTAATTGAATAACAACTACGTCGCATATCTATCTGGTCAAGTGATGTGTGGTGTACAAAACGTTGAGGACTATAATCTGCATCGTATTAAATAATTATCAACTAAACTCTTCAACTTGGATTTCCTAGCTTGATTTAAAAATGCATCCTGTAGTGAAGAGCAATCTTGAACAGAACGTATCCGATGTTTGATCTGAAAGTAATATAAAAGTTATTTGACGGAAACAAGTGTGAATGCCATTGATACAGATTAGGAATAGAAGTGGGCCAAGACGGGACTTCGAAGGAATGGGATTTATAACTGGAGATGACAAAGGCAGGTGGAATTATCCCTTTTTCGTAGCGACTAGATAGACTCGAGTCTATTCGCCTCATGAGAATGGATTCCTGAGAATGGATGTTGCCTACTGGTGTCTCCGAGAGTCGACAAAACACGAGTCTGTTTAGTCTTTGCACAAAAGTAATAATTTCATCCACCTTTGTCCTCTCTATTTATAACCATGGAGTGTGATCATTCACACTCATAGAAAATGAACTAACGATATGGTTGCCTTGTTCGCAGATTTCAGCAAGCTTATCCAATAAAAGCTAATCCAATAGATAGTTATCCAGTGATGTAACTGATCTTTTCAAATGTTTTGCTAAAGTCCGTATACACGCAATTAAAAAATAAGAAATCAACATGTCCGAGCAAATTAGTCTTTACAGAACGAGAACGAATAAAACCGCGTTGCGTGAAATTATAGTACTTTTAACTGATAAGATAAACGACGATAGTTAGTACCATCTGATCAGTGGTCATCTTTAAAAATCGGAATAATATTACAAAAAAATTAATACATAAGTACTTGACTGCGAATCAACGACTTTCTCTATTCTACCTCGAAGTCGATGGACGCGTGGATGTAATATACAGTCCGGTATTGGTCCCTACCATTTTAGCTTTTGAACGCCAGTTGCTAGTGTTTTTAGAGAGAATAGACCATTTCTGAAAGTTAAGTCAACGGTCTTACTTTAAATGTTAGTTATTACTTAAGCAAACTTTTAAAAACAAGGATTTTCAAAGAACTATGAGACAGCATACGGTCTAATTAATTGTCTATTACTACATAATTGAATTCGTTGCTTTCTATGTACATTCTTTTGTATATTCTTTTTTAATCAAATATAGCTGCAAAAGAGAGCAATCGTATGAAAAGACATACATTTTTTAACAACAATGAATTGTAGGGATTAACATTGGTTATGTAAAACATACATATATTTGACATACATATGAAATACGAAATATTGTAAATACTAGTTTATAAGGCGAGAATATTTTAACATCGGCAGATAAGTTAAGCGGTTCTGATAAAAAAAATTAAGCTTTTGGACGAATTTGATGACAATAATTTAGCTGTTGTTTTCTAAAACTAATAGATAAGATGTTTTCTTGCATTAGTGGCGAGAAAGCTTTAAAACTCGATGAAAACTTATTGTCTATATGTTAATTCGGAAAAATGAGCGAATTCGAAACCCCTTTACTAATGATTCCGGTCAAACTGGCATGATTGTTTTAGATCGATTTTCAAAATTCATCAATCCGAGCAATGAAAATCAATTAAAAATTCGAAATCTCATTTGGGTACCTTTCGGATCTCACATCATCAGTCAAATATTTTACATTCGCTGTAAATTTTTAAATAAATAAATTCATTTGTTCTTTATTTATTATTTTTCTTTCTTTCTTTATTATCTAACAATAATCCATGATGACTCTGTATGAGTGGATCATATCGCAGTACTGAAACAAAAGTTCTATTCCAAAATTTCGGTTCTTTTTGTGTCGTTTTTAAATTTTAATTTTGATATAGTTCTGTGTTCATGTGAAACTTTTCAATTAATTAATAGAGTTGCATTCTAGGTTGCAGACTCAACTTTCTCATTTGTGTTTTTTTGACTACAGAATTTATAGAAAGTATGTGAGCGAAATTACAGGGTATCCGTTGTTTCATAAATGTTTTCGTCATTAGATATAAAATTTTCTGTAAAATAACGAAAAAACTTGTTGTAATACATAATTTACATTTATATTTGTTTTTATTTACGAAAAGCGGATGATACCATACATTATTAGTCAAACACTTAAGAGGACAGAGCCTTAACAAACGTGTTTACAGAAAATATTTTGATTCGTTCGACGTACAGTAGTTTAACAAATATGAACAAAGAAATGATAATTATTGTTAGAACGTTTGCTTCAAAATATTCAGACTTCAAATACGACGAATCTCGTATGAAGTGTATAGGTTGGAATAGGAATTTATTGATTTGCGAACATCCACAATACAAACATCCAAAAACTCAATGCCGAATTTTAGTTAAATAAATGGGCTCTAAGGTAGTTAAATAAATCTAACATTCTATTATATTTATAAGTTTTGATTGCAGATTGCTAAGTAAATGAATATTTATCACGTGCGCGTGAAAGAATAGAGAATTTAATTCGTCTTGAAGCATGGCAAAAAATTGTGGCTGCTGAATCAACGGATTCAAAGAAAAACGCAGCGGTGCAAATTATAATTCAAATATTATAACTAAATAGATCGACGCCTCTATATTTAATAGTTGTTCAGTACAAGTCCACAATCGTGTAATAATGAAACCATTAGGAACGTGAGTTCTTTACAATTAGTTCCTTTATAAAAGTTTGAAATTTCAGCAATCAAGGTGTTAATGTTCGTGCTTTGCCTAAATAATGTGAATACTGCATGCGTTATATCTCATTGTCGGAACTATTTTTCGTTGTTTTTCAGATCTAAATGAACTAATAACACGTATGAAAGGAAGCGAATTTGGCTATTTCATGAACGATGTCCTAATATCGCAGAACACGCACAGCCAGTTTTGCCCCGATGGCAAATGTGGCTGGAAACTAAGCTCTATTATTTTCAATATTTCCATCCACTCTCGTTCCTAATATTATAACTTGGTGTTTACAAAATGAACTTCTGTCATCAGAACAAGTTAATTGAAATTTCAAGATTATCAAGTTGAAATTGAATCATTTTCAACAATGATCAAGTAATAATGAATGCCATCACGGCATTATAAAGGTCTGTATGTTGTAAACAAAGACAGAAAGAAGGTAGAATAAAGTTTAAGAATGTACTCAAAAAAAAAAAAAACAGATAAGACAGATTTATAATAACAGTGTTCCTACGGATATATTTACTTGCTTCAATTACGTCAATATCCCGACAATGCACGTCGAAAAGCTCTTTTTATTGTACAAAGATATTTTGTCATCGCTGCCAACAAGGCTCGAGGAAATTTTAATATTTTCAAGGTAGTTGTTTCTCGATATGTATTATGCTAATTTTCAATTGTACTTAAACAAAGCTAAGCATTTTTTGATACGACGCTCATGGTTAGGAACAGTGATTAGCGATATACTGCAATATTTTATGGGGAAAATGTTGAGAAAATTAGAGATTTATGGTTCTCGGAAATTATATAAACAAAATTCAGTGGCCGTGGAATGCGGGAGTGGAAATTGGAAGAATTTGTTGTAGAATCCCGCAGTATTGGTTGTTGCTGATCGTCTTTGAGCTTCTAATGAACCAAAAGCAAAATATGTTTAGGAACCATTCCTGAGTTATTTTTATTATTACTTAAAAAGAATTTTTCTTGATGTTTTAGTATTACCTATTATCTTTTACTAAAGCGTATTCCGTAATTGAAGAACAACAAGGTTGCAGCCCAAACTATTATTGAAATTTAATGATCACTTAAAAAGCTGTTAATTGTAGCTTCTTCAGAAATGCCTATAATCTGCGGATTTTTTCATTAATTTATTTGTTGGTTTATTGCTAAGTGACCCGTTTACATAAGCGATGAACCATCAGCTGGAATACATCATGCACTTGAGTGGACGATAGCAGTACAAATGCTATAAAAATTCTTTTATAAAAATTTATTCATCCAATTAAAATTCAACATTGTATTCTTTTTAATTGCGATAAAACTTTAATTCCCATGAGATAGTCTCTAATGCCACGTGGGTTGATGTAAAGTGATAAAATCTTGAGAACAAAAAAAATGAGACGAAATTGTCGTGAAATATGTATATATTTGTGTACCCTTGATGACCCCGATATTGTATTTGCAGACGATTAGTTGTAAAGGATTTATTCAGTGTTGACAGAACAAATTCTGGATATGTAATCTACCACGAGCAGCAATCAGTATTGGTGATAATAGATAACAGTTAGTACACTAACGCGTGATACATTGCACATATAAAGGAAGTTAAATATTGAATAAACTAGGGAGTTGTATACAAACAATAAAGGCGAGAACTCTAAATAAATATTTTCTGTTTTATTTCTTACGTGTTGTTTACTTTTTTGAGTAAAACTGGTTAATAATTTATGTTTTTTTGTTATAAGCTAATTTGTTCCTCAATCTAGTATCAGATTCCTACGTTTATAATCCTTTCTCCAAAATACAATATGTTACATCCGAGTTTTTCATTTAATTCTCTATTGAATCCACCTCCAATTACATAGTTGTCTAAAGGAAGTTACATAGAGCATCATAGCAGTAGCAACAGTAATTTTCCGTAAGTATATATACACGATCGGTTACAAATTTTTATATATTTTCCATCGTCTCGAAATGATGACCCTTGGTTTCTTTTACTAGAGATTCGCGAATTACAATCACAATGTGACCTGTTAGATTATTCTGGTGCAGTGTACTCAATCATCTGGACACGTTTTTGAAGTAATTCCAAGACATCTCTGTAAAAGACGTAAAAAATTGTGGTCGTGAGGGTTTTCTTCGGACGAGGAGAATATCTCGTATGCTATTCAGAACCCTTCCATTTGGTCTCGGGGTCGTAGTCGAGCATTCGTGATTCACTGCTTGTTTTCAAATATGTTCAATTTGGGATTTTGCTTCATTAACCTTTTTAGATGTCAGTCTTACATCAATGTTTCGCATATATATTAAACTTACATGAACTGCTTTTTTTTATACAAACCCGTTATTTCTACCTCGCGCTACTTCCATATTTTCGTCGTTTGTTAACGAGCAGTAATTGTTAAATACAAACAAAAAGTTGTAGTTGATTGTGAACATTAAATTTTCCTTTAATGTATTTTGTCCTTTGCTGTAGGTACGAGGTTTTATTAGTAAACTACCAAAAATAATAATATTTGAAGTCGATTATTTGAAGTTTTTAACTAATTGTAAGAATATATTTCTCTATGGCTAGCAGGACTTTCATCTATTAGAAATGTACGCATTTCTTTGGTGAATTGGTGAAACAACCAAAGTATTGATCGTGGTAACGATGGGCAATTATCTATTAATTTTTTATTTGATCTAAGGATCAAAAGGGTTATTTTGCTCTTACTGTGGGAAAACTTAACCGTACTTGTTATTAACAAAAACTAAAGAAAACAATAAACATTTTTTTAATATTATTTTTTATATCGATTAAAACAATTATATGTGATGCAAATAAGTTTTTGTTTAAACCGTCATTGGTTAATGATAATCCTACTTAATAATTATAAAGCTGCTGTCCATCATTCATGTGATCTTCAAACCAACTCGATATTCTCGTCGATATTTTTCCAGATCCTTTCTGCGAATATTTTGACAAGTACCACATGACATATTAGTTTCCTGTTAAAGCTTTTTCATTGATTTTTTAGGTGAATATTTTAGACGCTTACTCGCATCCGCAATAGCTCTCAGCAGTTCTTTTCTCAAGTTTGCGGGTTTGCGATTCATCGTATCAATTTCGCTATATCTACGCTAAAAAATTTGAAAATTGAAGACGAAATCATTCTGTTGCTTTTTGTCCGTTAGAAAAATAGTTTTCAGTGATAAATGTTTAGTGTTTGTATTGTGAACATGCTTTAAAATTCATACGACACGTCAACAAACATTAATGTAATTTGGATTGTTAATAAATCTGATAATTTCAAGTTGCAATTTGTGTTGCAAAACTGTGTTCGTTGATAATTATTAACTATAGTAAAAATATATTTCTGTTTTAGAAAATAAACAAGTTCTGTATGAAGTCAATGGAGGTTTCTTCGCTGGAGAACTAACGGCAATAATGGGACCCTCTGGTGCTGGAAAATCAACTCTTATGAATATTTTGGCAGGATACACGTAAGTGTTAATTTAAAGTAATTAGTAATTATAGTAATTTTCATTTCCAAATTTTCCGGCTTTACTATCGTTACAAGGCTTCTTTCAATGGAAACAAGTATTAATTTTTATTTCGTAACCTTTTACCTTTGTTAATACTTTTCATTATAATTCAGGAATACATGCAATTGGCAATGCTTGATTGGTTTATATTTCTCACAATGTGCGTATCAATTGGGTTTAAAAGAGGTCAAGATAAGAAAACAAACCAGACATTATACATACATACGTGTTTACGGGGTATTTTATAATTTTCTTGATTATTTTCTCTTCAACAGCGGTCATTAAGTCGTATTTAGCAGTTCGCGTATTTTTATTATTATTTGTTGTGCAAATACTCTAAGGAAACACATGTGTTTGGCAACTGGAAGAATGATGCAATGTACCGCAAAACATACTATAATAGAAGTGATGAAAAAAATAAAACTGAGCTTATATTCTATTCCTCTTCTCGAACAGACAATCGAAATTTTTGAATTCTTGTCACTATCTAGCTGTGTGAAATTAATTTATGAATTAGTTGTCAGTATATGCGTACGTATCATCTGTGTCACTGGTTTACGGGCTTTGTTTTATATGTTCATCTACCGGTTTTGCAATCTCTCTGTTTTGATAGAGTGCGCATGCACTGAAACCCCGGTGCGTGTGTACCTGTAGGAACGCGTAACGGTTCAAATAACTCGAAATACTTAGGTGCATATGAACTGGCGTTCTAACCTCTGGAGTTGCTTCGACGGGTTAATCTTAAACTATGTACCTTACTTAATTGGAAATTACTTTATGTGTGTAACGTGTAAAGTACATTTGGTAAAGCGTTGTAATTGATGTCATTATGTGTAATTATTCTATCGAATTCTATACTATAGACACTGGAACTAGGACTTCACAATTAATTGTTTATTTTGCCCGTATTAACTACTTGAAGCAGTATGTACGTATGTTACATTTAAAATCAAATTTTGGCTTTAAATACGGATAAATGTTGCGCTATTTTTTTATCTTAATTTTTTTATATTTTAAGTTATCTGAATTAATACAATATTAGAATTGTATCATAAGAACCAGCTAAATATTTGTTTTTCGTATAACTAAATTTGCAAATATATTTATTTATCTGCATTACTAGAATTTAATTATATATCTCCCAGTAAAAATTTTTACATACAGTATTGTTATGTGTTAAATTGCGCTGCAGTCAATTGAAAAACCTAGTTCGAAAGTATTAATTCTTTGGCAATTAGTTTCTTTTAACAGTTACTAAAGAGATATATATGTGCACTCTGGTTGATGAGATTTTCGATAAATAACTTTAAGAGGTCAAAATTAGTGGAGTTCGTTGAAATTATCTTATTTGAATATACATTGTTGGAAATTAATTTAATATTCCGTGACCACCAATCCATTCATTTAAAGCTGCAAGAAATAACTCCTGCATTTCCCATCTTGCTGCTGTTCAACATTAGATTGTTCTATAGTTCATGAATAAATGTTTTTCTTAGTATGTTTAAATAGTTCTTTAGAGCCTTCTAGGAAATATGGGTTTATGAGACGTCTTCAGTCTTCACTATATATAACCCCATACTTAAATAATAGTAATACTTAGTTCTGGATTTATGATTGACTATTTAATTTTTCTCAACAAATGCTTATCAATAAAATACATTTAATTTAGGTGTTTTTTTATTTGTTCACAAAAATTTTGACGAAAAAACTGCACGTCGTGGCACATTTTCTACATAAAAGACATTCTACAATCCACATGATTTCAACTTTAGAGTTTCTAAGCAAAATTTTGAGCTATTCTTTTTTTTTGCTCAAGTAGGAACATTTGCAAACGTTTCTTCAAAATGTAAAACAACCAATGCATACTCTTTGTCAATAATCCACCTTTATAATTTGTCTTATGGCGAATTATAAAGAAGTATCTGTTGTAATGATATGATTTTATGGAGTGAAGGCTATAAATTTGCTCTTGTCTATTTGAGCTAGGAAATTAGTAAACTGACTTTTTAAGACGGTTCATTTTGATATTGTAACCGAAAATATTCTTGCAAAATGTACTATATCCAACTGATAATAATCCTCTAATTCAGGTTCAGTTTGGTAAACTTTAATAGTGAATCATTATCGATTTTCGTAATGTTTCCATGATTTATCATCGGAGCTTTAAGTAAACCACTCTGTAAAAATAAATATATAGTTTGGATTACTTCTCATGAGTCTCACAAATCCTTTACTCATAACCGACAACTAGTCTTGATATCGACGATAAAAATGGTGAAACAGGAAATGTGATAACCGAAAATCCTTTTATCCGCGGGATAAATTTCATTTATGGTGTAATTTGGAGCTATGTATGTCGTACTACGAAAATATGCAATTGTTTCTATATACAATGAATACGTGATGCAATTTATTTAGCGATATTTTAAAATAAATGTCGACAGTTTAATGGATGAATTGTCTAGATTTTCAAATTCTGTTTTCTTTAAAATTACTTGTTGATCAGAATAAATCTATTAAAGTCTCAATTTGTGGGCTTTCCTTTTTTTTTCCTTCGGCTAAAGAATGGCTTGGAAAAGTCTATGTTTACACATAAATACGTCTGCTTGTGTGCTTATTATCTACAGAAAATTTGATGTAATGCTTCCTTGCATTCAATATCTTTGTGCTATTATCGGCAATACTTATAAATGTTTACTTAATTATTGTGTGATATTTACTCAAAGTTTGTGGATATACGTATATTAGTGTAAAAGTACCTATGATTTTTTAGGTGCCTTAGTGCCTATTTTTGGAAAACCAAGGAAATTGCGACAAGTATTAAGAAGTTTTTATTTATTTGGAGCAGACTATATGATAAAGACAACAATTCTTTTCTAGCGATTATCTCTTTCTGGGAACCGCCGTCCTTGGTGAAATAGCCACCATTCTATTTCACCAAGAATACAAGTGTATTGTATTAAACTTGGCCCTAAATTCGTTTACCTTGAAGAAGGAAACCGTAACTACACTAACAGTACAGACATACTAATCACCATACAAGTATCCGGAACAGCTGATTTCCTGAAAACTTCCCTGGCAATTTAGATATGAAATAAAGGTCGGAAATTTATAAAATTACATGTAGTAAATGTGATAAAGCCTATATTGGTCAAACAAAAAAAACGATAGGCAGCGGATTCAAAAGAACATATAGGGTTTTGCAGATACGATAAAATCTTGAAATTGATTAAGAACGTAACTTCACCGCGGAAATTAGACGCTTATCAAACTATTTACCTAGAAAGGAATACAAACTTGATGAATAGAGAGTTATGTTACAATCACAAGAGACCCTTTTATCTATTTTTGTGTATTTTTCGTATAGCCTTAGGGTGTGTAGGCGGCAAAAGTAAATACTCGTAAATAGTATTTTTTAGAAGAGGGAGGATAAAAAGGGCATGTTAGAATTAGGGTTTCTTCTCACATCATTCTGTTGTACGGCTCAAAATAATGCTGTTCCGGATTTTAGTGTTGTTCAGCAAACCCAATATTAAAGAACATATTTTCAGTTATCTTCAAGTTGTATCGTACTCGAAGTTATCTAAAAATATTCAAAATATTCTTTTTAAAGTTATATATGTTGTTCGTCCAAAGGGTGAAATATTAAACGTAAAATATTCCTGATATTTACTATTTTTAGTTAGAAACATTTGGATGCCATGTTACAATGGTGATGTTTTTTTTTAATGGTCGTAAGATTATTATTACATTGAAATGATTAGGCATTGATAAATTGCCGTTCTATTGTGTTTTTCTATCGTGTCTTATACCTGTGGTTGTTCACGTGAAAAGATATATAGATAGATTATACAGCGTTAGTAAAAAGTCCCAGAACGGTCGAATAACTTTGTTATTTATGTCTGGGCGTTCCATTAAAAAAAAAAGTTGGACGTATTGCCGATTAAACCGGAAGTGAAAAAAATATTAACTGTATTGCATAAAATGCATTTATATTAACTATACTCCCATACCAAATTTCAGAAATCATCACTTTCAAATAACAAAGCTATTCGACCGTTTCGGGACTTTTTACTAACCCTGTATATATAATATATAGAACAGAAAATGATTTCGTGTTCATTTATTTGATGTTAACCAAAACTGTTAAAACAAAAAATCCTGAATAACAATAAAATTTTGAGGGATTTGTAAAAAATCGAAAGCAACCTATTTCTCCCTTGGACATTACACGGACACTATAAAAATTAAAGTTTCGTGCCTCAAGAAGGATGGGACACCCAAAAATATTATCGTTCTGCTTACACAATGTTAGTCTACAAAATCACAAATTTTCAATTTTTTCCTGAAATTTCTGACTCCGTGTCCTTCCTTCTGAGTCAAAACAGGTATGGTAAACATCAAATGATTGGAAATAAATAATAAATAAAGATATGCCTGCAAATGATAATATCGACAATTTTTTATAATTGAAGCGTAATTCCTTCATAATGATAATTCCGTACATTTTCTGTTGCTTGCAGTTTTGCAGAGTTGAAAGGTTATCAAATCTTTTCAAGTCATTCATTAGTATAACGTTAGGTTCAAATGTTGATCCTTTTTAAATTTTATCTGTAATACAGTGCAAATAACACTGTTCCCCAATTAAATTTTCGGCGGAAAATAATCTCTTTGTTATATGATGTGAAATAAAAGTTGGGAATATTTGTATTTTGTTAGACAAGTTTTGGAGTAATTGTAGGTTAAATGGTGAAGAAAATAGTAATTTTGATCAAGTTGAAAAGCGCTTTTTGGCATATCTCGAAATCCTCCGTGCTAGGTTTAAAATTTCAACAGGATCAAGTTGAGCACATTGAAACCTTCGGGATAATATGATTTGATTACTTTGTGTGATGTTGCATATTGCAAGCCCAAGAATCGACACCTTGGTGGGAATGGCCAGCCAAATTAAAGCTTGCATATCTGCAAGTTTTAACTTGCAAAAAAAAAACGTACAGCAGCGATCGAAAATAGATATCAAAGCTAAAGAATAGTACGTTTTTGTTATTATAAAAAAGATCCGTTCCCCCAGAATACATTCATAAATTTGGCTAGAATTGCAATTTTTTTGACCATTTAACGTAAAGCTGCTCTTAACCTGACGCCTAGACAATTTCTACTATCGTGTTCGTTTTCATAATAAAAAAGATCTCCCCCCGTCATTTTTATAACTGACAAAACCTTAAATTTCGTAGGTCTGTGTAATCATTAAAATTTGTGAAAAACTCTGTAAAGCAACTATTATTCTTTTAGAAAATCTTCGACAATGTTGCTCAATTTTAGAGCAAAATCCAATGTGATGTACAATGGTTTCTCCTTTTTTTTTCAACGTTATTTAACAGATGTTAATTACTAATTTTTAGAGAGCATCGAAAAATACGTACTTAATTAAAATGTGTTCTTACTTGTAAGAAATTGTTAAACTCTTCAAAATAAAATGTATTTTCTGTATATTGAACGGGTCAGAAATTTTTGAATATTATTTTGACTAAATATTTTTATCTTGTTTGCATGTACATCTGTATTCAAGCAAGACAAATATATAACAGCTTGAATGTTTTACATAGTTATCAGGCCTCGTTCGAAATGTATTTATATCTAGACATGTTATCATAGCCTGCTAAAAATAACGCTGTACATAAATGAAATTGTGAGAGTTAACCTCTAGTTCTAATAAAATGGCAATTGTTTCTTTGAACTCGTATTGAACTTCTTTAAAATTTCGGCGAGTAATATAAAACTTGATGGGATTATTACACACAGATTGAAGTAGATTATGGTAATAGGCTACACAACCTAAATATATAGATTTGTATTTTATCTTCATTATGTATCAAATTTTTAGTTAGTTGTTTCCTTAATTGCCGGCAACATGTTATCATATTTTGAATTGCTCGATGAGATACATATAATCATTTCACACAGTACTGTTGGTTTGTGCGTCATCATCAGTCATCACTTCTGTATAACAAAGAAGTGTAACACTATAATGTTTGTTTGACTCGTAATGTGCGGTAATTTTAATTGTAAAGTAGCTTTATCATTTCTCGTTGAAGTGATTTCATAACTTTGTTGTACTTGGTTATTGTTATTATTTTTATTCATTGTTTTTAGTACCACCGTCCTACAATATACAATACAAAGCTGAAAGTAAATTCTTTTGGACAAGAATTTAAAAAATTCTTAAAAGAAAAAATAATTTAATTTACTTAATTATTGATTATCCAAAAATTCTAGTTAGTAGACATTCATTTGGGAAAGATTAAGTCGACTTCTTAAACTAGCTACTTTAGAAATCCTCGAACTATTACTAACTTGAACTATATGTCGTTAGAGGAATCGTTTTTTTAATTATCAAATTTTAATTATGATTATAAATAGTACTCATAGACAAAACGAAGGTCATTTACTGTTTTAATCAGACACTTAAATAAATTGCATATTATAATCACAACAAATAAATTGTTGTGGTAAAGCAAATATAATTCGGAGTCTACTTCCTACAATAAAGATAACGATGAGGTGTTGATGAAATTTTGCGGTTGAGTTATAAAAACTAATGAAGAATTTACTTTAGAAAAGAATTTTTTTGTAATAAAATGTCTACGAACACGAGGGTAGTTCAAGAAGTCCTTTTGAAAATCTGAGATAGGACGTTCATAGGTTCGTTGTGACCATTAGTCACTAGAGAGCTGCCTCAGTTATATCCAATACACGGTTTTATTTTTGTTATCTATGTAGGCAAAGAAGTTTTGTTTATGTAAATAAATGAAAAAAGTGAATTTCGAGCTGTACTTAAACACTTATAACTAAAAAGGCTCAACGCTGAAAGAGATGAAAACTGAGTTGGATAAAGTTCATGGCACATCTACTTCTACAATTGGGTAAATGAATTTAAACGTGGCCTTATCCACAAAGGACGAACATCGTTCTGGACATCTGATGGAAATAATTACCCCAGAAATTCGCGATATAATTTTGAAGGCGAACGGGCTATCAAAAGCAAGGTGATGGTCCCGCTTTTTTTTAGATGCATGCGGAATCAGCCACACCTATTACTTGGACAAAGGACAAACAATAACCAGAAAGCATTATACGTTGTTATTGGACCGGTTGAGGGGAAAAATCGTGAAAAAATGTCCTTAGTTGAAAAAAAAAACAAGATCCTCTTCCATCACCTCAGCCATTCATCGAATTCGTCCCTTAGTGACATCTTTTTGTTTTCAAATTTGAAAAAGCGGCTCGGAGGACAACGGTTCACATCGAACGAGGAAGTCATCGTCTAAACGGATGCCTACTTCGAAGATCTTTCGAAATCTTACTTTGTGGAAGGCTTAAGAAAGTTGGAAAAACTCTTGGAAAGATGTATAGAGCTAAATAGAGATTATATTGAAAAATAAATAAAAACTTATAGAAAATACTTTTTTTCTAAGGACTTATCGTATTGACTTGGCTTGACGTATTGACTCGTACGTTTAAAATCTACAGAATTAAACGTTGGTTACTACATTGAATTGAACAAATTACTAATTACGAAAGTAATTTATCAATTATTCAATTTAGCATTAGTGTATAGTTTATTTAAGTTTTTATTGAGAAACATTCCTTTGGCTATATTAACCAATAATCCATCTTGCGTAAATAAGAATTCACATTTGCACGGTTTACATGTATTTCATCGAATGTAGACAACATATACTGTTTCCTTTTCCAGTATATGTTTATCTTACTCCTTTTTCTAAATATTAATATGTAGCGCACTTTTAGAATTGTGTATAGTGGAACAAGTTTCTTGGAAATACTCACCAATAGGTAAACCTGTAAAAACAAAAATTAATACTAAAAGGGACGGTATAGTGAAACAAAATAGTCAAAATCACCTTGAGAAAGAGAACTGGTTAAAACATGAAATGGATATAAAGGACTATAAAGGAAGAGAAAAAGTGTTAATGAAATATTATGCATCTTCATTAAGGATCCCTTACTTAGAAGCAATCTAATAAAACATTCGATTGTGTGCAACACTTTATAGAAGTGAACTGCTGTTAAAAAATTTAAGTTAAGAAGGCTACTTTTTGTATAATGAGACACATGGCATATGACATTAAAAGTAAAACACGAGTTAAACACTTGAATTTGGACATGCATTCATGTAGTTTTTGGCGTTAATAGCATGAAAACTCGCTCGGTGGTCCAGCTATAAAAAGAGCTGCGTTTGACCGAGCAGAGTATTCAAGTCCCGGTGGGATTAAAATTTTCTTGATGGATTTTGGGTTCAATTACCTGGCGCTTCATTCTTTGCGCCTATGGGTTGATAGTAAACCCATGGATCACTTACATACAAAATTTATACTGTGGCTTCTGATGTTATGACGAGTTTTAAAAGCTTATTAAACTCGTTGGATTCTCACCACACATACAAAAAAAAATATCGGTTCAAATTTTTAAGCCTAAGTAGCTACTTACGAAATGATTTTTCAGGTACTTCTCGGAAAATATAAAAGATTTCTATACAATATGTATCGCGTTGTCTGGAGGACTATACGAATTATGTTTGAATATACCTGTTTTGTTATGTTTTTGAATGTGATAATTTAACGAATATATTTGTATTGTTAGCATAGTCCGATTGTTAGCAAACAACTTTCCAGACAATATAACTATGAATCAACAACAATACACTTAAGAGTTCATATCAGTATGTAAAACGATAAACTGAGAGGCCAATGACTTAGCAAATCAAGATTTATAGGTACTTAAAATAGGTTTACTGGTTTAGATAGCAATTAATGAAAATTGTTACAAAAGTTATTCGTTGTACTCCTGCACCTTTGTCCTCATTTGTGAAACAATGGTTAATCTAACCGATCAAATTATTAACTATTACATTATTTTTGCTATTAGTTGTTCACGTATTTCTGGGCAAGGTTATACAGATTGTTGCGTTATTATTTCAATGCCGAACACTGAATATTCGCTGCGTTATCAATTCCATTGTAATTGTTCGATGAACATTCTATCTTGATGAAAGTGAAGTAGTCGCATACTTTTACACCATAGCATCAATTTACGAGTGCTTGCCATCTCAATCTACATCATTCCTCTTAATTTATCTAATGAATACTTAAGTATGTACATATATTGTAATCACATGAAGAATTTTATAAATTAGTGATATCTGCAATACAAAGTAGTTACAAAATAAAATATTAATCATTTGTGTATTTTTTAATTAAGTATTTAATGGCACGCACTAAATCGCGTATATACAGCGTGTTCATCTAGTGTACGGACGGAAGATAATTTCTCTCGTGAGTAATTTAGAAAAAAGCTTTCCAAATAAAAATATATTTGAAAACAAGTCCTGCGAAATATAAAATTATGTTCAATAGTGCAGAGTGTTTATTTCCGCTAGAAACGATAGAAGTTGGGTGTTTTAACATCCCATGTATTATTTTGAATACCTTTCTTCAATTTCTGTTAAAATTTTGTCAACATTTTCAATACCTTAGTTTTTGAAGTAATTGAAGCAACTTGAGATTCCTACGAAATTTCGCCCTTTCTTTAACGGCTGATATCTTAAATGCCTTAATAATAATAAATATTACAAAAGAATAGATGGGACAAGTCAAACAAAATACTGAAATATGAACGTATATAAATGTACATAAATACATTCTGCCAAAAAAGTATCGCATAAACTAAAAAAGGGCATTTATAAACCAAGATATTTTTATACGTTCACATATAGTTTGCCTCGTGTATGGGAACTATAAAAACACTAACAAAATCATGGAACATACTTTTTTTTTCTAAAAGAACACATTTAGAAAAATGCATATGTGTAAGGTTTGTTCAGTTGTTTATTGAAAGTCTTCCTATACGGACAAATTTTAAAGTGCGAAGTCAGAGTTCTGTACCAACGCTTTTAAAACTAAAATGAGCAAGTTAACTTCAGAACAAGTGGCTGCTATAGTTGCTTTAATCGAAGATGGACGATCTCAAGCATACGTTGCTAATTTGATGAACATCAATCAGTCAAGTGTTTCTAGAGTCGTAGCCAGATATAGAAAAACAGGCAATTACAGTAGAAGACCTGTACCAGGTCGTCCAAGATGTTCTACTCGCCAAGATGACCGCTATTTACTACTACAAGCATTACGTCGAAGACATGTAACTGCGAGACAATTGCAGAACGACTTGGCTAGAGTCAGAAATACTCGTGTGAGTACTCAAACTATTCGGAATAGGTTACGACAGAGTGGATTAAGAGCTAGAGTAGCTGTAACAGCCCCTCGTCTCATTAGGAACCACCGAGTGGCTCGCTTAAGGTTTGCCAGAGAACACGTAAATTGGAACATTAATGACTGGGCCAATATACTCTTCACAGATGAGTCAAGATTTGGTCTTTACACCTCAGATAGTCGTATCTCAGTGTACAGACGAGACGGTGAGCGCTATTCGCAGTGTAATATCAGACCTAGACCTAATTTCGCTGGTGGCTCTATTATGGTTTGGGAAGGCATCTGTTTAACAGGTCGTACAGAGTTAGTACCAGTAGACAGAGGTACACTGACTGCCCACAGGTATATAACGGACATTTTAGAAGAACATGTAGTACCATATGGCCAATTATAGGAAACGAATTCATGTTAATGCACGATAATGCACGACCGCATGTTGTAATAATCGTCCAGGAATACCTTAACGATGTTGGTATTCCAGTTTTAGATTGGCCTGCGGTAAGTCCGGACATGAACCCAAAATGTTGCCCCAGCGGACGTTAATCGAATCTCTGCCAAACCGTATGCGAGCGGTCATAAGAGCCAGAGGTGGCAATACTCAGTATTAAAAGCTACTGTTGTGACATTTTTCTTTCCAAAATTATAATTTCTTGTTTTAATAAAAATCTCAAGTATGAGTTCTTGTTTTTATTTGGCCTGTATTTTATTTAAACAATCATAGAAATTATATCTTAGAGCGCATTAAAGTATATTTACAACTTTGCGCTACAAACAAAGATTATGCGATACTTTTATGATTCAAAACTAAATTATGCGATACTTTTTTGGCGGAGTGTAGTAATACAACAAACACTTATGTAAAAATAATAATATACGACCGAATATCAAGTAAGTCTCACTCTAACAAGCCGTATAAGCAGTCAGCCCTAACACTCTCTGGAAGTCTATTATGCAACTTGGAGCTATAACCAGTGACCTCTGATAATTTGAATAATAAACCGATGATAATATAAGAATTGAGAATAAGATGATTAGGAAAGTAAATATTAGTATGGGGGAGACTAATAATACAAAATAGCATATAAGGAAATGAGTGAACTCGTAGAAGTTAATTAGAATTATGAAATGAATCCATAAGCTGGATTTAAATCAGATTGAATTTAGTGATTGTGTTATGTGCAAAAAGGAAAAGCAGGCGAAACAAGTAAGGAACGACGAATGAAATTATTCATTGAGTACTGAAGATGACATCTGTATTACTCGGGCTTGCTTTGTCATGGCTTGTATTCTGAATGATATAATGATAGGATATGTAGTACCTGATTCGTAGCATTTGATACTGTGTATCATAGGCTACTCATTTCTAAGCTGAAATATTTACAACTCATTTATGTTGATACGATCATGTTTATCTGATAGAACATTGACAATTACATACAATAAGCAATTGCTTTAATGCTGCAGATATTTTGTCTAATGCTCTGCAAGTTATTCACTTGGACCTCTACTCTTCATTACTTGCACTATCGACATCTTAAAATCCTTCAGAGGTTGTTCAGGCGATGACGCATAGTTACTTCACTCTTTCCATTTCTATGAACATGAACACCGTAAATCAAGTTTTGCAACAGATTAACGGTCAGATGAGTAACCTTTCCTTTCTGCTGCGCGCATGTATTATCTATTAATTGTGGTGGGTCCTGGTTGAGTATGAGTAGCTTTAACTAGACTTTGTTATAGCTCAATATATTCTTTCATTTTAATAAAGGCAATTTATTACTATTATTATTTAAAAGAAAAAGAGAACAATTAACTATTCTTTAAATATTTTCTTCGCTCATTTAGTAATCACAGTGTAGTTTAGTTGATAACAAACGATTACTATTTACCAGTTTAATTAAAAAAATAACGAACAAAACACTAGAGAAAACGCCAGTAAAGAATTTGTATATCAAACGTACGGTCTTGATTATTCATTATTTGCTTGCAGGATACGCGGCGTTTCGGGAGAACTACAAGTTGATTCGAAGAAAAGAGACGAAGATTTGTTTAGGAAAGAATCTTGCTATATAATGCAAGATGACAACTTGCAACCGCTTCTTACAGTTATGGAGGCTATGACCGTAGCTGCGTCTTTGAAATTAGGTCCGGACATCTCCAAAGAGGAAAAACAGAAAAGGGTAGGTTCGTTCAAATCAATAAAACTAGCTGTGATAATTTATACTCAAAAATCTTTCACCGTCAGTCCTGCGCCTTTTTCAGATAGATGAAATATTGAAGGCTTTAGGCCTGTGGCAATGTAGACTAGTCAAGACAAAATCTCTCTCTGGTGGCCAAAGAAAACGATTAGCTATCGCGTTAGAATTACTCAAGAATCCGCAAATTATGTTTTTCGACGAACCTACCAGGTAAAAATAAAGCTAATTAATTTAGTGTACAAATTAAGCTATAACAGAATATTTTTTCAGTGGGCTAGACAGTGCGTCAACCAAACAATGCGTCATGTTACTCAAACAATTAGCTCAAGAAGGGAGAACGATAATTTGCACAATCCATCAACCATCGGCTTCCGTATTCGAAATGTTTGACCATTTATACATCGTAGCAGAAGGAAAATGTATTTATCAAGGTTCCGTCAAAGGAGTGGTGCCATATTTACAGGAAGTAAATCTCTTTTGTCCATCATACCATAATCCGGCTGATTACTGTAAGTTCTATAGAAAATATTACTCAGTGGTAGTCTAGCACAGTATTGTGATTTTTTGATTTTTTGATTTTTTTTAGTAATAGAAGTGGCAGCTGGCGAACATGGTGATAAGGTAGATCTTTTAGTTGGTAGAATGGGAAATGGTTTAAATTATGATTGGCGAAAGACGCAAGTAATTAATGAACCGGAAATGCAGTCCATAGAGCATATAGGTAAGATACAACTTTGTTCATTTGTTTGTACCTTGTAGTCTTCGCTTTAACTAACAATAGTATTAATTTAGTTTACTACTTTCAAACAAAAGTTATGACTAAAGCTAAACTTTTTGAGAGCAACCGAATTTTCTGTCATTCTTAGAGAAATATTTAAACAAAGCACGATTTATTCTTTGGAATTTGTTTATATTATTGCGTCCATAAATTTAAAAATTACTGCAAACTAGAGCAAATGCTCTTGGCATCAACATTCTTAATATGATATTAACAAAACTTGCTACATTCTTCGAATAACTATGGGAAAAAGTTAACACACTGACAGCTACTTGCGGTGCTACGTACAAGTTAGAAATATATAATTAGATAGCATATAATTAGAGATGACCAAGGCCCGCCTTTTTGCAGCAACTAGACAGATTCGTGTCTATTCGTCGTACAAGAAAGGTTCGTGTTGCCTACTGGTTTCCCCGAGAGTTGACAAGATATGAGCCTATCTAGCGGCTGCAAAAAAGTAATAATATCCCCTGCCTTTGTCTTCTCTAGTGATAACTACATTCAATGACTGCAACAATTAGTATACGTGGTGGAAAATGGTATTCTTGGGAAAGTGTATAGATAGATAAGAATAAGGATTCTTATTCTATAAGAAAATATTCGATAAGAAGGAGGCAATGTTGAGAGATAACTGAATTTGGCAAAAAATACTTGCTACTTGTTACAATTATAACGGTTAACTCTATCTCACGTTATCTATAGACACATAACATTTACGATCTGTTTTTTTTTTTTTTCAGATAAAATGATGAGAAATGGCCTGATGACACCAGTTCGTTCACCAAATATCCCTGGTTTCAGATGGTTAGATAGAACGAGGAGAAGAGCAAAATCAGATATCTGTTACGATGACCACTATACAGCATCATTCGTAAATCAACTCTACGTATTACTTAAACGAACATTTCTAGTACTCGGCAGGGACAAGACTCTTACAATATCTAGGATAGCAACGCATTTTTGTATAGCGTTATTTTTAGGCGTACTTTACTTCGGTATAGGCCGAGACGCTTCGAATATGTTGAATAACTTTAACTTTTTATTTTTCACTGTGATGTTCCTAATGATGACTGCCATGAATTGCGTAATTACTACGTGTAAGTTTGAAATTCCGGACACATAGAGATTTAATGATTTACATTGTAAAAAAAATGTTTTAGTTCCCTCAGAAATGCCGATTGTAATAAGAGAACACTTTAATAGATGGTATAACCTACCATCGTATTATTTAGCTATTACTATCGCCGATATTCCGATCCAAGTAAGTATCAAGGTTTTCTGATCTACGATAAATAATCAGCATTCGGATCGATCTAGCTTGTAATGGCCTTGTTTTCAGATAGCAGCCACGTTTTTATACGCCCTAACAACATATTTTATGACAGCCCAACCTATCGAGATGTTGAGGATATTTTTATTCTTCAATATGTGCATTCTAATTTCCTTGGTAGCTCAAAGTTTAGGTCTTCTAGTTGGAGCTTTCATGGACTTAAAAGTGAGTAAATAAGTAGTTTGTACGATGTCAACCTTTGTTATAAGAAATAAAGGTGCATTTTTAGATACTAAATCAGTGTCAGATATCAGTGCTTTCTCATAAGGTGAATGGTCTAATGATTCTATTATAATATACCTAATTTAATTGTATTGGGAATGTAATCTGAGCAAATATATTGGGATCTCGAATGAATCTTTGAGATAAAATTTTTGGCAATTTATGCAATCATTGCGATAAGATTTGTTATATTGTTTGTTAATGGTAAAATTAATATTTGTACCGAAAGGCTCGTTTAACGGTAAACTAACTTTGTACTTTCACACACACCTGTTACAGTAGTTAGATGACCACTTTTGTAGAATTGTTTCTATATGCTGATATGCGTTTGAGTACATTTAGATATGCACTTAATTTGTAGTATTGTTTTGAAATTGAATTGAAGAGATTTTCAAGGGTTCAACCTTGGCTTAGTACACTTTATTAATACACTCCGCCAAAAAAGTATCGCATAAACTAAAGAAGGGCATTTATAAACCAAGATATTTTTATACGTTCACAAAAAGTTTGCCTCGTGTATGTGAACTATAAAAACACTTACAAAATCATGGAACATAGCCTTTTTACTTTTTTTTTTCTAAAGGAACACATTTAAAAAAATGCATATGTGTAAGGTTTGTTCAGTTGTTTATTGAAAGTCTTCCTATACGGACAAATTTTAAAGTACGAAGTCAGAGTTCTGTATCAACGCTTTTAAAACGAAAATGAGCAATTTAACTTCAGAACAAGTGGCTGCTATAGTTGCTTTAATCGAAGATGGACGATCTCAAGCATACGTTGCTAATTTGATAAACATCAATCAGTTAAGTGTTTCTAGAGCCGTAGCCAGATATAGGGAAACAGGCAATTACAGTAGAAGACCTGTACTAGATCGTCCAAGATGTTCTACTCGCCAAGATGACCGCTATTTACTACTACAAGCATTACGTCGAAGACATGTAACTGCGAGACAATTGCAGAACGACTTGGCTAGAGTCAGAAATACTCGTGTGAGTACTCAAACTATTCGGAATAGGTTACGACAGAGTGGATTAAGAGCTAGAGTAGCTGTAAGAGCCCCTCGACTCACTAGGAACTACCGAGTGGCTCGCTTAAGGTTTGCCAGAGAACATGTAAATTGGAACATTAATGACTGGGCCAATATACTCTTCACAGATGAGTCAAGATTTAGTCTTTACACCTCAGATAGGCGTATCTCAGTGTACAGACGAGACGGTGAGCGCTATTCTCAGTGTAATATCAGACCTAGACGTAATTTCGCTGGTGGCTCTATTCTGGTTTGGGGAGGCATCTGTTTAACAGGTCGTACAGAGTTAGTACCAGTAGGCAGAGGTACACTGACTGCCCACGGGTATATAATGGACATTTTAGAAGAACATGTAGTACCATATGCGCCAATTATAGGAAACGAATTCATGTTAATGCACGATAATGCACGACCGCATGTTGCAATAATCGTCCAGGAATACCTTAACGATGTCGGTATTCCAATTTTAGATTGGCCTGCGGTAAGTCCGGACATGAACCCTATCGAGCACGTGTGGGACCTCCTTCACAGCGGACCTGCACGGACTAGAAAATGCTCTCCGTGACGAGTGGGAGAATTTGGATCAGGCTTATATACGGAGGTTAATCGAATCTCTGCCAAACCGTATGCGAGCGGTCATAAGAGCCAGAGGTGGCAATTAAAGCTTAAAATTAAAAGTATTAAAAGCTACTGTTATTACATTTTTCTTTCCAAAATTATAATTTCTTGTTTTAATAAAAATCTCAAGTATGAGTTCTTGTTTTTATTTGGCCTGTATTTTATTTAAACAATCACAGAAATTATATCTTAGAGCGCATTAAAGTATATTTACAACTTTATGCTACAAACAAAGATTATGCCATACTTTTATGATTCAAAACTAAATTATGCGATACTTTTTTGGCGGAGTGTAGTAAAAGTTTTGAAATTTGTATAATTAGTACCTAAAGTATTTGTTTTAACAATATATGAAAACTGTACTTGGCTATTTGTATTTGTGATTAGACTATTCTGCGCTATTTGTTTGTTAGATTATTATTTTCCAAATTACCTCTTATTATATCTTATTAAAAAATGCAGGAATTGGTTCTAATATGTTATTATCTGAAAATCTGCAGGAAAATGTATGGAGCGCTACCCTCCATTATCGTATAACTAACTAAATTATTATATTTTTATGGATTTTTGCCAATTCTTTTAATTTTCTCCGTAAAATTAAACTTAAAAAAAATTAATTGAAATGCTACCTACTCGGTTACAGAATTTAGTGTTTCTTCTTCAGTCATATTAAAACTTTAACAACTCGAATACCAAATTTTGAAATTAAGTTAACCTGGTTATTTTTATTCGATTGGAGTACAAAAGGATTTTTTTCTGCTGCGGACACGTTTACTTTCGTTGAAATTTTGTTTTGTTTTTTGTAATAAGATGTTATAGCGTGCTTGAATCCTTTGATATCTCTAAATAACCATAAATACTTGCAAACCGCTGTATTTATCGTAAAGGCAATTTTGTCCAGCCGATAATATTTAATGCGTACGATGAATAGCGTAGTTTTACTTGTCTCATATGAAGGATTACGAATATGTAATAGATAAGGTGAATAAATACTTTACGCAAATGCGATTGATTAAAGGGAAGTACAAATAATAATTACTAGTTTCGTTAACGTTCACGTAACGTATATACTCTACTGCACTAATAACAAAACCATAAAAGATTCGTAGCTTTTTTATTTCGCCGCAAATGCAACAAAGCATTCTACATAGAAAGAGTATCTTGCATGGCAATTTCTTTAAATTCAACAATTTTGAAAGTAGATTTTTCATTTTTTATTAAACATGGAAAGTGCGTCACAATAATTTAATTTTCAAAACTTTTGGATGGGAACATTAAATCTGTATCTAGAACCTTGTTCCGAGGAATCAAGACAAAAATTATTGGATCTGCGTAAAATTTATGTTTAACGTTAAAAGGATTAATATCAATTACATGATTTCAATTTCTTTGCTTGTGTAGAAATAAAAAAAAATCGAATGTCGAGCCATCATTAAATTCTCGCACTTCAAAAAGAGTTTGCTTATGCAAATTAAAGCTAAAAGGGACGCTGTTTATGGGGACTTATTTGCCACAGTGAAATTTTGCCCAGTTGAATTTATACGTGCCGGTACCAACTTGGTCGAAGGTGTACGTTCAAGACGACCAAAAATTATGACAATTACCGATAGCATTTGAAAGGTTCACTAAATAGCGTTAGGCGACCGACGAATTAAGGTTATAGAGATAGCAGAGACTGTGGGCATTTCGAAAGAATATGTTCGTCATATATTGATTAAAGATTTGGACATGAGAGATCTAATGCCGTTCATGTTCAGTTAGGACCAGAAACGCACTTGGACGAACGTTTTCGAGGTAGTTTAAGCAATTAACAACCGTAAATGAAATTTGGATATATCAGTGCGCTTCTAAAGCCAACGAACTATCTAAAGAGTGGATTGCGGGAGATGAATTGTCTCCGAAAAAGGCGAAGGCTTTTTCGGAGACAATTCAAAGTCAATTCAAAAGCCAAAGTTCCATCGTTGGAGAAAGTAATGGTGACTATTTTTTGAGGTGATCATGGAGTTGTGACAATTGACCATTTTGAAAAAGGAAAAAACAATAATGGACGGTGAAGCGTCTCACACTCCGGTAGTCAGTAATTGAGGTTTGCATTGATAGAGCTCTCTATTCGTTAGAACGGATCTCCGGTGACCCATTTTGTTTCTTTAAAGCTTTGCTTAGAGGACATTGAACGAGGAGGTAATTACTTTCGTAAACGACTGCTTTAAAGAACAAAATACCAAGTAGTATTTGGAGAAAGATACGATAGCCTTCCCAATGTGATTTACTTTTGTACATCTCACACTTTCCCCATCTAAAAAGGGGTCAGTAACATCATAAAACCTTCGACCAATTACATAACGTTGCGCACGTTTGTTTTTGTGAACCATCGCAGCAAAGTAAAAAATCAAGAGGAAGCATTAGCAGCAACAATCTATTCTTTAGTAATAACTATATTTATGGAATTCTGTGAACATTATCTTATGAAGGAGAAATATTTTGAGACAAAAATATGGGAATTTTTAAGATATGGTTATAGGGCCTTAATAGAGTTTGGTGATTTTTAATGTTAGAGTTAAGAATTAGAATTGATGGTCTTTTATATTAGGAACTTTAGGACCTTTTTAATAAAAATATCTAGTCATTCTGGTGCTATATGTACTATTAGTAATAGAAACAATAATTTGTTGCAGAACGGCGTCATATTTGGACCATTTTTCCTGTTGCCATTTACGATATTTTCTGGATTCTTCGTACAGCTTTACGACGTCCATCCATATATGCGTTGGATCTTTCACATATCTTACATCAAGTACGGTTTAGAAGGATTGATGTTAGCCATCTTCGGATACGAGAGGGAGAAGATGCCATGTAATGCCGACTACTGCCACTATCATTATCCAAACATATTTCTAGAGGATGTTGACATGGCGGATGCTGTCTATTCTTACTCTGTCTGTTTCCTAGTGGGCCTAATAATTTTCATCAGAATTTTGGCGTTCATCGCTTTATACCTCTCAATTCGAAGGAGACGATGACCAACGTAGCTTTAGACCAAATAAACTTTATTACGTTATTTTGTGATAACTTGTCGTAGACTAATAGTAACATGGATATAAAAAAAAGATATTGTAATGTACGGAGAAGGGATATTCATGTGAATTGGTGAGCCATTAATATCGATTATACCGTGTCCGAGTTTGAAGCGTAGACCTATAGCATGCTGTGATATTATGAAGTACTTGATGAATATCATACAAGCGTTCGTTAGTTTTTATCGTTAATATTGCAAGCCGTTCATTGAGTTCAGCGGCGTTTTTGTATAAAATCAGCCTTCTGTTCTCCATTATTATACTTGCCAGAGCATAAGAAAGTTTAAACTGTAGTATGTTGTACTCAATGAGGAGTTTGTGATATTAATGGAACCAGTACTGCTCAAATTAACGGGACCATACGAACTGCTATTCGTACAATAAGGTGCTATAATTTTTATGAAAGTAATAAGATCTATATTCTTTTAACGGTATTTTTCGCTAGTTATATTTTCATGTAATAGAAATTTTTTGATATTAGATATTTTAAATTGTTAAAGTAAGGTATTTACAAATATGTCATGTACATAAAATGGTGACTTTGTATTTTAACTTCTGCAAAATTTTAGAAAACGGCCTCAATGAATATACATCCGGTAAGTATATGTGTAATAATCTTAATTGTAAGCGAGGAAATGTAATATTACGATCAATATAGTTTTGTTATATTGAATAAAATACAAGTCGCCAATCGGTAAACGTACATAACAACTTTTTCTCAAAGTAAAGAGAAATGTAAACGACAAACAGTATTGACTCTTGCACTTTAACGTGTACTTTTTTTCCGTTTACTAAATTGACGATAACATTATTAGGTATTAGTAAATAATTAACAGAGATACCAAAAAAAGTAGACTGATATACATCATGTAAAATGTGAATTACGAATTCATATAATTTTCAAATAATACCGTATTTTTTGCCAAGTAGGATGTAACATTCCACATATATTATGTAACATTACAAACATAATTACGTGTACAAATTTTTTTTTAAACTATATTTTTAAAAGTAATATATGATATATTTATAGAAGTTGTTGTTTTATTCGCTATGGGTGTTGTTAATACCGTCTTATAAAGGATAAGAGAACGAAAAGAACGAAAAATAAAACCCAATCTATTCCAACTTTCTTCTCGGATATTAAAAGGATCCCTATATAGGTATGTCGCGGTGTGTTGATTTATAAGCTTATCCGCTTTATTGAACCTGAAATTTAGACTTTAGTTCGACGTACGATGTAGAATTATTTGATCCTAGTTCTGTGGCTGTAGATTTACCATAAAGGTGAGTAATTCGGTGTTGCCTCAATGTTTCCTGGTTATAGAGATAAAACGATCACTATTGGCTGCGATACTATTTAGTTTCGATATGACGTATATCTCAGACTTTGATGTAGTCAGAATTACGACTACGTGACGTAAGCAGCTTAAAGAAATGCATTACCCTCTATACAGATTGTTCGAAGTAATAAGGGGCCACTATTACTAACTCCAGTTATGGTTTTGGTTAAATTATTAAAGAACTGGTTATAATAGTGTTGCACAAAAAAGAAGCAGTGGCACTATTCAGCACTAACTTATAGTATTTATTTTCTTAAATTTAAATAAAATAATAAGCGGAAAACTAGATACAATTTTGGAATCATTTTAATATTAATCTATCACTGTAGCGGAAATAATAACAAAGTTAGCAATAGTGGCCCTATAATTTTGAACAATCTGTATTTTATACGCGCTTATTTTCAGGAAAAACAATCTTAATATCACGAGGACTGTCAATATTGCGTCCCAAGGCTGAGAAATTGTCCGGGGCGCTATCTTCATAGCGTCCCGCAATTATCATTTCGGTGAAAATTCAAAAGATAATGTTAAAATAAGGGTAAATATATCCCAATACATGCGATATATTAAAACCTCTGCATTAATTCGCTTAATCGTGTTTGCCTTTTGCGAATTACGAATATTAAACATCGAGAAAAACAAAATCAAAGCCGGTGTAGTAGAATGATTAGTTGGAAAAACGAAAATCCGTACCTTAATAAATAGCGTAGAACATCAGGAGCTACATAGCAGAATTAATGAAATTTACAGTACTCGACTAAAACAATACAAATTAATGAATGCTACTTAGCAGATGGTAAACTCAAGTCTAAATTTAAGATCCAGGTCTGCAAGTGAATATAGTTTTTCTTTTACTGATTTTGATACTTTTTTTGCTTCCAAACATAACAGCTTAATGCTTTCTTTGGTCATTCTAACAATTTTGTTGCCAGGGTCAGGACTGACAATATGTTCTAATTATATCCAACAAATTAAATTAGAACTTTGTCGAGTTATTCCGAGTTTAGATAAGAGCAATAATGAGGATGTCTCTGGACTTACCTAGGCAGCAATAAAGGCGGCTATCGCTTCCATTGCTTTATCGTTAATTATTAATAAATATTTCACTGAAGTGACGTTATGAAGATTAGACCACTGTTAGAATAAAGCTCTGGTAACGATATAAATAATTATATTTATCCTTCCTGTATCGCGAAAATTTTTTAGGAGGATTTAAGAGTTAAATTTTTGAAGTATTATTGCTTTTTGGTCCACAGCAATACAACAACAACAATAAATCCACGATTAAAGTTTCAGTAAAAACTGTAGAAAATGTAATATCGCTTGAGAAAGTATTCGCCTATTTCTCTGGGTGCGAGCAGAACGTTTGATTGTATCGAATCTATATAAGCTCTAATTTTATCGCATACGCGACATACAACTACAATTATTTAAATCATACGTGGGTGGTCGATAGCAAGTACTACAAGTTAATAATGAGCTATTGGCTTGAATGGTCTTCCTTTGAATTTAGGTAGTTATAACACGACTGTTTTTGCAATTAATACGGATACTTTACATTATTAATTATACAAGTATAAATGAAGACTATCAAAGTGCTCTAACTGAAGCGATATGCACTAAATTAATATTAAATACCAATAAAACACGTAAGCGTTAATGCAAATTCTCAATTAAACTGAAAAAAAGATTCAGAAGTTCATGTTTTGGTAACGGAAAGAGTAACGTTGTTGCAGTACTCCAATTATTTGGTCGGGTCATTTACATGATCATCCTACGGGATGCTTCATCGCACATCATGAGGGTATGTAAGATTAAAAATACAAATAATAGGAATAATTTGGATAATGTCACCTAGAAAACATTGTAGCGGCATGATATATCTACTGCGTTATTTTGTAGAACATTGTAATTAATAGCAAAGGTAAAATTGATAGAAAGTGGCAAATCATACAAGTTTAATTAATTAACGGATTCACCAGTTGGGTCGTCGCAGTCCTTGCAATTATTATTTATTATTGCTGTTATTATTGACAGATAGTTGTCAAGTTTTTGACCTACTTCCACGAAACGTTTAACATATAACATTGCCGCGTTTTATACCCAATAAAGTTAGTGAATATTGCTAACTTGACCTCTGCCTTGTAGATGGCACTTAAGACTATTCTCTAGTTGAAGTAATTCGTTATATCGACGATATAACTAAATAATAAATTTTGGTTATTGTTTCGTTATCTTATTAAAAATGTTTATTGTTTCGCCTTGCTGTCATACTTGAAGCGGTTATAATTCTACTGTTCCACCAAGATGTAATATTATGAAAGAAGCAGTTTTGTTGACGTGAAATGAGAACAGCGATTATTAATTTTTATCGAATTACTTTTAACCATGTTAACACGAAGAAACAAGCAATTTCGCTAGTGCGACGTATCTATTTTCTCGGACAAACCTTGATGTGGGTTAAAAATAAATACAATCGAGTTAAAATCGTTTATTTATGTCATGACTAGTACTAAAGCTGTTTGATTAACAGAATACTAATACAGAAATCTAACTAGTACAATACCGTACAGACAATTTTCTATCATCACCTTACAACATCAACAATGATGTATATCCCTCAATAAAAACAACAAATACCAGGACTATTGACATTTTTCGGCGATGATAAGATTACGAAATTATAATAATTTATTACCTAATAATAAGTCATGATTTGTACATATATCGAGATAACGCAAGCAACTCTTGGTTTGTTCGACTATTTTATAGGAAATTTGATGTTTTTCCTTTTTTTGCGAATACGAAAATATTGTTTCTCTAACATTAAGATATCTTGTTATTTTGTAATTTTAATATTTTATATATAACTACTTTAATTAATATAATAAGGAACGAGTGTTGTTTACTCTGCATACTTTTAATTAATGTATAATGATCATGGTTTTGATAATAAATCTCGAATCACCAAGGGCTAAGTTAGAAAATGTTGAAATGAAACTCGAGTAATAAAGAATATATACAATAAACACAAGCGAATTTGACAAGACCACTTGGTTTCAATAATTTTAATCCTGAATTGTAAAATAATATCAATGATATAAAGAGAATATTTATACGCAGCTACACATACTTTCGAAAACAATTATAAAACACCATACAATCTTAACATTACGTGCATTACCACTAATGGAATAAATAACAATTACTTAAATAAGTATAAAAAAATACTTTTCACATAACACAGCTGGGAAGTTTTGTAGTAAAAGGTTGTAACCAATAACAGTCAGGAGAGTCACTTAACGCTTGTGCAATTTAAGCCAAACTGCGGCGTATGTAAACGCGTGCATCAAAAAGCTGATTATGATAATCAAAGATATATTCGACCATAAATTTACGTTTTCCATATCCATTTCTCCTAAGAAATCCGAAGCTACTTGATAGTGGCAATACACGGCAGATTCTGGGCAATGTAGTTTCGGCCTAGGCAAGCCATATACGGAATATACGAGGCCTTGAAAACCTGCTCTGAAATAACTGATCGTATACATCCACCTGAACATGATTGGTGTGTCCAAATATCGTATGCAGAAACCAAAGATTGAAAAGAGGCACGCTAGTACTGGTCCCAAAAATACAGCGATCTGTAATAAAAAAAAGGCCTTAATTATAATTCGAGATAGTAAAGAAAAAGTATTTACCTTTATGGGAGTGGTGGCACCAATAAAATAACCCCAAGCTTGAGCGCATAGAGTGCTCAAAGTGCAGAAGACTACGAAGAAGTATATCCTATAATCAGTCGGCTGCTCGGTTAACCAATACGTAATTGCTATATAAGACCATGCACATATGATCTGTATTTTAACAAAAAAGAAACAGCCTTTTTAATGTAAATACGTTCGTAAATAGCAAATAAAATAATAAATTAATGTTTTAGATTGTTTACCTGGAAGGGTATTTCTATTAGAACTCCTGCAAATATATACGGCGACAGACTGTACCATCTGTTGAAGTGCTCCCGTGATAAAATCTTCATTTCTAAAGGAACTGAAAAAGAAAATATTTATTTAATTAAAAATACAATTGTGTTGTGATTAGCATTAAGAACGTTAGACTTTTATTAGATGATTTTAATTACTTTTCTCTTAATAATGGTCTATTTTATTCGCACTAATAATTCTCAAACTATCATAATAAATTTTCGTTAGTCCAATAACTTAATTACACTGGTTTTGATAGACAAGCTCAGACATTATTAATGTGTCATGAATAATTAGCTGAAATAATAATAATGTTAGCTGTTTATTTCACAGATACGCACATACATACACACGTAAACTAAACACTTAATACAATATACACTTACACCAGCAGAAACGCGTCACAAATGAAAAAAATAAATACGATGATTGTAAGTATGTAGTTATAGTTCTTGCTTATTAACAGTTCTTTTACAGTCTGCTTCGACACACCCTGTCGATTTATTTGTTTTATTGTCATTGGAAGGCTATTGTAGAATTCGCATTCAACATAAAAAATACTTGGAGAAGATTTGGAAAGGGAACTATTGGATATTTATGCTTTATTTTGTTAAGATACGACAAGTAATTTAGCTATACCAGGCTTTTAAAACGAATGAAATAAATTGTTTTGCAGATATTTCAACATTTGTTTTAACAACAAGAGAATGTCAGTTTTCAAATTGTTAGATCAGAAGACTGAAAAGCTCCGTGATCGAAGAAGGAAGAAAGAAAATTAAGACTTAAACCATCAGGAACCGGAGAATTTCTTAACAAGTCAGCGAACATGTGGGTATTCTATAATTTAAACTAGATGTGTTAACGTATTTTAGAATTATACATGAACTTTGAAGCTGTTTGTGTAAAAGTTTAGAGTCCGAGCAAGTCCGCTTATTTAATAATACGTATAATGAATTGTTCGCACATTCAAGACCAGAAAATGAAATGGAAACAATAAAACATATGCAGGATGTGTTTTAATTTAAGAGGTCGAAGCAGATGCTAGTAAACGTGACGAAAATAACTGGATATCAGTTGGAAATAAAGCCTTAGGACGATAGCAAACTGGCAAAATATTAGAATGGCGAGAAATCCTATAACAATGCAAGGGGGTTGTCTACTATCAGATAATGGCGGTAATGTAAGATTTTCTAGAAAAAATGACAAGTTCAGCCCAAATGAAAATCATTGGAATTTGTAATTTGTAGTCGCAATTTTGTAGTATTTGTTAATGTGCTAATATGATGTTATATTCAGGACAATATATCATGTTTGGCATATTTTATATCGAAAAATTTTTAATTAGGTAAGATTATTCCTTTCGAAAAATAGGTTCTCTTTTACTACTTAATTTAAATATTTAACTTGGTGAAGACCGCTACATACAATATACGATTGCCACGAATCAGACACTAAGTACCTGGCTTATTTTGGGTGTGCTCTTAAGTGTGCGCTAAAGCTTGAGTTGATTCTTGTGGTGATACGCATACCTGTTGCGGTTGTCATAACTTAGATGCTATTAATCGTTGTTTGATCCAAAGTAACTTTTTTCATTTAAATTTGATTCTTATTAAATGTGAACGAAATTATTGTATTTATAAACAAAATAAAATCATCCTATCTCGATAATCTGCAACATCTCATGACACACAACAATTGATTCTGTTAACATTCTTCCACCAAATCTAGAGGCCACCCTGGTGACGAGAGGATTAATTTAATTCACTTGCTTTTAGGTAATATTCTTCGTTGGAAAGTTTCTTAGTTTGAGGTGAGGTGGTTTGGATTCATCTGGTACTAGACGTTTTTGTGTACCTGGAGGAATGTATGACGATTCGATAAGGCTTCTAATTTTCCTTTCTAGCTTGGAAGTGAGGTTTCTAGATATAGACGCATAAGATCCCGTCACCTAACAACTCCATTTGTCAACATTCTGAGGATTGTCTTCATCGACAGAAAGAAGGGCAATTAATTAATTAATTAATCCGTTTTTTTTGCTTTGAGCTAGCTCCAAACAACGATTTAATAACGCCTGGTAACCCTGTTGAATATGTGCACTAAATTAGGGAAATGTAAACATATGTACGTCACATTCATATTACTTATATGCGGTATTCCCAAGAATAAAATCAATGCAACGAATTAATTTTCAGACCAATAAATTGATTTCTACGAAATTATTTGGTATAAATTCTAATCGAAGTTATATTCACCTTTCATTCGCTGACATACATACACTTTCTACGTTAGATTGTGTTACAATTAACTCAAAACGTGCAAGACATGAGCAACAAGTTTTCCGCTAATACTGATTTCTTACATAATTGAATTATCGAGTTATACCGGTTCAAAGTTACTATTACAGCGATTTATAGCTAGCAATCCATTTATTTTATCGATGTCGTTACAGTATTATTGTTGAGGCAGCGCCTTCAAAACGGAGAACATGCATTGATTCATTAAGTAATTTATGACGGGCGTTGAATATTAAGACGGAACGTGTTGATTGGTGAATTGTTGGTCACTGTTTCAATAAACATCACGTATTTGCAACGAGATCCCGACAACAATAATACGTCTATGTAAATGTATGCGAGTACAATATAACACGCGAGACCCTGAATCCTCTTATAAATTTTACATAAATAGCATGGCAACGGTTGTCTGGAAAGCTTAATAACAACAAATTCAATCGTTAAGCCTTAATATCGCTACCATAAGAAGAAAGTGATATACAGAAACAATGCTTAAAATGTCCTTACTTACATGATAGGGTGACTGACATCTGTCCAGTGTAAACGATTAGTAAGAGAGTACCATAGAGGTAGACGTAATTTGCCAAAACAGTTTGGGCACCATATCCACAGCTGGAGTACAGGTAACCAAATAGGAAGCCAATAAATATGTGTGCCAGGAAACGATTTAGGTAAATTGACTGGAAATAAACATTATATTACAATGTTGCCTATATAAAACATTAATTGCTTCTGGACTTTACATAAATATATATGAAACGAAATTTTACGGAGGATGCTTATATCTTTTTACATACATATGAACTTATTTTTAATCTTTTTTTATGAGTAAAAAATCTTTACTCTGCAGCTCAAGAAGCTTTTAATAACGGTAATATATCGTAAATATAATTATGATTGCTATGCTTTTAATATTATGGCTTTTAAATTAAAAATGCGCTTTATTGTTTTGTTCAGGCATGTTGACGTTTCGTCTCAACTTGCCGCTGTAAACTTATTTTTTGTTTCAATTATGCAATTAAAGATTAAATAGCGCATTCATGTTTTTGTACAATTTGTCCAGTTTGTAACTAACTTTGATTGTGAATAACCGCTACATGTGAAGGTTTAACTTTTTTCTCTATAAAATTGACACTTCGTCTAATAGGCGCTCGTTTCCCAAAACATAGTCCGGTTGAAAACGAATGGTGGACAATTATAAAACAAAAATTGCTTTCTAATATTTTCATCCAAATTCCTTGAATTTGTCTACATGTATGCATATATCAAAAACTAGACAGATTCGAAAATAATAAATTTGCAGATTTATTTTTTTTTCAGAGGGTGACTTTTTAGAAACCATTGGCCCATCTTTTGAATTTTTATTCAAATTCATTCAAATCGATTCAGAAACAATTGAATTGGGCTATTAATGTGAGATAAGATTGAAGTATATCGATAAGATTTGCAGCTAACTTGACTTCTTCAGCAACAATAAATGTGTAGTCTGCAGGTCAATCTGCATAACGAACCATCATCAAAATAAATATTTTAAAACAATTTTGAAAATCGTCAAATCGTCCGAATTTCCAAAGGGGTACTATTTGGAGACCTTTTTTATTTTCTTAATCTTTCTATATCTCTAAGTTAGAATGTTGGGAAACTTTCCCCATTTTTTGTCTTTTTTGGGGAGTAATTCGAAAAAATCTCGCAGCCCAATTTTACTCAAAAACATGTAACGGAAGCCTTTGCATTGCGCAGAAAGGTCCTTGAGGGGATTTGGAGTAAAGTACGACAAATTCAAATTTCGGTTTTATGATGGAATTTATTTTAATGTTAGAAAGAAACGTCTGTGAGGTTATAAGTCATAAGCGCCACCTCACACCTCCTTTTGGCATTTCACAGACCATTTAAGAAAATTAGATCTACGTTACTTCCGGTCAGAAGTTAAAAAGATGAGCCGATATTTACTGCATTGAACAAAATAAATATATAAATTTACTAATTTGGAATTCGCTTAGTTTTTGATATTATTAGTACATTAAGTACTTCTCCTGAATACTTATTTTCTGTCGAAAGCTCTTAAAGTCAGCTTACTAATGCAACTTGGCAATAGTAAAGTGCTTACACACGCAAAGTTACTTAACTCTGAAGTAAGGCTTTGAACGATGGAATGAATAATTAACATAAAAATATTACTTTACTATTATTTACTCTTTTGGCCAAAATAAGAAAGAACAAGACGTTTTTATCTTAAAATATTTACCAAAAGAGACAGGAAATTCAATCATTCATGATGTGATCTTTAATTCTATTTGAGGTAGAATAAAAGAGGTTTCCACCTTGTTTCACTACCATTACTACGACGCCTAATTTAAACTGCTGTTTCATAGTTACGTATTAATATTTCTTCCTATTTGTAGGATAAATTTAAAAACCTTTCCTGTTGTTTCGAGAAGCCAGTTTGCTCGTAAGACAACTTCATGGCTTGTTTGTTTTGCAGTCAGCGATAATGGTGAATGAGTGGCACTAATGCTTTATTAAATTTCTCATGGTGATTATCAAAATTTACTTTTGTTAATTTGGAAAATTATTTTGTGTATCACCTATTTTAAAAACTGTTCCCATTAGCAATTATAATTGTTTATTTAATGATGTAATTATTAACTAATTTGGGTTATTAGCTCGACATACTCGTGGTTGTAAAACTGGATATAATATAAATAAAAGGTACGTACAATAATAATTAGCGTTAATAGAGCAGCAATTATGCTGCTATATTTTTATATCCGATTATGTTAATTTATGATGTAATATAGGAAGACTGTTTTTTTTGCCAAAGTACAGTCGGACGTTGTAATATATAATGTTTGCATATAGAAGGTTGTAATCAATAGTTTTTATGATATAGCAATAAATAAAATTGAGCAACTTTAGAAATTAATTTGTCTTGATCATTTTCAAAGTAATTCCATTGTAGATATTAATACTGATTCCAGCCGTAAAAGGATTAGTTAATAACATCAGATTTTCGGCATAACCCAGGTGTGCCTTCGCCCATTAGTCATCTTTTGTGTTTGAATCCATTCCGAAGGGTGTAACAACATCATGTAGTAGCGTTTGATTATAACTGTATTCATTCACACGCGTGATCCTATCTCGTATATCATTTTAGCATTGATAATACAATAATTTTTGAAATCGGCTATCCTAATTCACATTGGCAAGGTTATCTCGGCATATATGTCTATGTATATAAAAATATATAGACCACGGTTTCGCTTATCATTGCTTTGAAAGATGCAATCGTAAATGATCTTGTCCTAATTTGAACTATAGAACAATATTAGACGATAACAAAACAAACGAACCTGTTATTATCGAATAGAATATGAGTAGTATTTTTCCGTGGCAACCAAGAAAACTTCCATTCTATTATTTAGCCATTAATGAGTAAATTGTCGAAAGCATTGACGTTATTTTTTTTTTTTTGTTTAGCGTGTCAACGTGTTCCGACGTGCAACTTTCTTTTCAAGTTCATCAAACTCTATCGTACAGAGGTGATATTGTAACACGACAGAAACGCTTCAGGAGAAATTGCAATATGGCTCACTTGTAATTAATAATTAAGGTGGAATACTGATTTGAAAATAGTAGTTAAAAGAAAAAAGTTTTCTATTCTTGTTTAACAATTTTCTACACGCTTTAACTATTCATTAACTAATGATAGTTTTGATATTACGTATACTACAAATTATAGTACAAAATACAATGGGCAATTAAATTTGATTTTATTTATCCTTGTGCAAATGTAATTTGCAAAAGAATAAATAAAGTTCTTGCAATTCTTTGCTACTATGAATCCCGTTATATAACAGTAAATCACGGGTCTTCATAGATAAGTAAAAAAGAGCTCGGGACACACAAACAGATTAGGCAAGTTAAAAATACTTGGAACAAGGAACTAACCTAAACCAGGCTGAGATATTATCAAGAGATAGAAAACAATTGAGAGAAATAGTAGATGAGAAGTAACTGTAGAAGCAATAAAGTCTTTGTAACGATCATACCTAACGCTAGAGGAAGTACCAAGTAACTACTTGCAGACAAAGGTGAATCTTGCTTTTGGAAATTACATCAAAATAACTTTTGATGTTAATATAGTTTGGTTACCATGGCAACAGTAAACAAAACAATTATTTTGAGCTTAAGCAAAGAAGAGTTAGGTACCAAGATGTAATCTACGTATGTATTAGGAAAAAGTTACTGGTTATTAGGTTGTAAAACATGCATTATCCCGACTGACAATGTTCACAATCGGAAACACTGTCAAATTAAAGATTTAAAGGTACTGGAAATATTAATTCTATGGATATATGGATTTATGAAAACAACGATGAACAAAGATGACCAACATTTTAAAAGGATTCTTACAGATTGCCGTATCAATCAAAGCAAAAGATCTAACGAAAGAGTAGCCAGTAGCGCAATTGAAATTCGCCATGAACAAACTTAATAACCTTCATTGCAATTTTTATTGCAATAATTAATAGCTATCAGCTTATTTATCTATCTACGACGAACGTATTGTATTCTATCCTTCCGATTTGGTACATTTGTACAATCTTAAATTTGTTTGAAATGACAACTTTAGCTTTATATATGCCAACGTTTTATGTCATTTAGTGTTTCATCTACTAAGTAGCTATTTGGGATCAAGAAAAATTTTGAATCAACAGTTAGGAACAGCACTGCTAGTATGTTTTGTTTACTGCTGTCATAGGAATCAAATAATATTTTCAATTTGCCACTTTCGGTCCACATTAGCAGAGATTAGACAGGCTCGTGTTTACTCGTCTCACGAGAATAGGCCGAGAATGTTTAGTCTCCTCATTTTGTGAAGTGCACGGAAAGTGCCAAACTTTAAATTATACAAAAGCATTACAGATGTAAATTTCCCATACTGTGGATACAAAAAAAAATTGTGCTCTTTAAGAAAATGCAGTTTCCGGTATTTGAATTTGATGACCCTTGGTGCTAAATGTTGAACAACCTGGATATGACGTGTAAATACATAGTCGTACCTACATATAAAAAAAAAATTGTGAATGAACTCCAAGTTTTTGCATTTTTCATTTAGAACAACTTGCATTTGCATACTTATAGTAGTATATAGTAGAATTAATTTACAATTAAAAAAAATAAAACGCCGTATTTGGAAAAAAAAGCTTGGAATGCTGATATGGAATTTAATTAGTTTTTTTTAGAGGAATGGGAGCAAAAAAATGTCATCTATCGATAGAAATTGGTAGTAATTATAAAATCTATAAATCTCCCCAATTCTGCCAAATCCATGAGTTTGGTGAAACATTAAAAAATATTCGCTTTTAAAGATGATTATAGTTCACAGCCAACAGATATAGAACCACTTTCACTGTCGTTAATTACAATAATGCTTTCGTCAGGTTTTTTCCGCTACGTCTGCTTTCGACAAAAGACGTAGAGTAGAAATCTTAATATGCACGATAAAACGATATAAACAATCTCGATTTTCTTAATCGTAAATTGAGTGTTTCTAAGTAGTTCGCCGATAAAAGAAATGACAGCTATCCATTGATTATTGAAATATTTATTTGAACACTTAATACGTAACAATAGCTCCTTTTTTTGTTATATCGCAATGTAAACGCTATCGCAAAAGAAGATTATGGTTGTCGTTCAGATGACGGGAAATTATGAAATTCAGTTTCTAATTTCGTAAATTTATAGAACGGCGTTTTAATTTTAGTGCAAACATAAGCTCGTAATATTTAAACTTACATATTCTCGTTTTGCCATTATTAGATTTCTCTTGTACAACAGCAGGAATTGCATCAGCATACTTGCTGGCGGTAGCAGTGGATCGTGAGATATGCTACGACTGCTAATGGATGGTATGCCTTGCGATTCTAGGTCTTTAACTGAAATGAGAAGAACAACAAGCAAATTAGTTAGGTACTTGTTTGTTGTTTTGATTAGTATTTTCAGGATTATCATCCATACAATTAGTCTTGTTTAAGAAAAGAGCTGTTTATGAAAAAAAAAAGGAAATTTTACAACCACAAATTGAAAAACGTGATTAATACAGATTAATACTAGTAGATGGTAAATTAGTTAAAGCAGGATACCAATTTAAATAAGGTAACGAAACGTTTCCATGAAACACTTCACAGCATTATATCATTCTGAAATTATCTTAATTGACAACATTTAAATATTTATATAACCGGATTTATTGAATCATTTAGTATTTTATAATTGTGATCACGATCAATTATAAACAGACAAAAGCATAGGCTAATTTTCGTAATTATAAAAATTTCCGCCGACTATCCACATGTGTCACCGATGCGCAAAAATTAACTTTCTAAACGTCCTTACCTCTGACACTATCAGTGCTTCCTTTTTCCTTTCGTCGCATAACTTCGGCATGCTTAGATAATTCGTCTACGTTAACTGTATGTTCGCCAATGGCGACTTCCATTACTTAAATAAACAAAAAAAAAGGATTAGGCGACGAACTCAACCATGTATGGCGCATGAAATTCTTACGAAAATCGGCTGGATTATGGTAGGGCGGACAGGTTAGGCCAATGCCTGATAAATGTGGAAGTAGATTTCTTATCGTTCCGTTGTAGATGCAAACACCATCGGAGAGTGCATAGAGTTTGTCGAATTTCTCAAAAATTAATGCGGATGGCTGATGGATAGTACACACTACCGTTCTTCCTTCTTCCGCGAGTCGCTTCAGAAGGGAAACGCATTGCGTGCAAGATAAACTATCCAATCCACTGAAAGAGAAAGAATTATTCAGATACTTATTTACATGGTCTGGTATCGTACAAGAAAGAGATACTCTAATTAGACCGTTTTTAAAAGATATTAAATAAAATTAATCACCCGCAATATGAAATGCTTTGTTCTATTCTGTCGCGAGCAAGTCATTGTGAACACTTATATAAAAAGTAGGCGATGAAACATTATACAGATCGTGTTGACTGGTCGCACTTTAGTCATGCGACTTAGTTGTGTTTCTAAGAAACATAACTTTACAACAGTGATTATTTTATTTTTATTTTTAGTAGAACTATTAACTAATTACGTTAAATTTAGTTAACAAAGAACAAGAGTACATTTATAATTTACTTTTAACAAGAATACAATGCGGTGACGTTACCCAAATTACAAGTTACTACCTTCGATACTTTTATCACATTGAAATCATTCCATATTTTTCACTATATTTTATGTTTAGATGATTGTGAATGAAGTAAATTTCTTAACGTTCCGCTGAAGGTGTTGAGGAATTTCTTCGTAAGAGACAGATAAATTTACTCTGTAAGCTAGTACGTTAGTTTGCTATAATAAAGGATAATAAAAGATAAAAGATTAATAAAGGATCCCGAAACCATCAAGCCATTATACGAAGTTCATATCTACTATGTATTAAGCATATTCAAGGATAAATCTGTTATTGTAGAAATAGAAAAACTTCTAAAAATGGAAAAGATTAAATAAAAAGCCAACAAATTCCTGTTCATAACAGATTTCCTACAAACATCCTTTCCTGCGAATTTATAAAAACGCGCGCGTATTTTTAGCAATCCTATAAACGCAAGCGTTCCCTTGGCCTAGATCTTTGCAACTAAGCGCTTCCACGTGACGCCCGTCGGCCGATGTGAAACTTCCTGCCCGCTCAAGAGCACTTTCATCTTTGTGAACATGAAAGTTGACCGAAAACTTTCTTCGATATTTTTTATACTTGTTCAACAACCTTGTCCGTTGATTGGTGTACATTCTGTACGGTAGATGCAAGCACGTTCGTGTCTACTAGGTTCAATAAACTCTGAACAGGTAGAGAAAGGTTGAATACATGACAAGATAAAATGACAGTTATAATTTTGGTGCTTGCATGCGTTATCATCACACACAAGTATTCACCAAGAAGGATTTTTTTGTACTGATACGATAATCTCAACAATTGTATTATGGTTTTTTTCAATATGATAGTCCTCTATTCGTGACATTGGAGTAGTGTTTGATACTAGACCACAATTACTGACGTTGTGGACAACCTCACCGTAAGTACTTGATTAGTTCATAAAATCTTGAAGGTTTATACAAAGGTTCAGTAAGTTATGATCCAAACGTGCACAGCTGCATAGCTTTGACAATTATTTCACTGTAAAATTAACTTGCACACTGTTTAATTCACACTACTGTAATTCGTTAAAAAGCGAGTTGATTATCGGAAAATATAAATAATACATGAGCAATGTAAATAATACACTAAACATTATAAGAGTAAGTTAAAACAAAAGTTCATAACATCGGCGTTGTATATGTTTAAATAGGCTGAATGTAGAACGGAAGCAAAGATGAATTGAATTAATTAAAAGCAGTGATATTAAGCCAAACAACACGAAAATTCATACACAGAGAATGTTGAAGATCTTGGATAAAAAAAAACCGAGACACAAGTGTTACAAGCCAGCGCTCAGAAGATCGATAAGCGTAAATAAATGAGATCAGTTTTGTTTTTTGTTATGTAAAGCCAACATATTGAAATGTGCTACATGTCACGGACCTTGAAACACCCAGGATCAGATGCGAATTATTCGAAGGTAATAATTGGTAATGGCAAAGGTGTGTTTCTCACGAAATTTGATTTAATTGTTACCGTTTTCTCTTGCCATACTTAATGTGTTTTGAGAGTTTAATTATGTCGTGAGAGTACGGGAACGTGGAAATTACCGTCAGTTCAGCGAGGTCGACTATTGGGTTGCACGGAGGCTATTTTTCATCCAAGGAGATTCCAAATTACCTTAATCGGAATCAATCCACTCTTATGCAGAGTATCAGCCGTGGACTAGAAAGGGCCGGGAAAATCGTCGAAGGAGGTCAAAGAATAATGAGGTGTAGAATTCGCATAGTGGCAGTAAGAGACCGATTCTCCGGTACCAAGTCAACTGCTATGGTTATGTAATGAAGAGCGTCCCATCACCTTGCGAACTATTTATCGCCGAATTAAGTACACGTATTTTTTTCTATCATTAACGACTAATAAAAATTATTCCAATGACGTTTTGCACATAAGATCTGCTTGCTTACGTACATAGTTGCATCCAAAAATACATACACATAGTAAATGATGTTCTATAATCTGTACAGTCTTTTATATTCACTGTTTACCAATTAGCGGAATACTTCTTTAAATTTGTAATTTGCAAATTTTAGCTACGGTAGCACTAGGATGCGACAGTTAGTTAGCAGTTACGTGTTAATCGATTAGCACTGCATATATACATATATATTGGTATATTGGCGATTATAATTATAATAAAATTCCTACGAACAATGTCAAAACAGTCCTGATATTCCGTTTATTACTTAGGATTTAGTAAAAAATTCTTGGAATTATGAATTTTAATTAAATGTTAACTGTTCAGTTTGTTTGTTTCGTTTTATCGCATCTTTTCCTAATTGCAACGCAGCCATTATCTTTCCTATTGATGAATATTTCACGTTGTACGTCATATCCTTTAGACGTTGTTTTCCCTAGCTTCCTATTTGATTCAATTGCAATTTTTCCGTTAGCATACGTGTTCGTATGATTGCGTGGTAATTATTTAGTCATTATATTTGACCTGATCGCATCTACATATGCAGAATGTTAACTATACCTTCGAATTCATCAATATTTGTTTTAATGAATTTAACTTATTTATTTTTGACATTCCGGCGCACGTTTATCTAAATTAAAATAAAATGTGCAAAGTAGCTGTATATATAGTAAACTAAGTTGTAGATATGTTCTACATAAAAGGAAAAACGTTTCTGTTGTATATTTCCAAAGAGGCGTTTACTCAAAAATAGAGAAAAGACTTTAATTTTAAACCGATCAAATGGAAGATTACTAAACGAGTTATGTTGGAAAGCTTTTCAAGTTGTAGTCAATAAAATAACGTAATCTTCAATCTACGCTTTCAAACAATCTGAATATCCCAGATTAAAATAATTTTCTACTTAACTATAATTATCTTCAAATGATGGAAATGTGCAACGAATAAAAAGTGTTTTATATGAAGAATAGTTAGCCGGCTTCTGTGAAGTCTTCAAATAAATGGATGTGCGTACGTGTTTTGTTTCTGAATAAAATGAAAGACGTTTGTGAGTTACTTATCCATGATGCAATATCGGTTTTCTGCTAGAGGTTGGAGTTACTGGAAAACCGTTTTAGGAATTCTATTTGTATTATATAATGATTCATTTGTTATGCACCTACTATTCTTCTCTATGGTTGGCTGCAGAAAATCAATGCCTTTGTTACGATAACAATCAAATTCGCGTGAAATTAACACCTTGAGAAATAAAGCGGCGTAATTTCATTCGAACTTCCATTTGTTATTATAAATAAATTTGTTTGTTAGAAGGAATAAAAGTTTTTCAAAACTAAATAAGAAACAGAATGAAATGTTGTTGTATCGTTCCATCAAACATACACAAAAAAACGTATTTATTATTTGTCGATCCTGAGAATATGACAAGCTTTAAAAAGCTTCTACACTCCGTTGGGCCGCCACCACACTTAAAATATATAAACACATAAGTAAAGCAATAAAATATCTAAATATTTAGTTCGCCATAAAGGTTTGTTAAAGGAACCGGAAGGAGACCGTATAATGAATTTCTATGCGATTTAACCATGATGTTAAGCGCGTGCAGCGTACCGTTTGCAAAGATCAGACAAACAATGTTTCGTCAGTTTCGGAAAAAATACAATTCAACGTGGGAACTATCAATGATGATGATGCCGCGGTTATGCTTCGCACAGGTCAACTATTCAAAGCAATTTAACCGAATTTGCTGCAACTAGCATGTCGGCTTCATGCTTTACATATTGTAGGAGACACTATATAAAAATGTTATCCTGATGTGGATCAAGTAATACTACAGACAGAAGTGATTTTTCTTAAATGTATTAATGTCCTAACATACCGGCACCGCCGCACCCAATGGGATACATGGTTGAAGCAGCATTCTATTATTTTCATTAATTTTTAAACTATCAGATTAGTGATTTTACAATTGGACGCTAAAGAAGCAGCTGCAATGAAGTTAAGTCAAATGCAATTCGAAAATCCTCAAGCTGCATAAGATTTGAAAACTTTTAACGGTAACTACGTTCCAGTAACCAACACAGTAAAAAAATTGCGTTGCAAACACTTCGTTGTCCTTACGGGGTTCCTGTGAAATTGTTTTAAGATCCGTAATAGAGAATCACAAAGTACCAAAAACCAAAAGTACGCCAAAAATACTACATCGATAGATGTAGAACAATCTTTTTCTGGATATAAGCAAATATATACGCTTCAACGGACGGATCTCAAAGAGACCGCTGTAAAAATATAGGTATGCTCTGATACAGGTGTTGAAGGCTTGACTTCCGGATTGTTTTTCAGCCTTTTGAGTATATTCGGTAGGTTGTATACAGGATTATGTTTGCGTCTTCATAAATTCTCTTATTGTTTTTTGGATGGAACAGTTTGAGTTTTTTATAATACTTGTTCTCAGATTAGCATCTTAAGCATCTTTAGGTAGCGGTCCAAGAGGTAAGATGGAATTAATGGTCTTTTCATGTATAAGAACTTTATGAACTGATGATGACATGTAGTGCCAATTGTAATTTACAGTATGATATAATATGTTTTTATTAATGTTTCGTTAACACCTGTTATTTAGGATATACAAGCGGAGTTGGCAAAAAATGGTCTATTTCTGTCGTTGCTGCGTTAAACTGAATTCGGATTTGTGATAGTAGGCCACTTTTGGAAAGATACGTTATAGGATATACGAAGTACTAATTTTACGAACCTATCTATGCAAAATTACTTTCACTTTAACTTATTCGTACAAGATTATTCATTTCACATAGTTTGCGTTAGACATACATTACATGCAATAGCTGTTGGCGTACTTTTTAAAACTTGGACCACTTTACCGCCGATCATAGTAAAATATAACGGATGCTTTAAAGAAAATGTTGCTGTATTTATTATTTCAGAAGATGGAGTTAATGCAAGTATTTGAAACTTGATTTCTGCGACTACACCCCTAGTTTCCTCGAGAATTTCTTTTGGAGATTGTATAAAAACAGGATACTGATGAACGCGATGTATTTTGCCAAATAACACTGTTATCCGTTTCTTACTTTAACTTACTGCATAGCCACATTGTAATAGATATCTTAAATGCTACCTACTGGTAATTAACCAGATACGCTAAACAATAGCCTACGGTTCCAACTAGGACGTCTAATGTCTAGGAAACAATATTTATGTTTTTGTTAAATTTTATTTTTTTTATATTTCTGTTACTTCAAATCTAGTAAACAATGTTACTGTCACCAATTTAAAAAATATATTTTTTGTGACCATAAATTACTTCCGGTTGAAAAAGTGCAGCAACTGGTGGAATATTGTATTTTTAACTTTACAATAATATACACAAATATTGATGCTGTATTCATAGTATAAAAAAAGTGTTTACGTTCAGAAAAAGAAAAAAGTAGATACAAAAAATCGTTAATACATAATTACTTTTTAATGATTATTGGCATATATAATAAAAAATTAACATCTACTTCCTTTGTAATTATGTATTCATTACATGTAATTTTCAAAGATATAAATACTCCAGACAAATTAACAAGAACAACTTAGATATTTTATTTCACTGAAAAAAACAACTGAAATTATTTTGATCGTCTTTGTAATTATCGTGTTTATTATTTAATATTTATTTAGTTCAATTTAGTTTTAATATTTTGTAATTTCTTATATACATACATACCTCACGTGTAGTTTAGGTTTTAAGATTTTTCTAAAATATTGTATTCACAAAAGGGAAAGTTTAAAAGCAATTTTAAATTTTCCAGTTGATAAACTAAGACTAGTATTCTATATTAACATGTTAACCTTTCTGTTAGAAATCAGGAATAACTGAGCTCATATTCTTCAATATAAAAAACATAAATGTTTTCTCGATAATAGAAAATCGTGTTCTTGAAAATGTAAAGTGTGAAATACGCTACACCTCAGTTTTGGCGATTCGTATGTTGGGTGGTTCATTTAATGGTAATAACATTTAAAGCTTTACTGCAATTATAACAAAAATGGATTTATCATGTAAAGCAGGTGAAATGGGAATAAATGTTTTTCTTTTGTGGAACAAGCACAGCGAAGCATTCTGCCTAACCAATTTTTTAGAAGCTTCGTTACATTTTCTTCAGCTTCGTCAATACCTCTTTATTACAATTTACTGAAGTTTTTCATTGAAACTTTTTTTTTGTCATGGGAGCCACGCCCGCTACTCTCCTAATGTAACCGTTCTTTTATATTGGAAAATCGGAGTTCTATCGATAGCTTAAATGTCAAGGACAAAGTTTTGACCATACATATTGTACAATGCATCGAACACTACTTACATTATTAGCTCGTCAACGGAAAAATTTTAGATTGCTCTAATCGTTATCTTTCCTTTCGTAGGCCAAAAATACGTTTGGAAATATCTTAAAACCCGTATATACGAAATTATAGATTATTAAATAGACTAAGTAAATATTAAACAGAAATGTATTTTTTTTCGTTGCATTGTATAATGTACCCAGTATGCAATAAACATACAGAGAGCAAGTCAAAACTTTATTATTGAACTGCAATCTCCGTCACAGCAGTAGCAGTAGCAGTCACTGCCTACAAGTATAGGACATGTTGAAATTTTTATTGTTGCCTCAGCGTCCGTCGAAGAATCGATTTATCGCTCAAACTGTTTGGAGTATTAATAATTCATCTTACATAACCGAACACTGTTTTTAGCATAACTCGTATAATTGTGTTAACTATGTCTATGTCAACCATTAGGCACTAAAACTTACACATGGGAGTCTCTAATTCCCTAATTATATACATACATATGTCAACATGCTCTAAAGGTTAAATGCACACACGTATATTGTAGGTTTACCATGTATTTTTAGTATTTGAAATTAGGACAGCCTTAATAGTTAAATCAATAAATAAGTTAATATTTAATATTACTTTTATCATTTTCAATTGCGCAACGCAAACAGGGCTTTACAATGTGCACTAAAAAGGACGGATTGTTACTAGCAACGACATTGTAAAAAAAGTAGAAAATGGTGTTGTTGAATTCCACGTTTTTAAGTTGAATTTCTATAATTTTGAAATCCGATAATTCGAAAATTTAAACTTTTGAATTGACAATGTCAAATCTAAACCAGCAGCTAATGTCCACGGATACTGCTACATATTTTATCAACAAGACTCTTAAATAGAAAGAAAGTAGTTTATTAGGAAAGAATCAGACAACTTCTATAATATGTATCACTTTGCATGAAGACAAAAATTAATATAAAACTTTTATCAATAGCAGAGATCATTGCGAATAATATTTTTGTATAAACAATGAATTCTTTTAGAGTCTACTATGATTAGAATGAAAACCAATGTTTCACGTAATATCATAGCAGCGATTAAGAAATAAAATAGGAGGTTTTGCTGAAAAGTTTTAATTCAGCAATTTTTCTACATGCGTGTGTAGACTGATTGAAAAATTCTTATTTCAATTATCAAGTGTGCGTTATAAGCTGAGGTTTCATTAAAACGTAAGTACAGTTCTCGCTTTTCAAGGAGTGGCAAATCGTTAACTGACTCCATTAATTAATTAATAATTAAAAATTAAAGACTTTTATGTAGTTAACGTATACCGAAAAACAATTTATTAAGGTGAATTCTGAGTGCTATCTGATATTTGTAGTTCAGTGGATGAAACTGTAAACGTAAGTTCGCTAGTAAAAATAATTTCTTCCAAAAAAGAGTCTTTTTTTACTTCGATCGGTTGTAATACTACTATTTTTTTGCGAGGCATCTGTCCGAGGTAGGGTAAACCAGTTTATGGAGGATACCCCGAGGTGACTTTATGATACACGAGATAGTTTTGCGACATCGTCATTTTTATATAAGCCGGTTATAACTGCATAATTGACATTAAAGATTTAAGAAGGTGCAAATTTGATTTTCTTTTTGTACGAGAATTGAAGTTGAACAAGTGAACAATCCATGTATGTAGCTTTACAACGCGTGATTGGTGAGAAACGAAAAAAATAAATAATATCAACCTTCATTTCTTGTTTTGTTCTTATCACCATTTATTCAAGGTAGAAGGTAATAGGCTATATGTCTACTAGGAGTCCCAAAAATAGTTTTTCCATTCTTTATAAGCTATTATATATAGCCCTAGTCTAGAATGTCTCATTACTAACCCTAAAGTTTAAACTGATTTTGTAACTTCAGTATTTTCAAGAAAATAAACAATAGCTACAACACTACGTGTATTTTGAGAAGATCCAGAAGATTGGAAAAAATCAAATATTCTCTACTTTTATTCAAAGAGGAGTATTTAGCCATTTTTTTAATACAAATGTTAAGGTAAGTAGTACCATGTTTCCTGAAATTTGAAAAACAGTGTGTTCATATAAAAAACTGATTATTTTTATTGAAGTTTTTGAAAAGCCTATGTTCCCAGGATTCTAGATTCGGGATTGTTTTATGCATGTTGATTACTGTAATTATATCTCAGATAAAATATTCATTTCACAATTTTTATCGAGAAGAATGTGTGATCATTTTTCTAATTTCACTTTAATTTTAATATAACTAAAAATTGGTGAGAAAGATCATTTCGATCGTGAGTGTACGTAGACGTATTATATATGTATGTGTATTATTGATGAACTTACGTTGTAGGTTCATCGAGGAACAAGATCGGCGGATTACTCAACAACTCTAAAGCGATAGCCAGTCTTTTTCTTTGACCACCAGATAGCCTCGAAGTCATCGTATTGTGGCATCCTTCTAATCCAAGCAGTTGCATAATCTGTACAACCTGAAAGTAAAGGTTACGCAACTATAAATAATTATTTATTTATTAATTTATTAATTTATGGAATGTTAAGCTCGTAGTCTTATTTGCATGTGTGACTTACTGTTTATTTTATAATTGGAATACGTGTTGAATTTAAAATCTACTATTACAAAATAAAATTCCCACCTATCATAAATCACTTGTCAGTAAAAAATCGTGGATCGTTATTTTATGAAGAAATGATTAATTCTCTCTAATTAGAATTATGAATATCTAAATAATGGTTAATTTATTACATGTTATTGCAGCAGCGCCTCTTAAATAATTACTAAGACTAATTGGCTTGTAAAACATATAAAACGATTTTGTGCGGGATGTTAGACACAATTTTAATTAACTAATTCGGAATGACCGTTTCGAAGATACGAATGATCCGCATTCTCAACCGGTGACCAAATTCGGTAGATTATTCATTTCTTCGAAACGGCGGCCCGGATTGATTAATTAAACTTGTGTGGCGATACTTTCGTGTTATTTACCATACTACGCCACAGTCGTTGCTACCATTATTCATGCTTCTTTGGTTTCAAATACACTCCGCCAAAAAAGTATTGCATAATTTAGTTTTGAATCATAAAAGTATCGCATAATCTTTGTTTGTAGCATAAAGTTGTAAATATACTTTAATGCGCTCTGAGATATAATTTCTATGATTGTTTAAATAAAATACAGGCCAAATAAAAACAAGAACTCATACTTGAGATTTTTATTAAAACAAAAAATTATAATTTTGGAAAGAAAAATGTCATAACAGTTGCTTTTAATACTGAGTATTGCCACCTCTGGCTCTTATGACCGCTCGCATACGGTTTGGCAGAGATTCGATTAACCTCCGTATATAAGCCTGATCCAAATTCTCCCACTCGTCACGGAGAGCATTTTCTAGTCCATGCAGGTCCGCTGGGGCAACATTTTGGGTTCGTATCCGTCTGTGAAGGCGGTCCCGCACGTGCTCGATAGGGTTCATGTCCGGACTTACCGCAGGCCAATCTAAAACTGGAATACCAACATCGTTAAGGTATTCCTGGACGATTATTGCAACATGCGGTCGTGCATTATCGTGCATTAACATGAATTCGTTTCCTATAATTGGCGCATACGGTACTACATGTTCTTCTAAAATGTCCGTTATATACCTGTGGGCAGTCAGTGTACCTCTGTCTACTGGTACTAACTCTGTACGACCTGTTAAACAGATGCCTCCCCAAACCATAATAGAGCCACCAGCGAAATTAGGTCTAGGTCTGATATTACACTGCGAATAGCGCTCACCGTCTCGTCTGTACACTGAGATACGAGATAAAATTTGTCCGTATAGGAAGACTTTCAATAAACAACTGAACAAACCTTACACATATGCATTTTTCTAAATGTGTTCTTTTAGAAAAAAAAAGTAAAAAAGCTATGTTCCATGATTTTGTTAGTGTTTTTATAGTTCACATACACGAGGCAAACTTTTTGTGAATGTATAAAAATATCTTGGTTGATAAATGCCCTGTTTTAGTTTATGCGATACTTTTTTGGCGGAGTGTATATATGTTGTGCCCCTTATTACCTATGTATATTTGGGTTAATTATTCATACACTTCCGACAAACTTTCGACAATATAGACATAAAGAAACTGTTGGTAAGCGTGTATGAAATGGAAATTCCACGGAAGACCAGATAACAGTGAAAGACTCCAGAACGAAGGTAGTAACAGTGGAAAGATCAGTAGAAGAACTTCTAATAAAAAAGAAGTTGGAACAAGGAGATGAGCTTTCCATCGCTCTTTTTGATTAGCAATAGATCAATTGATTAAAGTAACAAGCATCAATAGATTCATAACAAACAAATCAATGCAACTGTTAGCATTGTATGCTGATGACTTGGCAATACGAGCAAGGTCTAGGGGAAGTATGATAACGGCATTCAATAAGATCATATAATAAACTTGAAACTAATGAAAAACATAAAAACTAGATATAATAAAAATTTGAAGATTTCAGTTTGAAGAGTACTTGGGTAAAACTATAGAAGGAAGAAGCAATAGATGCATAGAAATTAACAAAACATTGAAGCTGAACGCAGAGATTATTACATTTATATGGACTTACTCGACAGCAAAAAATAACACATAAATCCAAAATTAGAATTTTATAAAGGAGCAATAAGACCTACAGTGACTTACGTGATAGAGACAATGTGTAGGACAGACAAGCAGGATCTTACAAAATATTGTAAGATGTATTAAAGATCAAAGGCTAAGATGGTGAAGTCATACACACAGAAACGAAGGGAAAGTGAACAAAATAACAGAGTTGAAACCGGAAGGAGTGAGAAGAAAAGGAAGACTACGACTGAGATGGGGAGACCTAGTGATGCAACATGAAGAAATTAGGGATAGGAAGCTGGAGAGAAGTCTACAAGGATGGGAGTAAGTGGAGGAAACTTACATTTAAAGCGAAGTCACGCATAAAATTAGAGACAAATTGGAATTGTAAAGGAATTGTAGGATCTGTAAAGCTTTAATGAGCGGCTACTGTTATGTATAGCCTTGTAGCCTTGCAAGTATTGCACATTGAGGAAACATGAAGATACATAATTATAAGATCGTTAACAGTGATCGTGCTTTCTTTCTTACGTAATGCTCTTAAAGAACATTAAGAATAGATATCAGAATATTTGCAAAATACAACGTAAAGGTAAAATAGCCCTACGCTAAGAACGTAGCGTAGGGCTTCGTTAGCGTTAAGAACCAACGGTATTTTAAAACGATTGCAAATTCAAAATTAAAAATATAGACCTTATACTTTACAAAGCACGAGCACAAGGCATGCTGAAGTTGCATATCTTTTAAATATAAAAATCGATTTTCCAGCTAGCAAAGCAGGTGTTCGTATATGTTCTTTACATTCATTTTGCTGTTGCAACTCCTTATAAATCCTACGACATTGTATTTGATTGCCGTTCTTGACATGTTTCGATGAGTCTCCAACACGTAGTGCAGTCGAGAAAGATGTTACTCTATAACCGTACGAAATGTAGTCACGTATACAAAATTTTTGTTCTGCGATTGGAATTTGAAATCTTATAATACAAATACAAATTTTAAATAGCTAAAAGAATTAGTTGATTATTTTTCTTTTTTTTTATGATATATGAAAGATTGTAGAATGAAGATGTATAAAAATGAAAGTAATTGCGAAATGTGATTACTCTCACGTACAGATAAGAATGCCCCGAGAGCTTCAAACATCGATTTAGAAACATCACTCTTTAACAATCATTAAATTTTAAGTAAAGTGAAGGACGCGGAACGTTATATAAACATTTCGATACTAAAAATAATTATTGCAATTTAGAGGCATTTATCACGTATACTTGCGTATTATTAGTAAACATTAGCTCATTCTTCCTACTAGAGGGAACTCTTCAAAATAACGTGTAAAAAAACATTTCGCTTATTTCTTCGTTCATCGACACTCAAATTATCATAGTAAACAAGTATGTTTGTTTAAAAAATTATACTATTCGATTATCATAATCTATTAATTAAACAAATTAATAGGTAAAAAAAAATGCAAAAAAACTTACCTGTTTCGTTTTGTATTCGTTCGTAACACTGTAACCTAATTTTAGATGGGCTGCTACCGTCATATTTTCGATTGCCGTTAGACTCAATCTAAGTTCTTCGTCCTGAGGGATATATGCCACCAACTTTTTGAATTTAGGATTACTGTCACGTATTTGATTATTCATCATGACGGTACCGCTACTGCCACGAGTTCTGCAACATAACTGTATATAAGTGCGTTAAAATTGTAACAAAGGTTTTATGTTTTGACAAAGCAACAAATCTATTATTACGAAAACGCTAGCATATAAGATGTGTTTCAAACATTAAAACAACGAGTTTCAGAAATAATTTATATATATTAGAACGTTATTTTATAATCTTCCCCTGTTTTATTTGGGGATATGTTGTAAAAATACCTTTACGACATTAAAGAAGAAACTTGAATACTATAGCTTATTAAACAAAGTTAAATAAATGAATAAGGGATGTTACTCTCAAGATTTCCAGTGTCTAAATTAACATGCTTGCTGGCCAAGAAAAAGAGCCAGGAGAAGGTTGCGTCTTTGGGTTGCAACTTCAACCCAGTACCCATTACATCTTAGTAGTTCTATGCAAAGAATACGTCAGAAATACATAACAATGATAATAAATTTACTTTGACACAAAGGAAGAGAGGGTATGACATTATTGTTGATTCTCAATAAAATCTTATCAAAAGACCATGAATTCAGTTCTAAATTTTGCAATATCATCAATAGTCCAGAGCGATCGCAGGAGTTTAGTGTCAAATTTTCTTTGTATTTTTTTTTGGGCTGATGGTTGAGAAATTTCTACCGACACCATGGAGAATTACGTATGGAAATTACGTGAAATTTGCTAAAAGTTTTTACTAGCGCACCATATCCAAAAGGAAAGAGAGAGAGAGAGAGAGAGAAATCGCCATGTTTCTAGGCATTTTCTGATGTGTTTTGTTATATCCAAATGTATTTATGGCTCTCATCAAGGGACCCAAGAAAATTAAAATACATACAACCTTGCAACAATACCAATGAACATGCTTTTCATTGGTGTTAAATTCACTGCTTTGGTCTACAAAAGGATCACACACAACAGGAAATCAAATAAAAAAATTGTAAACTGGAAAAAAGCAGATAGTATTAGGCTTATTAAAGCTAGCAAAACTAGTGCGTTTGCTCAGCACTATTGGTTCTACAGTAGATTACTCATAGGCTTTTTGATAGGTTTCGCGGCCCTAAAAGATCCTGGAATGATAAGCTGAGAGTAATCCATTGTATTCACGATGACGATTAAAATGTTGATGTTTTAGACGAATTTTGGAAGTATTGTTCTTTCTTAGGAAATATAATTGGAAAAAATAATCTTCTTTTTCGAAGATTTTTTATTTTTCGTTAATAGGTAAATATAGTATTAAAGGTGTATCTAGTAATCACAAAAAAAATATTAAAAATTATTGAGATATTTATCGCTATGGCGGTGAATGATAACGTAAATAGGAGAGCTTCGACAACGATTCGATTCCTTTGTGTATTTTGCTTGAATAATTAGGTTATCACTCGCCGTTAGCGCACTACTGGTAGTGTTCCTGATTTGGCACCTTAAAATTTTAGGTCAATATTTCAAAAGAAAGATCTGCAGGCAGATAACACGTTTTCAACAGATAACAAATTCTATGTAAATATATTGCGTTCAATAATACAAAACATCAACATTCCAGTGTGTCATTTGTCAAACCTACTGAACTGAGGGAAGCAGTATTAAGGTTCATCAAAAGCCTCTAGCACACACAAGAACTTTGTAATAATAGACCTACTAAGATAACTAACTAAAGGGATTTATGCACAGTAGTACATAAATATGTATATTAATAATGATTACATTTAATATTTTGGATTGTTTAAGGTTGTCCTAGAAACAGACAAGGTGTAATGTGTTACGCATGTCGCCTCTATATACTGACGCTGGCTATGCAAATACTGTGAGTATATTATTACAAAGATAATGGTTCTCTAACAAGAAAATAAAAGAAATTTAATTATTTGCATTTAACAACTAGAGTAAGATAGTTATAAGTAAACTATTATAATAAATGAAATATACAAGACATTTCATAAATATTAATTACGAAAATGGCAAACGTGTACGTACAATTCATTAAAACATCAAGTTTCTAAACAGGTCCTCAAAACATGAAGATTTCAGTAATTGCAATATAAATCAGTAATACCGGAATAGCTCCTATTTCAACAAACAGGTTCCGTTGGTTAATTGTACTAAATTTTGCAGACGTTAAAGCAATTATTAGAGCAATGTTGCTTGCTACTGTCACAGCGTTAAGTGCTTACATCAATGGCCCGTTTAAGCTCTTTAGCACAGTAAAATTACATGCGTAAAGTGTCGCTAATTTTATGGCAGCAAAATAGTTACTTTAAAATTTCGCTCATATATTTTGAAATTAAATAACGGACTTCTTGTCCGTTTTTGTAATAGTGGCTGCTGAACAATTATGAAAGTACGTTAAATACTGTCCATATTTTTGGTTTCTAGTATTTACTTACATAACTATTTATGTATACTATGTGTATATAATAAGTCATGAAAATTTTAGTGTTAGTGCATTGCAATGCCGTGCATTACTTTATGTTATTCGTTAATTTTTGTACCTATACATAGATTTCTATGAGTTGTGTAATATTCTTGTGAAACAAAGTAGTACTTATGAACTCATTTGTGTCAGTAGAATGAGTAGTGGCTTTGACCGTTTTAACAGCTTTAATGATTTATCGAAGTTATTGAGATAAAAGTTGGATTATTTAAATAATATAATTATTTATATAATAATAGTCTAGCTGTTTTATTGTAAAACATTTTTCTTTAATGTTGTAAACTATAGATAGTAGAATATATATTGATGCCTTATTTATACCGCTTTAATTATAAAATACGAATTTATTGTTTTTTTAAATGTATATGTGCTGATTATCCATGAATAATGGTAGCAAGGACTGTGGGATAATATAGCAAACAACACGAAAGTATTGGTACACTCTGAATGGTGCCGATATGTTGCATTGTTTGTTATAATCAGCATACACATATACGGACTCTAATTTTTTAAGCAATTATTTGCGAATTATTTAGTGTCAAAATTTGCAAATGAATTTACATTTGAAATTGGACCGGTACCACATAATACGATATTTTAGTACGTTTATTAAGCTTTTTAGCAAAGTTTTCGACATTCGTACTAACTTTATGCAATGCCCAAGACGTGCACGAGCAATTTCATAAAAATTAATACAACTTTTTTAAGAGTAATAATTGACGGCACATACAAAAGCCAACCAATCTGAAGATTAGAATACTATTGACCGCTTTTTTACTTTCATACAAGAACAGTAATTTTCGATCCGTGCGATTCAAGAATACAGATTTTGCTCTCGTAAGTTTCAAGAATTCAAGTTCAATGCAGACCAATGCGGTTGATGCTTGGAAATATTAGATAATGGACAAGGAACAATATCAAGGATCATATTTTTATGCAATTTGGTCCAAATTTTCCAAATAACAAAAATAGTTATACATTCACTACACACTACATATTCCGCATGAAATGTTCTTTTAACTTTCGTATGGGGCATCTGACAATGATTTTTGCATTAGACAAATTCTATCTATCAGAGTTTTCAACAAACTGTGCGAGACTAGAATACTTCCCAGCGCTAAAGTAACATCATGAATAAGTTATTCAACAACGTTTATAAGAAGTACAACGCCCACGAAAAATTGGTACCCAAATGAAAAAATGGTACATAAAAAAATGAGTAATAAACACAATCCTCCAGAAAAACCTATATTCAACGTATACAGCACCTACAACCGGAAGATTGTAATTTTGTCGGTGATTATCCACCGACTAAAAAGCTAAAAATTCACGAAAAAAAAACACAATATTTTATATGATCATTTTCCTGAATAAAAATCTAGCGATAGGTAAAGTAAACTTAAAGCCAAATTAATACTGCAAAGTAGCCGTAACATACGCATTGCTTGTAATAGCTTACGTAAATATCGTATGTGGGAAAGTAGCACAAATACTATTTAATCTGACATATGTTTTATAAATCGTCCTAAGTGCGGGAGAATTTTATTAGGTCTGTCGAAATTTTGCAAATATATTATACATATGTATATTAATATTATTAATATTTATTTAACAAAATTCCTAGGTAAATAAACGTCGTGCTGTAATAATAATATAACTAATATATAATAATAATAATAATATAATAATAATCAATATTTGTTCAATAGGAACTACAGAACAAACTACAAAGGTAAATACAAACTGTAGACATAATTACAATACTCGCACAAGAGGCCCTTATGCAGGACATTGGTTCTATACGGTGGAGCACGAAAAGTATCGCAGTATCCAGATAATAGCCTCGGCATGTGAAACCGCACTTTGTTTTAATTAATTAAAGAACAAGATACGAATGTCTCCAACAACAGAACATAGTCAACCCGATTCTCCGGATATACTCCATCAATCTTGAAGGAGAAATACTTCAAAATCTTTCTCTGGATGCTCTTAAACTAGCCAACAATGCGTATCGTTATAAGGATACCAAATCACACTACCACAATCTAACTCTCAGTTTGCTTCTTCAAACGAGTTTAATGTCGTCAATAGTAATATCCAGCGTTGCTAAGTATTCTTTATTATATTAGCATCTAATACAGCGTATTCCTATATTTCCGCGTTAGATTGACTTTCGTTAACATCGAGAAGAACTGCAATTGTTGAGTATAGGCTTTCACAACCGTAATCTATAGTAGAAACAACTTTCGGGTGTTGTCGCATACTTAATGTTTGACTTGACGTTTCGCTGATCATGCTGTCAGCTTCCTCAGAACACCCTAAAGAAGCTGACATTTCTATTAAGAATTACAATTTTTACAATTTCCTATTTCCATTATTTCGTACATGACTACTTCGGACTCTACACGAGGATTAGTCCGCGCACTTGATTTACAACTTATTATTCCCTCCCGTTGTAAGAAAACTAGTGATTTTCGTTCATTTAACTTCTTGTTAAATTTGGCGCAAAGGCGAGACGAGCAAGTGAAACCACAATCATAGTTGATTTTAACAAGATTAGAGAAAGGAATATTTACTATTGCTAGTTTATACGATTTATTACAAATGCAACAATTAATGTAAAAATCAACTTGAATAACCAAGCTACAACAAGCGTAGCCAACCATTAGTAATATGCAAAATAAGGATAAAAAAAAGTGGATACTCTTTATGCAGACGGATCCCGTGGCTGTGACTTAAAGAAAAACAAGGCAAGGCCAATGGTAAAAAATGTGATTACAAAGGAATGAAAGTCGCTTAATATTTGTTTAAATCCCATAAGAGTTAATTTAGAAATATACATCAAATTCCGCTATTTATAATGATACAAACCTTATAAAAATTAGCGACGAAATAACCACACAAACATCGCAAAAACTGAGCTCACAAAAATATGCATTTTATACGCGTTTTATATACACTTAACTTTTTTCATAAAAAGCATTATTGAAATAAAAAATAATAACAGCAGTATTCGTAATTATCGTTTCACCTTGAGAAAGCAGTGTTATGTACATGCAAAAGTTCCGGTGGCAAAGTCAAGGTTACTCATCGTAAAAAACCTTCTGAGTGCATATTGCACATTATATACATAATTTCTTTATGATATAAGAATACAATAACATTGATGATATAATATAAGAAATCGGCTGCCTAAAATGCATTCGCATACATACGTAACATAGGTGTGCTATTTTTAGTGTACAACCTCCCGTTGAGATTATTTACGAGTTGATTTAGTTTTAATACTTCACTTACATGTATCCAGCCAGGATATTCAGTAAGGTACTTTTGCCAGCTCCGGAAGGGCCCATTATCGCAGACAGTTGTCCAGACTTAAATTCTCCCGAAACTTTATGAAGAATTTCCTTTCTTTCTGAAATAGAATGAAAGAGATTTTAAATTCATGTTACGTATATTCCATGTTTTAAAATTTAGGTCAATTATCTGGATTTCTAGGATTTCCACACTACTGATTTTAGAAAGCATTACATATCAATTAAAGTAGAACATTCTGCAAAATACACTTTCCATAACCTACTTATGTAAATAGCAATTTACGCTTATACTTCGAGATCAAAAGGGTATCTTTTTAATAACCAATAATCGCTTTGTATTAATTACATATTTCCAATGATTTTATCTAAACCACTTACGTAAACAAAAGTACCCCAAGTAACATGATGCAAGGAGGAGGTTAAGGTTGAAGGGTCAAGCGCATTTTTATTGGGGACGTTGTCAGTAGAATCTCTCCGGTTTATATCAAAAGCAAAGAAAGACCTTTAAAATACAAGCTTGGCAGCTACTACGTGTTTGAGAAGATTAAATAATTAAAAATGAAGTCCTATCTACCTGCTTTTTTTGCAAACATGTAGAAAAATTTAAATCCTGAAACACTTGAATACTACATCAGACTAAAATACACTTCGATTTAGGTGTACATCGCAAATAGGTGTGATGTAACTTCCTTGGCAATACCATTCGTATACCGTATTGGCGTTCTAAATATATTGAAAAAACAATATCGTATATATTACGCCAAAGCGTAAGATTACGTTTTCAAATGGTATTTGCAATCTTTAGCCTTTTTAGTTTCAGAATTTATGTGGTTTCTTTGGAGAAAATAAAAAAGATTGACACAGATATTACATAACGTATATTTCGTTTGAGAGTTTGATATAATAAAGAAAGATATTTCATTTCAATTATACAACAGACGAACATAGTTAAGCAATGGGAAATCATTTGCAACGTTTTTTTTTTCTGTCTACGCTTGAATGGTACAACTGGAACTTCATAATGGTTGATAACTTTATCGGCCGTTTCTTACATCACACGCCCGATTACAAAATGTTGAATGAAAATGAAAATATTCGAGAATCAAGCTGAAATTTTAGAATTTACCTGGAATTTCGGGCAATTAAATGCTGATACAGCACTGTATAAATAAGAAACGAACACATAGGCACAAGATTGCCACAGACAAAAAAAATTCTTTTTCATAGTTGAATCCATTGATAGCAGTTGAACGCAAACCAAAATACATCTTGTATGTGTACCTTCTCCTTATTTCTTTCCATTTTTTGTTTGTCCATGACAACGACATTCTAAATATATTGAAGTATACCTTTAAGTGACTATGATTCCATCAACACTCAAGTCCATGAAATTGTCGTAGAACCGTTCACTACAGCCTACGCTAAGCTTATCTCGATTCTAAACAGAGAGTTGAAATCATTAAAGATCTGAAACCAGATCATCGTTGTTTGCGTGGAAATTTCGCGAACTGGTCTTTTGAGCAGTTAAAAGTCGATTCACGATTTGCAGAAAAGATATTGCTTTTCCTTAGAGCTCATTTCTGTTTTCGTTGATTCAGGTTTGACTTGACCTGAACACTTAAACCGGGCGAGAAGCAAACTACATTATGCCGTTTTAAAATTAAAGAACTTTTCGGATGCTTAAGATCCCATTAGAGTGCGCGACCGTGTTGCTTGTTCGCATTTTTCTTATAATACTTTCGAGAAATTCTACCTGAATAAACATCAGATGAGTATTTTGGAGTGCAGAAACAAGTCCTACGATTAAGATTCGGACTGATAAGTACTGATTTATGTCTGCTATTATTTATCTGCCACAATATATCCTATATCTGCATTTTTGTACGAGTGCATTTTAATTGAAGTCCTTTTTAATTGAAGGATGTATATAGATAATGTGCCAATATTGGTGTTAAATTGGCAAATTGCTGCATGATACTAATATTCGCCCAGCCCTTTTTTGCTACAATTAAGATTATCAGTTTATTTTGTGATTTCAATAAATCGTGCAATAAATCCATTTATTATTCCATTCTACGAATTGCAAAAATAACAATACATATTGTTTACAAATTCGATTACATTGTACAACACACCCAAATGCCTAAAGCAACAAGTTTTTCTATTAAAGGTTAATAAAAGGTTAATGGGAGTTAGGAGAGGCGTGTCCTTTTTTAAAACAGTATATCTATATATTAAATTGCAATGATCTATTACATTTGCACAATACCGACGTGTTCAAGTAATTAATGATTAATGATATTATGACCAATTTAAATTTTGTAATTGAGAAAATTTGTAGTAATGAATAATTGACAACAGCTGCATTTGAATAAACAAATGTAAATTGCTTAAATGCTATAATAATTATGTTAATATATTGTATTAATAGATATAATTTACTGTATTACTGATAACATATTTTTTTTATTGTACACACTGGTTTCGTAATCAGCTAATCAATTCCGAATAAAATATTTATACAGATGTCTTATACATATTTACCCTTGTTGATATATTCTTTAGAGTTAATTAACCTACACTTATTTATGATGCCAATTGGGTTTATTATGTAATTAACTATATAATATGAGTGAACACTTGGTTACAGGGGCCATACCAACCAAATTATGTATGTGTTTAGCCTAATGTATATTGAATATTGGCGAACATAAACATATAGGAAATTATTTAAAAAGAAGAAAAAATTGATTGTTTTCTTTTTTTTTGTAAAAAAGGAAACGTGAAGTTATATATTTCTAAGAACGTTATATAAATATTTTAGTAATGTTTAGAAAATTTAGGAATTATATTAGAAAAGAAGTGAATGAAAATGATAATTGAAAACATTTTGTAATCATTATAATTTTCTGTCGACTAAAATATCAACAGCACCCGTTTTCCTATAAAAAGCGATAATTTAATAACTCATTAATGAATATACATTCAGAAAAAACACGCATTTCTAATGGAAGAAATTTCACTAATATAGATTTCAAACAAAACCCAAACGAAGTTTATTACCTTATATATAAAGAAACATGTACTCCTATTGGAAAACCAGATTTTTTGATAGACTAATTCTTTTTGCTGTATTTAACATTTAACTGCAAGTTTATTTAATTAAATCTAAAGAATACGTTTATTTTATATTTGTTTACGTAACGTTTCTAACGCTAGAATTAATAATTTGTAACTGAAACACTCCAGTGAAGTATAAGGTCTTTATTTGCATTTAGAAAAAAAAAAGGAATAAACTCCAAAATTAGAATTGCTTATTGAATTAAATGTCTTTTGGAATATTAAAGATGAATAGTCAATGCAGAAATTGAACGATGCAGCATTAAAAGAACCGAAAGGTTCGAAAATGATTGGATTTATATACAAACGGAGTGAACTAACTGAAATTACATTTTAGAGCAGATCATCAAATGCTTTTTCGACGAGAACGAACGTTTTCAAGAAAGTACTGTGAAGATCTTTTACAAGGAAATACGTTTTATAGCCAGAACACTCTCAACCACACAAGGGAAACCGATTTAGTGGATCAAAAATCCTTCCAAAACGATTTCGGTGAGCATCTAGGAAATAAACACGTGAATTAATTTTGTCTTAATAGTTGCCGTGGAATCTGTTGTGGTACGCTTATAGATTAAAACGCAATGACTCAACATACTTTATTAGAATTACACGAAGCGGCAAAGGTGACGACTCTGGTCCGAAGAAGAAATCGGCCATTGTTTAATTGCGTTGGCGATCGTTTTACTTCTACAGGCGCTTTTAATAAACCCTATTTAAAATATAGTATTATCGGAACTACAAATGTTAATGCTGTTAATGCAGCTTGACGCAAGGACGAAATTGTGGTCGAGATTTTGTTCTCTTCGATGACATTTTACAACATCTGCAATACGACAACGTGAAACTTCAGTGAGAATTTTGACGAACAACTATGGATACGAAAAAGAACCTAAAGAATGACAGTTTTCACTATTGTTATAGAAAGAATACTCACTTTTTAAATATGCTATCCTTAAATATTCTTTAAATAAATATATTTGTAACTTAAACAATTATGTGCTTATCACACAGACAGACAAGTACAATTTCGCATAATAACGCTTATCAATTGCACGTCGTCTCGTTTTTGTTTTTGATAGACATGTGTATAAGAAACCATAAACATAGATACCGGATGAACAACCTCAAAGTCATCGTTGTTTATAAACTTTATTCATCTGTATAAATAAAACGGTTTTTCTAAAGTTAAGATACAAACGTGCGGTTTACTGATTTGTCATAATTTGATATACATTTTTAGCTAGTCCGGAAGTTTTTACACGAAACCATTGAGACATCAAGGAAGAATGATTTTAGCGTAGCAACAGCAAGAAAAAGATAGAACAAAGAGATAAGCAATTGGATAGGTTATCTTAACATGCGTTGTCATTACAACATTATTTTCCTTATATCTACTCCGGTTTGTTAAGAAGGTATCGCTTTCGCCTACAAGTACTAGATGCTGTTGAAACTTGATCTTACCATTTTCTTAGAACAGAAATCGGAGTGGTTTATTCACAGGAAGCATTTAAAATAGAAATTTTGTGAAAAAATAGCAATTTCATGTGAAGATTTTCTTTGGATAACTTTTTTTAATTTTAGTAAATACTTAACATCTCGAATCGCTTCGCTCAACTTTTGGTATTGAAGCACCATCGGAAGAGATTGTTCACGACCGGTTTGCAGAATTTTGTGGTGATCGTGCTTCCGTCAGTGACGAAATTTTGTGAAGATTTTACGATGGGATCAACATGTGACTTACTCTGAGATAAGACACATTGTCAAGCAAACTGAAGACCTATTACCTTCGGTTTTGCGTGAAAAAGGTCTTCCAATGGATTTCGCATAATTTGACACAAGCTCATAACAGTGTAAGGTGTAAAGAAATGCCCAATAAAATTAAGATAGGAACTTCAACATCCATATAGAACACTGTAATAGGTAACGATGGTCGGATATATGAACCGAATCGACTTCTTAGAAAATGATTGTTTGTTCCTCTATTCGTGCTAGACATATTACAGACATTGTCATTTTGGAAAAATGAAGAACAGTTGACAACAATACTGAATGGTATATAACAATTTGTTTGCCGGAAGTCATCGACGAAATCAGGAAAATAAACAATTAATACGCATATTTACCTGATTTATCGCCTAACGACATTTCTTTTTGTTTTTGAATAATAACTGAAAATGTGTAGACATCGATTTTTATCACCTCAATCTGTTTGCAGCCTTCAAAAACCATATTTTGGAGATACTGCCCTCAAAGTGAAAAGAAAAAATGTTTTGGGAATTGGTTCGGACACATGCAAAGTATTTTTCCAAATGATTTGTACCGAAAACATTTTTTATTACATCATTATTTTTCTAAAGACTTTTTTCCGTGTAAATTAGAATTTGCTTAAAATTAGTATTTACAAACTGCCTGGTGGAACGTTCATAAAAGCAAACAAATCGCAGTTGCAGAACAGGAATATCCTATTTTATTATGAACAATTAAATGCCACTGCCACAGATGATGTTTATCTAATTAAAGCGCTAAAAATATTATTGGTACGTCATATTGTATCGACTTGCTCTATGAAACTATTACTTTTGAAACCGCCAGAAAGTGTACGGGTCAATTCATTTATTAGTTTCTAGGTTATAGATATTTCTGCATTTTCGAATATAAAAATTGCTTAATATGACGAATTTTAATGATGATAACGGTCTTCAATGCTGTTCTCCTTGAATTCGTTGAAAGCCAGAAAGTATGAACACTGCATAAGAGCGAGTTCAGAAATTATCTAATTTTATAAACTAAAACATGTAAATTACGAAATGAAATTAACTTAATTAATGAAAATTTAATAAAAAAAAATATAATAAACGATAAATAAAAAAGCTTCATTTTTTTTATTAAAAAGTTTGCAGTTTATAAGCTGTTAACTGCAATTAATCGTCATTATGCATTTCCTTCTAATTTCAGCCTTGCACTCTTATTATATTAATGAATACAAAGAACTTCAAGGATAATCATTCAGAGAAGATAAGAAAAGAAAAGATAATTGTAAATTGTAAATACTTGCTGAAGATAACTGAAGCTGTATTAGGAAATTTGAAACATCAAGCAAATCAGAATAAAATTAGAAATGAAGTATTTAAAAGCCCTTGTTTCATAAATAAAGTTAATATAACAGCAGAACGATGAAAAATGGAAAATTGTGAAAGTTGTAGCATATTTCTTTTCAAATATGTGATTAACGTCTACACGGGGTGTAATGTTTAAGGGTCCCTTCCATGTTTTTTTTTTCTTATTGCAAAAATACGAAGAAATAACACATATTCTTAATTATATTTAATAAGAATGTTCAACTATATTGACCTAAGGAGTACATCCGTGCTACTTCTCACCTTATATGTTGAAAGATTTTCGGGGCTGGTTTTATTTAAGTTTAATTTAGATTCAAGCAATGATGTAATCGAATTAGAAATCACTGATACATAATCAGATGTCATCATATAAATACACTAACCTATTCCCATATGCTGGATAGAAGAGCGACTATGCGTACAATTTATCAGGAATCTTCGAACATTCCACTATCAAACCAAAACTTCCGTTCATTCTTATCTATTCGTTGCGCGTGGTTCAATAACTTTTTACATTTCAAGCATTTTTCAACGTTACATTAGCGTTAACATAACATACATTATAAGATTGTATTTACCTTTGTGGAGGTATCGAAAATAAATATTACAAAGACAAGCTCTGATGCATTTTAATATTTACATCATATTAAAGAGAGAATATTGGTTCTTAATGTGACCTGTATCGAGATTATTTCGCTTTTAGGACAGACGCTCGATAGTCACTAAATTATAAAATGATATGAGAATGCTCTTTGCATCTACAACAGCATTAGTGAAGTTATCGATAACTGTTGTCAAACTAATTTATAGAGATTTATTTAAAGCTTTCGACCTGATTGACTACGAAATTTTGCTCCATAAATTAGATGACTTTGGATACGTCCCTTCAATCCTAAATTTAATATAATCCTACTTATCTCACACTAGTGACCGTGCCACGTAATCTACAAGCAGTATTTTTTCGGTAAGTATATTTTAAGATCTCCTGTACTACAGGGCTCTAACCTAGGTCCACTCCTGTTCGTTCTCTACATTAGTGGTCTACTTCTACAAGTATATTTTCCTATTCTTGCGTAAGCAAATTACTGAAAATTGTTGGGTCTCAAGTTTGTGTCATTAGTAAGTTTGAACATTCTCTTTTGGTTTGATATCTCCTGATGATCTTAGCAATAGAATATATTTCTGAAAATCTCCAAACAGGAGATGATGTTTGTATTAAGCAAGCGAGGAGAAATAATCTGCAGGAAGTTTTTATACAAACAATATTTTTTATTTGAAGGTATCTTCTTTCTTGTCCCGCGAATTAACTCTAGATACAATTATACATTTTTGTTTTACATTTGCAAAAACAAACGCTCTGAAGCGTGTTCCAATCTAAATACTTTCTCGACGGATGGGAGAATGTCAACCAAAGAATACATGTACTTCTCTCTTGCTTAATATATATGCTCGGTTATACACAAAAACTTACTTGCATTCGCACATGCTGTAGACATTTATGATTCATACAGGTACACATACAGTGACACGCATTCATCTATGCTTATAGCATAGGTATATTTATACACACACACATATAGAAACGTATAAACAACCTGTAGTAAATGCTTACGAATTATGTAATCCATTGTTATCCTGTTTAATGCTGTCGATTGCAATAAATATTCATAGTTTTCTTTTTCATTTTTTTGTTTACTTTGTTTATTTCCCAAGGTTGAAGTAATCCAGTGAAACCCGAAACTCGTGTAGTTCTCAAGTTTTACTACGAAGTGACATAAATGAAATAAAGCTAAGATAACGGCCTCTTTTTTCGATTAATTAAATTCAGAATGTTTGTATCTTCGTTGCACTCTAACATTTTGCACAGTTTATATACTACACCATATATGTATATAAAAACAATAGCCAAAGATACTCAGAAGATCCAGCCGAAACAAATACATGTGTTGTTTCAGAATAAAAAAAAGTGAATTAATCTTCTTTCTGTAAACATGTTTAGCAACAATGACAAGTACAAATCTTAATAGAGTAGACTGAGGAAAGTGTGAGTCCATTTTTTTAAGATCAATTGTATACGTAGCGTCAGCTTGAAGATAATATTTTTGGTGAAGGGCAACGGTTTGTTGTGTACACTTATTGGAATAGATGTGTTATGTACATATGTGACAGAATTGTTAAAAAAAAAACAATATTTTTTTGGTACCAAAATTGGATAGTTACTTCGAAAAAAGAAGAGTGTAAAATTTACTTGTAGTTCCTGTATGTGAAGCAAGGAATGGTACAGATGGTCGTACAACACTTTAAAACAAAAATATAAGCGAAATAAGTGAAAAATTGTACAAACTTTTACAGGTGTGATGTGAATATGTGATTAAAGACATTAAAGCAAAAGAATAAAAAATATTATTTGTGTCCAAGAACATTTATTTATTGATAATAATCGTGCTGCTTGTCGAATTCAAGAAAAAAATGTGGAAACCATCAAATATAATATATAATATAATATTACACCAAACATTCTCGGCGTGTTTGTAACTACAGAATAAAACATGTCACTGTGTCACTTAGAATGACAATGTAAGTGTTGTTAATAGGTAGCCATCATGAAACAACGTAATTTAGTTGTCCTCGGTCGTTACTTTCTTATGAAGAAGAAGAAGAAGAACTTGGGTTTTCGAGTTGTAACGCCGACGTATCTCTCTCATCTCATACATCAGCCCAGAGGAAGCTTTATGAAATTGAGAGCGAAACCTTGGCATTGTTATGCAATTACGACGCGGTTTCAACTCGGAAACCCAAATTCCCCAAACACTGTTATTTTCTTTATTGAAGCGCCATTTTTTCCGAGTGATCTTCCACTCTCCATCAAGGGGACTATTTTTGACATTTTTTTTATGACATATTATAATCGTACATGCCTAACAATAAAAATATTGGAACGGAACAACTTCTGTACACATGTATTATGTTTTGTGTTTCATCACATTATCAATGCAATTAATACTTGAAAAATTGTCGTCCTGATGACAAGTGGAAAAGTACTTGAAACATATTGATGCTTTAAATGCAAAGGTAACAGCATTTAGATAATTAATTTGTGGAGTCAGTTGAGGGCATTATTATTTAATAATTACTTCATAAAACCCTTTAAAAATCAAAGATAAGTTATAATTACTTATCTTGTTGGTCAGTAGCGATGGATGATGGAAGGAAGGTATGGACAATGATTCGATTTCCTGGTATATTTCCGTTGCATAGTGGAACCTACACAATATACAAGTAAAATTCAATGGAACCGAATCTCTGCCTGCGCCCTCCCTTTTATGTCGTCAACCACTGCTGCTGTTGCTGGTATTTTAATTGTGAAAATTCTATACTAACAATTAACCACATTGCCATAAGCGTAAGTACAAGTAAGTCATAGACGTTTAAGTAGGAAACTTGCCCTATATTACTATTGTAACATAGGGTAAGTTTCTGGACGAAGTATGTTGAACTGCGTAGTGGTAGATATACACTTGTATCCGAAGCAAACTGATCTTATTCTTAGTTCGCTTTTGATCTTATTTCAGTATATTCTACTCTAAGTTCATTATCTGCATTGAACACAAACCTGTATATTCAATAATAATGATTCCTGGACCGTTACCACACTAAAAAGAAGAACTATGCGTTTTAGTTATTTACATATAAAAAATCGTCTAATGTTGAGACAAAGTAAAAAAACTTATGTATTCGTTAGAGAACTTAATTATTGGTCCACGTCTACTGGCTGATGTTTCCAAGCTATAATCGCAGTGCAATTACATGCGTCTGCACTGAGTTTTTTATGAAATACAAATTCTAAGCCAGGAAACCATGCTCAAAAACCAAGCTACAGTGTAACAACAGGTTGGCTAATTGCAATCTTTGTTACTTGAGGACGTGGGTGTTCGCACACGACATCGGTTGCACACTAATAGATATGCGAGTATTTAATTAATAGCAATGGTAATACTAATGGTAAACTAACGGGTAAGAATTAAAAAAATATATACAAGGTGTAACATCAATAATAATGCTTACGGCATTTTTCTGGTGTAAAGATGTTTATATACAAAGATTAAAAATTAACGTATATCGTAAGCAAGTAATATATTCTTGTTTGTCCTTTCGCATTATCGGTAAATATAGTAGCAGCTAGTAGAAAGAAGAATTTAGTCGATTAAATTTGTCGTATTCATCTTCCCTTAACATTTAACAATAAATTCTTATAACTTACAAAATAAAAGAAATTGTAAATGTTCCACTCAATCGATTGTAAATCAACATGATCGCACGACTTATACGCCTGTATATACTTTCAAACCTTTACATTTAGACTCTCGCATCGACGCACGATAAAATCTAAAAGCAATAGCGCTTGGATTTACCGTTCCGATCTGCAAATATTTCTTTGTGCTAGCGATTGGTCGTTCCTGCCGGTTGCGGCGGCTTTCGATAAATTTCACGCATGCGCACCGCCTTAATACCATCTAGTCGGGCTACATTTTACCGAGAAACTTGACGACGAGACGTATCGCACCGAATTACGTAAGGTTAAATGCCTCGCCTATCCGTAGAAAGTGCTTTCATCGAGGAGTTTATCAACGTTTATCGGAATAACGAATGCTTATGGCAAACCAAAAATAAAGATTACCATAATCATGAAGTTCGCGATGCAAGCTACGAGCAATTACGTCTGGTTATATTTAAACATTTCGGGGAGAGACTGGCAAAGAAAGAATACGTTCTGAAAAAGATACGGAACTTACGTACGGCATATAAGAAAGAATTGAGAAAGGTGAACCGTTCGAAACAACACTGCAATGGCTTAGCAATACACGTGCCAAAATTGTGGTATTACACTCAACTACGATTTCTAGATGATGAGGATGCCATGAAGGGTTCTACTATTTCCGCATCCCAAGATAGTTCTGATACTGAGCGGATTAAACAAGAATTTCAAGATATAAATGAAAACGACGACATCTCGGTAAGTTTAATGATATATTTAAAGTATTTTGATCGGTAAAAATATATTTATTGAAGGATAACGTCGACGACAATCCAATGGTACTTGAGTTGGAAGAAAATCAAGTAACGAACAGACCTGGTTCATCTACCAGCAACTTCTCAAACATCGACCCAATTTCCATTGGAGAGGATGGCATGCTAAGGAAAAGAATGCGGAAAACGAAGTATGAAGAGTCGCAGCGCAGATATGAACAGATAAATAAATTTGATGATGAATTTGATATTGCCGGTAAAGATTACGCGGTGAAATTGAGAAGTTTAGAAACCGATCAAAGATACATTGTCGAGAAATTATTAGCAGACAGCATTTTTCAAGCCAGGTTTAGGAAATTGAAAGCTAACACTAGTATTTGGACACCCACCGATTAAATTGCATATGTGATGATTGATGCACGTGTCATTGAATGTTGTAAATTCTAAAACATTTTAAAAGAATATAAAGATTTAGATGTATCGTGTAAAAATAAAGGTATCATCGAATTATGTTGTTCTTGATGTTGGAATTAACATATTTTGAACACTTTGCATTTCTTGCCAAGTAGATTTCCATTTGGAATATTGTAGCCTACCTCTTAATCAGCCTAAGGAAGCAGGCGCAAATAAACGTTCAACAATATTCAGAATGGAAACATACTAAGCGCACAGATCAGATATTCCATCCTTACTTACGAGTCAACAGTAGCCACTTTTATAGAGGCTATTTTTTACGAATGCCATTTGTTTTATAGGACAGAATTTAAACATTTTGCTAATAAAAGTGTCTAATTCGCGATAATTAAAGTTTGGAAAAGCTTTTATGAGGTCATTTACTTATCTTGACATTTATTCATTCGGTCGGAACCGGTCGGAATTTGTAATAGTATCATAGTAAAAATTGTCCTTTAACTTTTTATAAATTCTTTTCAATGAAAATTTAGACATTAATAATAAATGCTGTCTAATAATCGAAACGCATTTTTTAAAACCAGGACCATCATTATTAAATAGATATAATATATAAAAAAATCGGTGTTAATGTAAAAAGTCTGCATTTTGTCATAACATTATAAAGGAATAGCAAGCTGATGGAATGATACATTTCTCAAGTTCACTTTTGTTTATTTACCACTAATCCAGATTATTGTGAGCATGATAAATACCAGCGACACAACACTAAGAATAATTGATATTGACCTCCTTATTGGCTCCACTTGTCTGTAGTATGTAAATTGTGCGTGTCGCTGCCTTGTGATATGCTCGGAATAAATAATTACAACTTACATGAATAGACAACGAACGAAGTGCGAAAATAAGTTAAAGTGGTTCTTATTTTATTTGGAATTTCGTTTAAAATTAGTGATTTTTTTACGTATATACGTCAATTAGTTGTAGTTGTTGTTGTTGTTGCGGGTATGACTTTCGGCACATCATTTAACTTCAAAAGTACATATTTTAAACATTACAAACTATCTATGTACCCACAAGTAAATACACCTACTCCTTTAGATTTACGTACTTAGATTAACACGACGTCATTTTCAAGAAAGATAATTATGATTATTTACTGTTAATTTCGTGATAAATTATAAGTTTTGCAAGAAGATTCCTTTTGCGACACTAAGTATTTAAACAGTCGTGCGATAAACACGCCAGATTCTACGATAAGACAGCAAAGGTGTAGAAGGAAACTAAAAAAGAAATAAATGCGTTTGCATATGTGAAACAAGTTTTTGGACAACCAAATAAATGAGTAGTCTGTTTTGTAGAGAGCATGATATTTTATACGCCGAATAAAAGGTTGGTCCCATCTTACTCGTTTACAAATGCCAAATACCTTCTCCCAGAGAACATTGCTGAGACGTTTATCAGTTATTTGTTAAATCAATTAGATACGTTTTTGTTTAGGAAGTATCGGTTTAGAACAAGAAAAATAGCAACCATGTACATTACAAAATGTTCCTATCTGTATAGAGAACTTGTATCATAAGTGTACGGTAAAAAGCTCTGATCTTATTTCTTTTAGGATAAACTCCAGCTTGGAATTAAACAACACTGTAAAACTATTCTTGTTAAAATTACATTAAAATGTTGTAATATTATTGATCTACATGTAGTAAATACAACAAAATATGTTGTTACAATGTGAAAATTGCAGTGTTCTTATGGTATACATTTTAATACATACTACATCGCATTAACCTTTCTCTTAACGAGTTTATAAGAAAAACGAAACGTAAAATATTCGGCTGACAATAGTCGTTTCACTGAATGTGCCGATGTAATAATAGTTCATGCCTTTACACCACCAAACAGCTTTCACCAATCTCAGTGGACACGCTCCTTCACCCTTGAAACGTCTTAACAGGTTCACCTTCATCAATCATCATTCACCGATTTGTAATTTCTAACAGGAAGAACTACGGAAAATCTTACTTTCAGAGTTTAATAGTGGTTATATTTGTATTGCATTTTTGTTATTGTTTAATACATTTCACAATGTTATAATATCTTATTTCTTATTGCAATGTCTACAATGTACACTCTATGATTATATTTTTTCTATTTTCCCACATCTTCAGTCCCATTCCCTTTTCTTTAGTTGTTTCGTGCCCCTTTAAGAATGCCTCTTTTTGAGTAATTTTATTTCCAACATTAATTGAAACTACTGATAGTTATATATCGTACTTTAGGATTTGTGACGATTTGTATACTCTATTTTCATTTTAATGTTTGGCACAATTGTTGGGCAAAATTCAAAAATTGCTTGTTTATTAGAAAGAGTTACTGCAAAGGGGTGGCTCGAAGTAGATACTGGTCAAATAATTAGTTTTTATTACTCGAAGGCATCATCTAGAGATATTTACGTCTGGATCTGTTTTACCCTTACTTACCTCTTTTTTTATTTTCTCTCTAATTACGCAGATCAGATACTGTTTAATTTCAATTAGAAAAGTAAGTAGACATTTTTTGGAAAAAATATAAATTTATTATTAAACATTCGTTTTTGCATCTATTTAATTTATAGGATAATGTACTAAACATTGCGTAAAGTAGATGGTAAATTCGGAATTTTTGACTTTGTTTTAGTAGGATCGAAAAAGGTTAAATAGAAACTTCGTATATAAAATTTAATTTATTGTTGCCTAACGATTTTTAACGAAACCCAATCAACTTGGCAAATTAATTTTTCGAAATATAACAAACTGAGTTGGATATTCTACTCTCAATAAGGAAATACACTCCTCTTCAAGAATTTTATATTTTTGACGATCTTTATATTTTTGTAAACATCCTGGGAACTACAAATGATAAAAGCTTTTCTTCCAGGCGAGAATTTTAAGTAAATTACATAGTCTTAAGGATGATGCAAATTATTTTTGGAAAATACATACAGCCTCCTATTTTTGTTATAACCTCATATTTTTGTCCAAAATAATGCTGTATAACAAATTTAAGCAGTCGTATAAAAAAGGTATTAAAAAAATAATGAAGCGTCACTAGTCATTGATTGATATACGTATAATAAATTCCAAATAAATATTATAAAATAATTGAAATCATTAAATCATTTCGATAACACTTTCCACTAGTATCGGTACGAAGGTGGATTTAATCTAGAAATACGCATATAATAAGTTCAGATAGGTATTTTTAAAAACGACGAAATAATTACTAAATTAGATAACTAAGTTTGTTATACTTTGGTTAAATGCCTGACCAAAATTTGTTTTATTGCTAATTATTTAAATACACAATAGCAACTTTTTTGTTGGTTCTCACGCTGTTTACAACACTTAAAGCTTTGGCGTATTTGCCGCAATTATTTTTTCTTTGTTTTTGCATATTGAAAAGCTAACCTAAATTGTTGATTGATATATGGGTGATAATGTAATAAAATAATTGCCGTAATTCTAAAACGTGATTTGATATATAAAACCTGATTATTGGCTTGATCACTTCAGTCACTCTTAGCTGATTCATTCCCGAACGATAGTGCATGCCACAATGTTCCTTTTCAGATAAGAAAATACAATTTTTTCCTCGGAAGGAAGGCAATCGCATTTCGTCGGTGAAGGTTAACACTCCAAGTACATATGTACACATCTTTTTATGTACTTTTTGATAATAAGTAATCACCAGTAAAGAATTCGATAAAATACATGAAGTATACGCTTATATATTGCACATTGAACTGCGTTCTGGCTCGAGATAAGTCAACAAAGGATTAAAGAATTAAACATTAATTAATTTAATTCAAATGATAAGAAGCGTAAAGACATTTATACATAGATATGTACAAAATATGATAATTAATATTTTATTAACTTATTTATCAAATTCTATTCTATCACGTGTATCCTTAAGATACGAATTAAAAGCAACCAACGACCATTTTTTAAATACGTACGCATTCAGTGCAGCATTGACCCTGGATAGATTTATGATTCTTTGGAATTCGCATCGCGTATATAAAAATTTGCAATATTTTATCGACTTTATTTATTCTAACGCATATATTTAAAAAAAAAATTGCATTTTTATTAATAACTTCAACAGACACTTTATGAATTTTAAAGCGAAAGCAACCAATTAAGACAAATAATTTTGAATGTTGTAGGTTTGTTCATTTACTGCTTTTACATGCCGGCGCCGCGATATTAGTGGGTAGTTCTATCAGTTTCTGTAAACAAGCACAATTCTTCTTGAAATAAATCTTGGGCAAAATTATCATTACAATAATGATAGCAAGAACTGCGGCGTAGTGTATAATGTATTGTTTACAAAAGCATGGTTCCGTAAATAAATCGAACTCTTGCAAACTTTCTTATTTTTGTTTAAAAAGAAGATCATTCAATAACTTTACTTACTTTTGAGATGTTCGTACGGTGGCCAAATTTGAGATAAAATATACAGCGCGTTGTAAAAATTAGAATAAGTGATTTTCTTAGGCAAAGTATCCTTGTTGCTAATTTGTATTTGTGATGCTATTAAAAAGGCTTGGTATTAATCTGATAAAAGAATTGTTAATTACTGAGTTTAAAGAAAAACTAAAGAAATCACATGTTTAAGTTACATTTTCCATAAAGAATAAAATTATAACGATAAAAAAAGAAATACAAAACAATTACAAGGGTGGGGCTCCCCGTTCAGGAGCATACTATATAGAAATGGTTGAACCATAGAGCTCATTGCTGGGAAACGTACTATTAAAAATGACTATAGGGCCAATTTAGTACATCTTCAGCAGAGATTATGTATACATTTTCAGACAGTCAGAAAACTCTCAGACCTCTTCGAATTAATCTGAACTGAAAAACATGTATAGAATCTAAGAAAATTAGGGCGCAAACGCCTTGTTTTTATGGTGAGTGTCAGGTCATCAAAGGATCGAGAGAAACGAGCAGAGTGATAAGTTGACTAAAGAAGCAGCGAATACGCCTTTCTGATTGAAACACTCGCCATACGAAAGCGTTTATGTAAAATCTTGCCGAAGGCGGTATTCTCCATCAATATACTGCCATGCTTAGTGGCAACTCTAAAATAGGTAAATTAAGAAAAGCTGAACCTCAATTCTGTCTTCTATACCGAAGAACGGTGGTCAAAAACGGCAACAAATGAGAGAACAACAGTTGAAAAACAGAAAATTCAGAATTCAAATGTCTAGGCTAAATCAGGTCAATAGAAAAACGCAGTAAGGTAAGAGAAAAGATGGGAAGGATTTTCAACAGCATAAGGTCAACGTCTTTGAGTAACAAAGATATTCAAATAGAAATCATAGTCAATAAAAAAATAGTTATTCGAATACAACACAACTATGAGTCACGGACCACAATTGACAGAAAGGCAACAGAGGTGAGATTCTTGAGAAAAATTATAGGGAAAACGATAACGGATCGTAAAGAAAATACAAAATCTCAAAATGAAGTCAGGAAACTTGTTAATAGAAGAGAACCAACTGAGATGGTTCGGTGCGTCAGAAAAATAGGGAAACAAGAAGATAGCTCGGTAAATATAGAAATATAACAAATAAGACAAGAAATACAAGAAAGGGCAAATGATCGAATGAAATTAAGAGGGTTCTGTAAAAATCTTACTGCTTAAAAAAAATATTATAAAAATTATTTTTAAAGGTAAAATATTTACAACTTCTAGGTACAACCTAGAGGAAACACAACTTTCAATTCTATGAATCTCTCCAAGGTAAACATCGCTTTATTTTCGACACATTATTTTAATAATGGCAAATATAAAAAAAGGTACATAGATGTATACACCCTAACACATAACACCAATTTATTGCAAACATTTTATTGCAATAACTTTTTTTTATTTCCAACTATGTCAGAAAGATAAAATACGTTTTAGATTTACTATTCAGTCAAAATGTCGGTTAAAAAAAATTCAGTCAAAAAAAATCAACAGATTGTAGAAAAAAAATAGAAGAAAAAAAGTCAGTTTGTTAGCGTGAATTCCTGATTGACCTCTTTGTTTTATTGCAGGTTTTACGTAAACAGATTTATTACTTTTTTTTAGAATAATAGATGAATTCTTAATATTCTGATACATTCCTACATAATTTTGAACAGCTAGATTTTTTGTAGTGTAATTTTGCTCTTGCTTACTACATCTTACGTAGTACTACGTTTTATCTTTACCATTAAACATTTCGAATTTTAAGCTTCAAGAATATATAAAAACGTAGGTATCAATCCAGTTTATAAGCTGCAGGTATAATTTAAAATCACAAAAAAGAACTGCTATTAATACTACTAAAAAAGAAGAAATGAAGCAGATAGTATAACAATACACAAAAACCCAAACTAATTTAATTTTAAGTTGTTTCATTGCCGCAACATTAACCTATGGACATTTCTCAGCTAAATAGATAATTAGCTTGAGACATCAAGCAAACTATCTATTTAGCTGATTGAGGAAGATCAATGGTTGGTATATTACTTAATTATCCGAAAATATTTTAAAGTCTATAGCATAATTTGTTAACAACAAAAAAATCATGTTTTTTTTTTCAAATACTTGCAACTACAATCATTTCGATTCTGACAACACCTTTTAACCAATGGGTTAAATTTCTATTAACATTCAGTAACTTATCTACTACCTGGTTATTACATTAGTGCGACCTAAGCAACAGCATTCCCTTCTGTGAGTTAGAATAGACGAAGGCTCTTAATAAATCATAATACTACTCTAGGATCTTCTCCCTTCAGTTCAAGAGATGCAAGGAATGGCCTAGTGAAGTATTATTATTGTCCTGTACGATTGGTGGCAGCAAATTTGCATAGAATTCACTACACATTCTACAAAGAAAATATACAGCGATTTACGTAAAAGTGCAATTTTTAAGATTAATAAACTGCATAGATAGCATCCCTATCGCTATATATCATTTGACTGCTGCATGTAGTAATAATATTTCCTTTCTTTATTATCAATTTTGACTATCGAAGATTTTAATTTTTTTTCGCATAGCGAACATTTGCCTAGCCTTTGTCTAATCAACAGCTAAGCAAGTCAACCTGTTTAGCGCGAGGAACTACGAGAAACAATCTTTGATGCTTGACTATGTATAATGCTGGTAAAGTAATTATTAATTCTTTTTTCGGACAATTTAAGTGGTCGAGTGTATTACAATTTTTCTTTTTTTATCTCGAGATCCAGGTGATTCAAGAGATAAAATCAAAACATGCTCCTTTCTCTAGCTGGAGCAGTTAAGTTTCTTAGAGATTTATAAAAATTCCAATTACATAATTTTCTTGTTATTTTACATTTACTCTCGCAGTAACATTAAAAGCTTCAATTTCTCAGTTAACCAAGGAATATTTGTTCAACTATTCTGCAAACTAAAAGAGGTTCTAACGGAGTTAGTGACGATCTGCATAACAACAGCTAATCCATGAAACCAGATGAAATGGAATCAAATCAACTGTATCTTTTTAGCAGTCTAACGCTGCATCTGAATACAGAAGCAACAGTTGAATACATAGTTTTTTCCTTTTCTTATATGTATTACATATACTAATCATTGATTAGTATATGTCAAATGTATGTTGTATGTTGTATGTATGTTGATTAGTAATCAAATATTGAAGAGTTAATGAAGATGTCTTTAATGTCGCTTCTATTTATTGTTAAATATTGCCGCATCAATGGCATTTTTCCAAAAATGTCGTTGTTTTTCAGTTCTTACCTTGTGCGGAAGATAATTTGCCTACAATCAAAGACACATTATATCATTATATCTACCAATGCCGTCTCTAATAAGTGCATTAGTAGTTAGTAATTGGTTTACATTAATCATGTTTATAACATTCGGAAAATCCGATTGATACGATAACAAATTTCAAAATAATTTGGATTCTGTCGATAGATAATGCATATATATAATTTGCTTGATGTTTTCCCACGTAATTAACTTTGCGACAAATACAATAAATATAAGAAATTATACAGAAAAATACTAACGAAATTTCAGATTTTCAGTTGCTAATATGTATTTAATTTGTTCATTTAAAAGATCTTACATTCCCCTAAGGCAAAGTATGCCCTTTAGTTAATGTAGTTTCATCTTTTTGTGAGCACACTACATATATTACTAACATACTAATTTAATCATAAAGAAACTTTCTAATACGCTATTATGTATCTAGGTGTTACAAACAACCCCAAAGATGATGTTATTACGGAAGCATTCATCTTAGGTTAATGAATGCTGCTAAGTCGTGTAGCTATTTCAAGGATCGTATGTATTTTACAGTTGCGTTCGTATGTAAACAAACGAATAGTAATAGTAATAATAGTTATTTATAAACCAAGCAAGGAAGCAATAAAATGGAAGCGTTCTTACATTTGTAATGAATCAACATTTACGCTTAGAATTTTGTCACCTGCGCGAATAGTAAAAATTGTGAAAAAATCAGTTGCCCTTTCATCGCGATCATTAGAAGATGAGTCATGTTAATAAGTTTGACAAATAGTTATCGTACAATGAAATGTATATTGAATTTTGTTAAATGACTAACTTTGTAAATATGCTCTGCTGTGGATCGCCTTCGGAAAAATTAACGGATACTAGGCATTTGATTCACGCAACCATGTTTATTTTGAATAAAAATGGAATCACTGATAAATTTGACATTTTTTTTACGAAAATATCGCGTCAACTGAAAATATTAGTTAACCAGTTAATTAGAGAACATGTGTCGTTTCAATTAACTGAATACTAAAAATATATCTTGGGAAGAGACACTACAATGTTTGCCAAATCATCAGCGTTTGGGATATAAAAATTCAGTTTATCAAGTTGGAGCTAAGTCGTACGTAATACGTTGTGGATTCGTTGCGATATTAAGGAGGAGACTTCACCAAAGCCAAGACTTTTTAGAGATTTTCGAAGCTCACCGAAAGTTCTGCATACACTTGATGTAGACCAAACCTTAATAAATGTTATTAAGGTTTGGTCTTCAATTTAAAATGTGAGTGGACTCTATTTTTTGGTTAACATTTTCTACGTTAAGGTTTATTTCATGTTAATGTAACACGCTGTACGAAAAAGATGTGTAAATACAATAAAAAAGTACGTTAATGTAACAACTTTTTTTCATCAAAATTGCTCTAACAGACGAGTTTACCATTATAATAAATGGTTGTTTGTTATATCGACGAGAAGTACATGTGTTCATATGTTTTCCTTAACGAGGAATTATTTAGATTTTAATTTGTTTTTCTTTGGGAATGCCGGTGTGTTTGGATTAATTGAAACACTGGCTAATTATATCGTTACGTTTCGGAATTTAATGATTCCTTTTTTAAACCTTATTTGCTACAATCGTTATAAAATTATTAATTTTATTTTTTGTTTTTTTTATTTATCAAATTATCGTTAATTTAAATTACTTAAAATGAGTTTACGTTATTTTTGTTAAAATTATTAAATTTTTACAAAATGTCTTTAATTAGCTTTTTTTGTGATTTTATAAACTTCAAATTATTTCTATTCTTATTTCAGGTATATACAGGTGTATATTAATACATTTCTCTATTATTAAATTATTGTAAATATAGTTAAGATTATTTACATCGTTTTTATCGTTGAATTTTTTAAATATTTAAGTTCCACAAGTCCTCGAATAACCTTTTAGGCTAAGGTGGTACCTTGGGGCGTCTGCTACCTTTTTCTTTGGCCCTGTATACAGTTTTGGTATACAGTGTTTGCAAAAGGCACATGTAATCAGTTCTTACAGTTTAATTAAACAGCTTCTATTGCTTTAGATCTTCTTTGAAAATGAATTCTGCCAAATCGTTTTTTACAATATAAACAGTGCTCCTTGATTCTGCTAAATTTTATATTAATAATATTATTTGCATATATTCAAAACGCTTATTAAGAAATATTTTAGGTCTAAGTATTTTAATTTTAAATTAATTATCAACAAAAACTTTTTTGCGAATTGCTGATTTTGCAGAATATTTTATTTTGTTATCAAGCTTACAGTCCTGGTCCGGTGCTGCTAATAAAGTAACCAAATTCAACGACTACGGAACTCACATTCATATCTTTTTGGAAATAATGGTAGACACTATGTATTCTATAAATTAACAGAAGTAGAAGAAGAAACAAACGACTGGTCTTTTCTAAAAGATAATTACACAAATACAGCCCTCATACTTATACATTCGCAATGTCCTTTTTTAAACGCACTTTTTGTTTAAAAAATACCTTCCTGGATGCAGTCAAAATAACGATTACTTTACTTTTCGGCATAACTCATTTTCTCGAGTTGAACATCTTTTCCAACGAACTGACAATCTTTGGATGTTATTTTCATAAAGTGAAGCTAAACGAGTATCCAACTAATTGTAAAGAAAACCATATGGTGACAAATTCGAACTATAAGATGGATGTTTAACTGTTCTCAAGTTCAGGGGCAAATGAAGGAAAAAAACTATAAATTTACCTTCTTTCGCCGCATCATTCTATTTTGTGTGGATGAAGAAATAAAGTGGCGAACCTTACCTTGAAAACGATCGACATGAAGACAAGAAGTGGCTGGGTTCATTTAACAATCGTGGAACCCAACGCGTCTAAATTTTTCTAAATCCCCAATCGTCCTTAATCATGTATGCTATTAAATCTTTCTCTAATAATATTTTCAGGGGTTTCGCTCAGTTTCAATTTCAGTCATACTTGAACTGTTTTCATTAGGCATCCATATGATCCTAAGTCAGGGTACTGCTTGCCAACCGTCTTTGAAATGGTTTGACCCTCTCACGAGCGGGAAACGTACTGCGCAACTGTTATGGGTTCCTCCTTCTCGTTTATCGTATTTACTACTAAGAAAAAGAGATGAATCAGAGCAATTTGATTGCTCAGATTCTTTTAGTTCTTTACAGACCGATTGTCGTCCGTTTTCTGACCTATCTTCTAAGTAATGTTGTAGAGTTCAGTTACAACAATTGCTTTTTAATATCAACAAACATTGCATTAATACATTACTATTTATTTTCTCGAGATCTGGAAGAACAGATATTCCATATTTGCTTACACTATTACTTTTGCCATTTACTGAATTAAAATAAATTTCATTGTTATTATTTAAAACGGCCGAGTAGTTAAATAGTGAAAGAGTTTGAATATGACAGATTGAGGTGCAATTTCAAGGTGGGTCGAGGACAATTCCAAATCACTATTTACATGTTGGAGAACAATTAACTGAGTTTCGACCTTTACGGCAAAGGTGTACTAATAGTATTGCTATTTTACTTACCTTACAAACACGGGTAACGATGTAGAAAATAAGGAATACGCTGCTAATTGGCAGTTGTTAATTTATCTATAGTTACGTAAACTGTGACTTGCAACACTAATGTGCTTTCCTACTTTTATGTAAATTGCATCTACAGCGTTAAAAAGTTAACAGTAAAATGTGAAACGTACCAAATAACCAGCAACGCGCTTGACCTTATTAGAACCAGGTACGCCTTTGTATGTCTAATGATATGCTGGGCGTGAAACAACATGGACAGTCCATGCCTAAATTCAAATGAATGAAAGACATATATCAGCAGCAATAAAGTGTATATATAAGTACCTAGATAACGTCTAAATATAACTACAGTGCGTCTACCTGTTTACCAATATCTCGAATTACTATGACTTCAGACAGAGGAGGTCAATTTCCTATATTTCCTCAATTAATTACAATAAAAATAGTGATAATTACCGGAAAATATGATGTGTAAATGTACACTGAGCTGAAGCGATCAAGGTAGAATAGTTCGACATTTCATCATTTAATTACAAATGTTTTTCGACAAGGCTAAACGTTCTTTCCAATTGAAAATTCTTTTCGTTTCATCAAGTAAGACTACCTTTCAACATATTATTTGAGTATTACTGGATACCAAAGTAAATGAAAAATAACGATTGAAAAATACATTTCGGAGCCTGCAATGCTTGAAAATGGTTCCAAAGATCGATCACCTATTTATATTTGTTATATTTCATCTCACTGGATAACTATCATAAATAATATTTTTGCATATACAAACCCACCGTCATCATCAGTATCTTGCTTATCATTGTACATGAAGGGTAGGATTTAATTTGGCAAAGTTGCTAAATTGTCGTGAAAAGAAAATTAAATTAACCCGTGTCCTTTTTATAGCACCGTCGTTTGTCGTTGGATATTTTATAAATAGAGGGTCGGGCGGGGCCTTGAGATGTTTTTAATTTTTCTCTACAAGGTCAAATAGAGATACTAAAGCTAAAAAGAGGGGAATAAGCTTTTTTTTTCTTTTATTTCAGTGTTATTTGCCACAGGTTTATTTTCTCTTAGGGTCGTAATAAAAACTGCACTTCTATGAATAGTTTAACCAAGATGCTAAAGGCACTGTATAGTTCCATTTGGTCTAATGTCTAAGTGTTTTACATACATGTATACGGTATAAAGGAGGAAATTTCACAGTAGTTTATTTGAAATTAACCATTTCAGTATTATTATGCTGTAAAAATAATTAAATAACATTACAATTTTATTCATTTGTATTTATGTAAATTATCTATTTGTTCTACAACCTTGAACTTAGACGTAAATCCAAAATAATTTCTCCAGTAGAAACCTAGTAAAAAAATGAAGCCGTATGTTATATGATGACCTTTAAATTTAATTTAATTTTTAACTTTCATTCTGGATGGAAGTTTACAATTCTATCTAAATTCTTCATTTCTACCATTAAAATAATTATTAATTATATACAACGGGGAACAAATTAAGAACCGGTAAATATTGACAAACAGAAATAATTATTTGGCATCACCTTCAAATGAGATTACTAGCTTTTGTAACCATGACATTGAACCATGCAAACAAATTGAATTTTTCGGCAAGTCTAAACGAACCTGCCTCCATAAAACTAGAAACTATGATTCATACTTGTTTCTGGAACAAACATTATTCTACGTTGCTTTACCAATTATTAAGAAACACGTAATCATAGACATAAGAAAAGCTACCTAAGGTTCTCTTGTTCGTCTGTGAGAACATTAGCCATGTTATCGAATTCATTAAAATTATTTGTTATTTACTACTTGATTAGTTTACAATAATTTCACTATGATTGCGTTTTGCAAAGCCAAAAAAACTTTAGATTGACATGTACATACAGGATGTACTATACCAGTGTGCCATAACATATATGTACGTATGCAAATAACATAGTGTTTATATTTATCTCTATTAAAACGTTTACTCTTTTTAGTTAATTGGTCTGGTCTACTATAAAACACAAATGTCAACAGAGTTTTCCATCAATTTAACAACTACAATTAAGTTATTTACGATCATTGATGATAACGCACCTACTGAATTACGTTCCTAACAAATTTGTTCATGTACAATGTAGTATCATGGTTAATTGAGACAACCAAAGTCAGATAATTGTCTTCCGTATAAAACAATTACACTACGTATGGTAGGGCTAAGAATGTCTAATATAGGCAATTCAATTTGATTTAATACATTAGTTGACAGCAAAAAACCGATTTCATATCTACATATCCACGCCTATAAACATTTAGAACTTCTAGATGTATATTGATACAAAGTTGTATATGTTTGATGTAATTATCATATTTAATACCATTTGCCAAAGGAACACAGGTAATAAATAGCACAAGTTGTCATTCGATTAATCGTAAACAAACTTGGCATCTATCTCGTCAGTCGACAGCTTTCTCATAGTCAATTTCTCACGAACGAATATTTTGCGTAAGTTGAGCTGAGATGTTTACCATATTAATCTTTATAATTAACCTCTATAATCTTAACTCCGGAGTCTGCTAATAAGATATCATCAAACTTACTGATCATATCCGTCCATAGTCGGTGGGATGTTCGGTCAAGTTTAAACTCATTAGACCAGTATCTAATGGAAGTCACCGAAGGTGCAAAATCTTTAGAAACTGCATTTAACTTTTCAATCTTCACACCGGTCTTTCCCGAAAAGGAAATTGGATCGACTGGTATTGTTCTTTCCGTGATTCCATAAATGAATACGCTTGCTCACTCTCGCCAGTTCTCCAAACAACAGTACTCGATGAATCTCTCCGAAATATTGAGGTGCCGAAGAATCGCATTCACTTCCAATACGGGTACCTTTTTTTTTCATACCATTTTTCGATGCTCAATATTTTACAAAATTATGGCAAAATTAATCAAGAAGAGGAGGAACATAACCTAACCGAACAAAATGCAATATCTCGATGGGAGAAATGGCAATATCTCGACAACTCGATAATACAATCACAATAATAGTTTTCTGCATCTGTTTCCTCCTTTTTGTTGAAAAAAATGTGTTTAGAAAATTTGCACGTTTTTTTTCTGTGTAGGTCAAATTGAGTGTGGCCCTGTTATCAAGTTCTTTATTCAATAAGTCGTTTCTCCTCAAAGCATTAAAAATTATTTGAATGGGGGTGTATGGAAAAAGATCACCAAATATCTAAAATGGTCAAAACGATTTCAAATGGGACAAGAGTGTTTAAAAGATTTCTCAAGAACAAGAAAGACGATGGAAGTGGTGGCAGACCTTGCCCTTATCGAGGATTTTATATCGCGCCATTAGCACTTAAAGGCGAAATAAACATAGAGGCTATCAGGGCTGTTTTATACTAGTATTCCATAATACTGGACGATCGTTCAGGTATGAATAAAATTAGTGCAGGGTAGGTGCTCAATCGCACTAAGAAACAAGGGATGAAAGTATGGTTCTCTATTATGATAATTTGTCCAAAACGGACTCGATAGAATAGAAGCGAAAATGAGACACACCGCTACGAAAATTCACGGTGTGTGAGTCAATAAGGAAGGTAATGGCTACCTTTTAGTATTATGAAGACATCTTTTTTCTAAACTACAGCCAACGTGACATATTATGCAGTACTCTCACACAAATTAGGATAAAATATTTAAACAAACAGATTTGAAAAACTAAATAGAAGCGTATACATGCTACATTACAATATAGCCGCGCCGCTGAAGTTACACAAGCCACCCTTCGTATAATCCATATCTGGTGACTATTAACCTGTTTGTAAATTTGAAAATCGATCTTTGCAGTTGCCACTTCAGTGGCGACGAAGAGATGAAAGCTGCACGTTGATATTTTTTTAGAAGTACTGAATTGTGGCTGTTTAGTGTATAAACGTCAGTAGATAGCATATGAAAAAATAAAATTTATATTAATTCTTGGTCTACCATGTTTTTTTCTGTTTTAATCAGGCTAAGAATTTGTATTTTCTCTGTCGTTTAGTAAGAATATGTATGTAAAGACTTTCTATGGAAAAGAGAACATTGTTGAAATTCGGCACGATTTATTACAAGACGTTGGTATAAGATATTTTCGATGTTACAAGTACAACCTAACATATTTGCCCCTCAATTTTAAAATATTTCTTAGAAAATGATTAATTTTAAAGTCTGAATGCAATTTCCATATCAGTTCAAAAGTTTGTAATATTTGTAACTAGGTTACGCGCGACATTAGAGAAATAACTGTTAGTGAGTAGCAAACAGGTTTATACTAAATAAAAAGAATTTATAGATGACGGTAAGGCTTTCTAATATTTTAGTTTTGTTGTTTTTATCTCAACAAACTTATTGGTTCCATTTATTGTATTTATTGTTCCATTCACCTTATATAGACAAGAGGGAAACCTCATTTTTCTATATTTTGTATACATATACATACCGTGTTTCATATCAAGAGATATTAAGCTATCAAAGAAACAAGCAACTATTTTATATATTTAATCGAAAGCATTTGGACCATTTCGCAGGAAGTTATACCGAAGCAGAAGACTAATAAACCACGAAAGCGTGACATTGGATATTTAGAACAAGAGCGCAGGAGACACGGACAAGAAATATGTACAACGTTTTATTTCATGGCGTACATAGGTAGGAGTATGGTGAACGCAATTGCAATGTATATCTGTAGCTTATTTAGATGTATTTTTTGTGCTACAAAGTTACTACAAATTAAATGCAGCTGATAATTGCTAAAGAAGTGCTTACGTTTACAACGCTGTTATAAAATCCAACTACTCATGAAAATATGATATAGTCAAAATTAGTACAAATTTATTATTGCACCAAACGCTTTTATTAACGCTTATATTGATAGGCTGCAATTAGATTTAATAATTTAAGTAATTTTCATCTTATAAAAGTATTAATTACTTGAAAACAACTAAAGATTCCCACAAAAACACTACGTTTTACAGAAACATAGGTTTAATTAATAATTAAGTTTAGTAATTAATATGCTTTCTATATTTCGCGTGAATTAATCCAGTATAAAAATATGTACATATGTATATACCGTACAGCTTTATCGAGATTTAGGCTGTTCCAAAAACATATGGACATATATCAAATAATACAATAACAATGCTGGCAGTAGCTTAATCTACAAGATAAAACAAAGAAAACGAGACTGAACTTTCGTAATTATCTACCACAAATTCGTTTACCAATCAATTTGTATTCCGATTAGTTGTATCGGTTATCTTCGATTAAGTATTGTTGTAAATTACAAATTTAATAGATTGACTCCAATTAGGGCCCGGATGCCCGACGGGGGTACATTAAAAATTCTAGAATATGTAATAATCGGCGGTTGCTTGTAATAATTGTGCTTAATTTTATTTTAAACAATGTTATTTCTGTTTCTAGTTTCCGGATTGTGAATGCTTTTGTTTAAATATTAAATACAGGTGTAAAAATTTACTTTTGTTTTAAAAATGTCTCTGCAAAATTCATGATAACTTAGGTCAAGTATCAGGCGTATTATACGCTTTTGCAATAAGAACACACAATGTAGGTATCTTGTTTGATACAGGCAATGATACACGAAAATATGTAATATACCTTTGCGTAACATAAGTTCTATGTCTCAATTGACAACATATCCTTGAAAGTATTTATTAAAAAGTACGCCTTTTTAAGCCTAGTGCAATCAATTTAATCCCCTCTAAGATTGTAATCAATAGAAGTACTGAATGGGTTACTTTGTTTAGAAATGTACATAGTTTGATTATTTATTATTCAGAGACTGTTTTTTGAATTATGAAATTCAGTTGTAACTGCCTTTTTTATGGCTCACCGTTATAATACTAATCGCAGGAACCTTTCATTTGGTATTTACGATTCTAACAATCTTCTATGACGTAAAAAAAACATTAATTTTACTCCTTATTTCCAAGTTAAATATTTTTGTTGTTGGTAGAAATGGAATATTTACTAAACTAAAGCCCTAATCACAATTAAGACTACAAATCTACCAACATCCATCTTATCATACACATACACTCTACAATCTACATTTCTGTTAAAAATCCTTACCCAAACCTTTGTTTATCAAAGAATAAATTTTATTACAAGTATTTCTTTCAAAAATCTTTGAAAAACATCGATGCCGGTCTAAAAAGAACAGTCTCCCTTAAAAAACTACAAAGTACTTTGAGGTGTTCAAGGTTGACAGGATTTATTTTAGATAAAAACTATTATTTCGAACTAATCTTAAAAAATCATAAATAAACTTACCTATGGATATTCCATTGTTGATTTTGAACATAAAAGTCCGATAGTATACTTCTGCGAATTTCAAATCAATAGGGTCCTTCCTTGCGAATCTGTGTGCACACCTATCAGGTCCATTATTGTTGTTGTTGTGTTATCAACGAATTGAGCATTCCTGAAGGACTTTGCGAGACTAAACCGTTCAACGTTTCGCAAAGCCCACTATCTTCGTTACCGGTGCTTAGCGATGCTGCAGAACCATTTTGGCAACACTTCGAAATTCTGTTAAGCTTCTTCGATTCTTCTTTAAATTCCATGGTTGCAAGTAGCGTGTTTTGCTAGTGACAATCGGAACGAATATTGTAACTGTAAATGTAGAAAGAAAACGATACAGTACGTGAATCACCCGATTGAATTTTATCTGTGGTTTTATTGTCAATTTATTTTTTTTTTAATAATAGCGCACGCCTCTTAACTTCAATTGTAATCGTAATGTCGAGCGCGTTTTACTATAGAGAACATGCGCGACGTTTGCTTTACCATGCGTTGACTGCTCTCGGAACCTAAGCGAGTGGTTTTATATACTCCCCATCTTTTTGATAAGAAGTTTCAGTACAGTGAAATTCACGCTTCGCACTAACGTATATCTTTCCCGATTTCCAAGAAAACGTGAAAAGGTTATGTTTACAAAGTTATGGTGATACATTTTCGCATGTAATTTCGATTTATTAGCATCTCATACTGTAACTTATGGTTGAATTATTAAAAAATAAATAAATAGAGGAAATTGAACAATTGCAACTAAATGTTTTTTTTTACGAGGATAAGGTTCAAGGCTTAATTTGCAACGATTTTGTTGAATATAAGAAAAAATAACATGTAATGATTGATTTCATTATTCGAGAGATGTAATATTTTTCTAAGAACTCCTTTCAATTTCCTCATTGTATTATTTGCTAATGTTTGGTTCAGTATTTTGTTGAAATATAAATTATCGGAATCTATCTAGTGGTTGACATATCACTTTTTAGGAGAATGGGTTAAAAAGTCTTTAAAATGTTCTTAGGATAGATAGCTTTGCTTCATTGCCAGAGTACAATACATGTTACAATAAAGCAAGATATAAAAATACTACAGTAACAACATTAGAACTAAATTAAGAAATTAATCATAATAAGAAACTGAATTAGTACCTAAGCTAATAATATCGTTCAAGACTCTTGTAATTGATGCCTCTCTCTTTGGTGTCTTTGGTCTACTCTTTGGTCGAATAAAGCAAAGACTAGAAACCGCGCATCGAAAGATAATAGCGATTCTAAAGAAAGAAGATTGAGTGCAACAAACTGCAGAGGGATTTCTTCCTACTAAATGAAGCATGTAAGGTTCCAGTTATTGCAATTAAGAGAAAATTGAAACCGAGAAACCAGCAAAGAATGGGAAAGAAACAAGCAGATAGCAACGGTACTGTTTCTGAATTTCGAGAAGGACTCTGATTCTGTTTTCGGAACCACCTAAATGAAGGCACTAAAGGAATTCAAGGTCCCTATTAATGAACCTTATAAAGATAACACTAAAGAAAACTACTAACCTTCTACAGATTATGAGAAAAAGCTCAGAAAGTTTCGAAATGAGAACAGAGCTCAAAGAAGGTGATCCCTAGCCAACGTTGGAGTAGGTCATGAGAGACAGTGGATAGAGGATGGAGAGAAACAAAGGATTGTTATGTGAGAAAAAACAACGAAGAAGTGTATGTATAATATAGTGAAGCAAAAATAGGCTAAGACACATTAAAGAATTCCAAAGGGGAGAAATAATATGGAGAGAGACGGAGGGTAAAAAGAAAAGAGACAGAGCAAAGAAAATCTAGAAAGAATTCATTCTGTAACATCTCAAAGGAAAGAACGTAAATAGTTGCAAAGAATATGCCAATGACAGAGATGTACATAAAAATCCAAAACAATACGATAAAGATTCGGTTCTACCTACTAAAATGGTCATATTTGGGGTTTATACTTAGTGAAATGTAAATAAAATAGTAATATTAAATAGTTGCTTTAGCAACTTGGATCAAAACAAGTATATTTATTTATTTTTTTCGGTACCCTAAGTTTCCAAGTGGTAAATATATATCAAGTTTCCCAAAAATCTGGAATTTGAACAACTAAATAGTAAGTATACAATTAAGCTGTGAAACAATACCACGTATTCTAATATAGGTTAGCATATATGTAGTCAAGATCTATTTAAAAAAATATGCCAAATACAATACCAACACATTAACACTATCAACGAAAAAGAAAATACTCAAAAATATTAGAATCAGAAAAAGCTAACAAATGTTATAGTGTGATTGTCGATCATTCTTAAAATAGAGTAATCTTTCTGATAACGAGCTTCTCCAACAAAATCAAGCGTTTTCATTTTTGACAAATTAATTTTCTGACATAACTAGTTGTCATTGGTTCTCATATTAACTCATTTGTTTAAAATTTCGCATTGTTAAGTTATTTTTGTTACCAAAAATGCTTCGAATAGCCACATCTAAATATAAGTTTTGTTTATAGTTTATTCAATAGAAGTGCAGTACAACAGAAGAACCCTTCCAAAATTATTTGCTAATGCTTAGGGATATTTTCGTATGCAAGGACCCTTTTTGATGCCAAATAAAGAGAATATTCTCAACAATTCTCAAGAAAAATATGAGCAGGATGCAGGTTATCACTGTAATACACATTTTATCCATTGACGAAGCGTAATGGTACAAATAACAATGATAACCCTAACGCTACGTTTGTACAAGACTTTCAGTATTAATTTGACATCGATATTCGATGTGGTATAATTAATGACCACTTAAAAAGTCCATTTATGTCTTAAATAAATATTAGACAACGATTGTACATTGTGTTCCTTTTTACTAATTTACTTAAGAAATGTGTTACGTTATTTTTTTTGTGGTTGGTAGCAACTAAGAGTAATGTGCGCAGGTGTCAAGTGACTAAAAAAAATGTAAAAAACCGCATGCATGCAATGCACCGTACAATAAACCAATTAAAAAACGATCTTCCGTCATTAATCAAAGTAATCAACATTACATTTAACAAATTGATTTGTTGTTATTTCAACAACAGTGGACAATCATTATGGATTTAATTTTCTTATTTTTTAATCATAATTGTCATTAAGCCAGACCCGGTTTTGATGTCTACAAACAGTTGTTGTTTATCAGATTAAATACGAGCAGATTTATGTAAACAAGTCGTTTGCCAATAATTTTAAATGAATAACATAAAAAAAATAAAAATATACTTCCGACAGAAAAACAATTTTTTATTCAATCTTCAAATTCGTTTAACAATTTTATTATTAAAATACAAATAAGTAAAATGTATACATTACTTTTAATGAGAAAGAAAAACCGTTGTTTATGAACTGATTAATGAATATAGTCATTATTCACTAAAATACAATTAATGACTAAAATAAGGCAGCGTATCATTTAAACTGATTGAAACCTCTACACCCACACATATGTCACTCTTCTGAACAAGCCGCAGAATTTCAAAAGAAGAAAAAAAAAAACAAAATAAAATACTAAGCAGCAAATCTTAAATAACTAGCAGCTTAATTTCATTACATTTTTTAAGTTACTTGTTTTTGTGATTTCTCATTTACTACTTGCTTATTATATAATTATATTTCGGATATCCCTTCGAAAGTGCAGTAAACTTCAAACTTTCACTCTAGGTATACATACCTATACTTATACATTTAGCAAGTAACCGTATATATGTTACAATATGAGACTAAAAAATGTACCTCTCAGTATTAATTTATATTTTAACCTTAAATCAAAATTAAACAATTTAATGCCAAAAAGAATTTACAATATTTTCAGTTTATTTTTATTATTATTAAAAATTGTTGCTTATTACCAGAGGAATAATCTGCCGGCAAGAGTTTTTGTTTTCTGTTTTTTATTTTTATGACGAAAGAAAGTATTATTTCAATATTCAAATCGTAGCTTTATAATAATGTGTGTAAAAACTGCAGATTTGATTTGGGCTCATATATACTTGAATAATGATTTTTCTTGGTTTTATATTTATATAAAAGGAGTAGCAGCTGTTTACTTGCCTTATCTTCCATTTCTTGAAATTAGTGATATGATAGATTTACAAAACTGTGTAATTTAACAGGTAAATTTATAAATTTGCTTTTTTTTTCTTACGTGTCGACAAGATATTTTGCGGAAGGATTCTCTGGATTAAGGTAAAGATGTGGAGCCAATATTTTTTTGTAGATGTATAATTGTTTTTCAGTTGCCTTAAAACAAGCACCAGCAGACAACTGTTTTTATATATTTAGTTAATTAAATATTTTTGAATATTTTGTTTTGTGCATTAAAAGTTATTCGCTGGACTCCTGCCCGTATTTATGAGACAAGGCTAATAAATTAACTTAGGGCAAAATTAAGGAAAGAGGTTATTAGCCTTCGTGTCGCAAATTTATTTTCAAATGTAAATAGACAAGATTTGTACACTTTTGTGTAATAATTAATAATCATTATAATAACATATTCGAGGATGGCGTGAGAAATATGCGTGTTTGGATAAGGATGGCTCTTTAGATTGAATCAGCATTACCGCCTGCGAGGACAGCTGACGTCAGTGAAAATTTCATCGAGTAGTATTGTTTTTAGATTGTTGAAAGAAAGCAAGTTTAGGGAATCATGAAAAAAAAACACTGCCAGTCAGTAACTCGATTTCTTTCTCTACGAAAATATGTGCAGAGATCAAAGAGGCAAATGAATTTAAGCGTCCCACTGAGGTGGCTTCGGACGATATGATTAATAAAGTTCATGGTATACTATCAGACCACCGGCTGAAAGAGATTGATAAAATGGTAAACATCTCAACTAAACGTGTGCGAAACACCCTTGAAAATTGAGTATGAGAAAGTTATCGGCGAGATGGTGTCGCCTCTGCTAACGATCAAAAACGGAGTTGCGTGATAATTTCAAAGCAATGTGTGGACAATAAAAACTGTAGATGAAACATACACACATACGTCACTACAGGCCAGAAACCAACGTCACGTCAAATAAAGAAGTTATCGAAACAGAGGCGTATTTGGCAAAGTTCGAATCGCTGGATTAAGTACACAGAGTTTGTGTATGTGGACTTAATCCAGTGTGTAGTATGAGATATTACCACGTATTCTAATATATGTTAGCATGTATGTATATTCATTTATATAAATACATATTAACAAAGGTTTATCAAGGTCAAAGGCTGGCAGATTCCTGGCAATGTATGAGAGGAAATGTTTAGTCATCAATCTGAAACGATTAATAATCACACGGGAAGCCATAATGTTATATGATACATAGTCTCACGCACGTGCATGTGTTTGTGTAATAATAATAGGAAATAGCATAAATTAGTCGTTTCATGCATCGTTATAAAATGGTACCTATCTACTACTCATCTCATCATTCTAAACAAGTCGTGGTCGTTTCATAGACAAAAGAATTCTGTGTGGTTGAATTAGCGTGTTTTGTACTTTGCACTTATTGAAATATGACGTTGTCAATGTGAAGTATGCGTGGATTTGATTTATTATTTACTGTTTTAATAAATGCTTTTATTAAAGCCATTTAAAATAAATATAACGAGCAAGACATCCTAAATTCATCCAGGTGAAAGGAGATTAAGGAAAAGACGGACTGGCAATAACAACTAAAGACTAGAGAGGGAAAACTGGAGCAACTGATCCCACCAAACAAGCATCCCCTTTCGAAGGCATTCACGAAAACCGTATATTAACTGTGCGGAAAGAGCTGCGTCGGTCAAGGGGAAGAAATAAGAGTAAAGAAATTTCGTTGAAACGCGTAACTTGGACACACCAACAAATCCTCGGTATTTGAATAACTACACCAACTACAACAACATGACGATCCACTACCCCCAGAAGATGGTACACGAATCTTTGAAAGTTATGAAGGATTTAAATTACGGAGATGAATATAAGATCGCTAACATCTGAGGGTCAACCCTGCAAGAACGCCGAGGAAGCAACTATAATATGACGAAAGAAGCCCATTAATTCGGAATGTCTTTAGAAACCTTCTGGAGAAGGTGACAGTATGATCAACGAAACGTCATAAGTAAAGTCCACAATATAGCAACACCCGGCATATTATCCTCCAATACAGTATCTCGCATATGCTTTTAACTGTGTATCGCAATGTTACAAAATTGAAAAATTGTTTTCTAACTAAAAGATAATTTTCAGCCCGCAAATGCCAGGGTATTACCTAAATTCTTTTTCGCCAGTTTAAATCAGTAAATTACAAATGACTACCCGAAATTCAACGTTTACGCGATCTCTCTACGCTAGCCCGTCGCGCAACAAAACGCAAGGTTCGTTCATATGACAGAATTGGAAGTAACTGATCTTAAAATAAATTGTTAATACTGCAGTATACACAAACTGCATTGGCAATTATTAAAAGAAATGTTTACATTTAGCACCATTTACTTCTTGTTGCTTACGTTTCTAACCAGCGAATAATTGAATTTTGCACGACTTTGATTGCCTACTCTTCTTATACATTTACTACTACCTTTTTCAGAAATTAACTTATTTGGTATGTTCTTAGGAATAATGCTTTTTTTCCTAAATGAGCTGTTGTTTAATTTTTGATTATTGTTAGCTAAAGCTTTCTTCTAGTTGTCTTCACCCTAAGATGGAAAGTAGTACTGAAAGTAGAAAGTAGTAATGAATTACTCCATTTGCAGAATTACTCAAAATTGTGGATCAAGCCCTAATTTTCACTTATAATGCTTAACAAATAGAATCTACATTCTGTTCTATTCATAACTGTTTATCAAAATATAATACAGTACAGTAAATTGTGTATGTAATTATCATTATTTTAAGCTAATTGTTCTTCCATATAACTAAAACACAAAGGATCATTTGGTTGCCTGTGTTTAAATGGATTTATAGCAGCAAAATTTTTCCTATGTGCCTTATTTTTGTATTTATCGCTTTTGCTTATTTTTTTACAGCTCTTCAGGAAATTCCGTCATAGTTCACAAAACAATCGACTAGCACTGAACCAGTTCGATGTTAGTAAACTTTATATATGCGTATATAAACCAACTTTCGCGGTTAGCGCAGTTATCGTGTTTGTCGTCCGCTACATTTATCTTAAAGTGAAACATTGTATCCAGAAAAGCAATAGTCAAGTTCACTGCATCAACACTGACTTTCAAGTGAAAAATTGCATTTTTAAAGTAACATAAAAAGAAATTTAATAAACAATTCCTAAGACTTTTCAGACCTGCTTCAGTAGGTCAGTGTTCGGGTATGTGATTTGTTTCACCAATTTACATACTTTGACGAAAGTTTAATTTGAATGGTGTTAATAAGTCGATGAATTAAAATAATCAATAGATTATTATCATAAAAAAGTGCTTTTAGAACTTCGAATAATAAATTGAGTTTTAGGCTTTGGTTTCTTGTTGGTTTTCGAAATTTTGAAAACCTTAAACGTGACTATATTACTCACACTCTATGTAAATCCTGAGAATTTTACCTTATGTTTTTCAATATGGATAGAAACAGAATGGATATTGGATATTTACCACCGTCGTATATGAAATTTATAAAAATTTATGTATTTTTATAATTGGGGATGCTACGAATGCTTTCGAATGTCTTGCACTTGAGAATTCATAAAATTTAACCATTTTTTTTTTTGTAATATTAAAGATTCAAAAACATAACAAATAATTATAGGAAATATCCAAAAAACTCAATAGTTTTCGTTTACTTATATCTAACTATAAATTAGCGGCCTATAAAATGTATACTAGCCGTATAGATATAAAACCAACGGTCAAAAAAAGAAAATAGTAATTATTCCGAGGTTTGCGAAAATCCATGGCATGGAGTAAGCAATGGAAGGTATTACTAAATCAAACCTTTTATTTAGCGAAAGTAAAGACCAATTTAGTAGAAGGATATACGTATAATTGCAGTAATTAGATTGCGTTGTATTCTAATGTTCGATATTGAGGAGGAATTGAACTATTTCATACTTTACTTAGAATGTACATATAAGCCAACAATTTATTAGAGCTGTTAGTATTCATTCGAACGTATTCCTTTTCGTACCAAAAACCAATAAAATTACGTTAAACAACTCGATGATTTAGTCGTAAACCAGTTCAAATTCTCAGGTAATAGTAGTTTTCCGTAAGAGTTACTTTTACCTAAGTATGTCATCGCCGATATTTCGAGTATGTGTGATAGTATCGATGACAGATCTTCATTTCGTGAAGTTTTCCATAAATATCGGCAAGCGATCGTTAAAACCTGAACTATACATTTGCATTTAAAGCCAGTTATCATTAGCAACCAATTAGCTACTTATTACATAAAGCAGTATAGTCTATAACTACGAAATAATACCAATTTACTTACTACTAAGAGACTAAATAATACATGAGAACAATTACAACACACTATTTTACGTTCAATGGTGATATGATTAATTATTTTTGAGAGTAATAATAAACAGCAATCGCTTGACATTGAGATAAAATGTAATGTAATTTACGTCGTGTCTATTTTTTATATTTCTGGTTTCTTTCATTGGAAGTGATGCCTTTTACAGATTTCTAAAATTGAACAACCTACACACTATTACGTTTCTTGGGAAGACAGTGAAGATGCAAATCTAATAGTAAAATTATCTAGTAAAACCGCCAGATTGTTGTCTGTGACAACACGTTTATCCAAAGAACATGTTAGGCGACAAATCTATAACAATTATCCGTCTACCAATAGCATCCAAACTTCGATTCCACAATTTTAAATTATTTATATATTTCCTATTATCGCTTATGTCTTGATTGGGGAATGCATTTTATGGATTATGTACCGTGGCAACAAATATTGCAAATTTTTTGAAATTTTGTGTCGATGCGGTAGTATAAAAACATATAACACTGTACAATCACCCTGGTTGAGAATCAAAGATGCATAATTTTTTTTTTAAGAAATTATGCATCTTTTTATCTGCCAAAGCAGTACTTAAAGAATACTAGCAATTAAAAATGTCGAAAGGGACTAATAGTTGAAACGAAAATGTTTCACGGTTAACCAGTGTTTATTATTTTACTTTAATTTCGAAGATGCTTACCCATCGCGGTGTTGAACAAATTCATTTAGCCCCCAGATGGCAAAGAGCTTCCAACGTATAGGAGGACAATGTAGGGTAGTGAATTCTCTACTATGTGAGTTGTCGCGGCAAAGGAAAATGATTTAGATATTTTGAGGATAATTTAGAATCTCCTTAGCCGGGTGTTTACGATGATATTCTCGAAACCAAGCCGATGATGCCGGGTAGGCAAAAACATGTCCGTGTGTTAATGTATTTTTTTCTCTCTCTTTGTTGCGTTGTCCGTGAATTATTCCATCAATACCGCGAGAGAGCTAAGCTATCTTAACATTATATATATTTGGTTATGTCATCGTATCTGCTTTTGATATGTATAGATCATAAATCTGTCGAAAGCAGACGTTTAGATTGCTGAATCCTTTATAATAATAAGTGCAAACATGAAAAAAAAGTAATTGTATTAGATCAATTCATCGCCTTTCTTTTTAGCATTTTTGATAAAGTTTAAAAAAAATATATAAAAACAAGTAGACATTGAGGTTTCTAATTAAAGGTGTAGTTAATAAAACAAGCATTAGGATTTTCAATTGTCTATTTTAAATGTCTTTTTTTTTATTTTACTTATTTATGTTTTATTGCACAACATAATTTTTTCCCTCATTTTCATTTCGTAAGATTTTAATGAAGTTAATACCTTTTAATCTGCACGTTTGCTTTTTCGGTTAGAGCAAACGTGCTCTAACCGAAAAGTTAATTAAAAATTTAAAACATTTATAAATGGACAGTGAATTAAAAAATGTTGGCCTTCCAAAAAGTATAATTGAAATTGGTTACCTTTCTTAATTTTATGCGTTTCATACAATGAAATGATCTAATTTTTTAAACACATTTATATATTGTAGCTTTTTAATACAACACTATCTAGATGGCAGAAGTGACATCTTTTGCCTATAATTTTAATAATGAATACGTTTGCCTGACGATCAAATATTTTTATACCATAATAATCTGAAAAGAATTATTTCTAAGGGTAACAGGTACAATGTCCGCCTCTTACATTAACCTATTACCAACAAGGATAAACGTACACCGTATATTTCTTAAATTTTTTCACTAGCTCTCCCTTGATATTCCAGCAATATATTAAAAGCAAAAACTGCTCATATAATTTCATTTACTCAGTACTTTATTTATATCAGTTTCTACCAAACAATTAAATAATTTAAAAATAACTGCCACCAGCTATGTGACTATCGAGGCTTAAAAATTATGACGATAAATGAGGCTATTTTCGAATTATAAAGGGCGCTTGTAATTATGCATAGGTTTGGATAATGATACGCCTATTATAAAATAGGAAGCATACTTTTTATCACATAAAATGTCCTTGTAACTCCGCAGGGGATTTCACTGCTGTATAAGCCGTTAGAATGGGTATTGCACGGCATTGTGCAGGAATTGTTTGGAATTTTTGTAAAGCAGCGAATATATTTTCGTTGGAGATTTGTTAAATCTCCTCTTTAATTCTGCCATTTGTTCAGTGGGTTTCGGTCTAGTAAATCATAAGTTGTCGCCATGCGAAAATAAAAGTTTACCGACATATGTTGCAACGTTGATAAAATGTTTTTTTTAAACGATTTAAAAAACGAAAAGAACTAATTCACCCCGTATATAATCAAACACTAATACAGTATTATATTTTGAGCTGTTGCAGGAACGGATAACAAACTGTTTTGAGTTCCATTAAACAAAATTAAATCGTTTGATAACGTATTACCAAACTCCTCCTACTTCGTTAGAAAAGTGGTTCTATTTGGAATGTATCTTGTAAATCTCGCAACCGAAAGTACATACTTACCAAATTTAACATCTCAAATTGCATAATATTTTAACTAACTAACCTAACTAAAGCCTGTATTAGAATTATGTGGGACAGGATGTAAGAAAACGAGCGAACTAGCAAGACCTCGATAAATTCATAAGATATAAGTGAACGCAACACACGTTCTTTCTAGAGTATCTCCCCTTTCAAATTTCTCTAAATGTAGGTAAAAGCAGTTTCTCAATATATTTTTTATACTTCTACATTGGATTACGGATTATGAAAAAGAAATCAATTTCATATAAACGTTTAGAGAATACGAAATCGATTAATTTCTATTTTTACATATGTATGTACAAGGTTCAAAGTATGTTCTGTTGACTATTCTGAACGCATTCTATCGCTAATTCATACCGATTGTCCTTGACATATTCGTCTGTTTAATTGTTTCGATAAAACTGTCTTCGAAACAATGGTATTTATCGCGTTCTCGTTTACAAATGTACAGAATTATATTGCTTATAAGTATATATCTTTTAATAAGTCTCTATAAAAACCTTTAAACTTAGCAGGAGCTAAACGCTCTACTAAACTAAATACTCCTTGTACTTGTAGGTTTTATTATTTTGACTTTATCTACCTCTACAACTATTCGTGTCAATTAAATTTAAGAAGATAGTACTGGATGCTTGCGTTTGACGAATTGCTTAATAATAACAATTAAAAAAGTAAATGAACACTTTCTCTTACACAAACAATCGTCGTTTTCAATTTACATTATTGATGTTAATTGAAACCCAGATTTTGAACCTCTTTCATGCTGTGAGGATCCAGTACCTTATTTAAAGATGTATCAATAAAACAGGATTTAGTATTGTTTACATATAACCAAAATATACATGGAATATTTTGGTTATAAATGCAGGTTCAGTACACTGTATAAGCATTGCCTTTTAAAAATACAAATATTACATACTAATATTTACTTCTGATATTATCAGATTTAGCTATTATTAGGGAATGAATTTAAAATTAAAGAGTAAATAGCAAATTTGAATCTCCTATTTGCAGTATGTTTGCTTAAAAAATATATACCTAGACAATTTATATTGTTCTGTATAGTTTTCTAATTAAGTTAATAAAATGTCCGTAAACGATTCCATGATTCGATTTATCAACATTAGGCTATTGTAAACATAAAATTGTGTGATCCAAATGTTTAATTAATTAGATTTAGTTACTATCATTATTTAAATGCGTTTATGAGTTTATTCATATAATACTTACGAATATGTTAGGACACTACCATGTACATATTTTATATTTCTCCGTAACTACCACCACATTATTGAACGCCATGTTTCCCGAACCGACTGCGCAATATTTCTGAAGCAGGTAGCTTTGGGGTGAACTTATGAACGCAAATTTGAACCCTACGTGCAGTTATATATGTATATATACAGGATGAGCTGGGGAAAGAGCGAAACTCGAGTAGTCTATTAGACATCCGAAAATAATGTTCATATTCGAAATAAAAATTGATCGGAAGCGGAGTTTTTCGTTTCTACTCTCACGTGTTCGCAAAATAGGGCTACAGAAGATATTTCAGTAGGCCATCCCGGAAACAACTCTACTAGCGAACTCGATTAGATCAAAAAAAAAAACTGACCAGAAGCGGAGGTTTTCGTTTCTATCGCCGCTAATCTTTCGTCTTCACAAAATATAACTACTGAGATTTCTTTTCGCTCTCGTCGACGAGTTTGCTGGTGGACTTGTTTTAAGGATCGCGTACTGAAAATTTCTCTACAGCTATATTAACAGGAGCAGAAACGAAAAGTGTGTCTTTCATTTATATTTATCATTCTGATGTTTAGAGGAACATTCTCCACTAGTCCTTTAATTTAATTTTTTAGAAATTCTACGTAACCTTCTGAGTGAGACGATTCTCCATTCCATTAAATTATTGCGTGGGGATCTTCAACTAACCATACATGAGAATTTCGAATATTATTAATGTCGTTACGGGTGAATGTTGCTCAATCCGTAAAAATTTAGCGCTGTATAACATGACGATTGTTGTTTAACCACCAACAAAATTAGATATGCTTGGCACCACTTGGTAACAGGAGCTGTATACACTGAATCTGTACTCTGTATCAGATTCTGTTTGGGAGCTCTTATCCAAAAAGTAAGCAAAAACATTCAAATAAACAATATATATTTGCAAAATAACAAAAACAACAATAAAAAGTAAAAAAATAGAATACCCTGTGGTGATCAAATAGGTAATTGCCTTTTTCTCGGCGAAGGTATTTATTACATCATCCTTAGCTGAAAAAGATTTTAGATTCTCAAGTTCTTCTTTTTCTATGGGTAGGAGTTTTATGGTATTGTCAAAAAAAGTTGAAATTGTTAAAAAATTAAGTTCCTTCGGAAATGTGTTTAGCAACATCATTTAAGCATTATTTTAAGCCACAAACATAACTTGCAGATTTTGATTTGCTTAGGTACATCATTATCTTCTTTTATCGATACATATCGAAAAGCTATAAAAGTTGGTCGATTTCTGACAGATCTTGTATCCAAAGTAATCGAGAAAAAACGGAGCTTTATTGATTTCTAGATCAATATTTATCTATATAACTTATAACTTTGGTTCTGTATCATTGCTGCAGCTGTAGCTATGCCCCTATGTAAGCCTTAATCGAAAAGCGTGTTTGTTGCTCTCTTTTGTGGAATACCCAACTGGATACCGACTTCTCATTAGCTGATCATTGCATCTCCTTCTACTAAATCTAAAATAATTTCTACTTCTACTTTGTTAAAAAAAACTGATAAGTACGTTTTTACCAAGAATTTTCTAACGAGAAAACAGTTGACGAAATTCCGAAACAGCAGCTGTAACATTCCCATTGCATAAAAAATTAATTCAGATAGCCGGTACGCCATATGTGATATGAAGCGATGTAGAACGTACTTGAATTTTTTGTTTTCCAGTAGTCAAAATTTCAGCCAAGTAATAGATTATTTGACAAAGAACGATAGTTGAAATTACGTTACAATTTGAAATTCACCTTGTGTTTACTATACATTTCAAAACAATAGAAAATAGGCAATGTTTTAAAACAACGTAATGCTCCTACTTAATTACTCATTACTAGAAAGCTGTAAATATCTCTTGGCAGACATAACCAGTAAACTATAAGAAAAACAAAGTACTGCGTCCTAAAATCAAAACAATTGCATACTTTAATCACTTAATGCAACTGGTCTCGAGTACTGTCAGTAAACTTTACCTTTATTGATTATATTTATGCTTTACACACTCAAAGTTATTTTTGCGCACATATCTACTTCTTAACCGACTCGTAAAAACACACTCATCTATATACATTGTTGTAACCCTTGTTAATAGTAAAAGCCTTGTTAATAATAAAAGCCTTGATAATAGTAAAAGTATACAACGGAGATAAATATCTTAGTCTTTGGAACATTTGAAACATATAAATGGGGTTCGCGCTTGATCCTAAAAAAGGTATTAAGAAATCACTCTCACGCGTAAGTCGTTACTCTGCCCATTCAACTACAAAAGTTTATATGAAATCTAGTTGTTTTGAAAGTGATCTTTATTTATAGTAATTATATGTTATTATAATTCTATTGTTTTCGGAGTAAAAACAAATGAAAGCTGCCCTGGTGTCAGAAATTTCTTTTTAACTCGTATTTATGTTGAGAGGAATGCAACAACGTACATACATATGCGTATATACAAAGAATGTACTTCCTGAATTGTATAAATATTATAGAATAAATATTTACTGTAAATGTATGAAATATTTGAGTTGCTGGGAATGGTAAAATCATTTACATTGACTTATTAATATATTTAATAAATAAAGCGTATTTTGGATTGTTTTACCAATCAACTTGTTGTCGGTCAACGCAATTACATGTTTGCAAATATGTACTGTAATAATAATTTACGATTCCACTTGTCTTTTACTAAATGAAATAAAATTCAATTAACAGTAATTTCACGCCCGAAAGGTGCTGTAAAGCCAATATTTTTTAAGATCCTTGTGATTTATCGAATACCTTAAATGCCTTTTATCGTATTATGTTTACTCGCACATCACTGTTTCAATGTTTTTGCGAAGAAGTATTATTTATTTGATATTAAGAATTTATAAGTAACTGGCGGCTTTGCCAATAAGTAAATACTGTGATTGCAAAATTAGGCATTGAACACTGAAGTACAACAATGATCCTAAAAATGCTATTTACAACATTGGTTGATGCACTTAAATGCATAAATAAATAAAAAATTAAGTTATTGATTTTCCATTAAATTTTGTATATTTTTGTATAAGTGCGAATCAATTTTAGAAATATTTTTTCCTCTTTATAGGTGGAATCTTTAAAAGATGTTTCTTGAAAGCTTCGACGGCCTCTTGAGATGATGAAAATCTCTGTTGGTACATTTTTTTGTTTGACATTCGGGAACAAAAGCAAGTCGCTATGCCGAGTATGGGCAATGTGACATTAATTTGAGGTTTTTTTCCTTCAAATAATCAATTGTTTGATGTGGTGCCATCATCATTCTGAAGAATGATGGCATGTTGTCAATTGCTTTTTCTGATTTCGTCCATCACTTTTAACAAACAAATCATTGTATATCATTGAGTGTCAACTTTCTTCGATTCTCTGAACCAATGCTTGCCACGTATTCAATACAACGAAAGAAACACTATCTTGGTCGTATCTCTTAAACGAACAACTTGGATTGGATTCGGTTCACCTGAAACACATATTACACCCTGATTTTACCAAGCCGACTAGTTTTCTCCGAGTTTGTTTTACTTTTCGGTACGCTTTAATTGGCGAGTTACTGAAGTTGAAAACACTGTCGTTTAGAAATTATTTTACCAACATATCTGGAGAAAAAGATTTTCTTTTCTTGGCGTGTGGTTGGTAACAACAGTCAACGTTTTGGTCAAAGCAGTTGAGGAAAAATTATAAAACAACCGCAACAAACTGTTTGCCAAAATCACCAGGATCCTTTTTTCATTGTTTGGAAAGAAACCGTTGCCGAAATCAAATAAATCAATCTGTTCTTGTTGCTGACCTTATGTCTGAACCATTACATTTATTACAAAGCGCTAATCCGGACTCCACATTGGGTCTACTATTATTTTTCATTTATACTTCGTTGCTTACAACGACACCGAAGACCGAATTACTGTAAGCTATAAATGCACACGGATTACACACAAGTTTGATATTAACGATATTGATAAGGGAATAATCGATATAGACAGTGAATTTGGATGGCGTGGCTTCAAAGCTTCAGCTACTATCGCAGAATCCTCGTTGTGCTGACAAACAAATATCTGGGGAAATGTTTATTCTAAATAACATCAATAAAAGCACATATTCAACAAAAATGCTATTAATTTCCTTTAAGTCCTTAGAAATTAAAAAAAGTGTTATATGTTGTAGATGCATCTATAAAAATGTATGGTAATAGAACAAAACAGGTACACATGGGTAATAGCCCAATTACCACATTACTTATTAAAAAAAAATACTTAAGTATTTAATTTTAACGATTCTTCTATTATTTCCTTTATACCGTCATTTCTAGAAATGCAACAATTTCAATTTTGGCGTGTGCGTAATTGGAACGACAAATTTGACTATTCATTAATTGTCCACTTTCAATTATAAATGCATTACTGTGATAATGCATAAAAATAACGCTGTGCAATGAAGTTAATTAAGTATGTTAAATGGGCTATTATGTTATTAATCAAGCTCACAATTGTGCGTTGACGTAAAAGATCATTATAAAACTATCAGATATAAAAATGTACTATTAGTTCAAGTATATCCATTCAATCGTCTTCAAGCAAAGAAATTGTTTTCTGAATTAAACAGATTGATTTTTACAGTTAGTAAGACTGTAAATGGTCTGGTGCAATTTAAAGATATCTTAAATTGCAAATAATAGAGTTTAAAAAATTCAAGCAATTTTCAAGTATTTTAAATATAATGCTTTAATTGAAAAATAAAACAATTAGCTAAAAATATCTTCTCTCATGTACTCGCTTGTTTGTTGCCGATAGCATCTGTCAAAAATCATGGCAATTACGGCACGTGTTTCATAATAGATGATTTCTTTAAATAAGGTAGAATATGTTCTGTACCTGTTTATGGGAAAATGCTGCATTAAAGACTAACCTTAAGGACGTGAAAAAAACTGGAACGAAGACGAGTAATATTGCCGTTCGCTCGGAATTATCGTGGTCCTTTCTAATCAATATAAAAGTCTAAAGAGACTATAAAAGTCACTGAACAATTCAACAATAGATCGGAACGTCCTGCCAGAAGTTGACTGGACATTGATTGAGTGACACTGCACATGACGGTAATAACAACTATTTTCGATATAATATTTAATACTACAATATATTAGAATGTTATAATTTATAATCTAAACGAAGCAGTTAACCGAGCTATTTGGATGAAAGCAATTGAGCAGGTAATTTTTGTTGTCAGAACTTAGAATTGTGAAGTGCATTGCTTGAATATCAACTGTTGAATAACCGTAAAAACGTTTATGTCTAAACGCCATATCATAATACAAACAACGCCAGTATAAAATAAATTAAGAATACTTATAAGATTACTTAATAAGATTATAGATAGGTCATAAGATTACTTAAAAACTTTTATATTTAACAATATGTTGTAGGTATTTCTGCTAACACTAACACTCTAATTCTGAGAAAATGATATTTTTGCAATAATATATGAATTTACCCTGTACCTGAAACGTTGATAATAATCTGGTTTAGAGCCGTTAGAAGCATGTTATGATAAATTGGCTACAAGAAGATTGTTTGTGTGAATTTGGATATAATGCACTTGGTTTTACCTTGAAAATTTACTTTCCATAAGTAAGTCATAAGCAACTAAATTTTCAAAGCACTTTGTATTATTCAGAGTACCTAAATATAAAGTGTAAATATTGTTGTGAATAAACGCTTTGCTTTTACCTTTAGTTTTAGAGAAGACTATAACCGAGGTTCCATTGGTTTCCAATTGTCTATATTGTTGTTTCGCATACATTCTTCCATGTTTTCCATAACCAGATGTTATTAACAATCGCGCTGTAAAATCTTGATGCTCGGAAGGACACCGGAAAGACAGTTAGCGTCTTTACTAAAAGTAAAAGTAAAAGCAAAGCATTTACTCGCGACAATATAAATAACTTTAATGTTACAGTAACCATTATTGATTTACATTTATTAAACAAGAAAATATAAACATGTTTTCTTGTAAAGTAAAGTAAATTCAAGACACAACATTCGAAAGTATTTTACTCTGATGCAGTTCAAATGGGGCACATTGATATACGTATCAATCCGTCCCGTAAAAAAGTGAACTAGATTGTGAGTTGTTTCTCCAACACGGAATACAGTTTCACTAGCCTTAGTATTTCCGAGAGCGAAAATTAGAAATCATTTTTTGACTAAGGCTGAATAACCACAGAATTATTTATTGTGCGCATAAAAAAACATACTCATTTCCAGCGAATCCTATTTCTTTGTGATAAGTCACATCTCAACATATTCTATTAGATTTGCTAAAGAAAATGAAATAGTCATGTTATCCTTCCAGAATCATACATCCCACTGACTTCAACGCCTTAATGTGGGGTACTTGGGCCTTCTAAAGTAAATGTGCTGGAGCCTTTAATGGTTGTCATTTAAATCACTGTGATAATTTATTGTCTGCAAGGCGTAATTAAAATACCTCAACATGATTGTTTCACACTTAAAAACCTCATAAGCTGTTTTACGAAGCCATGAACATAACCGTTTAATATGCGAGCATTTTCCAATTTCGATTATCCTTTTGTAACGTACATACCTTTCGATGAAGAAGTTCAAACACCTTCAGAAGATGATGGCAAAACAAAAGGAGATAGTAAAATATGTCATGTTAACAATTAAAAGTGTTAAACAATAAAATAAAAAGAATCAAGTAAAGTCCACAACTTTTGTCGATACTCCGGAAAAAAACCGAGAAGGTTCCCAAAATCAGACGTTTCATATTTATATTAATAAATAGATGCGGTTCTAACAGAGCCAAATACTGTTATAGAGACTAAACGAACAAGTTCCCCTTGCTAGGTATCTTAAATATTAAGAGCAAACTGCTCCTATTTCTTTTTTAATAAATATTATTCTCTTGTCTTTAGAAAAATGTGCAAGAGGATCATTGTGCCCCACGATCTATATCAAACTAGCCTGCCTCTTGGATAGATCCCATTATACAAGCATTTAAAATTAGTTATACATACATGTAATAAAATATTTTAGCCTGTGAGCGTGGCGCCCATAAGCAAAGCTATGTATTGTAGCCTACATTTTACTGCGTACTAGATTAATTAATTCTTTAAACGGCTATTAACAAACAGTACGTATTAAAATTCATTGAATTAAATACGTCAGCTCATTCTCATTTAACCTTTAGGCTCTTTATTTAACCTTTATTGGTATTTTAATTAATCTGAATTAACGAAATTAGCCGTTTAAAGGCAATATACAATAATGGTAATCAAACGAACGCTCGGCAACCCACAAAATATAGCAGTACGTAGAAAGTTTTCGATCTTCTAGGAACTTATACATATGTATGTATATATACGTATGTTGGATATATAATTTACTAACTGCCATTAGATTTGGGAAAACATAAATCTATTTTTATTTGTAAATTAATATCAGCAGCTTTTTTTTATCTTTCCTCTTTCGACCAATAGTATTTAGGTGTAAGCCACGTCTTCCTTAATTCATACTGTCGAAAAATTGCGCTTTACTATTGAGTAAAGAAGATTAGTTTTTTTTATATATTATGGTGATGCAACCTTGGTACTGGTACAATCATCGATGAATTTTATTAATATTGTTAGAAAAAAATATAAGTTCATTTTAGTATATTTGCATGTAAATACTCTTTCAATGTTAATTTTTGAAAATGTGCGGTGAAGTTAACCGACAGCATAAACGCTATTTTTGTTTGCAGCGGGAATGGCGTAAATTTAAGCAATTACACGTGCAGAAAAATGTTTCTACTATAATTTATGAACCTATAAATCACGGTTAGCCAAGGATTTTCGTACCTTTTTTTAACATGATTACTTAGCTAGCGGCTTTCGAATTTACACTGCCAATACGTAGTTTGTAACCCATGAGTTGTCGAACTATTGATGTTTAAGGAGCGGGTACCTTTTCCAATATTATATTCGATATTTTTAGTCCAAATATAGACAGTCACGAATATAAAAAATATACGGCACTGTATGTGCAATATCGTCGGCATTGAACATTCAAAGCAATATATCTCGAAAGCTCTTGAAAATAATCTAGCCATAGGCGAAATGGTAACTGTGTGTGGAGCAATCATCCGCATAGTTTAACAGTTCAACACAAAAATTGTTCAAATTCTGCATTCATCGTAGCAGTACATTTTGAAGTAGAACATATCAACAAAACAAGATTTTCGGAATGCATTCCTTACGTGGCCGAACCGCTGGAACCGCCTTGAAGATAATGGTGGTGGATGAAATCATGCTATTTTTCAGTTTTGTTTCCGCCTCATTTCCGGATTTTTTCGCCCTCGGTTTTTATGGTAGGTATAGGCAGTATGCTACATATATGATTGAACTCGATGTCATTTACAGTCAGCTAAGGAAAACAAATCCGTCACAAATTGACAGCAATATTAAATGAAACTATTTATTGCTGGTTTCTAATTCTTTCGGAATTTTAACAATATTAGGGACTATCATTTAACGGCTCTTTAGCCATAACACTTGACTTAAATGCGTTAATCTTTAGAGCTTGAGAGTCTTGTATTCGGTTGTTTTCCAACTAAAATATATACAGATCTCATAAAGCAGGGACTTCATTGCATTTTTAAATATTATACTTTTGCTACCCGATGGTATTCACTTGGATAGTATTTAGTTCCTTGCGCGTGCCTTTATTGCATTTTTCTGTTAAAGATGTCTCTGTATTCTGTTAAAGTTTCAAATTTCATACTGTAGTATATGGAAACCCTGTTCCTTTAGATGTTCTAATTATCAGTTTCCTTTGACTTTTATAATTTTTATTTTTAAATGAATAACTATGCATTTTAAAAATTACGAAAGTAAATAGTGTGAGTTGTTAAACAACTTTTATTTTGGAAGATCATAAATAACGGATATGGTTTAATGTTTACAACCGCTGCGAAGTTGATTAGCAGACTAAGCTAAGTAATTTAAGAGATAAGACTTAAAGAGTTGCCACGTGTCGTCACTTAGATACTTTGTCCTCTTATCGTCTTTTCACAAAAAAATTCACGCAAGGATATTCAATTTCTCAGTGATGATTATAATAATAATAATAATTAATATAAATATATTAATTATAATATAAAATAATTATAATAATAATATAATAATAATACTTGCATCATTTATTAAAGTTACTGGTAATGTAAAACAAATCTAACAAACAATTTTCTTAGATTAAATGCTCCAAACTCTTCTCACTCTTAGTACAGACTTGTCCCCGTCGAACACATAGACGGCAACCTTAAACTTTTAGCCGTCGGAGACTTATAACTTATTAGATATTACATTCTAATAATTATAACTTATTAGATATTACAGCAAAATTTATTACAACTTAAACACTAATAACAACTTCAAATGTAGATTAGCTCTCTAAACTCTTTATTCTCTACTAACAGTGTTAAAGGTTGTAATTTATATCGAGGAAGCGTGGCCAGAAATTTACAATTGTAGTAGATATTGCGCAGATTAGTTGTAGTAGTTCTTAGAAAAGGTCTAATTCATTATCCCAGATATCTTAAAGGGCAGTGAGAGTGAAGGCGAGTAAAGAATAAGGAGGTCTTTAAGCTAACGTTATAAGTAAATCTGCAGAAACCAGTTGGCTCTCATTGGCGGCATTGATATATTTCGAAAGTGGTCAGACATACCCGAAGAACTCGGGATTCATATGCGGTTAGTACGTGCAAGTGTTAATAGTGTGCTAATGTGTTAATAATGTCAATAGATTTCTTATCCGATTTCCGACATTAGAATAAACTAACAAAAACGTAGGCTTCCACGGCTGGAGTCTGTTGAAATTAAACGTTTTTCGGATTCGAACCGTGTCATGTCGTTTTTTTTTAATTTTAACGACGTGACACGGTTCGAACCCGACAAACGTTTAATTTCAATAAACTAACACTGTTACTAAATGTATTTTATTTATTTTAAATTTTCTTTCCTATTTTTGTATAACTTGTATAATTTGTGTATAACTCGTAAGAAAATAAAGAATTATTACTAGTATTATTATTATATAATTACGAAAAGCTCCATTTTCTTTTGTCATATCAATTCTTCCTTTTTTGCCCTTATTTACAACCGAAAATTAGAAAGTATATTTAAATTTATTGAAATTAACTAAAATTTAAATAATATAATAAGAAGTATTTCTTTTCCATTAATCGTTTTCTACAACATAATACAAATAATATCTAACATTGCAACTGAAATACTTGCTTTATCGAGAAAGTTATCAATGTCTCGTATTATACCCGTAACATCCTCAATATGACTCATCAGTTCATAGTATAAAAAAACGTATTCTAATCTAGTTAGCGATTCTTTAACGTAAATGCTTCTATAATTTATCCATAAAATAGATATGCATTTCGATAATGTACTGTTGACGGAAAATATTATGTCCACATAAGTTTGCACAATTTATTTTTAAATGTATGTATGCATGCTATAAATATTTGTATGTTACTTAAATTATATATCACATATGTAATCTGAGCTGATGATGGTAATTATTTATAGATGCTGCAGGATTAAAAACTTAATTTAGCCTTTTTTTTAATACAACAAACGTTATTTACAGACATTTTGTGTAGTGTATATGTTATGTTTCCGATGAATACCTATCGATAAATATACAAAATGGTAGTATGACGTTCAATTTGTATATATAGACATACAATTCGCATATAAAGTGCTCTGGTAAAATCACTTACGTCAGGCATACGTAACTAGAAGTCATTCTTTAGAGCATTCTTCGCCTGACGTAAATGAAACCTTCTGAGATTTACAATTGGTAAGAAACCAGTAGATGAATGCTAAATTACTGTTTCCTGACTTAGAGCACGAAAACTTATAATTTATGTCGCTAGTTTTTTAGTGCTAAAAGTTTCAAGTTCTAAGAATACAACAACATGCGTGTGACTACTTCTTAATAAAATCATAATAAAAAAAAAAAACGTTATGAATTATTGTTAACAACGATAGCCTTATTACCATATACACATACTTCTTTCGCCTTGGTAATTACGTGTTTTAGACCACGTATGGGTAAAGAATTAACTTGACATGTCGCGCTTTTTGGCTAAATGAGCACCAAAGAGCATACATTGTTTATATTTTATTACGTGCTTAAATCTTCATATTCGGATATGCTCTTTATTTCAGAAGGTCGTCTGGAAATGTACTACAATGGTTAAATTATATATCCTTAAACTTGCCAAACGCCACGAAATTGCGTTCATTGGATCACGTTTAGTTATTGCTGTCTGCTAACAATTATAGTTGAAATAGAATTTACTTTAGTTACTTTTTGAGAGTAAAAGGACTTACAAAGAAGGAGAAGCACTAGAAGGAATGAAACTATCTTTTAGAGTTTATCATGCCAAACATTTTAAATGAGGTGATAATCAAATACACGACGCTGACATATTTCAAAAGATTACTAGTGATCAGATAGGGAGATACATTGGAAAAATGAAGAAGTTCGTCACAAACAGAATGAAACTATTTATCTAAATGTCTAGCTATGCATAATACTATTGACAAATTCAATCGCAACATAATCACAACATGAGGTTATCTAGCAGTGTCAATCAATTTTCGTTTGACTTTACATAATTTAAATTGAAATTTTCATAATATGGATAAGCTGACGTAATAAATATTACGTAGCAAAAAATTACTTTTTTAATTACCGTTAACTGTTTTGCATTGTTATAATATCATTGTTTTTGCAATTCACACTACCATGTAAAACAAACAGAAACTACGTAATATCAAAACGGAATTGGAGAGTAGAGGGAAATATATCAGAACTATCTTACGCAGGTGACATGGTAATTAAAGCGAAAGACGAAAAAAATACTTGACAGGGATCGGGAAGTATGCAGGAAAACACTAGAGACGATAAACATGAAAAAACGAAAACAATAACTCTACGCAACACAGAACAATAACATGCAACAAAAATAGAGAATGAACAATCAGAACGTGTACACAAATTCATATATATTAGCAGATCGACATTAGCAGAAAATGGAAGAATAGATGAAAAAGTAAAAGAAAAAGTAACAGCTGAAGGAAAATTAATTTAGAGTGTTAAGAAGTCACTTTTGAGCCAAAAAGAAGTATCAATAAAGAAATAAGAAGAAGTATAAAATGAATTAATAGAGACAATAATGAAGTAGTAACACAGATAAATAGAGCGGAGTCTTGGACAATACAAGCAAAACACCAGAGTCATAGAAATGAGACGAATGTATCAATTATAAATCTTGTTCCCAATCTGGATCCCTGCGGAATTCCTATCAGTGACTACATTAAATAAATTATTAACCGTAACGAATCCTTTTTTATCAAATAAATGACAAAGTTTATTAAAGGACCCAGTCCTAAAACTCAATTCTCCGAACAAACATTCGTTACATCAGCATTAGATTTCTTCGCTCAATCACGTAAGACACAATAACAACAGTAATCGCAAAATTTTCGAGAGTATGTCTGAAGAAGTCAAGCAATTACCGTTAACCACGTTTAAGAACTATGTATATGCGAAAATATGTATTTAATAAACAACATAATAGATATAACGCTGTTTATCTTTCTGTTCTGAGCCCATCACGGAATTTATGAAAGCTTTCTTTATACGTTTTATGTCAAGGTTACAAGGAGCAATGGTTGCACTGTTGGCCACACGAACCAAATCCAACCTTCTTTTCTGGCGTCTTTATTGTTTCGTGTTTCTCTTCGTATGAATTATTTTTATTAGATGGAAACATTTAGAGTTTTAAATCCAAGTGCCCCTTTTGTTTTATAATTTTTATGTTTGTATTTTAATTTTTATCGAATGGTTTAATGCGATATGGTTCAAATTTTGTTTAACGAAAACTGCCATTTACAGTGCAAAATTGTTACAAGAATTCCTTTTTATTTTTCTAGGATACATTGAAAGGAAAAGTGTATACCTTACAGCAATATTTAATTGCTACACATTATGCCTTTACCTTCCATTCAGTAATTGTGCGTGAAGTTAACCGTAACTCTATCAAAATTTAAAGAATAGTACTGAACGTTCGTTACATAAATATGTGCATATTACAAAAATATCGATATTTGTAGGCCATAGTTGGGACTATGTAAACATTTGCTTTGATTAACTTGTACAAATATAAAAATTTTCAAAAGTTAAAGATTGTGATCTGAACTCCAGACAAAATTGCAATATTTTTGATATTACTTAGATCCAGAATATTTTTATATTTCTAAAGCTTTTGGAAAAGTATTATCTAATAATAAGACAGACATTGCATCTCATTTGGATATTAATAATTTTTTTTTAACAAACATTCTAAATTTAAAATAATTAACAACCGCCATGCGACATCTATAATTAGAAAGACGCGTTTAATATAGTCAATGGGTGCAGAGTATAATGCAGAGCTCTAGAAAAGCACTCTCACTTCACTTAGTACGCCATGTATGTAATCAACTTTATCTATAGATGGCGCGCGATGTTTTAAGAACCTTCGTTTACAGAGTAACTGATTTTGAAACTAATACGATAAACTTTTTTTACCAATTGATATCAATGAAATAATTTCTCTTTAATTAATTATAAATTTAAAATGGCAAGAAATATATTAAAATTAAAAATTACAAAATTTTGTATTTGAAAAGGTAGGAAAAACCTCACTGTTGCGAGATCAGTTATTGTTATGTTTCTAAATTTTGACTATCTAGTATAAACCTTTAATCATAAATTTAAAAATAATTATTTGAAGACTTTTCATTTATTCTGAACTGTATTATGATAAAAGCGACCACTTTACAGCAACCTCAAAGAAAAAATTTCAAATGTTAATGAAAGATTTAATTCTGAAGGTATGAAAGATGACGAAACATTTGATTATGAAAATGATGCTTTCCAACATTCCAAAATATAAAGTTAATTTTATTTTAACCCGATATCTTCTTAATTATTTCTGTTATTGTAAAGATTTGCAAGCATCTGTAAACCTGTATGTATTATACAAAACAAGTAAAAGCTTTTCTAAACAAAATAAAAATTTGGTCACAAAACATTAAAAAGGATTTATATTAAAGTTCTTACTAGTATTTATAACAACCTTATTTACTTGAAGAGTAAGTACAGTAATAATAAAAGGAAATAAATAATTAAAAACAATATTTCTACTTTTAAACACTTATAGCATCTCACATTATTATTGTTGTTATTGTTTTTTGATTATATAAAAGTGGTACGAAAGATCCCCATGTATTCTTCATCCTTCGTGAAATTTCCATTAACGAAGGGAGTTATCGTCAGCAGAACAAATAAAATCGATCGCGTAACCAACTTGCGGGAACCGTAATTAATTTAAAATTACTCCAGCGTAGATAATTTTCTTTTTATGAGAAAAAGTAAGATTATTCCCAGATTTTGCTTGGATACGAAACCGCTAAAATTCAAGGGGAGAACAAATATATCTGTTGTTTATTAGTTATATAATGTACACCGAGAGATAAATAGTTCCGGTACAATTTAAAAGAAAGGTTTTCAAATAAAAAATATTCGGCAAAAAAGGCAAATCCTGCACAACGCAAAATTATACTGGAGTATACAAAGAGTCTAGTTTCCGCTGCGCGCGATACAAATTTGCTTTTCTTTCAATAGAACATTTCACTAAAAGTAGTTAGAATAGTATGCATCAAACATGGCGACAATTACAATGGCTACCTCACACCTCTAACGTATGAGGCCATACTATAACGTATCGGCCGTTAGCGAACAGAGATACATCACAAAAATGGCAAGCTGTGTCAATTAGCTATAACGTAAATAGGTATAAAAACGTAATAACATACTGGGTGTTCCATTTAAAGCTGTATACCTGAGTATAATTTCATGTACTTGCTTAACGAATATTTTTCCATCTGAAAACTTTTACTTTAGATTACTCAGGGAACGAACTATGTATTTGCCAAACCCACGCACTAGATAAACATGGCGTATCTATATATTATCGATATGTTTTCTAAAATTAAATAATAAATTAACTTATAATAACATGGTGATGTTGTAGATGACATTGTGAACTTCGATCACTGAATTCCGTTAAATATGATCTTTGCGCGTCTTTTACAAAAAAATATCCTCAAGATATAAATTATTGAAATTTAATAATTGAACTTATTATTGCCCGATTATTCCTTATAAAGTAATATTAATTGAGTTTTTTTAAGAAATAAAGAATTAACAGTATATGTAAATAATCATAATACCAGATTTGCAATAATGACTTAAAATAATTCGAATTTTACAAAATATTAAATTAGAAATTGATAATTGACGAACGTTGAAATTAAAATAATAACAACTGTTTATTAAGGTGTAAATGTGTAAATTTCATCCCGATATCCCTCTACAATATATCTTGTTTTAATTTTCGCCTTTTTAGCCTTATCGGTGTTGCACCCTAAAATGTAAATAATGCGAAAAATAAGGGTGCTCCAAATACTAAGTTTACTAATAAAGATACTGTAACCTACCACCGTAATATCATTTTCTGTACGAAAAATTATTTGATAATATATACCTAATGTTTATACATTTATATACAGAGTTAGTAAAAAGTCCCGGAACGGTCGAATAACTTTGTTATTTGAAAATTATGATTTCTGAAATTTGGTATGGGAGTATAGTTAATATAAATGCATTTTATGCAATACAGTTAATATTTTTTTCACTAATACCCCCATACTAAATTTCAGAAATCATCATTTTCAAATAACAAAGTTATTCGACCGTTCCGGGACTTTTTACTAACGCTATATATCCAGTTCTAGGAGCTTATGTGACATAAAAGATTCAGAGCTTCGTGAAAACGTATAAACAAATTCATGGGAATTACGTTGAAGAACACGGAATTTTAATGTTATTTCATTAACAAGTGCGTATAAATGTACAGAATGTGGATTGATGGAAGGTCCCTATGCGTTCTAATTTCCGATTGCACGTTTCCACGTATGAAGTTACAAAGATATTTCACACCTTGCAAATGTATATAATAATTAACAGATCACATATCAATAGGTCCGCCGAACTAGCGCGAAGCCATTCTATTGTTTACTGTATAATCATTACTAGAGCACAACATTCTCGCTTGGCTTCCAGTGGAGTTCAACCGCGAAAGATTGGAATACAGAACTGCTACGTTACATGCCGGCACTTCTCGGCCTCCTATGTTGTGTGCTATGTGTAATACGTATCGGAGTGAATGACGAAATTGAAAGCATTAAAAATGAGCATGGAAAATGCATAGAAATATATCTTGCCTGTTTGCTAACAGGGTGAACATATATTTATGATAATTTCCAGACTTAGTATATGATGATGGAGAAATTGAGTATTTAGTTTGTGATAAAGGTTGCAATGTTGTTGGAAATCGTATTCAACCAAATTTTAAAAAAGCGGAAGGAGAATCGCATATAAAGAATTTCTATGCGATTTAACGATGATATTAAGTGAGAGCAATATAGCGTTTGCGAAAATCGTACAAATAATGTTTCGTCAGTTTTGGAAAAAATACAACCCAACATGGGAACTACCAAATCCGGAGACGCTATGTAAATATTCGCTGCTAGTACACGAGAAGATTGAGAATTCTACGATAACCTCAGCCTTTGTGACTGATTATAGATGAAACTAGAGATATTAACAAAATCCAAAGTATCGATTGTAGCACGGACAATAATCTCGAAAGGATCGTCATATCCATATTTGCTAGGCTGTAAAAGATAGCAAAGATGTACTGCAGAAGTTGTTCATAACGTATTAGTAGATTAATAGACGATTTTGAAATTTCACCAAAGCAAGTGTTAATGATGGTGCCGCTGTATTGCTTCGCATAGGTCAATTATTCAAAGCTGTTCCACCGAAATTGCTGCACGTAACATGTCTGCTTCATGCTTTGCACCTTGTAGTAGACACCAAACGAAAATGTTTTCCTGATGTGGATCAGTTAATAGCACAGATGAAAGTCCTTTTTCTTAAATCGCCGAAATGTATTCCGCTATTTTGTTCATATTGTCCTGGCATACCGGAACCGCCGCATTCAATTCTTACGCGATGGGGCACATGGTTAGAAGCAGCATTTTATTATTTTCAATATTTTAAAAAGAGCAAGTTAGTAGTTTTACAACTGGACGATAAAGAAGCAGCTGCAATAAGGCTAAATCAAATACGCACGCTATGGCACACGTGTTGAAGGTTCAAGATTTCTATTCATCCATCAAAGCATATTCGGTAAGTTGTTGTTATATTATGTTTGCATTTTTATAAATTCTTTTATTGTTTTTTGTTCTAAATAACGCAAACGTTTAATTCGTCTAACCCGGCACAGCGCCGCCATTGTTAGCCAATCGGGTTGTTGCGCTGTAATCATTACCCTTCTTCAAAAATAGGCCTATATAGCCAATGTATGATTTGATATTTTACGAGAAACAACGAATTTTAATAAACATCTGTTTTATTTTCATTCACATCTAGAGTAGAGAAAATTCAATTGCTATGATTTTATGAGAGATGAAAAATGTACGGTACCCGTGATATGATGATGATTCTGAATTGCCAAAAGACATATAAAGTTGTACCATTAAGGTAGCTATTAATCCAAAATGAAGACAACGTTGCTCATCAAAGCAAGAAAAATACGTAAATTTCAACCACGTTGTAATTGTTTCCGTAAAAATAGAAAAAATCCAATATAGAGCCATCATCGAATTCTTGCACTTGAAGGGCATTCAGCCTAGGCAAATTAAAGTCGAAAAGGCCGCTGTTCTCAGGAACCCTACGCTATCATCTAACACAGTGAAATTTTGGGCAGTTGAATTTAAAGCGGTTGTACCAGCTTGGTTGACATTGTATTCATTGGGACGATCAAAAACTACAAGCATTACGGATAGCATCTTCAAGTTCATGGAATGTTGGTAAAAGATCGTCGAATTAGCAGAAGCCGTGGACATCTCTAACTCGAAAAATGTAAATTTTGTAGAACTGCTGACCGTATTGGTATACGGTATATGGTATTCGAAACCGAATACATAATTTTTTTAATTTTATAATTTTTATGTATTTTGAAAATACAAAATATTTCAAAAATTACCTAAAATTTTATTTAATTCAAATTTAAAAAATACCTAAAATTACCAAAAAGATACCTACGAGTAAAAATGTGGCTTATGTAGTATTTTAAAATGTCGTCCTACTGCGGTAACATGTTTGTCACGACCATTAGGAAAAAATATAGTATTAACGATATATTGAATATTTCCGTTCGAGTGATGAAAATTGTACTTCCTTGTCGGTCCATTTCTCGTATATTTATTTTCATTTGTCCAGATAATATTATTCAAAAATAATTCCTGCTCTTGAGATCTATTAAAACGAATCCGCAAGAACTATGCTTTTGAAGTTTTTCAAATTCTGCATACACAGTTACCTATGTTTGGTGGCGATTTTTATTTTTGTGGATAGCGAGCAGCAAAACGCTCGCATGTTGTTGTTATTACCTTATTGTATAATAAACAAAGTTAATGCACCGGTACGATCCGAAAATCAGGGCATAATCGAAACAGTGGACTGCGAATGGTAAAGAGGTGGCTCTGAAAAAGGACGAGAAGGATAACATCATTACTCGGCAAACTGAAATTAAAAATTAACGAAGAGCGGCCCCATTTGAACAAAAACAAAGTTTTGTTCCTTTAATGAATGGCATTGTAAAAATTCATTCTATTTATTCGTCAGATCTGGACCAGCGACATTTTACTATTTTTCTTGGCTCAGTAAAATTATTTTAAATTTTGCTTCCGTTGTATATCTTTTTTCTTAAAAGAAATATACTCGAATAACGATTAATAGCTTTTCTTACTTATGCCAGCATCAACATCTCTTTGATACACGAGCTACGCTTTTTTAAAATATTAAATTAGCAAGTCAACAGTAAAGACAAATATACAGAATTTTAGATTAGAATTTAGTGTCCAAGAAAGTAATCGACAATTTAAATATCTTCCTTAAGAGTCCTCCAGATTACAAGAACTGAATTGAGGCTTTGCCTCAATGCATACATTTTTTTCTTATATTGAACTCTTTTACACTTTTTCGGCCATACGTGTCCAAATAATAATTTATATATTCCAAAATATATATTGATGTACATGTAAATATTGTTAACCTTTTGCTATAAAATAAGGTGTACCAAATTAGAGAAAAAAGAAAAGGAAATTAGTGAATTCACCAAATTAAAGAACAAATCAAAATCTTGAGCACCCAAAAGAAGAAGTAATAGCATTAATTTAGTTTTATAGTAGTTAAATTTTGAAGCGTTTGCAATTATTACTAAAGGAAAGGCCAGATTGCACAATTTTGATGGCAATAGGCCTTTAAAAGATTGGAGATGTGAGGTGTTTATTTTAACTATTTTAATTGAGAATCTGAGAAAAGGATAATCGCCTGTTAGACACTGTTATCCTACTGTACACATATCCGCTTAAGAATTTTCAGACTAGTTTAAGCGTCGAAAGTAATTTTTCGCGTCTCTGTTTATCTATCCAGACCCTCTCCAGCCAGCTCCCCTTTTCACTACAGGACGACGTAATCGTGGTACAACATTTGATTCAAGAGAGAGCATGTACGTGACTCACGTGCACAATAGCGAGACGTAGGGAAAAATAGAAATTCTTATTAGACAAAATGCTGCAGGGGTGGATATCGTACACTATCCGGTGGATGTGTGCGTGTTTTGTATACGAGAGTGTACCACCATGCAATTTCAGAAACGCTAGTTGGAAGATCACGTGGTAACAACAAGAAAGAGGGGAACGAAAACAGAAACGCACTGACGCATTGCAACATACACAAGAACTTGGAATGGTTGTACACAGAGCGTAGAGTATAGCGTTGTAGTTTAGTCGTGTGTAGAATCCCGATAGTGACGAAAATTACATAAACTGTGCTACGATTTCGACAATTTTAAAACTATACACGTTCAGAAATAAAAACTTTTCTAACGAATTTTTGATGTAAAAAATTTGACAAAATAATTCGAAAAATCAGAATAAAATTTTATTTTTTTTAATTGAGAAAGCAATAATAAAAAGAATTTTAATAATATGTGGGGAGTTATTTAATGTACATCCGCAAATTCCTTGCGTAAAATGGACGAGTAAGTTATTTTATTGCAATTCTAATATATTTTGCATTTCGCTAATTTTTGTTTACGTTTCCACGTTTTATTTACATAGTCATCCGCTTCGAAGTAAAGCTAAGCACTTTATTGTCATTAAGTTAATTCAACAGTTTCGAGTACACTGTTTACTATTTTGCATATTTACTGTCGCTAATCACGCAATTTTATTGTTTTGGACGGATATTTTCAGTAAGACTAGTACAGTACGACGTTCGATCGACGTCTACTACGGCGTCGTGGCAATTCTTTGTTCGAAACAGGTGTTTGAGGAGGGATTCATATACGACCCCCTAAGCAATTAAAGTGCATTTCCAGGAAGCATTTCTATTCACATGACTCTTCCAATAGTTCCTGAAGCGAAGCTTATGTAATTCTCTTTTTTTGCGTAATGGAAGGAATGCAGATTTAATCCTGGAATTACACTCATTTCGTTGAGTATTTTTCAGCCAACCAAATCGCACCGTTACATACTTTTTACAAGACAAAATTTCAATAACTATCTTTGTTTAGTAGACCAGAACTTTAAACGATAGTAATTTAATTAGCACAAACAGCTTTTTGCACTTTTTTTAATATAAATTCTTCATTCAACAATAGTGTCACAGCCTTGACCAGGTCTCTAAAAAGAATGTAATTTTCGATTTTATTCGTGCGAGAAAAAATATCGCAGCCTTGGCTTGATAGAAACTTATGTTACGCGTTCTTACCTTAGCATTGAAATTCCGTATTGATTCGTTATGCAAAACTAGACACATAGATCTGCTGCACGGTTAAAATTTTCATGCGCGTCATAATAGTAAATTAGTTAATGTTTTTTGTTATTTGAAAAACTTTATGCTTAACGTAATGTTCTGCGTAAATATATATTGAAAGCTAAAGTTGAAGCATTAAAATCAGCATTTTTCTATTACACTAGTTTTATATTCGAACATATACATGATTCGATTTGAAAAAAGAAATACTTACAGGTAACTTCAGTGATGTGTGTCGATATTAAACAACTATTATTTAGACATAAGGACCAGTTTAATTTAAAATTAGCTAACTATAAAATTATTGCTATGAATTAATTAGCAATAAATACAGAAATTAGAATAAATAGAATGGTTTTGTTTCAACAAATAACTACATATTTTGGTGAAAGATATCAAATTCCCCAAATTATTTTTCGCAATTATCTTCTCGTGCCCAAACTGTAGCAACATTATGGTCTAAATTCGCGTAACCAATCAGGAGCCATTGAAATGCAATACCTTCCTCAATAGAAACGATTGCTTCATAAAATGTTGGAGAATCTTTTAAAATTTCGCCTCTGCTCATGCTTATACAACTCCATCTTATATTATTAAGCGGAATAAATAAATTCCAGATGTTTACTTAAAAATAACCCAAGTAACTAAAAAACTTCTTCAAAAACATCGTAATCAAAATTACTAATAATTACTAGTAATTACTAATAGACAGAAACCTAGAGACGACAAATTTTGAAGAGAATAGAAGAAAATGCAATCCTAAAATTTGTTACATTTGTTACACAATATTTGTGGTTTTCCAAATTTATCTGTTGTATTCGCAAAAGCTTTTAAAAACTTAATCACTTTAGATGTTATTGAAACTATTAATTAACAATGAGTTGGTTCAAGAAGTAAAGGAAATTGTTACAGTTTTGGCAAAAGTTGTGTCATTACCCGAGAAAAAAAATCATAAATCCAAAATTCATTTTAACTTATTCTGTACAAAAAGCAGACGAATAATTTTGAAATAACTTACTGAATGGACCCGCAATAATAAAATCAGCAGCTTGTTTAATTTACTTATTGCTACACAGTAAGCTCTTAAGACCACAAGCTCGTCCTTTCAATAGCTGCAAAGTTGTTTGTACTGTTTTCGAATTTTATGTAAAGAATAATTACTCGCTAGTATTAGTATGCCAGAGATGTTTCGCCCTGAAAACCGATTACTTTTGGGCATTGTTTCCTGAAAATTACTTGCTGCAAATGTCTTTCAAAACGTATTCCTTTATTTCAATCACTTTTGCTTGTACTTTACAAACATTTAAATGTTGATCGGCGTGATAAAATATTTATCCTTAAGATAACATATATTATGAATGTAATGCTTTAAAATTATTCCAGAATATTTGGTTCTAGTATATTGCGGTGTGTAGGTTGGAAAGTGATTCCACTTGACATATTTGCTACTTTAGTTGATGACTTCGTCTCTCCAAATTCTCTCAGATTCACAGATATTTTACACATTAAGTAAGATGGGCTTTGTCAAAAAAGAAAAGAGTCCAACAAACAACTTATGCTGCGAGAAATCAAAGTTACTAACGTAAATCAATATCATATTTCTTACTATGAACATTTCCCAATCATCAAAAGCAAACACGCGTAATACTGTTCATATGTAACAACTAAAATTAGTATCGCAATACTTTTAAAATGATTGGTTATTATACCTCGATATATGTATAATAATTATAATATAACCTTGTCATTTAACTTATTCGATTTAGTAATTTATGGGGGGAAAGGAAAAAAATAATTGAGAAATGAACAACGCGTTCTTTCGACGGCTTTATAAAATTTCGTTTAGGAAAGTTTTAATTAAAATACTTTGATGGAGTCTTCCGCATAAACAGTAGATTTTTAATAATCGGACCATCTATCAACTAAATTTCACCAGCTACTAATTTACAATCATTTGGGTCCGGGTTGGCAAGGATTTAAAGACAGGAAAGGACTTCTGGATTTGGATTTGAAGACTAGGATATCACAGGTACATACCGAAAAATTAAACATTTGCAATTCAATTTTCATTTAAAAATTAGTTACTAAACTTAATAATTTATTCGAAATTAGCCATCGAATAGGAATTAAATTAGGTTTTTATATTTATATTAATTTTGAAAAAAATGTTCAAAATATTGTAAGTATGAGAAGTATAATTTCAAAACTTTTAATAAAATAAACATTAACTCGCACACACATAATTTGTTATAATATTAAATTTTAATTGATTTTAACTCATTATAATTACTTAGCTCTATTTTAAGCCTATAAAGAGACATCCTTTTCAACGGCGAAACAACAAAACACAATCAAATATTACAACTACGCAATCTAGAAAGATCGTGTAACTTATTCTCATACACACAATCATCAGTTTTATACTTCGCACTTTCAAATGTGCAAAGCAGTACTTGTTGCAGATTTATTATCAAGTAGAATTCTCCCATAATTCAAAAAAGACAATTATTTCTAATTAACGAATGTGATGTCTACTTGTACGTTAGAAATTTATCGTTTGGAGTCGTTTTATTACCTAATTAGAATGCGAGGAAATATTATGTTTACATAATAATCACTTAAAGATACTATTTAAAGTATCACGCATTTATTCTTTACGGAAGTAGCTTCCATCAAACTATCAAGCAGCAATGATAGGTAGCAATAACCGGTTAGGACTTTTGCAGACGGCTTCAATAAAACAGTTATCTTGTTACCGATACATAATTTATAGACCTGCTCAGATCGACCTAGAGACAGAAAACGCTGCGAAAAATAAAATCAGCAGAGTTCAAAGTAAACAGTAGACGTCGGTTATTTTGAAATTCGCCATGTATATTTTTGCATATTATTACTGTAGACGCGTAACCAAAAATAGAAATAAAATAGCAGACATGACGTAATGCTTCAAAATTTACATGCACATACATACATAAAACGCGCAGAATTAATGTAAATGAGCTCAATATCATAGGTAGCATGTAAAATATGTTGAAAAACGTTATTTTTTATACATTATACATTTGATTGTAAACGTAAACGTTACGAATAGGTTATAAAACAAATGAAAACAAACGAAATCCATAAAAAGTGATCGATTTAAAAAAAAAAGAATTAAAAGAAATATGCTGTGGAGCTTATACATAGGAAATAATTTCAAAAGTCGCTCCAAAGTAATCATGAAATTAAGATGAGAATTGTATAAAAGAAGCTATTTAAGGAAAAAAATATAAAAGAAGATACATCTAACAATAAGTATATCAAACATGAATTTAAAGTAAATGTACATATATATACAAATAACAGGAAGAATCACACGTCCCAGTTTCGATTTAATTAATTAAAATTAGAAAGTATATTGTAGTTCCTTGTTCACTACATTTAATTAAGATTATCACAAAATTATAAGACATCTATTTTACATATGTGTGCGTATGCCGCAATATCCAGGCATTCAACCATGGATGGAAGGATCTACTCGAGACTGTTGATGCGTTTATTGCGGTAATTAGATATAAAAAAATATTAATTGTTACTGCGTACTAGCTTGAAACTATGGAAGTTCGGTAATACGATTTTATTTAACTACGTACAGTATAATTTAATTTCTGCTGCGCTATAGTTTACAACCAAAGTATGCTCAATCAGAGGAACCGATTTTAATAAAATTTGGAACCGTATCGTTTTCAGTTTCGGCTAACAAATTTTTCTGAAATTAAATCGGAATTATCGAGGATATCTATACACGTGATAACAGTGTTATTGAATTGCTTCAGGAACAAATAAAGCTTTGCTCCTTCCCTTCCGTTTTTGTTACGATTACGTATGCAGTTTAAATTTATCGCCTTATGACCTTGCTTGATTTGTATTAATACCTATTGTTTATGTTTGTTATGCACAGTATGAATAATCTAAACTGTCAGATGGTTTAAAGCTTAATAGTTGTGTCTTTACTTCATTACCAAGGACAAAAATAGAGTCCACATACACACGGCTGACGGTGGAAGTCAGAGTGCTGTGATTAAAAAATTTTAATGAACGAAATTTTGTTTAATTATAATTATCCTATAATTTGAACAAAGAAGAATAGGATAAGAACGTATTTTACATCACTTTCTGGTGAACAATACATTCTTGGAATTTGACCCGTTCCTCTTGAGTCATCCTGTATATTGTGCTGTAATTACTGAAGTTGCTCTTGCTGAAAATACTGTTCATTACCCATATGCTAACGTAAACGGAATACTAAATAGTAGAATTCTCTATTATCGATACCTTTATTTGTTAAAAAGCTTTACTTGCTAATATATTAACCGCACCTCACCCAAAATAAGTACATTTTTAGCGTAAACATATTGAATAACATATTCCTTGAAAAGTCGAATATTATAATATTTTAATAAAGGCAGTATTGACAGTTGATTCGGGAACATAATAACACGTAGATAGCTCGTGCTAAAATAATTGCTGGGGTTTCATTTAGAGCCTATCTTCGTAGCAACAATAAATTTGATATTATGACATTTTCTATAAAGACACGTCTATCTTATAATATACGTCCCGTGGGAGTATCGACCCCTGTTAACCAGGACTCGGAATAATCATATCAAAGAAGCCCGATGATATTTAAAGTACACGAGAGGTTTAACGTGGGCGTAGAGACGACGACGAACTCGAGGGGTGTTCTTCACAATGACCTATCGCGAATATAGAATTATCAATCTGATGTGACCTTATAATGCATCGCTTGTCCCTGTACGATACAAATCGCTTTCGTACATACCTGAATAGTCACACGCGGATCCCGAACGGATGTTAAATGAAGTATCTAATGCGTTCTTTGACGCACATCGTACGGCCGCTGTTTCGTGCGTACCATCGCAGACAGCGCGGCGCTGAAATCCAGAGGGTGGCGCCTCCACGACGTCGAACGGTGGAGAAGCGAATCAACAGGAATAACATCGAGAGCGCATAACGATTGCAGTCTTCTCTCGGTTCGAACACACTTGTACATATCGCGCACATCTCACCGATCATTCTAATTTGATTCATTGCATCACGAGAAATAATACTTCTTTCTTCCGTTTAAGTCAAAGGCAACTTTAATGTACCGTTCGGCAAGAACAAAATAATGAATCAAGAGGAAGAGGATACATATCAGTATGAGTACCACTAGCGAGAAAGTACAAAACAAAGTTCGAATTCAGAACGGTAGCGATAGATTTCAGGAAACACAGAGGTGTAAAGTTAAAATTGTAAGTGAAACAGTATCATATTTATTGTCTTTTTCTTATACTATTTAATCCACGCTTTCTATTTAACCTTTATTCGTTAATTGTGCTGTCTATATTGTGTATTTCCGTACATGCTAAACGCTCCTGTTTTCCGGGCGTGTTTTAAGTTATTTCCCGAATTAGGTCAAACGGATTGCAAGGCTTCCGTTTTATCTGCGAATACTATCGGCGGTGTTCGCTTACGTATTGTACCATTATTGCAACCATATCCGATGTTGAAGAGATTGGTTTCAATGTTAAACCGAAAATAAAAATCCTGTGATATTAATATGTGGTTGCCTATTTAAGGAATTCCCTTTACAAAAGGATTTATTGTTTACTAATTTAATTCTAAATATTTTTAGATGATTCTATTAAAAAAAAAAAACAGTAAATATATTATTAAAGCAATCGATAAATCGAAGCAAAGATTTCAAAATATAATACATTATTTACATAGGTCATATGTCAAGGAAATAACCATCCGTCTAAAGTGTAAATTTTAAACAAACAATTCACTTTGGATATCCAAAATACGATTAACATTTCTACAAGTTTCATAAATCTCCTTATAACAACATCCTTATTTAACATGCTAGTATAAGCACGATCACCACTTAGATTAAGCATATGATCACTTGTTGCGCATATACTCTATTCCAGAAAACTGTACACGCATCTAAGATTGTTTTAAAATTAAAGGTACGTGCGATCCATTCCATTGTTATCCAAGTGATTAATAGTTATTTTTACTAGTCGGTATTTGTATAGCTTTCCTATTTCGTTTTCCGTATGTGAAGCTTGGATAACATAAGGAAGCTCAGCTGAATTTCGTCATGTATATTTATACAGCGTTATCGATTAATATTGATGCCTAAGATTGCATTGATTGAATGTTTAATTATAAATGCTTACAACATACATATGTAACGATATGTCATTTACTTATTTTTAGCGAATTATTCTATCTAGACCGTTGTTTGTTACGCAGAAGTGTTATTTTTAAAAATTAAACTGTTTAAAAGATATCTTTTGGTAAATATGTTTATGTTATTTCATAATTCAGGATATATCCAGATATGTCTATAGTTACTTATTACCATCGTTATTGAGGTTGCGACGATAAAATGCTGAAATTTTAATGATTTGTTGCCTGTTCGTTGAAGTTTATGCATTTGCTTTCGAAGATATATTAATTTGCAAAATAACACTTTTTAATTGTTGCTTTTTTATGTCAAAGCCTATAATATGTACACTTGCTACATGGAGAAGCAATAAGATGAATTAGTTAAGCCATTGAATATGTTGAAGGAACACTTGATTAAATCACTATTTTCTCCAAGTAACGAAAGCTACATACCTACATTTAGCTTGGTCGTAAATATAATAAACATAAAACTTCCTAAAAACTGTAGAAATTTTCTTTGACTAAAATGCTTAAATTTTTATACAAGTTTATTTCTGATTAATTTGTTAAAATTTATACAAAAGTCTAAATACATCCACGAGAGTTTCAAGATCATTACGAATCATTAAGGTTATTGTCAGTCAGCTATGAAATAACAAATGATAATTTAGAATCAAATTACAACTTTACAGAAACCATTCGATAAACAACAGAAAGTGCTGTTAGTTATTTAGTAATGTTTATTCGAATAAGCATTCGATTTCATGATCTACTCCCTGAAAAATATTATGGTGATTCGAACAAATATAATAAAAATATCTCGGAGCATGGAAGGCCACAGTCAGCAATAAATCATAACAAACGATTAGATATATTGGCTAGCAATATCGGAGGATCCACATTTCTTAACAAGACATCATGATTTCGTTTAAAAGGAAAAGGTTGAAGCCTTACAAGGTTTAACTTGTTCATGGTTGAAGATGATTTTGATAGAAAGTTTTAGTTTTGCGATTAATAATTTTATTGTTCATGGGTTCATTATTTCCAGTTTTCGCAGAATATTAACGTTTAGTTTGGTAAACAGATACTTGCAATTCAAATTGTATCTGCCTTTTTTATCCCCTTTTCTAATGAAATGGATTCGAATCTACTTGACAACAATATCTGGTTCCAACAGGCTCCATCACACTACAGTATAAACGTATCTGGACAGTGCATTTCCAGGCAGGTGGACTGGGATACGATGACCCTGCTCAATCTCCAGATCCAAAGTTGTTAATTTTTTTTGTAGGGGCATCTTAAGTTCAAACGCCATGGAATTGACTATTTGCTATACCGAGTTACTAGAGTAGTAGAAGTAATTTCCCCTGAATTTTCAAGAAATGTTCTAGAGGCCTTCGTGATTCGATTGGCTCAATGACATCTTCACCATAAAAAGGGTTTGATATTTTGTCAAACTATTAAAAAACAATAACAGGTTCGTATTTAAAAAAGAGTCAGGGGACGTCGTAAATAATTGAACGGAAATAAAATCCGTTGTCAATTATATCAACAAGGATTACTTGCGCAACTTTCGAAAATGCTTAAACTTTGTAAACTTTTTAAAATGAATTTAGCATAAAATACAGACATATCAACCCTCCCTAATTAACTCAAACACATTGCATGTAGTACGTGAAGAGACATATTTTGTACATAATCATCCAGAAAAACAAATATTTTTTCTACATACATGTTCCACTTATAATCAGGTGCTTATTCCAACATCTCTCTAATAAACCCAAGTCCTCAAAAATAGTCTTTCGGTAGGTCCTCAAAATATTCTACAACCACCGTTTTCAAGCATTCATCTGAAAGAAAACGCCGTCTTTTCAAATGTTTTTTAATTCAAGAAAGATATAGCAATCGCTTACTACTGCCTCTATAAAACTAGCTTTGTGCGCTTTCTAGATTCTGGCATTGTCTCAGAGTAGCATAAGTTTTCGTTGTTTTTTCTGTTATTGTAGTACCTTTCTTCATACATTCAATTAACAATATCCCTGCTGGAGCGATTAGATTTCCTGTTGAAAACTGCGTTTTTTCTTTTTTTGTACCTTGTTTTGTTGGTAGGTCCCCAGTAATACAGCCTCATCTCATCACCCATTACAATTTAAAAGTCTTTGTCGTCAATCAATGGCGCTAAGTTTCCCTTACAAATTTATTTCCTACACAATTTTTTTCAGGAGTAACTAATGTTGGAATCTGCCATGCAGACATCCTATTCTATTATCCCTACTTCAGCAGCAATCATCGTTCTTCGATCTGGTACGACCGGTGCTTTACCTTTCTTGATGTTTTTGCTGGTGCTTGCTTCAACAGACCTTTCATTCATTTTGGGTGATTTTGAACTGATTCCTTGCTCCGCCGAAATTGTTTACAGATAGACATTAATCATTCTGTTATAGATGGTCCACTTCTATCCTTCTTTAAGAGCATGATAACATTTCTAAATTTAACTCGTTTTTTGTCGATTAAATCTTTATAAAAACAGCATCATCTTTTGAACACGAGCGAAACTCGAACCTAAACCTTAATATCTATTACTGGAAATTGCAACTATCTTAATTGTGGCTGAAAACCTACATGTTATTACTTGTTGCTAGCAATTGGACGCTCCGAATAAACTGTTTAACGTATTAGCAATACTTACAATTAGTAACATTTATTACTATTAAGTTATTTAAAGAACGAAGGTATCTTTCACTATATTTAATACAGACCAATCTACTTATATCCATTTAATCTATATCTACAGAGAGCGTACTCAAAAGAAACTGTCATTTTTTTATCTCATTGATTTACTATTATTTATGTAATTAAACTATCTATTTTCCTTCATATATTCTCCTATTATACCGTAATAAATCGCTAATAATGCTGCTACGGATGTAAGATTCCGATTTCATTTTTTTTATTTCGGTATCTCAAGAGTACGGTGTTACGTATTAATAAAATTTATTACGCGATAAAATTTCTTTATGATCGAATAGTACGGTTGCTGGCAGGTTAATGTTCAAGGGATTGTAATACCATGAAAACTGCACATATCACCGAAAACGAAAACTAAAGCCTATGCCTTAGACACTTAAATTTAATAAATAAAGTACATAAATGAATGAATACCTAATGAAGCCATAGTATGGTGAAAATATTGTAGTGGAGGCTATAATAAATTATTTGAAATTTCTAATTCAATGTACTTTATTTATTACGTTATGGAGTTTCAACAAGTATCTTCCTTATACTTATATTTATGTAACTTTTCAACTAAATAACATCTAATGAACAAAAGATAGGAAGAATAATATGATTCTCCATAAAAAAGTGCACAGTCTAAGGTGTTTTAAAACTTTTCATTTTAAATACGCCCTTTGAAATATTGTGAGTTAGAAGAAACTCCAAGGCGTCCACGTAAAAATAATTTAAAAAAACCTCAAATATTGTTACTCGATTTTTACTCGATTTGGAGTCATGATGTCATAACAAACTTTTCTTCGCGCATTTCTTTAATTACAACTTTCACGTAACAGTTTGTCAATATCGGTTAATTATAATAAATATGATGTCTATTTATGGCTTAATATTATTGTCAAAACAAATAAAAATCGCAAATGCTATTGAAACAGAACAATTTCAATTTTAAAGTCATTTCATAAAATTATTGCAATCTTTAAAGCAAACGATTGAAAGGTTGCGAACGTGATCTTAAGAGTCTACTTGCTACTGCAAAGTATCGAATATCGAACATTTTTTTAATATCTATATATCTAGTATGTTTACTTTCCATGCAATGACTTCGCGTAATCGTTTCGATTCATGGCCAAAGTAAGTTTCAGGACTGTGTACACATCGGTTGGTTTGATTGCGCTTCCCAGCAGAGTACACATATTCAATATTAGCTCCACTCTCCAAAGAAATGGTTTTAGGGATAGCGCTTAATTATTAATAGGATAACGTGTAGGCTATAGGTTATGGGTATGTGCTTTATATAGATGTTGGATCATCTATAATTATGTATCTATCCTCTCCGCATACTTATATCCCCTTCCAATATGCATATATGTTGATAGGGATGGTCCCATTTTATAATGCCTTCAGAGTTAAAAATAGACATGATTCTTGTACGTGTTAAATCGATTTGTAACACATATCGATTAAGCAAGATATATTTAAAATGTATTGATCAAAGAAGTTTACGTGCATATAAAGAAGTCTTCAACAATTATAAAAATATATCGAATTGATGATGGCAACTAAAAGCAGAATTAATTTGAAAGTACATATAATGCGTGATAATAATGTTATCATTTAATAGATTTCTTACGATGGTAATCGAATAACTGCAATAGTAAATTTAAATAACTAGCCTTATGAATCCCTTGCCTTTGAATTATTGTAAAGTCATAATGGGATCACTGACAAATTTTTCGTTAATGATTCGAGAATCCTAAAATGGCGCTACAGTAGAATAAGTCCAAGAGTCTGACTTATACATGCCAGCATACTTTACTACCTATCACAGGACAAGCAATTTCTGGCTGTTTTAACAATGCTGAAGAAGTGCGATAGTGCTTGGGAGTATAACATTTTTGAAAAGGTTAACAACTGTGTGAGTGTACCATTCATTTTATTAATTTTTACTAATCGGACAACAAAAATTAATTGTTAATATACCAGGTTTAAAGGACGAATATTATGAAGAGAACTCATCGGCAAATGTACGAGTGTTTAGTACTTATATAAAGGTATGAAATATGAAACTATGTGTGATCGAAACCAAAGCAAAATATAAGAGCCAGGCAAATATTGAAACACTTGATATGCATCGACTGCTCACGGTAGTCTACCCAAAAATCAAACTAACTCAAAACCAGTTAATTTTAGAGGCGAGGAACTTGAATAAATCATTTCAGATAGCCCATGGAATCTAAAACAAGAGGCACTAGAATGTATGTCGTTCCATTAAAAACATCAGACTTTCGGTATAACCGAAATCAATACGAGTCTAAAAATAATTTGTCATAACAGAACGGATGCGCTTATTCCATGCTACAAATTTTCAAATGGAGGCTAAAATGCTGACGGCTTGGAAGGAAAACCTCGTATATTCTTCAAATATAAAAGAAATATGTTGCTGTTAACATTTACGTAACTTTAAAAATTTTAGCGTCAGAGAATGACCTCATAATTTAATTAAAACGCTTACTATCCAGTATAACGCTAAATGTTGGTCACGTTGCACTAAAGATCAGGATATTAATTACCGCATTTTCATTATTCGTGCATGATATTCTTTCTATATCGTATTCATTCCACGTACATTATAACAAAAAAAAAATGGTGTAGTCACTTGGTGTACGTATTAATTAGTGTAACTGCACACAACTGTTTGTATGTTGTACATCTGGATCAAAATAAGCGTTAATAATCGGTATGTGCAACAGTGCGACGACCTAATCTCGATGAGACACCAGCAGACACGCACCTTTGCCGCTGCAGTTGGTATTGCTTTCATTCATCGGGTTCTTTATTTCCGGCTTGTTGCAGACAGCGGTCAGCTTCCGCCCCCGGTTTCTAAATAATGAATGTATGTATTTGAACGCGACCGCTTTTACACGAAGTTAATGACATGTCTGGTTATTCAAAACTGAATGCGACTAGAATAGTAGTATTTCAATGTTTTTCTTTTCCTTTCCTTCGCAAACTTGATATCCACTCGTACTTATAACACGCGCTATTTTTTAATTAAGTAATTAATTAATAATGTAGCAACAATTTTTTTAGTTTCATAAATCGATGAATATGAATATGCCTTATCTGTCAGTATCTGGATAATATGAATTAAAGTCATTTAAAAAATTAACACTTGTGATGTCGAGTCATTTAAAATACTTTGACATGCCTGTTGCCTGCTGCTGCGGGTTACCGTGGAAATAACCGCCGATTTGCTTATTTTTAACGGAAAATACTTCATAAATTATTCTATTTGTTCTCATTAAGGCTTCCAAATCTTTAATTTCGTTTCGAAACATTGTAGTGCAGGTTTAGATGTGTTATTGTGTGAACTAATGTTCTGTATTTGGTTGCGAAAGCTGGATCGCTAACGACAGAATAAAATCAAGAACCCGTAGGAACGGAAGTTGTGGACATAACTGGACAGAATCTACGCGGTACATACATATAACACTAAAAATAATTTCCATCACAACCAAGATAACTGAGATGGTGCGGTTAACATGGAAAGCGTTAAGCCAGCAAAGATTATTTGGCAAGCAAGGATATCGGTAAGAAGATCTAGAGAGAAACCATTAAAATCTTGGGACGTTCGTATAGAGGAGCGGTTGACCAAACGAGGACTAACAAGATCATTCAAGATTTATCAGAAAATTTGTTGAAGTGAACATCAAAAGACAATTTAAATCTCGAGAAAATATAAAGGTTTTGTGCAGAAGAGCGTCACTGTTCACTTTACTCCAGAACCGATAAAAGAATATTTAACTAAAGATGTTACTACAGATGACAAAGGCAGGTGAAATTATTACTTTTTTGCAGCGACTAAGCAGACTCGTGTTTTGTGGACTCTCGAGGAAATCAGTAGACGACACGAACCCCTTCTTATGGGACGAATAGACCCGAGTCTGTCTAATCGCTGCAAAAGCGTAGTAACAACACATCTCCAGCAATTACTTATTATATTTACGTTAGAAGCATCGAATCTAAATTATTTAAAACCTTGTTAGCTGTTGTCCACCGTTATTGACCAATTCTAAGATTTCATTATCCTTAGCATGAGTAACCTTGTTTCGGATAAACAACTTTTAAACCATTAGCTACGCCACGTATTTCATGGTTCACGATCAAACCATTTCATTAAATTAATTAATGAATCCAAGAATACCTCACTTTAAATCGCTTACTATACGGTTACGCAAACAACACAAGAAAAAACCTTTTGAACGCTAATCCTGTCAGTCTTTGTGTCAAGTTTGAGAATGTTTAGATCAACCAGAAGAGAATTAAAACATTTCACGCTACTAGCTCTCTATTTTTACCACAATTACCTTGTCAGATGATAGTCGGTTCATCGTTAAATGGGCAACATGAATAAACTGTTATTATTATCTCTCCGTAGTAATTTCTATGTAGTCTGTGGAACTCTGAAAATAAGAGGGGAACCTTCAGAAAAGTTTGTTTTTGTATGAAATGAGAGTGTTTTATTTACACTCGTGTAATTTTCGATTACGCGCAGAGTTCTTTATTCGAAACGATATCGTAGCATTCAGAATTCGCGTTGTATACAAAATTTCCAGTTGTATTGTATGATCTGTTTGGTATTGCAACTGTACGCTTACTTTATATTTTTTAAAAAACTACATTTATTTTTTTATAAAAGAAAACCTTTCAAAAAAGATTAAAATTAATGTCACTTGAAATGAGGTTTCTAGCTCGTGTAAAATCTAGTCTGAAACAAAACAATCAGTATCGTGCGATTGAATATATTTAAAGGTTAGCTATATTGTTAAAATATAATCATTTGCAATGCAGACAATCGCCAAATGTACATATGATGTTACACTACTCTACGTTAAAATAAATCTTTTTTTCATATCTTACTACCTGGGTAGAACACAAATATTGGACCAATATTGCTTCAGTACATATATTTTTCACAAAACTTGTGATACATATCTGTTATTAAATTAAAGCAGTTATAATCGATTCTTGAATTAGTTACTGCAGTAGCGAGTTATTAGTCAATATAAAATTTTATAATAATATTACAGATACAGAGTAAGTACATGATAAAGGATTATGTTATTCATTATTTTTTAAACATTATGCAACAATTAGACTCAATTTCATAGAGCTTCCTCGGGACTGCTCAAGATGCGAAGAATTCTTCGTACGGCAGCGACGCATCATGCAGTAGCCCAGAGGAAGCTCCACGAAATTAAGACCGAAACGTCGGCGTTCTTATGCAATTACGACGCGGTTTCATCTCGGAAAGCCAAATTCTTTAAATAAAAGCAACGACCGCGGAAGTCTACAATAACACATACAATTAGACGCGATATTGACTTAATATAAGAAAGAATAAATGACAATGCTGTATTAACGTAGATATGTTATAAAAATAAGTACAGGGTTCTAGAGAATTGAGTCAATATATTCGCCATTCTTATTTCAAAGGATTTCCTGCATCACTCTTAAAGCGATAGTAATCGTAAAAATACTTTGCAAATGAAAGAACAGCTCAATAAATTGATGTATCTTAACTCTGCAATCGTGAAATAAATAAATTGAACTTTTAAAATCTGTAATATTTGAAATACAATTTTCCTACTTTTCTTCGTAATCTATATGGCAGCAGAATGCGTTGCCTACGACTGAAGATATTTGGCTAAATTTAAAAAATCAGACGAACGGGTACAACTTTAAATATACGCAAATGCATCGACTTACATTATATAATGTTTACCTATTCATAACTTCCTTTTAATGTAGCCAACAGGATTATCCTCATATGCATATTGATTCTAATTATCTATTTTTTGTATATATCCACATTGCAAATAAACTCCACATAGTGTTGCCTATTACCAGCAGCAATAAGCGATAACACAAAGAAGAATCGTTGAAATATTTACTTAAAAGTCTCAGGAATTGAATCTAAAAGATTAAATGTAACTTTGATCTTTACATATATAAAAATTAACAAACAGCAAATACAACTCAGTCGTGGAGATCATTTAATAATAATAATAACAGATACTTTATTGCCAAGATAACCGTTCGTAATAAAATAAAAAAAAGCTAAAACTAACAAAATTTATGTTTGGAACAATCGGAATAAATTGCTTATATTAGCCTTGAAAATATAACTTGAAAATAAAGAATATGAATATGGATATAAAGATATATAATCATTTAAATATGCTCAGCATAGGAAAGTGTTAGGAATAGAACAAGTAAGAATTAGTATGTACACTTGAAGTCGACTATTAAACGCATTTTTTACATATTACATTTAAAGACATTAACACATGACGCTTATAAAGTAGCATCTGCAACTGCATTGTACGTTATATAACAATTAATGTTTAAGAAATGTGAAAAAGAGGATGATCTTTTATGTCCTTCAAACTTCGTAGTAACTTTATCAATATCGGCCATAAACCTTATACTCTGTTACACTTTATAACATGTTAAGTGCTCCTCTATTTTTCATTTTTAACCAACCATTTCTTAACAAACATCTCTTAACATGTAACAGTGACAGTATCAAAGCTTCACGTAGTTTAATTTCAACATTAACAAGCAAAGTTGTTTCGTGAATATATAGCTTTTTTAGACTCATGTATGTATATATGAAGGTTTTCTAAAAATAAAAAAGCCTAACACTGAAACGAGGCCCTTTGTCTCATTATCTCTTTGTAAGTCTATACACTTATCTCAGCGATGTTCTCACCTCCTGTTCTGCAAAATAGCCGTTTACGAATATGTCGGCCTCTTTGTTCGATGAGAATTCCTGTTCTTTGACCGAAATTCGGGTCAGATCTGGTAAATAAAGTAGTTGGTCTATCAATTCGAGCTCAAATTCGTGAATTTTAGAAGAAATAGATTAACTTCAAAATTCTACTTTAAACAATTATCAGAAGGGATACCAACACATCACATGCATTATAAACATGAATACAACGGTATTTACAAAAATAACGACATAACTTCATCAAACGTTTAAATCAACATTGTTGCAGAAAGGTATGCAGTATGACCAAACCATTTAAGTATACTGTCGCCCGTCCTATGTAGATTTGCATATTTATAGTATTTTGTCATATCTATTTACTACAAACTAATGTTGCAGATGTCATAGCATTCTATATAAATTGAAGGTTACATGTGCGTTGCAGCACTAATTTCTGAATTTTTCATACAATACTTATCGCTTAATTAATCTTGCACATATGCATTTATGAAAGTATCACATTCATTTTTTTTTTCACAAAGAACGTTCTTAATCTACATAATTAATTTAGATCGCTTATGACATCAAGAATCAGGAAGCTGTGCCTTCCGATTGCTCGTGTTGTGTTATATGTAATTTAGTGAATTCTTCTGGTTTATAAATCTAATTTGGGATATGTTGGCTATGTGGTTTGAATTTGAGACGGCTTCAGACTACGTCTACTTCGCACTAATAGCTTGGAAGGAAGATGGTTTTATCGCATTGCATTTATTGTATGTTGTGCAATTTAATAAATTCTTCTGCTTTATACGTTTAGCGTAAGACGTGCGATTCTACGCGAATTGAATATGTGATGAAAATCAATACTAGTTCAGATTGCGCTTCCGCTATCCAGGAAATCGTCTTATTAAATTTATTCCGGACAATTTGAAGATGCTGGGGCATTTGTAGCCGGGGCTTTAATATCATTATTAAATTATGATTTTCTATATTATGTTGCAAAATGTAAAGTATTTTTCTGTTTGATAGAGTTCATGTTCTTGTTTACAGCTTTTTATTTGATGCATGTTCAATCTATACCGTAAGCTCAGATAAAAATTATATACATTATACAATGAAAAATACAATAGTTATACATTTTTTTTACAAATCCTAGATAACAAGATAAATATAACGTGAAGACGAACGCAGTTTATAAGGACTTATATTCGTCCTAAGTCCCTACCATCAGATATTGGTTTAAGGAACTCAAGCGTGACCGAATGTAATTTAATGAGGAGCGGTCAGGTATTCCCATTGATGTGACTATGCATTAACAGACCGCCGGGTGAGATTAGAGAGATTGCTAATATAGTAAACGTCTCAATTCAACGCGTGCGAATTACCGCTCGCAAAAAAATCGAGTACGAGGAAGCTATCAGTGAGATGTGTCTGCTGGCGGTTGATCAAAAACGAAATCGCATGATAACTTCAAAACAATGTTTGGACATATTTAGACGCAATATGAGCGAGTTCCTGCGGCGGTTGGTGACTATCGATGAGACATATATTACTATACATCAAGAACCATTAGCCAGCCTGGCGAAATGGGAGCCCAGCGAACGCTTTTTTTTCGAACGATTCGATGCTGAACTCAAAACGACCCTATCTAATGACGAAAAAGGCTCACCAAAGAGCAAAGCGGTTTGGTGGCTCGTTCACTCAGTTTCCCAAAATTTAGAAGTACCTAATTGATAAATTTATTGCCGGCCAACGTAATTAGTCAATAAATACACAATTAAAATATTAATCAAGTAAAATTCTAGCTACTATCCTTTTCGTATATATCTAAATAAATAAATGGTTCAAGTAATTACAAAATTCATCAACAAGACCTTATGCAATATTTTAACTAATTGAGAAATACAATATTTACAGATTGCTTTCTTATTACTACAATTGCTCTATACACAGACGTCAGCATGATATATCTCTTCCCCTTCAGCATTTTATAGTAACATAGTTATTAAAATTAATCTTGGAATATAAAGTAAATATGTGCCTCGTATCTAATAAATCTATTTTTAAAAAGAGATCAAATACCAAAAAGCCAATGTACCTTATTACAAACAAATCCAACGCCGAAATTCCCGGAAATGCATGAGGCGCATTAATTAATAAATATCTAAGGAAAAATCTGCTTCATGTTCTCGTCGCGAAGAACCAGTTTTGGAAACACTTTCCGTCCAAGACGACGTAGAAGATAAATATTTTCTCGATATAGTACCGTTTAGGTTTCGTTACTTTTTATCATACATCCACATAAAATTAAAGAAGCGAAAGTAATAATTCGATCTGTCTGGTCGATTACTACAGTTCCATTTCAAGGTAGACATGAACCGTAAATATCAATTATAAAATCAGGCAAAGCTCTCGTGCGGTCTCGGAACGTTGGTCTAAACCAGTTTATTGGCATCCAATCGCTGGTAAATCTTTTACGTCATATTAATTAAATGCAGATTAAGAAATCGGAGTTACGTAACTTTCTGAGAAGATGTTGGTTTCGTTCTACCGTTCATTAAAATTTTGTGGCTAGTTTAAATTGCAGGGATTTTTTTATAACCAACTAAAACAATTAGAAACGACATTATTAAAACCGTACATCAGAAGCAACATTTATTATCGATTTACATAAATTAAGGGTAAATATATACGTATTTGGAAAATTTGGAATAATAGTCAATTATTATAAATACTTTAGTAAGTACTACTTGGCAGGCCTTGCTCTTAAAAATATATCGGCTGACTACCAAGTTCATAATACAAAAAATATATTCGCTACATGTAAAATTACTCAATACCTCATCAACATTATAATCATTATCAACATTATAATATATTATCTTGCCAACATCAATATATGCTCACAATTATCGTTTACATATGTATATAATAACTACGACATCGTACAATTACGTTTAATACCCATTTCTTCCGACATACCAAGTTTTTCTTTAATATATCATTTTTGGAAAGATAAAACTACCATTGTAGACCGTTAGGCGAAAAGGTAATGTAATAACAAAGATAACGTTATCTGAACAATATTATTAATTTATTATTATTCGATTAACTAACTTAAGTATGCTAAATTCGAGATATAACTACATATTTTCATATGATTCTTTTGATGTAAATTCTCCTCTAATACCTTTTAACTTCTTTTATTTATTTTCTATTATTATTATCTCTCATATTTTCTTTGAGATGCTCATAACAAGTTTTTAAATCAACATAATTCTTTCAATATTGCATAAAATTGAATTTCTAGACATGTGTAGACATGTCAACACTTTTTTCTATCTCTCCATTTTAGTTATTCCTTCTCACATAAATTCCAATCCATATAGATACTTTTTGTACGATAATTACTTCCCAGGTTATAGATGACATTGTGGATTTTCACTGCGGAATTCCATATGATTTGCATGGTGCATAAATTTTTTGTTTTTTTACCAAAAATATTCTCAAAATATAAATTATTGAAAATAACTTATAACTTTGATTATCCCCCACAAAGTAAAATTAATGGAACCTTAAAAAAGAAAACTGATAGTATATGTTATCAGAATACCAAAATTCGAATAATAATTAAAAATGATTTGAATTGTACAAATTTTAAATGGAATATTGATATTTAATGATCATTCAAATTAATTTAATAATAATGATCAATTAAGATACAAGTACATGCACTTCATCTCGATATTCTACTATAATACATTACGTTGATATTGATAGATTTAATATTTCACTTCCTTCACTTAAAAACCTGTTACATAAGATAAGTTTAAAGGAAGCCGTTAGTTTGTTTTTGTGTTATCATATAACTGACAACTGTTTATACTTCCTGTAATATAATTATTTTTTTGTTATTCTATATTAAGCAGTTTAGCTGCTGCTGTATATAGTACTATTTCATATAATCCTTTTTCTTGAAAGGTTTACTTGCAAGTCAACGAGGTTTTTGTAAACTTTTTTTAATTAATAAAACAGCTTTTCGAAGCTAAATAAATGTAATTAATTGTATGTATTTGATGCTTGCTCCAAGAAAACCAGAAATAAAATTGATTATTTTTGCAATAGTCTAAATACTTGATCAATTACAGATAACTTTGAAAACTTCTTCACCCTATAATTTAGAACATTACTTTGTATATTATTTTAATGTATTATTTTGATAACTTACTTTTTCTTTTCCTGTCGTATTATTTGTGAAATACTTTAACATCATGTATTGACATTAGAAAGTGTAAACTATTATTAATTGTTTAATTATAAATAGAGAGGACAAAGGCGGATGAAATTATTACTGAAATTATTCTAGCGAGTCTGTCTAGAGACTAGACAGACTCGTGTTTTGTCGACTCTCAGGCACATCAGTAGGCAATACGAATCCGTTCTTATGAGGCGAATAGACACGAGTCCATCTAGTCGGTGCAAAAAAGAAATAATTCCACCTGCCTTTGTCATCGCTAATTATAAATATAAATAAAATTACGAATAAGGAACAGTTCTTAGATTAGTTTTAGTTTCACGTTCGTTATTAACCGGTACACTATTACTTCCACTTATTGTTAGTAATATTTAACGCTTCGTGAACTATTGAAGGATGTCTATAAGCTTGCGTAACACCGTCCCATTCACCTGAGGCTGCAGACCATAGAAAGATCTCTTTTGTCTCGAAACTTCATCATCAAGTAAAACGAACTAAAAATATTAAAATCTAGGTCTTGTATACGTGAAACTTATATATATATATATATATATATATATATATATATATAATATATATATATATATATATATATATATATATATACGTATATATATATAAAAAGTATATGAATGTTTTTATTTTAGCCTTGTTACTCTTATTCTTTTTTTTTTTTTCGTGAGGTTAATATAAAATTAACCTCACGAAAAGTCTCCAATCCGAAACATAACGTTTTATGCTTTGCATGTGTTTGGATTCTCCTTCTTTATAGTTGTTACATCAATATTTTCCTCGGATATTTTTAGTTACCTTTTAGAAACATACCCAGTGCTAAGAACCAGACGAAATATTTGTTATATGAAGTTGAGTACATGTACTCAAGATTACGACATTAAATGCTAGAATTTAATGGCTTACTCTCTCATACCAGCAATCTATCGTCCCAGTTATATGTGCAACTTAGGGAGCGCTTCCGTTGAATTATTAAGAAAAACGTTTTGAATGGAGAAATGTTTGTAGTTACGTGTTCCGGTTCTTAATGGCGGCTTATTCGTTATTAAAATGGGAACGGGCGCTGGAAACGATGATTTTGAACCTGCCGCTGACATAAGAATGAAGCAACCGAACCAGATGTTCGTACAATGAGATAAGAAAACAAAAAGAGGTTTTTCCATTTTCGGACGTAGCATTTGCGATTTCATATCGGCTCTTATTGATATACAGTTGCTTAATGCATACGGACATACGTAGCGTATGAATGGAGTAATCGAACGAGTTTCGATGTTTAAAACATTTCAATGTAAAGTGAAACACAAAAGAAGTAATCTTTAGATTTTGATAAAATCGGTACACGCTAGAAGACATATTATTGTTATTCAACCTCGTTCGTCTATTCATGAATAAAATAAACAGAATTGTTTCTTCTTTCGTCAAACATATGTCGGATTGCTATGTCATGTGTTCTCCTAAAATGGTAACTAGCCTGCTTATTTTATCTGGAAATTATTAGACTAAATAATTAGCGCCAAGATATACGAAAACTTTATTGAAGCGCTGATAATATTGTAAATCGAACAAAAAAACCTTTAATTGTTTATTGGGGCTTGCATTTTGTTTTTGTTTTTTGTGACATATTTACATTTAAGTGAATTACTGCGACGTAAGCAAACTAATTGCATTTAACGATACTGTAAAATCTTAAAGACCACAATACCAGTGATGCCAATTCCTGCAGAACTTTTCATCTTTCAAGGAAAACGTTATCGAAATTAAAAAAACGTTGGAAAGATGGAAACATCTGTAATTTGGTGCCTCCTTAACGTACTACTAATTTCGCTTCCTACCAAATGTAACACATTTTTTTCAAAATGCGGCAAAATCTACGTTTGTATTTTTCTCTACAAGTTCTTGCTATTGGATATTGATTGTAAAAGATTAATTATCAATAAACATTCTACAGACACACAGGAAGCTGTGACACCAATAGCTACGTTGATGTTTTGTACAAATAAGGAATAGTAGTACATTGTTTGCTAATTTTTACATCTAAACCTATAAATCGTGACTACTTCTGCTTATCGGTTGAATTTATGGGTTTCTACTAACTTCCTGAATGAAAAACTGCCCAGATTGCTACAAACTCTGAATATGTAGTAGTAATAAGATTGGCTTATTTATTTAAGGCGGCGGTATCTATACAGAAAATTTTCATTCGAAGCAGTTTTTTGTACATTTGAAATATCTCAAGATATGAAACGATATAATGAGAGTTATGGATACTTGATTATGACTCTTCACAGTTTGGCCATACGTAACATTTATAATTTTCAGTAATTACGTGATTGCGAAATAACTTATATAATATAGTAACAGTAGCTTTGTTTAGAAGGACTGAAATCACTTGAGCTGTGCTCTTCCTGGTCTACCATTCATTCATTAGACAACATTGTAAACTGCAGCAACGTTATAAAGAAAAAGATCCCGCATTACTGCATATATCAGTTCCAAAAGGAGGTAATATAATTAAAGCAAAAAACAGGCGAAATGTAAAGTTCTTCGTGATTTCATCTTTAACCATGCTTCCAGTTGTGGATAGCCCTATTTTAGAAGAATGCATTCGATTTTTGTGCAGGCGAAGCATTTGCGAACAATAATTACGAATTAAATAAATCAATCATCTCCTTTGAAAAATTGCACCACCGTCAGAATGGCTTCGTTGAGGCTTATTTTCATAAATAAAAATGGAAGATTAAGAAAAAAACATGTATGTAGTCAAAAACTTCTAAAACGAATACGTTATCAATTTAATTTGTGGTCGTTCGCTTATTGTCGATTGGTGTACGTAGTCCGTAATCACGAAACAAAAAATTATTGGGCATTTAGATTTTAATATCAAACTTACTTTAACAAAGGTTCTGGATATTATACTCGCGAAAAACTAGAACTTAGAATTTAATATTACAGCCACACACATTAATTACTCGATGGCAACGGACATTTACTTACTTTACTTACCGTTTGTTGTTCTAAATTAATGTTTGCAAATCAATAATATTTATTACGAAGAAATTATGTATCTGAAAAATTATTAAATTTTTAATATTTCGAGTTTTTACCAACTCACCAAATCGGTCTTAAAATCACCAGTACTGGTGAAATTTGATCAGACCTACCAGTACTGCAGCTTGCCCACGCCAACGTAAGGAGATTATAGTGGCTTTCGCTTATTTTCCTGATTATAAAGCAAAATCAAAGAGAAAATGTATCGACATTATAAAAACGAGTAAAATTTAGAACAATTTGGACTAAATTATAAACGTTTGATTGCATATAATGCAGTATTTTATAAACTCTTAATATAATCTAGCCATGTTTGAAGTACATGTATGTATTACACCGTCAGAAAATAAATTAGATTCTAACATATTTATGGCTTCGCGGTGCGGTGATTTCCAGCATTTTGAATGTAAACGGCGTAATGTTTATTTATGGATATCACTTCTGAGGTTAAGGCTAAGGTTATATAAATATGAGAATTACTTCTATGCTGCAAAAAGCAAATAAATGATCTATTTGTTTACTAACAGCTTTGCAAAATCGATCAACGTTTCCGTTTAACGAGTATTATTTTAAAAATTCATAATGCCCTTGGATTTAACGATTCTTAATCCACAATTTTAACGCGTAGATACTCGAGACTTTATTTCGCTTTCTTGAAGCACAATATGGATGTTTTGAAAAGGTGGTCTTCCTTTGGTGTTTTAAAATGAACGTTAAGTAATATTCACAGGCCATTATTTCATTTCATTCTAATTAAATATAATGTTATTGGTAATTAATTCCATTCAAATACAACTGATGGCAGATAATTTAAATTTAACCACGGCTAACAGCCGTATTCACAGCATAAAATCCTGATAAATTGTTTCGATTTTTCTTCTGTAAATACCATAATTACTTTAACTGAACCACCAACATATATATATATGTATGTATTGTACGTCATATGAGACCTAAGATTTGGATTCAAAAACAAATTACGGCAAATATCAGTTCGTCCATAGTATTGTCCAAAGAATTGCGTAAAATTTCAATTCTGACTTGAAAAACAATCTTGTTTGTACGCATGTATATGCGTTCCTAGTTCGAATATTTTAATCAATTCACTGATTTATATTCCGATTCTGCTATTTTGACCACCAATAGGGAAGTGACTGCTCTATATATTGTTGGCTTTCATTCTTTTAACAATCTTTAAGGAAATACTATAGATAAACGCTGTTTGTCCATGCCATGTTTATATGCAATAACTTGTAGGAGGAAGCAAATCCGAAAAAATGTTCCCTCACCTACGAACTTCCGCAACCTTGTTATTTATCGCCCATGGAGAAAATGAGAAAATATACAATGATTTTCAGAACTCTGCCGACAAACTCAATCAGGGACTAATCTATGCTAGAAAATTCGTTTAATGTTTTTTTTTTTTTATTAATATGCGGTTAAACACGCTTCGGATCCGAGATATTCGCTAATATAGGTTGTCAAAAACATAATCCAAAAAGAACAAGTAATAAAAGTAAATATTTACGGAATGAGCGTACCAGACATAAAACATTTAATTAGGCTACGTTATAAAAAGGGCTCAAAATGTGCGTACACGTTCGAACACTGCAGGCATATTTACAAGAATTGATTATACGCAGCAATAATTCGGCTTCTGTTTTTGTTCCCAACGCAACAGATCTTTGATTTTTTAAAATGTTGCTGCTAACGCAAATGTTCGACCTCAACATTCTGTAGATAGTTCTGAAACACCCTTATAAATGGTGATATTAAATATAATGGTGTTAAGCCTAACTTTAATCGATAGTTGCATAAGATAAATAGAAATTATGTCTATTCTTCTATTGCAGTATAGACTATCGAACATGCAACGCTGTCCATACATTCATGAGATGAAGGAGCGTCTTCTAGGGGAACAAATACCGATGGAAATGATGCCTAAGAAAATACCCGACCCACCGCCTTTAATAATGGACCAACAACCAGTAGCGACTGTAGTAAAAGTAAGTTTCAAGCAAGCATAAACATAATAATTACCTGTTGGTTCTAAATATTTTTTTTCTAAATTATATTAAATATCTTTCAAGAACAGAAACTTGCAGCATAGCCAGTGCATAAGTAGGCTACAATTTCTTGTGCAATATTTAATATAAAGTAATTTAGAACCTGCTCTATCTCTTTGCAAATTCTACGCGTAAAATAAGCGAAGAAAACGTTTTATATTTGTTGGCAGGTTTCAATTGTTTGGTTAGAGAAAGTATTCATTGTAACGTTAAAATGGTTTTATATATGTTAAGCTCAAACGTCGAAAACGCTCATTGCGAAAAAATCGATCAGAACCCGTTGTAGTCTTTTAAAACGTGTTGTGATATCTCTCAATAACCGTATATCGTAGGAACCATATTACGAACCTCGCTTTGTGGTCATTTCGAGATATTCACAACGCATTCTGGTTGTTTATGCAATTGCTATAGCAGAAATTTCGCCTTAGAGATTATGTCGATCTTTTCACTCAATGCGCCTTTCCGATCTTAATGAATCTCGATGAATTTATCGAGGAAGGATATAAGTACAACTTTAATTCAATAACATTTATAATTTCGTTAGCTAATAGTTGCGGTAATAGCAGACAAATTTTCATAATTTTAAAGTTTTAGTAGAAAAATGGTGAATGGTAATGGTAAGTTATTGGACTTCTATCAAATTTACAATCACCAATAATAGTTGTTCGCATATTCCGAAGCAACATTTCTGTAATAAAATTTTTCTGCATTGTTAATGAATTTTATTAATAATTTGGATTAGAAACAACTGCCTCCCGTAAAACTTGATCGCATATCTAATTTTAAAATAAGCGTAAAATGGATCGAAACAAGTATAATATAGAGGAATATAGCGTTTCCTATTTACTAAATCTAGCCTTTCGACTACACTCGATATCCGGAAAAACACATGCGGCGTCGTTTATATTAGCTCGAAGTGTTTATGGAATCGCGTCCGCGATCAAAATACTCGCGTAGTGAGTCAAGCGAACAAACTGCACATTACCATCCGCTTTTTATTTATAATAAATTTTCACGCGGTCCTGCGCTTTGTTACTGAAACGATCTGTGCGATTTTCAGCTAAATTCGGACGGATATGGTTCACACACGTCCCCAACGCATCACCGCACTGATCGGACGCCACTGATGCCCAGATCATCCACGAGCGACCTGGACAGTACTGATAGAAATAAGCATCCCAAAAATGCAAAGTAAGTAACGTATTTTATTTCCATTTTGCATAGTGATTACAAGAAGTTGTCGATTTCCTAGATGAATGTCTTAATGAATATAAACATCAAGATTCCAAGACGAAACTATTTAACTATGATGAACATCAACGTTCAAATATACGTTATAATAGAATATATCTGCATTTATGATCCAGTATAAACAATAAACTGAAAGTATAGCTTCTTTTAATGTGAATATTTAAATGCCTTGGCTGTTGGCAACGAAACAAAATCGTAAAACCATTGTATATCTTAAATAAAATCAAAAATAACTGCTTTAAACAAATTACTGTAGTATTGAGAATAGAACGTAGAGTAAACTGAAATGGAAATAAATGTTTTTTGGTATAACGAGGGCGTTGAGAAGATCGAAATTCAAGATTAGAAAAAATCCGTGCATTTCTTCCTTTCAACGATGTTTTTCCGTTGTTTATTTTCTTCGGCGTTTCGCTGTTTTAATATTTATGCTGCAAGAATTTATGCAACACGAAATAAACTTCTAGGGTATTTAAAATATTCACAATTGAAACCAAAAAGATTTTCAACGAACGTACCCGCTACATCTTTGTCATCTAATAGAATTTTATGTATCTGAATTCGTTTCATTCTTTTACAACGAAACAAACCAAAGCTGGGCCAAATTTAATTTAACAGAACAACTTCTAGTTAACATTCAATTACATATCAATCAATGTTATTAATTTTGTTACAACGTACATGTATTTATTTATTTAATCTTCTATTTTAATGATATAGATCGTAAGGAGTGCATTTTCAATTATAGAAATCCTTTCTAAAATGTAATGACGTATGATCGATATTCTAAAAACACATAACACATACGTAAAGCTCCAGCATTTCCAAACGCAAAAGAAATCTGAGATAATTACATTCACATCAAGTTAGTTTTGAAAGTTTGTATAAATTACCTTTATCATCAAGAAGATTTCATCTGGCGCATTTAGTACAAATTTAAATATTTTTTCCTATGAAAGAGTTTTGAACTTTTTTGGAAAACGGCATCTTCATTTTTATTTAAAAAAGCCTTATTCACTAATTTTTTAATTTTTGCTGAAAGGATTACTTTAGGTAATACTATTAATGCTATGATTGTTAATTGAAATTCAACATTTTTATCCTTAAAAGTTAGATGTGAGAAAATCATTATGTTGTCAATTCATGCTCTCATTCCATATATTACATCGAACTTTGAAGTTAAACCACAATTAAATTAAATCATGTAGTACCTTCGAGTATAGTGAGCCCTTCATTGGCGAAGTTACCAACTTTAGAATTAGATTCTGGATTTCATCAACCGCAATACCGAATGTAATTGCTACGTTGAGAGAATTCATGAATTTCCAAAGTGTTTGTTGCAAAAGAATTAATTAACTTGCGATGTGGGTTACCCCAACCAATCAAAAGTATGTTATGCACTGCTAAGTAGCTTTGAATACCTACTACTGAAAATTATTCATGTACGTCTTCATTAAAATTATTTAGTAAAATAGTGAAGCATTTAAATACTCGAATATTGATTATAACATAAGTTTTCAGAGGGTTGAAATGACAGTATCAATTTTAATATTGCATCAGTTTTGTTTCTGCAAAGTTTGCGCTTGGGAGGTAAATGCAAAGAAACAATAATAAATAATAAATAATAAAAGGAAAATATCATTGTACTGAAGCTTCTTCGACGAATTGTAGGAATGCTAGAATTAATATTTTATTTATTTCCATAAACCTGGTTACTAGTTACAACAACAAAATCTGTACTTTGTTTAAAGTAGAAACGCATATTTGTATCTTGTTCATATAATCTGTTTTCAAAAATATATCTTTACCCCAATCGATGGAAAATTAAAAATATCTTAACTTCTGTCAATTACAACAAAATGAGGGAAACTTATTTTTAGCTATACAATGTTTATCTTCACTTTGAGTCCTTCTTTATCTCGATATGTACAGTTGTACACCTGTAAAAGAGCATTGTTATACACTCCATCGTACGCCCACGTTGAAAGTAATATCCCCCAATTGAACACAAATGAATATATGACATTTTGATGTGAAGATTTCAGCGTGCTTACTAGTGACAAAAGATATGTGTGAACATACAATACAGCTAAATATAAACTGTCTATTTATGTTACCTTGTTACTTGTTTTACTTGTGGAGGTATTGGTTTTCTAACAAAGTTATTGTTTAATTAAAACTTCTAATTCCTGTATTTAAGTCGAACTACTTGCAATAAATTATCGTAGACTTCAGTGGATAATACCAACTTTGAAAGTTAGAAAAGTTAACAGCATGTCTATATTTGCTTCCTTTTGAAATAGCGATACAATCGAAACTTCGTACATTTATTTCTCACAAATAGGATCAGTAATCGACATATTTCCTACGAAAACTTTTGCAAGACTACAAGGCATACCATAAATATCTTGAGAGCTTAGATCATTGTTTAACATGGGAAAACATGGAATTGCTAATGTAATTTACTTCGCAATATTTTTCATGTTGCGACGGGTTAATCTAGCTTGTTCTCCTAAAGTTTTATAATCAAGGACAGCGATTACATATATTACTAAACAGAGATGAAAATTAAATGACGTATAGAACGTAGAATGGTAAGGAAATAATAATAATAAACATTATTATTATTATTAGTTCAATAATACAAACGTTCGAGACGAAGTATTCTGCTCTAAATATTGAAAAATTATCCTTTCACGTATTACTTACTTAAATCTTCTAAGTATTGTAATAGCAATAGTAAAGACAATGCAGTCGTGAGCATATTGAAGCACTTGCTGTGAAACGCTGATTGCTTAATTCGGAGAATAGAATCGTAGGTACTTACTATGAAATGAAATTATTTCAGGAAATTTGATCTGTAAACACTAGTAAATGCGCTACCATTACATTATCAACGTACGTACCCATCGTTTTTGGACCGCTTCCAAGGAAACAAATACATTTACATAACTACGGTAAATTGTCACAATGAAACTAAAACTTTTGCTATTTCTTTGTATAAAACGGAAATTTGAAGAATTCTGAAGTGATTTTTTTAATTTGTATACAACTTTGTTGTATCTAAGGCAATGTTTGAATTTATTATGTTTCATTTGAAAAATCCACTTTTGCCGCTATGAAATTAATCTCATAATGGGGAACCTTGTTCTATATTTTATAGATCTCTAGAGCGTATTGTTACGTATATACATCCAAAACAATTCCAATAAATGTAGAAATTGGGAACGTCATGATTTCTAATACGTAAAGGAAATGCATAAGAACTAGTTAGAGAACATATAAAAGTTTCAAATAATAACATAGGCTTCCACGGCCAGAGTCAAGTCAAACTAAACGTGCTCCGGATTTGCACCATTTATATTCTTCAGGAGAGGGAAAGGTAGTAAGTTATAGTCAGCGCGTTAACTGAACGTGTAAATAACCCCAGAGACATAACTAACTGAGCGGAAAGCATTTGATCACGGTAAGTCAGCATGTTAACTCCGCCAAAGGCTGAAATCAACTGCTGCAGTTGATTTTGGCCTTTGGTTTTTAATTTTCTTTAATTTTTTAATTTCCAACAACAGATATTTGCAAACAGTGGTAGTATTTTTTGGTAGTCATATATTTTCATTGAATTTCAGCAATAATAGGTACTTACGTGCTTTTGAAATTGTAACTGTGGTATGTTTTTTCTTTAACCAATCGCAAGCAGTCAAAATGTTTGTATTATTAGGCACACAAGCAGTTTGTAGTCAGTTGTTTGTAAGAGGATTTGAGCAAGGGAAAAGGAATGTGGAAGAGGAACACTTGCTACAATGGCGCACGGCACTTAAAAGGTCTTTAAAATTTTTAAAAGAACTTGTAATTTTTGTTTAACTATATCTAGAATTTAATGTAGGATTTAATGCTCGTTTCGTCATTGTCCGCTCATCTCATTAAAATCTATAATTTTCACCAAAATAGTATTTTTGCTTGTTATTTTTATTATTTTTTTTCTAATTTATTTATTAGAAATGGATGTTGTTGATTAGTTCTTCTGTTGCCTGTATTGATTATGACGTCGTTGTTAAATATAGGTAAAGAGAACAGAAAACAATCAAACTTGTCTCGAAGATGCTTGAAAATACCAAAGTTCTTGTTACTACAAATAAGGGCAAAATTTTTTAACGTTAGGGAAATGAGAAAACATTTTTCTACAACTGTGTTTCAGTCATATACATTTTGATTGGCTACCTATTGTGTAAAAACCAACAATAATGCTCAATGTGTCAATTGGTGTAAGCAAATGCTGAAAAAATTCGACAAAAACTTCAACAACATCATGAAAGGTGATGAAACTTGGATGTATTCGTACGACCCGGAAAGTAAAGAACAATCAGTTCTTTGTGTGTTCCCAGATAAATCGAATCTAACGAAATCACGAAACACCGACAAAATTTATGCTTGTTTCTTTCATTGTACTAGATATATTGCAGACTTGCTTTGGAGGATCGAAGAACAATGGTTGTAAATAACATACAGTAATTTGATGCTGATTCGATACAACCAGAAAGAGCAATCGACCACTTCACACCATTCACCACGTCAAACAATTGATTATTTGAAAGAGAAAAACTTTAAATCGATGCCTCATTGCCTGTTTTACCGATTTATTGCACAATAATTTCTCTTTGTTTCCGAATTTCAAACAAAAAACAACGATTTTTATCACCTCAAACTCTTGAAAAGCCATTTTTGGAGATGCCACCTTTAGAGTGGAAAATATTTGATCGATACGTCGTAGATATGAATATTTCGGTAGGTAAAACAATTTGTCAGAAATAAATGTTCTCTCATTATTTTGGTAAAAACTAACATAACCCTCTTATATTACAAATAGACAAACATTTCCTATTCTAAAAGAACACGATAAGGGTTTTGGAGTTTTCAAAAGTGACTAAATCCCGAAGCAAACAAGATATGAAGAAGTTTTCGGTCTTTTGAAGATACAACTCGCAAGATGAAAAAATTACGAACGCTTGAAGAATTAATATCATACATATTTATCCGATTTCCACACTAAATGTGCGACGATCACCATCTATTTCAATAGCACGTCAATTATCACATAAACTGACATCTCCTAATAAGACCCTGCGAAGATTGCTTATTTCCAAAATGTTCAAAATAATTAATGTACTGTTGAATATTCTAATTTTATTACAAAAATTATGCCAGATTTATAAACATATACGTTGTAAATTGAATTGTAAAACGAAAGTATAAACAGTTCTGACCTAAAGAATATGCTTATTAGATTACATAAAATCCGCACTGCCCACAATAACGCCCATTAATGTCCTATTTTTACAATCTGTAGATATTAAATGTTAAGTGTAATTGCAATTGTACAACAGCACCTGTTAAGAAATATCAAAAACCTTGATCTTTCACCTGCCTTTAAAGCTGGAGCAATTAACGTAAACATTATATGTTTAATTAAAGGTATTAGAAACATATAATATCTACCCATTGCTTATTATACCACGATAGTTAAAAACTTTACTCTTTTTCGAAAACGTATAGTTGGCTTAATTAATGATAATAAATAGTAATCTAGAAGATTCGGATTTCTTTGAATAATTTTTGACGGTTTGAAAATAATAACGATATTGTACAGATACCGCCGACAATTTCAAAATAAAATGCTAAATATTTTAATTATTTTCAAAAATACTTTTAATAATCGTGGGTCCAAAAACCATTGTAATTTATGATCCGTAATTTTGGAAAACATAATTGAAGTGGTACTCATCCAATTTGCTAGCAGCGACGCTCGCTCATAAGTAAACAACGAATCAATTACATCTCAGCTTGATTATCAATCAACCCTTCAACGTTTAAGGATCCATTCACATCGAAGAGAACCGAATTTACAGATAAAAATTTAGAGAAAAAAAAACCATTCCAACTGAAAACAGTGACTTTCTATAATGATTATATTATTAAGTAATGTCTAATGCAATAATTTCAATATTAAATAATAATAGCGGAGCAAATTTGTACAGTGTAATCGGATCCAAGCATTGGAGAGTGGAAATCGATCGAAGAATTGGATAGTAGATCCTGATCCTAGATTTGAAGACATTTAAACACAATGAATGTTGGAATTTAAGATACGGCTGTTAAGCAAACACTTAAATTAATTAACAAAATAATCATTAACTATTGTCGTAATAGATACTTGTTGTAATGTAATCAATTATTAGCAAACAAACTAAATGCAGTTCTTCAGCCCACTGAACAAGATGTTTTATTATTCGTTAATCAAATTTGGGGAGGATGTAAGAAGTGCTAAACTAATAGACCGATATATTTAGGATAAAATGTTTTAATGTCCAAGCTCTCTTAATAATTTAAATCTCAACCTACAGAAATGACTTAGGTAACGATTACCAAACAACAGTTTGCAAAGGTAAGCGATTGGCCTCAAATATCTTGTATCGGAAGATATAGCAATTGTTTCGCTGTAGAAACCACCTTGAACTTGTTATTAAACGAGCCGAGGTTATTAACAACACTCGCCAGTTGCAAATTCATTAGCTTACGTATACGTGTTTACTAGGACACTTATACTATATTGTTCGCAAAAGGAATCTTGTTTGCGCCGGTCCAAGAACTACGAGCTCTCGTTTTGATTGCCCATTCACCGACGTCAATAGCACTTCGTTTTCGCCGTTTTAGCGATAGTTAATCTCGGGCTTGAATTTATATAAATCAGTAGACCTTTCGTATACTTATTAATTCAGAATTCTTAATAAGCGGCAAACACATTGCGAGATTTGTATATTTATGAAGAAAATTACACTGAACGAAAAAAAGGCATAAAATAGCAATAGCAATGCCCAGAGAATAATTTTTTCAGTACTTAAATTATCTTTTCGCACTTTCTAAACACATTCTTACATTTTTTTTTTGCTAAATACGTTTATTATATCAATCATTACGTCAAATTTCTCATACGAAGCGTCAGGGCGTAGAAAAGCTTTCGAAAACTACTCACATTTACTCGGAAACGCGATTAATGGAGGAAGATGTAATTTGTCACTTTAAACACCAGCCGCACTCAGGTATTTTCAAACCCGTTAAGCAAATTTAATTGCACGCCTTGTTAAGCGGTGTATCGACCAAAATACGGAACTAAAGGTCGTACTAACAAATTGCAAACTATTTTAACACATCTAACGAAGTCGAAGAATTTGTATACAGAAATGGAGGAATTTCACGTTTTACTTCGTTTGGATGAAAGATCACGTACTGTTGATTCTGTCCACTTACCTTATAAATACAAATTGGAAATTGTGAATGTTGAATTTGTCGTATTAGATTTTGAATGGAATCCAATGTTTAACCAAATACAACCTCTGATTCTCATCGCGATTAATGAAGTTGAGATATTTCGTAGGTGTTCTAACAAACTAGGACACGAACTATTCTATTCACAATGTTGATCTTCGATTTTCCTCAAACGTTTTTGTCAGGTAAATTATCTTTCTCTGTTTTTTTTCCTGTAATTTCTCTGCTTAAATGTTTAACTAAAATTTGTTTCCCTTTGTTCCAAAGCATCCTTTATATGGTTATGCATCCTACTGATTTAATTATTCTGACTAGATTATTGTTAATTAGTTCTTCAATTTGATCTTAGATATTAGATCTACCTCCTTCTTCCTTCCTCGTTTCTTATTCTTCCTCCTTCTTTCCCTCTTCTTTATTTGTGAATATTTTATTTGAATTTGTAATCTCTTCTTCTAACAGACTTGAAATTATTGAACATCCAGGTAGAAAGTAATTATAAAAATAGTTTGATCAATCATTTGTTTTATAGGTACATACATCAATTTAAACAAGCTTCTGGTTAAATCGAAGTACCTATTACTAAATTATTGAAACATACATATACATTCTCTAGTAGAAGAATTGTAAGCTATGTATGTAAGGATTGCAGTTATACAGTGTAACGTCACAATTATGGCACTCTAATTAGCATATGATGAAACAAATTTTTTGATTATAAAGCTTGAGACATGCAAACCTTGTTTAAGATATGGTTCTCAATGATTTGGGGTTGGCAAGTATTGTTGACAAGACTGTTTTCAGAATCGTTAATTTCTTAGTGCAATGCATGCGAATGTGATTTTTTTTGCAGTCTATGTCTAATACTTTCGGGATTACCAAACAAGTATTTCCTCGTTTTACTTAATTGATAAAAGTAGTGAAATCGAAATTTAATCCGCAAAATAAATATAACAACTTGACAAAGATATAACTGACACACCGATAGATGCAATCTACATGCATGTGTAATAAAAAAAGTAATACCGTTCCGACACGTTCGAGTAAACATGTACTACAGTAGTTTTTATATTGCGCTATAGTACATCAGTTCTATAATTAGAAAACGTTGTTAAGGTTACCTCAGATGACGTAAAGTAATTAAGAATATTCGATGTTTTGAAACATCTTTGCTGTTATGTATCTATAAAGATATATAACAGCAAATTTTCTTTGCAATATTTTCTCAAAGACGTATCAAAATATTTGTGGATACTATCTTTTGCTCTATTTGTTCTAATTATAGAAATATTTATTGCTGGAACAACACGCAGAGGAATGACAACAGCATCTGAGACAAACAATTAAAATTTGCCAAACAGTAATGAAAGAAATTCATTCTCACAGCCCCTATCTAAGTGTGCATAATTTATTAAACAGGTCCACGTATCCTAAAAGAAATATGGTAAATTTTATTATGCTTTCTACGGTGCGAGCTGAACAACTCAGGGGCACTTTGATAAGCTCTATTTGATGTTAAACGCGAGCTTCAGGGCATGTTCACCCCTACAGAATTATAGTGGGGAGAGGATCAATATCTTATGTATACAAAAATTCCGCTACATTTATTCTGCGTTAAATATATTAAAAGAGGCGTTTATCGCTTGGAAAAAAAATACGTGAGAATATGATACATATTTACTTAATTCCTTTTTCGCCTGGATTGATGCTTGATTCTAGTAACTATCCTACTTGAATTTCTTTTCAAATTTTGAGCAATTTACAGGCATTTATTTATTAGTATATGTACCAGGTTGAAATTGTAATATTTAAATAATAGTGTATATTGCATTTTGGGTGAGGTCATGTGAGGTCACTGGGTCGAATCCCGGGGACCAGCTATATTACGCATCCAATAGCATTCGAGATGAAGTATCACGTGACCCCCGCAGCATCCCTTCTCTTTCGCGCCGATCCTTCGAGCTTTCGAGTCCATTGTACGTTTGCATCTAAGCGCCTAGCTTTTATCTAACAACACATTCAAAAAGCCGCTCGTGTAAGAAAAAAAAACTGTTGTGAGTTGTGTTTCAATCCTATCCGCTGGGGGTCTAAACATATCGAAATTGTAGAAAATGTGATTGTTCCTATCCGTTTATCTGGCAATAATTCGTCCGACAAGAAGCAAAAACGGCTCAAAATGAAACGAAATTCGACGAGACGTAAGCGGTAAAATTACCACTGCGTGCGTTTTCCCGGTTAAACCGTGGGTAAGCTATTCCGGCCTAACAACATCGATTATTCCTAAATTATGTGATTCAAGCATCGAAAAATTAGAAAATTCAGATAAAAAGTTAGAGGGAATACTTTCGAAAATTTTAGAAGAAAATTGTTAAATTACAATCTGATCGAGAATTCGTCAAGCAAAATGGTAGGCGGGGGCGAACTCAAAGTCGCCACTGTTGAGGTGGAGTCTGTGGACAACATGGCGACACTTCCGGTATCGAGGGCTCACGGCGGAAGCGATATTGTCGCAGAGAAAAACAATGCAACCAACAAGGAAATGGAACTGAAAAAGGTCCAATCTAAACCAGACAAAAGGTGAAATTATACTCTACTATGAAAGGGTCTTTCATCTCTTTTGGCTATTGTTTTCCTTAAGTACTGCTACCTACTTTCAAAAAGGGCATATAGAATTTTTAAACGAAAACAAGAAACTTTATTTTTAAAGGGTTTTCACAGTCTTTTTTAAAAGCTTTCAATTTTCACACTATTAACAACTTTGTAATAAAACAAAGCAATAAAATGAATCTCATGCTTGTCATCAAAACTAAATATTTACTGCAAACAGGTAAGGCCAAATATTTCCCTCGTTAAATTGCCTGATTGATGTGCAAATTGCAAATTAGCTGGACGCGATTGAATTTTAAGCACTCTTATTGCATATTTTTGTGGTTAAATTATTTAAATGTTGTATTTGTATAAAACCAGAGTAAATGATGTTAAGTATTCTTGGTACTTTGATGATATTTTTAGTATAAAACGCAGAAACCGTTTTGGATCCTCACCTCGTGATACTTCTTAGTAAACGATGACTTTCATTTAAAATATGTATAACCAAAAATTACAGCCTTGAGGTTTGGGGTTATTTTAAACAAATATACATACATTATGCTTCCGCTACGAAATAAAAACAAATATTTGATAAATTTTCATTCTTGTTGCACCATTCACGGCTCATTTATTAGCTTTCAAATAGCACAAATAATTATTATCATAAAGCTTGCTTTGCTGAAAAATATATTTTCTAGTCAATTAAAGTTTACTGCAACAATGAACATTTTTGTGCATTTTACATGTTGTACTATTCCGTAAAATAATAATCATCCCAATAACATTCTCACCATTAAGGGGAAACCGTTTTGAAACTAGCGATCGCTACAAATAATTAAATATTTCTAAACCGTGGACACATTCTGACAGAAAATTGGTACCAATTAAGACTTTGAAACGGACAGACAAAACGATCTCATCATGGTTGCCCTAAGTGTACACCTACACCCAACAATTAGAGAGAGGATGTGTAGTTAATCAACTAATCGTATAGCGTAACCCCAATGAGTTCTAAATTATTTAAAAGCTGACTAGACCGAATTTATTGCTTTGGTCTCCGAACGGGTCGTGTACATTAATTTTTAAGGAACCGAACACGCTTCACATGGTGAATGCAATAACATTAACGTAGAACTCACGCAAGTTAACATTATTAAATAATGCCACTTACGTTGAGCGCATTGGCTTAATTACGTTATCATTGAAATCTATCGCGCCAGCACAACCAAGTCCAAGTAGGGTGGCTAACACTATCTAGGGCTAAGTATCAATTACACCACTTATTAAATTAGTCAGTGACTTACAATTAGTAGGTAAATTCTGATCTAACAAGTGAAGTTGTTAGAGAATGTTGGATTTTTTATTAAACATCAATTGCTTATAACTATACCGGTAACATAGGACTAAAAATAAATAAATCGATAGCGGTAATGAAATATTAAAAAGGATTTTTTTCGCCACAAAATATATAAATAAAAAAAAATACGTATTTGCATACAAATAAGTTACATCATAAATTAAGCACCGTTTTTATTAATCATTTCATTTCATTTTCATAAAAAAAAATAACGGGAATTATTATTTCAAGATATAAATGAATGTATTCTGAAATTTCAGTAGAGGTAGTATAATGAATTTTTTTAATAATCGTACGCACGTACTTACTAAAACCTTGTATGTCATTTGCCATTTATCCTTCTTAATATCGTCTAGTATGTTATTGTTGGTAGGATATAATAATGTTAAGACCTTTTTTCACAACGTATCAAAATCTTATTTGGTCTTTGGTCAACATTTATAATTGTAATATAATGTGTTGCATTTAAAGTTTGTAAGTTTATTATCGTATTAACTGAAAGTAATATGAGTCTAAAGATATTCTAAATAGAACTGGAAAAGACCTGAACGACCTAAGGTAATATAATTTTACATTTCATGTATTGGTCTATATCTAAATTACTTGAAATCAAAATTTTACATCATTGGCGCCGGCGCAATCCATAGGAGGAATAATATCAGAGAATCCCTATAGCAGCAACTAAATTAAATGTTACCTCCCTGCATTATATTCTTTACATAATGTTTGTCAATTCTATGTTTCATTCAAGTTGATAAGTTATTTATTCAATATTATGTATACCACAATATATAAGCAAGGTAAATCAGGGTGGCAACCTCTAACGATAAACATTTTTTTGCGTAGAACTACGTCGTATTAAAACAAATCATGCTAGTATGTACTTGGTTGAATAATTTTGACATAATTCTAGGTTCACTCATTAGAGTATCAAGTCGATTTATTCTTTGAAGACGGCACCGATCAAAAAAGTCACGAGTCAGTTATCATGTACAGAAATTTCAGAAAAAAAAAATGCTTTAATGAAACAAGATTAGACTAAGTTGTTCTCCATGTAAGTTTGCATATTTTCCAGTATCCCTGTAATTGGAGAAGTCTTCAATTGTTTCGGTGCCACGTTAATTATCTTGTAACAAGAAGAATTCATGACGTGATGAAAATCTTCTTCCAACAATTTTGCACTTCGCTACGAGAAACAATATCAAGCAGAAAACAAATGGTTGTCGATTGTCGGTAATTTATTATAATTTAAAAAGTATTTATCGGGAGAAATTAGATATTATTACACCAGAATTAGCAAAAAAAAAAACTGAGCATTGCAGTTAACTTGTTGACCCAAATTATAATGTATGATTACAATTACATCGTGAAGTGGCAATGAGACAAAGTATCATGTAGAATGGCGTAATTTTTAATTAGGGCTAACGTGAATCCTTGACTTCCTTATCAAAGCATTTACACTGTAATGCAACATGGAATTTGGGAATTTTAAATAGTATGCTTCTATTTGGTACTAATAGAGGTATTATTTTCGGCTAATATCCAATTATATACTTTCAAATTCATTATTTATTGTCGTTTTTGTAAACGTTGCACAAAGAATGCTGCGCAAACAAAGCCGTAATCCGAGTCCCATAATTGTAATCTCGATTTTCACGTTCCGTGCTTTTCTTGTAAATTGAAACTGTTTAACGATTCGAGTTTTACCACGGCCCAGTGAATAAAAAGGTTATTTTTTACCAGCTCATGCATACGTTAAGATAAATAGAAAACAAATTAAATTTGAAGTCTTGTAAGGTGCACAATGGTGAATTTAAATAAAATAATTGTGACATAATTTTCCTCTTGCTTCATTTTTATTTCTGCTATTGTTATTATTTTTTTATTTTCAATGTAATTGTTAATAATTGTTAGTATTATATTAGTGTAACAAAGCTTGAACAGCCTATTTAAATAAATATTGGGAGATATGTACTACTTACTTTACCAATTTACTTATTGTAAATTTGAAGTATGTTTATAACCTCAAAAACAGTTTACCCAACAGTAATAAATGCATATCTATCAATACTATATTATTTCACACCTAATTATTGACATAAACATTATTAATCAAGGTAGTTACAGTACTTACCTCCAAAGTTGACGGAAAGTTCTAATGTTAATGGTTAATGGTCTGACGTTAAAACGGGTTATTTTGTAATACTGTGGTATAAACAAGCAACTCCCAAAAAAAAAATATTTTTTCTGATATGAAAAAGGACGTTTGTTAATTGCTGAAAGAACCAATTTCTATGCTTCATATATTACATAATACTACATGGCTACATTCTGAATTTTTCACAGAAGTTATCGAAAGTATTTTTTTGTTTTCAATAGCTTCAGAAATTGGTTCTTTCAACTATTAACAACTATTAACGTCCTTTTCCAGCTTTTTCATATCAGAAAAAATATTTTTTTTGGGAGTGATGTAATATATACATTACGTTTTAAAATTAAAAGTTTGTAAATGTGTACGCACCTTATGCAAGTATTTACAGCTTTATCTTCTTTAATATGTACCAAAATTGAATTGTATTTTAAAAGTCATGCGAATTTTTAGGCATTTTTTACCTATGACTGTATACGTAATAAATTTTAGCTTGGCCTGAGGAAGGTCAAATCAGTTTTTACTGCCGATTGATGCATTTAATCAGTATAATAATGCAGTTAAATGCATTAATTTGTTTATATATTCTAATGTTACTAAAAACAACGAAGTTAGCTGCCATCAGCGTCGTAGTCACTTCTTCTGTACTAAATTCACACTATACAGATATCGGGTATGAGTGTCTGTTGATGGAAAGCCCAATTCCTAGAGAAAGAACTCTGTGTTGAGCCCAATATCTTTGGGGCGTAAAATTAATAAAGTTAATATAGGTCCAGCCGACAAGCGTGGGGAAAACGTATATTAACTACTTATACCTACAATTCCTTTCTCGAATGTTAACATAAGAAATTTCTACAGCAAGTTCTATGGTACACGTTCGTCCTACAAAAGTTATAAATATCAATTAAATGTCTTTCGATTCGTATCATCTAAGTTCTTAAATATTGTATTGAAAAAGTGATATACAAGGAACATAAACCGTGTGTTTATGTAGAAGAAGGCTACAACATTTAAGGTTAGTAGTTATTTCATTTATCGTTTTTCCTTTAAAAACTATCTTCAAACGAAACTTTCACTTGCCGTGAGAGTATCTAGGGTCATTCCCGGATTCACAATCCCTAATTTTAGTAAATTTCTGATATTTGTAAAAATTTCGGAAATATTTTTAAATTAATCTCGCAAAAACATTGCAATACCTACCAGCCCGACCAACACATGTTAGGGAGCAGTGCAACAACTGTACATTATTTTATGCATATTATTAAATCAGCAATTAACACACGATTGCTAAGTTGAGATCGTATATTTCGAAAAAAAAAACTTGTTTTTTACGAAATCTACTATCCAGAAACAAAAACTAAACCAATAAAACTAATAATTTTAGCAACACGCGATATCTCGTTTTAATTTGATGAGCTAGAGTACGTGGTGGCAAAACTGTTATAAAATTCTGCAACTAGCGTGTTCCAGATTAATATTAATTTGGTTCTTGAACTGATAATTATTATCAGTTCATTGCATACATTTTCCATGACACCTAAAACTGAGCTAGTTAAGAGACAAAACAAAACCTTGCAACTTGCTATCCTAAAAATGTCTTAATTCTCTCCAACATCAACTCAAATTCGGCCAAACTACTGCCTCAATAAGTACATATGTTATTTGGTTATGTACACACATATCGAATCAGTTTCTTTACATATTTCCAATAACACCTTCCGGACATATTAAAACCATTCCGGGAATTCTAAAAAGCTGTAATTTTCTTTGTAACACCTCCGCAATTTTCCTTCCAAATATTGACTGAGCTTTTTGGCTTCGCTCGGTTATAATTCTTCAGTTTACTAGTATTTTTTTCTTTAATTTTGATGGTTCTAGTGTATCTCTGATGTTTAGCAATATTCCAAACTAAAGAATTTGCCACCCTTAATTCAGTGGCGATTTGGTTTAATAATAATCCTCGACGATGTCGGGGCATACTCATACCGCGCAGTTTTTTTCAAGTAGAAGTATACGCATTCAATCTTGTTGAGAAAAATAATTTTGTTGGATAGAAGTATCTATATTTATCGTGTTTGTTTGATCAATACCAAATTTAAAAACAAATCCAAATGCGCACATCACTAAATGTGTAATTTAACTTTCACAAAACATAAAAACGAAAAAAATAATAGTTTCTTCTAATTGGCAACATGTTTACTATTAAAAATTGAAAAGATTAGTTTCGAGTAAGCTTCATTATCAAGCGATTAAAAATTAGAATTTATCAGAGGAAAGATTTGGGAGTAGTCAAAGATTTTATTTAATTAAATGGCTTTAATAATAAAAAATACGTATGTAATCCTTTAAAAACAGCTTACATTAAATAATGTACGAAACAACTGGCGTCATATCATTCTTCTCCAGGTAGCATCAATACTCGCTTTTATCCAGAAAACATATTTATAAGATTTCAAAACAATTTAGTACAAATGATTTAAAAATATACGTTGGCTGTTTTTCAGTCTGAAGTATGTGAATAACATCTAATAAATAAGGAAATTCTGCATTCAGGTTTAAAACGGGAAGTTAACAAGGTGAAATGTATCCTACCCAAACTAAAAATTACTTTTACTCTATCGAATTGTGATAAAAACAGCAATAAGATTCTACAACCTACGAAATACGAATGCCATTCCTGATGTTTTCCTCTTCATTTCGTCGGCATTGAAAGGATTCACATTTCATTTTGGAATTCTCAAGATATTACACATTCTCACATAAATCAGGATCCTGGTATTTTGTGATTTGAGATCTGAACTTTTACGCATGCATGGAGAAAATCACATTATTGGCATCATGATCACGTTTTATTTCCCTAATGGACAGTTTTACTCTTGTATTGTCGTTCAGAAATCTGGATTTAGAAGACAGTCCATTCGCCATTCATGAATAATAAAATTTAACAGCTCACGATAACATCGGCGTTGGTAATATGTGGGTGAGGACGGATATGTGGTACATTGGCATTGATCCGTATTTCTAAACATTTGTTGTTAAAATATTTAAGTATGGGAACGTATATGTAATAGGACAAAATATAACAGATTTCGAGAAGCACTTCATGTGGAACCAATAAAACATCAAAGATGATGTTTTTATCTTATTTTTATTATATATTATATATTTATTTATCTTTATATTAAATTTAATGCGTACGCAATATTTTTATTTACTACTTACTGTAATACAACTTTGACATCGTGCAAGATTTCGCGTTGGTGTTTGTTTTAACAATTTTATGTCTAAATATATTTCTTTCTATTATGCTAGTAACCGACAATAATATCTACAAATTTGCTACTGCTATAGAGCTATCCAAATTAGAAATAATTGTGGATTCCACAATTATTTTTAATTTGTTGCAACAATGAATAGGTTTTAAGAAATAAAATAATAGAATGTGAAAAATTAAAAAAAAATTATTCTCTTATTCTGTTCGGTTTCTTTGCAATTTCCTGATCGTACAATTTAATAAATTTATCGCGTTTTACTTCAATGCATAAGACTCACTCACTACTTTTGCAAAAAAATGAATGGTTGTTCCCTAATTTATACGTTACATATCGTATTGTATATTTTGTTCATAGGATACCAGAACTTATTTAATTTTATGTGAAGTAAAGTGAATTAAAATAAACTTAAACTATTCGAAAACCAACCCAGGTAAATTGACGTACCCTGTACAAAGGTGATGTCAAAATAACTAATTCATGAATTTATTAATTATAACATACAATGCAATAATTAAAAATGATGTGAAATTAAATGTGCCAAGACAATCACGTACTCGCTTTAAACATCAAATTTTATATTTTCTTTCGAAAATTTAGCTTTATTTTTACTAATTTGCAAATTTACAACATTCTGTTATAGCTCTAGTTTTTTTCCAGGTCTTTAAACAGCTTAAGCATTCGAAATTCTAATAGAATCATATTTATATCAAATTATTTATTAAGATGAAAATCACCAAACAGATAACAAAAAACTCTTCTTGCAACTAAATATTATTTTAGATAGGCATTTTTTATGTAAATAAAGATACTCTAACGAAACTACATTAATTTGTATTATATTGTAGTGGAAAACGCATCTATATTTTCATTTGAAATTATTGTTTTCTTGGCATTTTCTTTACTCATGATTTCCAGATCACGAAGTGCTCAAACCGTATATACGGAGGTTGATACACTCTTCCATTCTTGCGTTTTAACTGCTAAAGCACTTACAACAATCATTAGTTGAAACAGTTAAGCTATTTTAAAGACCTCGACTGCTTTTTCCGATGACTGAAATCGTTGACCACGCATCCCGTGACTCTAAAGAACGGAAAAGCATCGTTGAAACTTAGGCCAGCATTGTAGAGAGGATGATCTAATAACTCGACTTCGAAGGTGATAAAAAATTATTGGACGAACATTTTCTCGGTTCACTTGCCGTATCTTAATAAAACTTTGGATTTAATCTCAATAAATGGTGGTGCCTTTTACGCGGTTTTTACGATTTTTTTCTTAAATAATGGATTCAAACACTTTATAGACCTTAAGTTCTGGATTTTGAAATGATATGTTTTTCCATATCGTCTTACTCGTATTATTGTTTCTTGCAAAAGTTGGGATTGAACGAAAAGTTGGTAAAGACGAAAGTAAAAATGCGGCGTGGGTTTCTTTTTTTTGTGAATCATTCAAAATATGTTGTTTTTATTATCTTTCTAAATGAAATTCGTCAATTTTGCTGTGTTTTTACTGTTGCGTGATGTATTATTCCAATCAATTCGATACAAAATCCAAAACTTTTCGCTATCGTTAACTCAAAAACATAAAAAATTCTTAGAATCCATTCGTTTATCCTTGTGTTGATAAATAGCTTGCCATAAGACATACTAACTGAAATAAAAACTATTATATCACGCAGCTGTAAGTTCCGTTGGGATGGGCTTTAATTTTAGCTACAATATTTAACTACCAATGAAATTGTAAACAATTGTAAACCGAATGTACCGACATTTGATGTCAAGAGTAGTTTTTCTCATTTTGATATTGAATAATATGTAGTAACAATTCTTACAGCTTGACCGTTCAACTAATCTTTGTTATTAATTTTAGTTTTTTACGTTACTTAAAAAACCAACACTTGCAGTTACAAAATTGATTTAGTTGGTATGGTTAACGACAACACTGACGTCGTTACTATTTTGATAAAGTAATTGGAAATGTAGATTGTACCGTAAAAAAGAAACAAAAAAAAACTTTTAATGGAAATTTAGCTAGTAACTTTTAAACAATGTCCTTCCTAAATTAAAAAATAAATGAAAAAACAAAATTTGCACTATGCTATTGAAAAATTGGCAGATTGAAAAAAAAAACTCGTGCAACTTTATCGTTTTTTAATTTTATAATTTTCTGGAAAAGAAGACAAATTTGCCGATTATGACCCATGTGATTTCTCGCGTGCAATATTGGAACGACGTATGACGTATGTATACATGTGTACATTATATTGATAAGTAAAGAAGATCCATATGATACGAATTTCGTGCGCAACACTGCATAAAGGATATCGCTAAATATGTAGATGTTAACAAATAATACAACTACAATGCAATACAACTCACAGTAATTTGTACACCTGGAAAGAATTGACCGCGCATATTATACATACTTACCGCTATAGCAGAAAATCCGGCAAAATGTCAAACCTATGTAATTATTCTTTTTATATCTTCTCGTAATTTATGAACACCAGATAACCTAAAATTATCACCGAACCGTAACAAAACAGAAGACCGCCAATAAAACAAGCAAAATGATCTACGTTTCGCTTAAGATATTACGATGATGTGACGACCTAGCCAGTATATATAACGCTTATTTATAGAATATTAGTGTTCAGTAGACTTCCGTCGTGTGCGAATGCAAAAATTGGATTACGACGGCGGTCCACTTAACGTCAACAATTTCGAAAAATGTAATTATCAACTTTATAGGTAACTCAAGCTAGTGCCCAGCCGTACTAACAAATTTTGCTTCATTAAGATTTAAATGAACGCTTTTTATCAAAGTTCTCTAATTTTATCAATAAAACATAAATCATGTGCTTGGCTTTTCTATTTTTGTAAATCAAATCTTCACTTGCTACCGCATTCATTTAAATTTATGTCTGAGATAAATAACATTAACGTTTTATAACCAAAATTTAGCCTTGCTACATTTTATATTCCACCCAAATATATAACAGTTATTTCGATTTTGTATTGTTGATGTTAGCACAAGATATCGATTTCATCATCGCATTTTGTTTCTTTTATGAACTGTTTCCTTAAATTATTGTTATATGTCGTAAATAATGGGCGAATGATTTTTCCAGAGATGTTTTTAAGTGCTTAAGTGGTAGACCTTGTTCGGTAAATATTTTTTTAAATTTTTAAACCTGTGTCAAAAAGAGTTGTTCGTTCCTGGCATGAGACCCTGTGCTATGGTAGTTAGCACGTTTGTCCGACAAACTATAAGTGCCAATTTCGAGTTGATATTTCTCAACATCGGAAAACCTAAGGAAATCACGAATTTCCACTTTTCATTAACGAAACTCAATATATTAACTATGCGTGTTAAATTTAGTTAAAATGTGTTAACTCGAAGTAAGCGAGATTCGAAAAATTTAATCTGTTGCAAGTGCTGAAATGTCAAAAAGAAATTAAGCCATTTTTTTCTGTGAAAAATTAAAAACTTACGTTGTGTTCGCAGGTAGGGTAGTGCAAAACTAGTGAAAGAATTTGGCAACTGAGAATTGCTTATAACTAGCGAGGACAAAGGCGGGTGGAAACACCAGTCTTTTGCAAGGACCAGACAGACTCGTGTTTCGTTGACTCTCGGGGGCACACGAACACTTTCTCCTGAGACGAATGGACACGAGTTTGTCTAGTCGCCGTAAAAGAGCAACAATTCCACCCGTCTTTTGTCCTGTCTATTTATAACTAGAGATGACAAAGCAGGTGGAATTATTCAATTTTTTTCAGAGCGACTGGATAGACTCGTGTCTGTTCGCCTCATGAGAATGGATTCGTATTGTCTATTAGTGTCCCCGAGAGTCGACAAAACACGAGTCCGTCTAGTCTTCGCAAAAAAGTAATAATTTCGTCCGCCTTTGTCCTTTCTACTTAGAACCTAAACTCAGTTTATCTGTTCATGTTGCTTTTGTGATGCGCTGAAATTACACAGAGACGATATTGCATATTGCAACTTTTACTTTGAAAAAGATGTCTTCCTTTCTAAGCTTAAAATATGAACTATTAGATCTCTGTTTAAAAGAAAACTAAAATGATTTTTCAAATTATATAAGCTTATTATCAGCATTTTCTAAAATTTACGAAGCCATTATAGACTAAAGACTTATTAAATAATTAATGTCCAATTAATACTATGTCTTAATACAGGATAAGTTCTGTTGTCCAAACAAATCTACTAATAAAGCGCTTTTTAATTTCTTGGAACGTATTTATGGTAATTTAGACAGTAATACATCGTATGTATTGCTGTCTACGTGTATTATAGATTTGTCAAAGGTATTTTATCTTGTTAATCGCCATACTTTACTACGGAAATTGCAACATTATGATATGAATGAGTTTAGCTTATTTTAACGTATTTCTCTCAAAGTGACAACAAAGCATAAAAATAGATGGACGCCTAATCGCTTTCTCTTCATATCATCCATCCATCATCGTAATCGAGGTAACTGATTTACCCATGAACTTATCCCAAGCACAAAAGGTAGAACTATACGCTGATGACATAAAGATACTTGTAAATCCTTTTCATATAGCTCTGTCGCTGTGTAAGTAATATATTCTAATGTTTATAGACAACAGATGTCTTGTTAACAAAGACAAAACTAAGTTTTGTTATTTTTAGAATTAAAATAAATTAATTCCGCAAATGAATGTCAACGGCGATACTTGAAATATTGAACCACAAACATAAACTTTAGGTTTAACAATCCATCAACATTTTTATTTCTTCTTTTTATGACTTATTTCGAGCATTTACTTTGTTGTACACGTTTCTATGAAATAAACGGATTACGGTATGTTTATCCACAGTTTCTGCAGTAATTATGACATACAGATTCAAGAATATATGCAGAAGATAATATCAAAGTTTGACGTGTTTCTTGTTACACTAATTATGCGCTGCTCTATGTGAATACCACTTTAATAGACATATCAAACGTATTGCTGTATATTACAAAAAGAAATTGTTAATATTAACAATTAAATATACATAAAAATAAATATAGGTGGTAGTATCACAAAGAAACTCGCTGGTATCTGTTATCAAATTAGTGCAAACGATAGCGCTAATTTCACACTGATTCTAACGCTGATTTCGCACAATTCTATGTGAACGTACTTTAAATCATTAAGCTCAATCATTTGTAGTGCAAATATATCACTAAATAATTTCTAAAGTAATAAAATTTAAAGTTGGTGGCAATTGTTGTATTAATTAATATTCTTCTAACTCCTAAATTTCATTCTGAATAGTTTACAGAATTGGGCTAACAAATGACAACTCTACGCTGAATAACATCGTTATATTTTCTTTCAATTGATAAAATAAATCTATTTTAACAATACGTACTTCGATGATCAAAAAATTAGGTTGCAAAGTACAATTGTAAGAAGAATAGGCATATGATGTTCAAAAATATTTCCTATTGTAACTATTGTATTGTAACGATAGCCACAAATCGGAATATGTAAATTTGTATATCATAAATGCAAGATTAGACATTGAAAATCTTGTCGGTAGTGCTAAAGAATGTGGTACAACGTAGAATATTCGCGCGTGTACCGATATGTCCATGTACTTACGTAATTATGCTAATATCAAATTAATTCATTATTCCGTACACCTGATCATCCCATACATGCATAATCTCTAATTTCTTTACTGTTATGTTTTATTTTCGTTGCAGGACTTCCCTGTTCATTATAATGAGTTTCGTATACGCAAAACTCCTAATAGTCGTGTGCATTGCATACGTGATATCGGACGTGGTCACGCATAGCATACCGTTATGGTACTACGAGGGATTCTTCACCTACCTGTACGGTATGAGTATCCTCTTCCTCTTGTATGTGTTCTGTTTTCTGCTACAAGAGAGTACGTGCTGTTCCGGCGAGAAAAAGGAAAAAGTGAAGAAGCCAGCTAAGGAGAAAGCAATTAAAGAAAAGGAAAAGAAGAAGGAGGAAAAGGATAAGAAGAAAGATGATAAGGAGAAGAAGAAGGATAAGAAGGATGATAAGAAAGATAAGGATAAAGATAAGAAGATTAAAAAGCAGGATAAGGTGAGATGAAGTTTAATGTTTCTCTTCGATAAGTGGACCATTACTAATTGTAAGGATTGCCGTTTGTTTAATAATCTCATTTATTTGGAGGATAACTATTTAAAACTAGGAATTGATCTTAATTATAATTCCTTAAAATAAAAAATAAATTAATTTTTTTTATACTCGATCAGAGAATAAGTTGAAAATTAAAGCAAATTTTAATCAGTTACCTTCCAATTTTGTGTACTTTCTCCATGTGTACATGTATCCCATAAGCTTTAGCTGTTTTATTTTTAACAAAGCTGTAACCGTAAACCAATTCGAAACAAAAAAAAAAATAATTGGGTGGGTCATTTCCTTTGTACATGTTATGTTTTCCGTTCCTTTCATTCGAACATTTACATGATTTACGTACTTTTATTTAATTCTCTCTTTTATTTACAATTTTCTTTTGGTTCCCTTTTATTAATATTATTTTACGTTTAATTTTCTTGAGTTATTTTTGCGTTGCTGAGCATGTTGTGCGTGTAGCGGGAGGTGTTTCCTCGTAAGATGAAGGACCTGGTGCAGCAAAGGGCGACTACTCACATCCCCAAGGTGAGCGAAGGTTGGTTGCTAATTTTCTCCCCCTTAACCACCTGCGCTATATAGTTGTATACGTATTATAGGGTATCTAAAGTGAGTTGTTTTCAATGTTTAGTACAGCGATCTAAAAAAGTTTGCGAAGCTAAAGAGATGAATCAGTAAAAGATTTGCAGCTTTATGGGTCCAATTTAAAACCATTACATTTTGATAATAATAATTTTCTTTGACTTTGAAATTTTTTTAAATACTCACATTTCCATTGTTGAAAAAATTTAAGGAAAAGTCGATAATTAAAGAGTTACGTATATACAGATAGCCCACTCAAGGTGTTATTATGAGCTATCTTGTTGTAATTAAGATAAGCTTGTATTTTTTGCAATGGGACATCCTCTAACACTTAATTGTTTCAAAACTTAGAAGAATGAAAAATTAAAGGAAAGGATCGGTTCCAAAAAAGACGAAGACTGTTCCGGGAAAGTAATGGCGGCTGCTTTTTGTGTATGTTTTTTCACACATTGAAGACATAAATTGCCAAAATCGGTCGCATTCGAAAAAAATATAGAAAGAACGTTTTATCTCACACCTCAATAGTTGTCTTGGCAAAAATATACGAAATATGGTTCAATTTAATAGACCACCTGGTCAAATTTGACCCGGCAACGACTTTTTTCTGTTTCCTAGGCTGAAGGTTTCGCTCGGAGAACAAGAATTTTCACATAATAAACGTTTCGTAAACGTCCATTTTGTACAACGAAATGACAACTATTTGAACTCACTACTATTTAAATTCATAAAGAGATCATATTGAGAAATTAAATTGAATTTAACCAAAAAATGCTTGTTTCTGCATAAAGGTTTTAAGTTCTATGGAATCTTTAGAAGCATATATCAGAATTCCGGTACGACCGATGTAGCGAGATCCTTGATTGATAGAACTTTTTCTTAACATTTTTCCTGACAAGCAATAACGGAAACATACGTACATATCAAAATCGTAACAAAAATTTTAAATATTTAGTTAGTTGTGATTGCCTCTAGAAAAACAAATAGTATTTTTAAATTGGTTCCATAAAACTGCAAATCTTTTCTCATTTAACCGCTTCTTTAGCTCCGTCGGCTTTCAAGATCGATATATTAAACAACGAAAAAAGAAACACACTGTATACAAAATCTATTCGTGTTATTGCCTATAGAGATTCTTTGACACTTAATATTCTGTAATTGTCTTTTATGCTTCACAGTGAACACACTAATAACCCTAGATAATAACTGTATTAATAATTGTGTAAATACTTTTATTAAGATGGTGTTTTATATGATGACCATATATAAATTTTCTTCTTAATAACTGTACACCTTTTTAATAAAGGTAATCATATACATACATGACGTTCTGCGTTCAAGAAGCCTTGTCCATTTTACACGCACAATATATGCGCACATTTCAATCAGACTTATTTTTATATGATTTTCGTGAGCTATCAAAGTACTACTGTACTAAATAATATTGTATTAGTTTAAATAAATGCTTTACAGAGTTACAGATCGTGTCTCGCATCATTAACGTCTAATTCACTAAACATAGAAATCGGCAAAGCTGGTCAAGCCGTACATGAGTATGTCATTGCTAGCAGAGCAGTCTTGCATAGATAATGGAAGGTGGTACGTTATTCTGATGTCGAATTCTATTTGTACACATACGTAGACTCGCCGTTCCAAATATTTACATATACGCTGCTAAAATATCCTACTTTTACATTATACTTGAAATTTGCTGTGCTAACTAACTAGTCGCCACGTTCAAAGAACATTTTCTCCATTTAAAGAAGTACTAACGTCTAGAAGAATCAACTTTACAGCTGAAAACTCTAAAGAGTTAATTCGTCTCTTCTTTCTATAAATTAAACATGTTGACATAACGATTTTTATTTAACGATGTCTTTCAATAACGTTGTAAATAAGTACCCACAGATTCCGATACCAAAACTATAAAACTCATTACTTGGCAAGTCTATGGAAGCGAGAAAAATTACTGTCTGCGAGTCAGCCCGTACCGGCTTGACCCGGCTTTGGTGATCAGTAAAGTTCCCAAGTGTTCCGTGTGCTTTACGGAATTAACAGAGACTCGACAGACTCGCGTTTATTGGTCTCACGAGAATAGGTTTGTGTTGCCTACTGACTTGCCTGAAAGTTGACAAAACACTAGTCTATCTAGTCTCTATCTATTTCGTGAAGGGCACGGAAAGTGGAGAACTTTAAAATCAATTAAACAACATACATTTAATCACCCTTTACCAAGAATAAAACGTGGCAGTCCTTCAATGTTTCCAATGTGCAAGATCTGAAATTAAAGTCATATATTGAAGGGAACATTGGGGGAACAAGAGAAGGGACATTGAAGGGAGATTAATGCAAGATTCTTCCAGAATATTTGCTGTTAACAGTTTTGAAAGCTATTTGGCTGTGGTTTCCAAAATGTGCCGTTAGGTGGTTATTTCTTTTCAACTTATTTAAATAGTAATCTAGTGTTTAATAACTGAAAAATTACCAATACAATAAATCGAATCGATAGTTACAATCTTATAAAACTAGGCCGAATATTAAATAATACAGTTTTTATTAAATAATAGAGTATTAAATAATACAGTTCGTAAACGTTTAAATATTTAACCATTACTGTGACGTCGAATAATATTAGATAATAATATTTAGATGAACTGAAATTTCTAATAAATTTAATATAAGAGTGTCTGTCGCATTACTGTTCTAGATTGAACGCAAGACCTAACATACTTCGAGAGCTTTTAAACACGGTTAATTTTATGGAACAACTACGGCATAATCAGGAAAATAGTTCTATATTACTTTCCTGTTCCTTGGAACCTTCCGAAAAGATTTTTTGGGTAGTTCTGATGAAAGAGTCGCGATGAATTTTAACCTTCGCAAATGGTTCCCTTAATCTACCTTATAATCAAATAATGATCGCTCAGCAACTTAACTAGGCGAGAGTATATACATTTTATGAATTCGCGTTTTCCGAACTAAATCGACACACACGGTATTTCAATACTTTTCATACAAGAAAAAGTAAATCGAATTAGGACGGCATTTCTTAAAATAGTAAACTGCAACTAACAATCTAGAATTACATTTTCAATTAAAATGCTACCTAAATTTACGCTAAAAGCACTTCCGGCCATTTCCTTAAGTATGTGTAGACAACACATACCCTAGACAAAGTAGGAACAATGACTTTGCTTACTTTCCAACTTACTACCGAGTGCGAATGGCAGTCCATCCTAATAGCATGGTATCTAATTCTACACGCCTTCCGTACTCTATATGTAGTTACTTACGCACATATCGTTGATGGCGTCAGAATTAAAAGCAGATTTCTATATATCCTATTTCTGGTAACAAACCGTATCGTGTAAGGTATATTTTTAGTAAACATCAAACAGTCTCCCATCTTTCAGAAAATGAATTAAATTTTTAATCTTCGATTATTAAGCTAACTTCTCATTAATTTTGTGATATCACTTATTTGCATAAATTTAACAATAATTTATTTAAAGTAGAACAGATAATCTTGTAAGCGTAACTCGTAACACATACTAATATATTTGTCTACTGCCAATTGCCAAAAGTGTCATCAGTTTATTAGTTCTCACGATCTAAACCAACTCAAAATATATACGTAAACAGTAATTAATTTAATCACTAATTATTTAATTCTGGATTAATTTATTTTATAAACCGGAGTAAATGTTCGTATAAATAACACTTGGTTTTCATAGAAATTGTAATTAAATTCGAAAAAAAAAATCAATATACTTGGTATCTTAAATTCAAATTAATCTAGGACTACCTTTGAATAACCGCTTGCACCAAGATCTCACATACACATTTATCTACATATGTATCTAATTTATGCACTAAGCAATCACACGCAGCATAATTATAAAAGTGAATAATAGTCAATGCACAGTGGTACTTTGGTAACTCGTTTCACGTTCTTATTGTTTGCTTGTTCTTATTTGGTTATTTGCGGGGATAGAGTACTTATCGTCGCAACTCAGAGGGGGTGGTTGATGCTGGGTTATCTGGGGTACCGGTGCCCGTCGCTGAACTTGAGGCACAATCTGAACACCCTGTTGATCTTCAGGAACAGCAGCAACAACAAGTCCAACAGCAACAGCAGCAGCAGCAGCAGCAGCAAGCGAATTCAAATACAGACGTAGAGGTTGGACTCAACTTGAAGAAACGCAAGCGAAAAACGACTCAAAACGATCAAAGTCACGGCAGCTTTTTCTTAAGAATCGGTGCTATAGGTAATTATAATTATTTCAGTATAATTGATTGTTAATATACTAATGAACGATAATTTTGGATTGATAATAAAAAGCAGATAGAGACTGTGAGAAATATCTCAAAATAGTGAAAAGCTCTTGTGTAAAAAAATAAAAAAGTTGTAGTCTTTTCATATATCATGTATCCAGGCACGAATTGAGGACTGGAGGAAGCAGGAATGAATGTCAGGACGCACTTATTAGCAGGAGTACCTAGATGCTTCATATTCCTTACCTACTTATTTCGCTAATTATTAATCTGTAGCTCGCGTATAAGTAGTTAATATGCCATTCACCATAATTTTATTATTACGTTCATAACCAACGTTAACAAGTTTTTAAAATATTTCCAAGAAAGAAGTTAACCTAAGGCAACTAGTTGCTGACCGCAAGCGTAGTCAACAGCCAAGTTATTGTAGTCTGCAATGCATATGGTACCGACAAAAGTGGAAGCCCAATAATAAAGCTTCGACTCTCTCGCGTATTTTCGTTGCATATCGTGCACGTTACGTTCGACAAAAAAGACACGAGGAAATCAAAGCATTATCTAGTTTTTAAATGGGCTCAAGGATTTAACTTTGTATCACTTAAAAGGTAATTATCCCAAAAAAACAGAAAATTATTGTCGTAGCAATAGTAAATTTTTTTGCTAATAATTGTTGGTTGCGATGATCGCAAAAGAACTTATTTGGAAGCTTATTATATATTTAATAATATCCGTCCGAATAAACCCGCAATTAATAAATCAAGAGTATCCGGAACAAACTAACGATTTTAGAAGTTCGAAACGTTCGTTCAACTTTTGGAAGATCAAAGAATAATTGATATTATTTTAGACTTAATGTTTTCGACAACTTGGTACTATTCATGATAATTCACAAGTATCAACAAGAGAAATACTAAAGTGGTTTAATGGTACCCCCACAAACCACATTCAGTGCCAGAACTAGCAGAAGACAATTTTGACCGTAGAATAAAATTTGTGGAAATTATGACTAATAAAGTTGAAATTTAAAATTTTATCAATAATATTTTGTTATGAAGTTACGGATCTCTATAAATAAACGCAATTGCAGATGTTCGTACAATAATAATACAACGTTGAGGTTCGCACATAACGTCCACAAAAGGTTAATATATCGTGTGATATACTAATTAGAAATATCATTGACCCAATATAATAAATTATTTTTTTCCTAAAAGGAAATTAAACATAAACCAGTGAATCTCCAACTTACAGATTTAGACAGTTGGTTTCAACAAGATAATCGCCCATCTCACTTTGGTCAAGTTTAGGATTGTTTGAATAAGACGCGTATTATGTCTTTTTCAGTAAACACCTTTAAGGCGATGTAAAGTTAACTCTTGCTCCTATAAAGAAAAAAAAAAATAGAAAAAGAAAACGATATAGCGGCATCCCGAAAATATCAATCTCGCAAGTGAAGTATAATAATAAACAGTTTAACGCTACTAAACATCAAACCTGAATGAGTTGCCGTTTGTACGATTTTCCATTTAGTGCAATGCTTAATACGGTATCTGTATTTATCTTTAGTAGCTGGTTCCTTAAGCTCAATGAGGCCTTCTTCGATCGTCCGATAAAGTTGCTTAAATTTTACAAAGTCTTCAAATTCATTTATAATCTTAAATCGCCGCGTTTCATTACTTTGCCTTTTTTCAGCCTATTTTCCTCGTACAATATATGTATCTATCTAAAATTTATTTTAAGAGATGCAAAAGTGAAAGTGGAGGAAATATTTTTTCGTGTTGAAGGCTTCTCTTTGATGTACCCATTTTATTTCTGATACAAATACGGTAGACTATGCAAAGTCCTTCATAAAGCTAGATAAACACACCACTATGGACGCAACGTTGTATATTTTTATAACAACGTCTATTTTGAGATATTTTTCATACATACATAAATTAATATTTACCTAAATAAGCTCGACTGTGTGATTTTCTGATCTCAATTAGATTAATATACTTTGGATATTTTAAAGGTGATCATTATTTCAGCATTCGGTTTGGGCACCATGATCTACAACGGTTTAGAGTTCGGATCATTCTTCGAAATACCCTTTACATCGCCTTGCTACATGATACTTAAGGGTGTAAATCCGGTGCTTCAGATGGTTTTCACGTTCATGCAGATGTATTTTATTTTCATGAATTCTCGTGTGAGTAGGAGATTATTTACAATATCACCTATTACGTGTTGTAGTACGGCAACGAAACCGTATATGGTGTTTAATTATCTTTTCAGTTGAACATACATCGTTTCAAAGTCATCGCTAGATTTGGTTTAATGCACGTCGTCGCGACCAACATTTGCGTTTGGTTTAGAACGTTAGTCATCGAGTACCTCAAAGAAATCACCGTTTACCATAAAAAGAACGCGCTTGCAGGTGAGTGCTTCAGACGTGTCCGTACAACTACACGTTTCTTTTTTCAAAGCAATTCTAGACATGCTTTCATCACATGCTTTTTTTAGAATTATGTCAATTATAATGCCATTACAAAAAGGAATTCAATCGTGGTTAATTACGCTGTAGTACTAGAAAAAGAGCAGATTTATAGCATTTGGAGAAACGGTACTAGATATATTGAATAGCGGTGTCTTGATAATCCTTTCTCATTCCTGGAATTTTGTATAAAAACATAGTAAAATTAAGGATGCGGATCGATAGAACATCTAAGTTCATTATGATTTCGATAGTAGATAAGTTAAAAAATTAATTAGACACAACAGAGAATTCCCATTTTAAAAGAAGACTAGAATTATCACTAGAATTATTCAAAGAGCGAATCCATGAGAATCTCATTTCAATAATGAAGAGAATTTAGTATCACACGATCGTAAACCTTATTATAACTGCATTGCACTTCTACAAACATATACCAATGCAGCTGTTTATTTGTATCATCTCCATGAAAAACTTGCAATCCGGAGAGCTTTTTCTGACCAACATGTGCTTATAGATATCTAATTACATTTTAATGTTATGATACGACATACATAAAAACATAAACGTTAATGTCAGTCAAAGAAACAAACCGTATTGCCTTAGATTTTGTAATCACGATATTAAATTTAAAAGCTCCGAAATTAGGGTATTAGGTTTAAATTACTGCGACCGATTTCGTAATCGAACAAGTGTTTTATTGTACGTATATACGCGTAGAAGCCTAACGAATATGAGCCACTCTCGATATTTGTAGTAGTTCTATTTATACGTTCCTATAAGTGTTTTGCCGTTAAGTAGGTTAAAATGAGACAGTTACTCAGCGAAACAAATCACCGAATCATTTTCATATAAATTTCAACGTTTTCACCAAAATATTTTGATTCAAAATTCAATGTTAAGGTCGCTATACTTCCTGAATTCTCTCTGTAATTCGGTTCAATCCCTATCCGTTCTAGCCATCAGACCATACTTCTTGTGTACAAGAAAACTCTACAAGATTAATCAAAAACAAATCTCATTGTGTTTCGAAACGTTTCGTAATCATAAAGACGTACGCAAAGCGATGTGGATGTATGTAAAAGTGTACAGACAGAAGCAAGCAAAAATGCAGCTAAAAATTTTCGACAAAGGAACAGGAATTGGAAGACTACTGAAGTACAATAAATGAAAAATTGATCCAAGGAACAAATAAAGAAAATATGAATAAAACCTTAGAAAAAATGTATGAGAAAAAGGAAAAATGGCTGGTTTGATGGATAATTTTGGAAGCTCAAAAAGTTCTTAGAAGGAAGAAGAAAATGGAAGTTAATAATGATGAATAATCCTACAAATGAAAGTAAGAAAAAGACAGGAACGCAAAGGCTTTAAAAAATCTGCAGAAATAAGAATGAATTGTTGGAAACAGCAAGGAAACTTGGGATTACTGATTGGAGAAGGAGCTATTCAAGCTCTACGCTGATAGGCTTCTAACGCCTTACTTACATATACACTACGCCGCAGTCCTTGCTATCATTGTTCCATTACTCCAATCATCCAAATGAATCTTTACAGAATATTCCTTTTGCTTCTTGAGACTATGCGCAAAGGACGATGGAGTTTTCATTTCTATAGAAACGCTTCGAAAAATTAATTAATTGTTTATTAGGAAACACCCAAATGAAGTTTTTGCAGTTTAGATTACACACGAAGATTTTCATTAAATTGCCTACTCTCTCGATGACCTGTCGAATATGACATTTTCCTAGCTTATTAGTTACTGCTCTTGCCATAATCTTCAGAAAAATCGCCGTTTAATTGTCTGGTGATCTCTTGAAAACCTTTTCTAACACTCAGAATCTTAAGTTTTTGCAAATATAAGAGATATTTTTATAGATGAAACAACAATGAAGTATATCATCAGCACTTTCAGAATTTACACAGACAACTTTGTTTTGGAAAACTGGTGATGATTTTGCTTCTAGGAACATATATACATAGTCTTCTGGTCTCCCATAATATATACTCCAAATTTAATATTATATTTTAGCAGGCTTAATAAAATAAGCATTCAAAATCAGTAGCAGCAATACATTCTATATAGTCCGAAAATTATGAATTTTTAGAATCCTATAGACCAAATTAGCATAAGGAAAACATTTTTTTGCCCCCACCAGTGTACATACATAATATTACAGAAAGTATTCGTTCGCACGCAATGCGGAATGCTAACACTGTTTTGGGAACGCATATGGCAATTCCCGATTCTGTGGCTACCACAACCTCCACTTTGACGACTCCAACCGTAAGTTCTACTATAAAAGATATCGCTTCGTCAACAGTTCAGGCTATCGCAACAACGCTGCGTAGCGTTCCAACGACAACTCCTACGGTGCCGACAACCACAGAACGTAAGTACAAGAGCAACGCTACGTAGTCGGCTTCACATTGTACTAATAAATAGCTACTAATGAGCGTTGTAAATAACTTTATCCTAGATAAAAATTCTGCGAATGTTGTGTATATAGTTCTTGTAATGAAAATATGCAGCACTTAACATTTATGTCGGCAGGGTGTAGTGGATTCTTTTGGAATACAGGCTCCGTTTGAACGAATGGGAGCATAATAATAACAATAATCTTAAGTGCTACATTATTTTCTGTAACTTTTGCCTTTTTTAACTTTTACTAACAATATTAACATTTAATCTTAAGGTCTTTTCACAACGCCGTCTACTATTCCAACTACGCTGTTCAGGGTAATCAGAACTAATCCCACCACTACCATGTCCACCGCTAAATTCTCTACATCGACCACTACTACGCCCTTTCAAATTTTCACAACACCCACTACAACTCCAACAACCACTACCGCAAGTACTACCACCACAACCACTAGCATTCCCATTACCATTCAGCGATTATGGGAGGCAGTTACCCATTCCTTATCAACAACTGCAAATCCCTATAAAGGCTTTTTTGATTATAGAGGCATGAATAACTTTGATAACAATATATTAAATGGTAATGGGTACATTAATGTTTTTTGGTAATATAATAAGGGGAATACTTGTAGTTGCAGATGAACCAGTTACAGTATTTAATGATACAAGCGATGAAGTCATTCACGAGATTTTCCCTCAAGCTCTGATTTATTCGAACAATACGGTGGTGAACAACATAAATAATTCTATTGTTACTGCAAGTTGCGGCAGGATTAACATTATGGGAACTATCGTGCAGGATTCTGCACCTTATTTGTATCCCTTCATTATTGAATATTCGCTAATTGGCGCAGCTGTTATATACGTCATGTGGAAGCATATAGGTCGAAATCCTAGGTAAGTTCAATTGCATTTAAAATTTCAGCAAGGTACGACTGTAACATGATATGTCTTCAGCTTCTGCTGCTGTAATTTCAGGTTCATAACTGAGGAAGATTTAGAACACAGACTGGAAGTGATGCTTTCAAGACGGGCAGTTGCAATGGCTCAAGCACAACAGGGTCGAGTTGATTGTGTTGGAGCATCTAAGGGATTATTCTTTGGATTACTTCTGTTAGTTGGATCGCTCATATGCTTAATACTGTTTTTCGTTCTGATCCACCATCCAGATTTGGGCCTTTTGGCCATCTATCTTGCAGATGTGTCTCATTGTGTGTTGATGGTGTTGAGCATAATTGCCATAATTGTTGGTTTTGTGAGGTTAGTTTAAATATATCTATCGCTGCTATTGCTTCTTAAATATTATTTTATTTTGCGAAAAATCTTATTAACTAAATTAATATATCTGCGTTAAAAAAACTGTTGCTTAAGCAGATGCAAATGTCTTGTAGCAGTTGAGAAAATCATTCTTACCAACATTTTTATCTTTTCTTACCTTCTGCATTTATATATTAGATTTATTTTCAAGCTTATCAGTATATATACGTTTTGAACATATGCAACGTTCTTTTGTAATTTGAACCATTTTCTATTGGTGAATGTACTTAGCATGCTCATTTGCGAATGCTTCTTTATTTTTAGTTTGCTTCTTTTTATTTTTCATTCATAGGACTCGTAAGATGAAATCCGACCTCAATTCTAGGGTTCAACATCTGAAATTCAGAATAGAAGAACAGAGTGATTTAAACGACATTCTACTACGCGTGTCTGCATTTGGATTGTTCCTTTACGCTACATTTAGCGTAATCGCAGGATCTTTGAACGCCTTTACCAAAGAGCCAAATCTGTTGGTCATGATAACTGGCGCATTATCAGTTATACAAGTAAGAATTTGTATTAAAATAAATGATAGGTTCTTGTTGTAACGTAAACTTTCTTAGGTCGTCTTGCAATTGTTATTCATAGCTGATGTCTCCCGTCGTCGGGTCCATCTACCAGAACACGATCGCTCTAAACCAGGAAGGCAAGTTGTTACGTTCTTGCTGATTTGCAATATTACAATGTGGATCATATATACATTCGAGATGCAAAAGGTAGAAGCTAATCCTGTTCAGCTGGAGTTCTACGGATTCTTAACTTGGGCAATGGTACAGCGTATCGCGTTACCTTTATGCATTTTCCACAGATTCCATTCAGCTGTAACGCTAGCTGAAATATGGAAAACTAGTTATAAAGCTAGACTCGAATAATTCTTTTTTCATACATACATTGTTACTTTTACTTGTTTTATTCTTTATGAAAATAATTTCGGCTCAATATCGTGTATTTTAAATATACATATAAAAAAAGGAAACAAATCTACAAAATATACGTTTGCTCACCTGTTGAAAGTGTTAGCAACCATAAATTGTTGGATATATTTGTTAAGACGTTTTTAAACCCTGTCTTTTCGTAATTCACTTGTAAATACTTTCACATATCTTATTACTGTACTTGAGGAATTATTTTTGAAAACACAACGCACAGATATTAATAAAAAGAAATTTGAACCATATATAGTTAAATAATAATAATATTCGCAATGAAATAACAATAATTTAGCCATCCATCGATGTTCAAAGGTGTATCTGAAGTAAAGCTCATGATCATTAGCAAGGATTAATTACTCATCTCCGAGTAGGTTTTAAAATTTTATAAAACTAACTAAAGCGAAACTTAAATCGTGTAGATTAGGCATTTCGGTGTTGGTACATGTGTGCAAAAAATCGTTTCAAATTTAAGAATATTCCAATTATCGTAAAATAAGTATGAATGTCCATTGAAAATTGAATCACTTTTCATCGTAAAAATGGCAGTTCAGAAGCGGACGCGTAATTTTCCATTTCTACTTTTATATACACGGAACACCTACATATAAGAACCATAGCAAAAAGACGGGAAACCTACATGTACTGTATGTAATTTAAGTGGACCACACCATATACCAGATATTTGTACTTATAAGACAAGGAAAATAAAATACATCTACTTACCAAGAAACTTAACTCTCTATTGCGGTTTTGTAGTTTTAAGTTCATGTGCTGAACTCATTTTAAGTTAGTTTGATATGCGAAAACGCAACATAAAAGATGCATTTGCATATATTTACTAACTTATTTGCATTAGTATAATGTGGCCCAAGTTTTTAAATAGCATTTGATATCCTACAAGAACTCAAAAAAAATTCCAAAGAATCTAACGACATTCCTTTAAGTTTCTAGTAGGTTTTTATATTTTCGAATAAGCATTTAATGTAGAAGGCATCATCGCCGATTCGAAGATCAAATATTCAAATCAAACTCTTTGGAATATCTCTTTATAAAAAACAATAGTTCACATTTTCTTCATTAATTTGGAGATGATGTTTTGTGCATATAAAAATAAGTTATAATAAATTAAAAATTCGTGCTACATTATCGATCATTACAAAATGTGATTCCATTACCAATGTAAAAAATCTTAGGCTAAGTCGAAAATAAAAGTACTCAATTGTTGTAACATCACATCTACGTGTATACATTCTATATGTTCGTGACTTACGTGTTAAAATAAAAAGAATATATTATATGAATAAACAAAAAGAGCATAACATATTATATTGTATAAGTACTGTTATAGATTTAGAGTCTGAGAAAATATAGTCATATATGTATATATTATTATATTTTAAATCTTTACTACTATTTATTTTTCATAGGTATATTTATTAAATTATTTATAACAGGAGCATGTATGTGTGCATTTTCGGCCACGAATGCACACGCGTACACAGATTATTGATGACGTGAAAATGTGTAGTTTTTTAAATGTAAGCTCAAATGTCCAAACAAAAGAAATATCTGAGAACTTATGTATTTATAGCGAAAGGGCTTTGAAAAGTACTCAACACTGCCGATTTCTCTATATAAATGTATATTATAAATGTCTACAATTTAACTTTTTTAAAGTGAATAATTGCTTAAACTAATTTCCTATACGTTTTGGTATGACGTCTTATATTTGATATTTTAGTAAGTTGCGTGTAATTTTTCTGTACTAAACGTAATAAATAATTAGAAACCACCTTGTTTATTAATACAGAAAAAGCACTTTTCAAGCAACTAAGTAAGTATATTTACGTTTAGCTAGTCAAAACTTAAGTCTAAAACCAACGCGTAAATACCAACTCAGATCCAGATTATGAAGAAAAAGATGTATTCTATACAGCTTAAAGAAAAATGGGAGAGAATTCTTGGATATAAGAAGTAACTTCCCTGCCTACTCTAATAGAGCCACGATGATACAAAATTACTTCTAAACTACATTAGTCAACTGTCCTATATATTCACAATTGAATTCGGAAACGAAACAACGATCGTGGATGTCTACAACATATCCTAAGACACTGTACAGAGCTAGATGTAATGTAATAAGTTATTACTAATAACAACTCATAATCGCCCTATGCTGTCTATAATTGGCGAAAACTGTTGGGGGATGGTAAGGGCATGGATTATTTATAACTAGAGAGGACAAAGGCAAATGAAATTATTACTTTTTTGCAGAGACTAAATGGACTCGCGTTTTGTCGACTCTCATGGTGTTTCTCAGAAATAAGCAATCCATCCAAGGACGTATCCATTCTCATAAACTGAATAGACACGAGTCTATCAAGTCGCTACAAAAAAGGAAAAATTCCACCTGCTTTTGTCATCTCTAATTATAACTAATCAAGAATCTGGGCTTGCATTTTGTAATAAGACACCCTCAGGTATCCATCCTCTGCATTTGGTTAGTTTGAGGCTTTTGTCTGCGTATGAACTCGGTCTCTAGTTAATGATAATTTCGCTACATCTACCTGTGATAACAGCTGATACATAGTTAAGAATGACTTACTTATTCACTAACTACGCATTTTGGGATTACTGGTATGAAAACTACTAAATGTAGTCCTTTTTTACATTCTAACCAACATTAGGAAAACGCAGTCTTACAAGACAAATGATATTGTTTAGACTTTCTAAGATAATTCTACAAACAATTAACATACATAGAAATTAAAAAACAACATATTTTTCATTTAACAAAATATGTAATATATAACTACAATTATATCATATAGTCTCTTATATTACTTTTAGTATCCAAAAAATCATCAGAAGGCCTTTGTAAGACATCGGGTGCCATTTTATATTTACGAAAATCTATACTACGTTGCAGCAAATCGTAATTTAAAGTAGCATCAGCATCTTCCAAATATTGGTCTCCATTTTTTGAAACTTCAAACCTACTCCATTTATAATTTGAACATTTTCTTGTACCAGGAGAGCTTTGTATCAGATTGAGTACTGTAGGATGTGTAAGACCAAAGAAATCATTTCCTCGTGGTCTAGTTGTTACAACATTCAATGAAAGAATGTCGTTAATTCTTTGCAACAAAAGGGAATGGCACACATCGGGTGTACCACCAACAATAGGGCCTTCATTATCATCTGAAGCAATTTCAAATCTACAATTAAATAAAACTTATAATCTGAAATATAAATCAAATTAAAGTAGATTTACCTTGGCATACCGTTAGCATCGGATATTTTACAAGTGTACATGCATTTCACAGTAGGATCTTTGAGGCTTCCATAAATTCTAGTTGAGACGTAGCCAACAGGGTAAATAGCTTCTTCGCAATGAAATTCCTTGCGATCGGATAAAACTTCCCCCAGAGAATGTATTGTTAAGTTTCCTAACTCTATCGGAAAAACCGGCCTGCCAGTAGAGTCCAAGGGTATTGGTTGAACTAATTTTTTACGAATCTTAACAGAATTTTTTCTCGGTTTTACCGGTTTCTCTAAATTAATAAGCAAATAAATAAAACAATATAAACCGAAATATCTCATTATATTTACCATTACTTTCTAGTGACTTCTTCTTACTCTTTTTATTAGTAGGTTCACTATGTGGTATAGGCTGCGTTTGACTGAATCCACTTTTAGACAAAGCTTCAACTTCCATTTCCGTTTGTGGTTCATACTGACATAGCTTTCGTAATAAGAACTTTCGTTCTTCCGATCTAATTATTATTTCTTCTTGCACTTCAGATATTTCATCGCAAAGTGCAGCATTTTCGAATACAAACTCCTTAATTTGTTGCTTTAGGTTTTCTAGTTTTAATTTGTATTTACTGGGTTGTCTTTCAGGTTTGGATACCTTCAAACTGTGCAAATATTTGTCTGCCATTAGCAAACAAATTACTCCAATAGACGTATTCGAATTGTACTAAAAAAAAGACCTGAAACAGCAATCACACAATTCGTAACAGTGATAAAGAGGTTAGGTTTTATTTCGGATAAACATCTAAACATCAACAAGCACTAATTTCCTTGAACTAAGCGTTGACGATGATACAGTTACTAAGAGTACTGCTAGCGGATGGGTAATTACTAGAGTGGCGATGTTGTGTGCAATTTGTCATTGGCAGTACGGCACTAATCAAGTGGAGAATATTATAGCGACATTCAGCTTAAAATATGTTAGCATTTCATTTTATGGGTGTCCTTTTTGGTATATTTTGTTGCCGTGCGATTTTTAACAGTGCTTTTTTCATTTATTTCGTTACTGCCCTGCTTTAAAAGTTATGGTTTTGGATTATATTGTTTTAAAAGTGTTTTTTTTTTTCGTTTATTTCGCCAGTACCCTTTTTTAGAAGTTTTATTTTCGGTTTATTTTGTTAGGTACTCTCATATTTTTGAAATATCCTTTAGTTTATATTTGGTTTTATAATTGTACAATATATTTGATGCGTATTTAATATTTACTTGTTTCATATTCTTTCATTTTATTTTAATATTTCTTTGTTTATCACTTTCCAACTATGCTGAAAATGTGAAGCATATGGCACCATTTTTACTCTCATTAACAAAAAATAAGTGCTTTGCATCATTTGCTTTGCGAAATTAATATTCAGAGGGTCAATCTACTCTTAAGCAACATCTGAAAAATACGAGGCATGTTGAATATCACAAAGGTATTTCACATGATAGATTTGTAATTTATTTATGCGTAGCTTTTATTGGTGGCAATACAATTATAGAATACATTTTTTCGTGGGTTTCTGAAAAAATATACCAACCAAGATGTACGCCACCTATAAACAATTAGAAAATATTATGTACCTAAGCAATTCTACAAAGCAATAAATCAAATAAGATCAAAACTAGATGAAAATCATCTTTGGATATGAAACGATAAACATTAGTTAATATAATGGTTGGCACATTACATACGGAAAATTCTCCATTGTCATTTTTAGTAATTACAAAAATCACATTGGGTATCACTGCAAAAGATATTCCCGACATTATCATTAACAGCGTTAAAAATGTAGCTGGTGACGACTGTTTAAAAGTTCTATTTTTTCTCATAGATTCTGCAAGCGTAATGTTAATGTTAAAAACAAATGACGAGCTTAAAAAACATTTTATAAACATATTACATCCAACATATGTTATGCATGAAATACATCGCATTGCTAAGCTTATTCGCGAAGAATTTTCAGGTGTGAATTCATTAATTAACTGATTTAAAAAGATTTTATTGAAAACACCAGCTAAGATGAAGTTATATAAATAAATATGCTCGAATATACCTTTGCCGTCAGAACCTATATTAGGTATACACGTATACTTTCGTATTTTAAAACCTTTTGTATTAAAGTTAAAGCGAGATACTTCCAGTGCTACAGCGGTTCAAGCATCAATGATAAAAGAAGATTTAGTCGAGTGATTAGAATTTATTAATAAGCATAGCTTAACATAAATGATCAAATTTCTAGAAAACAAAAAGTTAAAATTAACCGAATCCTTTAACATTTGGAAGGATCGATTGGCGAAAAGATACGGAACAAAATTAATGCGGTTTTACAAAGAAATTCAGATTATGGGCTATTAAAAGAAATATACAATAAGACCTTTAATACTCAGAATTAAAGTTTATGTTTAAAATATAACTGCATACTTCTATTTCGCACCAATTACTTCATGTGCCGTAGAAAGATTTCTTTCTCTAGATTTAACAATATATTAACATACGTCAGATCACAATTTATTAATATGTCATTTAAAAGGATTTTATATATACATATTATGTTATTCAAATTTCGTGGCAAATAAATTTGTTTTTTGTTTGTTTTTGTTGACAGACTGATCATCTTACCTGTATAAAACCGTTGAAATCGTGATCCACTATTGATATTATTTTCAAGTACTTTGCATATAATATAAAGATGTCATGGATCGCTTTGTTGCAAACTGAAATCAACAGGTACGTGGGCGTCGCCAGAGAAAGAACATTGAGGGACAATGCTTGCCCTTTTCCCTTGACTTTGTAATTAATTTCACTTTCGTTTCTTATTGCCCGTTATACAAAAGTCTCCAAAATGCCAACTTTAATTCAACGCCATGAACAAGTGGTAGGTGTATAATGGAAACATTAAAAAAACATTAAATATTTTTAGTGAATTACATTTTATTGTAAAAAATACGTACATATAGTATATATATCAGAGACGGACAAAGTAAGGGAAGTGATTACTTTTTTACATTAATTGCATAGGCTCGTGTTTTGTCGACTCTCACAAACCTCCTCTTCTGATACGAATAAGCAGGCTGCCAAAAAGTCACCTCGCCTCCCTGTCCATCTGTTAATGAAATCATTTCATTTGGTCACCGGCTGAGAATGTAGGTCGTATCCTCGAAACGGTCGTCCCGAATTAATTAAATAAAATTGTGTAGTGCGAAGGTTACCCATAGTTTTGTGCTGTTTACCATACCATGCTACAGTCCTTGCTATGATTATCATTATCAACGTATAAAAATAAATAAATTACAAAATTAAATTGCAATAACACAATTCAGTCAATGGGATTACGTTTGAATTTTATTTTAATCTCAATATGCATTCTATACGTTTTCGGAAAACAAAATGAACACAAATAGTCCTTATTGTTGTGTAGACGTGATATATAATAAATAAATTCGAACACGCGCATTAAATAATATGTAAAAAAAACTTTAAAATAAACAAATGAATAGACACAATTACCATTATTACGTCACAATATTTATTTACATCCAATTTACCTTATGTTCACATCTATTCGAATCATCCCTTCCTATTTAAAAATGCAATCCTACTTCCATTCTAGCATTATTCTATTGTTTTTTAATAACGAGGCAATATCAAATGAGCCTGTGTGGGAAATATGCGGGAAGGAATTTGTTGTAAAACATTTGTACTTCAATATCATATGCAACTATACATGAAACATTTTGAAAATTTCAGAACTGATTCGAGTGTAAAAGAAAGACAATCTTAATATTATTCTGTGCAAAAAAGATTTTCTCATTGTTATTTATTACACTGGAAGGTTACTTGAAAAATTGCTCGTATCTCCGATTATTTAATTGAAAATCTACAATAATGTACTCTTTTTTTCCTTTGCCGGATTTAAATAATACAGTTTAGGTGACATTTAAAACAATTACAGTAAAATATATACATAAATATATATATATTGTAAATCACACTTTGCAGTAGATGTATATAATGCTATTTCCAATAACGTAGTACCTACTGTCTTTATTTACTTGACTTGAGAATTAAAGGATTTGATACTTTGAAAATCCGCGGTAACATCTCCGTTAATGATTGAAACACATCACTTGAAATACCCTAAAAGTAAACAAGTAAATTAAATGTTGCAACTAATTATGCAAATAAATGGTGTACCTCCGGCAACATAAATTGCAAATTTTTTAAATCTGAACCACCCCACGATGCCATTTCAATCATGAAACCTTTCACGCACTTGAAAACCAGCTCCGCTCTTTTTTCACACCATGAAATTGTCATGTCCTAGAATTTCGTATTGCAATTCAAGTTAGACGAACTCTAGAAAACTTACTTCAGACATTTCATAGGTTAACAGCAGCGGAATTGTTAAAGAAGTTATATCATTGGAACAAGCAGTCTTTACGATATTTCTCAAACCTAAGACAACTGGATGTCTACTGTTTATGTCATTACCTTTCGACGTATCATCAGAAACTATATGGAAAATAACATGAACTTGTGAAAGATTAGAATGTCTTGTAATATAAAAATCCCCAGGTTGCAAATGCTTGGTACTTTTTCGTGTCTTCGATTCAGAATCTTTTCTTAATTGTTGCTGCAACTGATTGATTCTGTAAAGTTGATCATCGATGTGTGGAAAATGAAATTCAGTAGATTTTTGGCATATCTTTTTGAAGTCCTGAGTTAGTCTAGATCCAATGATCTCATCATTTATCAATACTAACCCATTTAAGTCGTTTGAATATAACCCTAATGCGGTTTGAAGACTTTGGGGTGTTGGTTCAAGGCTATAACAGGATTACGTAGTCTTTATAATTTTTCTACGATAAGCTTGTGAAAAAACTCACGAGTTTTCGTTTATACTACATAAATTCATTACATTTGCTCTTAAAATTCTGATATTATGCATTTGCTTTAATTGCGAACCTAAATGAATTGTAAAACTCTCTTCCAATATAGGATGTACCACTTTGCTTTGTTTGTTGTTCCTGGAGCTTTTTACAGGTATCATTGGAGGAATAGGTGCTATCGGTGAATTTCTAAAAAAGTAGCTCTTTAGTTCCTTAATACTGTGTTATTACTTAAAAATATTACTTTGGGGTTGGTAAAGAATTATTTGCTTGATTTTGTTCTAACATTTGCATTAACCATTCTCTATATTCACGCTTTTGGGCTTCTTTTATAGTATCTATTTCACTTTGCAGTTGCACCTGTAAGAAAGTTTGATCTTCAAAATGTTTTTCAGCTAATTTGTTTATATCTGACTCTGTGACGCCTTCTTCTAATTGATCTACAGCTTCAGTCATTTCATCTGTTTGCCTACAATTACATTATTATGTACAAAGTGGAAATATATTTTATTATTTTTACCTATTAGACAATACGCTAACTTGCTTATCTTTTTCGTCGCATTTCTCTTTAACTGTTAAAGCATATGCATGTTCTAATTGCAGCATAGTTTCTAGTGCAGGTGAGTGAACTAGTTTATGATAAGCTGTTGCAAAGAGTTCTTCATCAGAAGCACATCTTCGTTCTCCATATTCAGTCATTTCCTTACCAATTAAGTGATTCTTGTAAATATTAGCTTAAATATAAAAAAAACATACTTCTCTAAATATTTTTTCCCACTCCTTTGTAATATCATCGATATCTACAAGATTCCCTTTACTTTTCTGTATTAACGAAGTGGTTACATCATCGTATAGCTTCGTAGTTGATTCAGATATAAATTTTGCTAATTCAGTAGAAATTCCTACAATCCTATTCTGATTATGTTTGTATAATTTTTTAACGATTTTAGACTTACTGCTAGCGATATAAATAGGTAAATTGTGGTTAGTTATTAATATATAAACATATTCCTCAATCGAACCTTCAAATGGTATTGTAATTGTTGTTTCGAATCCATATTTATCATGCGAGAAAACAAATATTTTTTCTTCGGATATCATATTGGATTTGAATTACTTTATTCTCTCATCTGCAATTATTTTTCACTCTTAAGTTGTATTTGTTTGATATTTGTTATTGAATTACATATTCTACCCTCATAACTCATAACCTATTTCACCGTATTGCTTCTATTTGTTCATAAGCTAGACAGTGGATGGTCGTACTGCACAATATCAAACAAAATGGGCGCTACCGGGCGCTACTGGCCGAAATATTATATATTTCGTTGATAAAAAAATGTCTGAATGATTAAAAGCTTTTCCCGTCTATTATATTGCTTTAGTAATATCTACTTAATTGCATATGAGTGAGTCATTTCCGCGGCAGACTGCAGAGAGCAGAAATTAAATAGGCCCTTTTATTTATCTTTAGTCTTTGAAGAAAAGCGCCATGTTGTTAAAGGTGTACATATATGTTATTTTAATTCAAAAATATTTGATAATTTACGTAAAAAATTAATTGCACAAAATGCTATATTTACAAGCACATTTGCATGCGCAAACATATACTGACTAAAACAATAAATTGTCATAATTATTAGCAAGTTTTAATGACTACATTCATCATTAGAGAGGACAAAAGCGAGAGAAAAGAAAATATATCTGTTTTGCAGCGAGTAGACAGGCTCGTGTTTTGTCGACTATGATTTCACTGGCTTTTGTATGATGTAATTAAAGTTCACCATTTACCGTGCGCTTCACAGACATCAGTACGGAAGTGATAGTTCGGCGCGTGATTAATGTATGCACGCAAATTTATGCTTAACCTATTAGACTATACGATCGAGTGGGAACGCGAGGCGACCTTCTTACCGATGTAAGTGTAGAAGCAAAGAGGTTTATTCTATCTGGAAAAATGACTAATTACGTATAACGTATATACAGCACTTTACTACGCTCTGATGCATTCTAATCGGCCGCCAAACATATACTGGATGTAATAAGGTCTCTGGCGCATATATTATAAATCGCGCACCCGAACGAACGCTTCCATATCGACACCCGTGAAGCGCACGGAAAGTGATGAATATTAGATATAATAAAGATATCGTCAGGAACATCGATGCGATGCTTTGGCATATGACATGTATAAGTGTTTAAACAGTTACAAAGACAAAGTATGTTTATCAAATTTTCAATTTCTATAGTCGAGATCATACAAAACCCTCGGTTGCATGAATGATCTGAATGAATTAGATTTTCCTCATTTCCTCCCTGTTGCCTGGCCTATAATAAATAAATATATAAATACAAGTTAGAGAACTACTCAAACAAGCACATAAGTAAAAGTAACTGACAATAATAATGTTTTTCACTATAGAAATAGCCGTTTACTACGTCGTATTCAAAATTTGAATTTCTCACTTAGATAGTCTGTATCTATGCGTGAGTTTAATTTAACGCTAACATTTTTGTATTCATTGGTGGAGGAATAAAACAGCCATTATTTAAATTATATTAATTCATTAATTGTTAGTTAATTTATTTTTTTCTTCGGGACAATTTATTTATTAATTTACGAAAATTTCGTAAATTAATACAAAAAATAAACAATGGATTACTAAATCTTTTACGCTTCCACCATTTTCCAAAGTTTTCTCCAAAAGATTTAGACAGTTTTTTTTAGAACCATTTTAGACAGGTTGTAATCTTTGATCCAATTTCTTACTACCTTTTTTCTGTTAATTAATTGTACATAATACTTCACGGTATTCTGACAAGTCATAGCAAATAGTAAAATATAGAACTTCGAGTATTGCTAATTTTTTTCTTTTAAAGGCAAATGAAAAAAATGTTCATGTTTACAAATATTAATAACACTACAATTAATTCCTCTTTATTAAATATATCAAAGCAATTACATTTTTAACATTCTGTTTTCGTTTTACACACCTGCGTAATATGATAAAATTAGAAAGAATGAAGAATTCGAACTCCAATTTTTTTTTTGTTCAAAAGAAATCAGTCTTCAAAGTGAGCTTGCTCTTGGAATTGGTGTTCGTAGTCTCCTAACATTCTTTGGTTTTTAGGATCAAATGGACTTCTCATGTGTATAATTGCTGGATATCTCTTACTCATAATCTCAACTTCATAGTTACCCTTCTTTAAAAAGTCCTTATCTAATTTCTGTCCTGTGGGATGCTCAATGTATCTAAAAAATTAACTTCTTATGTTTTGTACTTGAGTACATATAACTAGTAGGACATGTTACCCAATTCCCATATTGGTGTCTAGATAATAAGCGTATTCGCCTCTTCTTAAGAATCCGACAATGACGTCATCTCTCCATATCGCCTCAAGGCCATATATAGCAACCGTTTTATCGGGAACAGTGACAAATACGCGTTTCTTTGTAATTCCTTCTTCTTTCATCTTATCTACTTTGTCCTTTCCAATGTAAGTACCATCTTTTCGGCATGCAAAGCCTAGACCGGCTTCTATAGGATTATCGTTTGGTCTTAGATCATAATTCCATAAATGAAAACCTAAGATTAATTAAAAGAAATTATGGCAAGTGAGACGTAGAAATGCAACTCTCAATACCTTTTTCACAACTTAAAGAATATAGTGCTCTATAGCCAGCGTGTTTCATATCAAAGCTTTCCCCTGCATCTGTTAATTTGTTGTATATTGGAATACAAGAAGCGGTCGGAATATGCAATTCGTAACCTAATTCTCCAACATAGCTTATTCTCATCGCTCTGCACGTGTGGCCGTTAATGGTTATTAAATGGGACATGCCTATGGGAAATCTATCATCCGTTATAGGAGTTTCTGTTATTGATTGAAGTATTTCTCCGCTGGAAAAGGTTAAAGCAAGCAGGTATAAATTAAAAGAGATTAATTAAGAGAATAATAATTTACCTCTTCGGTCCTTGTAATGATAAGATCCCCAATCGTTCTGTAACATCTGAAATAACTGCTCTAAAATCTCTCTTTTCGATTTCTTTACGTAAATGACAAATTGTGTGGTAACCATTTGCTCCTCCAGCTACAATGTAGTAACCGCGACCCTGAATGAATGAGTCATTGATAACTTGCATGAAACAACGTATGTATTGATGAATGTACCTTTAAAATTGGTCCGACAAGACGTCCAACTCCTTCCTTTAGTGGAGTAACTGTTAAGTCAGCTTCGACTCCACCGTTTTCGTTTAAAGCACATGTATAATGAACTCTGCCTGGTTCACGGTCTGTATTGGCAGTGAATAACCAGTTAGCTGCTTTTTGAGCTTCGGGTCCAGTTAAGTACATTTTGGCGAAATATGACATATCAAACAATACTGCGTTGTTGCGACAAGCTAAAGCTTCTTCTCCTATCTGAATTTATTTAGTATAAGACATAAATACTGTAAGAAAGGTTTATATATATATGTACTAACTAAATCGTGATTTTTCGAAAATCCGAAGGTGTAATCCTTTTCTAATTCTCTGACATATCGCCGATCGTCATTCTTCACATGATCGTACCAGCCGTACCAATCGTACCCTCTAACTGGAGCAGTTCGGTCCTTAATGTAATAACCAGGTCTTTCCCAACCTTGGGCTTGCTCCATAACAGCTCCATGCGCTACTAAATTCTTTTCACAGATATAATAATGATAGTGTTGACATATTGAAACCTTACCTCATGGAATGGCCCAATTTTAAAATTCCTTCCTGATAAGAATTGATCATGCGGATATACAACGCTGTAATTCTTCACGTAGCTTTCATGGCTAGTTTCTATAATCCACGATCTCGCGTTGCGCATTGAAGGTGTAAATCTGCGTATATCATAAGCAAACATCGGCAACTCAGGTCTGCCTTTAACTATCCATGTTGCCATTTGTTCCGCACAACCGCCACTTAACATCATTCCAGCGGAATTAAATCCGCAGATGTAAAAGAGTCCTAAGGCGAAATAAAAATACAGGAAATAAAAAAGTAGGTTTTTGCGGACATATTGCTACAAACTTACCTCCTACTCTAGGATCCTCTCCCATTATAGGTTTGTGGTCTGGCGTAAAGGATTCTGGACCACAAACTGTAGATTTTATACCCGTCGTTTGTAACGCGGGACACAATTCTGCAGCCTTTTGCAAATGAACATCGAAAATCGAATGGTCTAGTTCATAAAGGCTGAATTGAAAATCGTTAGGTACGTCCTTAAGAATTACCGGATTGTTCTCATAGCCTCCTATGCAGATAGCATCCCCTTGAATTCTAAAATATACCGATGCATCGTGATCACGAACGTTGGGCATATTTTTCACTTCTGGAATGGATTCCGTTACGATGTAAGCGTGTTTCATGGGTGACAACGGGATGTCTAAGCTAATCATGTTCGGGAATTTTCTTGACCATGCGCCAGCAGCGTTGACAACACATTTCGTGTTAATGGTCCCCGATGGCGTTTCTACACCAATTATTTTCGTAACGCCAGATGAAGGATCTGTTAGAATGTTGGTTACAGGACAATTTTCATATACCTAAAAATAAGGTAAGCCGACGATGTAATTATTGACTGCATCATTAGACATCAAAGTACCTTTCCGCCTTTGGCGGTTGCTCCTTTTATCAATGCGGAGCAAAGCATGCTTGGATCGACGCACCCATCGCCTGGACTATATAATGCTGCCGTGAAGTTATTGCCGTTTAATACAGGTGCTAACCGAACCGTTTCTTGTGGTGTTAACATTTGACTTTCGATTCCGAAGAAATGACCAAGGGTATGAAGTCTTTGATATTCTTGAACACGCTCCTTAAAGAATGATGAAAATGTAAGTTGATATTTTAATATAAAAGCATAGTATTTAATAATTTATTTGCAATAAATATCTCGAAATACATTTAATTCGGTTAGACTTTAAGGTTGGTAAATAAAATATGGAATAAAGTGGAATTACCGAGAGATAATACATGTCATTATTTACAGAAGATACTTGTTACCAGTAAATGTTTACGAAAATACTTACCAACAACATAAACAAATGATTATGGGGCTGTATTGTTTATTAAGTTAAGTAAAGTAATTTAAGAAACATTTTTGTTTTGGAAATATAAATAAGTTTAATTATTGTATCTATTAGATAGATTCAATAGATAGTAAATAGTTATATGGAAAATCTAATAACAAATAATAGAAATGTTATAATTTTCATAGTAAAGGAATATATATACATAACAACGATATGAAGTTGTCAAGCTTCAAGATAATATCTTCTTTCACTCAACGGGATTGAAAAATAATTACCGATTTATACTACATTTTTAACAATTTCTCTAATGAGACTGTTTCATAATGTCGCTAACTATTTACGACTACTTTTTAAAAAAGAAATTTTCAACAAATTACACATTTTAAAGATCAATTTTAAAAGGCTTAAAAATTATTTCGAGCAGAAGCATTGTGTGTCTGGAGCAAGATTAAATAAGCACAAAAAAAATATTTGAATGCGAACAAAGTCCGAAGACAGCAAAAATAGTGAAATCGGCCGGCAAAGTGATGGCCTTGGTGTCTTGGGATGCATGCGGAATCATCTACACCAATTACTTTGAAAAAAGACAATAATAACTGGATAATTATCGGACGGCTGGAGCGAAGACATCGAGAAATCCCATTTGAAAAAGAAAGAAATCCTCTTTCGTGAAGACAATACCACCCATGCATTGTCTTAATGCGTAGTTTGGATTGCCAAAATTACGGAATTAAAGTTAAAATTAGTACAACATCCACCGTATTTAGCATATTTAACCTTCAGTGACTCCAAATTTAAAAAATGGCTCAGCGGAATACGGTTAACGTCGAAAAACGAAGTCCTATTTTGAGAACCTTCCGTGATCCTGCTTTTTGGAAGGCTTAAAAAAAATCTGGAGAAACTTTTGGAACAGTGTAAAGTTAAATAGAGATTATGTTGATGAATAAATAAAAATCTACAGAAAATATGTTGTTTTCCTTTTTCTAAAGACTAACGAACGAAAAACGATCCTTGTATAATTTTGTTTATAATTTTCTTATAGATATCTAAGACATACTTCTGTTCGAGCAATAAATAGCCCTCCATTTTGAATAAAACCTGGATTGACACCAGTTTCCTCCTCCAAACTATCCAATATATTCTTTGTTCCTCTCAATAACTGCACCTCAACATCGTTTGGTCTAAGTCTCCAGAATAGCCCGGCGGTATGCCATGTTGTACCGCTAGTAATTTTTGCTTGTTCCAATAAAATTGCTTTGACTCCCTTTCTAGTTAGATGGTACAAGGTACTGCATCCAATAACTCCTCCACCTATTAACACATCATATTTCTAATTATTGTGCATTACTAGATTGCTAATAGTCAAAAGAAAAACGTAAGTTAATTGAATAATTTACAAATAATGTATTTTGGATATGTTATACCTACATAATTCAAAGGACGAAACTTGTTAACATGCAACGCGTAATATAGCTTTCGGGAGCAGTAATTTTATCTTTTTTCGAAGTGTTGCGTAATTCGTTTGTTTAGTAGCCTAAAATAAATTAATATAGGAACGATAATGTATATTTTAGCGATATTACGGATGCCAATACTTTGATAATGGAACCGAAGTGTTATAGTATATGGTCAAACACGGTGTAATTATCTAGATTCTAACGTTCAGCTAATAGCTTGCTACCTGAAGTTTTGCTAATAATGATGTTTATGGTATATATTTCGGGAAAATAATGAAATTTGTATTGATCCGGTATAGAAAGGCAGGGTGTACCATATGGAAAATTACACGAAAATATTTGTCTTTGCCGTTCTTATTGTTTTGCAAATTTTACTAAAAATAGATTAACTGTATTATTCAAACAATTCAGTTTTAAATGGGTATTTGAAATATATCTTAACAAATTTGTATACTACGGAAATTCAAAACAAATACAAATCGGATACCTAACAACATATTTAATTAATTTGTTTCACCGATGGCAGCTATATGTTTATTAAATTATCGTTTTATAAAGGGAATTTTGTCAGACATTTTTTTTTGTTACATAATCAAAACGTCGAAAACTTTTTCAAAAGAATAAAATCACTGTGTGATAGTGAAGACATGCGATTTGTATAAAATTAATATAAATATTGTTTTTACTCACCGATAATTACTACATCGGCTTGCTTTGGTATACTTGTGGCGTCATTGGAATAATTTCTAATATTCTTCAATTTTCTTGTACAACTTATCTTGTATTGTCGAATCAAATTCGACGAGCGCAGCATCGTTCAAACTCTGTTGCCTTTACTGGAGTATTGCACACTTGGAGCGGTCTTAGGCTCCAGTTAAACAAATCAAGATAAATTGAATATGATTAGTACAGTGGGATTTATCAAAACATGTTTGACCTTTCCATGTACTATTATTTTTAATTACAAGTTCGATAACTCTCATTCTTTGTCGGTTATTTAGAGCTTATAGAGAGTGTCACATTACCTAAATTCGTACATGCCATAAACGTGAAATCGTAAACATTATACCTTCTTCCTTATTGTTTGTTTTTCTTGTATACGACTAAGGTTTTCCTTATTCAGAAATATTCTAGAACAGTATAGTCTGCGGCGTTCACAAGAATTACGATTAAGAGGATGTGTAATTTAAACGCGTTCAAATCATGTCACTATTATCTCATTATAGAACGATTACTGGCAACATAAGTTCGTCAACCATAGCGCAACACATAAACGAAACCGGGCATAATAGTAAATTAGAAAACCTGAAATTGACTAAGAACGTGACTTCGCCGTGGGAATTAGAGGCTTACGAAGCTATTTACATAAAAAGAAACGGATCGTTGTTATACTTAGTTCTGTTTGCTTTATGTTTCACACTACAACGGCAAGAGACCCTTTCCTCTACCTTTTTAAATTTTTCACATGTCTTCATTTTATAATAATATTAATATTTATAATGATATTTGTGCCTCGAGTCTAGGGATAGAACAAGTATACTAGAATTAGAATTTTTGTTCTCACATTGCTCAGTTATACGCTTGAAAATGAGGATCGACGCATGCTCGAAACAACTGTCTCGGATTGATCAATTAAACTTGTGTGATGCGTAGTATGCTAACACTTTAGTGTCGTTCGCCTGCTACTGTTGCTGCACAGTTCTTGCTATCATTATTGTCGCTAGTTGTAATATATTAGACATATTACCAGGTCTGCGATAAATATGTATGTACATTGTTGTAATGTACTTGATACAAAAACTGGTTTCACGGTTATTTTATTGTCAAATAAATCATTATGAGCTAAAAAGAGCCGCGAAAAGAAAAGCAGAAAATAGTATTTACGGTAGACTTAGAAGGTTAGAATAAATATTATTTGTATTGGTTGTGGAGCACATATTATACACCATACCCTTCAATCAACAATCTGAAGTTGGTAGTTTGCCGATCAAATGGAAACTGTTGCAGGAAAAAATATATGAACAATTTCGAACGACAACATTGCAGGAATTCTGTGAAATCGTGGATACAGAACACAAAGAAGAACTTTAACGTGGTAGCACAAGATTCTTCAGCAACTAAAAAAAAATGAACATTGAGGTCTGAAATCATAATTTCTCTCTCAAGAAAGTTGCCCCACATCTTGAAAGGCTTTTTTTAAAGAAAATTAGTATTGTTTATTCAAACATTTTAGAAAAAAGAAATTAAAGAATCGTAATAAAGAAGGCACTAACCTTCGAATAAGCTGATAACTTTTCTGTTTACACCAGTTGGAAGAAATTGAAACGTCTACTGAAGCAATTAATTGAAAATCTGGTTTATATATGATACACAAAATCTGTTGTGACAACAAATAAGAAAAAGTGAAGTCATTCATCGTCATTGAGAGGGCGGTTAAGTTAACTTAGTAGATAAATAGGCTTCTTCCAGTTAGATACTAGATTCAGATCCAATCAAGGAGATTAGACCAAGAATAAGCTGTCATTAAATCTAAGCAAATCGTATCTACAATATTCCAAGCCGAAATAGCGTATTTTTTACTAGAGTTCTAAAAACGTTTTTCACTAACAGAAGAATTTAGCCGGAGTAAGCTCAACTTTTGCTGATAATCTCGTAAGACCTTTTGCAGGTATGGAGTACGCAGCTACTAAACAATGGAAGGAAAAGAATTTTTTTCGCACGAACAACGTAAACTTTAATATAAACCTTACACGGTTTTTGTCTAGAGCAATATAAAAATAGATATTGTTCAGTTGTCCATCACAGGACAAAACAAACTATATAGACATAGTTAATGGTAATTAAATTGAGTAAATGAAATAGTCAATAGAATAGGTGAAAATAATAGCGAGAACGTGGAACGAAAATATGCAATACGTAGGATATAATATTTATTTTACTATTAACGAAATTATTTTAATTGATTTTGCTTTTATTATGATAGATATCTCTGATTAAAAATTGAAACAAATGTCATTTTCTATACAAATTTGTCAATATTCTTCGCAATTTGTACATGCATTTAAAAATTCACGTTGCATTCAGAACAAAGTAGATAACTTACTCCAAAATGTCTGGTATGGGGATCGATGAGGATTTGAATCTGTCTCATATAACCGTAGAAACAGCGGATCTCACAGTAACTTCCTTGTGCGCTTCTTTTAAACATATTTAGTAATATCAGTTAATTTATAGTCAGGAGGGGAACCATTAGCTACAACGCCGCCAAGAGAAAAACAGGAATCCCTACTCCATTGGTAACCAATGGAAGACCAATCAAAGAATGATATGTAAATTAATATATTATTGACTTTTATAATGTTCCAGGTTCGATAAAACTTGTGAAGAAGAACTACACAAGCGTCGTTATGAAACTTTTTCACCCACCTTGGATATTATTGGTCAGCAGGGATTGGGACATCCAAATGTAGTACGCTCTAGCGTTAGTGGTTTTGATATAACTGGTAGACTGAGATCGGAACAAGATACCGACTTATTGGAAGCTGTAGAGAAATTTGCAAAAGCTGAAGCTATGGTAGCTTTTGAAGGTGCCGTGAGAGCAGCAGAGAACGCGGCGGCTTCCGTGTCACCGGAATATGCCGAAGAAGCAGCGGTCGCTGGTGCCAGAAGCTTTCAAGCAGAATTGACGACTGTTGTTAAAGAAACTGTTCCGGGCATCAGACCTGTAGAAGTTGTTGGATATGTGGGCATTACAAAGCCAAGAAAACCAAAGAAACCCTAAATTCATTTGTCATTATATGATTCTGCATTAACCGTCTCAATTAGTAATAATTTTTAATATATGTAAAATTCTTTGTATAACGAAAAGATAAACAAATTGGTTTTAACTTGTCTAAACTTTCAAAAAAGGTATTCAAACAATATTGCAGTATTTACAGCAACATATACGTATATTTGCGTCTATTCGTCAAACTGCATAATTCCTATACTCCAGTTCACCTTGTAAAGGAAGTATCGGTCTCATGGACAACGTATCCTACGTTGCCAAATCTATTTAGGTATTTATTTTTTCGCTCTGAGCAGTTCTATCGATATGGAAATTGGTAGAATAATATAAATTTTCGTTTTACGTGTATAATTTCCGTTTCCTCAATTTTTGGTTTGTAATGATACCAATATTATCATTACCAACGATCACCAAAATCTGACAACAGTGCCCATCATAAAAAAAGGACAGATACTTGCACACAGGTATAAAATAAAAAAGATGCTTATTGTCTATAAGAGCTAATTCTTCCTTTAAAAGGTGAACTTAAATTAATCATATAATAAAATCACTTAATGTATAACTGGAGTGTATTCGGACTAGGTTAAAAAATCACAGTATTAAAATTATTTAATACTGTAAATTCATTCCTTTATACGAATTAGTCTCTTACTACTTTTGTTACGCGTACAAAACTACCTCGCCAAGTTGTTAATTGTCTATAAGGAAAAACCAATGTCGTTGCCAACTGCTGTGTTGCCTAGTACATAACAATAATCTTACTCCCAAAAAATAGGGCCTATTTTCAGGGAAGCTTAAATTAATTCTTTTAAGTAGAATCGACGTATTTCTCACTGGATAAGTGCGACAAGAACGTGTATTTAAATCTGTTTTGTTTCTGTGTATATAAATACAAGTCTCAAGTATATATAAAAAGGCAAGCTGGAAAATCACGATTGACAATTAAAACTATTAAAGGAAATCAAATAGATGTTGAGTCATGATAAAGTTTAAAGCATAAACAGTACTAATTTTAATCTTTAGAGAAATTAGAATTCGTTGTTTACTTTAAACGATTATCTTCAGAAAAAGATATTTAGATATTTCTACCATTATAATATAAAGGTAGATATAATATATTGTTATATATTTATATAATAGTAATATATAAATCCAACATAATAAAAATAACAAAATGAGCAATGACCAAATGTTCCTAAATGAATTTCTTTCATATGTAATATCAAATATTTCTTTTATTATAACTATTAGGAAAATACATGTATAATTACAAAACTATAACTGCCTAAAGCCGATCGGCATAAAAAGAAATTACTGGAGACACAGTTCAATTAAATCAGCCATAGTGTACCAACTTTTGTGTTTATTGTCAGACCCCGGTATACAACGCGTACAACGTAAACGTGTCACATTAAACATTTGTAGGAAGGATTCGGAGGACCGCAATAAGAATAATGATTAAACTTTATTTCATCATCTTAATATAATTTACATATGTAATGCTTCAATAAATTATTACATATTTAATAAAGAACTATCCCCAAATTACACTTAAGCCCAACTGCTGATTGCATTCCTATTCAAATGTCATAGATAATACTGTATGTACAGGGGTTGCTCAAAAAGTATTGATTCGAAAAAAAAAGCCTTTTCCTAGAATTTTTGATATTTTTGGAATAAGACCTATTGAAATGCGGTAATATTTCAATTGCAAATTGTAAAATTTGATATGCCAGTTAGTTTGAATTTAAACCCCGATAACCGTCCAGGCAACGTACATTTTGTTCTTTGTCTTTTATTTTGTCTTCTTCTTAGGATTGAATATGAATACTATCTGTCGCACGGCAAGGCGTAGTACTTAAGTTAATCGAGAGTACTCATCATAAACTGAAACGGGAGTAATAAAATTTATCTGCGAATCCTACACTAATCCAAGCGCAGAGCTGCGAGTAGTAGAAAGTGTAGATACATTACACCCAGCAACGACACTAGGGAAATGTTTGTATTGAGTTATGATAATTTATGTAGATATTTAAGTACATGATACTAATTTTTCCAAAAAAAGGAAGGGTCTTTTAGAAGTCAGCAAAATCAGCCTTTGTTTTCCATAAGTAAAATACCAATTATCTGCAGCTTTGCTATTATGATATTGGTAATTACAATTTAATCAACAGTTATTTCTGTGAATTATGTATTTTTTTTTATTTCGATACTATGATGGCATTCTAGCGCTGGTTTGCAAGGCTGCATCGCGGTGCTTTCCTGAATGGGACTATTGTTATTTGTTATATTGGCAGCACTGACCACAGATTATTTACGTATGTCAAAACTTGAAAATTTGTGCTTGTATGTTTATTTTTAAGATTGCTTGGTCTTTATTAAAAATGAATAGCTTACTTAATATATCCGAATGTTGCCGTGCTTGTTTAAGAGCAGAATGTTCTTTAAGCTCCACAAATACAACTGACACTGACAATATTAAATTAGGGGAGAAATTAAATAGCTGTGTATCAGAAATAGTATGTTCAAGTATTCGTCTCTTTCATAGAAAGGTGAATCTAATATGGAATTTTACGTTTTAGTGTTGGTTAAAAGAAGACTTCACACAGCTAATATGTTCTACTTGTGTAGATAAGTTGAGGATAGCCTATGACTTCCGAATACTTTGTCTGCAGTCAGACAATACCTTACAGCAATATTTAAGTCAACAAAAAGTTACAACTACGGTACAGACTTATGCTGATGTAACAAATTTTGAGTTAGCAACTAATGTAATATCTTTACAAGCAAATAGTATCAGTCCTGATAAAGCATTAGATCAACAATCCGACTTAATTAGTTTGAAACATTTCTTGGATAATGAAGAAGTACTAGTAAGATCGACTAATGCAATAAATGAGCTGCAAAATTCTAGAAGTGCGACTCCAGATTCTGCAGCAACAACCAGCTTGGCAAGATGCGATGGAACAATACGGAAAGTTATGTTAAGCACGAAATCAGTGAAAACGCAAACGCAACCTTTACCTCAATATCCGACACTTACCCCAGCTGCAGCGCGATTAGAAGCTACACAGATTAAACCAATAATTGTTTTAGATAATCCTTATAAATATTGCTGTCAGGTTTGCGGAAAAAAATATGCAAAAAATGCAAATCTTAAGATTCACATGAGGACTCATACAGGTGAAAAGCCTTATGAATGTAGATATTGCGAAAAGAAATTTTATCATTCGTCTCATTTACGTGAACATATTCGAAGGCACACAGGTGAGAAACCTTTCCAATGTACAGTATGCCTTAAACGGTTTACCATAACAGCTGAGTTAACTGTACATATGCGAATTCATACCGGGGAGAAACCATACGCTTGCAATTTTTGCGAGAAGAGATATATTAAAGCATCTGACTTGCAAGTACATATGCGTTCACATACAGGGGAGAAACCCTTTGCATGTAGTTATTGTGATAAAAAGTTTACTAGTGGATATATTTTGAACTCCCATTTAAAAACTCATACTGGTGATAGACCTTGGAGATGTCAAGTCTGTAGCAAATCATTTACACAATCTTCTCACCTTACAGTACACATGAAGAGACATACTGGAGAAAAGTTTTCATGTAAATTGTGTGGACAGGAATTTACACATTCTTCTCAATTAACAGTTCACATGCGGGCACATACAGGAAAACAACCATACAAGTGCGCTCTCTGTGACAAAATATGCAATTATGCTTCGGAACTACAAACGCATATGATGAAACATACTGGTGAAAAATTTACTTGTTTAACATGTGATAAAAAGTTTGCAACAGCCGCCTATTTACAAGAACATATTCGGACACACACCGGAGAAAATTTACTCAATTGTTCATATTGTGAACGTACCTTTACACGGGCAACTTACTTAGAGAAACATATAAGGACACATACTGGTGAGAAACCTTTTGGCTGTGAAATTTGCGGTAAAAAGTTTACGCAGTCCTCCTCTTTAAATGTACATATGAAGAAACATACTAATGAAAAGCCGTATACTTGTACTATTTGTAGTAGAGGTTTCATCACTAGTTCATATCTTGCAGTTCATCTACGTAAACATAAAAAGTATACAAGTGTTTAATCTTTGATGAAAGTTTTTATATCATAAAATTAAGTTTAACATATGAATCTTAACATTTTTGTTTAAAATGATTAAGGCATAATAATATTTCAAATCAAAGAATTGCAAGTGCCAAGTTTTACATATTTTTATTATTTTGATTTTGACCTATAACTGCTGAATGCAGAGTAAAAACAATTCATTAAAGCCTCTTCCAGGTAGTCACTCTTCCTTTGATTTTTTTTTAATAATGTTATAGTTTTACTATTAAATTGAATATTTCATGCAAATTATGTGCTATATACTAGAACTCTACAAGAATTTATGGTAAAATATATTCAAGTCTTTAATCTTCAATTAACATTATTTATAATATTTGTAAATTTCCTTAAAATATTTGTTTAATATTATTAAGGCATAATATTTTGAGGCCAAGAATTATAAGTTTCTTTTACGCGTGATAACGATCCAACGGGGTATATAAGCTTTTTGAAGGTTGTCATAATTTTAGGAGCATTTAGCATGTAAATTGTATGTAAAATGTTCCATGGTTCGGTTACTATTACCTTCTCGCCGGTTGAAGCGTAGTTAACTGCTCCACAACTGTGAATAGTGACTCGGGATGGTAGCGGACCCGTTAAGGATATTTTGATTATATTGGGTCACCGAACCGTTGTTAGTGACAATTTTTACATATTATTTTATTTTTTCTAATGATTTATATCTTTTATGTGCACATAATTAGTCTTTTCCAGGTAGTTACTTTTGTTTTGTAGTAAAACATTACATGATGAACTTTGTTTTTGGAGAATTAACGGAGTTAATAGAAAAATGCAGTACCATTGCCATTATTGCCTGGGATATACAAAATTATATAATTTTTATTTTAAAAGGACTTTAGGATTAGCCCTGTCATCATAAAATAAAACGCCCAATAAGCAGCCAACAGGCGCCAAATTCAAAAGTTACAATGTTTATTTATAATTACAAGACATTTTTATCAAACCAATTAAAGTTGCTTCTGTAGAGGCGTAAAAAATAAAGTCTTTATTATAAACAACACCTAACTGTCGGCAACTTCCGCACCACACAAATTTAATTAATTATATAATAATATAGTAATTAATCTGGGACGCGAATGGTCCTCATCATCAACTGATAAAAAAATTTCTAAAACTAAATATACGTGCACTATCCCTGTTTCCTAGAAAAAAAATATTCTTTACAAGTGCCTCTTTCCACCCCCTGCACGCCTGAGGACTATGACAAGTAAAAAAATAACATGCATGTACTATCCCTTCTTCCGAGAAAAAATTTTGTTTACAAGTGCCTATTTTACCCCCTACACGCTTTAAACTACGACGGTGTTTTTATAACCCAAAATATAAATAAGTGCCAGCCTACTGTAAAACGTTAAAAAGTATAGAGTACTTCAACGATCTATATTCCCTCTGTTCTATATAAATGGTCTAGTACGCGTCTAATTTTTCAATCAATTTAAAGTTTTCTAGTTTAATACTATGCCTGGTTTCATTTATATGTTGTGCTACATTCGACGCATCCAATCTGTCTTAGCGATAATTTCTTATACGTTCTTTGAATCTAGTTTCTACAGCTCTTTTCGTTTGGCCAATATAGGCTTAATTATAGCCGTTACATGCAATTTTATAAATTTCCGAACTTTCTCTCATTTTCTGTTTATCTTTCGGTTTTTCTATGAAAATCCTGTTATAGGGACGATTTCAGCATTACCACTATCATCATCTTTCGCTGAAATTTGCTCCTAAGAGTTGATGAAGAGGGCCGATGATCCAATTTCACCCGAGATGATCAGTAAATAGACCTCTAGTAAGTTTATAAAAATTTCTAGTTTTCTTTCATAGCATGAAGACGGAATGATCAGAAAGATCTGCGTGCCATTCTTCTCAGAAGTCGTGAAATATTTTCGGTTCTTCGTCTTCGATATTTGCATTTTAAGAACTGATACCCTCGCTGGAGATATTTTACACGTTTGTGAATTTCTACGTTTTCGGTTATTTTTTTTTTTATTAGCGACATGATAACCAGGAACTTTAACTGCCTTGGATTCCCAGGGAGAAAGTTACGCTTGCGAATTCTATTGGTCAGGATAGATTCTGTGATGTTAGGATCTAGAAACATATAATTTTTCCATTATTATTAAGTGTTGTTTGAGTGTATGGAGAAAACGTGTTATATAAACAGTTGGCAGTTTTCTTGGTTATTAGTTCATATTTCGCGGTTATTTGGTACAGCCTATAATATAAGTATAATAGCCCATACAGCCTTTGCCTTTGTCAAAGGTTTGTTAATGAACAGTATACCACAATGTATTTAATCGCGAATATCATAATTTGAAAGCTATATTTTTTTATACAACTTTTTTATTTATTTATGGTTCAAGAATATTACTACGTTATCAAAATCCTGAAAGACAATAATGTAAAAATTGCAAAGCCAGCTAACCAAAGATATGTTAAACATAAAGTAAGAAAACGGGGAATAGAGAGTAGCAAGAAATCTTATACTTAGTGTATCTGTTTTCATTTTATAATTTTTTTTTCTTTGTTTAAATTGCACCGTACACTTGTTACATTTTCATTTTGCATGTTTTTATTGAAAATCAGATCTGTCTGCATTTTATCAATTGTTATCCCAGCTGGCTTTTTGTTTTTAATTTTCATTCACTAATGTCCATGGGTATAGCTACCTGGTAAAAACAATAAAAATTGTTATTAATAAATATACATTTTCTATCTATATTTTGTATAAGAATATATTATATTATAATTTGCAAATACTACTTTATTAATTGAACGGTAAATTATAGGTAATCAAATACGTTTTTTATTATAAATTCTGTTTGTTTCTAATACCTGTATTATTCAGGTGTGATATACTTTCGTGAATTATTAGAAATTCTCTGTAAAACTATTTTCTAGCAACAGCTTGATGCACAATACCATAACTTGCTTTAAGAGGTAAGTAACAAATGTGATATGAAATTAAAAAATAAAATTAGAACAAATTAGCCATTTCAAATCATACGGGTTTTTGTAATACTTTTTTTTTGTAGTACATAATTCACAGAAATAACTGTTGATTAAATTGTAATTACCAATATCATAATAGTATTTTTATTTAGAGAACTATTGCTGTAAAACGGCCACTTTTCGAACATTTTCCAAATTATTGGGGGAATTTAGTTATAATGTTCTGGCAAGAATGTTTGAGGTTATCTTTGCATCTTGTCAATGAGTAATCCAGGGTTATATATTTTTTTGTCCGTGGATTGGTAGTGCAATGGTGTTAAATTTATGCTTTGGCAGCTTTGGCTCATGATTCCATATTTGTTTGTTAAAAACCCTTATAAACAATAGAAATAAGGTTATTCATATGTCAACTGAAATTGGTTTTGAGCGACGAACCAGAGTAAATGCTCCACCAATGGATACCATGTTTGATTTGGCTGATTGCTGTAGAACATGTTTACGACTTGAGTGTTCTTTGACACCAACAAATTCCTCGGATAATGACTCCATAAAATTCTGTGATAAATTAGCGGCCTGTATATCAGGAATTGTAAGTTTTCGCATTAGTATAGACAGAGAATATAATCTTAAACTTTTTAGATGTGGGCAAAGGAGGGTTTGCCTTCTTTTATTTGTGCAATGTGTATAGAAAAGCTAAGAATTGCGTATGATTTCCGAACAGTTTGTTTACAATCGGATCAAGCGCTTCAGCGATATACAAATCATTTACAAGGGGAAGCAAAGGACCAGAGTAGTAACAGGTCATTGACAACACCAACAAAATTTGAATATACTATATCTACCGTGACACAAGATGGTCTACCTTGTATTATAGAAGAGCCACAAAAATATCTGCACTTGGAGCATTTTTTAGATAATGAAGAATTACTTAAATCCGAACAGCTGGGTGAGACTACACAATCGTCTAGGAGCTCTACCCCTGAACGGAATAACAGTGGTGGATTTATTGCATCGGAAGATGGAGGGCAAACTGTTAACAGTATTAAAGGGACACTTGAAACACCACAGATTCAAGAGGTATTATCGGTTCTTTTAAAATATTTAGTTTGAATTTTGTTTTACGTTGTGAACTTATGAATTTTAGTGCAATCCATTTTTTTTTAATATTCTTTTGGTATAGGTAATATATTTATCTGTTACATTTGTACAGGAAATTCAACAAAAAATTAGAACAAACCTCAAACTCATGATTAACTACTACTAAGGATCTACTTTGGAATGTGTAATGACAGCAACATTGTGGAAATACTAAACCGTTAGCGGTGTTGCATTTGTCAAAAAAAAATGAAATGAATTGACTTTTACGGGAACGTTCTCTTTTTGAATGTTGTTGATATTAAGGTTGATAAAAAGAACTTAATGGAGCTGCCATGTTTTCTTTTTTGACTCATTTCTTGACAATTGGATCTGATGGTTAAATCGAAGATCGAAACTTCAAATTAAGCTCAATACTTATCGATAAGTACAGAGACTACCAAGCATTGATAGAATGGTCTTATTTCATGCAATTATGTAGAGATGAATTTTGTCTTTAGTTTTCATATTTGCTATATTATTCCTTGGTTTGTATAAATCAGCTGTTTGCTTAATTGCTAAATTTCGTGAAACTGGTGCAGTAAGTCACAAGTAGACTAAAGGAAAACAATTTTTAAAGATGTTGTGGTTGTGAAAAGAAAAGAACCAACAAACGTGCCTTTGAAGGATTTCCTGGTACTCAAAAAAAGCTGGAGCTCTAGACGTCTGGTTCATGTTTGGAAAACTGCATGTAATATGCAACATATTTTCGAGGACGCAAATTGCCAGCTATAAGCATATGAGTTGAAGCATCACCTACAAAAAGCAAAGCTTTCTCCCGTTTTTTCACATTTTCGAAAAATTTGTAAATACTGCTGACGACTGTTTCCGTTATTGTATCAGCATTTATCCGTTCTACTATTTCGCTGGTTATTAAATATGGCTTTGTGAGACGATCCGTATACAGTAACAGTGACGTGAACTATGCTTCGGCCCAATGTATCTATAGTGTACGAACTAATTTATGTTGTTTAATTTAATTTAATTTAATTTAATTTAATTGTCTATTGTCTTCTATATGGCTTTTCATGATTCTTGTCAGGAGTTCTTGGCGGGGATGTTTGTTAGATAACATAGTAAATACAAATGAAAATAGAAACAATCAATATCTCTACACAAATTAAAATGAACATTAATTCCAGTAATAAGCGATAAAATAACATCAAATTTAATAAAAATAGAAGCGAATTCTAGAAATACTTAATTACAAGTAGAAAAATGGTAAAGTCTTTTAAAAAAGTTGAGAAGAAAAATAACTGTTGGAAAAACTAACATTTGCTAGCATTATATGCAAACACATAACTAAAAAAATTATAACATCAGAAAACAAATTTAATCCTAATTTCTAAAATTAGAAATCAACGCCAAAGATAAAGCACGCACAGTCTTTGTGACTATTCATTAACGACTGATTTGGGTGGAGCACGGAGAAGGGAGTAGCTTAACGACTGTATCTAAATCGGATTAAGGCGGTCGTCGATCCATAGTCTGATCATTACTTTCAAAAATCTCAATTTGTGTATTTCGAAGTTTCAGTCTTCAAGAGTTAACTATTAAATGTGGCTGCAATCACGTAAAAGTTACATAATAGTTAAAGAAAATATGGTCGCCTCGATTGTTTTTTTCTTATGACTATACGCCACTTTAAAACTTGGTTTATTCCGCTAAATTTAATTTGCGTTTGCGTCTCTTTCCTGACCTTCATTAGTATTGTCTTAAAACATACCTATTGATCTAGACTAAAAAACGTACGCAGATTTCATAGTTTGACTGACCTGCTTGATTTGTAATTTAGGTGCATGTTACACTACAACCATCTTTTCTTTAGAATGCAATATGTGATTGATTTATGCTTAAATATTAATTTCAGCTACCTAAGTTAATTAGGAAGTAGGATGCGCAATTATTTGTTTTTTATTTACAGCATTGTAATCAATGGAAAATAACACTACAAAACTGTAACAACTACAATAGTTGTTACAGTTTTGTAATGTTCCAAAGTTAGCATTGTGCGTTGATAACATCGAATAGTCTATTTAAAGAGTATACTAATATATTTGCATCTCATTGACAGGCATATACAGAAACTGTTACTGTGGAAATTCAGGGCATCCCCTTGCAGCATACAGAACAGCAAGAACAACAAACTCAATTGGCAATACAAGAACACCAGCAACAAATACAGTTTACTCCTCAGTTAAATGGACAGCGTGCGATTTTGACGAGGACTACCGGAGTGCAAGTTCGTCCAGCCTCTCCTACCGCCGATAACGCAGGCGAGTTGCAAGTGAAACCTTTTGGGTGTAACATGTGCGGAAAAAGCTATAAGAAAAACGCGAATTTACGAATTCATATGCGGACACACACCGGTGAAAAACCATTCGAGTGTAGATATTGTGAAAAACGGTTTTATCATTCGTCCCATCTGCGTGAACATATTCGTAGACACACCGGCGAGAAACCTTTCCAATGTAACTTCTGCGATAAACGATTCACGATCAGAGGGGAGTTGACGATGCATTTGAAAACGCACACGGGGGAAAAACCGTTCGCGTGTACCATGTGTGATAGACGCTGTTTGACGTCGGCCGACTTAAAGGTGCATACGAGAATACATACCGGGGAGAGGCCTTACACTTGCGAGACTTGCGGAAAAAAATTCGCAAGTAACTACATCCTAAATTCGCATAAGAAGACGCATACAGGTGAACGCCCGTACCCGTGCAGGCTTTGTGATAAAACTTTCACGCAATCGTCTCATAGAAACGTGCATATGCGAAAACATACCGGCCAAAAACTCAACTGTAAAGTTTGTAACGCTGAGTTCATGCATTCCTCGCAACTAACAGTGCACATGCGCGAACATACTGGAAAGCAACCGTATAAATGTAGCGTATGTATGAAAGTCTGCAATTACGGGGCCGAATTAAAAGCGCACCTGTTGAAGCATAAGGGGGTTAAGTTCGCCTGCAATACCTGTGATAAAAAGTTTACTACTGCTTCGTACCTTCAAGAGCATATTCGAGTTCATACCGGTGAAAACTTATCCACGTGTACATTGTGCAATCGACAGTTTACGAGGCAACAGTATCTTGAGAAACATATGCGAACTCACACCGGGGAAAGACCGTTTGGGTGCCTGACCTGCGGAAAGCGGTTTACGCAAGCCTCTTCGCTTAGGGTGCACAAACGCATTCACACTGGCGAAAAACCTTTTTCCTGTACTATGTGCGATCGTAAATTTACAACATCGTCCGATTTAACTCAACATAACAAGAAACATAAAAAGTATATTAATTTGTAAATAGAAATTCTGTTTTAAGGCTTGGTTTATTAGACCATACAATAATTTAACTACACAGAAACGACAGCTTTGTTGGAACCTTTGATTATTGCAGTACCAATTTCAGTGTTTCTGATAATCAGCATTACCCACAGCGGTGGCTGATGCGCTATAGCTGCGGAGTGGCACTACAATGTCACAATTCCCTCGAGTATTTCTGTCGTGTATCGTGTACTAGCTGTGTTATGCAACGGAAATATACGAGGAAATCTAAGAGTTGCAATTGACCTCCCACTTACGTCACCACTAGTTGCTACTCATTACACAGGCAACATTTTAAGACGGATTTACATTAAATAAAGTAACCTAAATGAAGATCTCGTACATACTATTATTATTGAAATAAACTTTATCCATTATTTGTTGTTATAGTGCCTAAAATATGCAGCGTATCGACCTACTATATGGCCAGAAGCTAATTTCTATCCGAACAATTTAAAATAATGTTCCAGCATGTAGGGTGTTCAATTTCCTTTACTTCTTTACTTTACTTTACTTACTTTTCTTACTTTCCTTTACGCCCGATACAAATTTGATTTTCAGATGCCTCTTTTCAATTCACGTACATTTCCTCTTTGTCTATCTAGCATAGTTTTTGAGATGAATGAAAATTTGTGCGAAATGCAATTACTTTCTTAAGGTTAATTCTTAGTCTCAATTATTACTAGAAAGGACACAAGCGAGTGAAATCATACCTGTTTTGCAACGACTAGACAGACTCGTGTTTTATCGACTCTCGGGGAAACTGGTAAGCAACACGAACCCTTTCTTATGAGACGAATAGACACGAATCTGTCTAGTCGCTGCAAAACAGGTATGATTTTACTCACTTTTGTTCTCTCTAATTATTATATTTCATAAATAGAAGGTGTCTCTGAATATCATCACACAAAATGGTTTTTTTAGCACGTTTGCTACTATAGAACACTGCACCATCCTGTGTAACTATCTAATCATGAAAAATTTATTTTAAAAAATTCGAATCGCGTTACTGATGAGGAATATATAAATTTAAAGTGACCAACAAAGCAGTTTCTCGGAATAGCATTATAAATCTTTAATAAAATTAAACCATGGTCATCAAACAGTTTCAAATTTAAAGCAAGGTATGCAACATGAATAGATGATAAAATCATTAAATTTATTGGTTTATATTAGCATTATTTAAAAAATATATAATTTTTGAAATTGCCGCGAAATAATACTGATATATTTCAGTCCTTTACTTTTATGTTTATTATTGTATAGAATTGAATATAAGCCAATGTATGAACTTGAAAAAAGGTTATAATTAATAAGAAATTTGTAAATATTTAAAAAACCATTACACGATTAATGTAAAAAGTCAATATGTTATAGAGGCATGTGATTTTTTTAATAGTAGAGGATCAACCTTAAACGCCTTACATACTAAAGTGGTGTTTCAAGTTTTTCAGGAATAGATGAGTAATTTATGTACGCTGCCCAAAAGATACCGTTCAATTTCGTTTTATGAACATAAGATTTGATTTCTTTATTAAATTGAATATGAAGCTGTGCAGACAAGTTGTTTAAATACATAGAGTATTAGGACGAAATACTATAAACTCTTGTTTCTCTAGAGATATTTGCGTAGTAATGTACAAATTATTTTTTGGGTACAATTCTACATGAAGTAACCGCCAGTTTCCGGTATATTATATCCGAGAAGTTAGCAAGCGCGTATAATCAATCATAAATAAAGAAAATTAGCATATGTTGGTTAGAGTTAAATATTTAAGTAGATTTATTTATCAGCTCATTAACTTTGTTCAACAATTGAAAAAAGTCAAGTCGTTTCAAGCACGAAGAAATGATTATAGGAAAACTTTCTAAGTGAATTTTTTGACACAAGGCGTAACGTACACATTATATAAAAAATTATTCTTAAAATGTCAGTAAGTGATCATCATTGTAACAGGGTACAATGATGATCGCTTGGGGGAGACGTTATAAACGAAGCGCCGTTTTAAGTATTGATGCATATCTATGAAGAGTTTCAGAAGGAGTTCTCGGAGTTTTTCACTTCAAAAAGTTGAAATAATGTGATGTATTCCACAAAACTCAATCGAATAAAATTTGTATCACCGCTTTAGCTTGTACATAGACGTATAAAAAAAACTACAGTATTTCGTAACAATCTAAAATGATCTCAGTTACCTTAAAAACTAAGTTAGATTGGTAGATATGTTAACATTTACATGAATTAAAGGGAACAATTTAGAAACGCAGAAATATATCGGTGAATTAATTTATATTGTGCATTACCTCGCATTTTTGAATATAATTTTATGTTGTGTCGAATTTGCTACCGAATAATTTTTATTTGAAAACGTTTTCTTTAAATTGCTCAGTGAAAGAATTATATTCTACCCTTGCACTAGGGACATTGTAGATTGACAGAATTTACCTCGAAAATATTCAACCGCATATAAAGTTCAATTTATGAAATGGTACGCATGCTTCATAGGTTTAACCATGCTGCGTTTGTAAACCGGCTGACTTAATACATCGTGTGGTCATCTATAATTGTGATGATGAATTTTGCTGTAATGTGATAAATTTGGGAAGAAATGATTTTTTATTGTCTTTTATCAAGTTATTACTTGGTACTCTTTGCAAATCCATATTGGGCTTCTACCTTGCTTACAGTTTTAAGAACAAATCGTAAATCATTAAAATGAAAACAAGGTGAATTTGCACGTGTTAACTTTATACAGCATAAATTTTGCTGATCGCCAATAGACGTGTCAAAATACTCATTGATTGGAGCTGAAATGATTTGTGGTACGTACCGTAAACATAAAGTGAATACCAAATGCTTACGGTTTATATGCTGTTAGTGATTGTTTCGGAAAATGTATAAAGCCGTTGGTTAAATATTCAATAGCTTTATAAAGGACGTTGGTCTATGACGAAGCTTCTCTTTAACAGTTTACATCTAACGCAGCAATAAAATATTAGTGAAAGGGATACAAAAATCAGAAAATTTTAATTTCAACGTGTTAGTTTTAATGGAAACTGAAATAATCGTTTCCTTCCTTAAACCTCCAGTCTAAAGTTCTAGGAATCCCTTAAATTTTAGTTTATTCTAGTTTATATTTCGTAGACATACGCAGACAGAATATAACTTCCTGGGGACATATACTAAGCAAACTGAGAAGATCTTGAAAATGCGAAAATGTGCCAATAAAAGTATTATTAATTATTAATATTGAACATAAAAAGTCATTTTATGATTTAACTTGCTAGAATTGTATTTGATCACACGATATATATTTGAAATTCGATTACCTATGTAAAAATAGATAATAAGCACTTTTTAAAATCATCCAGTACATCTTACTCTAATCGTAGATTCAATTAATAATATCACAGACGGTTTGTGTTTATGACATCTAGTAGTATCTGGATATCTCAATCGTCAAGTTTGTAAACTTTATTCAAAAGAAATATAATGCCTTTATAAAAAGACTGTAAAACGTTATATGCACTTTAGGTTAGTGAGTCTACCTTGCAAGATGTTCCTCCTTATATAGTGCTAACATAACTTTAAGTATTATAACTGCTTGAGGAATGTAAGAAATACAATAAAAATTAGATATATCGACTCGTTACTGTGGGATGTGTATAATAAGTTAAACATGTTCTGATTTTTAAATTATTTATCATTGATTAATTACCTAATTTGTTAGTACACCTTTTGCTTTTCCAATATATTGTTACATCCTTAAATATTCAAAATAAATTAAGTACTTTTAAATGTAACAGTGCATACTATAGCAGTCCTTCTACGGGTGATTACCAGGACGTTCTAAATATTAAACTGTATTTTTAAATTAAAAATGTTGTCCCCAGTAGACATTTTTAAATTTCGTGGACAATTTTGGCTTATATCTTAGCTTTAGTTTTGTTATGATAGTATAGGTAGCCAATTTGTTTTTTCCTCTTTTTGTATTGTGCTCTCTTCTTTCAATTCTTTGTTTCAACACTACTACATGCGAATTTAATATTTATCAGAAACACCAGCTTAAATTGTCCACGAATTTAAAAAAATTTGCTTCGGACAATTTCTAAAAAGTACGATAAAATAAGAGGCCACAATTAAAGTAATTTTTATTTGAAGAGTATGCAAGATTTTATATGTACAAAATAAAAGTTATGAACGTACTGAATCGTCAGATTGCTATTTAAGTAATTGTATTTTTTATTATAATATTCCACCTTAGGCATGAATATTTGTAACAATTAGAATAACTCTCTTAAATTGTATAAAGATATCTAAACGCAGCGGCACTAAAATCTTATGTGGCTCTGCGTTCAGAAATAGTAAAAATGAAATTTATTTGTGTGATATAGGTAGTAGGTATGTTTTTTTTTAAATATTTATGTGGACTGAGAAAAATTTGTATGCAATGCAGTGAACGGTCATCGAGTCATATTAGGTTCATGATATTACTATAAGAACAATCAAATTGTTCCTAAAAATAGCGCCTATTTAAGTAAAAGACGAATGACGGTTGAATACATTGTTAGATATTTTGATTTTTCATCTGTCCTGAAGGAAATGTCTTTGGTTAATTCCCTCCCATCTTTTAAATTCCTTCACTCTAGATATTATGTATTACTCTTATGTCTTTTGTAATTGTTTTAATTTGGAAGTTATTCAAAGGAATTAAATTTTGCAAATTAGACAAATAAAGCGATTAATAATGCGACTAATATTCGCAGAAAGCGAATCTCGTATTAGATAAATGTAATTATTTTTTGTTTCCATTTTCAACAATGTAAAACGGGTGTTGCATCCGCATCTGAATTATGATATATTCCTTATTGTATATAAATAAAGCTTTATCAAGATTTTGATTTAATTTTGTATTTCTTTCAGAAACACGTTATGAAACTATTAACCTATTTATTTACAATAAGAAGGGTGATTCCTTAATCTATGGCTTTTTCAAGCAACGGGAGGTATTTTAGTTCTTATCCTGATTCAAACTGATACAAATTTACAAAATGTAATCGGCGCTAATCAACAAGAAAGTACAATCGCTGCTATTATGGCAATGGGTTTATTATTTAATAGAACACATAAATCTAACAAAATAACTTGAATGTTTGCGAACGTTTATTTTACTGATGCGTGTACGTTTTTCTACATATAGAAAGATAACGTACATAACATACTAAGATAGACTTGTACGAATATAATCATACCTATATGAGAAAAATTAATTATATAGATATGAACAACACCAACCTCCGCTAAAATAATTTGTCTACGTTGCGAATATGTGCTGTACCCAGAATTTAGTTCAACCGTTTTAAAAGCAGTGATTGTTAAATTTTGATATAAGCACCGATCAGTATAATCAATATAAAATAGGTAAGTATTATTTCGATCGAGAAGATTTCTATAAAATTAATATATCTGATGACTGTCATTACACGAATTATTTTCATTATATTTAATTTTAAAATAAAATAGCAGGATGTAATGCTATAAAGCATAAAGGTTATGTTCAATATAGGTACAATATGCAATTTTTGTCGACTAGGGCTATTGCTATCGAGATTATATTTAATCTGCAAGAAAGAAATCGCTTTTTAAATTTATTTCAAGATGATATCTTTCTACTCCTCGTCTGATACCCTTTTACTACTGTTAGATAGATGTCGCTGCACGTTTGAAATGTTATATATTTTTTTGAGAATCATTTGGAAATTAAATGTATTAGATGAATACAATTTATTTATTTTATCCAATGCGATATTTTGTGTACAACCAATAGAATTTATTTAGAGGTAATGATTTTATTTAAGGCAATAAATATCTATATTAATGGCCATTTCTCATTTTTAAGAAAGCCATTCGTTTGCTTGGAAATACTCCCATTGCTCTTATATAAGAAAAATTAATAAATCCAGTGTACAGTAAACAACACTTATGTATCGGCAACCTCTGCACTAGAAAAGTTTAATTTATTATATAGTAATATAACAATTAATCCGGGACGGTTGTTTCGAGGACGGTGTACAGTAAAGAACATTCTTTGGAAATGTAAACAAGGGGATACAGCATACCTTTACCATCTTAATCCTTACATAGTAATTTGAATGTTTTATTTTTTTATTTTTATTTAAGAGACTTAAGTAGATTTTTATGTTATCATGGTTATTAAAGAAACTATTTTTAAAAGAGACAGAGTTTGAACGAAGTTTTCCTTCAATGGAGTTAAGATGATAAATTTTTCTTGACAAGTATTATTACGACGGTCGTTCAATAAGTCCTTAAAAGAAAGGAAGACAGAAAAACGATTTTCTGTAGATTTTTATTTATTTTTATTATTTTTATTATTTTCATTATTTTTATTATTTTTACAATATTTATTTAACTCTATAAACTTTTATATGCGTTTCTCCAGCTTTTTTAAGGCATCTGTTTCTGCAATTTCTTCGTTCGACGTGGATTGACGATTGTCATCTTAGAATTTCTAGACTTCATGAACCACTCTCGCATAATTCTTAACATGCACCAATAAAAACTACAGTAAATTACCTTCTACAAGCACGTACTGTTTTTTAAACGAATAAATTTTCTCATTAAGAACTTACTAGGGATTTGGTAAACTGCCTGCAAGAAATGGATCTCCATAAAACGTCGATATAATAAATGAAGTAAGTAATTAAGGCAAAAGTTTCTTCGCAATTACGGAAATTCCATCAAGTTCTAAGCGGAAAATTTCAGGAAGTTTCGCATTTAGCTGCTGCAAACTTAATATTGTCTTCATGGTGAATTGGCAAACTTCCAATTATTCTTTATTGATACGCATTATAAATTCTTTGTTGTATTTGTATTTGACAGTATGCATTCGTATAAACTTGCCCCGAGATTGACTCACGTCAATAAATTACGGCTTGACACAGCAGCGCTGATTTTACAATCCATTTGCATTTACATGAAACTGATTTGCTTAAAAAAATGTTTTTTTGCATTATATTGCAATGGCCACGAATAGTGGTGGCTACTACAAAATTGTCTTCAATTTCACGGGGTGGTAGTTGCAACCTAGTGACTGTTAAGAAGATACCGGAGGGGATCACTAACAAGGGAATACGTTGAGGTGTCACTCACCGGTTGAATTGAAACTTGACGAATTTTTAGGACTCAGCGAGTGTTGTAAAACCTCGCTTTCCGTTTTGGCGAAAACTTCCCTGAAATCTTCACCATTTTGGGATTTTTGTAATTTACACCGTTATTATGAATAACAATAAAAAATTAAACGCCCTGTATAAGTCTATCCAACTAGCCCGGATGATTTTTTTTGTTATCCCCTGCATTATTCCATCACCCGCTTGTGGAGTGAGGAGGAAGGGAGGGGGGTTAAACGGAGAAGGATATCATGCTGTGCGCGCTATCTCACAATCAGTCCGCGTTGATAGTCAAAATCATAAAATTCACTAAGATAGACTCAATCAATAAATGATTCTGTTACGCGGTGTAGTTTTTTCCTGATCTCGATACCATTCTCCAGATGTTAGTCTAAGGGCCCATTAGCCTTTTCACCACTATCCACTTCACCACTTCATTTTGAGGTACCCCCACTATTTTTATTGACAACGGATTCGAGGAACTACCCACCATGTCTTATGTATTCCTTGCCAGCTCATCCTGGTACTCTTGCAGCGGCTTAATTTGAGAATTTTCAAACGATTTTATTTATTAATTAATCACGACAAAGAAAATGTACGTGAAATCTCATAGATAACTCTTCTTTTTAAGATTAATTTCTATTCTATCGAAAGTTTTTCTGCTTCTATGAAGCAAGTGTGTTTCTTTAATTTGGCATCCTGAGTTTCTTTGTTTGTCTTTAATCCGACTTGTGTATTTGTGAGTGTGTCTTCCTGTTTTTTTTTCTTCTTACTAGAGATTTTGCCAATATTTTAGTCGCATTATCGAGACAAGCGATTGCTCTATAGTCCTGGCAGCTCTGGTTATTACATTGTTTGAGGATTAGGCTTCTTATGCCCGTTTACTATTTTTCTGGTGTTTTTCCCTTTTGAGAATATTCATTATTTTGCTAATATTTTTACTGCCGATTTTGGTAGTGTTCGTACCCTTTCGTTTGTTATGTTGATATCCTCGATGACTTTCCGAATTTACATGCCTCTGTTATGTCTTGCATTTCTATTGTTGTTATTTATTCTGCTTCTTCTATTCGTGCTGTTATATTTGTTCGGTCTATGTCGTTCTTTGGTAGTGTTATCTCTCTTTCTTTTGGTAATTCTTTGAAATATTCCTTCTATCTTTATCATCTTTAAAGGTTTTTAGTGTTTTGTGCTTGGATTCCTTAAATTTTTTAAGGTTTCATGAACATTTACTGAGTTTCTCTGAAGTTGTTGGTTTTTTCTGCAAATATCTTAACAATTTCCTCTTTTCTTCTTTCATTATTTTCTTTACTATTTTTGCGTTTCTTCATATTTGATTTCATCCATCATCAGTATTTTTTCCCTTCTTCCCTTCTTCTCTGCTAGTTCTTTTTGTCATTCTGCAATTCCTTTATGTTAGTTTTTAAGTTAATGTCTAAAGGTTTTCTTTAGTGTTATAAAGAAATAAATAGAAAATAATCGGTTTCATCTACCAAATTTTAATTATAACATTGTAATCCATACCTTTTCTTTTTCAGAAAGATGTCGAGTAATATGAACGAACAGAATTATTGGCAGCGAAATCCTGGTTTTCAACAACAAGGCTACGGCGATGTTAATTTCGAAATGCCCATTCAGCAAGATTTCGGCCAAGAACTGTGAGTACATGTACACTTGAGCAAAGTCTTAATTTCGTAGATGGCTTAATGATAATTGTGAAGGGTATTTGCTGAGAGCTTTTCCTCCCAGCGAGTTCGTGATTAGACCTGCTTAGTCAGTTTTGTACGCTACTTTTAGGTCGTTCCAATCGTTCGACACTAATTTGTCCACAACTAACGCTTATACGGTCCAAGCCGGAAACAATCCCTACCTGAATCCGTCGACGGCGGCGGGAGAAAATTTTACTGAGGGTATGTTCGTATCGTCCCCAGTCGGAACGGGAACCCAAAAATTCGATTCAATAGCAAACGAGTTTGAGGACGAACCACCGCTACTGGAAGGTATGTATGTGACACCGTATATTTTCGCTCATTAACTAAATTAAATTTGTTTCCTTTTCTGCACTCGAAAACCCTACTTAACAAATTACACTTTTCACTTGGAAAATTCGACTTAACCAGTGTCGAACGAAATAACGAGATGAAAATGGAAAAAATGAACAACTACTTCTCTAAGTAATTAATTTAGTTAGGTAACGTCTAGAATTTGCTTTAGAAACACCACAGGTTAACTAAAATGTTTCAAATTGAGATATACTGTAACAGGCAGCGTTCTATAGATAAAAATTATTTTAATTAGAGCTTATACAAATGTCTAATTAGATAACTGGTTTTTCATTGTTGTTACATTAGCGTTAGGTGTAAATAAATTTCGCTGTTTACCAATTTATATAAGAGATACCTTTCAAGTGTTTACAAAAACAATGAAAAAAGAAAATTATTTGCTCAGTACATTGTCCAGTACAAGCACTCATTTTTTTTGTGCGTACCATTTGTTGACTTCGGTTCTTCTGGGAAATTCCAAATAGTTTCATGTTGCTTAGATTCAATGAAGCATACAAGAAACTATGATATTATGATTGAACTTGTCTGTTTAAGAAAGGTGCTTAAGACAAAAGTATTTTGACGTATAATTGCGGACGTGATTTGCAAAACAGTCACTAAAAGTGAGTATCAATTAAGAAATAGGAGGATGATCAAAAGGTTTCTCACTGATAAGATATGCTAGGACGAGTTGGACCAAAGCACTTACGTATATGAGACTAGCCAAAGATTTTTGATAGGTCATACAGCTCTTAAATTTCACTTATACAGGGTTACCTGTAAATAGCACTTAAGCTACCGAAATCTGAAGACTACCTATCAATGTGTTACTGAAAATTTAAAAAGAAATTTATTTGTAACATATACATTTTGTTCAAATTTTAGGGCCCAAAATGCAGGTAAAGCCGGTCCATATCTTTGTTTCTCCTATATTATACAAATACCGCTGATGAATCAAAGTTAACCCAGATGCAAATAAAAAGCGATAAAGCATTGTAGATGCTATGAATAGTGAATAGTCTATTGAAATGCATTAGTCTGTCGTACAGCTGATGTCGAAGTGTTTATGTGTTTACATTGAATATGCCGATAACCATATGATTTGCGTTCTTAATGTTTACAGTTAATGCATCCGAAATGTCGGGTTTTGAGTTATTTGTAGTTATACATTCTTTTTCTTTTTATGAAATTTGTGGTGGTCCTAACAAGGACCGATCTAGGCGAAACAGGACAAAATAATTTATTAATGTAAAACATGTTCGAAATGTCCACCGTGAGCTCTAATATAGGCATCAATTCGGCGACGAAAGTTATTATGCACACGAGTAAAATTTACCATGTCTTCGCGAATGCGTTGAGCTGCAACATAAATGCGATTTCGCAGATCTTCGACATTTTCAATATCAGGGCGACGATCATATACCAAGCTTTTCATGTATCCCCACAGAAAAAAGTCTAATGGATTTAGATCGGGACTACGAGGTGGCCATGGAGTACGACTTCCACGTCCAATCCATTGTGGAAATCTTTGGTTCAAAAATGCTTGAATTACTCGACTACTATGCGCGGGTGCTCCGTCATGCATAAACCACAATTGTTGCCGTATCGCTAGTGGTATCTCATCCAAATACTCGGGTAATTCATCTCGGAGGAACTGTAAATAGGATTCTGTATTTAATCGTTGTGGGAGCACATGTGGTCCAAGTAGGTAATCGCCTACTAAACCCGCCCAAACATTGACAGATATCCTAACTTGCGAGGCGCCTTGGTGTATCTCGTGTGGGTTTTCGTCTGCCCAGTGGTGAATATTATGGTAATTCAAAATACCATCTCTTGTAAACGTGGATTCGTCGGTAAAGAGAATTACTGACGCAAGACGTGGTTGACGAACTTCGGTGCGTTGAAACCACTCGCAGAAGGCAAGACGGCGAGGATAATCTAATTCCGTTAATCTTTGCACGCGCTGGATGTGATACGGATGAAGTAAATTATTTTTCAAAATTCGATGCACCGTCGTTTGGGACACATTTACTTGCTGGGCTAAAGTTGTAGTACTTATGCCTGGTGCCGCCTCAACGATGTTTAAAATATGCTCTTCTGCTTGCTGAACTCTATGTGATATATGACGGCCACGACCTTCGAAACGTGGAATTACTGATCCTGTTTCTCGAGGTCGATACACGGTTCTCAACGCTGCTTCAGCGACTGCCGGTGATTCCCATATGTTAACTAAGACAGAGTCGGACTCGAATAAAGAAAAATCATTTTCTCGTTACTACGTGCACATAGAACCATAATATTTTGTATTTAGGCATTACTCATGCGTTTCTTTCACCTAATTTTTTTTTTCGTACTATATCCGAATAAGACTGTATAAGCTAGGAAAAGGTTTTGATCGAATCGATGCCTATCACATGGAGATCTAGAGATGGAAAAACAGATTCTGTGTAAATATGTTGCAATCAGTCTTACATGATATCAACAGCGTAGTAGGCCACTTCTCACATCTATCGGGTTGAAGGAAGAGAATTCTAGAACAACATTAAGATTTATTAAAAGCCTTTATTATTAAAAGTAATAGTAATTATTAAAAGTAAAAGACTCTAAAACATAAAATGTATCGTCACAACAGATCTAATTAGGTCGTAATTATAAGAGGGGATTTGCATGGGTGGCCCATCCTTAATTATAAGAAATAAGTTGATCGGTATATCCTGGTTTGATGAGTTTTTGCAATAAAGGACATGTAGGCGATAATTAATTCCTAAATGTATTTTGTAATAAAAAAAATGGATTTATGTGTAAGAATAGGGCTGGTTATTGTTAGAATCTTGTGTACAGAAAAGAACACAGAAGAAACTTCGGACAATTAACCATTCAAGCTTTCGATTTTATAAATATTTAAGTTCTAAATACATTGATCTGGTGGACGCCTTTTTTGTTGAACTTGAGAATAATATCATAGCATGTTCGTGAAACCAGAAGTAAAAAACGTTGCCAGCGTGTGCATTTTGCAGGAATATGCTAATAAGCAAATTGATGAGAGAAAACTTTCCAGACAACGGGATTCTTACCGTCTTGTGTAGTAAACATACTTCTGAATGCAGAGCTTGAATAGAATTTTACAGGAACTAGTTAAATAACAGTGACCTTATGTGTGGTAGACTAATTAGAAATTTTTGATAAATTTGGGAGCGGATCTTCTGCTCTTCCTAATGTAAATGGTATTTCAGGGATCTCTTATTATCGGCGAAGCTGATATGAATGGCTTCGCCTGATTTCGTAATGATACGTTTTGTCAAGCGGAAGCCTTTTAAATTTCCTCTGATTTTTTTACTGCCTGCTTTTTTCGTAGATCGCAGTAGAGAATTGGACCAATGATGAATATTTATATGTATATAGCGTTAATAAGATGTTATGGGTTCTTTTTCTACGTACGACAGTCGGAATAAACATTTTTTTTTAATTGTTGGGTAATTTTTGATCTACGTTTCCGTTTTTTTTTTTGTGGAAAATACCTTGTTTATCGAAGGTATTTTCCAGATTCTCCATTTTGAAGATTTTAAAGTCGGTAAAATGTTCGAAACGAAAGGATAATAATGCCATTTACTTTTCTAACCATTTATCTAAGAACATTCAAACATGTTTCCGCTTGTTTATTGATTTGCGCATTTGGGAATAATAACGCAAAGCTGTGAAGAAATGTAAATTAGAGACGACGTTTGTGAAAACAGTATTTTCAACATCATAAACTCTCTGTCATGCACACTATCGGTTTTTCCTTTTTGAGGCATTTTTACGTTTTCATAATTTACTAACACCCTGTACATCTGATCTCGGAAAGCTAATTCATTTGAAAGGAGGAATTTTTCATAAAGAACAAATTTTCCTTGTAAAATTAATAATATTTTCCTCTTTTCAGCTCAATATATACATTTTTTGGGAAACAAAAAAGATAGTTGTATTGTATCTCCGTAAAGTTAACATGAGTCGGCAAAGATTCAAGTTAGTTCAATAGTATACAGTCCATAATATATTATGCAACTATCGCGATTGTATTCGAGAAGCTTGGATTAGAGACTGGTAATATTGCAAAACATCCTACATGTAACTGCTAATCCGCTTATCGAGTACGTATTAACATGGCTGATAAATTCCCGTACTTTCAGAGTCCCATATACGTATTTACATGCGCGAAGTCCGATTTGTTACTTCTGAAACTTAATTAATAAATGTAGAACTGCGATAAACTAAATGGAAACGGTCGAGTTGATAATAAAAGCGACGATATAGGAAGTTTTACTAACAGTGAAGAAGATTAAGGTCAAACGTTAAATGGTTTGTTTTGTTAGTTGTAAATCCGCTTCAGCCGTGCTGAAAACAGGATAAGGCACTAGGATATATTTAATGCACTAGATTTTACTTCTTAACTTAAAGCCACCTTAATCTAGGATAAATTAATCATTTCAGTACACTTTCGTAAAGAACACGACAGTTCCATTTGAATTCGACTGTATTTTGGGAAAGGCTTAAGTAACCAACAATGCACTTATCTTGTTCTAAAATCAGTCAGGAGAATATTGCAACTGAGACGTATAATATAGAGTCAGTCTGAAGTTGAACTTAGAAGAAGCACGCATAAAAAACAATAAACATACAAGAAGTTCGCATTGATTATTTTTGAGAAGCTCTTAATGTTAGATGAAATATAAAGATTATAAAAGAATACTCACTTATGTGCTTGACAGGTAAGTTAAAAGTACTTGTATGAAAGAGGGTTTGTTAAATTTAGTTTTTAATTAACTCTTATCGGTTAAATGTTTTATTTAATAAATAAGAAGTTATAGGTAGTACCTCCATACTACAAAGCTTCTTGTATGTAATTCAAATTGCGCGGAAAAATTTTGTTAATTTTATTAGAATTAATTATTTAAACAAAATTAAAAAACCACGTCAGAATAGATGTCCGTTCTTTTTGCGGTGTTATTTTTTCTGGCAATAAAGTCTTCAACTATTGAAAGATTGTGTATAAATTTTTGCCAGTACTCACAAACAAAGGGCACAATATATCGGTTAAATATGATTGCTTGTACTCACATAGTAAGAAAGAATGTCAACCAATTAGTACATTAATGTAGAATTAACTTTGTAATCAACAGATTCTTTTATTATGCTGATTGAAAGTTGAAAGCCACGAAACCATACATTTTTTCAGTACAAATGAAAAATAAAAACATTGGCAGTTTTTCCGAAATGCTAGGAATTGTTTTGGTAAATGTACAAACAATTGCGGCAATCACCTTTCTAGAACGCTACGCTGCCTTCAAAATTAAAATCTCTTGCAGTAAAATATTAATTACATTTCTGTAGGATATTATTGATTTTTCAGTCAAAAACATCGGTTTGTCGTAATGTAATATACCTGCCTATTTAATCGGAACCTAAAATTAATTTTAACGAGTCGAGAATTTCTGATATGCGGTCATGTTTATACCCTTCTGTACTGTACAGTTGGTAGTAAAGAGGTTTATCCGAGCTAGTTTAAGTCTAAGTTTTAGAGTGCTTTCATTTCAAGCAATTGCAGTAATTTCCTATAAATACGTTGTTATTATAACTTTATGCACGTGAAATTGTGTAACAATAAACATGTCGGAAACAATACTTGGGCAGCTTTTAATTTTTACGATTCGCGCAATACAAGCTAGATTAATCCCTCCAGAAACAAGTATTTCTTGTTTATTTACGAATGATTCACGTTTATCCTGAAATGTGGCGTTGTGTATCCTATTTAAGAACGCAGGTTTGTCCTCCGTTCTGGTCGCTTTTGTTAGCTTTTATAATCTTAAAGTAAATTTGAGGAACGTACACGTACACAACTTTAAAATATTGCCGAGCGCTATTGGGGAATGTCACTACTTTAGAGTTATATTTTTTTCTTCGCGAGACGCTGACGTAGCCAGATAATCCTGTTGGCCATTCCAAGGGCTCTGCTGGTTTTGATTAAATGCTGTACCTACAAAGGGAAAAGAGAAAAAGAACAGAAGATCCTTCGTTTTTAAAACGAATGGAATCGTTTCGGAGACCTCGCCAGTTTTCGAGATAAAATGAAATAAATATATTGTATTCCATAAATGTGCTAGGAAGTAATTGAACTGCGGGAAATGGTTATTACTAGAATAAAATAGATTCCATTGGGCGCTCGAGTTCATAAATGTTTATAACGCATGAGGTCTGCCTGTATGGATTGCCAGAAGCAATTAAGGGATGTAAAAGATTTTCTTTGATTCTAATTTTTCCAGTAAACTACTATTACTGGAATTATTAAAAATTCATTTGTAATCTTCATTATTGTTGTAGGAATAGTTGATTAATTCACCACCAGATCTCTTTAGTGAAATTGTATAACCCTGATCGAAGTAAAAAAAAAAAAATTCTAAGATGTTATATTCTTTATCCCGCACCTAAGTTTATTTGTTAATGATTCAGTGTCTTTCTTTGGATGGAAGAATGCGTATAAGATCTAGATCAAAGAGAAGTTGGTGCGGTTCATAAGGACCATGGATCTTTGATAACTACGGTCAGATGTTGGATGTTGGTTTGAGATTGTTAGAATGGTAAACATCTTAATTGAATGTGCCCAAAAAATTTTGTGCGAAAGAGCGAGATGAATCCTGCGTCCGCTGACGATTGATCAAAACTGGAATCGCGTGATAACTTTAAAACAATGATTGGACATGTTTAAGTGCAATACGAGTTTCTAGGGCATATATGACTGTAGTTGAGACGTGGATATATCTGTACACGCCAGAAATTAAAGATTAGTCCATAAAATAGGCTTTTTCCCAAAAAGCGCGCACTAAAGAAGATGAAGACGATTCCATTAGCCGGGAAAGTTATAGCGACGATATAATTGATTTCTTTTTTTGAGAAACGAAGGGCAATTGGAGTCTTATGCTGATTCATTGAACCGATTCAACATTGAAATAAAATGAGAAATGGTCCACCCAGGAAGACATCATGATAACGTCACGGCCCACTCATCAGCAAATGCGACACCAAAACCAGTGCAGTAACGGTACGAATTGGTACACTATCCACCATATTCGTTAGATTTGGCCATTCGTTTTCCAAGGTTGTCAACGTCAAATAAAGAGGTCATTGCCGAAATAGCGGCTTATACTGTTCGACAAATCTTACTGTATATTTGGATAAGTCAGCCTTATTCGTAAAATGAATATTGGCAGCAAAATTAGGCTTGGGTAAGCTGCTGCTTGTGGAAAACTTTCAATACAAGAGGAGCACTAACTTACATCAGCTGACAGCGAACTGGTCTTAATTTAACAATACTTTAAGAAAAATGTGTGTTCTTATAGAACTTCTTCTTATCAAATATTACGATTGAAAAATACAATTTTTGGTCTAAGTTTAAAGTAATAACGATAGTGTAACGAATAGCAAGTTCTCGGTATAGTTTTCCATTCTATTTCGCGTTGTTCAAAGTACTTTGAAAACTACACAAATTTCAAAACAATGGGAAACAATATTAATTAAACGATAGCGATATACCTCTTATTATTCTTATTCCAATTCGCAATAACTTCTTTAATTCCTTTTTGTTTCAGAACTTGGAGTTAATCCGAAGTATATACTACAAAAGGTAGGTCTGGTTTCAGCTGTATTGTAGTCGAGTTATTCCGATAATTCTAAAATTCATTGAACGAAATTAATTAAAATAATCCTCCAACTGTTCCGTCGTAACTTTTAGACCCTCCGAAAGATCTAAATTAATACCATCGCCTCGGATCTTTCTTTACTAAACTTATTTGTATTCAACTTATTAATTAGTAGGAAATATTCATATTTCACTTATTACACGTTTTTGTGACATTCGTCGGGCAGGAGAAGAAAGCGGATGGGAAGTAATTTCTCAAAATATCATAAATCAGATACGGACGAGCTTTTGAAATATGATTTTTTTTAAGTGATTTATGATAGGAATTGATGGAAAATGCTTGTGCTATAAGTTAAAATAAACAGATTTTATCGAAGCTCGGAATGTAATTATTATTACAGGGAAAGAGCGACATCATGTGTTATATGTAAACGATAAGTTTGCATTATCTGTTGTTATGGGGAACAGCTTTACGTTTAATATTCGTCTTGATGAGCTGAGAATAGGTCGAGAAAATGGCAACTTGTTTAAAATTTGTTTTCTAAAAAAGAAGAGAAAGACACTTGACAAGAATAAGCAGATCCTGTGCTCTCTGTATAATTTATTTAATATTTTCTAAGCTAACTCAATATAAATTTAATAAGTATTTCTACTTATTAAAGCAATTATTATATGATTTCATCTCTTTAAGAACTTTTGACGGTAATACAAAAATACAAGAAATAGTTCGAAAAGTCCCAAGCTTAAACCCGAACACATCGTTACCGGGTGAAATTATTCTAGTAACACAATTATCCACGACCTTAAATATCGACCTCCGAAAATTTCAGCTACGTTGGACGCTCAGTTGTGGTTTAATGATCGTTTGTGTCAGTCGATGTTAGTGTTTATGTAAAAAGTCGACTGTCGTTAAATTTTTGTTTTTGAAAAACAATTCGCCCACACAAGTTAAAGCTGAGATGGATGCTGTTTGCGGGGACATTGCGCCATCATTTGTCACGGTAAATTTTGGACAGATGAATTTAAATGTGGTCGTATTAGCCTGGTTAACGATGAATGTTCGAAATGGCCGAAAACAGCAACCGTTACCGATGACACCTGAAAAGTTTACCAAATGATGTCAGACGATCGTTGAATTGAGGTTACATAGATAGTAGAGGTTGTAGGTGTCTTCAGAGAACGTATTTTTCATATATTGACTGCAGATTTTGGACATGAAAAAACTATTTGTGCGTTGCGTTTTGAGCTTCTTTTCTCAGGATCAAAAGCGACGTTACTAAATCTCTATTTCAGCAGTTTAAGCGAAATAAATCTATTTATTTCACTTAAACTGTTTCAACTAATAACTGTAGATGAAACTCGGGTACACTATTACACTTGTGCAACCAGAGAGAACGTAGTGCGAAACAAACATGCGAAAATGACGATTGGGAAGGTGATGGCAACTGTTTTTTTAGGATAGTCATGGAATTGCGTAACTAAGCTCGATGAAGGAAAAGCAATATCATATTATGCATAATTACTTGATAAGGTCAAGGTAGAAATTGCGGAAAAATCATATTTTGTTCCACAAAGACTCACAAACGCACTCGTTTCAAATATCAGCGGTCATCATGGCAATAATTCATGAATTGAGGTTTGAACTGACAGGACCACCCACTGTGATCTGGGCTTTAACGAGTTTTTTCTGTTTCTTACTCTCAAAGATTCCTTCGAAGGACCGAATGGTCCAGAACAATATGTCAACTACTATTTGGGTGGATCAAAAAGATGCATCGCTGGGAAAAATGTGAAGGCCTAGAAGGAAGAAGAAAAGAAATACTTGTTTTTGTGTTAGACTGGAAATTGTTTAGACGATAGTAGCATGCATTTGGAATTAATTTTATTAAAACGTTACTAAATGTTCTTTTGAAATTAACATGGTAGTAACTCAGTTGTTTTAAGGAATTTTCATTAAGAATGTAGATGCGATTTAATAATCCATTTAAATTGTTAGATTTATTAGAACTGTTGAAATATTTGAGAACCCCTTGTACACATAAGTATTTTCCTAAGTTTTTTGGTGATTGCTCTAGATTAGTATAATAACAATGGAAGTTTACTAAAACTGAGTACGGCCGGAACAAGTAATATCAGATATTGGATGCCTACCAATATCAGTTCAAAAGCGAATAAAACTTCTCTTTGAAACACAATTCCGCAACACGTTCTACAGCCGAAATACGTAGTACTTTTCCTTTTGTTTTATCGCTAGGCCTGGGGTTTTATTGTAACAGAAGCGCGTGCAGCGTACGTGTATACATATATGTACATATGTTCCAGTTTGTAACAAAAAATATTTGGACGTGTCATTTTTAATTTAAAATTGGGAACACAAAACCAGCCGACCCTTAATGCACATTTTAATTTGTGTATCCGATAGCCTGAACCGAAATTCATTTATTGCCAACCTTTCCTGCTTTCCCTTTAATAAAATGCATTTTTAACGTGTTGTTTTTCTTATGTCTATATTTGCGCTGACGCTTTTCCTTTTATGTTCTCAGCGTAGTACAACTAGCTCGTATAACGTATCCCTAAAGCTCTGTTTACTTTGCATATTTTATTAATCGTGAAATTGAGGTCTTATCTCGACAAATTTCTGTTGACTGAAACAAGCCTTAGTTAAATCATCTTTTTTTTACTATAGTTTAAAATGCTGCTTGTGTAAAATTTGTGGGCAATGGTTACGTTCATTATTTCTAAAGAATAGTAGAAATTGTTTTTTTTTGTTTGAAGGAAGTTCAGTTTAGTCTTCCTTATTTAGAATATTTTTAATTTTTCGAATATTTGGTGTATTTTAAAATTACATGCAAATTTTGTTATTTAAAAGAAACAAGTTGTTATGGTTTTATTCGTACAAACAATTTTATTGAAGTAAACGATGTGATTTTAATGATCTAAAACTAAAACTGAAAGAATGCTTAGTCCAGAGAGTCAGTTGTGTTCCTTATAGACTAATGGAAGAAATAAATCTAAACCATGTGTGGTAATAGTACGAATTTCTTCAATAGCAGGTTTATACGCACAAGAAAAGCTTCTAGATAGAAATCACAGATATGAGTTAGTTCCACAAAAGAAAATGATATTATATTACTATATATCTGGGTGGAATTTTCGACAAAGTTAAACAACGTTATGATTAAAGAGTCCAAACGATGTGCCCGACCAGTAGCGTCGATGCGAGAGCAGAGTGGGGTAAACTTCGCTCTCGCATAAGTAGTAAAAATAAACGATGCATTTAGTTGCCGTTCTAACGTGTTAAAGTATACGTTGAAAATGTTACGAGGTCGTAAAAATAATGCGTCAAATCGGTTGTCTGCTACCGTAGTAAATAAATTTATACATCGGTTTCCCGATTTAATATATGACGGTAAGGCAGTGAAATGTTTAGTTTGTGAAACAACTTTATTATCTTGGAAAGCGAGTCAGTGTCAAAGACATATAAATAGTGACAAACATAAATTGAAAAAGATTAGACGCAAATCATATAATGAATTTGTGGTTGATTTAATAATGATGCTAATTGCGACCAATATAGCAATACATAAAGTCCAACACCCAATGTTTCGCCAGTTTTGGAATAAATACAATCCTACGTGGAAATTACCATCTAAAAATACGCTACACAATTACGTACCATCAGTGCGTGAAAGAATTGTAAATTTTACGAAAAAAACGGTGAAAAATAAATACCTTTGGTTGACAATGGACGAAACTACAGATATTAGAAAACAGTCCATCCTATCCATTGTCGTAAGGACGCTGACCCCACAAGGATCTTCTGACCCTTATTTACTAGCCTGTAAACGAATGCAAGATTGTACTGCCACGGCGATACGTAGTGTATTAATAGAAACACTACACAAATTTGAAATTTTACCGGAGCAACTGTTAGTATTAGTTACCGATGCTGCCGCAGTTATGTGTTCCACAGCAAAATTACTCAAAACGATTCAACCAAACCTGCTGCACGTCACATGTTTGCTTCACGCTTTACACCTTGTAACAAACATTATACGTACAAGTTATCCTGATGTGGATGAACTAATAGGACAAACGAAAGCGGTTTTTCTTAAATCTCCGAAACGTATTCGCCTATTTCATTCGCAGTGTCCTGACATACCCGAGCCGCTGCAACCAATTCTTATACGATGGGGTACGTGGTTAGAAGCAGCATTCTATTATTATAAACATTTTGAAAAAAATAAATCAGTAGTTTTACAACTAGACGGCAAAGAAGCGGCTGCAATAACGCTCAGTCAGGTTCAATTTAAAAATCCTCAAGTTGCAGCAAATTTAAAAATTATTTACGACAGTTACGTTCCAATAGTGGATGCAATAAAAAAGTTACAGAACAGTGCGCTGTTCTTATCGGACTCATTAGCAATTATTGACCACGTAGAATTAGCGCTGCATATCCTTGATGATGAAAAAAGTGTTTGTGTTCGTGAAAAATTTAATAGTGTATTAGATAAAAATGTAGATTTTACAAAATTACGGCAACTTTTTACCAATACTGAAGATACGTTGTACAGATACAAAGAGCACTTTAACTATGCAAATATAACATCTCTCAACGTCGAACAATCCTTTTCAGCATATAAGCATTTATTTACGTCGCTACGTACGAACCTTTCCGAGACTAATACAGAAACATATATGATGGTGCAATTACTTTATCGCGCACATCCGGATATTTCTGCAACAATGTAAACATGTTAGGTAAGTTATTTATGTTTTTTCTTAACGTTTTGTAAAGTGATTCAATATATTTATTTTTAAATAAGCGCACTGTTATTCTGGTAAACTCTCCACGCAACGCCAATGCTCGGGCACATCGTTTGGACTCTTTAGTTATGATATTCGCGTTTGTCGGATGAACACAGAAATTTTTGCTTTTATTTTTGACTTTCAAGTTTTCCTTTTAAGATTTCGTTAATTTTGGGTTCAGAGGTCAGATGTCAAGAAAAGAAAAAAACAATTCCTTTGTCTAATATTTTACTATTGCTAAATTTCGTTGGATGCTTTCCAATTTTTTCAAGCAATTTATGTTCACAATAATTTCATTCACAATAACAAATGTTGACAATAATATTGTCATTGATGACAATATTAATTAACAAAATGTTATTTATTTAATTTAAGCATAATACTTCGTAAGTGAGTTTTTATTTTGTTGTTTTTGTTTGTTTAGTTTAATTATCGTAACAAATGGATCGGCATTTATATCAGGCACATTGTTAATGTAACTAAAATAAGAAAATATGAAAGCACGGCAATAACATCTAAATGTAGCTCGACTCTTAAGACTAAGAATAAAAAGGTTAAGTTTGTCTAGAAGCCAAGAATGGCTTCTGGTAACTTTTCGGGAGATAAGTTCTTTGAGAAAGAAAGTAGAAATGCCCTGAATTCCCTTTGAAATAATTCAATAGTAGTTCATCGACTGGTATTGTTTTGAGAGTTGTTGAAAGCGGGGTAAATTTATGTACTTGTGGAGTTCAATGAGATTTAGTGGTTGCCGAATATACGCCTTTTAAGGGACATTGTGGATGAGAGAGCTATAGGCGAGATGTGATCAAAGACGAAATCGCGTGATAACTTCAAAGCAATGTTTGGACATGTTTACGTGCAATACGAGTGAGCTTCTGCAATGTTATGTTATGTGATTATATCAGATTGGCCAGAAGCCAAAAATTAGTTGGTAAAAATAGTTTTCTCGGCGGACGTACGCCAAAGAAGGTGAAGATGATTTCATCAGTCGGAGCAATTTTGGCGACGAATTTTTTGGGATTTGCAAGGCAAAAACCTTAATTGATTATTTAGAAAAAAGAAAGACAATTATAGGACAGTGCAATGCTAATTTATTGTATCAATTTGACGCTGAGGTAAAAATAAAAAGATAACTTACTGGCAATTGCGACAGTAAACTTGGTGGTACGAATTGGCGTTCTATCTACCGTGTTTGTATTCACCCCTAAGTAATTTGTTTCTTTTTCCAAACTTGGCAAAATCTCTTGACGGAAAGCAGCTCATTTCAGACGAAGAGATTATAGGCGAAACAGAGGTGTATTTTGGCTTAAATTAAATGTAAAACAATTGCCTTGTCTTCCTTAACAGAGGTATTTATCGTATCGTCCTTGTATAGAACCGTATAAGTAGAACAGAAATGTTGTGTGCAGAGGTTAGGACAAAGGTTAGAAGAATTTCATAGGATGGAATCTTTTATTTCGAACAGCTGCGATCCTCAGTATTATTTTTCCATCGTCTAACGCTTGTTAGAACCATGTAGTTAGACACAGTCTTGTACTAATTGTAAAATATGCCAGGAAGAAGAAAGAACAGGATCAAACAAGGCGCTCGAATCTATAACAAATAGAATGTTTTCTGCTTCCATCTTCCGGATATAAGCTATATACACGCATTGTTAGTGTTGTTCTTAAGAACATTGCAAGCATCTAGTGATCTTGTATCGGAGACTAGCTTGAAGTCGTTAGTTAACATGAGATTTTCGCAATTTATGACATGATTGTTATTGATTAATTTTAAATAAATTAAAATGGATGCAAATTTGATCCTTGCACAATTGTTGAAGTAGTTAAGAAATCGGTTGGAATAACTTTTTATTTATTAATTAGGAACTAAGAAGACGTAATGTAATAATGGTTTGGAGGATCCAAAGCTTCTTAATTTTTTCAAAACAATGTGATTGCCAAATTCTTTTTGAAAGTCTAAATAAGCAGCGCCAACCTGGACTTTGTCAGCATTAGGATTTGGTTTATCGCTAAAGGATATTGTCGTGTAAATCTTTGTCAGTAAAGAGACACGTTGTTTGCAACTGCTGAATAGAAATATGTATACAGTTGCTTTTTTTCAAACGGGGGCAAATATGCGGACCTTTTCAAATCGTCGGAAATGCGGAATGTTTGAGAATCAAATAGAAAAACTGTGTGTAATGATCTCTCCAGTACAGAAATACGGGTCCTTAACTTCATAAATTTAGAGCTTATTACTGTGCGCGTCCTATAGAGAGCATTTGCGAAAGCGTTAATATAAAGCTTTTCAAAGATCTTCTTTACAATATTAGTTATCGTATGCAACATTCATGCGCTAACACGTATCTCTATGAACACACTTTATGTTACACGGTTCTCGTTCGAGCCGAGAGAGCGTTAACGTTAATTCAATAGCCAGTGATTCTACGCATATACACGCATATACACGTACATAATAGGACTACAAGTCAACTGCACGCTGATCAAGAGTCAAACAAGTTATGTGCATATCTGAGCATGCATAATAGGGCGCCGTGAAACGCAAATTTGTATGCATGCTCAGTTAGGTGTGTAGGTGTAGGCATTCAATGTTGCTGTTTTGATAGCCTTCTTGTCTTTACACAATTTTTCCGTGAATTGCAGAATTATAGTGTAAATGCTTTCTTTGTTCGATGGCTTTGTACGAGAATACGGAGATTTTTTATTTTCACGCTATTCAACGTTCGGGTGGCTAGAAAAGGTATATGCATGTATGTATGTGAGTAACGATGTCGCGGCTAATGATAAGCTTAATCAGGGCAGCTTTAGAAACGTATACTAAAATACAAATTTAATGGGTCCTCATCCGATGATTAAAATTGTATCTGAAAATGTATGATGATTGTTAGGGTTTCTTTACATTTTAGTTTTGTTACTGTGTTAACAAATTTATTAGTTTCATTTATTGTATCTTGTTTACTTTGAGCAAAAAATACTACAAAAATGTTAAAATAAGGAGGTCGACTTAGCCTAGAAGTATAACAATTTAATGTTTTCGGTGTATAGAGAATCAAAAGGTTGGATTCAAATTGCAGCAAAACTGGTTTATATTTTCTATCCAAGCTTTATAAGTTAGATAGGCAATTTAAAACTAAATTCTGTCTTATATACAAATATCAGGAGAAATGCGCATAAATCGCTACTGAAATACAGCAATTTGTACGTATAATTGCGTATAGAGATAACAAAAGCAGATGGAATTATTCCTTTTTTGCAGCGACTAGACACATTCGTGTCTATTCGCCTCTTGAGAATGGATTCGTGTTGCCTACTGGTGTCCCCGAGAGTCGACAAAACACGAGTCTATCTAGTCTCTGCAAAAAGGTAATAATTTCATCCGCCTTAGTCCTCTCTAATTATGTACTAATAAGTTCTAAATAAGAGAACCTTAGACGTAGAAGATTCGCCGTTAACTACTAAATAAGGATTCGCGCATTCAAAGCAGAATTTACAGAAAGAACATCTCTTAACGTTCGCTGGTAAATTATCAAAAAATTTAGAAATGGCGCATTGGAAGATCGAGGTTTTACGCTTAGTGATTGAATTGCTAAATGGGAGCCTTAGAAGATGAAAATCATTGCGAAAGCCAAGTTTATCGTATAAATATATGGGAAATTCTGATGCAACAACAACTTGAAATCGCTCGCTTCAGCCACCTGAGATCAATTAATTTAGAGGTTACGCCTTCAAATTTATGAATATCAAATGTTAACCGTTTTATACTCCCTATAACCTACGCTGCACTTTCTGAATTAAACTGGAACCATAAACTAAGGAGCGATAATTGCGATAAGACCAGGTATCGATTTTTAGTAATTTTAGTGCTTGTCTATTAAATTTTATGTTGTGATCAATAATTAGACGCAGAATTTTACCCTTAATACGGATAATTGGATTCCATCGATGGGTAAATTGACGGCATTAAAAAACAGCCGGTAACAATTTCGATTAGAAAAGACCTGCACGGAAGATTTAAATGGATTCAGAATCAACAAGTGACGTTTAATATTAAAAAAAAAAATTATTTAAGTTAGTCAAAATATAGTCTAATGCTTGCGCCTTATCGACAATATCAAATGTACGATAAAGTAGCATGCATGAGAATCTTACAGGTCTTTATCGATTCCGGTATGAGGATAGTATAAATAATAGAAAATGGAGGTCCCGGTATAGAACCCTGAGGAACACTACGCAACAGAGACGGGAACCAGAAACGCTACTAGCCGTTTTAGCATATTGATGCTAGATAGAGAACCACTTTATTTAAACAGAAACTGTAACGCACATATGTATATATGCTTTTAACAAAGTATCCACACTTGGTCGAAGAGCAAGCCTTACGAACTGCCACGATTACCAGCCGTCGCTCCTTCGCCTAGGTTATACAGCGTTCAGATCCGTACTATATGTTGTTTATAACAACTTTTTTGCATCTATGAGGAAGCAGTACCAAAGAATATACTTACAACAGATACCGTACCTATCTACTAACACGAGAACGTCTTCGGTTATATTAGATATTGTTGTTATAAAAGCTGACGTTTGAGCTCCATACTGTATTAGTGATAGCTGTAATAATAATAATGCATAAGGTATGCACATAAACGTTTCTATACTGAAGACACATTAAGGTTGCAAAATGCCTCGCACTCGTATTAAGCGCGTTTACTATTATATACTAATAAAAACGTTGTGAATTAGTCAGGAATACAAATAAACGTTGCAAAATTATATATATTTAGACGTGGTTATACAAAAATACATAGAAATACGTGCAGAAAAAATGCGCAGAAACTGGTAGGGAAACGGCATTGTAAAATGTATATAGCACAAAATTATGTGCATTTTCTTTATATAAACATTGTTTTTACAGTATACATAGTATATTGTTAACCCTAATTCGTCTTATTGGAATGTTAAATGGAAATCGAGCGCGCCAGATTAAACAAGATGAAAAAGATAGGTACACCATATTAATAGATGTTTCTTTTTGTGTGTAAAAGTAAGCAGATAGCAACTTTGACATATTTGAATTCTATGAAATTAACTCCATTTGGATCGTTTTTGGCGCAAAAAATGTTTCGCTGTTAATGGACAAACATCCACTTTTTGTAACAAACATCGATGTGCCACTTATTTTATTTTCATAAACATAAGAAACGGAAAAGTTTTGTCGGTGTTTCTGTGGTTCAGCTGTTAAGTTATTCAGGATTGTTCCCTAAAAACATTTCTTCAAAGAAAGGGTACATGTATAAATTTCAAGTAATGAATGAACGGAGGGCTTTAGAGTCCAACGTATCTCTGCCGTGTTTTTTTTTTCTACTTGAATTTGACAGAAAGTACTCTTATTATATTTATATATATATTTATAGGTATGTTAATAAACCCTTCAGCTTAAGCGAGGTTAAAACTAATTTATAACGAATAAAGTTGTTAGGATTACGCATTGTGTGTGACCACGATTAGCTACAATTTACATACTACAAATTAGGATGGAAAATGCAGGATTAAAAACGAAATATCTTTTGTGTTATGGTGTAATAAGAGCATTGCTAAACCTTGTTTCCGCAATCTGACCGTGTCTATAATTAACTGTTATGTAAGCAAGATAATTGGTGAGCGTTCCCAGAAATAAGGTATGTAGCTGAATCTTTAGGGACGGCAGGAAAAATATATTTCCTCATATTATCGTTTAAGCGCGTTTAAGCTTCATTTCATTTACGCTAGGCCATTTATTGCCGGGCATAAGAAAGCATGCGGAGGGCGGCTCGCAACGTTTGAAAAGACTCTAATTAAACTGGAAGTGGAGATGCAATTTAAACTTAACTTTCCTATGCGGTAAAAAAGCAAAGCTTATCCTTCATTGTTTAATTGTTCGGATGAGCGTGTAAAGATGTCGCTGTCATCAATGCGAAAATTTAATTTGCAAAATAAAAGCATCTCGCAATCGCTTTAGTGAAAATTAATTTCGTGTAGAAAAGTTATTGTCTATGCCCGGTTAAACGTTGAATATTTTTAAGCGTTCCTGCGAATAGCTTCCACCTTTTTTCCTCGCAGAAAGTTTTAATTATGGTTATTAAGTTTGCGTGTTAAATGGAATAAGTTTGTTTTAGCCATAAATATTTTTTAAAGTGGATTATGAAAAAACCGTTACCTTTTTCCTAGTTGAAGTATTTTCTCGCTTCTTACTCCCTTTTCTACTCTTAGCAAATTGAAATTAATTCCTCTTGATGAATAAATTATCTTGTCTGTTTTATAAAACATTTATATATTTTTCATATGTTATTTTGAGTTAGATTTCTGCTAACTACGAAGAGATTAACACCAAAATTCGTTATTAATGTTAAAGATATTAGAACCGGTTTTAAACGTTGAATCGCGAAGTTTGAAGTATTATTGAAATGAATTTTTCCTGTTGTTTCTCCAGCAAACATACTATTTGACATATTACTGCGATGTTAACGCGATATAAAGCCAAAATTAAACGATGTGTTGCCACAACAAGTTGGATGGTTGCTGTAAAATCAGTTGCTCCACAGGGATCTTATTTGGGATCATCATTTTTCATGCTACATATCAATGACATGCTTGCTCACAAGTCCTCATTTTCTTCAAGCTTGCAACAAAACTAGACAGATAGCGTAAGTACTGTAAGTATTATCTCGAAAACACGCTTTTTTTGCAGTATATCAGAAAAAGATCGAAATTCTTTATAGTTTAATCAGGGTTCTAAGATTAGGAAGTTGGAAATCACACAATAATGATAAATTAATACACAGCATTCGTATTGACTACATTGTTAGTAAGTGTACGAGATTGCTCGGCTTTCTTATTAAGAATACCTGGAAATTCTTGTTTTTCTGCTTGTCTCACGATGTGCGTGCGTCTCGCGACTTGATTAGGTCTTATGCTTTTGTTGTATGGAATATAATAATATTCAGTATGCTGTTCTACGTTATTAGGTTAGATTCCATTCAATAAGAGTTTATTAGATTTGTTTGTCTAAAATCAGAAAAATCTTGTAATAGTTATTTTTTAGTGTTCTTAAGGTACCCATGTGAAGTTGATCAAAAAAATTACGATTTACTAGCTACTATTATTAGATTTGTCGATTATATGTTCGGCATTCGTAGATTTACTTGTAGATTAGTTATTAATTGTAGATTAATTATTAATAATTAATCTATAAAATTAATCAAAGAATTAATAATAATTCTTTGATTAAATTTAGCAGAAATACATTGTTATTTAAAGTTAATAAAGGCAGCGTGGAAATTATTGCCAGTTAAGCGATTTCGACACAGGTCGAATTGTTTATTTACGCGAATTCACCACCAAGGACAAGTGAGGGGACGGAAAGGCGCCGAGGAGGAACTGGTTGCCGAAGAAGAACTAATGAGGTGCAGCACTGCCACCTTCGCCTCGTTGTACTAGAAACTGATTTTCTAGTACCAGGTCAGGCTGATCTATGGTTAAATATATCGAATCGTTTATCGCCAAATGAGGGCTGTCGGCTTGCAATTCTATTGACATATCTCCGACAGCAACGTTTGGAACGGTGCAGGTTGTAAATGTATGCGAGATCGTTCTCATTAGCTGCTGGAACGAGAATTTCCCTGCTAAACCTCTGGGAAATGTACCGAACAATATAGAAATTGTGACTGAGATCACTCTGTTGTAAATGAAGTACGGGTAGCTTAATCATGTATTTCGAGAAAACAACTTTTTGCAAAAAGTAACTTTTCTTTATGAAATTGGTAATAAAAAAGTTTTTCATATGTAGAGCACATTTTCATATTAGCATGTGCTGAGGTATGTTATATAGATTTTATTGGGACAAAGCATATTACAAATTGCATAGGCGTATAATACAGCAAGCGGATGACGGGGAGAGCTTTCCAAAATACAAGGGAGCCGATAAACACCACTCGTATTTGCGACATGTATTAGCGTGAACAAAATGAGCAAATAACCACATACTAGTAACCAACAAACAGTTGGTAGACAGTAATACATGGAGATGTCAGACGCTCAGGTCTCGTCAATGCTTTGGATGTTAGGCAAGAGACAGGTTGCGCCACCTTTATTGACATTTGTACTCGACACAGTTAGTAATATGCGTGATAAACACACAAATTTCAGTAACGTACGTATATATGGATGGGTACCTTTAATTTGCTTGATACTTAGCGATTGATTGGTTTAAGCAAATGGTAGAGACCTTAGTGGTGGCAAAAGTTGCTTTGTTGTTTGTTCAATTCCCGAACGCGGGAATGTTAACTCAGAATTTGTGATAATTAGTTAACGTAAAGGGAAACAAGGCAAATTCTGTAGCTGTTTTCAGAGAAGCTTCAATAATTTCTCAGGTGATTAAGGAGAATAACAACATCTTCCTCTAGCGTTTACTGGCATTGATTTTACGTTTTACTTCATAGAAAATGAACACTCACTGTTGAGATAAACTCTATTTAGAAAGAAAGCTGCGTATCTTTAAAACGGCAGTAAGTTTCGGCATAAAAACTATTTACATTCCTTCAATTAGTAGACGTGTACAATGGCACCAAGCTAAACAATGTTATCTCGTTGCTAGCCAGTCGTTGAAGTTTGGTTTGTACCATCGTACATACAAGCTATGTACGATTTATACATATTACACATATTTTTTAAATTTTGGTGTTAGAGGTTTTCGAATTAATGGCGAAAGACATATTCATTAACTATGTTGCAAATGGGTAGTTAAATCTTTTGCAGTTCCATAATACGGAAATGAATGGCTCTATTGAGAACACACGACACAAAGCAAAGATTTATACAGGCAAACAGAAAGACATTTTTTATTTTGTGAAGTAACGACTACCTTGAGCTAGAAGATGTTTATTCTACCATATTGTATAAAAGTCGACGATTAATGATAACAAATTTGTAAACTTACCTCAATGCAAAGGTTAAGGGTAAAACTTTGTGAACGAAGTTTTAGAGTCAACCACTTTGACCATAATAATTAACAAAAGGCATGTTAACATTGAATTGTTAAATAAAAAATGTTTAAGAAACATAAAGATAAATCATCCTCACCGTGGTAAAGATTTAGATAGGCTTGCTTGCACTAATTACTGATGCATTGTTGGAATTTTTTAGGGGAACCTCTTAAAGTCTTTTACCAAAATTTACTGCAGAGATCGCCTGCTAATACCCAATTGTGTCGCCCGTTTTCTGGTTGACATTTAAGGATGCTTTTAGGCATCTGCATTCATAGCAGTGACATTCTGAATCGATTGACAATTCTGAGGCCAACTGGCTCTGTATTTGCGATGATTGCGATTATTCCATCAATACTTACAATCTTACTATATCTACATGTTATGTGAACGAATTTTTAGTTGAATGATGAAAATACAAGTACTAAGCCTGTATCAATTGAGCTAATCTTAAATTATAATTGAATAATGTATCTCCTTGCTCCCATTTTCAGAGATATTGCATTAAAATAAACCATTGCACTTGTTTTCAATACGGTACAATCAACTTGATTAAAAAATATCATGACTGCATATAAAAGCTTCACTGCTATATAGTCCTTATTTACGTTTGCCTAAAAAGTATATCGAACGTCTATAACTTCGTGTGGAAATATTTCGGTTTCAAAACAAGGGAAAAGCATTAGAAAACGCGGAAGTGGCTTGCTTTGCTTCTTTTCTGACACATTCTTTCCTTTCTCTTGAAGGTTTTTTTTTTTTTAGTTATATTCTCTGAAGTGCGAGATAAATTTGAATTCCGTCTGCGACTTTCAACTCCCGAAAGAAACCAAAAACGCAGGAAGTTAAGACTTTGATAAAGTAAATAAAGCTTAAATGCGTCCCTGGGGCGTTTGTTCTTGGCAACCTGTACAGCGGCGAACTATATTACTACTAGCAGATACTTCGTGTTATTAAGGAAATAATGGAGGTTACGTAATATCACGTGGAATGTTAAGTCGTGCCTTCGCAATTGTTCATTTTGTTTTGTTTCAAGTTTCATTTGAGATGTTGTACGCGGTATCACATATTCGTTACTTGCATTAGAAATACCATATCGTTCGTTTTGATTACAATAGCTGGAAAATTGAGTTTTGTTGTAGACGGAACAAGAACTGTAATCAGCTTCATAATACATCTTTAGAAAATTCCTTTTTTTGTTGAATATAGGAAAACTTCGTTAATGTAGCTACAGCCTCATTTCCATTTGAATACCTGCAATCTTCTTACACATTGTCTTCATTTATTGTCTCCAGCACGACGAAATATGGGAATTTGTGTTTGACTGATATGCAAAGCTATGTAGTAAGATATATAAGTATATTTATATGGATAGATTTAAGTTTGAGGTATTACGTATATTTTCAATAGAGGGTAGTAGAGTGCACTCAGAATTTGCATGTTTGGGGCGAAAATTCTGTATCGAGCAGTATTATATTTCATTGAAGCTATACTGCTTTATTATATTTTATTATATTTATTATAAATAATATTTGATAAAGTATTACAGTTATACTTTATCAAATATGTCGCGGACCACGTCTTCACCAAAATCCTTAAGTCTAAGTACTTCCTTGTCCTTCCTGTCTTTTATAACATCTTTCTACCGCCTTGGTGCCAAATAGGCCAGAACAAGGAATTTTGCTCTAGAAATCAAGTTCCCAACCGCCAGAGGAACTCTTACTTTTGTTAGGTGTTTTAAATAAAAGTCACTAGATGCCATACCTCATCTAGGCGCTGATCACTGATAACCTCTAGGTCGGTAGTGTAATATTGCAATATATACACGTGTATGTGTGCGCATAAATATTGCTTATTTGTTGTCCAGCATCATCGTGCTGCAATGAACGTCTAGGAGATCTGGTTAGGTAACAATGCGCTGGTAGCTTACTATTAATTTCCTACGTAGCATTACTTATATTATTTTAGTTTGGCTGTTTATTTTCGTTGCTTTCTCAAAATACATGAGATATCAACAATACTTGTTATATATCAAAAACTTGAATAAGTGAAACTAATAAATATTAGAATATCAGATGCAAATATAGCGATTTTATCAAAAGGAAAATCAAATTGAAAACATGTCAGAAAGCTGCTGGCGTCGTAAAAGCAGATAGAAATTTACCAGATATCCGTTTCTTTTCGACATCTAGTTTATGCTTTAATAAACTTAGCTTTAACACCGATTGACTTTATTTGCAATAAATCCCGTGTAACGGCCACCGAAACATTATATCAAACATTGTTATATATACGAGTCCGGCCATCTTTATCTCATGTCTTTTATCGGTTTATGTAATACTCAAACCTAAAACGTAATATACAGACTGTTCAAAATTATCGGTTATATAAAACAAATTGAAACTAAACGTGATCGTAATTTGTTTAAAATTTAATAAAATTTTATTTAATTGGTTAAAATAAAAACTTTTCGCCTTTTCGACCACAATCGTATGGGGCGATCGGATGATTCACAAGAAATAAAATTATCTCGATATTTGTTGAAAATAGAAATGTTAACTTCTTATATCACTTTAGACGATCGTGGTGCCATTAGTCTTTTGTGTGACCATACGTACAATGGAAGAATTCAATAACCGTAGTGCTTGCCGGTAAAGAAAGAAATACGTAAATGTAGTGACGTGTATCTCATCTATTGTGGGATACACTGTAAATATATGCTCGATTGCATGATTTCATTCATTAAAGCAGTCATTTAGACCTAATATTGACCAAAAACACTGTTTTATTACTTACTTGCCTACTTCGATTTATATTTATTCATTAAGAATAATATATTCAATCGAGTAGGTGTTTGCAAAATATCCAAACAAAGATGCGATATACTTCACTACATTCACATATCTCTTTCTTTACTGGCGAACACCACGATTTATTAAATTTTTCCATTTTATTAGGGTTGCCACTTTTTGTATATATTCGATGAGAGTATTGTCAAAATAAATGACTAATTGTAAGTAACAAAATATGAAAGTTGTTTGTTAATTTTGTTTTATATCACCAATAAGTTTGATTAATGATGTAAGAATTACTATTTATTTATCAATAAAGGATTGATGAGCTTGCCTTCTGAAGAAGTTTGTTATTAGACGAAAATAGGAGAAATGAGAGAAAACGATGACAATCGTCGTGGAACGAGGGCGAGTGGCAACCCTAGTACGTCCACACATTGAATTTATTGAAATATGTTTTTTATATTGCATTTTGCTGTTTTTTTTAAATAAATTATATATATGCCAAGTTTTTTTTTAGTGCCGTTGCCATATAGGTTCTAGTAATATTATTAAACGGAGAAATTCCGTTGCATTTATTTTGTTAAATTAAATGTTGCACACAATGTATTATGTAAGCTGGTTATCCACGTAACTATTGCTTCAATGATTGCTGATGGAACTAATTGCTGTTATACTCTAAAATAAGAGGAGATTAACTGACACATCGTGCAATTGTAATAATCCGATTAAATTCATGTTTAATACCACTTTGGATTGTTCCCCTTCAATGGTAATTATCATCGTTATTAGTATTGTAGTCAATTAATGGTAGGTCATTATTAGAATATTATAATATAATAATTTGGCGCGAAACATTTTCTCATCGATACATCTAAATATCTTAAAGTTAAGATATATGACCAAGCCCTGTTTAAACCGAGGGAGTCAGTTAATCTTTAATATCCCATTTCAAAAAAAAAAGAAGACCCTATCCACGGCGTATCTCATTTTCGGCGTGTTAATTATTAGCTATATTTTACGTGAGACATACTAAGCAGCTTCCTGTACGCTGTAGTGGTATCATATTGCAGAAAAATCCGACATGCATGACAAACGACATCAGAAACATTTTTCAAGTGAAACGCGACCCAAGTGTTGTTTGCCTTAGTCTGAAATATTGCTGCAAAGAAAGATGTGCAAGAAAAATGATATTCGTAACCTAGATTTGAGACGGAAATATGCTTAAATTGTACGAATTATGGAAAATGCGAGTTACTCTTTGATTTTGCCGTGAGTTTGAATGTCCGCAGAGCGACTGTGTATTCATCTAGACACGCGACTTGGCTTGGGCTTGGCTTTCTCTCAGTAAAAAAAGAAATACTGACTTATGTTGTTTGTAAATTCCTGTATGTTCTTTATTCAGTTTAGGGGATGTTGTTTTATTAAGTTTGAGGAACAGAGCTTTTGTGCTTTAAGCTCTTTAAATTAAAATAAATCGCGTTTAGCGAAACCTCGCAACTCATTTTTCAGACGAGGCCCCGATAATCGCTTCTATAAAATCAGCAGAATTTGCTGTACTTAGCATAGCACTTGGTTCTTGTATTAATTATAAATATAGATTAATACACTAGGTGTTCTTATGTAACTGGCCTATAATAATACACGAGGAGCTTGCGAATTAACAATTTGGACTGCGATAGCTGTCGATAGCGTAAGAGAAACCGCAAAATTTAAATCCGTCTTAACGACTGAAGCGACGTTGTTTTCTATTAAAAAAGTAATGTTGATTGCCAAAATGTTTCTCATTATACCATACGATACAAAATCTATGATCTATGGCATCTTTTTGATTTACAACTGCACGTTTCCTTCCTTGTTAAATCTGTACGAAATGCATAATATCTTCTATATATTTTGCCAATTCTGCCGTACGTGCTTCATGTACAAACGATAAAAAGTCTCCGCCAGAATTCACACGCATTCGAACAAAAGCAATCTAGAAATTTCTGACTAACGGTTGAGTTCCTATGTTCAAAGGTTTAAGTTCACCGCATAATTTAATAAAATCTCTGCGAATTCCACTCGCGATTGCACGAGAAATATAAAAGATACTTTTCTTATACTGCGGCGAGCATGTGCCATTCCATAATTTATTTGTTCCTGTATTTTACGTCGACACACTAGCTTTGAATTTATATTTACTGTTTGTCAAAGAGAGCGCTTTCAGCATACACGTTCAGTCGGCACAGGATTCAACTTACCTTCCTATTTGGTACCGTTGGCTGTTATTTCCAAAGCGTGTAAGGATATTTGTTTTTTTCCTTTTTCCTGCAAGAGTATGCGAATGTTTTGAAAATTTGTATACGTTTCTGAAATGTTACTCGCGACCGTGTTTTACGTTAGGACGTACATATCCTATTTTTAAATCAAGATTAAAGAATATTTCTTTCGAAATCCATAAAATACATTATTTTAACTTTAGATGAAGCATAAATTTGTCTCAAGAGTAAATACATAGTTCCCTTCTCCTTCTTTAGATCAAATAGCATCATTACTTGTATCACTATAAAGGGACTGAAAAGATTTTGCGTTTTTAAACTAATTGTAAGTCATCAATAGTTGTTAGTATTTTGGAGAATTTCAGCCAAGAACGCTGAGTTTTTGAATAATTCCACCTGTCGGTGTGTTTAACATAACTTATATTGACTTTACATTATCACTTGCCGCCGGGGAGAAATGAATCGCTACGATCTTCGCTGATAACATCGACAGCCTACTTGTATTATGTTACATTACATTGAAAATAAGCCTGCAGAAACGAGTTGCGCTTCCCGAAATTAGCAGAGACTAGACAGACTCGTGTTTATTCGTCTCATGAGAATGGATTCGTGTTGCCTATTGGTGTCTCCAAGAGTCGAACAAAACACGAGTCTGTCTAGTTTCTTCTAATATCCAGAAGCGCATGGAAAGTGTATTCGTTTCTGCAGGCTTAATTGGAATGCCTGACGGGTGGGTTACCTTAGCTATCTGCATCGATTAATAAGGGTTATTGTAGATCGGTCATGTTTTCCTAAAGTTTGTTGAGTAGATTTACTTACTTTTAGAGATTTTTAGAAGTCCACTTAACGAGATCTTCCTTGCCAAGTAGTATGCATTCAATGGTCTTTTCTTCTTTCAAACATAGACTGCGCTCTCCTTTTTGGACGGGTTGGAATATATGTGTTTCTTTAATCAAGCATCCAGCATCAAGTATTAAGTATCAAGAAAAAATCTAGTTACTAGATTTTTTGTGAAGCTTGCTAGCTCTGTGTCGGCTGGACGACGTAAACACCTTTGCATGAGAACTTACAGATATTTTGCCAGTATTAAATGACATAGAGGGCTGATGATGCCGTACCTAGTGCCTTGGGCAATCAGTCTTCAAGAATCGGGTTCGCAATTTTCAGTGTAAGATTCTCCGTCATTTTTTTACTTGATAAGTGCTGAGAGTGAACGTATTGAGACGTTCGACGGGTACAGGCATCACAATAACTCGTGACCGGTCTACGCTCCTTTGCAATTGACGAAAGTTGTTGTAAGACGTAAGAACATGAAATATTATTATTACCAAACTAAATTGTGGTTCCAGCGGAGTCTGTTCAGCTACCATTCCGGTAGGGATCGGTATTTAATTTGGGAGATTGCCATTTGAATTATTCTCTGTGTTTCGCGGACGAAATTACTGAAGCTTTAAAAAGTGAAACGATTATAGAGCGAAGAAGAGTTTTGTTCTCTTTTGCCGGGGTCACCGTATATTTACCGAATGAATTGTTATTATAACGCTACTAGCACATTTATAACTTTCTTTATAAAAACGTTCATATTTTTACCTCTCAACTTACAATTGGCGATATAAAATCATTGCTCGCGGAAAAACTAAATAAAAAGCGACTCATATGATATTGATATATAGGGTCCTGCAAATGAATAACTTTAAAATGGATGAATAAAACGGCAGTAATTTAGTATAAAAAAATCTTCCATAGTATTTGCGCAAAAGTACATATGGCGGCTTTAAGTTTTAAGGTGTAACGCTTAAAGTAGAGGTAGTTCTCAATAAATGAAAGTAGATATTGCAAAATAAATTTCTTGTGACATATTGAATGTAAATTTGAGTGCTTAGAAACAAGACAAGGAATTTCCGTAAATTAGAAACGTTATCCTTTACTTGTTGGAATTTTGTATCAACCTACTTTTATAACATAAATATCACAGTCTAACTGCCACTGAATATATTCTAGCTTGTAATATAGACTTCAATTTATACCACAGTCGACTATATAGCAACACATTGTTCACTTCCTATCTATTACGAAACTATTTGAGGATGAAATCTAAAAAAAAACCATCTTGAGGGTAAATGCACCCCGTGCTAAAGTACCGGCAAGATCGGTTAAACTTAAATCTCAGTATTAAGTGCCGCTGGTTGTTGGGAGACGTAGGGACAGACCATTAGTCTCGGAGACTTTGTACTGAACAGGCAAACGTAGCCAAATTTCCTGAAGTTAATTAAGTATCTTTCTCATGAATAACGTGTCATTAAACAAAGTTCAAAAACGACGAATACGAAATCCTTCTTTTACATTAATCAATCTTGCCTTTCCGGAAGGATAATTGTATAAGAACGCGGAGAGGAAATAAAATGCTATGTTTCTATTTTATTTCAAATGGTCCTTTCTATTTTTTATCAACCTACCAGGATAGATTTATTAAAGAGGCTTTGAGAAGTGTTTTAATAGGTATTTACTCATTTAAATAGAGCGACATTTATGTACTGTTGTATTCAAACAGATTATGACGTCCAAAATAGTATCGTATTGTAAAATGGTTCTTTTAGTTAAACTTACATATCTTCATTCAACGGCAATTCCAGTGAAATAACTAAGTAAATCCCCTTCTTCTATTGATTTCTGTAATGAAATATTTTGTTACAAAAATATATAGAAATTTCACAAATGAGGTATAGGAAGAGGTCGTCAAGTCCTGCGGAGAATGTTATTTCGGTTTTTTATGCTTTCTAATATTTGACAAATGCTATCGTGAACAAAGGAGTGAAGTGACGCTACCACAATCTTTCTCTTGAGCTCGATTCGTATTTTGAATTTTGGTGGATAACCAATTAAGAACAGGATAGGTACCTGTATAAAAAAATGGCTGCTTTAATTTCGTTTATCTTATACATTTTTCAACTTTAAATTTCACATTTTCTTCACGTAAGCTTACCTCATTCCATTTTACTTTCCGTCAAATCCCTGATATGCGTGACTTGTATTGTAGATTTACGTAGATTGTTTAGATTGGAAAAGTTAGTGTGTAGACAGTCGAATAAAAGCGCTTTCTAGATGTCAGTTTAGTTGTACAGAAGCTGCTGGTTAAAGTAACATTAGTGAATAAACACTGGTGATTTTATATAAACAGAAAATCTAGAAGCATATTTAACGTAACAACACGTATAAACACAAGAGAGCTCAGCTGCCTTACAATAATATCTACCTTTAAGCTGTTGTTTTAGAATAAAGCCGTTATGATCCTGCTTTAGTTTATTCTTTTAAGATAAAGGAAAATCGAATCCTACGATCTTGCCGGAGTTTCCATCACGTTGTTCAGCTACTTTGATTCAATTGAGTTAATACATTAGAAAGGTTTACTGTTTCTTTTTTGTACTTTTCTTGATGTAAATGTAAATATCTTTAAGAAAGCGCAAGTTTGTTATGCTAATTATATTAATGTATATTGCCTAATATGTACATATATTTATATACATATATATTTAAATGCATATATATTTATACATATGATATAATGTATAAATAAGCATATGTAATAAAGAACCATTTTTATTGAGTAGTAATCGCTTAATAAAATAGAAGAACAATAAGGTATCTTTTCTCCATACTTTAATAAAAATTAATAGCATAAACATTTGAACATCTTGAATAAAATGACGATATTTTTCGAAATCTAACGGCACAGTTTCTGTTTTCATTTAGGGAAAGCTTATTATTCGTTACTAAGTTGGCCCGCTACTAACATTTTGAAAACATTTCAGGAAATGGAAGATTGCATATTTGCGGAAATAGTAAACACTTTTGAAACCTTGATGTTGTTCAGTAAGTTAAAATTAACAAAGAAGTAACAAAAAGTTCACCGTGAGTGCACTTTTGGAAAAAATTTGCTTTTTCAATCTTGATAACTTTGAAAATCGTAATTTCTTAAGTAAACAGTTGTATAACAAGTATATTTAATACAGGACTTTTAGATTTCGTTTTAATTTCCTTTAGTTTAACCATAAAATACGAAGTCTTATCACAGCGAGTGGTGAAATCACCTAGGCTTTATACCGTAACAAGTATACTCGATGAATTGTGAAAAGCTCGGTCTTGCAGCCGAGTTTAACTCATCTAAGTGACGTCAACAGTTATTCCTGATATGAAAGCGGAAATCAAATTGAGATTTATACAAGCAAAGAAGAGTCAGGAACATTCAGCTAAGGAAAATAGTGCAAAACATTTTTTTTGCCGGTCCACCATATCAGTGACAAGAGGTATGGAACTAGTCATTAGTCAGAGGTAGAACAAATGATATTGATTTCACTTATTTATTCTTTCTTGGCATTTGAATTACAACAAGCAATAGTGTACTTACTTGAGGCAACAAAACAATTCTGTGTGTGTGCGATGTAATTTTTGTGATTTTAGGTCAAGGAAAGTATAAAAAATTGTATCCACCAATGAGGCAGGACGTTATTAAATATTTAAGCTCGAAAGGTGTGCAGATTTTAAAATTAGATTAATCTTCTAAGCTCTTTGCCTTACATTTGTACGGTCAATAATTTATTCAGTACAGAATTACCTCCAAATATATTCGCGTATAATAAATATACTTTCGTGGTTGTAACAAATAAAAAAATTTATCGTAATTCCCTGATTTATATGATTCCTACATTAGTATGCATAATGTATGTAAATGCTCTTCATACTAATGAAAGCCGGTTGTCGAAGGTAGCTTTCTTTCTTAACTCTCCTTAATAGCAAACTTGTGCATTTTCGTATTCGCGTGCGACGCAATAAATGTTTGTATTAAATTAATGCTGTTCGGCAAATGATCATGCGGCAATCGCAACGTTCATTAGATGCGAAGGAGGTGGCAAAATATTGACATAGTAAACTAATTTCAATAACCGAACACAAACTAATTTTACTCGTAAGATCCATGAAAGCTATTGAAGCTGTTGCTCTTTGTAATGTTGCATCGGTAGAACTGTGTAAACAGCTTTGATTGGTTTGGTGTGTAATATGCATATACGCAAAACGAATAACGTGTGGGCAACGCGGTACTCGACCTTGTTAGAACCGACCCGATCAATAGAAAACTTCACTAATCTTTGAAAATATCAGAGCCACATTTAGGTTAGAGTGCGTGGGAGGATCACGAATGCTTACTACAATATACGGTGTGCTTCAATACTACGATATCTTTTGATATAAAATAAATCTCTTGTAGGCGTACAACTTAAATTTATAGGCGGAAATTGACACTGTTTATAGAGTGGCGGAATGGGTCTAAGCACAATATTTTATATAACGATTGGAATAGACTAATCAGGACGGTATTCTATACTCTTCTATATGGAGTTGCGTCAGAAATGTAATTCATAAGATACATCGTTCAACAAATTATCGATCGAACGAATCTTATATCTTAAAATTCAAGCGTTTAAATGCTGTATGCAAAGGCTAACGATAGCCAACATGTTAGAAAAAAAAAACAATATCACGGCAACTATGATTTTAATATATGCTGATGTTAACCGCTTATTTATTTTGACGTAAACATATAAATTCTTAGAAATTGTAGTAAAGGCGTCTACTTGCCTAACTCTACTTACGAGATTTTTGTAAAATGTGTATGTGCATTTATCTGTACGTGGATCTAAGACATATTTTCCATCAATTATACACGTTTTTTCTCACTAAAAAGTGTCGCTTTGCTTTTGATTAAACCTTAATATATATCTCCTAAAATGATCTTTACTACTAACAGTAGTGTACATATAAGTTATTTTACTACAACTCATAGGATAGAGATCCAAAAATATGCAAGTTGTAACACATACTTCCTAATGTATGCAAATGGGTGTAAGCTCAATTGATCGTATAATTGCTTCATACATCAACATTAGGTCGGGCGATCTTCGATGATTTGATATCAATTAGAGTCTCGTTCTAGGCCATGACCTCTTTCCATGATTCTGTTCGATCGCTGGTGTACAGCTGGCCATTTTTGCCGATGATACACATTGGATTCTCCATACTTGGAGTCTTGGTACTTGGTTTCCAAGTAAATATGACAAAGCGATTTCGGACAGCGCTGAACTTGATGGTTGATTGGCCGGAGAGATGTTCCACAACAAAGGAATCATATCGCCTGATAATATCTTTAATCATCGTGAAAAAAAGCAGCTCGTTTGGAGAAACTATGTCTAGAATATTTGGATAGTCACCTTGTAACGAGAAATTTGTTGATAATCCTGTTATCATGGTAAATCCTGTTCAGCCCTCTGATAAAGTTCTATATTTACAATCACCGATATTCACCTTCTTTCCGGGATTTTGAATTGCTCTTTCCATGGTTTTTCTAGAAGCTACATCGATGGCATTCTGTAACCTACTCCTCTCTTAAAGTTTCTATCAAGATTTTTCGATTTGATGAATAAAAAGCACCCAACACATTTGGTTTTTCATCCTTGATGCACCGCATTTTTCTGATATAAAACGAACCATTAAGATATATGAAATGGTTGACAGGTTGTAGCAGTTTGAAACATCATGGCTAAATAATTTAATCTTAAAATGTTTTTTTTTTTTTATAAACCAGCAATACCATAAGTTTTATCTAATGCGTTATTCGTGGTTGAATTCAGAAGAAAAACTGTTTCTGAAGGTATGAAAGCCAACAGGAGACCTATAAGAAATAAGAAAATTGAAGATGTCCAGAAATGACTGGAACGCCATGTACAAACTTCGAGTATTTCATTAGATCGAAGGTCGAAAGTGGCATTGAAGATGTGTCTCTTCAACGCACAATAAAGGTAGAAGTAAAAGGAGAAAGTGAGCTTTCTTAGTGTTAAAAAATCTCAAATATCGCTTGCCACTACGGCTTTATAATTCTATCCATCCTATCTTCTACATCCAATAATAGAAGCACGATTCCTATGGTAGCCTCCATATATAATAGTCTTATGGCTTTATGGTTACATTGTTATAGTGGTTATAAACTATTTAAATCATTAATTACCAAGAACACGAAATAGTTGGAAAACAAAAATGATTAGATTATTGAAGTCTTCATAAAAGAATAGAGATATAAAATTTGAAGTAATACTGGCACAAATTAGCGTCTTTTGATTAGGTAAACAGAAGAACAATGATAATATGATCGTACCACAATGTAATATGATGGTGTTTCTTTTCTGTGCGTGTATTTCACATAATTACTTCGTTGGGAACATGTATCACGTGAAAGGAAAATTCGTTAGTAATCTATGATCTTAATTTATCATAATGAAATAATTAACTTATACTTATTTCCAGGTTATAAATATGAAAATTCCATTATTAAACATCAATTGAGCTGAACTTGGAGCAAACACAATTTTGGTTTTATGGAAAAATACCTACAACTTGCCCCACTACAAAGGATAGAAGTTAATTTGTAGTGAATTATTGATTTCGTTATATACAGAAATTGTTCATTGATTGGTATTAGAACTAATAAATAAACCAGCAAGCTACAATCGACAAATAATTCTATTGAAATATTAAAAAAAAGGACAGTACATTTTCAGAAGCCGCATAAATTTTGTCTAAAACAATAACCACATATGTACGGCGATAATAGCCCAGAAGAATATTAGGTTGTCATACAAATATTGACCCCTAATGAATATGGACTCTTCTCGACTAAATAAACGATTGGATATTTGCTTAAATTATTTAGAGCGATTACCAACAGCAGCCAAACGGTAAATTTACTTTGGCCGGGGATAATGAAATTGTAAAATCCTCGAATACCTCTTAAAAATTTCAAGCCGTTTTGAAATTAATTTATCTTTCGTCATTTGCGCTCCTTATTAATGCCAGCCCTTTGTGTTTCGGAATTCCCTTTTAAACCCGTGCCTGTGCGTAATAATTTCTGCGCGACGTTATCGCGATTTAAGATATTACTTTTTTAAGTTTTACATTAAAGTTTTTGATGGGCAAATTAACTTGTATCTTAATATTTCATCCTGAAGGTGACAATTTAAGTAGCATCTAATGTTTAATTGATGAATTAGATTAATGTTTTTGATAGCTTTGATAGAAAAAATTGTAGAAAGTTTTAAAATTACGTCCGTTTGAGGCTTTGGTGGAGGCGCTGGAATATTTTGGTTCCATTCTATTCTTATGTCTTGTTTTATGGTAAGACATGTCTAAAATCTTTCTATAAAACTAATTTAAAAGGAACCTTTCACTTCGAAAATTTAATTTTAGTCCAATGTCATAGTCTGATGTTTTAAATATTTTTTGTAGTATTCAAACTAGAACATTGGATTCGATAATATTAGGTTTCAAATTTATGCTTTCCTCATTTAATAAAGGAACGTACTCACATAATCGATTTCTGCATTAGAAATTTTGCTTTTCTTAACAGCTAGAACAGCTCTTGTCATACCCTTTGCTGAAACAACTATTCCTACTGAATTTAATGACCACCTCCAATTTCGTTTATTTACGCGTATTGCGTATTGTAACTGCATTTGGTTTCTTCATCATCTCGTCGGAATGCCTATAATGTTTTCATCATTCCAAAATTTACATTAATTATAAGTTATAAGGCAATGCCATAAAGACTTACAATTGTACTTCTAATTAGAAAATCGGAGATATTCGCAAATAAATTAAAATAAATTACAGTTTTTCATGGAAATGGTTTTACAGCGTGTTTAATATGTTTATAATTGTAAAATTTTAGAAATATTGAACTTACTTCTTTGTTGCTGATATATTTATAATTTATTGAATAAAGTATCCATGACTTTTAACCAGCAAGTGTATGTGGTTTTGAATAACTTTCTTGAAGTGCACGTTAATTACGTTCATAGTATGTTCGTTTGATGTGCAATATAGAAAAGTTACAGGAAGCTACTGTTGGCCGAGTTAAAGATAAATTCGGACGAAATTTCTTTTGGATGTACTGATGCTATTGACTGATATTTTACGATCAAAGCACAGTTTCTTATAACACAGAACTTTTGGTAAAGGCATCCTTTGTCGTGACGATACTGCTTGCAAGCTTTCAAGCACAATTCTAATTTCAATTATACAAAGAGCCGAAACATCGCCCAGGAAACTTCTTTGTTGACACACGAATTTATCGTCCTGGAAAAGTGGCACCGTAATTCATTCACGTCTTTGCGTACTTAATTCCAAAAATCAACACGAAATTATTACTACCATGTAAAACTTTCCTAATGAAAGAGACCGTCTTCGGACTATTTGTACGGCAATTTTCAAAGAATGTCTCTTCCCGTTTTCGGTAATGCATTAACATCATTTTTTCCTGAAATCTGGTAATATTTTAAAAAGAATGAAAATATTCATGAGAATATTTAAATTTCCACTACCGGGAGACGCCCGCGGAACAAGGAAACGCGGGAGAAAATCTTCGTCGGTCGTCGCCGTCGTCGTTATTGTCATCGTCATCCGCGGTATGAAGTGTATTAATATTCAGTCTTGACTTTATAATCAAGTTAATAATATGTTCGCGGAAACCCTGAGAATAATACTGGAAAAATCACGTACATTTTTGAACGGCTGTCGCCTTTGTAACGTTGACATTCAGACAAATCGAATTATTTTGAAATACATAATTTTCAGATGGATAGATTTTATTCTAGTCGCGTGCAGTAGGAAACGATATATGTTATTCCTTTGCAGAAGCGTTAGATGTTTAATTTTAATTTAAATTGCCTTTGACCGGTAAATAATTTTTATACGAAGTTTTGATAATGCATGTAATAACGATTTGGGGCAATTCACATGATTGTGCCTAATAAAAGCTAGCCAGAGACATGGGATTTCGGGAAGGAGTTTTTGTAGTTATAGAAGATTAGCATTGCGCAGTATCAAGAACGATTAATCTGATTATTTGAAATGGAACATCCACATCTAGATGCTGCTATTGCTGAATGGATATATATATATATATCACATAACTAGTTTTCAATAGGTAGGTTCCTCGCAGCGAATCCTTTGATAGAAATACGTGCAACTGCAACGAACTTTCTACAGGCGATAGTATTAAGTTTCCTATATACTTCATAAATGAAAAATATGTATATTAAACGAAGTATTTCGAAGTAAATATGCGAAATATTAGCATCTATTACATTTTGTTAATTTCAAAACATATTTTGTGTAATTGGCGAAGCTCAAGTTTAAGTAGTTAGTGAGAAGTTGAGTGTAAAAGCGCCATTTAAAATAAATTGAAATTAGAAGATTATCAATAAGGTGCAATATTATAACATTTGAATTTTGGGACGATTTTTTGAACAAACGTTCGGTTCTTTTCATTCTGGATGACATTTTAACATAATCGCCGAATATTTACATATTTTCACCCTGTTTTATAAATCTTACATATCAACGCGATGGAAATTAGCATTTGTTTTTTTTTAAGAAAATGTTACATCTGTGTTTGACTCCGTGGAAGCGGTAAGCAATATCAAAATGTGCTCATCACGATAAAGATAAGTATTTATGTGCTAAATGTATGCAATGTGTGCCAGATCAAATGGGATTGCACGGATCATTGAAGATGTGGATTTGGTTAAATAGGCAATGTTTCGCAGTATTATATTTTTGAGCCAGCCCCCTTCTCCCTAGTCACTTATCAAGAAGCCTCCCGTAATTCTGTGCGTAATGCCCAGAATAAGGTGTTCCGTCAGCGCTTGGTCACGGTAATTTATCAGTCAACGAAAAGTTCATTTCTAATTCGCTTCTTAAAAATTAGAGAGGATAAAGGCAGGTGGAATTATACCTTTTTTGCAGTGACTAGATAGACTCGTGTCTATTCGCCTCATAAGAATGGATTCGTGTTGTCTACTGGTGTTGCCTACTCGACAAAACACGAGTCTGTCTCTGCAAAAAAAGTAATAACTTCATCCGCCTTTGTCCTCTCTATTAATAATTTTAAATAACCTTCACCATCTATCTTTGCTGTACAAAGATAAGTCCTTCACTTTTTGATTGTAAATTCCGCACCATGCGTCAGCATTACTTTGGCTTCTTCTTTTTCTTTGGAGAGTTGTTCACACATTTAAGCAAGAGCAATTTTATACATTGCTTTATGAGGATTTTCCACATAGTAATAAGAATATTCTTATCTCTGGCAATATTTGCGAAATTTCGGGCATACATTATTCGTTGCTTTCAGCTTTGCTAAAATTAGATATTATGTACTTCGGATTGAAAAGAGGTCTGTCACGCATCGCGCAGATTTAAGGCAGTTTCTTGTGAGGTATTCTGATTCATCTTCTGAAGTAAATGAAAATGTTATCCTTGTAGCTCATATAACCTAGCTTCTTTCAAGCAACAAAATTAAAGCTTCATTTAGACAATGCAATTTTTGTCTGTTTTCCAAGGTCTACTATTGTCGGGTTAGCTGATTAATATTGCATGCTAAGGGTCCTTTCTTTACCAGTTGCTCTAGAACGGCTACTTCAGCAAAAAAACGTCATAAGATCTTAGTCAGAATTTTAAGATTTACCAAATTATGTTTAAAAATATTGTATTACCATTTAAGATATTAAGATATATGGCTTTACTGAAACGGAGTTATTTGTCAATTTTTCTTAATTAGTCAAGTAACTTTTTATAATGTTGCTTTTGGAAGTCTATTACATTAAATAGAAAAGTTGTCTTATGTTAGGATTACATAGACTTTTGTAAAGATTTAAATATTCCACATGTTACAATTGGTAAAAGGTTATTTTGATTTCAACTACTTTACCTACGCTTCTTTTGTTATACGATAATCAATAAGAACTCTTTGGTATTTATTAATTATTAATTTTCGCAAAGCAAGCTTTTCCTTTTTTCTTTGACCTTTTATAACGTCGGCTTATTTATGCGCGATGTTGGCAAAGTGCCTTGAGCGCTACAATACGAAAAGAACGTGATCCAGCATTTTTCCGTATTCAGTGGCAAATTTTAATTTGAAATTTGATAATGTTTACCAATGCTTCTCACGAGAAAATCGCTTTAGAAAATTACATTTAGGGATTTGTGATATTAAACCGACTCATCTTCCTGGGAAGTGTTAGAAGTTCCGAGGGAGTAACGCCACGGCGGCGATCAATATTTACAAGAAATAGGAAAAATACAGCCCAAGGAGATAAATATAAAATGCGGTTATTTGCCCGGTTAGTTGCTGTGGCGAGTTGTATCACGATGTATTGATCTTTTTATTGTATGTCATGCGGACAGCGACTCGCAGATTAGATGATTCGCATTATTTGGTTGAGCGATTGGTAGATGTGGGCATTTTTATGTAAGAATTACATATGCTGGAATTGTTTGGTTGTAATTTATAATCTATAAACTTCATTACAGTGTTACGCTAAATGATATTCGTCAAGTCTCAACATGAAGATGGCGTTATTTATAAGAAATGTTCTGGAAATGTAATTACGTATACAGTGAAGTAAACATTTGTAAATTTCAACCATATTGGACTCTTAGTTACTGTTTAACAGTCGCTCGTGTCAGTCCATGTTGTTGTCCTGTAAAATTAGAAAATAACTTATTACCAAATTATCATTGGACTCTTGCATTTCACAGGCAATGTACCTTCGCAAACTAAAGTCGAGATAAACCGTTTTCTACACCTTAGAACTATCATTTATGAAAATTTTAGTAGCTGAGTTTAAGCGTGGTCGTACCAGCTTGGTTGACAATAAATATTCTTTATTCTTTTCTTCTTTTATTCTTTAAAAGGCTTTATTATATAGGTATTGACGCTTGCTTATTCAGGATCAAACACGCATTCGAATGAACATTTTCGAAGGCTTGCTGAAGTAGTTTAAGCGAAATAAGTCGCAGTTTTGGTATCGATTAGCAACTATAGTTGAAACTTGGATAAATCAGTACACTCCTGGTGTTAAGACGCCATCGAAACAATGGATCGAGGAAGTTGAGAAAAGTAAAGACTGTTTCATCAGTCGAAATGGCGTCTGTTCTGCCGAATTTGAAAGATAAGAACATTTTGTTCTAACAAGAACAGGAAACGTACTATTGCATGCTTCTAGTCAAATGGCAGAAATTTACGAATCGGCGGTGGAATTGACAAATTACCCACTCCTTTCTGTTTCTTCCTCAAAATTTCGTTCGGATGTTAGAGACTTTCATTGAATGAGGAAGCTTTTACATTTTTGTAGGTCCGTTTCGCAGAACAAATTGCTAACTACTATTAGGACAGACTAAAGGGAGAAGTTTATGGATTTACAAGGAGATTTTGTTGTGAAATAAAACAGAATTTTGCAAAAAGTATTTTCTGTCTTGAGCTGTAAACCTTTCAGATTTGCTTTGTAGTTTGATAACGCTCCTATACCAGATGTGTACTTACGCACAAGATGTGTTAACATCCTAAAATTGAAAAATTTAAAAAGTATCTTTTATACAGGTTGTTAACCACTTGTGCACTATATTGTTTTTAATAGGACATTCCTTCTATTACAACACTTTCAGTTTCTCAATTAAAAAGTTAGCCAACGCAATACAGATTTATCATTAAAAAATTCGAAGGGCGAAGACACTTTTTACGTAGTTAAATTGCATAGTTGGCTCCATCCATCGGAACGTCTTCGAAATATCAACTATTAAAGACCAAACTCGCAATGTTCCATTTCGTTTTGCATCTTTATCTTCTTTTTTTTTTAATAATCCTTTATCCGAATTTTTTCTTTTTGCTTTTCACTTTGGTAATTCCAAAATTTTAAACAGAGTTTATTAAGTAAGCCTTGCTACATATCATTTATTTATTACCATATGTAAATCCTATTTATCAAATACAATTCGCTACGTTGATGATATTTATTGCTCCGCACATTGTAAAGCGGGATACTTAGGCTATGTAAGGAGCAGGGCGAAATAAGTAGGCATATTAAGCAGCGACCATTTATAAATATTAAGCACAGTGTTTAACAGGTTTCGTTACCATCAGCGAGGGTAATTGTGCGAGCCCGCCAGGTAGGTAGGAAGACGCCTACCTACTTCATCGAAATATAAGCAACCAAGCCAGCCACTCGACGAACAGGCAAGCAAGAAAGCAAACGACGCTAACGCGACGAAAGACGGCAAGCACCGGGAAGTTCGCAGTGTAAATCTAATAAAGGACAGGACTTAATCGTATTCGTAATTTGAAAGTTGTATTTCACGGATACGATGCGATGAGACTGTTTCATTTACACGTTTCCCAAGTGCCTGAATGTTAACCAAGAGGAACGGCGGCATTATCGAGATTTATAACGAAACCTGAGCCTTAAACTATAAGATAGAGCATTATTGAGTCTTAACGTGAATTAAGATCTACTACATCCGAACGATTTTAAATGATATAAATTTACCTTGCCGTTATTGTTAAATACCTCAGGGAGATTTTATGGTGTTCCAGTAATTTTCGTTCGTTCGATTCAACTACCAATTGATCAATTGCCTCCTTATTTTACTTTTCGTTTGATGCTTTTCTGCCTCGTACATACCTAACCTATCCTCTATAGCGTAGACAGATTGAAATAAGTTAGCAAGCGGTTGATTTAGATAGGACGATTGAAATTAAGTGCCTATGTAGCATTACGATCTTTGTTATTACCGAACACATTTTTGTTGCGCCTGGTGGTTTGGTAGCGAGATCATCTCCTGATTAAGTTTATAATGGGAGCCTACTTTTATTTTAATTAATATTAATTATTTTACTGTAACAGAATTGGTTCTATTTGTTTATTTTTTGAATGCATTTATCTTAAGTGTATATTACTTTTTAATTCACCCCTGCATCTTGAGCATATCTCTTCTTAATATTTTATATGTAAAAATTAGGCCAGCATGTGACTCACAGAAAGAAAAGAGATTCATATTTTCCTTATAATATTTTGTGAGCGTCGTGATTGATGGTAAATGACTATCACTGGCCAACAAATTTTAACTTTTGATTTGGCCATAAAATAATTTATACTAATTTCAATAGAAAACAAACAGACATTTATTTTAATAAAAGGTATAAAGTCAAGTTAGCTAGATTTCTTTTATATTTCAATGAAAAGGTTTTTTAGATTAGATCATAAGTTAATGTATATTTCAAATTATTATAATTAGAAATGTGAAGTAATACTGTTCCGTCTCTTATAAGCAATATCTACAGCATTTCTTCTTAACATCCAACAGTAATCACAAACAGTAATAGCCAGCAGCGTGAAATGCTTGTAACATATCCATTACTAAAGTTTGATAGTTGTGAGCTTTTTTGTTTCCCAAGAAATTCGTGAAAACTTGTACCATGGAGAGCCAAGCTGTTTTTTCCTTTGCTGTTAATTTGGTTTCAAAGATTTCATCATTTACCATTTCTCGTATCCAAGGTCCAACAAAAATACCTTCTTTCGGTTTCCCACGTGTAAATTTTGGAAACTTGACGAAGGTATTTAAAACCTCCACCTTCGAGATCCAGTGCCTTTACAAAGTTTTTCATGAGCCCAAGTTTCACGTGGAGAAGTGGTATTATAATCTTTTCTTTTTCTACTAGAGGCTGATGTTGCACATTGTCTTTTCCTGGTATAAACTGTTGTCGAAGCGGCCACTCTTGCTTATGGTAATGTTCCTCCCAAAGACATAAAAAGCAACAGTATTTGGTGTAACCAGATTGCATACCCAAATAACTTGCAATTACTTCAAAATCTGCACAAATATTCCAGGAATAGTCTTTGTACTTTGTCTTTTCTAATAAAATTTTCAGATTTTCGTAAGTTTCTTTCATAGAAACAGCATGACCTATCGGATAGAGGGATAGAAGGATAATGGTTTCCATTATGCAACAAAACTGCTTTTAGGCTGGTCTTTGATGAGTCTATGAATAATCTCCAAGAACTAGGATCATGATGTATTCCAAAAGCTTCAGAAAGTTTATAAACATTATTGCAGATTACCGGCCATACTATAAAGGCCTTTTCTCTGTAACCAGAGCTAAGTCATTGTTGCCTTTTCATCAGTTGCAATTTCATCAGTTACAAACGTAGGGTAAAAACCTTGTTGGTCAGTGTATTTAGGACTACAGCTCCGAGAAATTTACGAAAGTACGCAATTCACGCGAGCTTTATAACAATTATCAAAAAAGTCTTCTCCCACCGGTAACAAGGCATGTGATCAGCTTCGAGGTACTTGCGGTTGGCCGTATCGGACTTACTAAATTAATAGAGCGCGATGTGGGTAGACTGCTAGTGGTAGTTGCCTCTGACTATGATTATCTCCTTTGTGTTTTCTTTTCTTACAGCGGAATAAAGCACATTGTTATTAATGGCTTCACAACGCAAATTTGCTGCGGATGATTCTTATATTAACGCGTCAACTCTGTAAAATTAGAAACCTGGAAGCCTCAAAGATGCTAAACAAGATAAAAGTAAACAAACCATCGGTTATTTTAATACCAAATACATTTCAGTAAGGAAATAAACAACAAAGCTTTGGAATAATAGAATTATTAATTAATGCCTAGATGCTATGTGTCTTTACTAGAGATTGTAAAGCTGCTAATTATGTCAAATATTAACGTGAACTAACATTTCACGATACGTTGACACAATAAACCCGATTTAATTTCTTTGTTGAACAAGTAATTTCCAATCTTTAGGTTTTGTTGAAATAAGATGATGTCAATCAATTCAGTGCGGAGTAGATTATCAATCAACTAATTGTTCTTTACCTTCTGGGCTCGGCACCTCTTATTACTTGATTTATATTTTCGTGATTATGTGTATTTAGCCTGTAAAAAAGTGTTATTGAATTAGAAATGGAAAACGAGGAATATGGCTTACGAAAGATTGTGTTCACGTATAGATAAATAATGGAATCAGAAATATATGGGATAAGTCAAGAAATTTATGTACATGAAGAACATAAGTCAAAATAAATACATGTTGGCAGTAAAAAGGTCTTAATACTGCGTTTAAAGGTGTCAGCAGACATTACATTTTGATACTTCTGAGATAAGACGTTAAAAAATTTAAATCTAAAACATTTCCTGTTATATCTAAGGGATATTTGGGTATATGGAAATGTTGCTTTGCATCTACGCATTTTTATATCAAATTTTAGAAGTTAGCTTAAAAGTTTATGATTCTATCGTTCTAGCTCGTTAAACCATTGCCGAGGCTCCTAAACCGAGCAATCGATATTTTTCGATATATGAAATTATCAAGGTTATACGCACATTCTAGTCGAAAAGGCGTGACATTAATTATTTCCATTAGTTTCCCTTGATAACAAATAACGAAATTGTTTGTCAATACAATTCTTTCTAATAAAATGCGCAATAAAATATTTACGACAAATATAAAAGTAATGGTGGCGTTAATGGGGCAGGTTTTCTTTTCGATTTAAGTGAATGTAATAGTCGTATAGAAAACTGGCTGTACTAATAAATACGAAATTTTTATTATGTGCTTCTTAACGATTTACGTAACCATAAAAGTTCACAATAACGTTTACGTTTTTTAATTGGGGTAGGTATTGGAAATATTTGTTTAGCAGATTTAGCTATACGAATCAGAAGGGGCTTACTTCTACAACGTCAATAAAAATTTGAATTGTAATCGAGGGATTTCATCAGTTTGTTTTATATTCAGTTGCTATGGCGTCTAATCTAGTATATTTCCGTGAGTGGTCGTTAATTAAATTTGTCCATTACTAACAAGGATTTGTATTTAAATTGTTATTTCTTCTAACCGAATCACTGTATTTAAGGCATGACCTCTTAATAAATCTGACACAGTTTTAAGTATGTCTCAAATAAAAACGGCGGATTGTTTATTTTGAAAAAATGCATACAGGCAATTGTATTCTCTCTACCTCCATTCTTCATCTGTCAAAAAAATACAAAAAGCCCGAAAATTGTCGACTGACAACGAACGTGTAACACACTATTTTTAGATAATATCTCTTTCTCTTTTTCTCCCATCTCCTAGTTTCTTGCTTTAGATTGTTTTTATACAGATCATATAGTAGTAATGTTTCGACCAGTTTGTCATCTTTTTCACTTTTCTCGGTTGGTGGTTTGGCACCTGTTGTAAATTAACGTAATTTTTGCGTCCCAATTTCTTTAGGCTGTGTAGAGGTTCGTGTATTAGGTCAGATTCATATTAATAGGTTTTGAGTGCTGCCTATCTATGGAAGCAGTCTGTGGTTACGCCTTGCATCTTTCTATCTAAAGATATACCAGTGTGAGGTCTCATAACTACTTTAACTAATACCTATGCCACTTCCAACTACTTTTACTCTAGTAACATTCTAAAATTTCTCATATTGTGATAAACCATGGATGGCCTGCACAAATTACAAATAAACGAAGAAAATCATTATTATTATTCGCAATGATTTTTTTTATATATTTTGTTTAATTTTTATTGCATTTTTCTGTTGTTAGGTAATTTCCGAAGATCCTGTAAATACTTTTGAACCACAGTGTATAGATGTTGCTAATGAATCAAACCCCGATTTGTATTCAGGATGTCATGAAATTGTTCTGTTGGTACAATGTACAACGTCCGAAAGCAAGGAGTGCAACCATTATATACCATTGGCTATATGAATCACTGAAATTTAGGTACGTCTGTAACTTCACAGGGACTACTCACGCTAAAAAAGGTATCAGAAAGTATACCAACGTCCGACGTGGAATATTTCCTAAGTTCGGAATGTGCACCGCCGTTGGTCTGAGTGGAGGTCCGAAAAGTATACCATGGCCGGTCTGCATTCGCAGTCCGACGCTCACTATCCCATTAAGAGCCTTTAGCTGTTTGAATCGGAATCGCCGCATATGTTTAACTCCGCATTTGAACGTACACCATCTTACAGACCCGCGTATTTTTATTCGTTTTCGTTTTAAGAAGGTGCTATTTCCATTTATTTATTTAGTATAACTTTGACCTGGCGAATAAAAATTGCTTTCATTTCTTCTGTTATTAGATTCGTTTATTTCTGTTCACCTGATTTATTTTATGTGCTGTGGACTTTAATGGACGCAGGGCTCGGCAGACACTCATATGTTGATTACTTATTACATCAAGGTAAATATTCTGTCATTACTAAAATGTAATGTGATCAGTAGAGCTCCCCAACTGCGTGGCGCACCATAGGCGTCGATAAGGAACATAAGTAAAGTACATAAAAACAAAAGAAATAAAGAATTTTAAAACGCTTACTTTTGTAATTAGCCGTATCCAATATAGTGGGTGTTAATGCACAAGGAAAATAGTATTAGTCAGCACACGAGGAGGTAGGCACATTAAAACTGTTATCGTAAGCGCAATCCGATTTCTCAAACATCTGAAGCATTAGGAATGTTTCCACAGTCGTTCCTTTCAAGGATGTTCGTCGTTCTGAAAAAATGTTTTTATATCTTGAAAATGAACGCTCGACGTCTAATGATGTAACACACGCGTAATTAAAATAATCTTTGAATTTAGTCACCGGATCAGTAGAGTTACTTTCCCAAACTTGTCCTAACCTGCTAAAATTTGTATCTTTCTTCATAACACTTTCAAAATTTCTTGTAACGATATCATTTTTTTTGTTATTTATACAGTGTAGGAGTGTATTAACGTCATCTAATATTTGTACTGACTCCGTCAGGGACAGTGCACTATTTTGTAATTTATTTATTGCCTCAAGTACTTCTCTATAATTGTTGTAAACGGTTTGTAAATCTGCCTCAACGGAAATATCTTGGAATTCTATCCTGGCTTTCCTTAATAGCCGCAGATTCGTTGGGATTGAATTGTAAGACGACTGATTTTATTTGCCGGAAGTATTTAAAATAATAAAACGCTGCCTTCAGCCATGTGCCCCAACGCGTAAGAATCGGCTCTGGTGGTTCGGGAATACCGGGACACTGTTTATGAAATTCACTGGTACGTTTGGGAGATTTGAGAAACACTCGTTTCGTATTTGTTATTAATGCATTTACCTCAGGGAAATTTGCACGAATAGTTTCAGCCGCAATATGCAGAGCATGAAGTTTACAAGTAATATGTAACATCATCCCATAATGTTCTTGAAGAGAACGACCTACACAACGCATTGTCGCGGCACCATCGGTCATGAAAATTAATACTTGAGTAGTGGCAATTTCAAATGTTTGTAAAGTATCAACGACTACGCTCTCGATAGCGTCGGCAGTACACGATTTTAGTCTTTTACTAGCTAATAAAATTCCCTTTGTAGGTTGACGAGGTTCCAGTATACGTACAATCACATTCAAAATAGAATGTTTTTTACGGTCTGTCGTTTCGTCGATACATAACCACAGTAGTTTATTTTTTATTGCAGATCTGATCCTGTTTTCAATTTCGGTACGTACACTTGGCACACATCTCCTTAAGCTTGTTTCCGACGGTAACTCAAAGTCTGGATTATATTTATTCCAAAATTCACGGAATGGTTTCTTCCTGAGTAAGGAAAACGGTAAATTACACGCAGTCAGCATATAAAATAAATCAATTATAAATTGAGTTGCCTCAGTCGGTGATACACCCAGTTCTTTATTTTTGTGTTGCTGACTATTTACATGTCTTCTACAGCCATATTTATCATTGCACATCAGAGGTATATTACAAATTTTACATATAATCTTACTTCCATTATATATTAAGTCAGGAAATTCTCCACAGAACTTTTTCACTTTGACGGCCTGTGGGCGTTTCTTACTACGCGCGTTCGCCATACCGTCACAACCCGATCGCATACGGTAATAAACTACCGAAATGCGATGCGAGTTATTTGCTTATATATTACATTACATATCCGCCCGGCCACGCCCGGCGGTACGCCTTCTGACTTGCCACGCACTTTGGGGAGCTCTAGTGATCAGGATATGTAACTTGCCTTGTATATGCATTGCTGTCACTAATGTAGATTTCCTGCTAGCTTTTTCTAAGAAAAAAAGAAAACATCAATAATAATAATAATAAGCAATTTATTTTTGTCTGTCATGCAAATACATGGTGAATTTAAAGAACGAAAAAAACAATTTGATAGCAAAACACAACTTGTATACAATACTGCCCATCTTTGAGTTTATTTTTTTTTCTATCACCGCGTATATAAACTGATGCCATGCCCATCAACTAAGTATTGTTTGCTTCCTCTTTTTATTTCTATTTTAACTTAATGCATTCTATTACGATGAAGGAAGTATAAATTCCTTGACGGCAAATGGATTCTTCTTCTATAATGCAGATAATGTAAGTTCATATAACTCGGGAATTTAATTTCTTTGCGACCGTTGAAGGTTTTATTAAAACGGAACGAATCTTTCTGCTGAGAATGCATTTCCCGTCAACATAAAGCGATTTTATATTAAATTTCGCTAATGAAATGACGGAAACACAATTAGCGATATAGCAAGTGATCCGGCAGCCGGTAAGTACGCGTACATTAAATCGTAAATTAGATCAACGGGCACGGCTTGACTGCGTATAGTCGTGATATATCATTCGCGTAAGATCAGTTATTTGAAATTGAATTAATTATCGATATTCAAATATATATGTAATTATACGCCGCGTCGTGCACGCCGCTATGTTACGGGCGAGCGTCTTAACGTTGCCCTCCATCTGCCATCTGATCGAGCGAAATTACTGTTGCCAGTCAGTCAGTCATTGAATTACGTCGCCTAGAACGCAGGCACAAAGCGCCGATATGACTATGCGCATAATTGAATTAAGGGCTCTGCATATGGCACTAAAAGGTTTCACTTACCCGCCATAGCATAATTGCTGTGGGGGGTAAGTGAAGCATATCGAAGCACGTGTAATCATGTCCGTGCTTCGATACTCTAAGAATAAATGAGGGCGCTGTGGTCTTGCGAAGATCTTATTTTTTGGTTCTGTTATTCGTTTTATTTTCTACTGCTGATGTTATGCTTCCGTCCCTCAGTGTACGTGCGTAAACCGGAGGAACGTTCCAACAGGGGAAGCGTCCGCCTCTTAATTACTATTGCTCTTAATGAAGGAGCAGACGTGGTTAATGCGCGACGCTTTTTTCGGTACATGCATCCACCTCCCTTTTTAAAATTCTCGTCGGCACCAGGGCATTGTTTACAACATACACAAATACGCCCGCGCTACTGTGAAACGATGGTTACCCTTGGACTTGTGAAATTCGAAATTTGCCTTCGAAATAAAACAACTTTCGTAGCGCATGAACATATAAATACACTCGCATACGTGTATTTATGAACATATGTTGAGTTGGACGTATAATTTTTGAATTAGCAAATAAAGAGCCGCGGAGTCTTTTATTCGTCAGTTTCAATTAGCTTAGGTTTACTTTTTTCATATTAACAAGGAATGGTACTCAACCCGGAAATTCAGTATTTAATAAAATATGGTTCGTTTGTACGACCTGTTTGGTTTTAGCTGTCACAACAGATATCCCGACTTTTGTTAGAGATACGGTAACAGTTTATAGGGGTAAAATTGTTTTTTAAGTCAGTATTTTCTGCCATAGTCAAAAAACAATTCAGCATCTAATGTTTTGAAAGTAGCAAATACAGTTAATTACTTTCAGTCAAACGTATCTAACGTATTAAAAAAAAAATGTAAAAAATCCTCTTTATAGCAGTAAAGTGCATGCCAGTTTTCTAATCATTTGAAAACATAAATCGATAAGGAAGTAACAAATGCACGTTTAGGTGAATTGAAGACATCTTATCGAGAAGGTAAGCGGTGAAATTGTGTACATTCGTACATATTGTTATCTTATTTTAAGTAGCATGAAACGTGTGATCATGATTCTAATGATGAGAAAAAAAAAAAACGGATATGTCAGTTGCGTATATCAGATGTAGCGTTAATAATAGAGAAACATTAAGCTATGTAGAAACATGTACATACTCGCACGTTTACAAGGATCAAATGTAATTTATGAAGAAACGGTTGAAGATATTTTGATATTGATGAATTGTAGAGCATATCAACGAAATTAAAATACGCCAAACAGAGGTTGATTCAGGAATAAATCAGTATTAATATCAGCAGTAACGCACTATACTAGAAAAACAAGGAACATATAATGTTAAATTAATAGAAGGTTTAAGAGCTGGTGATTTTGATAAGAGGATGGAATTTTTTTAATTGGCATAACAATAATGACCATATATTACAGCGATGAACCTAATTCAATAATAACGCAACTTCTAATAGAAGAAACGACCATTTTTGGGATATAGGTCGATTTCTCAAATATATATTCCAAGAGAGATTTTCCATTAATGATTGCTTAATGCTGAATGATATGTCGATTTTCTTCTGACAAAATCGAAGCTTATCAGTTGCAATATATCCCTAGAAATATGTCGCGATATGTGATTCTACCAGGAGGGATAGGAAATTGTAGTCTCAGCAATTGGCCAGCAAGATCGACCAGATTTCTCTATTTTAGATTCTTTGTATGGGGCTTTCTGGAACGTTGCTTTAAAAGGCTAGGCTTTTTGTCATATATTAGCAAAGCGCTTTGCAAGCGACAGTCTTGAGTTAAAAGTGATTCCAAGGTCCGTGTCCTCCATCATTCCATTTATAGACCACCCTTCCATCAAGGGTCAAGTCGCCACAAGAGGGAGACTTGCTCTTAGAAAATACGATAAGCGCACATTTAGCAAAATTAAGCTAAAGTCTTTTGATGTAACAATAGGAAGAAAATGCTTATAAATCACTTGACTATAGATTTTGATGTCATCCGTATACAAACAATCAGTGATGTCGCGTCATGTCATGACGACTCCTGCGACACTCTCGACTTAGATCTATTATAGATGTTCTGCTCTCCAAATATGAGCAAAAGAGCACACCGAAATTTGTCAATTTTACTAAGAGAGACGAACGATGGACATCGTTAAAAGCTTAAGCAAGCAAGGATGTCAAACAACTCTTGCACTTATAGAACCAACTGGACCGTGCTAATTTGTAGACCGAAAATTCTTTATTTCAAGAAATAATTCATTAGTTAACACAGCCTCAAACACGTTGTCGAAATGACTCAAAAGTGATATTGGTCTGTAAGGTGTTTCAATTCAATTTTATTACTATCCTTGTGAACTGGTACAACTTGAGGCATCTACAATACAAATTCCGTTTGTAATTCAGTCGCAATACAATAAATAATTTTTCCTGAAGAAATCGCCGAATACGTTGGGAATGCTCCATTTTTTGTAATGTCAAAGAGACAAAATACCACAAAGACTTTCTTCAGCTGGGTTATCTCATAGCATGCACTATTCCATTTTTAGAATAGAGGAGCTTAATCGAAATTTCATTTCAAATTGTGAATTCCAAAGATGCATCTTAATAGGCCGTGATCAAACAATCGCGTCGCGAATAAAACAGACGAGGGACGCTTATAATTTTTGAGTTTAGCTCAAATATCTAAGTGCATTTCTAGTATCGACATTTTACGTTAAATACTAAGCGATAGTTAGATTTTGATACTTCAGAAGTAGAAGGGATTTTTGAATACCCGTAATCGAGTTTATGCAGAAGGTCAATTTGAGGTCAATTTTGCTATTTTCAAATTAATTCTTGCAAAATGTAAATAATTGACATCTATTTTATTTTTAATTTCCTTTAATTGACGAAAGAGTGCTTAGGGCGCTTTCGGATTTGCAAACCGTAAAATTAATGGAATAGTTTTAGAAAAATCAATTTTTCTTAATTTTTCCCTGGTATATAACTTCACTGTATATATAAATTGTTAGTGATTATATTTACTTGGGCATAACATTCGAAACCCATGCATTTTTGCCATAATGGCTATCGATTCATAAATTTAGATAAAGCCAAAGTGCATTGCATCCATGTTGAAAATGAACAATTACCACCACATCCAAAAATGGCCAATGCAGATGCGATTTTTCTATTGTCAATGTACTTTCTCGCATACTAGCTATTAAAAAGTTCAAGCACTTTAGAGAAGCGGATACTTTGGCGTGTACTTCCACTTGAGTGAGCTCCTCCCTACTTTCCAGGCCGAATTCTCAATTCTAATAATGAGTTACCTATAGAAGCAATCTTCTTTTCAAGAGTCTTTCTATAAAAAGATGACTAAAGGTTCGCGTAGTAATTATTGTTGTTTATGATTTCTATATTCGACTAAAAATATTTTATTTTCCGCGATTTTCACGCTCTCATCATCAATCATTTTTATCTGATTTCCGTTTCTGCAGGTTTCATAATTTCATCTCTTCCAGTCACGAGACGTCTGTTTTCATTCCCTTTGTGCCTCGTTTTTACAAATACGTAACTCTAACAGTTTTTCATTTGTCATAATTTTTTTAATTTGCTCCTTTCTAGTACCTATAAACATTTTTATTTTAATTGGTTTTTCTTTGGGAATACGGGTTTGTTTGGCTTGTCAACACTTGCTCATTATGTCGTTACATTTCGGCATTTAATGATTCCCTTTTCAGACCTTATTTCTTACAATGATTACAAAATTATTAATTTAATATCTCTTTTTTTACATGAACTGAATTACTTACAATGAGTTTACGTATATTCTATTAGACGCAGCTGTGCATTGTTGATATTTCGTTAAAATTAGATACTTTTCACAGTTGTGGGTTTTATGTACTAATCGATACATATTTTTTAGTAACGCATACAAATGTATCGAAGAAATTTATGGTAGAATTACTTTTATTTTCTAAAGTGAATTGAATTTTATAATTAAATGCATTAGATTTTGTTAATATGGGATGCTTATGTTTAAGTTGCTTAGAATTTCTTGTTGCAATGTTTCTATAATTAATTAGCAATGATTGCAGAGATTGGTGAGCCCATTGCCATGGCAAAATATTGCCTATAGATATTGTTTTCAAAACTGAAATATGTTGTATCCCAACCTCAACAAAATCATTTAAGTTTACGTTTACGTAGTTTAAGTTAAGGTGTACATCTTTTTATTTTATATCGTCATTGTTTGATAGATCGCAAAGCTAATTCTGTGTTTGTTTTTTAATGAAATCAATAGATTCCTATCATTTTTTTTGTGTGATATTCTCTAAATAATAATAACTCTAAATTTTAGGGTATTCTTTTATAAATTGTTTCTAACGTTTTTAGAAAGGTTTTGTTTTTTGAATTTAACGTGATATTAATTAGAATATACCTTTAATGTAAATTCACGGTAAGTAACATAATTGATTAATTAAAAAAAGGAATCACTTTGTAATGATTGTAGGAAATACGGTTGAAAACGGAAGTTCTAAAACGTGACGACATAGTGATCTGATGTTTTAATTAATCCAAACTGATATTCCCTAAGAAGAACAAATTAAATTATCGACAGACGTTGTAATTTTAATAGTAAACAACACATAAGTATCGCCACCCTCCGCACCACAGAAGTTTAATTTATTATATAGTCATATAATAATTAGTCCCGGATGGCCGTTTCGAGGACGCCAACGATCCTCATCATCAACCGGTGATCGAATGATGAGGACCGGTTGATGTGGTGGTAGTTCTTTAACATCGGTTACATGTTCATTAACATCGGGTATTTGATAAACTAACGCTTTCCAAACGTTTTGGACCACCTTTGCTAATCCAATGGCCAGGGAGAGCATTGCCTAGGTAATCTTGTATAATTTGTGCAAAGTGGGAAGCTGTCCCGTCGTACGTAAAATCACAATTTGTTGAAGGTTTACAGGCAGGTTATTCAAAAATAGTTGGACAAAGTCTAAATAACTCTTTACATTTGTCCAATACAGCAAAATATGAATAATGGAAGATAATTACAATGATTCTACAAAATGGGTTGCGACACAACATTACCAGTCGCTCAGCCAATAACCCAGCCCAAATATTTAAACCAAAGTTAAGTTTGCGATTTTTAAGTATCATTGAATGTGGATTTTAATAACTGAAGCTGGTTACGAATATTGAAGACACTATTTTGGTGTTTACATTGACTACATTGACAACTAACATTGATCGGTTCACAGAATGGATTCTAGGATAATCAGATCGTTATTTAAATACAGAACCTTTGCCGAAGTAGACCGTTAAATGCTGGGACCTTTTCTAGAATTTAAAGGATTATGTACGTAATATTATTTATTTAACGTGGGATCACTTAATTTGTAACTTAGCACAGTATATCAGGAAGTTCAACAACATTCAACAACACATATGTGTAATTATATCAGATTAAGCTTTAACCAGTTTACAACGCTGGTCGATATGGTTCCGTTGTAAATATACATATATTTCTTTTACAGTTCATCTATTTACTTACTTTCAAAATCGGAGGGAATCTTCTTTCTTATTTCTCTGTTCCCTTGAAGTTTTCGAACTCTCCTGTAGCGAAGGACCCTCGATCGATCGCGCACCGTAGCCATCGACATCGTGAATGCAAATTGTAAAAAATCAAATCATGTATGCAAATTTTTTAGGACGTAATATTGTTTAAGCGATAAAACGGACGACTGAGAATTTTTGATTCGTTTTCGTTTATTGAAAATTCACCATCGAGAGGCTTCGGCCGATCACCACCCGCTGCACGGCGTAACCATTCGGAAATTCCCGTTCGTCGTGTCTTTTCGAGAATATTAAATGGAGTTTAGTACCCCATTTCAGATTCGATTTCGCTCGTTAGACGAGCTTTTTTGCTGGACCATGTAATTACGCCTGAATTAGCCGGAGTCTCTAGTACAAATTCGAATCGTCCCGCATTAAAAATCTTTCCTTTTCATTACGTTTTTGTCATCTACGAATTCTACTTCGGATATCGTACGACGTTCATACGTTACATTGGAAAATGGACGTATTTCTTTTTTTCCGAGGATTGATTTATTTCACTAGGAACAGACGCTGTCTAGCTATTCTCTTGTTTGCTCACGATGTCTTTCCGAAGCTTAATGGATTTGTTGAAATTTTAGTTGATTTCATTATATAGGAAATCAGCATCAAGTTATGTATTATAATGGTGCGACCTACAACATCGAATATACTCATCAGCGCTATGAATAATGCGTTCGGCCAATTACCGATGTCCACTTGTTCAACACCAAAGTCCCTCTGATGTCTTTGTCAGTGTCTCCGGCCTCTCATAGCTTCGGGTTTCCTTTTGCTTGTGACCGGAGTGTAAGATAAACTTATTTCCATTCAACGATGATCTCAGGGAAACGGATAAGTAACGCTTCTTCTTCCAATTTACAGTATAAATTCAATTGTATCTTTAGCGTAATTTCGTAAATGAAATATCTTCTCTAAAGAAATCGTCAAGTTCCTTAGGAATAGTCGACTTTTAAAGGTTACTCCTAATATAAAAGAATGTGGAGGATTTCTGAGCACACCTAGCTAAATACAAAAACTAATCTTTGAAATTAGTGCTAAATGAATGTCTAGGGCCCTCTCTCGGACCTTATAACCGGAAAAAATTAATCAATTTAGAAAAATCAATTCTTATTATGTTTTCTCGATTTAAAACATTTGAATTCATACAGGTTTAGCTGTACTTTTGCTATACATTTTTCCCTGAAAAAGTTTTATGCGGCTTCAATGCATTTCAAAGTTTCTTTTTAGATAAGAAAGTATTCAGGTTCCTGCTGATTACTACAGATGACAAAAGACAGCTAGAATTATTCAATTTTTGCAGCGACTAGATAGGCTCGTGTCTATTCGCCTCATGAGAATGGATTCGTGTTGCCTACTGGCGTCCTCGAAAGTCGACAAAACACGAGTCTGTCTAGTCTCTGCAAAAAAGTAATAATTTCATAAGCCTTTGTGCTCTCTAATGATTACAAGAGGATAGAGAATAATGACAGAAACATATTACTGAGACTATACAGATGATCTTAATTAATAGGTCACTATTGCTATCTCTACTATCACTGGATCGAAATCGTCTAAACTAACAAACGAAATGTTCTTGTTATTGGTTAATATGCAATCAATAGGAAAGCGATTGATTGTGAAATTAAAATTAAATATATTTTTTAATGGAAAACCTTGTCTCTTTTTAACATTTTAGAAAGTAGATCGATTTTCGACAGGAGGAACTTTTCGGATTTTTGTTCTAATCGGGTATTAACTCAAATTAATTTTACACGAAATTTATTACGAAAATATCCGAATACAAATGTCATACAATTTAACTAAGTTCGCATTTCTTTTGTTTTCTGAGCAGTCTCATTTCATTTGGGCAGTTCGCCAGATTTTAATGCGCTCCGTTTAAAGGTATTCGTGAGAGCAAGATATTACAGCGTGTTCGATTGTAAGGGTACATGCTGAGATAGTTCTCTTGATTGTTTAAAATCTCTCAAGTAACTCGAGGTATTTTTAGCAATTACGTATACACGAAAATTCTTGTGTAGTTCTTTTACAAGGTATCACTTGGTGCTGAGCATTTCTGGAACAAAATTGAAGCATTAGTTAATATTGAACCTTGAGGTGGATAGCATGTCCGATGACGATGAAAACCGAAATGCCTGAGAACTTTAAAGGAATGTTTAAACATCATTAAGGATAGTACTAGTGAGTTTCTGCGGCGTTATGTTGCTGCAAGTGGGTACATCACTATACGCTAGAAACCAAAAATTACACGCTAAAGTTGTCTTTCCTCTACGACCGTACACCGAAGAGGACGGAGATAGTTCGTAATTTATAGCAACAATTTTTTAGGATTCGCAAGCCATAATATTAATTGATTATTGGGAGAAGGGAAGAACAATTACAGAGCAGCAGCATGTTGATTAATTGACCCAATTAGACGCTGAAGTAAAGAGAAAAGGTCTTATTTAGTGAAGAAAAGGATTCTCTACATCATGATAATACCTCGCCCCACTTGTCGACAATCATAACTAGTAAACAAGTCCAATTATGGTAAGAATGAGGGCTTCATCCATCGTATTCAACAGATTTAATATCCTGTGACTTTGTTTGTCCAAATTTGACAGAAACACTTGGTCGAAAGCAGTTCACATGAAATGGAAAAGATACCGTTGAAAACGGAGGCTTATTTTGTAGATTTCTTATTATTTGGCTAACTTAAGAAAATTGGAACATCGCTCATTTAAATGTGTAGAACTACAAAGGGATTTTGTGGAGGAATAGATTTGTTAAACGCGTTGACTTCCTTAACACAAGTATTCATCGTATTATTTTCGTATTTTGTAGCTTGGTATATTGCTTTTAGGAATAATAGTCGGGAAGATGGTAGTTTTCTGTAGAGGTAGGGCATTCTTCTATCGTAAGTTTAGTTGGGTTTACTAATTATAAGTAAGATACTGTCGAAATATCGTGAAACGGTAACTCTATTTTGGGAAAGTTATCAATACAAGTTGCATAATTTTGGGAAAATGTGCAGTAGATGTGTCTGGTTACTCATGTAATGATATTACACCAACATTCAACTGGAAATAATGGAAAAGATGCGAATAGTGTACCGTGCCATGGAAAGTATAGTTTTTGTGTATATTTCTCATGATTTGATCTGCGGTGAGTCAACTGGGAAATAAAGTTTAATAGGATTTACATACGTATGAATATGTAATGTATACATACGTACGTATGTAAGCCTATAGTTATGAATATAATGAAAGGAAATAACATTCATTGGAATTATACAGGACATTAATAATGTATTTTGTTCGGAATTACATTTTATTTTGATCAGGATATTAATTAATGTTTGTTTACGGCTAAAATTGTTAATGTACGCAACGCGATGAAATAATAGCATATATTATTTGAAATTTTCTAGAAATTATTGAATTATCAGCGCATTTGTCGTTTATGTTAGTGTTATGTGCCAAATGCAGCCTCACCTCCAATTTTATATTATTTGACAGTTCATTACATAACGTTACGGGCTGTTACTATACACATGTAAAATTTTCAAATTTCTATAATTAAAAGTGATGCCACCGAAAATAATTGGAATTGATGTGTTAAAATCTTACAGCGGGGCTCATATTTATTTCAATAAATTACTCTTTATCGTTTCTTGTACAGTCTGTTCATCTAATGCGTGTGCAAAAATTAGAGAAAAGCTTTTAAACAAAAAATATTTCCAGAGAAATTCTAAATAATACAAAATTGCAAGAAATACACAATCGAATAAAACCACTTCACTCAAATTACTCAGGAAGGGAATTGTCTTCCACCAACGCATTAGGTGGATTATCTGTATATATTCAGATGTAGGTCGAATTTGTTATTGGTGTCACACCCCGCATGTCTTGTCGAGTACACAAGGGGATCCTTTTATCGGTTCACTTGATGCTAAAATCCAATTTCAATTTTTTCTTTGCTCAAACTATCTTTAATTACAGCTTCTATCTAATTCAATAGGCGGAATTCGTGTTGACACGTTTTTCTAAAAACAAGTTTTCGACTGCGTACCCTGTCTAATTACTAAAGTTCCCCGTTAGGTGAAGTTCGCGTCAAAGTGTTGGCTCTTCGTAGGAAGCGTCGAAGTTCGGACACGCTCTTGGCCGTCTGGCGTCCTGCCATGCTTTCTGGTAAAGGCGTTAATTAAAAATAAATTAAAGTCAGAGATTATAAGCTACCGCAGTCATAACCACAATTTCTCGAACTATCGTAAAACCATCGAAACTTCTTTCAATTTTACTGCTGATAGATTTCCGCTAAATGTCATCTTTAAAATCGCTGCAGTTTCCCAGAAATACCTAATAATAGTTTTCATCATTTAATGAAGGAAACGGCATTTCTAACACATTTAATACCGGTTGCAATTGACTATTTCGTAAGCGGCGTTAAATGTTCATGTAAAGTGGATCCTCAATTTAAAGACTTTGATTTCAATAATATAATAATAATATATAGTGCTGACTTTTGTAAACGCACGTTTGTTTACTAATTATTTTTATTAAGAATACGGGTACGGAATTTAAACAAAGAAAGCAATATTTCGTGGGTTCTTCTTTAACTCGTAATGTACTTTTGCATGTACTCTTCTACGAATTGATTCATAGAGTTTTCGAATTAATTCAATCGGGGTACTTACCTAACATTCTAAAACATTCCTGAATACTTTTACGGTATCTCTCGTTTTGTCCTATGTAAATATCCCCAAATGTGTTGATCATCGTAAAGTATAAATATTAAAATAAAAAAAATTGAAAGCATGTCTTTTCAGCTACTACTTTTTTATTTTTCCAAATAATTGAATTGACGATGGGCACAGTTCGGAGTTTTCGTTCCGAAAACGCAAAAACTTGGAAACAACACGCTTATGGAAAAATACATTCAATAAGTGCCATAACAACTGGAGGATTGTGTGTGAAAATAAGTATATACCAAATCTAATACAACGAAATTTATTAATTTTTTATTTATATATTTAACAAAGTAAAGACGATGTAAAGTGCATATAATTTATGATACAGGCACGTATATAAGCGCACTGATTCAATACAGGTTGATATTTCCACAATTGCTATCGAAAGCATAACGCTTTTTTCGAATCTCATGTCTATGTTGAGATATATGATACCGTCGGAAATTTTCCTCTCGAATAAGGACAACAGGAAAATCGTTAATGACGGCCGAAAAAGTGACACTGCCGCAAAACGTGACCTGCCTGCACGAGTGGCTGAAATAGAACAGAAAATCCGTGTAAACCAATTTTAATGCTTTTTTATGTTGGGTGAAGAATTCAGTATACTTCAATATGTTTGAAGATTAAAATACCTGTGTTTGTATTTACATTTCATCAGAAGAATTTACAGAATGAGAAACAAGATAAATGTTACACTAATAAGCTAATACAACGTTGTAGGATAACTTTAATCATCATACCTTTTAAATTTATTTCTATATTCTTTTTTCCAGCGTATCAGTTTGGTTGTTAATTTTTGTTTGGCTTAGCATTGAAGATATCTCATTGTTTAATAATTACTATATATTTTGCATGCAGTGTACATAAACTCGTTTGTTATATTTTTTAGGTATGTAACAACTCATTGCCCGCTAACTTCTGCAAGAATTGGTGAGTGAAAAATTGTTTATTATGCATATACCTTAAGGCATTATATATTTCGTTCATGCGACACGTTTGATTTCATGTGTATATTAATACGTACCAATGATATCTATGGGTGATTTTAATACGATATTTGTTGTACTTGGCAGTACATAAAATGTACTTTGCTTACGCAATTAAGCAATTGGTACATTGAAATTCATGTCATTAGTTGTAAGAAGCCCTAAGCAAATAAATCTTTGCAGTATCGCCATGATCGTGACAATTTCTTATACGCAAATTAAAGTCGGGATGGATGTTGTATATGGGAATCCTGTATTTTCATCTGACAGAATGAAATTTAGTGTAAATTTAGGGTATTGTGGTCGTACCAACAGTGCTAGGTTCTATTAATGGAGATTTTGTAAAAAGAAAAACAATAACGAGGGCATTATTGTTTAATAAGCCGAGGGCATAAACTGTAGAACAAAAAAGAAAGCTCAATGTAATGCACCGCCTCAGACATAAATATTAACGAATTGGAGTCCGAAATGATAGACGACTCATTCTGTTGACCAGATCTACGGGTTAACGACTTTTTTCTGCCTGCTCGGAACGCAAATATTTTTATTAATGTGGTGGGAGGATCACCATTTTTTTTTGAGATCAAGGAGTCAAAATTTGAATACTTACCTTCCTTTAATTTCGTTACGTTTTAGTTTATAAATTTGTGAATTCGTCCCGATATTGCAAAGAGTTTGTAAATCTTAGGATGTGTTTCTTGTTTTAGATATCACCCTATTTCTTTTAATTTACTTTAATTAAAATATCACCATTAGAATTACAACGCGAAAATTAATTACTGGAGAACATTTCATACCATTCTATTTATTTGTTAAATCAACAAACATCTTCATTGCCCTAGATATATTAGTTTTTGCACATGTCAACCATCCCTTTGTTCCCTTTAGAGACGCCAACTTTGTTACATCGTAATCTCGATTGCGGTCCAGGTTCCAGGGATGTGTATAGATATACATTTTGCCGCGACCTATCATATTCTTGCGGAAGCTCGCGTTTTCTCCATGTGATATGATACGAGAAGGGTAGATATCTTGTTTACGATTACTAGGCGCTGCTCACCGAAATATCTACACTACAGTATATATCCCACTCTAAATCAGATTCTTTGAATATTAGTTGAGTATGTTTTTTGGACGATCATTCTATTTGTAGAAACTTATCGTTTCCCAGTGAAATAAAATACTTTGTATAAATGATGTAACTATTAAATTGGGTTAGGTTGACAATCGGCGTATATATGTCAAGTAGCTGAATTAATTAGTAGATGTTACTAAATATCGATGGTTTCATTTGTAAGTGAAAAGAGAATTAGATCTTGTTACTATGCGGCATATGATATTTGTTTCGTTTCCATTTAATAAATTGTAACTTATTTTCGTTATTTTTTTTTTATTGATACCGGGACGAGTCAGTAATTATCGAGCCTAAACAAAAGAGGACAGCACTGAAATTTAATTAGTTTTTTTTCGTTGTCGGCAATCCTTCAAACGTAATTGACTAAATTTGTGTTCATCCAATTGTAAAGATGTCTATTTTTCTTTTTTGAATAGATAGTTAACTGTTTTAAATTCATCCTGAACGATGGAAAGGGCGGGATATCGATCAGTGATTAAGTACTTAGATTCGAAAAAAAAAATTTTTAATATCACATTAGAGATCTGAGTACACATTTATCCAAGACAATATTTGGTTTATATGAACTAACAAACACTGTGGGGGCTGATAAAATGGCTTATCACTTGCTGTTTAATTCGAAAACGTCATATGTAATCGTGCCTTGGGGTGAATCTCTCAATGGAGATAAGAAATTTATTATACAAAAACGAGCCACTCTTAAATCTATAATAGGCTGCCCGTGTTATTTGCTACATTTTCTATAAATTCTTATATTTAATTCGAATGAGGAGATATCATTGAAACTAACGCATTTTCAAGAATTTGACAGAGCTTGCATTATTGAGTGAATAAAGAAACTTGGATATCGCTAGACTAAACATAATGAGTTGAAAGGGGGCTACGTTGAGAAATAAAATAATTTTTTTGCAAAAAAGTTAACTGTGCCCCTCGAACAAGATAATTCGCCTTAATGCATTTTTGAAACCAAGCTCAAAACTGTGCTTTAAAAGGACTTCCTACGTCCTAGAAAATGGCTGTGCCAAAACAATTACCATCGACAATTAACTTTATCGCCCGAAAGAGAATCCGTGAAAGATGAATGGTCTAACGAAATAGAAAAAAAACAGAAAGTCGGTGAGCAGATCGTAGATGATAGCGCTTATCAGCAAGAAGACGATCGGATTTAGCAACTCTAGGGGACTGACATTTGTTCGGAGCGAAATCGAAATTGCCGAAATAACTTACCTTCATTTCGGAAGCCAAAATCAATGAGAACGAGATAAATATTATTCCAGAGGATAAGGTCATAGATAATGTTGTAATGGAACGTCTATTTTCAAACATTATTTTAATTAATTAATATATATTTTGATATAATAGAATTGGTCTTAGGTATGTTGACTGCATTTTTTCTATTTAAAATATTTTATATTAAAGAACTGGGCAAGTTGGTGATTCGGAGAAAAGTAGTTTTTCCCATGTCATATTCTGTGGGTTTCCAGCGTTATGCGGTAATCACAAACAGAGTCAATGTAATTAACAACAAATGTAATTAACGTTTTATTATGGTCGGAAGGATCATGGCGAAGACTGCGTGGTACTGCATCACTGTCGACTTTTGACGATGACGATTTGACTTGGGAAATAGGCATGCGTTTATTGGCATTGGAGTAGGGCAAGGGATGTTGGCAATGATGTTTTAACTATGAGGCAAACAGTGATATAACGTAGAGAAAAAACGCTCTCGGAACCACGCTGATGAGGTCGGGCAGGCAGAAACATGTCAATGGGTAGTGAGTTTTTCCTCTCCTTGCATTGCTTTTGCCATAAATGATTCCATCATGTCATGAGGAAGCTATTTTAGCATTATATCTTTTGGTTATTGTTTCTAAGCGTTTTCTAGGTGTTTTGATTTGGTAACCTTTCTACTGTTATTCCTCATAATACGTAAATTGTAACAGTTACGTTTTATAACATCAATCAGTACTACTACAAATAAGCATTAAAATAGTAAAGACAGGAAGGATAATAAAGCCAGAGCATATAGCTTTGTAGGAAAGTGCCAGAGAATGTAGATAACAACGCAACTTTGATGTTAACTGTCGTTATAGGTTTGGACGTGCCTTATACGTTGAATCGTTTATTCATTCATTTCGTTTGCATATCCTTTGTAGTGCAAATCGTGTTCTCAATTAAGCTTCTATGTAATAGAAGGTAAAGGTATTGGATTTTATATCATTCTTGTTTTGTCGTTTCTCGACTTGTCGAAACTTTAACTCCGATATGAAAGGATCATTACGTATCTAATAATTCATTTAACAGTTTGAAAGATTTTGTGAAATTTGTTTACACATTTCATGTTTTTAGATGGTTTAAGCTACTGCAAAATAGAGATTACAAGTAATTGTTATTGGCTGTAGATGAGATTAGTACGATTAGTTTCTAGAAATTCACTTGCCAATGAATAGCTTGTGGATTAGTTGCAGTTATAAGTATATATGCGTACTTGTACTATAATGGCTACTACTTGTATATTGAAATACCGGTCTTAATGTCTTTTAAAGACAGTCTGATTAAATAGCAAGATATATAAATTAACAGCGAGTGCATCGTTATATATGTAAGGGTAGTATTGGTATTGTATACGAGGGAATAATTTATATGTGCTGATGTCATAAACTATATAATAATAATAGGGATGGAGGGATTATAAAAAGAAAAGTAGTATTAAAATTTACAGCACTACGAAAATTTTCGGCGACAGGCGAGACAAACCTGGTTAAAATTTCTTTCAAGCTTTTACGTTGTTAAGATTTGCGAATTATTGGTCGCGTAAAGTAAGGTGCAGGCCGTTGCAGGTTTCTCGTCTACCATAGTTTTAGATAAATTTATACATGAACATTTTTTCCTAGTAAAATCAGCCTTTAAATCTAAGATTTGATTGATATTTGCGCGTAAATTATCATTTGTAGCATCAGCAATCAGAAAAGAATTATCGTTCGTATACAACGTCAAAAATTCGTCATAAAATAATTGATTTATTTATAAAGAGGTGAAATAAAATTGGTCACAGCACAGAACTGAATTTCCCAGTTTTTCACTTTGCCACTGGAATGAACTGATTTAACCGAATCATCAACGTTATACTCGATATTCACATACCGCTGCCGATCCTTCAGAAATAAAAATACTTTTCTATTTTCTAAAACCATAGTTATAAAGCTTGTTCAATAACAAAGTATGATCTACGCAATCGAATGCTCTCAACAAAATCTTTATAGGACACTTCCCAGCCTTAACACACCTCGAAAATATCTCGCAGTAAGAAAAAAGAGCTGTATTTGTAGAATTCTTGTTGCAAAAACTATGTTGTTAATTAGTAGTGCGCTCCAGAAAACAATATTCGAATATTTTTGAAAAAATAGAAGTTACCTAGTCAGAATAATGACTTAAGTCATTGCGATGCTGTGTTTTATAAATTGATTTATCCTTAGAGAAGCAGAGAGAAGAAAAACTCGGAGAGAGCCAAATTGGCCGAGTACGATTAATGAGGCACCATGGCTAGGATGTAACGATCTGTAGCCTCACGTTATTATGGTGGAAAGGAGTCTAGTCGTTCCTGCACCATTTTGTCGAATGTTTCCTTCTCATATTCTTCTTTAGTCGCGTTAGGATTTTGGGATAGGGTACTGTATTCATCGCGTGATTTTGAAGTGGGAATTTTTTGACTTCAATGCTGAAATTGGCGGGTTTTCCTTGGCTTCGGTTCGAAGGCTTTGGTTTCGGCTTTTGGTGAATGGTGGCTTTTGGTGAGATATTTGGTTCAGATAAGAGCTGTTCTTTCAATTCTCTACACGTACCTATCCGACTTTGGTTCCGCTCGTGGTTTGGTAGTGACAGTACGAATATTGCTCGGCTGACATTTACTATGAGATAATCCCGAAATATTACACATGTTTTGAGCCGTGTGTCTACGATCATTAACAACTGCGTTCCAAATACAACGATATGTTCTGATGTGATACTAGTAGATACTCATCCAGAACGTTCATTATTATTAACTGATGTTCCTTCATAAATGCTTTCTGTAACATTTTATTTGTTTCTCTTGCAGTCTTACTTTTATTAACACATTTGTAACGGGTAATAGAGAAATATAGCTTAAAATCGCTGTTGTAGACATAAATTACGGTGATCTTAAACCAAAAAATTTTAAAATAGGAGAGGAACACTTTTATTGCATCGGGATATTACAGCGACTGAAAAAGATTACTGCCGTTACAATACTGCTTTTAAAATCTTTAAAGTCTTTATTCCATTTTACAGGTTCGTACCGAAATCAATTATTATTACAAACTTTCCTTCTATGTTGTTGCTCTCTTTTTCTGTAACAGCACATGAAAAATTGACATAAAAATTAATGAACCTTCACGATATTTTATACTCTGGGCTACAACTAAACTAAACAGGAAGACTATTTTGCCAGCGTAGCATAAAGGAAAGATTTTATGAAAGGTATCACGTTAACCTATAAAAGAATAATAAATAATCTTTACTTACTTGACAGGAAATCGATTTATCGGCTGTTAATTTCCTTTGACGGAAACTTGGCGTAACACGGAACACCTCCGTTTAAAAAACAAACTGGAAACGAACACGGATGTATACACACGTTATTCGCGTGTGCACTGGTGTGAATAGGCTCTTTTTAAATCAATACGTCGTGTTTAAGTATTGTCAAAGTTTAGGGTTTCACGAATGTGTTTCTTTGCCGCCGAAATCGACTTGCATCGTAAGCAAGCGTCGAGCGGGCCGGAGGAATGGTCTCTCTCGAACGGGTGATCAATGGTTGGCCGCGATCTCGGGGGAATTTCGCCCCTTTTCTTAATTTACATAAACATATAAATCCGACAACTTTATTATCCACTTACTTACTTGTATTTTTTTTAACGCCTTCGTGGATACAACGCGTTATGCGTGACGGGCGTAAAAATTTTTGTATCTGCGAATTTCAGGGTTCGATTTGTTGAAAATTTAATTTTCGCCCGGGCATGAAGAGGAAGAAGCAAGAGGAAAAAAGTTATACGTTAGAACGTAATTCCGATTTATCGACGTCTCTGGGTCGATGAGATATCGATGCATTTTTAAAGATTTCACGCTAGCATTTGGCACAGAATGCTTCTGGTAAGCTTTTGAGAATCTTATAAATTAATAAGCATGTTCTCGAAACGTATTTTAAATATTAGAAAACTATGGCAAGCAATAATAAACTATTTGCAAGCGCGCCAACCACTTCTTAATAATTTGTTCCATTGTTTATAAAGCTTGTGTTTACCGTAACGGTGCATATTTTTAATATTGTACAAATGGCAAATAAAATGTATAATTTTATTTGCCGTTTATTTTGGCAAGTAGTGCAAAAGCAAGAGGAAAAGATTCTATCCTAACGGAATTAACCAGTATAATCTAGGAAATAACTGCAGCAATTTTAAGAATTCCCCTAACAATGGATGTTATATATCTCGAAATGTACGCTATATACTAAAATGCAATGGAAGGAAGGGTTCGTGCAGAGGGTAAAATAGTACCGGAACTACATCAAACAATTGTTTTAAAACTTGTAAAATCCGTATACGCTAAGGGACATAATAATATCACATACTAATCTCTCTATCAATACTTGGTGAGGTTGTATTATCTTTAATTGAACTTACATTAAAAAAGAATTACATTAAAAGCGTATGCTTTCAAGAGTATTGTAAGTTATATGTTGTAATCAGGTCTAGTAAAATTTGAGGCAAACATGCTTTTAATTTTAATGCAAAAACATGTAAACTTGCGCTCCTGGTAGATTTAAAAAATGTTCAATGCTTTTGAAAACTACTATGCCCCTCTGATCTTATACAACAAATTAGCATTGCAAAAATATATTTTAAAACTAACAAAAACTGCGGTTTGCAGTGTATTGTAGAAGAATATATAAATATCAACTATAAATATTAACCGCCTTTATGTTTTTCTCGATTTTCTATTGAATCGTATTCGAGTGACAAGCAAAAAATTCGAAGATAAGCAGGCCAATCAAATAGTTCGGTGTTTAATTGTGAGCGTAGGAGTGGTTAGAAAAGCCACCAGTTGACTGGACCAGTTGTTACGACCTAGGAAATCTGCGTAGCAAAAAGTGTTTTATGATATATATAGATACGAGGATGGTATGATAAATACCTGTGCTAAGGAAAGTAAGCCTCTGTTTTAGCAACAACCTCTTCATTTGACGCCAATCATTTTCTACCATACCATTTATTCAAGATAGGAAAAAAAATGGTGCCACACACATTTGTGTCGTAACCAGACTAGTTTTGCTGTCATAATTGCCCGTGGACTGGACTGACTGGAGATTATCTTGATGGAATTGTTGGAGAATTGTTTTCTTCTTTTCTAGTTCAGCGCTGAATTGGTCCAATAAATCAGCAGTGTATTGTCCTTTCTTTTGCTGAGTAATCAACTAAGATTGTGCATTGAGAATCAAAATATCGTTACTAGTTGTCCGTTGATGGAATTGACTTCGTCTTCTTTGGCGCATGTTCGCCCGGAGAAACTCATTTGTTGACCAATCTTCTGGCGTGTGGTGATGAAACATTCCAGAATTATTTTACATAAAAGCGAGAATAACAACAACAGTCGTCCGTCTTACAGCTAAAGGTCTATCAATACGGGATTAAAACCCAATTTTTTTGAGCAGCCGTGACTGCATCACTGATTTACATTTTCGGGGTCAGTTTAATAAGTAGATTGATGTCTAGCGTATGTATCTCTTTGTACCAATTTTAGGTTTAACTTTACTAATTGAAAACGTTCCTTTTTTTGCAATAATGTTCTTGCATAAATCACTTAGGCGTGCCCGAATTCCAAAGGATGAAATTTCAACTAAATTATCTGTCCGCCTTCTCTGTCCATGTGTTAATCTGGAGACATGCTATCTGTGACTTTGTTTTGTGTCAATTTTACCTTCTGGTGAAACCTTGGTTATCTAAACATAAATTCTCATAAATTATATAGTGATTAGAAACTATGTAAAATATAATAATATTTACGTTTAAATATAACTAAAATAAAAGGTAAATGTGCTAATCTTCAATTAAAAAACATATTTATAGACGAATATGTCGTTTAAAGTAAACTTTCTCACAATCATTATAAGAAGGTATTTCCATATGTATACAAATGGCGTAGATACATAGACATATCGAGCAGACCTCTTTCCTACATGCAATTTTTGTCCTGGTTTTATCCTCGACTATAATGCGATCCAGAGGAACGTTTACAATAAAACGCTAGTAGCGGAGAAGGTAAAGTGTGCGATTTCAAACGCCCGCATCTAGCCGCACAATATTTCGAAATCTATAGATAGAAGTTGGTACGTGCACACACACAAACGCACGTTTATGGTCAGTGCGCGTGCAAAATACTTAGGTTTGCATGCGGCACTACGGTTACAGATTCGCTCTAGGAAGGGAACGAAGTTTCCTTCGTACAATATAATAATGGGAGTCGAACAGTTCAATGCGAACATTACATAGATGAGATGGAAATAAAATTGCAACGAAAAAGCTTTGATAGATTATAAAAATAACGTTTAACTATGTATACATTCGTGGTAGTTTTTATAGCACTTTGTTTTTTTTTTTTGCACATATAGCCCTATTTAGGGTGGAATCTTCCAGTCTGGACGAAGCTTATGGAAAAAAACTTGAGTTTCCTAAATTGCATTTGTATATTTGAAGTAAAATGTAAGTTTCCTTTTGTAAGTGAGCAATTCCTAAATAGAATATCGCTACTCACAAATAAATCTATGAATTCCTTTCTGTCTTTATCTGAATCACGTAGCTCGATAATTCACATCTGTAAATTTTATCATTTCAGCACATTAACGCCTTCACATCCCTTAACATCTCCCGCCAATGATAAGGTTTATCATTGACTAAGGATGTTTACCCTCAACACTTACGAAAATCTCATGAGAGTCAGCTTCGAGGTATTCCATAACCAATAATAATGATAGTGGTTAATTATTATTACTATTGTTACTATGTTCTAATTCCATTAGCCTGGGATCTGTTTAAAACCTATTTTATCAATGCTAGATCCTTAGAAGATGAGCTAACGGTGAAAGATGACGATATATAAACAGAATCTAAACTTTATTCTCCGCTCCATTGAAAAATCACTATTCTAGAGGTTTTAAGCTAGTTTTGTTGTAGCAATGAATCGTTTTTAATGTTTCTTCACATTTATTACTAGTAGAGTTTTTCATGAAACGACGTACAAAAAAGATTAATTGCGAGAAATATTTTAGCACGAAACTAAAATAAAATAGGAAACATATAATAGAAAATATGTTCCTACTTTTTTCATGACTTAACAACGTGAACGTGTTCGTTCACGTTGGACAGAAATGTTCCATAACTTCGACATACTTACTCAATTAAAGTTCACCAATTAAGATCACATGTGTTTATGGGATTTGTGACATACTGCCAATCAATAGTATGCATATACTTCAAAATTACAGAAATTTATTTTGAACACGTAATAGGTTACATGACGAACGTATACTCCTAAAAGCGTTTTCCCAGTCCAAAAAATTATATGCAGAAATTAAACCTGCTTCATATGCAAAATAGATTAATATTATTAATTACATATCAACGTTATTTTTGATTGAAATGTGCGCTCTATACAAAGATTGATTTAATCCTGTAAAAGTCTCTTGGTAATCAACGTACGAAAACAAACAAACATTTCAATGTTCAAACAATAAAGCCTAAAGTCGCGTTCACATAGGCTAGTGGAAAATCAGTGCAAACATTAGCTAAAGCTTGCTCAATGCTAATTAATGTAACCGTTCGTATAGTAATGTTATGCAGCTAGGAATTACTGTAGTGCATTCGTTTTTGAAATTGTATGTTATGATTATTGCAGAAACTGCCGAGCGAACATACTACTTTACGTTTCTGCATAATCTCGAGCTAATGCTTAACGAAAAACAAATAAATTAGGCTGTGATAAAGAAAATCATAGGTGTTAAATGTTAGATTAGTGCTAAATAAAGCACTACTTTCTAAGTATTTCTTACATTGGCTTCGCACTACCATGTCACCGTTTGCAAAAGAGAATAACACGATATTCTAAAAAACGAGACTAACTTCCAACCGAAACAAATATAATTGTCAGACAAGTATAAATAATAAAAAAAAGTACTTAGTTAAATTTAAAGCAACATACCACACAAATATAAACACTGCAAAAGTGCAACGAAACATTACGTTCATTGAATGGGAAGTATAAACTGTAAAGATTTACATTAAAATGTAACATTACAACAAAAAATACAGCATCTTGTTAAACGTTACATACGGATATGGAGAGACTACGCTGATCCATGACACCAACCGTAATCGGTGTAAATTCAGAATATATATATATATATATATATATATATATATATATATATATATATATATATATATAATTTAAAATTGTACATGCAGATTACCTAATATTGCAGATAGGAGCGCCTTTACTTCATTTCATTCAAGGCATCAACACAACCAGATTATATTTGTACTTGAATTTATTTAACTAGGATAGAACAAACAGAATTGAACTGAAGGAGTAAATAAAACTCTCTTTTAAAGTGCTCTAAGCTTTGGGATTTAATTTTAATTGTTCATCAGAAAGTAAGAATGATAAAAATTGTCGCAAGAAGAAATGAGAGCAGCTAAATTGTATAAATAAACCGTCGAACATTAGCCATAAAAAACATATTACAGTTAATGAATAAAATTATTAAAACTGTTTCTTACATTTTGTAAAAAAAAAAACAAACTAAGACTAGAGCGCTTATTTGTAGTCTGAAGGTTGTAATTTGTATAAACAGAAATGAGAAGTGAGATAATAGGGCGAATTAAAAAAAAAGGAGGTCAACCAAGCGGGTAGAAAACGAGTGCAAAGAATAACATGTCATCCAAATAAAGGCAGTTGAAAAGCTGGTGGGCAATTGGTATATAACAATGAAATGAATATTTCTTTTATTTCGACGATATTACCGTGTTCGATAGTACTATTATTGAATGATTACTAAAAAATACCTTTATTAATCTAAAAGATAACAACTGTCAAAATCTAACGCAAAAATGTTTTTTTGGTATTCATTAAGAAAATTGTTAGATATTTCTCGTCAAAAAATTCAGCTTTTACATTAAGAGCTGCTTTAACAAGTCACAACATTCTTTCCATTAATTTTGTGTATCGCCTGGGATGTTGTTCCATTTCTGTTTGAGAATATTCCAAAGTTATTTGTTGGAAGTTAGGATCAACAATTTGGACTCGTCCATCGAGCTCATTCCACAATTACTCAATAGGGTAGACATCGGGTAGACTATGTCATAATTTTCAAAATATTTGCTTCTTTTTGCTCATTCAAACAGCATATTTGGGCTGTATGCTTCCAATCGTTATCGTACATAGCCGGTAGACGGCCTTTGTATTCATTAGCTATCTTTCATACAGCTTTTTGCGATTTTCTTAACTTATTAATTGCAGTAGACGATGATGTGCTCGGATGGTTATTCATGATGAACATAAACAGACACGGCCTTCGGGATTGCCTGTTTAGTAATATTGACGAATGGTATATTTTATTGTCGACGCGGATAGGTTTATTTTTTATGAATTTTTATGAATAACCTTGTTCATGAAAAATTATTATTCTGGATCGCTTACCGACATCTATTGACTTACCACGGGCCATTTTGAACACTGCTATTGATGTTATTACTAATGTTCGCCACTTTTGGAGCGCTTCGGGAAATTAGCAGAAACTAGTTAGACTCGTATTTTGTCGAATTTCGGAGAAAGTAATAAGCAACACGAACCCATTCTCATGAATAAACACGAGTCTCTCTACTTCTTGCTAATCTCTCGAAGAGCAACTCATTTCTGCAGGGTTACTAATAAATATATTACAATAATTGGGCACAAATGTAGTTGGATATCTCAGGTCGTAGAATGTGTAAGTAAGTTTCTTAGTCGTAATCCTTTGGTTAAGCTGGTGACGTGTATATTAAGATTCTGATCATTGAATCCATTAAATCTTAAATTAAGGCATTGTAAAACTTTCTCTCTTGGGCAGACTTCCGAGAACGGTAGTGTATTCTTTTAGTTCAATTATGAATGGTGTAGAGTTAGTACTCTTTCTCAGAAAGTAGCCAAAACTATTCATCATTCAATTGATTTCCTAAAAATACATATATGTTTACAACACAATTTCGCTGATAAATGTCCCAGTAAATAGTGAAATCACGTAACTATGCGGAATAAATGTGTGAGAAAGGTGAAATAGATGCTGCTGTATACAATACACCTGTCTTTGTTTCATTCACTATTCCGATCATGTATTTCGCAGTTCCCACAACTCGATATGGAACTTATATGATTAGTGTTCCTGTTTTACAAACGAGAAAAAGTATAATCCAGCTGTTCCTCCACATTTTACTAAGATGGGAGTTTGGAAATTCACGAAGGTGCGAAAAATGTCATCTACGTAATTTATTGGCAGCCTATCAAGTCGGCAATGATAAAGAAGGGTATAGAGGGCGGCGTGCGGTTGGCAGGCCAGACACGAGCCTGTAGTGAGATTTATGCGACCGTTGGTTACTACTGCTGTCGCTAGAGGTGCTGTATTTTATCGTCACCGTATTAAACAGCCAATACAATCCCTCGACGACTTAGTTCGGATCAACACTACGGCGCTAGGATCTTATCACGTCCATTAGAAACGGTCTTGACCAATTTAATTCGGCCCTGCAATTGTCCGAACGGTAATGACGGACATGTCTCAGATGCAATAGAAATGCCCTCGACGATCGCTGGATTGTTCGCCTCCGCGAACAGACGGCATGGCGATTCATTACCGTTAGATCAGATCTTGTACGGTCTTAAATAATTGATTCTTATTAGAACTCAAAAATCTGCATTCTTTGGGATTAAGAGAATTAAGAAGTATCTGAAATAGCAAAGCGATATCTTTCCAGAGATGTAAAATTTTGTTACTTATCCATATCGTTACTTCGTCATTGTTTGCATCCGTTACTTTGAATTCGTTACTTGCATTACTTCAGTACTGCTATCGACAAAATATAAAAATAAATAAAATAAAATAAAAAAAATAATATAAAAAATAAATCGTTACAATAAACAGTTACAATCGAAGTTCGATGCTACCCAGTATAGAGATTGAAACTATAAAAAGTTACTTTCGGTACTTTCGTTAGTTTAGTTACTTCGTTGCTTCTGTAGAAACAATTACTGTAGGTACCGATAGCAGTTACTATAGGTACATATAGTAGTATTCTGTCCTTGGCAAGTAGATTTGGTTTCGGTACTGATAACTAGGAGCAGACAGTACCAAATATTTTTGTCAGCCGATAATTATTTCGGATGTCAGGGAGTAACCCATGTTGGCTGCCATGCTTTATCTTCAATATCGCAATAACGCAACAACCAACAATTCACAGTTATGTAAGCAGCTGTGAATAGATGCTTAAGATATTATATTTTAATGAAGCAATCAATTTTTATTACACGCATAAATTTTGAGCTAATAAAAAAATGCAACAGCAATCTAAGTAAAATATCGAACTTGCACAGTAACTATTCAGGCAAAACACTCACGCCTAATATTATCAAACTGTTTTAATAGGAGATTCGGTAAGAAGGAGATGAAATAAAAGAGCATTTACTTAAGTCTTCATTTAGCAGAAATTGGCAATACTGAGCACGCTTGAAGACGCTGCTATCGCTGTTTTTGGCTGTTAGGTTATATACATCTGCATTTTATTTTCATTCTTCTAATTCGCTACTGATCTCTTATTTGGTTATTTTCATTTTCATTTTTAATTAGAACAGAAGCCGAAAAAAAATAGTTTATCTGATATTTAGGTCAAAATTAAAGAATATAGTAACCGTAATGCAAAATTCTATTGTTAAGGTCCATAGCAAGTATAAAATAAAACAACGGAAAACCAAATTAATATACATGCACAAATTAAAATAAATAATAATAATTCCAGCAATAAATTAAAAAATAAAAGGAAATCAATATTAATTAAAATAAAAAGGAATTTTGAAATTTCTTGTAGGCTAGTAAGAAATGGTCCTGTAACCTATTCTTATTCATTAGTACAACTCATAGATTTTGCGGAATTTCTCCAATTAAGTGATATCCTTCATTATGAGTGTTGACGTATGTATCGATGATAACTTTGAGAAAATAAGCTTCGCTTCAGGACAGCCATCTTCGCTATGAACACGTAACCTATTTCAGTATTTTCTTCGACATTCATTTAACGTATTTCGGGATATACACTATTTGGATCAAAGTATTCGTGGTCCCGAGGACATTTAATAGTACGGCAAGTGTTTAAGAAACAATATATAAACGCGCAAACACACACGAATCCAGAGACGTATTTCAAAAGTACAAAAGAACGTAAAAAACATAAACACAAAACGTAAACAACAACACAACAGCAGAAATTAATCCTTGTGCAATGCCTGAAATTACAATAACAATTAATCATAAGCGAAAAAGCAAATTGTCTATTATTATTTTTTTAATCTTATTCATACTGGACGCTAATCGAACTCTTTAACTGGGCAATCCAAGTTATATAAATTTGAGCTGACCACTATTAGATTAATCAAAATAAATGTTTTCCTCAATTCTAGTATAGTATAAGTTATTTCATGCATTTATAAACCAGTGTAACGTATACCAAAATTCTTTGTATTTAAAAGTCTTATGAGAATATACTGATTACACGCTAATTGCCTTCTCCACTTAGAAAGGAATCTGTATTTCTAATAAACACGAATAAAATATACGAAGCACTACAAACAGTTTATTAATAAGAACAAAACAATTTCTAAAACAATTACCTTCATTCCTACTAAACAGATTAAGCAATTCAACGAAGCTCTTTTCGTAAATTCCAACACAATTGAGCTTCATTAAGTGTTCTGAAAACACAAAAGAAACCTAATATAGAAATTCACCTTAACCGAAGCGAAAGGCAGGTAGGTGGCGTCGTTTCAAGTTACACACAATAGCACAATCCAACAATATTTCCGAACATAATTACAAAGCAAAATCAATATGATGATAGCGTTTTAGGGGAACAAAACACAACTACTGAATACAAATAGAAGTAATAAGGAAAATAATAAAAGATAGAAACGACGATAACAGAGGATGCCGGTAAACTGATTGGAATTAAATCCGAAAGGCTTGAGACGTTGATTTGATAGAATTAAAGTCAACGAAGCCGAACAAACGATCATTTCAAATCAAAAACAAATTCTGATTCGGGAAAGTAAGAGATTTCGGCAAATAAAAATAACTTCTTTGTGTCTGATTGGGTATAGTAACAAGGAGTCGCGAGATTTAGTGCACACTCATTTGCGTACGACGGCTTCAGAAGGGTGAATCGGCTGAAGCAAAGCGAGCTTGCCGACCTATTTAACCGGATCACATCAAAATCCACCCCTACTATTCTTTATTTCTGCTCTCTATCAAGCCCTTTTATCGGCATCGGATTGGATTTTATTATAACAAGGCAACGGGATTTCTCATTTTTATTGCCGCAGTAAAGAGTATTATTATTCAAATTCTAACAACTGATTGTTTGGTTTATTGTACATATGCAGATCCGATATATGACGAGTTAAAATCGAAGCTCGTTAAATCCATTTTTTCCGATATGGTTGTTTTTTACAACTCCAGCATAAACAGGGAAAACAATAAATCATAATGTAACACATTCAAACAAAAACAAAACCACATATAAATTTACGCTGATGTATTACCGCAGATTGTTTGTCATCCATGCAGCACTGGATCACATATGCTCTCTAGAATAACGTTTACAAATTTGATATATTCAGAATAAGTTATTTTATTCTTCTCTTCCTCTAATCTATGCTTTCTTAGCATACTCACCATACTTTTTCGTTACTTTCCTCGCAAGTCCTTTGGGCAACTAATCAATATTACGGTATTTTATGATTTAGCCTATGTCTATTTGGACAAAAACATTTTCATCCGTATAATCAGTGATATCATTTTAAATAATTTTGCATTTTGCAATTTCTAGTAATGGCTAGCATACAATAAACGAGTTGCATTTTAATTTATTACTAGCCATTGGTATAACGGCTAAAAAGAAATGCCTTTTACGTCTACTCTACATCAATTTAATCTTAACTTGGACATTTAACAGGGAAACTGCCGTGTAACTCTCCAATTTTGAACATTCAATGTTATCATACCGGTCACGGTGAATTAATGTAGAGCACCAGACCTCATTTTGTTTAAACAAACGGTGGATTTCAATAACTTACTAAATAAACGTAGGTTATACTAAAATGGTATCTAAAATAGTTTATAACATTTTAGGCTAATAAGCTTCAATGTAATCCATTACGGTCTGCTGATTTCGGTTTACTTCATCCAAATTCTTATAAGAAAAAATGTTTATTTTTAAATGATAATGCAAAAATTAAGTCACCGTTGTAGAAGATTTTAAACGATTTTCAGTGGGCGAAGAGAAAAAAAAAAAGAGAAAGAGGTAAAGCAAACGAAATCTGAAAATGCGGCTTTTCCTCCGAAGTAGACATATTATTTTTCCGCAAATCGTTATCACATCGACAAAAATTAACCTTAATTTTCAAAAAAAATCACAAATTTACAAGTCCTGCCAACAAAATCGAAGTAAAAATATGAATATGCCTATAATAGCTTTATGGATTATCAAAAGAAGTGAAAGATAGATTCTGAAAATGTTGTTATGCTATACTTCTTACAGCTTTGTTTAAAGATGAAATCTTCAATTTTGTGGGCTAGTTATTCAATGTTGAAATCAACCCTTGCAATTAAACATAATCTGAACATAGGTATGTATCTAAATATCTAAAACTTCATTTTTAAAAAGTGAAGGTTACAAAGAAAGAAAGAAAATCAAAGAAATCCAAAATTTTATCAAAATTGGAAATTAACATATTTCTTCGGGAAGCTTTAGATCAAAAGTTGCTGAAGTATTCGGCATTTCAGAAGCATGTAGGACGGATGAGCAAATAAAAATAATTATACTAGATGTAGAAGAGCCACAAGCTAACTTCCAATTAGCATATATGAGTCTAAAACTAATAAACCAAGATCATTTTTAGTTAATGATATGCATGTTTACCTGAAATATGTAGCTTTAAGACCAGAAAACATGCCTAGCGCGTGATTTTTTCTTCAAATACCAAAACGGAAAAATTTGTAGACAGGTTGTAGGAATACATTAGTTTAGAAAAATACCAAAAATAGTTGCTACTTATTTGAATTTGCCAAACCAGGCAGAATATGTACAAGTAACTGTTATTTCTCTACTGGTATGGAAATAACAGCGGAAATAACCTTGCAGCTACTTTGCGTTGCCTACAAACAAAGGTTTGTCAAAATGTCAATATTTCCGAAAGATTTGCAATTACCAAACTTGATTCTCACTTCGCATTTAAAGTGGAATTTAAGCACTAGAAACTTGGATTAGCAAAACACTTACCGAACTTACGAAAATTATCCGGGTCTAAATCCAGGAGAAAACATTTGAAGTCCTTTGAACAACATGTTACGATATTCACTGTTGGCAGGAATACCACTACAGTATGATGAAGGCACAGTGCGAGAAGAAACTCAGAGTACCCTGCCAGAATAGAAGAAAGTAAGATGGCCTAACAGTACCGATTCTTTATAATACAGGTCAGTCAAGAGGTTAAATTCTTTAAAGCCTTGTAAAACATTAAAAGAGCGCTGAAATAATCCGAAGGAGTAGCAAGACATAGAAATAGAGCGAAATAGAGCGAAGTGGAAAATTACTAAAGACGAGAAACAGAAATTGATTGCCAACCTCTAGGAAATTAGCGTTTGAAGATATCAAATCATAAAATCGGCTAGCCGGTTTTAATAGCTTTACATGCTAAGAACGCGAAATGCAGATGTGCTCACACAATACCTGCTGATATGCTTCAAGATTCCGAACGAAGTTAAAAACTTTTGGTCGTCGCATCCCAGCTAATCTGCAACAATTTAATTTCCCTTCGTTAATGTACTGTGCGCAGAGTAGACAAACATCTTTCCCAAAATTATTTTGTACGTAAATTGCTGCAGTTTTGTATGAAAATTAAACGACTCGCCCGTGCCTGAGCATTCACTTCGAAGTGCGAAGGAACCCGATGTAAGTTGAATAATTCAAATTAAAGAAAAACAGCGGAATGGTTTTTGCGAAAATGAGCTTTGTTCATGTACACGGAAGCTCTTGCTATACGCCTAAAAGTAAACAGAATGGCGGTAATAGAATTACTTTTTAATGGCAAAAATTTAGGGCTACGTGTCACCTGTATATAGTTTTTAAACTGTCCCAAGTAGAATATTAGAGATTATTGTGATATAATTAATAAAGGCGAGAAGGAAGAAAAAGAATTCTATTTAATACAATGAGTGGAGGCGATCGGTTTCGTATACAATGCAATAAAAAGTTGTCGAAACTACAAATAATTTGTTTCAGTTGTATGTATTTACATTGGACGATCGGTAACCCTTTTTATTTGTGCTGTTTATCTCCTTTTATAAAGTTTTACAATTTTTATCAAACGACAAATTATAGACTATTCGTCGGCTTCCTTGTGGGTTTGTATATCACTGTAACTATTAACTCTTTTATGTGTATCTACATTACTTCTGATTCACCCTGTATTCACCATGATCATTATGACATAACTTATGGTTAGTATAACGTTTAAATATTACGTTGAGCTTTGTAGGTAAGCTAACAGAAAATAATTCACTTTCAGCAAAAGACCCCAAAATCAAAGTACTTACCAGTAGCAGTAACGTTTTACCTAACTACATGTGAACATCCTCAGCATTTATAACTTATTATAATTAAGACTCTAGGAACAAGTACACTTTATGAAATTAGCAGAGTTTTGTCGCCTCTCGGAAAAATCAGAAGTTTGAAGAAAAGTCTGCTAATCTCTGCTGATTTCATGAAACGTAACTCGTTTCTGCAGGGTTAAATTATAATCAATATTTTATGTACATATTCGTTGTTTCATAGCTGTACGCTGTGTTAATAAATTTAGTTCAAAAAAGGGGAAACATGTCTATTTTGCCTTTTATGAAAAAATATTATTCCTAAATGTTCTTGCGTACATTAATCATTCTCGAAATAATGCAAGAATAAATAAAATACTGTTTTTTTTTTTTGCTTAACTTTAGAAAGCAAGTAATTGCCATATAATACTTACATAACATATTTTGCGTCAACTTTTCTTGTTCTTACATTTACGCTATACGCATAACATAAGTTAAATTATAATCTACGATAATTGAAGGAATAAAATGTTTCAAGTTTCAACATGAAGGTGTCATTACTCGTTAGAAATATTCTGATAATACAGTCGTGCATATATTGAAAGTTTTAACCATGTTGGAGGCTGAGTTGCTATTTAACAATAATTAAATTCTTAAACATTACGCCTACCGAAGTTTAGTCGAAATGGAAATTTTGCGTAGCTGAATTTCAACATGATGCAGCTTGATAATTAAGGAAGGTGCTAAAAACTACAACCATTACCAATAACGTGAAACGGTGCTAGACGAGCATCGAATTAGAGAAGATTAGAGAATGTGGGTCTTTGGAAACAACGTGCTTGCTGCGCTCGCTCACTCAGGAGCAAAAACGCATTGAAATGAACATCTTCATGGTCCTGTTGAAGCGGTTTAAGTACAATAAATCGGAGTGTTGTCGTCGACTAATAACTGTAGATGAAACTTAGATACAATTCTGAAAATAGCGAAGACTATTCCACTAATCGGAAAAGCGACGGTGACCACTACATGGAATAGTAATGGAATTACGGAATTACGACCATCCAAATACAAATCTGCCCCCTTCCCTCACACCGTCTTTTCTTTGTTTCCAAGGTTCAAAGTTTCGCTCAAAGAACAGAGATTTTGGCAAAGAAATTGGCAAAACATTGGGAAAAGTATAATAGACTAACAAGAAGACCATGTTACGAAATAAAACGAAAAAATGAATTTGAAAAAAAAAATAATTGTTTCTTCATTAGGTTTTTGTATAAAGCTTTTGCTTAGACCCAAACTTTTTTCCTTTTTTCGTAAAGATAATTTCGGATTTTCTTCCATTGATATTGAACCATATAGCCGCGTTTTGATTTCCTTTGAATTATTATTCTTTGAATTATTGAAAACCTTGTAGAAAGATCACTGCTTAGGTAACATTTAACTAAACAAATTGTTTATTTTAATGTTTTGAAGACAAATTACTTTTTTTTCTTTTGGTCCAAATCCTTGGATATCTAAAATGCCTCCGTTCAGCACTTCTCTGGAAATTAAAGAAAAAACCTCTGTTAGAAATTCCAGAAGAGGAATTTTCAACGAGAAAGAAGGCGATAAACCAAAAAGCCTGATATCAAGTACAATAAAAAAAAGACTCTGTAGAACATTTTTCTCAGCAGCGAGATTTACGATAATCACTTCAAATTCCTGCTTCCATTAAATTCCCTACCTATTCCCGTTTGGCATTTGAAAATCAATACTCATTTCCCTCAAAAATCTTTTAAATTCTTATAAATGAAACTCCCGCCACTGCTATTACAATAGCGGAGGAGTTCATCTACTTGATTAGCAAATATCTTTGGTACCTAACACGAAAAAATTTCTAAACGAGAGAGTCTTTCTTAACGTTTAGCATAAAATCAATAAATCTTCTCCGGAATGATTCTAAAGAAAGACTGATTAGCTACGTTAATTCCGCATAATCAGCCCATATTGTGATCGGTGAAGGTGCGAACGTTAATTGTTTAGACATCTAATAAAAATAATAGATCTACGGAAAATGTAAATACACAGGTTATTAAAAACACATGGAGATGGATGTGTCGGAGGATAGAAGAACTGAAGTATTCATTCAGACATTGTACACATGTTCGTGCATTGCTGGAAACATTGTTTAAAATCGCACGTGTTCAAGATATCACGTACGAGCACGTAATATAAAGCGTGACTTATTGTTACAAGTACTGCAGCGGCGACATCTACTAATTGACTCGGAAACATCCTATGTCACAATCACTGAGTCGACGTTTATGTGTACGATGCAGCGCGCACTTTTAATTGCAATTTATGCCTCCTATCTTTCCATGTTGCTTATGACAGGATAATAGATTTATCGCCGTAACTATGGAAAAAATATGCTCGCCGTACACGCTATTTCTTATGAACTGAAATTAATTTAATATAAAAGCAAATAGATACCTCTTTGCTTAAGTATATTTCATAAAAAAAATTGACTGCTTCAAAAATTCTGCTAGTTTTTGACAAGTTTAACGTCTAAAACATCAACCATCACAGCATTCATTATTATCCAAATAAAAAGCTTATTGTTTATTATGTACATGTTATGGACCACGTAATAAATAGGACATTATTTATAGTTTTAATAATACTCAAAATGAGGGGGCAATGCGATAATGACTATCGGAAATTCCCAATTCGATAGCATTTTGTTGTTAATGTTAAATTTTTTTTTTCTGAGAACCACTTGATGGATTTTAAGCCACGCGGACTATGTTAGGACTATGGTCCGAATGGCTCCGCAAAACTGCGCACTCCATCAATGAAAATTGGTTTCTTGAATATTGGAACTGATTTCATCTAACATGCTTTGACCCTGTTTTATACGACAGACGCTGAAATTACAGATACATGTAATTTAAGCGTGTGGAGCAAAGACAACAATCCTTTTCTTTAAGAATTATTCAATATGCTACGTTTCGTCGCCTCTTCTTTCCATTTAATCGGTATTCTATGACGTTATTGCTTCTTTCAGTTCAATATTTGTCAGTTACGAATATTTTTCCGTGGCATATTACACGAACTTTAAAGAGAACGGTTGTTGTCTTTTCTCCAGATCTTAAAACTTAAATAAAAAACAAGATTTTGAGAAAAAAGTTCAAGAATAAAACAAACATGAAACTGAAAACGTTAGTACAAACTTAACCAAAGTAACACGCAAATTTTAATTTTTCGGTAATGTTGTTTTACGGTAGAAACATTCTGATAATTAAGCTAGTAATAATCCTAAATAACGAAATATTCAAATGCAATGTCTAATAATAGTGAATTTTAACGGAAGTTTGTGTTAATGGCTTGCCAAAAGTAGCACTTTGAAGAAAATAACCTAAGTATACGCAAAGTAGATGATCACGTATACACACCAAACTAAACGCTTTAATATATAATAACATATTTCTCGTAACCCTGGAACCTGCAAGATAGGGTTGTGCATATTAAATAGTAATTAGCATTTTGAAAAGGTTTAGCGGCCGTAGAACCGTATCATATAAGTGATGGCACATTTTATGCGTTAAAAAATATTTAAAACACTTCGCTGAAACTGTTAAAGAAAGACCATAACCGTTAGTTTAAAAACATATGGCGTCGGAAACAAAGAACGGGAAGAATATAAGATGGAGAAAAAGAAGACGAAAATTTCGTAGACACATACATAGGGTTGAGCTCGGAAAACGTTTCAGAATAACCTACGAGCTAGAAAAGTTTCTTTGACGGAATTGTCAACAGCTAAAGTTTGCGCATAATATTAAAGTGCTTCTAACACACATACACACGCTCACACATCCATCCTTATACGCACACATACAGTCTCATGTGTCCATGACTTAGCATATAACGTCTCCTTGTAATTGTGTGTTTAGGGTGGTTGTATGTATAAGATAAGAGCAGTTTACAGTGGGACAGTCTCCTTCATTGTACTTATACGTGTCAAGGGACAATTTGCTCCAGCAGTCGAGTTTCAAGGGGATTAAGGTGTAAAACTACGGAGCCATTACACCTATCCCCTCCCGCCGGACACATCTAATCACTTCCGGACCGCGTGGATTGTACACCCATTGTTCTTAATATAATCTGCGGAAAAACGTTAAGTTTTATATCCGCCGGAAAGTAAGATATCTGAGGACTTTTCTTTACACGGGTATAGGTTTCCTAATGTAATAATACACACATTGTTTCATAAGATAATAAAACAAAGTGTTAACAGTAGAAAAACGGAATAATAATAAAATAAATAAAATCGGTTGCTACGGTTAGTATTTATTGTAAACTCTTGAACGCTATGTCTTGAACGTCGCAATGATTAGATTATGGAACAAATTATAGTTAACAATAAATAGTCAGACGATCAATTGCTCTTTTGGTCTGGTAATTAGAAATATATACATTAATAAAGCGATAGTTACACACATTGCTCTTACCACAAAAGATTTATAGCAAGTGAAGTTTTCCGGGATAAACTATTGCGATATAATACCAAATTCTCGAGCACGGGGATTCGAAATACATTACATCCCAACAAATATTTATAACCAAAAGTAGACGTATATTTACTGAGCTCTCTTACATCCACCATATAAACAACGGCCTCCAGATCAAATTCCATCTTATTTTACATTGACTTCCCATAAAAAGCGCAATATATGCGTCTACTGTTTCCGTATAACTAGGTCATATTTCATACTTTGTGGGATTCAAATCTAATTCGTATGCGTTGCATTACAGGAACGTGATTCGTGCTGTTTCAGGCATCGCATAAAGGTATTCCCAAAATAAGTATAAAACCAAGTTTACTAGATTTTAAGGTAAATAGGACGTCAAGAGCACAAATCTGAAAACATTATTTATACAGTGAATTTATGCGGGTACGTAAAATCTAACAAGGCATTTGTTAGCTTGCATTTTTCGATGAAGTTCCGGCGTGCACAAAGCAATACTTCCAAATGTATTTTGTAGTGCGCTTTGCCGTGGCCTATAATATTATTATTCTAGAGTTGTAACGTAAGAAAAACGTATAAATTTTGAAGAAGCGCATAATCGAATAGTACGATATCCAAAGTAAAACCCACGATATATTTTCTACGTACTTACTATCAATATCCATGCCGAATATATAACCAGTATAGTGGAAACGTCAAATTTTATCTATTTTTGGCGGACAAATGTAAAGCATGGACTCCGCTTAAAAACCAGTAACAAACTTCTTAATACCCGTTCTAAAATGTTTGAATTAAATAATAATAAAAGGTTTGCATTATTGCATTATTATAAATAAGGAAGCACTGAATGAAACGAAACTTAATAGGTTTATAGATGACAGAACAATGATAACTCTTTTAAGTGCCCAATCGTAAGTTTTCAGGTTGTTGATCTTGAAATGGCTTTCAAGACCAACAACCTGAAAACTTACGATCAAGTGAACAAGCGAACGATCAAGTGAACGAGCGGTGCAACATCGCTCGTTAAATTGACATTATTTTAAGGAATTCCATCTAAGCGAACTCTGTGTTCTACCACTTAAATGGGTCGTAAGAGATCAATCGCACGAATACTGGAGGATATATTACTTAAAATATTTAGCTTCGAAAACTTTAGAACAATCTGAGCTTACATATACAATTTACCTTACGTCCATCAACACCAGAAAAAATATTGTTTACGATAGAAGTCAATCAGAAGTTATTGCATAACTATGACCAAATTGGAGGTCCACCTGATAAGGAGTACACGTCCAAAAATTCCTTTACCTGTTTAGCAATAATATTTTTACGATCCGAGATACAGTGAGATGGATAATTTGCCTCAACTGTTGGACTAAGGAGCAACCATAACCTCCTTCCAACAGGAAGAAATATGATAGAACATTTTGTGCAAAGTAATAAGTTATACTGGTACTTGGTGTGTAAGCGATTTTAGAAGATCAGAATACTTTCATTTAAATTTTGTAATTTTTTGCCTGTTTTACCTATCCATTGCGTTAATCTAGGGACACGCTGTATATCAATCATTGTTACAACCATTTGTAGTGGTACAAAGAAACAAAGATATAAATTTTTGCAATAATAATGTAGACACTCTAATGTCTTAGCAACTAAGTGAAATTCTGAATTACGAATGTTGCTCTTAATTTTGTCCTAAGATCCCTCAAATGACAAATCTTAAGCTTTCGGAGAATTGAAGGAGCGTGTGCCAGAGCCAGACTATTCTACATTAACAAACTTCAGGTATATCAAAAGAGAATGTTTGAAAAATGGTAGAGATCTATTATATGGTTTTCATTTGTCGATTTTGACAATATACATATGTACCAAGTCATCTTGCTTGTGTTGTCAATTTTAGTATTTTGTATTTTCAAATTGAAATTTTATGGTCTACCCTATTCTTACGTTATTGATCTTGGAAAAAGGGCTAAATTTATTTTTGTAGTTGTGCAGGTACCTTAAGTAAAAATTTCTTAGTGGTATTTTGTGTTATTCGTTTCCATTTAACTGAACAGCAGATGTCGGTAGTTTAGGGTGACAGACAGACAGTTTCAAGAAATGACTTGTTTTTGCCGAAAACAGAAAATTAAGCAGTTTCAACTAAAGCTCCGACAAAAAGTACAAATTCTTGCATCAAACGATAGGGCAAAAAAAGAATATTCGCAAACATTGTCTATGATACACATATGTGTGATACTGCTATTACTGGTGTTCCAATAGGACCAACTTACTATTTTTTTTAAAGGACGTTTTCTTAGAGTTGATTCAATGCGCAGTATATGTACATAAACAGATACAAGAATATTTTGTAGACATAAATTTCAAATAATCACTTATCTAGTAGCTTCAAGTTGATTAATTTTAGTAACCAGCGCTTAAATAAATTTAGTTACAAAAACGTACAATGCACAAGAGACAATTACTAAAATTGAACTTGTGCATGCGAACACTTGATGGCAATATACCAGTTACATTTTTATTGTACGAATTTGCATAAATGAACCATAACGCTTATTTATTGTATAACATAAAGGCCTACTTAATTTTTGTCTCGTTCAGTATCTCGCCTCTAGAGAAACATTAAAACATTCTATAAGAAATATTCTTATCGTTTTAATGAAGCCATTTCACAATGATTGATTAACTGTAACGCAAGCCTAAAGAATGCATTCCTCTTGCCGGATGACCTACTTTGTTAATAAACCCTCTAAATATAATGTATTTGACACCCATTAATTCCATTGTTTATACGTACTTTAGCATTAAAAATTGCACGGAACCTCTCGAGATTAATTTGTGAAGGGAGATTATATTCTTTTTTTACGTTTATACTTTTGCGTATTGTACGACTCGAATTTTCAGAGTAAATTAAAAGAAACTAGCATTGCTAATCGAATGAGGCTAAGCAATATTAACGTTGCAATTTCGGTATTCCAATATTTGCGTGTTCATGTTATTAACTGCCCTAGGTTAGCATTAGTACAATTATAACAGCTACATGTATATAATGTATGGTTGCGAATATACACAGGTGAATACGTAAATTTCTAAGTGCAGCAGAATCTAGGTAAGTCGGACATAGATTATTGTTACGGCGGTTTACGTAATAATTGTTTAACCGAATGATTAGCGTGTTTACTTCTCATGCCGCAGTGGTTAATTTTCATTTCAAAACAAGAATAAAGAACAGTCAGATAAATTAGTTCAACACAATTCAACGTAACTTGGTTCTTAGATATGATTTCATCGACACTGAAGTGTAGGAAATGTAGAAAAATATTTTCCTACAAGAGTAATTTTAATGTAAGAGAATGTCCATGAAACTGGACAGATAAAATGATGAAAGGTTACCTAAATTTAATTCATTTTTCTGACAAAATACATCCTTTAAATTATTTATTTTAATATAAACAATTGAGTGGTAATTATATCACTTAAATATTGCTTAATAGACCTTCTGATGAAAGCTTTATTCAGAGGCGAAAATTTGACGGAAAGAGAAAGATTTAAATTTCAGTTTTATGGTTGATTGGGCTCCATCTAGTGTTATTATGAAGTTTTTCTTGTTAGCGATCTAAAACAAAAACAAACATATTATTTATCTAAGATCCATGTTATAATAATAATAATATAATAATTATATAATTTTGATAAAAAATGCTTGACGTTGATTCTATTTGCCAAATAAAACAAAAAAAAAACTATCTTTTATTATTACAGCAAAATGTCCGTATTAATTGGGATCGGCTTACTTCCGCATCATCAAGTTGTCCAAATTTTCCCCAATGAACCAATAAAAGAGCCTGTACTCTCCTTTAACGTAAAAAAACATTGTTCATGTTTCATCCTGATAGATACAGAAATGGAATGAATGAAAAAATGTATACCAATTTTTTTACAGGCACTAGGGCCTTCTCTTATGTCGCAAACTAATACAGAATTTAACATGCAGAGAACACCCATTTAATAACAAATACTGTAGCAGCATATGGAATACTAGTAATTGTAACTATTGTAACAATATCAAAGGTCGCTTTATTGGCTTGCTAGATTAATGCTATATGCCAGTTGTAACTGCTAATTAGTTTGTCTTAGTTGGATATTAATAAAAGAAGAAGTCAAAATTGGTAACTATTATCTAGGCTTGACGAGTTTTGCTTTCGTTCTGGTTTCTGTTAATCTACAATTGGTTTTTAATAATGATAGTAAGGACTGCGGCGTATTATGTTAAACAACACATAAGCATCGGACCCCTCCGCACACACACAAGTTTAATTAATTATTCCGGGACGACCGTTTCGAGGACAGGAATGGTCATCATGATCAACCGGTAACCGAATGATGTGAGAAACTCCTAAAACTAAACATGTAGGGAAAGTATATGCACGTACGCATAATACATCAACCGGTAACCGAACCGTTTTAAGAGTTCCTCGCGTCATTGGATTACCAGTTGATGATGACAATTCGTGTCCTCGAAATGACACTCTTCACTCAAAATGTGTCTCTGACTGATTATTATATAATTAATTGTTTTTTTTTCACTTGTATAAGGTAGTTCATATTCTATTCCCGCGTTATTTTATGTTCTTTCGCTGACATTGTGCAATATTTCCTTATTTTGTTGTCACTGTATAGTTGGTTGCTATTTGATAGCATATGTTTATCAAATAGTTAATAGTATGTGTACATACAGCGTTGTTTAGAAGTTTCTTAATATGTTCGGAGATTATCCTTCTTAGTTTGCTTACTGCTGCTATACTTATAGTTTTTTTTATGGTGTGAATATTATTGTGAACAATTTGGAGTCATCTAGCAATGTTACACTTAAATATTTGGCTTGCTGCATTTGGTATATGACATTTCTTTTTTTTTTATTGCGGTGTTAAATGCAGGACTATGATTTTTAGTAAAAATCATGTTGCGGACTATGAAAATATTTTTCTTTGTTTGTTGTTTGCAGACAACGTCAAATTCCCTTTTGTGCGAATGAAAATTGCAATCACAGCTTTATTTTTCTCTACTTTAGTTTTAATTTTGTTTTTAACGTTAACAACAAATAATATATTTTATTTTTCAGTATGCTAAAACAATATGATGTTTGTCACATATGGAGGGTAACGTATAGGAAAAATGAAACAGGGAACTCATCACTAGGTAGTAATAAATTTTCCAATTGTAAAATGAATCTATTAAAATGAAAATGAAATATCGTTCCATAATTCAAGCAGTTAATATTATTGTATTTAGTGCCATATTTTATATCCGAGCGTTATAAATAATAATTACAGCTAAACGCATAAAATAACTGGAATTTATTGCGCGGATGTTCATTATTTTTTCCGAAACGTCATGAAAAAGCACCTACGTGTTTAACAGATGTATATCTACGCATCGTTGGTGGCAGCACATGCATGTATCTATTATTTTATCCTCCGAATTTCTCATTTGCCAGTAGCATAAAAGAATTCCTTTTTAATTATAAATAAATAAGTATTAGGAACTTCTACACTATCCACAAGCGCTCGAAAAGCGACAATAGTTTAAGTAAATTTCTCTCGCATTTATAATTCAGTCAGAAATTGCTTGCAGGTGAGGCAGATTCTCTTATACATAGATCTATTATAATCTGAACGCCGTCCGACGCTGGCAAGCGGAGAATTGTGGTAACAAACAGAAAGGTCGGGAGCGCCTCGCCGTAGGGGCTTCGTACTTGAAATCACCCTTGACGGACAGGGGAGCCAGACTTTTACGGTGCTCCCCTCGACAGAGCATTGAATGCACTTGAAACGGTAAATAACTCACTCGCAAAATTCAATCGCACCAACAAATCTCATTTTATACCCTGGATCACAACTGCGAATAGAATTGCCCGAATCACTTCTGAAAAGGCTGTTTCTTTTCTGTCGGACACAAGTTTATATAGTTTGAAGTAATTCACTTCCGTCCAATATCTAGATGCGACAACTTTTTTTTTTTTATAAAATACGATTAGTAAATACATTACCAGGATAGAATTGTCGAGATTTTCAAGAACCTTGGAATGATGTGATCAACAGACATGTTCCGGAAAATAAATTGACGAGTCGTATTCCAATTATACGAAAGTATCGCAGAGAACGTAGCACGATATTGATGCACATCGGATTTTATATATAAATCGGATCTGTCGATTAGAGTTTCGTCTAATCGCAATTCATGCCTGTCATCTCTGATATAAATAAATATAGAAGCATTGGTTTTTAATATCTTTCGTTTCGTATCGAAGTATGCTAACCATGCTCGGATTAAATGCTACTATTCTACTACTAAGTTTGCATGTTGTACATGAAAATCACGAATCTTTGTAATTAAAGTGCGGGGGAATCTGATAGCTACATAAAATACGTAAATGGTTAAATCTGGGCATATAAATTAAATAAGTTTAAAGTCACTATTTCGCTTTAGAGAATTTTTGTTCGTTGGACGATGATATAGTACAATAGAACCTTCGAAATGTGATTGGAAACCAAACAATTTTTCTTTGTTTTTGTAAGTGGCAGTTTTATTTTTCTAATTTTCAAATCATTTTTCTTTAATTTTTAATGTTTTCATTGAAACAAATACCTGCATCCTTAATTGACTTTAAAAGTTGAAATTTATAAATCGATTTTAAACTGAACTTTTTGTTTGATATTGCGAAATATTGAATTTTCAATGCCTATAGGTACATTAATGTTCTTCTAAGATATTTAACTTGGAAGTTCGATCTTCCTACTCAATCCTGAGCACGAAGCTGCAATCGATCTAAAACCAAATACTTCTCTTTGAGTTTTCTGTTTCGTGAATGACAATTTCGGCGTTTTACGATCTAAATGGATTTATTTTCTGTTTTAATTAGATTTTTCGTAGGAAAAATTTCATGCTTTGAATATATTTTTCAAATAATTTTAAAAATTCTTATTGTTGAATATTTGTCTTCTTTCTACTAGATCAATATAATTGTATTTTCGTTGGATAATTTTAGGTTTTCGAACTACTCTGCTGAATAAAAATTAAACCTGTCTACATATGTTAGACAAAGATGAAAACTAGATCTGAGGAAAATTGAAGGAAGGAGGTTATCAATAGAGAGGACAAAGGCGGACGAAATTATTACTTTTTTGCAGAGACTAGACAGACTCGTGTTTTGTTGACGCTCGGGGAAACGAGTAGGCAACACGAATCCACTCGCATGAGGCGAATAGATACGAGTCTATCTAGTCGCTGCAAAAAAGGTATAATTCTACCTACCTTTGTCATCTCTAGTTATCAACAATCACTTTGCCTCGTAATGAAATGGAACTAAGTCTAAACACATGTCTACCTGGAACACTTTCCAACGTAGGTAAATAAATATCATAACAACAGTTAACGGAGAATAGTTTAATTTTATTTCTACAGTATGCAGAAACGTTGCTTAGCTGAGAGGTCTGTCAGTATAGCTGTTCTGTCAGCATTTACTGATGGATCCATCTACCTTGGTTAAATTGACGTGGCAGATGGATATGACTTTCTACAGATACCGTGTGTGCTTCATTTTTGTGTGCACTATCAATTCGTATATTCCTCCGAATATCAACCTATGTAATCGTTGAAGATTCGGGTATTTCCGTACTAAACAAACAATGTTGAGATTTTAATGCTTCCGAATTTAACCTGCCAGAAGAACGAAAAAGAAGAACTGGCGGTATTTTGGTTTTGACGGAATCGTTTCCTACGACGGCTAAACGGTATAACAAACTTAAGTAGAAGGTTACTGGATCTGGTACTTATTGACGTGGATATCAATATTCACCGCTACCCGTTATTTCACTTCTTTTGTTGATGAGGACCAACTCGGTCTCCTCTCCTTATTTAAAGGATTAGAAGAAAACTACAGAATTTGATGCTCTATCACAAAATAAGTACCCCAAAGTATTGGCCATGTTTACTCAACAAAATCAAATTCAGAAGGTTCATAACGTTACCATGCTTTTTCGTGGTCTAATATCACCGACTTCCCGCAAAAATAATTGTCACCATACCTAATATATTTCTAATGCACATGACTCCCAATGTCCTAGAGAGGATCTGTGCCACATTAGGAACCGTGCCAGATACGGCGACAATATTTTCAGTACGTCCTCCATTTATTTTGTATATCCTTGTGTAAATAAATAAATACTGTTATCACTATATTCTCAATGCTTGAAAATAATTAGCTGATCAATTCTTACGGCAAGGATGATATTAGCACTCATCAAACGCTCCACACACTACATATACTTACGAATCCGTTGCGACAAAGTTAGTAGCGTAAAAACCTTTTCGGTTCGTTCACCACACATACAAAAGGAATGCTTTTATCTTGGCCTTGCTAGTTTTTTTTTCTGTTTATTTATACTAACTAACTACAATATAACTGTTGGTTATACTATGATATAACGGTTAAAGCGAAATTTTAGCTTATACGCCTACAACGTTGCTTGCAATAAGGTAAAACAACTCGGAAAGAACTTACCGTAATAAACGGCAAGGCAAAGCTACGGCAGCAATAAGCATTGGGAATTTTATGACGAACATAAAATTTAACCTTTGTCTAACCTAAATCCGAGATTATTACGCTAACGACAATTGAATGTAATAACATTTTATTAAACTGGTGCGCATACCGGCTTATTGTACGACGATGCTTAACAATAGCGCTGATTTTAGTACAGCTTACAAATTATCGCATTGGTATTTACATACACGTATTACTTTAACTACTTCAATGTAGTACGCTGTACAAAGGACACTATGTATATTGCCTGAGTAATAGCAATTAACCTTGTTTTTCTGTGTGATTATAGGTTTTGAGAGGCAACTGATACATTTGACGGGTGGGTAGTCTAGATGTTGCTCCTTAATTATGAAAGAGTCTGAGAAGTAACTAATACAAAGATAGTAGCACGATCCGTGTCAGTTATCAAATTAATAACCTTTTATAATAAAGCTGCTTCAGTCAAATGCATGCGTAGTTTGAATTTTTTATTAAAAAAAGTACATTAGTTGGGTTATCTTGTGAATATGGATAAAAACAAGCTTCGCACAGTTACTAAACACTTTCATATTGGGGGAGAAAAACAAAAAGCGATCAAAGAGGAGTTAGATCGTGTTCATCGTTAATCTTCACCATCATTTAGGACAGTTTGTTTTTGGGCGAATGATGGCGAATGGCACTTGCACATGACAAAGCTATTAGCATGTGCCGTAATGAATTCGTGTAACCACTTCTGAATACTGTTAGGGTGTAGAAGCCAGTTACAGAAGCATTGAAGAAATAAAGCTAACAAAATTATGGCCACTGTATTTTGGGATGCTCGTGCTATTATCTTCATTAATTACGCGTCGCTATCGGATCAGCTGAATGAAAAACTAAACGAAATATAATTGCATTTATCTAGAAAAAGGCGTTGGTTTACCATGATATCACTATAAGGTTCATACTGATTCATTTATAGGAAATTGCAACGATAAAATTAATGGAAATAGGATTCGAAATTCTTCGATGTTTTAGGTCCGTCGGAATGTCTTGTTTCATCAAATGATGAAGTGATTACGGAAACAAGCGATTGTGTTGATGCATTCAGTTTGTCGTACTATAGTGACGGGATTAAGCGACTTGAATATCGTTGGAACACGTGTAACGAGCTCAAAGGAGAGTGTCTTAAAGAGTAAAAAAAAAAAATACAGAAAATAGTCTTCTTCTATGTTAGCTCACTTTTTAGATAGTTTTTGTACGTTGGTCGGGTTAGTTAAGTTGTAATTAAAGGTATTTCTGCTCATGTGAATATAATAAAAAAACCTTATTGGGGCCAGCAGATAATAATCGAATATTACGTAGCAGTTCTCCAAATATTTCACTTTATAAGCAGATGATCATGATCAACTGTCTTCATTTGCGCCGTCCTTTGCGTCTTAAATATTAACGTGCAACATGAAATTTAAGAATTTTTCGGAGGTTTTAAATTCGTAGAAATTGAGGGTCGTGAATTCCTAGACACTCTTTCGGCAAATGAGAAATTGTTCGATGAAAGAGTTAAGACGTAGAAATAAATGAAAGTAACTACTAATATTAACTCGTGTAACTTTCTACTACATAAACACAGCGTTTATGTCCTTTTTCGAACACAACCTCTTCAATATTGTACTATTGAACACATTTTTAAGTTTTTTTTTTTTTTATCGAAATATTTAATTAACATTATAAAACTTGGAGGAATTCTAAGTACAATAGTCCTCGACAACAGTTAGACATAAAGTCACAAATAAAATGGCGCTATTTTTTAACCATTGTTAGATCAGGTTGTCAATTGTTTTATTATCTTGTCACCTATCATAATTTTTAACAATTTAAAATATACTATATTGGAATAGATGCCGAAACGAATGATTTTTGCTGTACCATGGTTTAGGGATGGAACTAATTCTGTGTTCTTTGATGACATCTTTGCAACATGTAATACTACAACGTTAAATGATTTTGTTTGTTTTCAACTCTTTGTAGGTTGTCAATATTACAGTGAAACGCTGCGAAATTTGAATTCCACAATGAACAATTTTGTGGAAAAATTGGTAAATAGATTTATACTGTTTTTACCGAGAAGATGTAATAAACAATATAACGTCATTGATGTGATAGATAGATTTCATAGTATTTAAGGTACCAGAACAAGAACTGAAAGTATATTAACACACGTAAGAAGCAGTATACAAAGTTTATTTGAAGAAAATATCCATTGCTGTTAAGCCAATGATGGATTTCAAGCTACAAGTAATCATAAACTAGATACCATACTAGGCAACGGTAGGGATTGTAGCTTAGTATGGACACAAGTATTGTGTACAATTTTAAATAGTTAATATGAAATTAAAGAACTCGAATATGAAAGCATAATTTGCAGTCTAAACATCAAAGACAACACTAACATCATTAAATTCTTTTCTTGTTCTGTGGAAATAGTATTAACATTGGTACGATAATTAGGTATGCGAAAGTGGCATACCTAATAATTCTGTGGCAAGATCACGTCCTTACTAATCGAGAGATCATTTATGAAAATATTTAGTAAGAGATGGCTCAAATTTGAACTTTGTTGGACTTTATAGACTAATTCTCTGGATGGAAAACCATCGTACGAAATCAATATAATAATAAGATCTGAAATCTAAAATTTCAATTATAAGGATCGATAGGTCTCTTAAATTAGTTGTAGAAAGTATAACACTCACTATCACCGAAGGATGAATATATTTAAAGCAATAGCAAATGGAATAAAACCAAAGAACATGGAGAGAAGCAGTAGGTGCTTTGTTGTGTCAAAGACCTTTGATAGTTCTATATAAATAACATCCATTTGCCCACGTTCATCCACTGTTTTATAAATAAATTGCGTGTGACAGGTCGGGTTGGCAGCCGTAGATTGTGATGAAGGCGAATTGCGCGTTTCTTGGGTAGCTCGGAACTGCTTCAGTTATTGAATGGAAAGTCATAATCTGCATGCTTTGGTAAAATGGATCAAGAATATATTTTTTATTAATTTTTCGAGTTTGGTTGCACAACACAATTTTCAACATTTCTTATGCTTTCTTTCTGTTTAAACAGGTTTTAACTAACCCTTTCGATTACAGAATATCAAAGCTCCTCTGGAGTAATTAAAACAAACAGTACGGCGCAAATTGGACATTTAGCTAATTTTATTAGGCTGTTATATCTCCACTCCGGCCTATAATTTTAAATAACATACGCCAATGTAGTAGCTTTCGTGTAATCCGGTGGTTTACGGTCCCGTTCAATATGGCTGGCAGCGTACGTGCACATATACGTGTACGTATATCGGTTGGTTGAAATTGGGAGGGCCGCAATAATGGGTAAACATAGCAAAAGTGATGAATTGTTGCATTAAGACGTAGGAAACTTGAAATTCAGTCATCAGTTTCACTCGCTACATTGCCCGCCTGGAAGCTAGCGACCCCTGGCGAACTTTCATACGTGCGCTTATCCCTGCTCGGGATAAAACTTTAATCGTTGTATTATTACTTACCGCATTAAATACTTGCTGGTTGTTTTGCTAAAAGTAAGCGAAGTTTAAATATATACGTTATTCAAGTAATTAAATTGATATTTTCTAAGCTGACTATTAAATCGTTAGCCTAATCATATTTTTTGATTAAAGAAAGCTACCATGTTAGTATTATAATAAATACATTTCCTAAGTCACCATTATAAGTTAGATATGATGTGTTCATATCTAACCAATAACCAATCTAATCCAAAAAGCAGTTAAAGCTGCTATAATTATTAAATCTTCATGGATACAATCTAAAATATAGTTACGTATTTTCGCAGTATTCATTAGCGTCATAAATATTAATAATGCAGCCAGATATAATGTAAATTATTCGGAAAGCATGGATGAATTTGTATATATTCGTGGAATAGAATCTTTTGCGTGTCCAATAACGTAACGCACACTACGTAAGACCCTCTTTTCTCTGTGAAAGATGAAGAAATATCAAAGGCGGCACACTGTTCAGCAGAGACATCAAGGGAACGCCATGCACGCAAACTAAAGATTTATTTACTGCGAACGTAAAAGATACTATCTCCTGCGCTGTAGGTCTCCCTTAAGGAAATCTCTTGTTTACAACTACCTTCACCTTATTAGCATCTCTAACGTATCGCAAATTTCAGTTAAGTTATTTAATGTAGTTATATTTTTTTCTCAAGATTTAATGCAATCAAGATCTCTTCGTCGAAAACAAAGCAGGAGAGATTCGGATCATTTAGCTTTTATCGTGTAATGTATGCCCAAAGTAATTTTTGTGTCATTTAGGCAGAGCACTTAATAAAGACAAGCGGGATTCAAAAATAAGCACCACGGAGAATTATGAGAAGACAATGTTTTGTTTAAACTGTCGAGTTAACCAACAAAATCATGAAATCTAGGATAAATATAATTCTCTTTAGGCATTTATTTAGGTATGTTGCGCAATAATGTGACTTGACCTTCTTTTATTGAACGCAGCATATGTACAAGCGCCTTGGTACGTGGATTTGGATGCTCCAATCTGTAACTTTCTATATTATATAAAATATTGAATTTTGCTTCTTTTATCTTTTAGGAACATAGAAAGAAATAAAACAACTAAAACAATATCACATATAGGCTGTTTCAGGAAGAAAGGGAAGTTCAACACACTGTTTCCCTTTTCGCTTAAATGTCCTACTTTCTACTCGGTTTGCAGCATACTGTATAATTTATTAAACTATAATAGAAAATACTTGTTGTAATAATAGTAATGAAATATCTGAAACAAGTAAATGTTCCATTTAAGTAATACTTCATTTATTTTTTTAATTATTATTTATTACTTTTTATTGTCTGTACATTAACTGCAAAAAAACCAGTAATAATGGGCAATTTAACTGATTCCAAATATTAATATATTAATATATATTAATATCCGAATATATTAATTCGGATCAGCCTCTGCAACTCGGCAACCTTTGCACCTACACTAACCTTTATTTAAATCAGTTGTTCCCTTGGTCGTATTGTATTATATTTTAATTGTTAAAGGGAATTGTGTAATTTGTGTTTTCGAATAGAGGTAAGGGACCAGTTAATATGATACCTAAATATATAGCTTTTTTTATTTGGATTTCGTATTTCCTTCTGTTGTGTCTGTTAAGATACAAAAAGGACTTTAGTTTATGTTGTTGCGAAGAATAGAACTGTATTTCTATTCTTGGATGTATTTCTAGGATTTTAACAAAATGATTCATTCATTGGTTATTTTGTCGTACATAAAAATGCTTTTCTAAATTTATTAGTTGGTTTTCAAATTTTGAAATTTAATAAAAAAATCTACAAACCAATAAACTCAATTTCACGTGGTTGCAATTTTGCATAAGTACGTAGGAGAATGTCTCTTTATTTATGTAGACACATTTGTATAGGAGTGCGTAGTAATACTTTTAAGCTCAAATAGCTTCAATAGCTAAAAGAAATAGAGAAATCTAAACATATCTAAACATCTCTAAACATATCTAAACATATCTAAACATATCTAAACATATCTAAACATATCTAAACATATCTAAACATATCTAAGCATATCTAAGCATATCTAAGCATATCTAAGCATATCTAAACATATCTAAACATATCTAAACATATCTAAACATATCTAAACATATCTAAACATATCTAAACATATCTAACCATATCTAAACATATCTAATCATGTCTAAGCACATCTAAGCATATCTAAATATATCTAAACATACTTAACATATCTAAATATATCTAATCATATTTAAGCATATCTAATCATATCTAATCATATCTAAGCATATCTAAGCATATCTAAGCATATCTAAACATATCTGAACATACCTAAATATATCTAAGCATATCTAACCATATTTAAACATATCTAAACATATCTAAGTATATCTAAACATATCTAAGCATATCTAAGTATATCTAAGTATATCTAAACATAAACATCTAAATATCTAAACATATCCAAACATATTTAAAGTTATTTAAACGTATCGAACCGTTTATAAGCGTATCTAAACTTATCCGAGACGTATCTAAACGTATTTCAACGTATCTCAACGTATCTAAACGAATCTAAGCATATATTATTCTATTTCTTCGGTATCCATAACTTTGCTGTTTATTGTAGTTTGTCTTGCTTTCCGTAATTAAAACTCTGTGTCCAGATGGAGTAATTTCCCGAATAAACCAACGTACATTAATCCACTCTAAATTAGATATTTGCATCTTCCCTTGCAACCCTCAAATTACAAGCATTAGTCAGATATTCAATGCCCGGCCAGTTAATTGCCTTGTCAGTTAGTTTAAGCTGACCTAAACTAAACGTTTCTTTAAGCCTATCTATCAAATTTAGAGGTTACGAAAGCGTACCGAATTTCTAATCCAATTAATCCACAACTTAAATTATAATTCGGCCAAGCTTAATAGCTCGATGCAAATTACTACTTTGGACAAAAACAACGATTCACGCGCGATCTTTTTCCCTTGCCCTTCTCACTAGTTCACTGGAAATTAATTAACCGGGCACGTAATATATTATATTTGAAGAAAATTGTAGTGTGAATTTATGATCGTTAACCTACGCCAACGTTTATTGTCTTTTATAGTTATAGCGTACTGTTCTGTTCGTTTTGTTTGTTATTTGTTACTAATAATTATAACTTTCTTGTCATATAGGAATAATTTATGAATCTGTTCTAGTTATGGAACAAATACTAATGTGTGCATGAGCTATAATATCATCCGACGAAATACCTTAAAATTCCTTCAGAATTCAACATTTATACAGCGATGTTTCACAAATTTCGTACACACAATTACTTGTATCGATAATTAAATATAAATATGCCAGAAGAACTGTGGGATCTCTAGACAGCAACGTATATTGATCGTTATGTGCCAAAAGATCGAAATTGTAAGCAAAGTTTTCACCCTCCAAGTCAGCAGCGCTTGGTGAGAAACACTTGGCAATGCACACGTTTCTGCTTATCTGGCGACATCAGCGTCACTCCAAGCGCTGTTTTTTCATGTTCTCGTTGCTGCCCATCTCAGTTTATTCCCCTAAACTCCAAAAACAGCACTGAAATATTTTTCAGTGCCACTTAGCAGCAAAAGATATAGTAATTTCGTTTAGAAAGTCGCGGTAATTGCTAAATATAGATGCTGAACCATTTCTCGAGAAGCTCCTGGATAGTTAATAGTAACTTTTTAGTAATTAACGTTTAAGTTTAAGTAGAAAACAATTCGACGTTCGATGAGAAAAATTTAATTTTGCGGGGCTAATAGGAATGCAGAAGTGCAAATGCGATCAAAGCGGCTAAAGTATTACTCAAACAAAATCTTTGCTTGCCAAAATCGAAGATTAAGACCCGAGTGCAGCAGTATAAACTTTTAAGCTGTTAATTGCTGTTAATTAGGGCATTTAAATGTTACTGTTGTTCACACACATTTTGATTATGAATAAAGTTGTGGATAATGACATGTTTGATATGTACAAAAGAAAGCTCAAAATTTGAGTGCAGCACAGAAAAAAAATGAGTTGTTATTATTTCACCAAACGAGTGAAGACGAGTGATTTAGGCAATGCCTTGGGATTATCGTTAGGTGGAAAGTATTCGATATAATAATATGCCAGGGTGAATGAGAGTGAACACTAGGTTATATAAGTTGTAAAATTGAAAATGAGCCATGGTTGGACGTAGGTTATCGGACCGCACTCCAGATGGCGCTAATTACACCAACTTTCGACTTCGTAATTCGCTGTATAATACTATATTTTCTTTGAGATAAATAATTTGGTTATAAAGGTTATCAGATGACTTTTCGTATTTTTCCTTTTACATGTTTTCTTTTGTTTAAAAATAGTATTTATTGTATATTATTATATTAACTTATCGGAATAGGAAACCTTTGTAATTTTATATAGCTTATTAACATTATTTTGGTAGATATTAGAATTGAGTTTATCTTAGTATAGCTAGAGGCACACAATAATTAAAAATGTTTACGATTTGATCACTGTATGCGTATCTTTGCTTGTATTATTTGAAACCTTAGTTCGTTTCGGATTGCTGCAATAATCTCGCTGTAATGGAATGTAAATATTTCATAAGCGCCATTTCTGCGAGAATGCTAAGCGAATCAATATATGTACGCGTTGACGTAAGGATATCGACATGCATATAATGCTTGCGATGTTACCTAAGCGTACAGGCTTTCTAACCGACGGTGATCACACGGTGTCCTGGAATGGTTTCTCGTTTAGGGAAGATTGAATCGGTTTTAAATTATTGCTCCTCCTCGTTTGGAAAAGCAATGCAGCAGTTCACTTCAATTTCGAAAAAAGAGAAAAATAGAAATACGGTTGCGGGACAATGGGTAAGAATATTGTATTTAGATCAGTAGCTTAAAAATTATGAGTTTGCGTTAAAAGTGTTTCTAAAAGAATATTCGGAATGTTAGCTATGTTCTCATATTGTGTGATATATACAGGTTGTTTCAAAGGTAGTTGCACATAAATACTTTAGAAGACGAGAAATAGTTGTAGCTGTTTCTGTCGTACATTTAGCAGTGAATAAATATTGTGCACATATGTAATAGCCGACAATATTGTGCCAGATAGATGTCGCAGTTCCACAGACCTTATTGTTGGGTCCGTTGCTCTTTTTTATCCATATACATGTAGGTCTGTTTAGGGTACGAAATGCGCACTAAAATTAATTAATGCCGATCGAAATCTTAAGCCGGAATGTCTACATACATTCGTACATTCTGAGTCACCATTTACAGTTGGGTGGAAGCTTTTATGCAAAAAGGGTTTCTTAAAGGAGAGCTTCTTTTAATTAGAGAAACGATAACATGAGAATAGCCCAAGAACGCCCTTCAGTTCTCCACGCAAAATGATTAATGAAAAATAAATATTCTTAATAAAAAATAAATTGCATTTTCTCCTTTGTTTAGGATGAATCTTCGATTTTCAAATTAATGCGTATGAAGAAAATATATCGAAATACAGCGTTAGTAAAAAGTCCCGGAACGGTCGAATAACTTTGTTATTTGAAAATTATGATTTCTGAAATTTGGTATGGGGGTCTAGTTAATATAAATGCATTTTATGCAATACAGTTAATATTTTTTTCACTTCCGGTTTAATCGGCAATACGTCCAACTTTTTTTTTTTAAATGGAACGCCCAGATTTTTTTAACACTTTTGAATGCAAAATAAAAAACTACGTTCAGGAAGTATTAAGATGTTTATTTTTATTCACAAGAAAACAGTCAAAAAATTAAAAAAGTGTCCTAATACAGAAAAATCAAGATACCTGTCTATTCAGGTTGCGATTACAATAATTGTTCAAAATGCTCTCCATTTACAATTTGACAAAAATGTAAACGGTCAGTAAAATGTCTTATTGAATTTTGTATTTGTTCTGGAGTGATGCGATTGGCTTCTTGAACTATTCTTGTTCAAGATTATGCGGACGATTTTTGTACACATGACATTTCAAGTGATCCCAAAAGAAAAAACCTAATGGCGAGAGATCTGGCGAACGTGCTGGCCATTCGATGGCTCCTCTACGTCCGATCCAACGTCCCGAAAAAATTTCATTCAAATAATCGCGGACATTATGGGCAAAATGGGGGGGAGCTCCATCTTGTTGAAACCAAAAATGTGCATTAGTGCTGGAACAACCTCATTTCGCAATAAATTTAAGTAGACGTTGCCAGTTAAATTTCCTCTTATAAAAAATGGTCCTATGATGTTGTTTCCAACAAGACCAGCCCAAACATTCACCTTTTGAGGACGCTGTGTATGGACTTCTTCAATCCAATGCGGATTTTCAATTGACCAGTAGCGACAATTATGTCTGTTCACAGTGCCGTTGAGACAAAACGTTGCCTCATTTGAAAAAATGATGTGATCTAAAACATTAGGCTGCTGCTGGATCAATTCCGTCATTGTTTCGCAAAATTGTAGTCTACGATCTGGATCATCTTCAGTTAACTCATGGACGGGATACATTTTATAGGCTTTCATTCTTGCTGATTTAAGAATCTTACGAGCAGATTTTTGAAAGATCTCATGAATTTGACCTAATTCTGTTGTGGACACGTGATGATTTTCTTCCACTGTAAGTAACACATTCAAACTAGTTTCTTCATCTGTTGCTGTTAATGGACGTCCCCTTCTAGGTAAATCCTTCACCTGACGAAAGATTTCAAACTTTTGAATTGTTCGGCATACCGTACTTTTACTAATGTGACGATCCGGATAAACAGTATTAAACAAAATACGAACCTCTTCAAACGAACGTTGACGATCACCGTACCCACGCATCATTAATATCTCAATTCGTTCCGATTCAGTAAGTTTTACTGCCATTTTCAAATGTGTCAATGTCTAAAATAAGTAAATTTATAGCGATGCAAAAGTTAAAACACCTTTAAAATTGTCAAATGTGACGGCAAAAAGAATGCAAACACTAAACAACAACTTTTTTCAAAGGTATCTTGATTTTTCTGTATTAGGACACTTTTTAATTTTTTAATTTGTTTTCTTGTGAATAAAAATAAACATCTTAATACTTCCTGAACGTAGTGTTTTATTTTGCATTCAAAAGTGTTAAAAAAGTCTGGGCGTTCCATTTAAAAAAAAAAGTTGGACTTATTGCCGATTAAACCGGAAGTGAAAAAAATATTAACTGTATTGCATAAAATGCATTTATATTAACTATACCCCCATACCAAATTTCAGAAATCATAATTTTCAAATAACAAAGTTATTCGACCGTTCCGGGACTTTTTACTAACGCTGTATATGTAAGAAATATGTTTTTAACATGTAAGAAAAAAGCAGTAGTCAACATTTTGGTTTTGGTAGATGCAAATAACTTTTTCTTACGATATTTGCCTATATTTCGCCAAATACTTACGTTTTTGGACATTTAAGTATTGACGCGAATACGATAGGAACAATTTTTTGGTTTCTAATGATACACAGACAAACAACAATCACAGTTAAGTTAAAACTAAAGAAATAAAAAAGGAATATGGTGTACACTATTCCGCAGGTTCTTTAGAGAACTTCACGCGGTATTTCTGTCCGTTTCATGTAATTACATGTTATTTGTATTCAGCGCAATTTTTGAGATTGCTTAATAAGGAGAAGCTTCTATGGATGGCACCTATTATGTGAGGATAGGTAGGCGGCGTGATGTCATGTTTCCGCGTGATGCCCGGATACCTCGCAATTCATACTCCCTGTATTATACACAATTGGTCACGAATCTCATTTTCAGATCGCGCGTGCGGAATAAAAATGGCAAGGAATGCGAACGAATTGACCTAAAACGCCTCGTTCGTTATTAGAATCAATTAATACGTAAATTGGATTTGAATTTTTTGGACCACGAACGTGCTCTCCACTCAATTCCGAATGTTTTGACGAATGGACGATGTCGTTTCCAACTACGCCTTTGTCACGTAGATATAATTGGTAATAAATAATAATTTCGGTCTATATTAGTTGCGCCGAAGAGCCGATTCATTTTCGTTTAAGTGATATGCAGACTGATTTTGCAAATTAAGAGTAATTTGCATATTTTTCATTATCCAATCATACACTGCGAAATCTGCACCTTCGAAATAAATAGTTTCCATATACGATTTTGTTGATGAAAACAATTTCAAGCTAATTTCTCAAATTTTCATAAATAACATTTTCAATTCTCATTATTTTATGCATGCTTTCCAAATCTAATGTCCACTATTTAATTATATCAGGTAACCACTATAACATTCTCAATATGAATACAAGAAAAGGTTGCGGCCCAGGTTAATTTTAAAATACGGTAAAATAATTATTATTATTTTGTTTAATTTATTTAAGTTAAAGTTCAAACAATGTATGTATAAATAGATCTACTTGTACGAACCGCAAATGGACTGAACAAGTTTTATCGAAAGTACTACAATATGATTACAAAGAACAGTAATTGGGAGAGACAACTTTTTTTGAATTTGTGGTATGATATTTGTAGAAAAGATCACGAAGAATATCCATATAAAATTTGTGTTGTGCAAGAACTCAAGCTCATCATGATCACGTAATCAGAGCGTAGGCGTGACTGCTTTAAAGCTGACATGATTGATGATAATATCCTTGATAAACCTTTTTCTCATATGAATGGCATTATTGAAAAGGTTAGCCTTTGGATAGCAGCTTTACGGAGAATATAATATATCAGAAAATGTCTAAAATCAGTGAAAACAAAAAAATAATGTTAAAATGGCTTCCTTATGGTGTTGATGGAATCATTTACGGCAAGGGGCAATGAGAGAAGAAAAGCACACTACACACAGACATGTTTCCGAAAATGTTGTTACTTCACTTTATATCGTTGTTGGCTACCACAACATCTGAAGCGTCAAGCCAGACATCTCTTGGGGCCATCTGGTGCCAAGAAACATATACTTGCCGTTTTGAAGGCAGCGACACAAACCGGGCGCCTTTCTGCACCATTGGGTACCATTTCTTTGATTATTGTTTCCGGCCATTTTCTGATGTGTTTGGTTATAAACCATGGTAAACCTGTTTACACATGTAATTTCCCTGTTTTGCACTATTGGCATACACTTGGCAAAGTTTCTTGTTCAGAAGGAAATCGGTGGAAGTGTGCTGTTGGATTTAGGTCACGTTACTTCGGTTAGTTGATTCATATTTTCCATTGTCATAATCGTCGTAACTTTTTGTAGTTAACTTCACTTTATTTTAAAGCCAGTAAAAGCAATTGCCGACACAGCAAAGTTAGTGAAAACACATCAGAAAATTGTGGCAAAAATAGAGCATGTTTGATTCAAGCCAAATAATCGTATGACAAATAGCTATAATAAAATCGGTGTAAAGTAGGCTTTAAAGAAAAGCTTGTTTATATCAATATACTCGAAAAGTGCCATAGTTTCATCATGTAGATTTACAAATTAAATTTTGTTTCAATTAAAACGAATGTCTATGTGTAAGGTGTATGTCTAATGTGTATGAGTAACTGAAGAACTCAAATTGTTAACTATTCTACAGAATCCAGCTTTTGCAGCACCAGCATAATATGGTTAATTAGTATCGTGTTATAATGCGAAAGAAGAATTAGTATATACACATACTTGTGTTTGTTGAAGTGTAATATTTATAAAACGATATAGGTACCAAATGGATTGATCCCAAACAACTACAAGTGGACGTATTGCATTGGAATTCAGGGCATATAACTCGTGTTTTGCTGATCTACTTTTGAACAATTTCTTTACCCTGAAACATCGAACTAATCCTACAGACGATATATCCATTCCGAATGTCTTCCTGAGCCGAATAATTTATAGGAAAATACGGATACGCGTGCCATAAATTTATTTTACGGTCGCGAGAAATTGAAAGGTTATGGAATAAAGACAGAAAGGAGGAGGGCAAAAAAACGTCACCTACAAAGCTTTATTCCACTTGAATCTAAAAATTCTTATAATTCAAACCAGATTACCTCTCGCTGTGAAATATGAAGGGTTACGCTCCCGTCATAAATCAAAAAGGGAAGAGAAAAAGAACAACGTAGTTGTAACTATTTTCATTCGCCAATAAAATAAACGAGGAAAGTTATAAGTAATATTTTTGCGCTTGTATGTGTTACTAGCACCGGGGCACCCATTATACTGAGTTATGAACAAAGTGCGTCAGAAGTTCTATTAACATCGGGGGAGGCTGCGGCGATAATCCCGAGAATAAAAATCATTTCTCGAAATTTATGTTCAGAAAGGAAATATTATATGCACTTAATTTAACACTTAATAACAACGAGGGAATATGGTGGAACGCAAAACAGATGCCTAAGAAGTGGGCAGAAACTCGCAGTAGTAACAAATTCTTTAAGTCACATTAGATAGGTACATTGTTTGCATTAAAACCAATCTCTAACATGTTGACCGCCATAATGGTAAGAATTTTTGCGGTGTCAGGGGCCACGTATTCTTTTTCTGTTGAGCACTGTAAATGTCATGATATTATCCCATGTTGCAGTTTTTGTTTCCAAATTGTATTTTAAGGCGCGAGACAAATGTGTATCGCACGGCCTGGTGATCAAAAATTTAATGAAGAGGCTTGCTTATCACACGCTCTGCAGACGCAGGCTTGCAAATTTGCTAGACAGTTGCTGAAATAAAGTATTTGACTTAATTTCTAAAGAGGTTTCAGCCGAAGCTTATGATTCTTAAATCAGTTGTTTAAAAGCAACGAATTACTTGTAATTATCATTTAATACTCATCTCGTTACATCATTATATTGTTAGGAAATAAGTTTGGAAAGAAATAAACGATGTGATGGATTGCTCTTGGCGAAACATTTCTTACATAATAAAAAAAAACTAATAATTCCACAAATGTTAATAGTGCTCGATGTACATTTAGCAGATTGGACATCGTCTAATGTCCTGACGATGCCGCCAGGCCAAACGTACATCAAGTACTAATAAAATTGTCCAATGTAATAAATAAGAATTACATTGATGTTATTGGCAATTCGTAATTAATTTCGAGTGTCAGATTTCCTTTTCAGGAAATTGCTTCTGCGCTAGTCTGAAATTTCCTTGTCGATAATATGATTACCTATATCTTAAAAGGACTTTTAAACTGTTATAGTTGATCGTAGATCAAACTTTTTTTCGCTTTCCTTAAATGAACATCTCCTACAAGAGTCATCAAGACGGATATTGGTTCTTTATTCGCGAAAGATCGATTCTATACAGATTCCTACTTGCAAGTTTCAGTTTTACGGCGACGTAATTGACGTAGGGGGCGAACGGCTGCAACCAATATTTCAGAAAATACAGTCCGGAAATTTCGTTTTAAACTTGAATTACTTCACGTTTTCCGCACGGTTTGTCGGAATATCGTATTTATATTTTACCTACTGCTGCCTAGCTTTGTTCTGGATTTCATGAGTTTATTAAAATATGTGACAACCGTTGTCATAAAATGTTTCACCTCGTTCGTTATTTCATATTTAGCAGGATAAGGAAAATATTTTTAATTAAAATTCTATGTTGTGCTAACAGCAAATATCTGGAATAAAGTACACCATTTGTTTTTCGTTGAGATGGAGAAAATACCTGGATACGTGGATTCCTATTTCCAATTATTGGAAATTTATTAGAGATGAAAACTAGGATTTTAAGCGATGCTTTAATGCTTTAATGGAATTCTCATCGCAGAATTACCTCTTCTAGGACATTTCGGAACATGTGATTGAATTTCAAGTAGTAAGTATGCATGTCCCGCAGTAAGGCTTCCTCTTTACCGACAAATATTATCTTGCAGAAGATGGCTATACAAAACACGTAACCAAGAAATATTCCATTTTTAGCTAAATATAAATTGTTCGAGTATCTCTGTAGTCTTTGTACTTTGAAATTATTAAATCTCGCACTGTTTGATTAGTTCGATAATTTAAACAAATATTAACAGCGAGTGCACGATAAAGGGGGATTTAGCTAACAAGTACAAATTAATTATTACTTTAAACGCATTCTACCAGCAAGACCATATCAATGCACAGCTACAATACTGCGATTTCTGATTATTTTTATATTACAATAAATATAATATACATTAACTTTTCAATAGACATACATGTTTATAAATACTTTGCATTTAAACGAAAATCACTTTTTTTAACTAAATTCATTCGAAGTAATTCCAAATGCAGCATATTCGAGGCATTTCCTAGACGTACTTAACACTATCAAATATAGGATCAGTCTTATTGAAAACATTTATGCATGTCTCGCAGTAGTAGTTTTAAAGTATCGAGGAAAGCTTTTGTGTCGGATGGAAACATTGAAAATCGATTAAGGCTCTAAACTGATTTAATAGTAGTACCTACGTTGCTTGCTAATGCCTAAGAACGTCAACACGAGCTTCTGCGAGTAGATTGCCTTTTAAATAATGTATGTGCATTTTACGCAACATACATGCGAGTATAAGCTATGCATGTTTTTCTTTAATTAGAGTCCCATTTAAAGTAAGCGAATCTCGCAATGTTTCGATAACAAACGAACGACTGCTTTGTGTTGGGTGAGAAATTTTCTTTGTTTCCATGATTTCTGTCCAAGTGTGTGGCTTATGTTTAATTTTTAATACAATAGCCTCATACAATTTCATTAGATAGTTACATATAGCAAAACTTGAAGTCAACAAAGTTGGGTAGATTCTATTGGAGTAATAGGGTTTGTCGAAATAGAAGCGAGTTGAGATATTCAACAATCGATATTGACGAAAACCAATTGGGAACTTAATTCTTTGTTTCCAACAAATAATATGAATTTGAATTCATCATTACAATGAATAGTTTTCAACATTTCAAGTAATTTTTCTGAACAAGCAGACGATATCTAAGTAACTGTGTTTCAACAACCAGCAACAGAGCTTCTTACGGGCTTGGTGACACAGTGGTAAGGAGGATTGCGTAGCAAGGTCGTACCAAAGCCAGGTGATAGATTTTTCTACTAACTTTCTATAGACGCCATTAAGATACCGAAGGTTCTGGAGGCTAAGATGTTTTAATTTTATTTACGTGATCACCTTTGCAGATATATTGTAGTACGTTGGCAAACATACGTTCTTAGGTGCCTAGTACGGTTAGCACACCTGCCCGGAGAACAGGGAAGAGACAAACTAAGGGAATCGCAGATATTTGCATTCCACCGACCTGAGCCAATATATATTAATTTACACAACATGATTTTCTATAGACGATATAATTATTTCTTTGATGTAATAAATCAGTTGTCAATTAAATTTTTGTTTGTTTTGACTTTAATTATGATAATAGTGGAGGAACTCTATACAGTATATACAAATATTTGGATACCTATGGTACTAATGTGCGATCTTGTTTGATTGCTCATTTAGAATATTTAGGGCGTTTGTATATGATGGATTGGGAAGACGTTATAAAGCGGTTAACGTTCAGCACGGAATGTGCGTGATGCTGTTGTGGAATGTTCGAATAGGACAGTAATGTATTCTCTCAATCGACTGGGCGGATGAACCACGTAAACCTTAATTATGCTTCGATTTGGGTCGACAATCGATAACCTGTCGGCTCTGTGAAAAATGGAATAAATACTATTATTTTGCTGTAACAGTCTCACCCGCATGCTCCTCATCAATAACGAGGAACATAATGCGGTTGAGGAGGTATACTAAATAATATATGTACTATGGTTGCTATGACTTCGTTGAAAATACGAATTTCTGTGACTGAATGTCTAACTTTAGTAGCAATTTAAAATCTAGCAACCTAGGGTGTACCTTGTTTTCAGACTTAAATCGTAAGGCGCTAAGTTAGAGAGTACTTAGCGCCTTACGATTTAAGTTGTAAGAACTGAGATTGTATGAAAAAATAAGTTATATCAAGTAGTATTAACTTGCTGTATCATTGTATAGACTATTCGAAATGAACATTTAGGATGTGAAAGAAATGAACCGAAGATAAGTTATTTATCTATTCCATCATGATCACTGGAGATAGATACTCTTTTCAATGCTTTCGCGATAGGATGAGGCAAACCCGAGACTATGAGAGTTGCTAAAAATAGGAAATGAGCTTAGAGTGATTTTGGCGTAGAACAAGTGGATCTACTAAATTTATTATGACTATCTTTGATGTTGTACTTTGTCACATTACAATCTATTTCAGACCGTAATGGTTGTTTTTCATGCTCGATACTTTCCTCTTGGCGTAGTTGCTAGTGTCTTAATGAAGGTCATAGTCTATGGAGAAAATGTTTTACTTGGTTCTCTTGTTCGTGAATGCGGTACAACTTTGTGCCAGCTACTATGAATAATTTATTATGGTTATTCAAACGTCTACCCTTTCAATTCTTTGCAAAATTAGTAAAATTAAGCCCGCATTAAAAAGAGGTTATCGAGGTAATATCTACAATTACCAGCCCATCAGCATTATCTTTAACTGCGCCAAGGTCAACGAAATACTTTACAACTCTATCAAACCTTGCATAACTATTTACCAACATGGATGATTCACCACCACCAATTTAATTGAGGTTACTCAGTGCGTTGGCGAGAAGCTTGGCTAACGAATTTAAGCGGATGCCATTTTTTTTGGCATTGTTCGTCATGAAATGTTTGTTTTTAAGCGTTCTTCACTTGGATTCCGTGCTGGTGTTGTTTCGCTAATGTAATTTTTTCCCTCGTGATTGTTTATGTTGCATTCATTATAATGGATTTTGATCTCGCTCTTTCGTTGCGCCCATTGGATTATGGGTCTCTAATTTGATCATTTATTTTAACTTGTACGTAAATGGTCTCTTGTTAGAAAAGAAATATCTTCCTAATTGCTGCTTTCTTAATAGCGTCCAACTAATTTTGGTTGATGTGTGTGTGATGATTCTGAATTTTGGTAAATATGCAGCACGCCCTCAGTTCAGCCTACTAGAATAAGCCAGTTTATGGATATTAGTGTGCTTTTTCATACGTCGTCGTAGTTTTTCTCACACATAGAGGTGCATTTGTACTTATTTGGATTTTGTATGAATTTTGTCGATGACGTCGTGTTGAAAGCTGTGTACTCCCTTATTCACTTCAAGGAGAAATATACCTTTGCTGTTTGATAACCCTCGCTACCATCATTAACTATTTCAACTAGAAGAACTCCAAAAGAAGTTTAAATCATCCAAGGGACGTTAGTATATTAATTCGTAACCTAAGCAGGTTTTTTGTGTTGACATATTGCAACGATAGGAATTCAACTGTTTTTACTTAGGCAAAGTATCTACGGATAAAGTTTGAAGGAGGAACATTATTTTTTTTGTAGGCTTATAAGAAAGTCATTTATTATAAAAACTAAGCTTTTACAATAGAAACTTAGTTTTTATAAACTATTGGAAGGATATTCTACAAAAGAATTTATGCAAGTTGGAACATTTGGAGGTAGTAAGTTGAAATTTATACTAGGAATACCAAATACTTGCTTTATTTTCCTTTTTTATCCTTTTCTGTCTCAAATATGCTCATGTCTCATGGATGAGCTCTCAAAGATTGTATGTGATTCCGTATAATCGAATAAATAAAATTAAAACGTTAAACGCGTATTGCATTAATTTGTACACAAACGAACATATGCATTTAAATAAACTATTCACAACTGAAAAATCTAGCCTAAATAATTGAAATTAAATAATTAAAAGCTAAGTGGAATTTTATTCGTACTAAAATACCAACTAAAGCGGTGAATATTCCATGTAACACGACAAGGCAATTATAAACGTCCCCATTGTTACATTGCCTTGCAGAAGGAAGTGTACGCAAGCCGTTCAATAATCGATGCAACGCGGTTCGATTCCATTAAAAATTTATAGAATTTTCAAAGGAAACGATGAATCGATAAGAAGGGAAAATTGTTCAAGAGCTTAACTAAATGTAATTGTTGGGTAAATTCGATTACCGCGAGCCGTCAATATTTCACTGCAAACATAAATCCTTAACCCAATTATCGTTTTTTCCTCGGGATGCCCTTATTAAATCATCAGTTTGTTAGATGACGCGTCGGTGCCTGACGCCGACCCAAGGAAACAAAGAAAAAAAAAGATCCATATCGGGAGCAGTAAACCTTTAACAAGGGAAGTGCTGCTAGTTACGATAGATTGCAATTTGCGCATTGTACTTATTCAGGAATAAAGCTAATACATCTAGAAATTAATCGAAAAAGGTCTGGACGTGATTTGTTTGGGTTTCTATTAAGAGAAAGGCATCACAGCTTCGGCGTATAGTATTGAGATAAAAACCTTCAACAGCTTTTGCTTATGAATTGAAAGAAAAGGTAGATGAAGGGATCTGCCCAAACATGTATCTGTTCATCAATGTCGTGTGACTTTGTTTCTTTGAATTGAAAAATATTTTGGTAACGATAATCAAGCATGCAGTATTCAATTTCATATTATTTTTATATTTTATGAGAAGCTATTTGAGTCCGGCAAACAAATATTTCACACGGTAATGCGCTTCATAAAGTTCCGGGCTGAATAAATGACAATCGTACTTCTTGAGCCTGCACTAGCATCTAAGTGTTAATATAGTAGCAAAGGTTGTAAGGTAACTATGGCAAACAACACTAAAATATCGCCACACTTTGCACCACACTAACTTCGTTAATTAGTTCGATATAGCTGCTTCATGGATATACAGACATGAAAGGATAGAATCGTCATGTGTGGTACAACACATAAACGAACTAAATTAGAAAATCTGAAATTGATTGAGAACGCGGAAATCAGACGTTTAGGAAGCTATTTACATAAAAAGGAATACAAATTTGATGAATGGAGAGAACGAACTGCTGTCTTATTCAGGTCTATTTTTTGATTTATTGGGGTAAGGTGGTCACATGATTTACGTTTAGTGCTACAATGATAAGTAGAGCTCCCCAACTGTGTGGCGCACCATAGGCGTCGATAAGGAACATAAGTAAAGTACATAAAAACAAAAGAAATAAAGAATTTTAAAACGCTTACTTTTGTAATTAGCCGTATCCAATATAGTGGGTGTTAATGCACAAGGAAAATAGTATTAGTCAGCACACGAGGAGGTAGGCACATTAAAACTGTTACCGTAAGCGCAATCCGATTTCTCAAACATCTGAAGCATTAGGAATGTTTCCACAGTTGTTTCTTTCAAGGATGTTCGTCGTTCTGAAAAAATGTTTTTATATCTTGAAAATGAACGCTCGACGTCTAATGATGTAATACACGCGTAATTAAAATAATCTTTGAATTTAGTCACCGGATCAGTAGAGTTACCTTCCCAAACTTGTCTTAACCTGCTAAAATTTGTATCTTTCTTCATAACACTTTCAAAATTTCTTGTAACGATATCATTTTTTTTTTGTTATTTATACAGTGTAGGAGTGTATTAACGTCATCTAATATTTGTACTGACTCCGTCTGGGACAGTGCACTATTTTGTAATTTATTTATTGCCTCAAGTACTTCTCTATAATTGTTGTAAACGGTTTGTAAATCTGCTTCAACGGAAATATCTTGGAATTTATCCTGGCTTTCCTTAATAGCCGCAGATTCGTTGGGATTGAATTGTAAGACGACTGATTTTATTTGCCGGAAGTATTTAAAATAATAAAACGCCGCCTTCAGCCATGTCCCCCAACGCGTAAGAATCGGCTCTGGTGGTTCGGGAATACCGGGACACTGTTTATGAAATTCACTGGTACGTTTGGGAGATTTGAGAAACACTCGTTTCGTATTTGTTATTAATGCATTTACCTCAGGGAAATTTGCACGAATAGTTTCAGCCGCAATATGCAGAGCATGAAGTTTACAAGTAATATGTAACATCATCCCATAATGTTCTTGAAGAGAACGACCTACACAACGCATTGTCGCGGCACCATCGGTCATGAAAATTAATACTTGAGTAGTGGCAATTTCAAATGTTTGTAAAGTATCAACGACTACGCTCTCGATAGCGTCGGCAGTACACGATTTTAGTCTTTTACTAGCTAATAAAATTCCCTTTGTAGGTTGACGAGGTTCCAGTATACGTACAATCACATTCAAAATAGAATGTTTTTTACGGTCTGTCGTTTCGTCAATACATAACCACAGTAGTTTATTTTTTATTGCAGATCTGATCCTGCTTTCAATTTCGGTACGTACACTTGGCACACATCTCCTTAAGCTTGTTTCCGACGGTAACTCAAAGTCTGGATTATATTTATTCCAAAATTCACGGAATGGTTTCTTCCTGAGTAAGGAAAACGGTAAATTAGACGCAGTCAGCATATAAAATAAATCAATTATAAATTGAGTTGCCTCAGTCGGTGATACACCCAGTTTTTTATTTTTGTGTTGCTGACTATTTACATGTTCTTCTACAGCCATATTTATCATTGCACATCAGAGGTATATTACAAATTTTACATACAATCTTACTTCCATTATATATTAAGTCAGGAAATTCTCCACAGAACTTTTTCACTTTGTCGGCCTGTGGGCGTTTCTTACTACGCGCGTCCGCCATACCGTCACAACCCGATCGCATACGGTAATAAACTACCGAAATGCGATGCGAGTTATTTGCTTATATATTACATTACATATCCGCCCGGCCACGCCCGGCGGTACGCCTTCTGACTTGCCGCGCACTTTGGGGAGCTCTAATGATAAGACTATTTTTTCGTGTTTTTCTTTTCGCATGTCTTAGCTTCAGGGTGTATATGCGGCAACGAGAGATACGTGTAAATAAAAATTGTCGAATTAATGTTAACATTATTGGATCATACGGTTGATAATAAGAACTCGCATATCTTCGAAAAGGCTGCTCCGGACTATTTAATTTAAATTTGCGTGGTACGTGGTGTGCTGATATTTCAGTGTCCCGACTTACACAATAGTATTCAGATAGAAGACGGTTATATTATTTATTTTCGGAACAAAAAGAAATAAAACCGTGGCTATCAGCAACAAAAGTGGAATATCTCCCTGAAGAAAAGAAAAATGTATAAATGGCTAAAAGAAGAATGGTTGTAACACCAAAAATATTCATTACGCAATAAAATAACTTAGTAAAATGTAGAAATTTAACGGTGTACAGTATGCGAATAGAATGACCGATACAATAGGAAAAGATACCTAAGACAAGCAATAATGAAGGACGGAAGAATATGTACGACAGGAGAAAAGCGCACGAAGAAGACAGTACATACATTATTATCTATTTTAGTACAGCACAGATTACATGTTAAATTAATTTGATAACGCATCCATCTTGGTCACAATACAACATTGCAATCAAAGCTCATCATAAAATCATAAAAGCGGCGCAGACAGAAAGGCAACAAAGGCGGGTATCGAGTAAGCGACAGTCCTCTGAAATCAGTCTACAGGACGATTCCGAAGGTGATATTCTGAACAACGAAATGTTGATTGCAATGAATGATACATAGAAAAATCCGAAAGAAGTTATTATTAAAAGCAATATTCCATAACAAAAAAAAGTAAGAAAATTTGGAGTGTTTCATAACATTTGTCTTTTGCAGTAACATAACAGGACAATCTTCTTTAATTTTATTTTAATTTGTTAACGAATGTAAGATTCTTGTAGGAAGCATCACAATCTGCTATTTCAAAAAGTATTATGATAAATACGTTGCCTTCTAATTATTCCTACATTATTAAAACAATCAATGAATTGTTTATTCCATGAGAAGAAATAGTGTAGAACATAAATATAAATCTTTATTATCTACATCCTTTTCATCATACTTTATGAATTTCACTTCATTTGCAAGATAATTTTGCTTAGATAATTCACATGTATTATCATATTTGAAGATTAAGAACATATTCAATAAGGATTCTGCAGCAAATACGTAGTAATTTACATCGAAAAATGAGCTTTTAGCTACATTGCTTTTGTTCAATAAATATGTTCTCAAGATTTATGCATAATGGCATTGTCAACCATAGAAAATAAAGTTTTAATAATTATAAGCAGCTCCGTCTGCTATTGATAATTGATGGATTTTGCACTCATTCTTTTTTTACAACTTTTTCTATTCAGTTATTTATACTAAAGATCTGTCTATATCTTCCATTAGTTTAATTTTATAAACGGTTTCTATGTTTGCTTTTTCATATGAAAAAACAAGCTAGAAAATCTCTAAAGAGTGAGTTTTGATGATATACTACATTGCTAAAGATAACGTTAGTATAATCGTTGTTCGGGCACATGTCTTAAAGTACGTTCAGGTAATGGCCATACTCTATTGACGCTTAGCATAACGTTGTAGAGGCTTTAGGTGAGGACTGTTCTTGGTCCCCTTGTTTATCCGAGCGGTTTGATTCAGTAAATATGTATCTAGCTAGCGATAAATCCAGAGAAACTCTTGCTCGTCCCATATTCCTTCTGTCCCTACTTTTAGGGTTTAAAGTAACAGCGTCTCGTAAATATATTCTCCCTCTTGCTATTGGATGATTGTAGTCAGCGTAAAAGAATATATTTCCAAATTAAATACCGTTGTTTAATGAGGCTTTATGCAGACATGTAGCGATGACAATTCGCTTAAGAATATTTTAAAGGTTGAAAAGGAATTTATTATACGAAGCGCACAAGATAGTTGCTTCAAATTTTCTAATAGCTTGTAAAAATTTGTCTTTGAGTTATTAAACTGTTAAACTGTTAAAGAAGTGTCCAGGTGATATTCGCGAATTCATGAAAAATCTGAAAAAAATACACCGATGCTAAAACTTCGAGTATAATATTCCGGTATACAGCTATCTTCCTTCTGCAAAATTTGAATTCAATTTTGTTAAATGTTATTTATTATTTAAGATGACGTAACTTAGTAGTAAGCTAACCATAGGTGATTATTGGGTTTGATGTAAAGTTCATGCAACAAGTCTTAAACTATGTGGGCAGATTCCTTGGAAAGTTTACATAATAATAGAACGCGACGTGTAATCCCACAAATGATTCCAATCCATCTTTTCCCATTAACTTAATTAAAAAAGTTTAAACGAAATCACAGAACGTTCGTTTTTATTCGTATCAGAGATCGGTCTCGGTCTAAAAAACCTATTAATCTAAGATAACTTCCGTCGTTTTTATGATTGCATCGCACGAAAGACAGTATGTTTGGCGTACGCGAGAAGCGCATTTTTCATAAATCGCGCATATGTATTTTATGAGAGCAATTTCTTTCACATTTTCATGTTCCTTGTAAAGTAAATCCTTGGCGAGATAAATTTCGAGTAAAGATGGTGGTTACAGAGGAGGTTGCCCAGAAATAAATAACTTTTGAATTTGTGAAGGGAGCTGAGAAGGCGCCTTAATAAATCACTTCTAAAGATCACCTACAAGCAAATTCGCTTTTAAAAAGAACCAGAACGTTGCGACGCCGACGCCCAAACACAAAGCGTCCGGCCTCCTGAATATGAAATAAGGAATAAATCACTTCTCCATCGGCGGAGGATACCCCACCTCAATTGAGAATCATTCAATCAATTCAATGTTCTTTTTACATTTGACAACTCTACTTAATGGTTTCTAAGGATAAAGTATCGCCTAGTATTTCTTCTTAAATTATGTGCGAAAGGAATAGCATTATTAAAACAATTTCGGTAGCAACCAAATTACATACGCATTTGTTCCAGTATAATCTTTTCATTTATTTTTGTTTGCTGACTCCATAATTTTGTTGCATATAGAAAATGGTGAAATTAGGGGGAATTTCTAACAATCGGTTGTATAGATCTACTACATGCTATAAAATGTTATTGATGCAATTCCGGTGAAAGGTTGTAATTGCATTAAGGCTGAGACTAATGCACTCAGGCTGTGACGTGACAAAAATTTCAAAAAATATACGCGACATCGACTGGTTATGAGTTACTAATACGCCTGCGCCTTAAAGTGTTCAGAAAAAGCCGGCAAAACTAAGAACGCTAGTCGCTGCTTTTGCTTGAAGAAATGCATTTTAACGCATCCAAACAAGCGGAGAACGTCAAGATACCTGAGACGTTCCATATGGATGGTTGTTGGCATTCTAACTAGATATTACCGGCAAAAAAGCGCCTTCATAAGATTGGATTAATCGAACACCTATTTTGCAGAGGTAGTTTGCAAGGACCGTGCTGTGTAACGCGCGGTTATATCTTATTATCATTCCTGCGGGCATGTCATGGCTGTAGGTTGGTTAACTACACAGTGAGGCAATAGAGAGGACGTACAATGGGCTTATTATAGTCTATATGCTGTATTATCAATTTCACAATCTTGTTAGTTATGTGAGACACTGAATGTATTCTTCCTCTAAAAGTTTTTGAATTGTTGCAAGTATTAGGAGGTAATTTCTCAATTACCTAAAATTATTAACTGTTATGCAATTCTTCATGGTTAGCTATGGATGTTTGTGATGTGAAAAAGGCGTGGATATTTAACTTTAAGGATGGGCCCTGATGGAAAAAATATGTGTATAATATTTGCACGTTATATTGAGAATTTCTAGTAGTTAGTATTTTTTATACTGAAAATATATTTCAGTATAGATGTTCTGAAATGTGTTGTAACTGGATGTTGGCGTAAGGAATCCGATATGTTTGATGATGGGGGTGTACAAACATTGCCTCTTCAGGTGATACGAGATAAAATGTGATGAACATGGCGAATGAAAATAGTGAAGATTAAAGATGGAAAAGGTTGGGCTTAAATAAAACTCACAAGTGCTAATTAATACTTAGCTTTGAATCTTGAGGATTAAATTAAAAGCGGAACTGGTTTAATATTATTAGTTCTTACTTCCAACAATTTTGTGTCCAATATGGAGTATATTTGACACTTGTAACCACCCTAACATTATGTTTATTCATAGTAATCAATGATTACCAATCATTGTCATCGTTCAAGTTTTTAGTGATCAATAATTTTACTTCCTGTTTCTTACAAAAATTTCTGTTGCAATTGCTTATTGGGACGACTTTGTTAAATCTTAGACTGAAGCTAATTACATAGCTTGCTTGGCCGTATCCTGTATGTACTATTATGTTTTAACGAGATGAAATTTGAGTAATTTTGGACGAAGTAAATTTCCAGAAATTAAGGGTTGTGAATACAAGAATATCGTTAGACATTCTTTCGGTAAATGAGAAATTGTTAGATGAGAGTTTTAAGACGTAGAAATAAAAATAACCAGTAACCTTAAATCTTGTAACTTTTCACCACATAAACGCAAGGTTTATGTCCTTCTTCGAACTCAAAGTCTTCAATGTTGTAATTTTCGAAATTTAAAATTGAAATGTTCCAACCTTCAGTATAGAACTTGGAGGAATTCTAAGTACAATATGCCTGGATGACAGCTAGACATGAAGTCACAAATAAAATTGGTGTTGTTTTCAACCATTGTTCGATTACGTTGGCAATTGTTATTATTATTATATCGTCATCTATGATAACTTTTAACCATTATTATTATACTATTTAAATAAATGCCGAAACGAACGATTTTTGCTGTAGCATAATGCAGAGATGCAGTTGATGCCGGGAATCCATGTTCTCTTTTAATTGAGAGAGATATCTTTTATAAGACTAATGTATGCATTGGAACTTGTTGTAGAAATTTCTGATGTTAATTAAGGAGAAAGAGAATGACAGATAAAAGTAGTTAATATAAGTCTTCACTACGATTGTCTTTGCCTGGACTTATATTAGTTTCCTATATTGAATTTTATTATTTTGACGTTCTTTTGATATTCGGCTAAGAATAGCAATTTTTCTACAGAGATCGGGCTTCCTACCAACAGATGTACCCTGATATGTGGACAATGTGATATGCCAAGAAGAGCTGTGAATCTAACGCTGGTTACAGCTAACCTCGTTTATGTTATCTTGTAACGTTACACCAAACACTTTTCACTACATTTCACTTTCATTTTGATCGCTTTTGTGGATAAATGCATAATGCGAATTAAATTTCTCTTTCTTTATCTCCCGTGTCCATAGTAATACGTATTTTATATTTTAAAACTCCAGTATGATAAATTATTTGTAAAATGATCATCAACAATCGTCATTAGCTTTTAAGCGCTTTTACATAGTATTAATAGCAAACTTGAAGGCAAACTCGCAGCAGAAGTTAATTTTCCACATTTTCCAGTAAGCTCAAAGTCAACATTTTTGTAAAGCAGTTTTTTTTAAAACCTCGACTGTTGACGTAAAAATTTATATGATTATTTTAATCGCACAAGCTATGCTGTTTATTGGCAATTAAAAGAGTGTATAATTTAATAATTGAGTACCACGTTAAAAGTCGATCTAGTGGTCCGATTAAATTTAATAATAAATGGAGGCTGTTTTGACCTCAACAAGGGTAAAATTAATCTTGAAAATATAAGCAGCCTGCGCAATAAATAAAGAAAATTTAATATGTACACAGGATATCTGGCTTTCGTTATTGGAAAGCAAAAGAAGGGGAAACGAAGGGTTTTCTTATTTGTGTTTTTCACGCTCAATAACATTTTTCCTTCAATTCTGTAAATACTTTTGTGATATTTATGTAATCTAGTACTAGTATAGTTATGTATATATGAAAGGAATAACTTATATCTTTTGAATTTAATGTTGACAGTGGGTAAAATAACCTAATTTCGAGCGAGTTGCGAGCGCTAATTCTTTTATCAAATTATAATACAATCATATAACCGCAGGAAAGGGAGTGGACGTTTAGCAGAACCAACCAATCCTCTAGTTAAATGTGCAGTGAAAGTGTTTTTAAATGTTGCCTGGAATTCTGAACAAAACTCTCGAACTTACAAACAAACTTTACCCAAAGGAATTGTATTGTAAACACTCTGCGTTTAGTGGTCAATATTTTAAATATCTAAACTGTTAAAAGGATAAACCAAAGTTTAGTGACAATATAAAATAAAATAAGTTACTTGTAAAGTTGTAGAGAATATAGAAGCATATAAGAGAGTGAAAAGAGAAGAAGGGGTAAAATTGAGACGTAAACAATACGTTGACGTGCAGTTAAAACAACGTAATATGTAATTTGTCTAATTCAAAGCATTATTTAATAAACTAGCAAAATGACGAATATTTGTTTGGTACAAGTACCCTACGTATTACAATGAAAGGAATGGTCCTGGAAGTGGATTACTGCAACCTAGGTTGTGGTCATATATTTAGAAGCTTTACTGTAGAAGAGTAAGAAAATTACTAGTAATTAGCATACATAGTAAATTCTTTGGAAGCACAGAAGATACATGTTTAAGGAAGTATTTGAGGATGACCTTTTGGGTTCAACACGAACATAGGCCTGGGTTCAACGTTTCAGGAAAGGCTAAACGTTAGTCACACACAAACACATTAAAAATTGGTTGAACTTACGTTTGTAAATTTTGAAATTCTCTTGAAAATCTTTGAAAGGCTTTCTTCTATTGAAAATGAAAAGTTGCATTAAGAAAAAACAATGTGTTTAAATGTGTTCATGTATCTGGCTAAATTGGGCACTGAAATAGGCAATTATTCTATTGAAATTAGCAAATTTTGTTAAATCTTTCTAAAGCTAATACGTTAACAACGCACGTTTTGGAATAAACATGGAATAATTGAATTTGCGTTCATAAAAATCTACTGAAATACAAAATACACGTTTGTTAAGACATGTTTTTTGTATTTTAGAAAAATTATCCCTGATGTTTCAACTTACCAAAATTATCTATGCAATACTTGGGTATGACTGTATTAAGCAGTAGCCACCAATAATAATAATGCTAAGCAGTAAGCAGTAAAATTATCTTAGGCTATTAAAGAAGAACACCGTACCGATATCAAGCTATTGACAATTTAAGTCTGAGTTTACTATGAAACATTGAATTAATTCCTAAATAAATAGAAAAATAGAAAATTCAGATGGATATAATTTTATATGTAAACGTAAGTCTTTACGACACGTCCTTATCATCCATATCACAACGAGTTTCTACTATTCTGTATAAGTAACTTCGCTTTCCAACCTTACCAGAATATAATTTATTTTAGTGGAAAGCTTTTCTTTTTTATTCCAAAAATTCCTTGAATAAAACATACATCCCACCCCTAACAGACGGGGACGAAGCATCGTGAAAACGTTTTCTTCTTCCCTATCGTTTTACTAAACAATCATTAATTCGTACTGGTAGCAAACAAATGTTTTCGTAAAAGCCGTGCGAACAAAATGTCGAATAATTTCGTGGTTATTAATCATGTTTTTATAGGTGCCACACTGCAATGGTTCCTTTTATGTAAATTTTTCCCCTTATCTTAGGTAATATAAATGTACACGTACAGAAAAAATCTGACATTTTCTGGTAATGCGAGAGGAAAATTGCCTTTTATAATATCTGTGTGCGTCGACACAAATTAGAGTTATCTCGACAATGAAGATAATTAGTAAGGAATCGTTTCATATCTGGCTTCGCCGAACGTAGAAGGTGTATAGCATTTGGCGAATTTGAAGTTATCACGCGCTTGATGTCAACATTGGCGGCTTATTATATGTCTCAAAATAGCAATTACATTGATCGTTTAAGCTTTAAACCGTTGTTTTGTGATTTATCTCGGGGTGTTTTAATTTTATGTCCTCTACTTAGCTACATAAATGATATTGCCCTAACATTTTCCGTTTAATTTGATGATACAACTAATTTATTAAAGCCTAACGGCTCCCATTTTCTGCGTTTTAACGCCAGTTTCTAAAATTTGAGTTAGTTAAATTAACATGTCTGTATATCATGGGAAACATGAAAACTACATTGATAACTAGAGAGGACAAAAGCGAATGAAATCGTACCTTTTTTGCAGCGACTAGACATCTATTCGTTTAATAAGAAAGGGAGCGTGCTGCCTACTGCTTTTTCCGAGAGTCGACAAAACACGAGTCTGTCTAGTCGTTGCAAAACAGTTATACTTTCACTCGCTTTTTTCCTCTTTATTGATAACTGCAGTCTGATCTATCTGCTACGTCAGAGTACTAAAACAAGAATAGTTGAGTTATTACGCCTGATAGGAAACCTCGCAATATTTAAAAATATCGGCAGTGCGATAGATAAGTAAGAAGTTAATTACCGATCTGTTGTGTTCAATGTGGAAAATATGAGAGCCCTAGATTTACTAAGAAATGAATTAAAGAAAGCCTAGTACGGGTGACAGGGCACGTAGAGCATCGAGGCAACCTCAAAGCAACAAGCAGACCTCATCGATTACTGTTAAAAACACGATGATCTCAAACATCCACGAATGTTAGTAGCTGCTAAACAATTAAAGAGTAAGAAATTTGTAAACTAACATAAAAATATTCCAAGTCACAGACTCGCATTACAGACAGTAATTTTTCTTCTATTCATAAACTAGAAAAACTAAATAAATCAACTTTAGCTTTGTTTGATGCTAAAGCGGAGATATTGTCTTTTCAAGATTAATTCCTCCGAACCTGTATATCTGGGAATATAACATTTTGCAGAAATCTATGAATTGATATATTTTCTACTAGAACTGCGGTTATCCGTTTTCTACATTTCGAATACATTCATATCTGAACGACGAGCACGTCTGTAGTTTATTGATTACCGTCCAAAAAAGCAACATGGAAACGGCAAACCATTAATTGATGAATGTCATATGGGTAGTGGGGATGAAAATAAACCGTTTTATCTTTCGATGTTTTTTTAAAAACGCGGTCACCCGACGGACTACGCGCCTTTTTTTTTCTCCCGGATTCGGATAACTAAATCTCTTTCCGTAATTGAGTTTTCGATGATTTGCAACGATGGTAATTTCACAGTATAATGCTGGTGCGATGCATGGGTTCGAAATTGAAACTGTAGATGTTTTATATGCAAAGCTTGACTTTAAGGGACTTTAGAGAGGGTTTTGCAAAATTAGAGAAAGAAATGGGAGATTAGTTGTCGCGTATTGCATTTATACTGAGTTCCATTTCACGCAGCCGTGCCTTTTCGTTGCTCCCCTCCCCCGATTTATTGCTGAATTGTGTGTGTCATACTTGGTTGTTGAAATTTTACGGGGGATTTATAAAGTTCGGATTAATTTTTGTATTGGATTTTTCCCCCAGGCGTCGGGAGCCAATTTCCAACACGTGTCCTTTCAAGTTAAACTGGGGAATTATCAATTGTAATGATTATGACTTTGTCAATTACATGAGCGTTGGTGTTCTTAAATTTGTAAAATTTTGAAACGTAATAACCGATATTACGTTGCAAAATTTTCAATTTCTGCATGTAGTGCTTATGGTTATTGGGGCTATAACAAGCTTTTTTTACACACGTGCTTTTTCTACCCTTTTTCATACGGTACAATCTAGCCGAATTAAAGCTGGTACCACAATTTAAAATGATTTTTGCATGCTCCGCATAGATTTTACAATTAAGTAAGCACGTCAAATTGTGACAAAAATCGTTGACTCAGTAAATTTAAATATGATTTTTAAAGTAATCGAAATGTAGCTTTGAAGTATTGATAAATGATGTAATGGATCTTTAATAAAATGGAAAGTGGATAAAATGTTGAATTATATAACGTTGAGTCTCCGTTTTTTAAACTCAGTAACATCAAATAAGGCGGTGCGGATTATAGAAAAATTGAAAACGAAACGGACAACGTTTACAGTAACTTCTAATGAAATAAATAAGGCATGGTTGTCGGTCCTGCTTGGCAAATATGTTCAACAAACGGACAGCTCAACATGTCTTTCCGAATGATTGGGCGATTTGGCATCAAATGTTCAAAGTGGTGCGATACGTTTGTATGCCAATAATATGTTAATTAAGCTGTGTAGCTTTCAGAATCAAAACAGCAAAAGTTGGTTTGAACGAAATAAATTGAAAATGAATTAACGTACAGAACCTACCATTGCGCCATCAGAGTGTATTTGGGTAGTTCATACATGCTAACCTTAAAAAAAATTAACATCGGTAATATCTACTATCATAATATTTTTAAATGCGTAACCCTAACACAGTGGAAACCGCTTACTTCTTATCCGGTAAATGAACTACTTTTCTGAGAGCTTTTAAACTAAACGGGAAAGCATGGGACGTCCAGGGGGTGTATCAAACAAGAAGAAATTCATCATTTTCGTCGTGCAATTCTTTCAGACTGTATCAATTATTTTGTTACATACTTTGGGTCCATTTGCATGGTTTCCAATCTTCGTAATTAATTAGTAATTTTCTTCCATTCGCTTCTGTTTCTGACTTCTATGCTTCAGTAAGTGATCGTTCATACCGATTTTTGTCAAACGTTGTTGCATTTGCTGTATTGTTTGAGTGTTGTATTTTTGTTCTTTTTATTGCACTTTTACGAGATTTAGTTGAACGGTGTTAATGACAGCGAATCTCCTTGTTTCCCTCTTGTATTTGTTTAAAATCCTCTAAAGGTTGCATCCATTCAATCCATCCATACAAACGTAGGTTCGTTTTATGGTCTTTTATATTGGATAATTTTTATCAATTGGGTTCGTTTTCTGAAGATTCCCAACGTTTTCAATAATTTTCAAAATATGCGGCTTGCTACTGCATCGAAAGTGGATTGGAAAAATTATTCGGCAGTAATCCACTATACCCTCTGCATTGAATTTCAGCTTTTAGTTTGTTATATTTTCAAAAATGTTGTATGTGGTATTTAGTGTAGTTGTCTTCATCATCCCTTTCATCTGATTCCCATTTTCCATTTTTCCGCGTTTGCTCTGTCTTCATATGTCTCTTATAGGTTTGTGTGCCTGTATCTTATATATTGTTTGTATATCCTCTACTGTGAGACAGTGGAATTAGTGGTTGGGAAGTTTCTTCATATGCTGCCACCTCTGGGGTTTCCTCCTAATTTACGTTTGTTTCGACATATTTACCGCGTTTTAGAGAACTATTAGAGGAAATGCCATATAAAATTTTTAAAAACTCGAGCAATTATACGCTGTAGTTACATTAATTGAAGCTTATCTGAAATTCATAACCATTATGTCTCTATCATCAGACCTCACCCATTTAACTTTCTTAACTCCACATCACATTTCTTAATTGGAAAACGTTTCACTATCTTTTAGAATCCAACCCGTGCACCTGTATGCATCTGTGTTTTACTCGTCATTTATTTCGTACTTGTATTTGCATAGAAGTTTGCCGTGCAACAGCTTCTGTCATCGTTAGTTGTAGCAAAATAATAGCAAGCAAATTTTATACGAGAAGGTTCAGAGAACTTCAGAAACAAACTTTGGAACTGAAATATTAACGCAGGGAAAGCATCGTACGTTGGCAAATTGCGTTGCGTTCTTATAGAGTGAGATTGGCGTATTTCCCAAATTTCGGGAAAGAAGACATCAATCTTCGGTCGGGCTTGTTTAGTGAAAAGGAGTGTAGTTTATTTCGGGAGGCAATTTTTAAAACGCCCAGATTCACTAAAACCATTTATATAGAATTCGCTACGCAACTGCTTTTATTTTATATATATACATTATATATATAAACGCTGGCAAATTGGAAGCGAAGCGGTGGGTTTTCGTTAAAATAACAAGACGAAACTATTTGATTACACTCCTATCTTTCAAAGTGGATGGATTTTTAATACTAGAGTTATTGCGGTATTAATAACTATTAAGAATAATTTGGTTTTATTAGATACTCCTTACTTTCACATCTCTTAGTAACTTTCGCCAATTACGGGGCCCATCGCCTGCTCATGAGTTATTATTACGCCCGCATCTGCAGAGCATCTTTACATGATTGCTTTCAACATTTGGTAAAAATTACGGAAAAAATTCGTTTATATTTACGAAAATTATTTCGATGTAACTAAATGTGACAATGGTGATAATTTCGAAATAATCTGAAACAAAGTTTCTTACACTGAATGAAAAAGGACGTAAATAGACTAAAAAAAACCATTAACGTAACAATTGATTCTATAAGAATTGGTCCAATGAATTAGTTTCTTTTTAATAAATAGTTGTGATTTATGCACTATTGCAATGTATTTGTTAGTTAATATAACATTTTTGTTATTGTTTTAATAAGACGAATACGATTTTGGCAGGCACTGTATAAAGCACTTTCCACATATTCTCCGTTCGCCTCATCCCATAGAAACAATAAAACTTTCCCTTACACAAAACAGGTAAATCGCTTTCTGATATCGTTCCTTCCTTGTTCTCTTTTACATCTTTTAAAGCTTACTTTTTATTGCCCAGCATTATTATCAACTCGATCTTTTATAATGTGAGCACTTGCCGTAAAAACGGTTATCTCGGCTTAGTTTGATCAGAAGGATCATTTATATTACCTCACCAAAGCGTACCATAAAACACATAAGATGAAGCTCCGCCAAACAGTCCTAACGGAAAAAAATAATACCGAAAGTGTCTCCGCATCGCCCAATTTATAGCCAAAATAAAGTGTATAAGATAAATGGTCAGTTGTTCACTGTGAAGCTTTATCGTACAAATGACACAACTTCATAAACCATTTATTACATTTAGTTATATAATTCATTCGGTATATTGCCATCTGTATTGATTGCGCCTGGTCTATGTATTTCATTTGTATTTCACACGCTAACCGTCCGGGTATGCTTCCATATTTCACTACGCTAGAGGCTAATGTAGAAGCAGAAGGTAACGCATGGATAAATGCTAATGAGATAATAATTTTCCTTTACTGTTCTTTTTTATGTCTGCGCGATACATGAATTCAGACACTAATGGGTAATTATTGGTAATTTGCGAAAATTTTACACGTTGTAATACGGGAAAAGGGCTTTAATTATATCTCAAAATTCTATATTCACATTTACACGCATATACATACATACATTCATCCAACTATGCATTTATTGCTTGGTATAAATTACTTGGTTGGTCGTCCTTTTGCGGTAACTGTAAATTACTAGGTGTGCGACTATTGCAATTATGGGAATCTGATCGATGCTAATAACGATGTCTGTGTTATCCAGTAATCGAAGTAACATGTTTTGATTGAAGGATCTATACAAAAGATTATTTTCTCTAGGATGGTCTGTTTATTGTACTCGGTATGCTTAGTGGTCAGTTGAAAATTGGCGCAGTTGGTAGATAACCTTCATGTGACGTAAATATTTGTAGATACATGTAAATATTAAGAAAATAATTAATATACTTGTTCAAATGGTTAAAAATAAAGGTAGTGTAGAGTTCTTCTTCTTCCATCATGTCAAATAAACGGTGCCGAAGACGCATCTGTTTTTATTTCTTAATTTGTGTACCATTGTGATGTAAACATCTTGTAGGTTATATTAAAAAGTCGCCAACTATTAGAACATTTGCCAAAATCTATAACGATAAATAAAAACAAAGGTCTAGAACCGTCTAGGTAATAAGAATAAGCAAAAAGCAATAAATGAATGATAATAATTAATATATTTTCATTTTGTTTGTTTTTGTGGGGCCTCTTCCTGCTTGTGACACAGCTAAACGAACATCGTCTGCGGATGTTAGCCTCCTGTTAGCATATCTATCAATATGCTAACATTTCTTCTCATTTTTCTTTGAGATTGCCACTATCGATCAAGTTTGACTCATAGATGTAATTGCAGTCTGGAAGATTAGGGGCTCATATCATTATTTCGATATAATTGGTAACAATGATAACGAGCATCATTGCCTACAAACACAAAATGTCGCGCAAATGACATAACATAGGGTAGAATACAAGTCTTTTCTGTGTTCTTGCATAGATGTCTCAAAATTATCAGCTCATTGCAGCCGTTTAAACGTATTTGTTATATTTTTACCTTAAATTTCCCTGAGAACTTTTCAGCGTAATACAAGGGCTTTAGTTACATGTTTGCATGGTACATGTCGTCCTTATTTACCTATCTTGTTTATTTTTCGAATTACATCCTGAAAAAAGCTAAAGGTTGCTAAAGCAATCAAGGTTTCCTAACATTAATTATCGAAATTTTTGCATGCAAACACAGCAATTGTGACCAGGACTACTGGAATTGCGATTTATAAGGGCTGCAAAGGTCGACTGCAGCTTACATTAGCCAGAGAAATGAAAGATATAACTATGAAATTGTATGACCCCTGTGCATAAATAATAATAAAGTAATTAATTTGCGAAATTGTTTAATTTCCGTGATTTTGAAAACCGTTTCTATGTATAGTAAGATAAACATGCGAAAATATGACCTCATTTTCGCGAATATCGCTTTACACGACAGTTTAAAGAATACTTCCCACTTGTTCTGTAAAAACAAGCTATTTATTTCACTTTCATTCACAAGTGGACACTAAACATTACACCCGTTTCTTTTCAAAACGGTCACCTCTTAGAGATACATCAATTGGGGCGTAACTGCCCTTTCGTGTCGTAATGTAGCACGCTAGAGCGAGCAACGTCACGGATCCTCAATTAACACGCTGTAAAATATGCGCTTTGGTTGCCTACTGTGGTTAATTTAGAATCAATAATTTCAGCGTCGTATCCTGGGACGAGTTCTTCGAAATGCTTAGGCATGCATTGGAGTCAATCACCAGCGACCATTTTACAAGTTCGAATGTAGCTTTATTTATTTATTTATTTATTTCATTTGTTACGTAATATATAAAAGACGGATTCTCACCAATTTGCAAAGTTGCGATATAAAGGACGTTAGTTCTTATAACGAATAGGTCTCTAATTGCTGCCAAGGTTTTCTAATTAATAGTTATTCGGCCGCAGAGAAACTCAAAAGTATTATAAATAAATTGGCAGATAACTTATATTTAGAATTTTTATAAAGAAAGCTTATATAAGCTAAGCTTTAAGTTATATAATGTTATATTATAACAATATTTGATTATTCTCTAGCAAGCTCTATTGAAATATCTCCGAAAATGGTGCCGTTGATTCGACTTCGGCCGAAGAGTAAAAGAAATTCAACAGTTTGGTTTTGGATTGCTAGTATTTTACTATCCGCTACTTAGTTACAATAATGAGCTGCTTAATCTACTAATAATCTAGTTCCCGATATCTACATATTTGAATTCAGTATTTATGCAACTATACTGTTGTTTACCTAAATCAAACCAATCAAGAAGATACTAATGAGTCATTAGTATCTTCTTGATTTGAGTCATTAGTAATGACTCAAATAAGTAATCATCTCCGTAATGGAGTTAAACACCTTTTCCATTAATGAATAATACTAGAGTGCTACACTGTCGCTTGTGAATAAAGCTCTCAGCGTTCTACTTAAGGAATAAGTAACAATTAAAAGTAAAAGGATAAAATGAATATTAGGATTAAAAAACGAAAGAAGTAATTAGAGGGCATAAAAGTTTATTTTACAACAACGGTAGCCCTCACACTTCATACGAGGCAAACACCTACTTTTAATCTCTTAGTTAGTCTTTAGCTTTCAGTAAAAAATATTCATAATTATTCAGCAATAAGTTAAATTAACTTTCACTTCACATCTGTTTTCCGTGTAATACTGTTGATGCAGATGTACTGGATATTACATATTTCACTTTCGCATCTACTAACGCATCTAAATTACTTGAGTAATTTACGTTATCCCGCTCATTTTTTTTTGCTGTAGAAATGAACCATCTTCAATATGCAAGCCTGTTTTAAGAAACATAGGAACATCTATAATGTTCTTTGATCAAATAGTATAACCGGAATAAAGTTACGAAAATAAACAAAACACTCATCAACGACATTGAGCGAATAATTATAAAGATACTTTCGGTAGATATTGACAACGTTTTCAGCTGATCTTTTAAAAGGAGCCTTGTGCTGAAGCACCGAAAAGCTTTATGAAAATTCAGTGCTCCAGACTAAAGTGCCAGGAGATTTTGGTCTTCTTATAAAAATAAGCTTACTTTTCTTCAATACTTATTTTGTATTGAGGTATGTAATTCATACAGAATGTTGAAAGGAAATTAATATCTTGTAATGAAATTTGTGATGTGCAAACTTCTTCAGGTCCTTGTTATACACCCTAGGATAGGTTGCTGCTATGCAATTTGACCGCATCTGCTACTATTCGACTTGTACTCATTGTAGGCGGTTCTCTTTGCGTTTTCTATGATGCATTAGCAACTTTCAAGTATTGTTTAGTTTGTAGTATTCTTCACAATTGGCATTATTGATGTCCTGTCTCCATTACAATTCGTTGGTTGTAGCAGTTACTTTTAGCAAGTTTCTTGATGTTGGCACATTTAAGCGCACTCCTGGTTGTCCGATGTCATGATGATCCGACCACATTGGCATTACGAGCGCTTCAATTTCCTTGTTTTATATCTTTTACGTTAGTCTTCTTCATGACTTTAGCGTCCCCAATTGTCTTTAACGTTGTTGTACCTCCTCCTCGTAGAAGGTGTTCGTTTAGTTTTTTCCCCTTAGTTTATACCTGCTTTACTGCGGGGCGTCAATGAGGGAAGGTTAATACATGGGATCCAGTAATATGTGGGTGTTGGAAGGATATAGCATAATGGCAAGCCACGAAGAGGACAGCGGAAGATATAATAATAATAAGATTTCCTTGAACGTTGCCTAGTGTTTAGTTTATGAACATGTTCCCTATTACTTCATTATAAGTGACTATTGTTTATGAATTAGCAAACTCACAGCACGGATAAATAGCTACTGAAAATATTCACTTTTCAAAAATGCGATTACAACTTTCATAACATTGGTTTAATGTTGGTAGGCCAAAGGTCTGCTTTTTTAAATGGCACCTTACATACACTTTTTTAATTTCTTGAGAAATAATTTCAACTGTATATTTCGCTCAAGATATCTGCTAGGACGGATTTATAAAAACCTTAATTAATGATGTAAACAACAATGTCTTAATTGAATTACCGCAATCCTAATAATGTTCAAAGCCTTAATATGAAGTGGCATTTTGAAAACTGGAGGTGACACAGAAATAATATTTTTTGAATTAATTCTTTAATTGCAAAAATGTTATATTTACTACCTAGTTAAGGTTGGAAGATAAATAAAACTGTTAATATCCAAGTGGTTTAGGTGTAGCTATAATCCCATTTCCAATTTTATCTCTATCGTAGGGCGTCTAGGTTGCATTGAATCGCAGAACTCTACATAACCGTATTTGCTAAGGAGAACCGTATTATTCAAACAGGCTAGGGATATATAAATTTTATGTGTTGAGAGAGAAGTTCGTAGTGCCGACGTGGCAAGTTTATATGTGGGTTGTTCACGTTTAATTTGCCTCGGATTAATAAAACGGTTATTGTCCACACTGTGCGAAAGTCATAACGGCAATTTATGCGAAAATCTTTACTCAGGAAGAAAGCCTTTCATACTATATGGTAAGTTCCTGAACTTAAACAAAGCTTCTGAGGATGTTAGGGCATTTCATCGTTTCTGTCATTACATATTTCCGCAGCCAAAGTGCTTCTATTCAAGATGGGAGGCACAGTTGTACGAATTGTTTGCGTACGAAATTGAGCGAAAATATTACGGGGCGTGGGAGGAAATTACTTCTTGTTTAAAGTGAAAAAGAAATAAAATGGGATGCGGATGTGCGAAACACATATGAACTTTCTATTTGTTTTTCAAGTCAAACAGATATTGCTTGCCTTTCATGAGCTGAAACTCCAACAACAGATTCCATATGCCGAGTGAAAGTCTGCAGTTCTTTTTAATTTTAATCTGTTAGATCCATTAGAAACGTAGACTGCCTACTATTGATTGGGATGTGTTTTTCGTTTCAGAAGGTAGACAAATCAAAGATTTACTGGCAAAGTATTCGTCAAATTTGGAGGAATAAGGAAAGTTACGAGTCTGAGGAATCGGACTCGAAACTCCATGACCGATTGCTGGACTCATTCGTCATTATTGGAGTTAGTCACCTTCCGTGAGCTGCATAAGCGTCGGTGTGGAAGTGGTCGTTCGGGTCCGTCATTCGTAATATATGTGGAAGTTTATGCTTCGCGTATTAGATTATACGATGGGACCCGAGACGACCTTGTTTTCGATGGAAGCATAGAACTAGAGAGATTCAGTCTATCTGGAAGATTGAAATATACATTATCAAAAATAAATTTTGGTTTTCTCCTATTAAAGCGATATGCATAAACGTTCGAAAAATAAGAATAGTACAAATTATGTTATAATTAAGTTATGTTGCATGTGTAAGTTGGAGTACACGACAGAGAAAAAACACTTACCTTTGAACATCCCTACGTGAATAATATTATGAATAATACACCCGAATGACTATCCTCATACCGACGCGTGTGGAACGCACCAAAGGTGGCGAGCTTTAGTCATTGCGCTACCAACACCGATAGTGATGAAAATGATTTGCATGTATAAAAAGATCTCATCAGAAAATAATAAAGTTTTCGTTACGACATCTGTTAGTGAATAACCAATACTCTCCAACTTCGATCTAAGTTAGGAAACATTTATTTCATCTATTCAGGTACGTTTCGATATTGGTGTAAATAATGATTTAGTTGTAAACTCACTTATTTTCTGTTACAAATCCACGAACAAGCAACCTCTACTATACATCGTATTGTAATGAAATACTGTAATAACGCAAAAATATGGGAAATATGATAATTCTATTAACGTATTCGGTTGTTTTAGAATTGTTTGAATTGGTTCTGTACCGAATAACAAAAGTTTCCATTTTTACCGGAAGTATTACAAGGTAGACTACATTTTGTAAATTATCTCTATTTTCCAAGCAAACTTATTTCAATAGTTTAATAAAAATTACTGTTTAATGAGTGAACATTTTTTTTCCAGTTATGCGAATACAAATACAAAAATCAACCTACAATATTGTCGCAATTATTTTTGCAGGATTTTTCTCTGTATAGTTGTACGTAAATTGTATAGTGTAAAAGAATTCTTTCCAAATGGGCAACTTCAGAAAGTGGCATCGATACCATAATACTTTTTTTACAAAGAAGGATGTGATCTTATCGCCAAAGTTAAATACGAATCTAGAGGCGTTCGAATCATTTTGACTTTTATGTGGATGTAGAACTTTTTTAATATCAAACTTTCACACGATTATACAGAGATATAACGTGTCGAATAGATTTTGATCGTAAAACTTATCGGGCTATTGTAACAGGATTAATTCTCTGCGTACAATGAAAGGTTAGTGCCGATATTTTCTTAGAAAATGGTTTGCTATGTTCCCCGTAAACGAATATTCAATATCTTTGTCATATTAGGCTATTGTCAACTTAGGGTACCGCGATATTCTTGTAGAGACCGACGCAGATACTACGTAATAAAGCGCTACCATAGAAAATTTAGCATTGGCATTAGCAAGGTGTGTTAAAAAAGTGTTGTTAAAAACGGCTTCACGAAAAGTACAGGAAAATACATTTCAGGGAGAAGCACGTGGAATTCCTATAGTTTCTTGCTTTTGGGAAAACTTTTGTCTTTGTTTGTTTAATGTCTATTACGATTATCTAGAGTTAAGCTAAGTATATAAATTGCTTCAAACTAAAACTTTTAGAAACATTATTTAAATATTTTTTTGGTAAGTACGTGAACTACTGGTAACAACGCATTTGTAGCATATTATCTCGTTACATCACCGTCGTTGTTTATTGCTTATTATTGCATATACTGGGCTTTTAAGTATTAATCAGTTTGGATTTATGAAATCTACCCAACAATAATTAGCGACGTAAAATTCCTCGACAACTATTTATCGACAAACAAATTCTTCGATCCAAAAATTCTCCGAGGACAAAATTTCTCGGAAAACAAGGCACCAAATTGAAAATTGCCCAGCAATAACAAGCTTCCTTTCATAGGACGAGCAGAATAATTCATTTTAATGACGTAATTTCAATTTTAAACTCATTCAAAAAAATCTGCCAATCTCTTCAAATTGTTTATTTTCGAAAGTTTGCGATGCAGTTAACGTAATGAATTTGTTTTTACATTAGTTAAAAAAGGAAGAAAATGTTGTTGCTCGATGGTTGTTTTTATCAAAAAGACAAAATTACATCTTATTTTATTGTATCGATTGATAATTACCTTTGCTGAAGAACTTTCACGTTCATGATCAGTTTCTAAAGTACATGCTCAGGAGAATTTAGTCGGAAGGTCGAAACCAATACGAAACCGATGCGGAATTCATATTGGAACCGAAGTTACTGTCAGCATTGGCATTTGTATCTACAGCAAACGTAGTTGATGTGTTTGAAGCTCTGTGTGATGAGATGTATGATATTAATGTATTTCTTCAATTTATGCAAACTTCTTTCAATATTTGCTGTACACACATGGAAGGTTTTGAAATAATTTGAGATTTCTTGGTTTGTTAAAGGAAATATTTTAAGGGGCGGATACTCTATTCGCTACTGTGGAATCATCTTGTTCAAAAGATATATCTGCCGAAGATTCTTCGCTGCAAATTGATAAAGATGGTACTTTGAGACTTTGTATCAAGTGTCCATCATTGAATGGAAGGCTTTTAGATATTGCTTTTAGCGAATGTCTTTTTGAAGAAAGTGTGCATGTACCTCAATGACGATCTTAGCAAACCGATAGAGAGCTATACGAATAACATTTTTAGCAACGATAGTTTCGAATTTGAACTTTTTAAATACAGAGATAGAGTAGTGAGAAATGTATGGTGTATAAAAGAAAGACATAAGAAGAAAGATGAGAAATTATAAAATAGTTCAACAACTATTTAGTTTGATCTAACTCAATAATGTTATTGTAAGAAACTTACATCCAGAAATATATTTACGAAGTTTACATGACATCTGCTTTTGAGGAGTTGGTAGCAATTTCGGTATATGATTTCATCGTTATTGATAGCAATATCTAGAGTTTAGCATAGACTGCGCTGATTTTTTTATAACGAATTCTGAAATTGTGAACAGTTCTCGTATGTATATTATATCGTCGTGTCTGCTTTGGATATGTCATATTAAAGGCACTGTGGGTATGGAAGGCAGATGTTTTTTAATAATAATGAAAAATATTTCATCCCTCTTTTTTTTAATTTTTAATCCAGAAACAAATATTCAGATTTTCTATTTTTTATTTCTAATTTAGTACAATATTTATCTATTTCACAATATAATTTTCTGTTACATTTTAATATCCGCTCTCCGTTGTGATCTATACTAATTTTATAAAGAGACTAATTCATCAACGCAGAGCTAAAACTATTGAAATCTCAAACAGGAACATTAGACAATACGTTCCTTTCATGGTAGTACGGCCTACGGTTAGAAACGAAGAAGTATTATCGAATTTTGGAACCTGCCGACCCCTTACTTACCTTCTTAACCATTGATTTTTTAAAAATGATGAAATAAGATTCTTTCTTTCTTTAACTGGGAGCTTGTCAATCAATAATCCGAAAAGTCGTAGGTTGTTGATTTTAAATATTTTAGAATTCCAATAGAAGATTTCATCACCGACTTTACCCCCTAATTTTATAAAAGCACTAAATAGTTTTGTCTCTTTTTTTATTCCTAACCAAGAGCCTAAATAACAATTACCGTTTCTAACTTCAAACATCGACGGGATGCTCAAAATACTTTTTATCCCTTACTATAGCCTTTGAGAGGATGATTTTCCAAAAAACAGCCGAAACACTGACGTAAACTACGATTTTTAAAATTTCATTTAATTTCATTCAATGAAGATAATACCTTCTCATTCATATACATTTATATATGCGATATCACAATTTTTTTTCTAGCGAATTACCGCCTAAAACTCAAAATTGAAAATGTTTGCTTTTTTATCATTATGTTGGCTATAATTGTTAAAAGCATTAAGCTTAAACGAAAGTATGATGTACATACAATTTATTGACGTTTTATAAATCGGAATTTGAAAATCCATCAAATGTAATGCGAACGTAATTATGGTAAGCAGGCATTATAGAAATTTGATAACCTTTATATTTTTCATGTAATACAATAAATAATTATTATTTAAATTTAACTTCATGAAATACTTGATACACTTTTTTCAAAATTTTATTGTTTTTATTAATCTTATAAAATAAAAATGTTAAAACCGTATCAATTTGTTACCACGGTTTATTTAGCATGTAACTATATTGAAACTGAATTAAAATTTAGAGTTACATGGAGTACGTAGTTCAAAAACCAACGTGACCTACATACATACATTTTGATTGATCGCGTCTCAAATGAAAAGCGATTTTACGGCATTACCATTCCACTTTTCGTAAAGGCAATATATATAAAGTGTAAATTAGCAACCTGTTCCAGCCAACAGCACGCCTGATTTTACTCCTAAAACATTTTGAAATTCCATGCCTAGTGACTTCAAAAGCATTTTCTGTTTTACCGCAGGATTAATGATGTACGCGCAACAGATTTTAAAATAAGGCTAACAACGTTTTAATTAACTTCGCAGACTGCGCACATATACCTTTAGATACTCCATTTTAAAAATTCGGTTACTGATATCACCGTGCCCTCTGCTAATTTACATAAGCGTTGACAGATTTATGTTCCGTTTCATTTGGAATTGGATTGTATTAAGCGGTGATGATTCATATAGCTACCTGCCGTACGGAATGTCGACGTTAACCTCAACTCGTTTTGGGACCATACTCGCCAGCCAATGTATTAATTGTTTTTATTGTAATATTGATGCAATAAAATTCGTATTAGAATATGGAGGGCACGCAGGCGTTGTTTTCCCTTGACGGCAGTAACATGTTTTATCTGCAGAGCCGCTTGTAGAACGGCCGCATAATTGAAAGGGAATTGACAATTAATAGCCTCCATGCGGTATAATTTCATACGGCCATAGGCCAGCTATATGTATTTGCATTACTAACGTATGGGTGTCATGAAATTCTTTCGGGTGTAACGAAAGCGAGCTATTTTAAACAATAGCACGGTTTATTGCGGAAAGAAATGGCTCTCGCGAGAAATAATTCGTTTAGATTAAAGGTGGTATATGTATATATTTCTGTTAGTCGTGTAGTATATTTGAAAACTGCTGGTTTGCTATTATTATCCTAGGATAAAAATAAATGAAAATAATATAGAATAAAAAAAAAGCGACCAAGGTCGACTCTGCATAATTTAGAACAATCCTTATGGGAAAAGGTCCTTAAGCTATTTTCTTTCTTCGTATTATTAATTATTAGCTTAACAAGGAAGGTACTCGACTGCAAATCGCCGATTCTGATGAAAGTGTTAGTTTGTTAATCCAATCATATTGTTCAAAGGCACCGTTTGTTGCTGACGAATTGAATATCTAGACGGTTTAATCTTTCCTTGTAATTCACTTTTTTTCCAATTTCTGGACGACTAAGCAGCGATGGAATCGCATGTGTTACGCTTATGTTACAATTTTAGAAACGATTGCTGTATTTGTTTCCAAATGGTATATTATAATAGGGCCGGCTACCTTTAGTCACTGGGACCTTAGCAAATGTATCATAACATATTGCCCTTTGGATCATCTTCTATTCGTTCAGTAGGTATGAGAAATGACTTACTAAAATGTCGGATCAATGGCAATACATTTAGGTAGAATGTGTTCTGCCCTTTCGAGATATTCTTGGCATGGACGGTAGAACTGACTTTCAACTTTTACTATTAGCTATTAAACAAAAATAGAAAGTTGGAAGAAGAGCATTAGCTCAAATATAGAAAAAGATAAAAGAGAATGTATAAAAAAAGAATAATTCAGAACAAACGTAAGCGAGGAGAGAACAAATAACAGAGAATCTTAGAACCCCCGCCAAAAAAACTAAAAACTAAAAAAGGTAAAAGGAAATAAAAAGGAACCGCAGCTATGACCGTAACATGAGAAGAAATTTGAGGACAATGAATAGAATATTCAGGAGGCAAGAGGAAGTGGTCGAGCATATGGAAGACGAGTTAAACGAAACCCTCGAAGAAATCACGAGACAAGAACTAGAAGAAGCGTTGACAGGTAAACCTTGCCGTATCGATAAAAGGATCGAATTCCTGGGAACGCATGGAATGGGATCCCTACTAGAAATCTTTAGAACGATATGGGAAGCCGAAGACATTCCACAAGATTTGGAAAATCTCATTTTACCGATAGACAAAAAAAAAGGTAATCATTTGTAATGTGGTAATTATAGAATGACATGTTTACACACTTTCAACTTTAAATTATATACAAGATTATAGAGAAGCGATTACGGAAGTAAGTAGAAAATAAGCTAGAGGATGAACAAGCTGCATATAGAGCAAGAAAACAAACTAATAATAAAATACACATGGAGGTGCATAAACGAACGTTACGTAATCATAAAATTAATTACAGTGATAGAAGAGTCGGAGTGATACAAAAGAATAGAGACCGGAGAGCATGGAGGAAATGGATCAATGATCAGCAGTGTAGTTAACGCTTATGATGGATTTGAGGAGAAGGAGAAGAATTCTGTCATTTTGGCAATTTTCATTACTATTATCTTTGTTAATAAAAAAAGATTTCATTAATATTACTTTATGGGGAATAATTGCAATCAAATAGTTTTTTTGTAAGGAATAGACAAAACATTTAAAATTATAACAAAGTGTTTACTTTATGTAAGATAGAAACATACTGTCTTTTTGTGAAATAAAATTGATAGATGTTGATTACAATATGTCGTAATACGTCTTATTATTGGGTTAATGTAAACCACAAATAGTAACCACTAATACACTGTAAAGTGTTAACTATAATTTCACTAAATATTGTGGATGCTAATTACAGATGCTAGCAAATCAAAAATATGTGCAAGTGAGATGAGTTTTATTCATACTATCTTTCCTAATCACGCGATGCAGATCCATTGAATTTATAAAGAAAATAGAGCATATTACATGGATTTACCTGTAATCCCGCGAGAAAATATAAATATCACGTTTACTCTTTACTCTTCTTCTCATTTACAATGATTTAAAATATGAGCTTTGGCAATATATCTAAACAAATTGAAAAAATATAATTTCTCAAGGGGTTAATATTGCAGTGCCTTACGTGGTGTCGCATAAATTTGTCTTGATGCTTAATTATATAATAAAGTAAGAGTGTCAGGTTATGTCATATATATCTGAAAGATTTTGCGATAAAGAGGGGTTTGAAGAGATTAATATACCTTATTCTATTGGAGCATATCTTTCTTTGATCGGATGCTAATGCGCTCTGCTAAAAGGTAACATTATTTTCACTTTTTTATTTTTTAAATGGAGGGGTATATTCTTTGGGAGTTATTATTGATAAACACATGAAAATTACCGAGATGACGAACAAAGTTAAAAAAAACATCTCTTTTAAAATTTCACAAATATTTCGTTTCTAATTTTAGAACGTCATCAGCGTCATAAGTGAGTTAAAGTAGATGGCCAAACTTATGTATTTAAATATTTAGGTATACACTGTTAGAAGCTTGACAGAGTAATGAACCAGAATTCACTCAATTATGCTAAAACAGACGTTTACTTTAATTTAATGAAAATATTTTTATAAATCCATAAATAGTTAGTAATGTATAAACTCATATTTGCGCTTAAGCTATCGCCTAGTACAAAGAACCTCCATTTGTTAAATATCTAACCAGCATTGCCTATTAAACCGCGTACCTTCTTTTTTTCTAAACTCAATCTTGAGGGTAAATTGTAACGATCCCTTTTTATCCTTAAGAGCGCTTTAAAAACAACCTTTTCTATCGTCAGTTCAGCCCTTTATCGGGGAAACAGACGGGCGAGAAAAAACAACGCCGACTGCGCTCATGTGTATTTCTTTTTTTCTTTCGGGCTGCCACCGCACTGTTGAAAATGTTCGCCTTCTGTGATGGCGGTGCTGGAATGAAAAGAGTCCGGGAAATGAGAAATTACGTAGGTCGAAGTACCAATCGTTCGGCGTTTGATAAATGCGGTGGTCCGAGAGCTAATGGACCGAACGCATTGAATACAAAAATTAATGAAGAGCTTCAACACCATTTACTATTGGAAATGCTTAATTAACCTTATATTCGTTAAGCAGTTAATGGCAATAAAAAAGAACGCGACTAACATTCTCCGTAGATAGGTAATAGTGCGACTGTCTAACTTGAAACGATAAGTTCCTAGATTTAGTGTTGAATGGAAACCGTAATGATATATGAGAGCATTTCTTTAAATTCTGCTACTTGGAAAATCTTAGGTTCAACTAAGGTATTTTGAAATTATTGCAGAATAAAGAGTAATGAATTATAGAACAAGTTTTTTGTAAATTAATGCTGGGAGCTATGTAACGGAAAATTAAGGTTTTAACATTCCACTTCATTTTGTTTATTGTTCTTCGATGCGCAATAGAGCGACAGGGTTTAGGATAGCTTACGTTTTCTCATTGACAGACCAAAAATCAACGTAAGAGTAAGGAAAACCACCTAAGAGAATGATGAACTTTTCGGCACGGACCCTTAGCAACGTTTAACTGGTTTTTAAATCGTAGATACTAGATTGGCACAGAGCTCTGTACTAAATAATATCAACGTAATATGGCTGAAGGGCCAGAATGAAAATCTTCGTAATGAAGAGGCAGACAGATTGACCAGGAGGGGCTCGAAAATGACACTGCCTGGATCCCAGAAGTCCTGCTGCGCTCACATCCATAAAACTGACCAGAAGAGACTTTTGCATAGCTGCTGGGATTCTAATTGAACATTGCAAATTAAAAAGATACTTCTAACGGATGCAATTGGCTAAGAACCTACAATGCATGGACTGTGAAGCAGGGGAATGCTTCCTTTGCAAATGTTCTGTAAAATTTTATGGATGGACGAAGGTCATTTTTCAAATACCGCAAAATTGGAGTTATTTTTGGTAAATTGGTATACTGAATTGCTTTTTTTTTTGAAACAATACATTTTGAACATTTTGATACATTTTGAACTTACCTCAAAAAATTTTGTTGTTTTGTAATTTTAATTGTCTTTGTATCTTTGAAAACAAAAAAGTTACCCATAGAACGGGCTCGAATCTGAATACCCCGTATAATTTTCTATAGCTTTTAATAAGTTAATTGTAATTAATCTCAAGCATGCACATCGTTGAATTAATCTCACGGTATGCAAACACCGTTGTACTTTCCTAATAGAGTCCTAACTAATTGTATGACTTCATATTTGCTAATACGAAGAGATTGTGACCAAAATGGTAATCTAAATATTTCGAATTCGTGATATCTATTATTAAACTTGCAGGAGTTGGAGAATAAATTTCTGTAACGTCGTTGGTTTCGTACGTTTACTTCGTATTACACAAAGAGAAAATATATCATTCTATAGACGCTAATGGAAATATTGCCATTTCTCTTACATCTACCGCACTTGTGGGATGTTACTGCGGACGTACACGTGCTCGTGTATGTGTGTAATTCTCCTACAGTTCATCCAGTGTTCGCCAAATTCTCTCGAAAATGAAAGCGATTTTCTAACGAACTATTGAGTGAACCGGAAAATCGTCTTAGTTGAAGATATATGAAATAAAATCACGGATGGCAAAAATTGATATGAAATGATCCGTGAAAAATATATGAAAGAAAAAAATATTCTGTCTGTGCGCTGTGGCGAGATATTTCCAGTTTAATTCAATATTCTAGTCTACTGGAACAGAAAAAGCTGCAATTAAATAAAGGCATTTTTTTCTGTTCGAAATTTTATCAACTATAGCAAAATCTGTTCGATCAAGCAAAAACGAAATATTAAATTGCCTACCGTGAAAATATTAAATTCTTGTTGTTCAAGTATTAGATAACGTAACTGAGTGTGCTTATATCCGTATAGTTAACGCAGAAGCTCGTGCTTAACTTATTTAAATATTTGAGAGTCACTTAAATAACTCAAGCAGCACGAACCTACTCGTATTTGAAAAGGGACTAACAGGATTAAGCTGGCGTTTTTAAAAATAAAAGCTTGAACTAACGGTCGCAGTCAATCTAGCTAATTGGCGTTAAAGTAAATTTAGATCGACCTATGCTTAAATTAAACTTGAGGTTATTTTAAGACTACGATGAAATTCTAAAAATGTATTCGGCAATCGAATTTACTAAGATTAGCCACGGCTATGATACCTATAATTTATAGATTAAAAGATTTATACTTATATCACTTTTCTTTTTCTATTTTTAGAAACGCGTAGGATAGTTTGAAAAATCATTTTCCTTTAATATACATTTATCCTATCAAGACGCGAACTCAATGGTCCCTATTTTTTAGCAAGATCATCCCTTCAAACGAGTCTTTCACCTGTTACTCATTAAATATTTGCTTAATGTAAATAAAACTGTGAGTATGTCTATCACAGATGTGTGACAAGAAATAATAACTTCATAAAGCGCGTAGATAACAGTTTCAGAAGACGCGAAGAGGAAAATAACTGTGAAATATTCTAAACTTCATTAGTGTTAGACGCGAAGTGTGTTCCTGCATTAATGCGCTTGTTCTTGTCCTCGGTACACAATTTACGTTATTTAACTCGCCAAGAGCTAAAGAAAAATAGGAACCGGAAAATAAGCCCTAAGATAGAGGCGCGCAGGGTTAATTTGATGCTTATGAAAGGGTTTTTCAAACAGTGTAAGAATCGCTCATTTTGTTTAATTCCAATTCCCGAGAGGTAGTAGCAGCCATCTAGTTATCAGACTATACAACGAACAGCCCATCGTCACAGATTCAAAAACCTTTTACTAAGAGAAAGGGAATACATTGTCCCTTTCTCTTAGTCTTAGTCTTGACGTGTTTTGGTTGACGGAGGATACTCTCGTCCTATTTTTTTTTTAGATCGTGGTTATTCAAAAAAAAAGGGCTTATAAACTGCTTTAGCACATAATTCTGTGAGAATCTTCTCCTGCTTACAAGTCTGATGCAACACAGACAGTGTTTAGCACTATCCTAAATGAAACCCCCGAATTATGGACGGTGTTAAGCATTGCCGTCAGCGGAACTCACGTATTGTAGACGACGTTTAGTATTACTTAGGCGAGAACCACCCCTGTAACCTCGCATTTTTTTTTGCAATATCGAGTATTACTCAATTTTAATTCGTAATAAAAAGTTTGTTCACGATTTTATTTTTCACCTATATACTCCAAGGATCTAACTTAGCGTTGCGGATGTTCTTACTCTAGAATGGATGTTCTACTTAGATTACTTAAGCACCCTTGTAGTGATGTACGCTGATGGCTGAAAGCTTTAGTTAACATTTACATATGTTCTGTGTGGTATACTATCCATCAATGTAACCTGTCACGATCTTGGAGTCCTTTTCGATTCTATGTCCATATTTATTCCGTACCTTGAGTTGCGCAAGTCGCCGTCCAAGATGTTAGGTTTCATTCTAAGAATTCGTAGAGAATTTATAGACATCGGTGGGAGTAAGCCGTTATATAATGCGTTTGTCATCAGCAAGCTCGAGTATGGTAGTACCATATGGTGTCCTATCTATACAAAGCATTTCCATATGTTGAATTCAGAGAATGTTTTTGATGTTTACAACTTACTAGACAATTAGTAATTACCCTGCGCTCGGTTCCAACTTGGAAAAGAGTATGAATCAACTGCATATGCAGCGAAGAGAATTCCTTCTTAGTAAATTCTCAACAACAACGTCGGCTACCCATATCTGTTGTCTAAGATATGCTTTAGTGTACCGGTGTTTACAACGACAGCCACAGTGCGCCGCTTTATCTGCCTGTTGCCTGGGCCAGCGTCCTGATGCGCTCCTAAATTTATACAATGTGTGGCAATGGGAATCGATTAATCCCTAGATTAATTTCGAATTGGAACTACTTTGTCAAATATTTCTAATTTTTATTATTATGTACATGTACAACTTCATCATTGTCCTATAATTAGATATATAATTTCCTGTATAATATTGGAATATCGTGTCAACTGATTTTTTACTTAATCATTCAATATTGACATATAATTATTCCGAGAACGAGCCAACTACATTTAATTTGATAATAAGAAGTGTGGAAGAACCATGAAATATGAATCAGCCATATTCGTCAATTTATATCGATGAGAATGATGTATGAAACGAATGTTTTTTATCATTGCTTTAGGTTCAACATCAACATCAGGAACAGAAAAGTAGATATCGAAGATGGGCAACCAAAGCTAAAGATTTCGCTCAGCTAATGGATCTCAAGATATCGGAGAAACGGTTATTATTATGAACAGATATGTCACGCGACCATTTGGTACTGATACTATTCAGCTAAATGAGAGCGCGTCCAACTTTGTCAATGAAGTGAAACAACATGTCCAAAGTTATTGGAAAGACAGTGTATACATAACTGGGCTGAAGCTAGATTTCGACTGGAAATGTACTGCTCTCGTATTTTAGTGCCTCAGAGCACCAAATAAATAGAAGCGGTACTTGAGTTAGTGTCGTTCATTAATCATAGTCATATAATATTTCCAATAGTATCTGCTTCAGGAAAGCACGTGACTTGTTTATATGTTGTACTCAAGGAACTAGAAGATAAACTTGGATTTTTGGAGTTCCACAGACACTGTTTCATTCTCCCAACAAGGTGACGGTGCTTGCAATTCCGGGTAAATCGACGTAATTAACGGAAGGAAGATCTTCTTCCTTCCGTTAATTATTCCATAAATGTTAAATCAGCGATTTCATACGATAAGTATAAGTGTGCGCGATAAGTAAACATGGCTGTAAATTATAGGAAGATAAGGAAACGTATGGTGTCCGATTCGATGCATAATATATTCGATAGAGGAAAAATCTTGAGGGATAACGTTTCCAATAAAGTTCAATTGTTTCGCCCGAGAATTGTATCGTCGTCACTCGAGCTTTGAGGTATTTGTTCCGTGCCGCCAAGGTTTTATTAAGGTGTGAACGGTGTGGTGATACTCGAATTTCTACATTCATCGTGCTCTAAGACAACGTTAGGATTTCTAAAGGTTTTCCTCGACGATATAAATCTAAAGGAAAAGAGGGCGTCGGTAGTGTGATAGCGCCGGTGGTGGTGGCGGTAGTGGTGGCAACATTGGTGGAGCGACAATGCCGGCGCAGAATTGATTTCAAGTGAGAGACCGTAGTGCGCTCAGACGCGCGATCTAATATATAACCGTGCTTTCTGCTTCCCTGCCTGCCAGTTGCAACAATATCGAAGACGGCTACCATACTAATTCATTATTCCTTTGTCTATGTGGCACTTCGGTACTTGTATTCAAATTACGTACCTCTTTCTCGTTCCCATTTTGTTGACCTCTCCTTCTAGCTTTACTCCGTTAACGAGGCTTTCTCTGTCATTCTCTTTGGCGTCGTCTTTGTCCATTTCTCCTGCCACCTACCGTCCCACTCGAAGATTAGTTCTCTCGTTTCGGTAATCGTTATACGTTTAATTTAATATTGATTGAAAGCTTTGGACTAGCGCTCGCTGTTTTGTATTTATTTGAATTCCTATCCGAAAAACATGGACGGGTGACGTCAATCGGAACAAATTGAGACGTAATACTTTGTATTGGTCTAATTGTGGCAGTAATTGGGCATATCAAGGGGTTTATGAGTCTTTAGAAGTGGTAGGTTAGTAAACTCTAGTAACATTTTAATTATCAACTCACAAACGTTAAAGACACACATATGTATACGATGATGGACAAAAGTCTGGAAACGCCTAAATATTTCTAATAATGTATACAATGATGGACAAAAGTCTGGAAACGCCTAAATATTTCTAATAATGTAGGTTTTACTAAGACATTCCCTACCTGTGTAGCACTGATTATGGCTACTAAGATTTAAGTTTTTTTTAACTCTGAAATTTTTAATAAAATTCCAATAATACATTCTTTATACAACACAATATTCCAATTTCGCAAATACACAATTTCCTCCATTTGCCTTGTCTTTTTATGTTAACGTTGTTAAAGAACGAAAAAAAGAAAGAAAGTTAACGATGTTAACTTTCTTAAATTCAGATAACAATCGAAAAATAAACAATCGAGGTCTTAGTTGCAAGGTGAAGCACAAGGAAGTCGGCATCAAATAACTACAGTTTTCTATTTATGCATTAATTTCTATTAAAAATAGCCCAGTTGAGTAAACGGAAATAAATTATGATAATGATTGACGGAAGTAAACGGTGAACTTACCACGAAATGAAACCATATAAGACCATGCAAGACTTTAAAAAGATATTAGTTGAACAGAATAGTCGGCAAATTATCTAAAACAGATGGCAATAAAGCCAAAAATGTTTTAACTTCGTTAGGAGAAATACTTAAAATGTCTACAATGTCATCATGCATCTATCCACAATAATAGTTGATGATCAGTAGGAAGAAGTGAGAAGAAGAAAAAAGGAAAAATCTCATCCTACTTCTCAACCTTTATTTCTCTTGTAAGGCAACGTTTTGCTCAAATGGCTTTGTTTATTGGCGTAATTGTTGTTGTTGGCCCCAAAATAAACCACATTCCATATCCTGGATAACAGTTTCTCTAAATCTTCAACGTTTGGTGTTTAATCTTGGAAGTTTCTTTTCTGAAAAATTATGACATTTATTGTTTCTTTGGTAGTTCTCGGCAGCTCCGCGTTTCTTCTTCCAAATATAACAGTGTAACAGTAAAAGTGAACCAACAAAACTGTAATTCAAGAATTTAGAATTTCAGTTTTTCAGCAATTGTTGCGACTTCTTTCAAAAGCAATGAAACACTACGTACCATTATAGATCTTTCACAGTCGAATACGCAGATGCAACGAATTCAAATATCTAGAATTTCGATCTCATCTCAAGTTGTGATAGACGACGTGCATCGTGGAAGGATTTTACGAAAATGATTCTCTCAGTGAATAGATATCGATTAAATTCCTAGTGGAGTTAAAAAGAAATTTACCTAAAACACAAGGCGACCATTTGTTCATATCGTAAGTATTCGCGGAAGGAGGTAATCTGGTCTTATCTCTCCCGAACATTATAACCCAGGAATATCGATTTCAAGATTTGCATACTGAAGAAAATGCATCGAAAAATGTTGCAGCACTGATTATAATTTTATACGTAATTACTGGCGGAATGGTTTGTCATCCAATATTGTAAGGAAGTAAAGTATATCGTATGAATTTCAAATTAATTGTATTCGTTTCATATGCATTTCTAACTCTAATTTATTTAATGTATTGTGAGAAACAATTTCCCAGGGAACTGTTTTACATATTATAAGGTTAGTGAGGATTTGAGATTAATATTTATGATCGTATCCATAATTCCAGGAAAAATGGATGCGATTTAATTAAATGCCGTGTGAATATCCAATCTACTTCGGCGTATAACGGTGCTTTACTGCTCCGCAAATTACATATGTGATTATGAATGGAGAGGAAATCAATGTAAATACATGTAGAACCGAATGCATCGTATTTCTAATGGGAAATGCGCTAATACCTATAATATTTAAAAAACTATGTTCTTATTTATTTTCTTATTTTCTTTCTAACAAATTAAATATAAACAAATTAAATATATCTGTAAAATAGTTAAGTTAGAAACAGCAAACAGCGAAAAGAATATTGAAGTATGTATCTATTAAACCAAAATTTGTTGGCAAATTTTGCAACGTTTAAATTTGTTTAGTGTGCACTATGCATTAGATTATTTATGTATGTTTTCTGTTGACACAAAGCCTTGGGTGATGCAATAAAATTGAATACAGCAATATTTTATTGCTATCAATTGTTTCGTATATCTTTCAAATAAAAACGGTGAAGTGCATGTCGTATTTGTTTTATTTAAAAAAAAATGTATACACGCAGTTGTATCGTCTCTACCTATATTCTTAATCTGTCAAAAAAAAAGAAAACATTCCCTTCTCCGGCTTATCGACAAAGCCCGAAAATTATCGACCGAACACGAACGTGTAACAGCAGCACTTTTATACTGATTCTTGTATATCATCATTTTACAAAAACAAATCGGCTTTTTATAAATAAAAACACAATACTAAAGTGCGAGTACTCCAGTATGGTGGCTTTCGCTTACGTCATCATCAGCTAGAATAGTCACGGTAGCGTTAGTTAGAATAGTGATAGTGAATAGTTGGTTCTAGCTGATCATGGCGTGAATTTAAATAAATTTATAAGATGGAAAGAAATTTTGTATTTTTATTTTATTATTACAATGCAGACTTTTTGAAAACGTTAGGCTAAATCGTCAATAAATTTCAAGTATTTGAAGTTTTTAAAATAGGTGTATTAGTAATAATTGATTCTGTCCTTAAATTAACATTAGAGAACTCAATCTACCAACCATAATATCTACATTTTATCTCTGAACGTATATGCGTATGTAGTATGGCGTTTATGTAGAATGAGCTTTCGCGTTGTACGTGTAATATTTTAGAGATAAGACTTGATCAAGAAAAATTATTCACCCTTTGTTATTTTATAATAACTTTCCGCATGTTATAACCCAAGGGACGAAACGTAATCCGGCTATTTTGAAAATTTATTATGAGCTACATACTTTAATATTAGTTTAGAAGTAGTGTTTCGAAGTTTTATACTGACTACTCGTTGTAGCGTACGTATGCATATGCACACTAATTGGCTGAATACTATGTATTAGCTTCATTATAAGTTAAATATTCTCAAGCTTAATGTTAGAAATGGTGGCAACGTGTTGTTTTAATATTGCTCAATAGCAATTAAGAAAAAGTGAAGAGGTCAACAAACGACAATGGGAAAATTGAATGCCACTAATAAAATCTCGGATAAATATTTATACTAAACGCAGAATTAAAGAAAATAAAACAAAATAACATTGAAATTTTTTTATTCATAATTTCGATTTGGAAACTTGAATGGCAACGAAAGCTCATCAAGGGCATTTAAAAATTTGTGATATAGCAATAATTTCGCTATAAATGACATGAGATTGTAAGTTAGCGACATTTAATTTCTAGCCCAAATTTAATGTAAGAAGTGCAAGCTCAAAATAGCTCGCAAAGTAGAAGCCTTAGAAAACGGCTCTGTGATTACATTCAATTATATGACATTGTTACCTTAGTCGACTGTCGACTCTTGAGGAAACCAGTAAGCAACACGAACTCTTTCTTATGACACGAATAGACACGAGTCTATCTAATCGCTTGAGAAAGTAATAATTTGACCTGCCTTGGTCATCTCTGCTCATGAATTAGCATTGGCTGAAATGCGTGAAAGTTTCACGCAGAACTCAAAGTTGGGTATTTATTTTAAACTAAAAGTATATAAATACTCAAGGTATTATATCGACCAAGTAGAAAGACATTAGGACGAAGTTGTATATACCATCAATAAATTATTGTTTCTGATATATACAACTTCATATCTTCACCTATATAAATAGGAAGCTTGAAGATGCATTTCGCATGTAGTTAAAGCGAGGATAGTTTTTTTTGCACCACTAAAGATGTAATTGTAGTATTTCACAAGAAGTACATGATGATAACCTCAAAAAATTTTCCGTGGTGCTTTTCGCAAGAAGCATCCGTATAAATTCGGATATGTTTCGATACGTAATGCTTGCTCTGGAAAAAGGTTAGGTGTTCTGCAATATAATTATTGCCTTAATAATGGAGTTGACATTCCATTTTTTAATTTATTTGAAATATATAGTCTATGGAATTATTTTCTTTTCTTTCAAACAAATACACAAGATATCTGGTTATCTGATACAAATTAATTAAGCTTATTTGTAGATAATAATAGCTTTAGTTACTTAGTATGTACATTGACCAGTTTGTTTTGTCTCTCCTTGCAACGATTGAAGTAAACGGCAGGTACTCAGGTTTAGCAAATAAAAACGCAGAACCGTTTATTGAACAACCGTTTATTGGAACATCCATCATAAAAATTCATTAAAAGGCTCCTGAGATTATGACAAGCTTGAAAAAGTCTTATACACCCCGTTGGGCCATTACCACACTTAAAAAAAACTAAAATGAGAGTAATATCTACCTGTGAGTCCTACAATAACTCAAACACGCGGCTACGACTACCAAGAATCATGGTTTAAAGCTTTCCGGATTAGATGTAAATAGTCCTTTTGCTGTTTCATTTGAATGGTGGTGAGACGTCTTCCCCTTTTTACATTTATTTTTTAAATTTGTTGGTCATGATCTCGTGATTATTGCAGAATCTGTGTCATCCCGTCCATTACAAAAGAAATTATTAATATATTATTCTAATTAATTAAATTATTATTATTATTTTAATTAATTATTAACAAGTAAATTAAGATCACGATACGATAAAATAAGACTACCAAGATGTCAGAGGTTTGAAATTACCGCGGGATATGACGCGAATAATTTCGCGTTATTTCCACCGGTAATTTCGCGCTGCCCTACGCGAATGCTACATCAGCCATACATGCGATAATACAACGATAGTTTTAGCTAAACTGAGAAATGTAAGCGCTCCTTAACTCCTTTGTTCGCGAAAGCGATTGTTTGATCACAGCTAATTAGGATATACCTTTTGAATTACAATGTTGGCATTAAATTTCAATTAAAGTTTCTTACCGAAAATAGCATGAACTAAAATGATGTTTCTAAGATTCTGTATGAGCTTTGATATTATTAATAATATTAAATTTTACCAACTTGTTAACGAATAAGATTTAATTCACGCAATTGTACTAGAGGTCTTTACATTTTTATATGAAAATATTCCACTAAAATCAAAGACTTAGGGTATGAGAAAAATGATGGTAAATTATTTAGTCGTTACCTTAAGATCAGGCATTAAAGGAATTTTGGCGTTGAACGAGTGGACATAGAGGACATAGTAGGCTGAACGCATTATATGTGGTGCCAGTAACAGCCACACTCGATACTCTAAACAATGTAACACTATAATCGACATTCAATGATAAATTTCTTAACTCTATCTTTCTTTAGCAATAATCCTTTATACAACAATTTAGTGAACATAGTAACATAGTGAACAATTTCACTCTTATTTAATAATTAGTGCCTGTTTACATAAAAAAAGCGGGGCTGATATCGAAATTTATGAATATTACAATATTTAGACACGATTCTCCATGCATTTGCTATGGTGATGGAGTGTCGACTATAATTTAATTTATAATCATAATACATATATATATATATATGTATATATGTATATATATATATATATATATATATATATATATATATACAATGCAATTGTGAAAAAAGTATTTATTTATTTGTATTTTCGAATAAACAAAAGTTTAAAATAGGGAACTATATACTACAAACTACGGACAATTAATACATAGCAATAAATTGCAAAATATACTTTATGATACAAAAACACATGCTAATACAAATTATTCCATATGTAAAATGCGAGCATTGGTATAGGTACACTGGAATTTCGATACTACAATTAATACTTGGTGGGATACCCCTTTGCTTTAATGACTGCGGCACATCTCCTAGGCATGGAATCGATGAGATGCCGACATCGTTCCACGGGAATATCGTTCCAGACCTCCTCAACACATCGAAACGGTTCTTCCAGGTTTGAAATATTTTTATCCCGAATACGAAGTTTCACATCTTGCCACAAGTTTTCGATCGGGTTTAAATCGGGACTACATGATTTTGTTGAAACCAGTCCTTTGCAATCTTAGCTGTGTGCTTGGGATCATTGTCTTGTTGGTACTTCCAAAGTACGGACAAATGATCCTCCGTATATGGCAGCATAACGTTGGATAACATATCAACATACGCATGTTGATCCATTATTCCATTAATTTTGTGCAACGGACCAACTCTTATATAAGACATACAACCCAAGACGAACACAATTCCTCCAAACACTTTTACTGTTTGTTTACTGTATTCTATGCTTAGGATTCATCGCTTCATTGGGGCCTCGCCGTACATATCTTCTGCCATCCGATCCCATTCTATTAAATTTTGACTCGTTACTAAACAATACAAATTTCCACTGATCTGCAGTCCAATGCAAATGATTTTTGGCAAAATGTAATCTTTTCATTCTACGTGTTTTGCTTATAAGCGGTTTATGACTAGCAATCCTACCATGTAATCCGGCTTCTTGTAATCTTCGTCTGACTGTCCATACACTAATTGTTCTATCAATCTCTGTAATTGCCTCTTTGTGTATATCTGCCGCCGTTTTTAATGGATTCGCACGTGAGAGACGTGCTATGTGTCTATCAATGCGAACCGTCGTTTTCTTAGTTCTTCCCTGTTTAGGAATTCTTTCGTAGGTTCCGTATTTTTGGAACTATTTTATTTGATTAGCAATCATATTTTTCGATACAGATACTTGGTTAGCTATTTTTCTCAAACTCAAACCGTTTTCGTGAAGTGTAATTATAATTTTTCGAAGCTCGGGTGTGCAATGTTTTCCACGACCCATTTTTAAAATAATTTAGTCTGTGCTACCGTGAAAATTAATTATTATGCGTTTTAATATACAAAAATCTATTTTGTCTAATTGCGTTTTAGTAATATAATATTAAGTTACTTCTAAAAGAACTTAAAGAAGACTAAATAAAAGATTATGACAACTGTCCCTATTTAAATGCTCGCTTGCATGAGACCGATCGTGAGAAATGCAAACATAACATTTTAATACTTTCGAGAAATGCAAGTGTGATGTCTAAGGCACATACTTTTATTAATTTCCAAGAATTTTATTATATATGATTAGTGTCCCTATTTATTTGCTGTATATATATATATATATATATATGATGTAGTTATAATTTCATCTTTAATTCTCTTTCGAGTAGATTCTGCAGTAACAGTTGTGTATGTAGATAGCTTTAATTTAATGGTAGACATGTTGATATTACTTAATAACTTACTACATACTAATCATTACATCGATCGAGACATCGGGTTATTTTAAAGAAGTTCTATATGATTAGTTATTTTCCAAATATAATTCTTTACTTGGTTAATTTAGTTTCAGTCGAACACCTGCTATCAGTTTTACATGAAGATTATCTGCTTTTCCAAGATATGCAAGTGAAGCTCAGCCTTTATTACACCATGATTGCGGATAATAGAAATGCACTTTTCCGCCTTGAATTAATTTCTATTTTTATCTTATTCAAAGATTTCCTCTTGTAAAGTAACAAATTTATTACGTTACCGTGTTGTCAACTGAATGTAGTGACAGAATTTCGAAAAAAAGAAAATGCCGATGACTTCAGTACATTTAAATGCATCACCTGTATATCCGAATATTGTATAAAAAAATAGGGATGTGAAAATCAAAATTTAGTTGCTTATTAATATTTTCCGCTTTATCGATTTTATTCTTTATATGTCAATATAAGGATTAATCTGTTGTTCGAACAACAGGAAATCAGTACCTTTTACGTACATGGATTTAATAGACGGTATTGTTCCAATTCCGTTTCATGTTCGTAATATATAAATGTCGGAGAATGAGGAATACTTGTAACAATAAAAGATATTTTTTATAGAACGAATGTATTTATTTTATAACGTAATTCATGTATAATGGAAACGCGCTTCTAAAACCCGCGTTCCTTCGCGCCGTTCCACTTATACGAAAGTAACAATAAATGATTCACGAGGTTATAATTTATGATACATTAGGAATTTCGAATGCGGCCGAAATTCACTTCAAGTGCGAAATCTTTCCTCTTTATGTAAATATGTCAGACGGGTGCCGCTGGGGTGATTCTAAATGATGCGTACTATCAACGACAAAATTTTTTTTCCTTCTCGGAATATTTTCTCTTCGTATATAAATCTCGCGTAATAGAGGTAAAAAAAAGAACAGAGGTGAGTTACTCTTTCATCATATAAAACAAATTGATAAGTTTTATATATTATCCTACCCTGTCAACTGTGGGCAGAGACAAATGTACTACTAGATAATAATAATAATACTTGCTATATAGATCGATAACTTGAAGTGTGAGAGTGTAATCTTGCAGAAGTAAATGTAGAAATCGCAGATTCTGTGTATGTTACACTGTCAAGCTGTAGGAAAAACGTTCGCAGTGCTTGCTCGCTACAACGATGGGGAAATGTAGGGTATAGAATGTGTGTGCGTGAAGCAGCAGCCTTGCTGATAAGACCGACACCGGTTCTCCCGAGGAAACCTTCGCAGCCAGTTCCGACCGCTTGAGTTTTACTAGTTCCGCTGCATTTACATACAGACATCTCCTCGTAACGATAAAATAACTTCGTTACTTGTATATTAACCAAATTAAGACGAAAAACTTTTATGCATGTAGGTCTTTATCTTGAAGTCGTTTCGGTTAATGTCGGCGTAAAACATAGCCGCACGTCATGGAGAGTGCGAGATATGTCTCAACGCTGCTGCTCCCGTTATAAACTTATTAAGTCGGGTTAGATAATTAAAAGACACTTTGATATTGAATATTAAATCGGCGACGAGCCCATTTCTTGAGAACTGATCCTAGCTCGATATTATCGTATTCTTAGGTAGGCCGTTCGTGTAATTGTTATGAAATTAACGAACTTGTCTCTAAAACGAAATTACAATTACTGTACAATAAGGCACGATGATGTATCACCTTGAATAATCTTAAAATAACATTATTAGTTAGATTATTTCCATTCATTAGATTTTCTAGATTTCATTATTTTAATTTATTTTTGTGATGAATGGCCAACAATGAACCGAATAGTTGCGTTCATAATCTGTGTGTGTAATGGTTCACAACCTTTTTGCTTCTTAGGGATGAAGACTAATTCTTTTTTTTATGCAAATGGCAATTTTAGATAGTGTTGGGTTCATCAAAGAAGTTTTTTCTGTATTCAAATTTAGGTTAACTCTTCAACAGATCAAGAATGAACCTAGTTTAATAAGATGCAGGTTATATGACTGAAATTTGGTGGAACCGGTTAAACCAAACAAATAATAGGAATTAGTGTTACTCGTTCGTGAGCGGTCGGTAATTTTCGGAATTTTTCGAGAAGTGGGAGAAGGGAATGAGTTTTGTATTTTAATTTTTTAACAGATGAAAAATCGAAGTAGAGACGATACAATGCATTTTTTTTTAAATAAAACAATACAAAATATACAGTCCGCCGTTTTTATTTGAGAGATTCATGAAACAATTGGTAATACCGTATAGCTGTACACCTGTTAATTAATAAGCTAGATAATATTATTCAAAAATATAGCTTAGACGCGAAAAACAGAAAAGTGTTATTGGTTTATCAATAAAATCAATCGTTTGAATGATATGCAGCCTTTGTTAAATCCTTGACGAGCGCGGCCCATCTTTTAGTACAGCTGGATTTAAAGGCTAACAGATATTATTCATACTATTCAAGATTTTCTTAGGTAGTATTCTTGAATTCTCTGAAATGGTTTTTGCATTCTTAGTGTATTCTTCTAACCCCGAATAAATTTGAAGGTTCCAATCTAAGTTAGCTCAAGTATTTTTTCCAATGGCATCAAATATTCAAATATTTACACACCGGAATAACATGCCTTCACTTTAATCAAATTGAAAGAGATATTTTATGATACAATTATTCTAATCAAAATTATTTTCTGTTGTTTCAATTTAAGACTCAGTAAGATTTTGTGGGACAAAGTGAAATGCTTTTGATTGACTCCGATTCAACGAAGGGTACAGGATTAAGGATAAAGGCACTGTGTGTCTGGTGCTTTACTTTCTAAACAGAATACTCCTTGTTTTGTCAAGCAATCCTGTTTTTCACAGTTTTGTCAAGCAACCCAGAGGGGTAACTAATACACAGATAGCTAGTGCAAACGAATTACAGTATACATCGCAATACCTGTAGTAAATCCGTGTGAAAGTTACAAAAAGACAACATTACGTTTATCAAAATAAATCGGATTGTGTCCACAGAGTGTACAGGTCAGAGTATTGTTTATGAAAGGCTCTTGTGCAAAGAAAATTGCTAATTAGAGGAATTCTTATAGTGGCAGCAAAAAATCTTCACTTTACAACATTCGCAGAGTCGAATTTTAATTTATTTTGATTTAAAGTATATACGGATTACATTAGGGATAGTATGAATTTCTTCCCTTTCAGTTTTGTATATCAAGCTAAGAATATTAAGATATCTTTTATAAACTCTAAGCTTTATTTACATTTATACGTAGAAGTATACTGTGGGAATAAATTTTGACGATGATGAATCAAATCAACTTTATGGTATGCAGGCCAGAAAAATGTTCCGGGAAAATGTTCCTAAAAAAATCAACTTATCAGCTGATGAAGTTTAGATACATACTGAAATCCTGCGCAATTTTTAAATAGTCAAACTTGACTTTTATTCCGTATTTCTGGTAGAAATTAAAGACTAAACATTAGAAAATGAAAACGCCGCCAAAGACGCATTATCTGATTGGATATACGGACTAAAAATGAGAAATTAATTGGCGTTTCTCTGATCATTTTTTAATTATGATAGCAATTGTTTAATGACGACTAATTTGGATATCTGAACCTTTCGAATTACAATTTGGAAATTAAATTTTTATTAACAATTGTTATCCCAATAGTGGCATAATGTACATATGTATGTTACGCGAGAACCCAACGAAAACACTGACACTGTTGTAATCTATGACCTGTTATGTAACTAACAATTTTTTAAAATATACTTTTCCTAATATAGATGTCTACTTATTAATCGCAAATATTTAATTTACGATATTACGACTGAGATACGTATGTACTTACGCTGTAAATTGTTGTAGGACAATATTTCATAATATAAGAAGTTACTTAGCTGTCTAGCCCCAAAATTTCCCATTACGCTTTCATATAAGGGTGGCTGTATTATATGTACAATTTTCTAGGTTTTCAGTTTTTTAGGGTTCATTTCAGTCTATAAGTACAGGGTGGCGCAGGGGAACGGGAAATTTTGGACGTTACAGTTGTCAGCACTGTAGAGCCGGCAGTTGTTCGTAACGTCGCGCAATTGTTGTGAACGCATTGCCATTTAGTAATCATGGATCGTTGGACTGGTGCGGCACGTGCAGTAGCTGTGAGAGCACACAGAATTTTCGTTATTGGGCACAGGACAATCCTTGTGAGTTACACCACCGACCACTACATAGCGACAAGGTCACAATATGGTGTGTTGTATCATGTCATGGTGTTATCGGCCCTTATTTCTTTTGCACGTGAGGATGGTAGTGCAGCGACAGTAACATCCGCTCGATATGTTGAAATGCTTCAAACCTTCTTTACACCGAGACTGTACGAGCTTAATCTTAACATGGAAAACATGTTGTTTCAGCAGGACGGAGCCACGTCACACACTGCTCGACATTCGATGGCAGCAGTTCGTCAATTGTTTGGAGGACGCATTATTTCACGTAACGGTGACATTGAATGGCCTGCGAGATCCCCTGATCTTAGTGTGTGCGACTTCTTCCCGTGGGGTATCTTGAAGGCAAGGTGTACCGTACACGACCTGCAACAATCCATCAACTGAAAGAGAACATTCAATAAGAAATCACTGCCATTCCCCAAGATTTGCTACACCGCGCATTCCAGAGTTTTCATAAGGCTGTTAGAGTGTGAACGCCGAATGGGAGGACATCTTTCCGATGTCATCTTTAAAAAGTAAAGAGACATTTTTGGACATTTTGGTTGTAAAAACATAAATGGCATGCTGCATACATGCACTTTCGTTAATAAATTACTAGTTTTATGAATTTATTCGTGGAAATGACGTTATTTCAAAATTTTCCGTTCCCCTGCGCCATCCTGTATTATAGACTTTCAGAATCCGCCAAACAATGAAAAAAATATACAGATGTTCCATTAAAGAAAATTAAATATGATAACTATAAATATGATTTTTTACGAACTTTTGTGCTTTTCTTGAAAATTAACTAATAATAATATAGAGTGGTTAGTTTTACTCTGTATATGTATATACTTATAATAGGTGAGCGATCACATAACGCAGTACTTCAACCCACTTCGAATCAACGAATTATGGAGTGAAATTACAGTATCCAATCTTGGAAAATGCTTGCGTGTTCTCATAATTAATCTCAATAACTTAGAATCCCTAGAGGCGACGTCTACAATAATACGATCATCCAAGGATTATTATTTACAAACAGTCGAGGTAAAAGTTGTTTGCGATGGGATTTACACCAACGCAGGATGTTTTGAATTCAGTGTAGTTGCACCTTTTGTTTTTTTTTTTTAGCAAAAAATAAAAATTCTTCGACAAAAAAAATATTAATATAAAGTTATCGCTGAATTCTGTAGATTACATTTCGTCTTACATAAACAAATATACAACCGAAATTAGAGCGTTCGCATGTCCAATTAAGTCCGCCGCAATATTTATTCGATAATAAATCAATCATTGAGGGTAGATATCCTATTAATTGTTGTCGTTTTCCCATTGTCTCTATCGAGAGATGTAACAATGTTATAATAGAAGAGGGATGAATAACAATGGCGTTTATAACCTTGTTGAACGTCTTTATATACATGTTTCCCAACTAGTTGCACGATAGTGTAAATTCAATGAGCTGCTATCATATTGCTGTTGATGACCATTAGGGAGACCTTGTTCCTAAACCGTAATCCCAAGAGGACTGTACTTCCAATGTTTCAAAGCAAATTGCTGCGTCGTTCTCTATAACGCAAATTGTCTCGGGAAACAGGCTCTTGTGTTGCTAAACCATCATATTCTAGCAATAATCAATATATAACGGTGGAAGATTACGTAAATTACCTCTTAAACTTGATGCTTTGAATTAGGTAAATACTGTGGATAATAGTATACTAAGCAAATTGAAATCAATTATACTCTAAAATATGTATGTATAGGCTACCTCAATCTTCTAGAGTTGTACACTTGAGCCAATTTTCAATCTGTTAACTTAATTTAGGTACCCAAGTAGTTACTTGCAATCCAAGGCGAAAGACATTAGATCCAAATCGTTTCGAGCGAAGTAAAAAGTGGAAAAGGAATTAGGTACTATATACGGTGTGTTCCATTAACAATGAGAACCAGCGAAATCTTGGAAAATGCAATAGCAATGGGATTTTACTTTCATAACTTGTAATACACGGAAATTTAATATTTTCATTAAATTTTCATTTTTCAAGCATAGCTACTAGAGGTAGCCTTTGCTAGGATCCAGAATGATCTTAAAATTAGCCGATAAAAGTTCCAGAATTAATCAGAACTTTAAATGCGTCATTAAAAGGATAAATTAATTGTGCATGCTGAATTGTGTTAGATTAAACCTGCTATAACTTTTGTTACTTGTTAATGTACAAGAAATATTATCTTCAACTGTATTAGTTTCTCTTAATTATCTCTAATAATTCAAATGTAAATGTAAAGAACTTCTTTTACACGTTTGCACACAAAATTGTGTTGATATTAGTTTAATATGGCTATTTGTTATGATTTGGATGCAATAGCAGAATTTAATATGATCAAGATTACAAGATTACGTCGCACAGGGTATGTTGAACCTCTTAGAAATTGTACCCGAATTTGTGCAAGTAGAACTAAAGCTAATGTGATAAATTTCCTTACATACGTTGAAGCTTATTACTTGAGAAATGTCGTCCGTTCATAAGTCATCCATTCATCGCACCTTAATAGACGATACGTTACACCTATACCCATCAAGTCCACTTGAATACAGGTTTCGGCCATAGGCCCTATTATCCTAACAGATGCTACCTTTGTACAGCGCGTAGCCTGACGTGGCCGGTAGATTTATTTTCGGAAAATGTGAAAGAAATTGTCTATTTTATTATTTTATCTAATCGTATTTATGATCTACCAATTACACAAGAGGATACGCTTACGAATTCTACAAATTCGAGACACCCTGTACCTTAATCGATGGCGCATTGAAGAATAATTACGTAAATTTGCCTAATCTTTTCCGTTTTCAACGTAATGTAGTTAATTTATTTTCGTCTAAATATTGACCCATTCGCCGGCAACAAAGACGTTTACATGGCAATGACTGCCAGCCATTCCATTGTTAGAATTCCCTGTTCATTACTCGCCAAGTTTGACGAGGGGTATAAATTTATTTTAAACCGCAAATAGCCTGTCAATTGGGGATCTACGAGCATATTTTAACATACAACGTCGATGGGTAGCTTATTCATTATATGACTTTCGGTAATAGCTCATTAATAAGCTGTAAACTGAGGTATTATAATTATATTTGCAAAGGCGTAGTAATATGGGAAGTGATCGATTTTCGTGCTCACTTCCTTCATTGCAAGGGAATATTCTCAAAATAAATGAAGCAAGAACATGTAATTTTATCTTAGATTGTTAGCACTAACTAAATTTATTACAAGTACTAAATCGTGCTGCTTTAAGTTAAACCTATATAATAAGGTGTGAATAAATATAAAGCGTATTGCCGGATAGGTAACACACGAGAAAAAATTTGTTCCTTACGGAAAATAATTTGCTTTCCGTTTATTTTAGAACGCTCAAATAAGTCTGAACGTTTGAAATGCAGTTTTTTAATATTCCGTAAAATGGCACCGTTTGTAATTTTGCAAGCAAAATTTCTGAAACCTATTAATCTGCTACTATTAATGTTGCATTGATTGTAATGCTTTTAGTTTTCTACTTATCACTGTAATGTTACGTTAATACTTTTATTCAAAATAAAGGAACATTAAGTAAGCTTAATAATCTATTATTTTTACCTATTCTATAATTCTTCCACCTTCAACAGCACATACCTTCTCTTTTCTTCAGAAAATTGGAATACTTCTGTAACAAGTAGAGCTCCCCAAAGTGCGTGGCAAGTCAGAAGGCGTACCGCCGGGCGTGGCCGGGGGGATATGTAATGTAATATATAAGCAAATAACTCGCATCGCATTTCGGTAGTTTATTACCGTATGCGATCGGGTTGTGACGGTATGGCGGACGCGCGTAGTAAGAAACGCCCACAGGCCGACAAAGTGAAAAAGTTCTGTGGGGAATTTCCTGACTTAATATATAATGGAAGTAAGATTATATGTAAAATTTGTAATATACCTCTGATGTGCAATGATAAATATGGCTGTAGAAGACATGTAAATAGTCAGCAACACAAAAATAAAAAACTGGGTGTATCACCGACTGAGGCAACTCAATTTATAATTGATTTATTTTATATGCTGACTGCGTGTAATTTACCGTTTTCCTTACTCAGGAAGAAACCATTCCGTGAATTTTGGAATAAATATAATCCAGACTTTGAGTTACCGTCGGAAACAAGCTTAAGGAAATGTGTGCCAAGTGTACGTACCGAAATTGAAAACAGGATCAGATCTGCAATAAAAAATAAACTACTGTGGTTATGTATTGACGAAACGACAGACCGTAAAAAGCATTCTATTTTGAATGTGATTGTACGTATACTGGAACCTCGTCAACCTACAAAGGGAATTTTATTAGCTAGTAAAAGACTAAAATCGTGTACTGCCGACGCTATCGAGAGCGTAGTCGTTGATACTTTACAAACATTTGAAATTGCCACTACTCAAGTATTAATTTTCATGACCGATGGTGTCGCGACAATGCGTTGTGTAGGTCGTTCTCTTAAAGAACATTATGGGATGATGTTACATATTACTTGTAAACTTCATGCTCTGCATATTGCGGCTGAAACTATTCGTGCAAATTTCCCTGAGGTAAATGTATTAATAACAAATACGAAACGAGTGTTTCTCAAATCTCCCAAACGTACTCAGCGAATTTCATAAACAGTGTCCCGGTATTCCCGAACCACCAGAGCCGATTCTTACGCGTTGGGGGACATGGCTGAAGGCAGCGTTTTATTATTTTAAATACTTCCGGCATATAAAATCAGTCGTCTTACAATTCAATCCCAACGAATCTGCGGCTATTAAGGAAAGCCAGGATAAATTCCAAGATATTTCCGTTGAAGCAGATTTACAAACCGTTTACAACAATTATAGAGAAGTACTTAAGGCAATAAATAAATTACAAAATAGTGCACTGTTCCTGACGGAGTCAGTACAAATATTAGATGACGTTAATACACTCCTACACTGTATAAATAACAAAAAAAAATGATATCGTTACAAGAAATTTTGAAAGTGTTATGAAGAAAGATACAAATTTTAGCAGGTTAAGACAAGTTTGGGAAGGTAACTCTACTGATCCGGTGACTAAATTCAAAGATTATTTTAATTACGCGTGTATTACATCATTAGACGTCGAGCGTTCATTTTCAAGATATAAAAACATTTTTTCAGAACGACGAACATCCTTGAAAGAAACGACTGTGGAAACATTCCTAATGCTTCAGATGTTTGAGAAATCGGATTGCGCTTACGGTAACAGTTTTAATGTGCCTACCTCCTCGTGTGCTGACTAATACTATTTTCCTTGTGCATTAACACCCACTATATTGGATACGGCTAATTACAAAAGTAAGCGTTTTAAAATTCTTTATTTCTTTTACTTTACTTATGTTCCTTATCGACGCCTATGGTGCGCTACGCAGTTGGGGAGCTCTAGTAATAAGTGTTATCTCACAATTAATGCCTAGCATGGTATAAAATGTATTCGGATTAAAGCAGGTATGTATCATGTTCACGGGAATTACTCACACAGAAATCACCTTATACAGTAGAAAAGCATTCATTTTAAAAATCTAACGCTTTTTATGCATTTTAGGATGGGCAAAAATATGAAAAATATGTTGTGACATATGTATGTAAAAAATATGTTTTGCACTTGCGAATTAAATCATTAATTAAATAGTAAATAATTAAATAATAAATTTAAAGTTATTTTTGAGAGTGCTACAAATGATGATGCAACTTGGCATGGATGTATGGATGATACGCAATGACGTCAGTGCTCTAAATGAATATTTATTAGAATGATAGATTGGGCGTATGCAAATGTGATTTATTTTAATATAAAGTTCTATTAATTAGATTTACAGAATATATTGTTTTTGTTTTAGAATTAAATTTACTTTTATAATATACGTAATTGTTATGCACTTACCATTATTTGAAACAGTGGCGGTGCGTTCATTTAAATCTCCAAAAATGCATAATTAAAGATATACCCAAATAAAATACCCCAATTTGTTGCTTCAATAGTTTTTTTCTTCACATGATAAATCGCAATTTTTAATTTAATATTAAATTTCTGTTTTGCAAATAGCAAGCATAGAATCTAAAGCTGTACTTTAAAACATTATTTAAATGATCTCGAAATAAATAGAAAATTCACTATGAAATTCGAATTTTCTTTTGGTTCCATCATGGCCTCGGCTGTATTTTCCAATAGAGCACATTGATTTGGCGATCTACATGGATATACATGAAATTACCATTTCTTGTTTGTAGATGTTAATAGAAAAGAAAGTACTTAAGAGTCAGTTTAAAGACAGCTATTCCTTGGTTATATTCGCACATTTCCGTTTATCTTTTTTATAAACTCCCATGAAAAGTCGTCGTTTCATTTCCACCTTTGTTTCTATTAGATATTTGTTAGAAAGTTAAAGTTGTGGCCTACTAAACTCTTTTATTTAAATTCTTTTGTTCTAGAGAAAGTCTATTAGTCACTTTTTAAAATTAGTACTGCTCATTTTCAAAGCTGTTATAAACACAGTTACTTGTCACTACATGAAAACTAAGCGAAAATCTCGATTAAATGACAATCCTTCCTCTCGTAGCTAAAATCAGACTGACCGCAGAAGTTGAGCGGGTCAAAAGCAAGAACGGTAGACAAGGTGTGATTCCTTGTTTAGTCAAGTATCCTACCGTTGCTATAGCAGCCAGGACCGCGATTTCATTGCGGCCCAAATAAATTTATTCCGCAATAGTCAACACAGAATCAGTAGGAAGCCGGGTAATATTTTTGTAATCTCTATTTGAATAATTTAGTTTATGAATTCATTTGCATTTTTAGATGATATATATGAGGCAAGGCGCCGTCTTATGGTCTTATAGATAGAGAAGACAAAGGCGGATGAAATTATTGCTTTTTTACAGAGACTAGTCAGATGAGACGAATAGACACGAGTCTATCTTGTCGCTGCAAAAAAGGAATAATTCCATCTGCCTTTGTCATCTTTACTTATCGAGCCACCGCTTCTAATTTGAACATTCAATACATTGGATATTTGAAACTAAAAACATGTAATTTATTTATTGTATAATGAGAAGTTATTTATTTTTGAATTGAAGACGATCCTCTTGCTTCATATACCACAATATTATATTTAAGTATACATATATATCGTACTTATTTCTAGTTCAGAATAAAAGATATCCCGTATACAAAAAGGCAGATGAATAAAGATAAGGGTGCTCTTATTGGATATAAAACTTTGAAGGAAAGTATATTTCTGAACGCAAGAAAATTTCCTGTTAGATAAAAGCACAACACAAACCGACATATCTGTATATAAATAAAATTACGCCGCTTTTGTAATTTTGCTCACTCTTTGAGAAGTAAATCCTTAAATTTTGTTTTCCAGTCCACTTTTAGTGCTATTGTGTGCAGGTACTTCGTCAGGCGTACTTTTTTTCGGTTTGAATCCTTCCCTAGCATTTTCCTCTGTCTGCTTTTCGGACGAAGCTATTCTGCTGTTTTTTCTTTTTCTTTATCTACTATTAAAGTCGCTCTGGTAGCCACCGCAAGCGTGAAGCTTGTATTCCAGTCTCCCCACTAATTAGTTCTTTTTGTTCTAGCAGTGTTACGCGTGGTCTGTTGTAATGACGGCGTTGTACCGCACCGAGCGGTTAATTATTGTATTCGAAGAAAACATTCTGAGATGGATTTAGTGTACATTCAGAATACTTAGATCTGTTGATTTTGGTTTATTCTAATCTTACAAATGCTATTTTTATCTCAGAATCGTAAGGAGTATTTTTATATGTTCGAAACAGACAATGTCTTTTTATGTATGTATGAGGTACACTCTTGAGATTATCGTCTTTTCCTATTAAGCCTCATTCATAATTCGCCATATCTATTTTGTAAATACGCAGTCTTTTATAATGATTCGAATCCTAAAGTACAACTTGCCGCTTGGTCGAAGAGCCGCGAAACCATTTGAAAAATTAAAAACAAAGTTAACGTAATTCTAAATATTGTTCTAGCGTTAAGTCGAGTTTTCCCGGTGGTACTTTTATATTCATTAAAATTTTACTATCAAAGCTTATGCCGTTTTTACTCGAAAATTCATAAATTTTATGTAGCCAAACCCTTACCGTAATTTTGGTGTGACTTGATTATAATTGCTGAAGCGTGGTTTTGTAACTTTGCTACAACTAGCGGATTCGCCAAATAACTTTAATTTGAGTTGTTGGCTTAAATGTTCCTTTGTTGATGGCAACAGTGTTAGCTAGCGAAGTATTATACATTTAACTTGTGTTACTATATCGTGTAATCTGTCATGCTTGCTTTGTATGCCATTCCAGTTTGCTTGTGCGCGCTAACAGATGTATGCACATCATTTTAAATTAAATATGTTTAATGAATACGTTAGAATCTGGATTCTGTTCTCTATTCCGGTAACATTGAATACGACTCTGTTTTACTTTAGTTATGCTTGTTTTATGTCAATAATGTATGATTTTTATTAGATGGGATGAAGTCCAGCGAAGCTGGTATACGTAATCCCTATACAAAGAATATCCAGCTCCATATACAGTCTATATATATACGCAAATGTAAATATACTGTCATATACTACAACATTCCAGACGCAAATTTACTTATATAAACTTGCTCACCGAACAAGTTTCTTATTTTAATAAATGGCAATTTATTACATCGATGAACACATACTTTCGTATATAGATTGTATTTAATAAACAGATTTATTGATAAAAGGAACACATTCATCACTATCTAATGAAGGAGTTCTACAAAGTAAGTTAATGAATGGATATCTATTATACTAACAAACAGGTTTCGATTTGATAAACGTTCAGTTTATTCTTTTGTTGCTTTAACAAAACGAAGTTAACATGATACACTAAATTATTTTTTCGTATTTTCGAGTACGATGGGAAGAAACCGTATTGTTTCTTAAATTATTAAGAATGGAATTGTAACACTGATTAGATTAGATTAGAGAGCTTTCCTCATTTTTTCATTTTTAATAGGTACGTAATCCTCTCCTTTCATATCATACATAAGTTTGATGTATGCTCTTTGAATTCTTTTCCCCGAGCCAAGGCATGGGCTGTAGATTACATCGCCATATTCAAATTTTTCATTCATTAGAGGGTAATTACAGGATAATGCTTTAAGACATTCCTTAATTTATTTTTATTTTTTAAAGATTCCTAACTGCATTAGTAATTGCAAAAGTTCATGATCAAATAGTTACATTGACTACGGCTCCATGTCGTAATTTAGACGACAGAAGGCTCCATGGTATTGATTTCCATGCAGGGCTTTTTAGATACTCTAACAACTTTTTCCAAATCATTGTTATTCTTTTAATAGAAGATTCTTCAATACTAAAGCTACGATATGATTGTTAGGAAATTACAGGAAATAAATCGAGAACAGATTTTGTTCACAAATAAATATTCACGCAAAGTCAAATGTATTACAGTTTTCGACATGCGTAAAGATGCCATTCATTTTACGGTAAGCGTGTCGCTCGTTTTGTGATGTTGCGTACAACATCGATATTTTTTGAAATAACGGTCGTTTCTGACCGGTCTTCGCGAAATTCCTCACTGACAAAAGCACTACCAGGATGAATCTCTGCAAATTTTTAGTTATTTCTAATATTCCACATTTACTAATGCGAAACAAGTTAGCTTCACTTCAACTGCATGATCGAGCTTCCTGTTTATTTAGATGAATATATACAGTTGTGTAGAGTGTTAGTGTCGTTCGTCTGAACCTCCTTGTACTTTATGCATGCAGTACTTTTACTCATTCATATATTTTTGATCCAAAAAAATACAAATTTAAGGCAAATGCATAGCTTTCCTGCATCTTTGTGGTCTGAGTACGACTGCAAGCAATGCTAATTGACTGGGGATAGGGATGAAATGAAATGTTTAAATTATCAGTAACGCTTGTTGGAGTCTTCTGCAGTTTCGGCTACGAGAGCTATTTTGCTTACATTTCCCAGGTGAATTTGTTAATTTACAACCATGTCACTTGTAGCTGGATTATTGCCATATAAATATTTTATGAGGGGGAAAAAATTGAGAAAATGTAGATAAACTTGGGATTCGTGAGATTCAGGAGGATCTCCAAGATTCATGCAGAATTGATAAACTAATATGAATTTACCAATCATTTATCGCTACTTGCACTGTGATATCGATGCAGCGCTGCGCTAGAATCATAATTAGACGTTTGTATAACTTTGCGTTATGCCAATTATTAACTCTGTCTTACACTAATATGTGAACAGTTGAATACTGCTAAATAGTATTATAATTCTTTTAAAATTTGTTCAAATGTTATCCAACTTGTTGCTTTCGGAGTTTATATGATATATCTGATTTCTGTATCTCTAGCCTAAAAAGGTAAGATTAAACAGTAAAATTACAGCGTAAGAATCAACAAATTACGTTGTGTATATTAAAGAAATTGGTCAACAATTGCCGATAAAGCAAAAAACTATATCTTCTATCAAATAATAATTTCAGAATAGCTCCTGTGAAGACGCTAGACAATGATGTACTTGTTGGCGAAGTGCCGCCTTTGTTTCCACTTCGTAACCGTAAGTTCTTTTAACAAAGGGCTGCCGGTTGAATATTAATTAATGCAGATAGCTCGTGTCGCAGAGTAAACACACAATGGCCTCATCGGGATGCCTGAACAGGAACCGAAATGTGTCGTAGAATGCCCTTCACCTGATGAACGATTCCCCGACGACTGACGTCAATGATTATGGCGAAACTTAGCAGCAGCTCGCTCAGAGAGGCGCCGGATACATCTCATTTGCAACTTCCTTAGTTAGTTCGGTCGTAAGGATCGTGAAATTCTTATATAGGCACGAGGAAAGACGAGCTCTTAATTTTAAGGCTACAATACGGTATAAAACGTTTCAACTCCTGAACCTGAAAAGATGTATTGTTTTTGCATTATGGAATTTCTCCGGACAGGTAATTTATAGGAAGTCCAATGGAAATGCGAATTAGAAGTACTGGAAATGCTTTCGAATTTTAAAGGTGGAAAAGGAAAATTGCCGCTAGGGATTTCTTATAATTCTCTGATGTACTAAGAAAGAAAAGGAAGTTGCAATGAAACTTTTAATTGAAATATGGATGGTTTGTTAAAAATATCCCGTCTATACAATAGTTCTAAATGTAACTAGAAACTCTCTTGAAAAACTAAATCTTTTAAAATAAATTTATTTTAAAATATCGCCCAACATAATATAATCTTAATAATAAAACAAGCTACTAACATCTACTATATGTTGATGGGCATTTCGCCGTGTTAATAGCACATCTTTGTGGAGGGTGGTAGCTGCAATTGAATCAACTTGTACATATATGAACATATAAGAAATTAATCGTTATATTGACTTGGAGAGGTGAGCAGTTAGTAATTTTGTGTCATTTTCAGGTTTGCCGAACTCCAGATGTTACCAGATTTCTCACTAGAACGGATCGGTTAAGTTTGTTATTTCATAAAAGTTAAAAGATTGTCATCTCGTAAGTTGTGATTAGTGCATTTTGTGCGGTTCATTCTCAAAAATATCATTAACCGGGGGATATTTTAAACACTTTTTTCTCTTGATTTTTGATCTTGATCTTCTCTCTCAAGATTGTTACGAAATTTAAAAAAATTCATTCAGATCATCGGCATTTGATTAAATGATTATGTATATTGTGATTTTCTCTGATTGTAAAAGCTAAGATTTATGTAAAAAATCATATTGCCTTGAAATTGTACATCAGTGTTGTTACTGCTATAGGATTGCTTAGGAGTAAAGACGTAAAATTGTTAAGTATTGGAGCTTGTCTAAAAATTGATTCAAAGAAATGCCAATTAGAACAAATGAATAAATACATATTTCAAACATGGTAAGCACTCGAACCTAACATCTACTGTTCTCCGAGTAGACGTGTCAACTATTACACTACAGGGTCTTGTTAAGAGCGAATTCCACTTCAGTTCCTTCGCATCTCTTCGCATCCAAAAACATTAAGCGAATTATCGAACAATATTGAAACTTTTAGGTTTTAGAAAAAACAAGTTACTATCATCAATGTGCATTACAAACAGACGCGGACCTAAGTTAGAGCTTTATAGTACACCTGATATTAAAATTTGTTAATCGGAAAAATATTCATTATTAAAGAGTCCAAACGATGTGCCCGACCATCGCGCACATCCGGATATTTATGCAACAATGTAAACATGTTAGGTAAGTTATTTATGTTTTTTCTTAACGTTTTGTAAAGTGATTCAATATATTTATTTTTAAATAAGCGCACTGTTATTCTGGTAAACTCTCTCGGGCTCGGGCACATCGTTTGGACTCTTTGTTCATTATAGATCATGTGGCATAGTCGCTGAGGTGTAGTAGGGAGAACAGATCAAAAACTATCTAATTTACGAAGTAGAATTTCGTGGTCAATCAGGTCGAAAACTTTAGAAAACTATATTAAATCACATAATGTTGATCACGCGTTCAGTAATGTGTTGAAATATAACGGACAAGTTTGTGATGGTTAAGCAGTCCAACCACCATGTTGACGAATGGAGATTTACGAACGAGTGCTGTTGTAGATGCTGGATTGTAGAAGCTTTCTATATACTTTGGCAATGTTGGACATTATGGATGTCGGTCTAAAATTAAACAGAACTAACCAATCACCCTTCTTATACATATATCAGTATAATTCATCCCGTTTTCCATCAATCAGGAAACGTAAGGCCTGAAATAAATAGATTAATAATTATTTGAAAAGGGAAACCAAACGCATATCTACAATCCAGAAGTAAGAAGCTAGGTAGAAAGTTGCTTGTTTATTGGGTAGTTTAGTCAATGATTTGTAGGAGATATAAAATTCGGAAGAAAGCTATGACCAGACACTAGTGAGCAGAGACGTTGAGAATGTGTGAGTTGATGGGAGAATATTCTAGCAATATTGTTTCTTCTGTGTTTTGTGCTGGAACACTACAAATATCTGTCGAGTCAAAATTAAATCTCTACCTGAAATTTTCTACGACACCGTTTGAAAGCCGGCAGTTAACGATAGTAATGTCAAAATCCGTCAGTAACACCTCCTATTTATTTATTTATTGATCCACCGCTGCATAATTGTTCGGTTAACAATTTGAAATTATAGTCACGATGGCAGCTTGGATCCGAACTTAAGCGGATGTATTCAGAAAGATGCTGTTTGCTCAGCATTGAATAATTTTATGTGGTGGATTTTTATGACCTTTTTATAATCAGAATAAGTCACTGCTGGTTCCAATGTTTGCAATTTATTGCTCCTAACCGTTTTCTAAATAATATTAAATATGAGTTCCATTTTTTACACTATATTATTTTATATAAATCCTAATATTTCAGCCTAAGCTGTTGATCGAATAAGTTAAGAGTATTTTCATTAAAAAAACAACTTAAATTTGAATCAATTTCATTCACATCATGCATTGATCCAAATTATGACTATGAATACTTACATGTTTTGCAGTTTAAATTACATTACTTTACATAAATTATCGATCAATAACGATCGTAGTGACGTTATCCTAATCATATGTTTTGTTCTGAAAAGTATTTAACCGTGCAACGTATTAGAACTTTTAAACTGTTTCATGGTATTCGTGATAAATCAATTTGTACCGCCGAGCGAAATGCGGCCATCGAAATTTGTTAATACAACATGTTTATGAATTCTGGTGCAGTACCTGTAGCGCTATATTTGAGCCACTTGATTGGTAATATTTTAAACGTTAACGACAGAATGTACGAATTTGAATTATTGCTGGAACGTGATCTAAATCTCGATTTCGAAACTTGGTAACGACATATCCTTCATCTATGCCATCGGTTTAGTAAGTTCTTCTAAGAAATACCGCCGTTATATTGCTTTCCCTTCTGAATATGTTCGGTGGAAATTTACTTCAATATTGAAATGTGGTAGGATATTTGTATGAAATAGGGAAATTTTAGACTGTTCTCTAGAATAGACTAAAATTTCCTGCAGTGCATTAGTAGTTTGTCTAATGAAGTTAAACAAGTTGCTGATTTATAAATTTTTGGGAGATACTGTATTAAATTTGCGAATAATAAATTATAGGGCGAAAAGGGAATTGCAGGATCTCTTTTTGAACAAGTGAAAGGAAATTCTTTATTTCACAAGAGACGTTAAAAAAAGCGTATTGTAAGGGTATAAATTCATGAATTGTAACTCTGTCAAATTTAAATTCATCCTTTCTGATAATAAGCGCAATTCGCATGTGTGTGTGTGCAAGAGTCGAAAATTAATTAAGCCTAAATATTAAACTGTAGGTAAAAAGAAATCCCTACTTGGAAAAGTATTTAGGAGTGGCATCACTAAAAGTAGTAGAATATTTGCAAAACGACAATGGCCATCTTTGTAGAGAAACAGATGAAAAGCCCAATATTGTGAGAAATGGGTTAACTTCAGCTAAACAAAGATAATTGCGATAATTTAGTCAAGTATTATATCAAATACTCTACCAAAGTAGATGTCCTGTAGTCAAGAAATTTGCTAATAAATTAAGTAGTTTCAGTTTTGTACCGCCTGTACTCACTCCTAATGAAACCACATTAATGATCAGGTGTCCTACTTGTCGAAATGCAATGATTCATTGTCACCATGTTACTTGTGTTTAGTCGTCTTAAATTCAGGTAATTTAGCATTGTTTACACATTAGTGAACCTTGAAAAATTGGTATTGTATTTATTTATTTTAATGCAAGTGGCTTAATTAAAGAATATGAGAATACCATGAATCGCATTTATTTCTGGTACTATCAGAGTAGTCCCCGTGGGGATCGATCCCAGCGTCTCTGCCACGAAATGAATCTTTTCTGGAAATCTTGTTGTGTTAACATGTTCAGCACTGTTTACAATCCACCTTCAATTTTCTACATCGCTTTAAGTTTTCATCCATCCAACTTAATTTTTATCTTTGGGAACAGAAGAAAGTTCAAGGGTGATGTACAACAGTCACGGATGACTTTTGCCCAAAGTCGTTTACGATGAGGGCAGTGTGCGCCCTTGCGTTATCATGAAGGAAATCCCGTTAGTTCCTGCACCACGCTCCTGAATGTTTCTTTCTCATCCTGCTTTACTCATCTTAAAACATGGCGATGGTTCTCTGCATTAAGATACTGTATATTTTGTGGTAAATTTCATACTGTTCTTTGCAATGTTACATCTATCGTTTTAGTCTCGTTTTTTTTAAAATTCCTATTTTTGATCCATTGTTTTGGCAGCGCGGAAGGAATCCAGCCAATGACGGTAGCGAGAAAAACAGATATTAACTTCTTTTGTATTCTATTTTCCCGTTTTTGAAAACTTCTAAATTAATGTAAAATCTTTCGGCAAGTTCCAGTGTAAGTTTAGGCATATTTAAATGAAATTTCATTAACAATAACAATACATAATTATGTATTTAAAAATTTTACTCAGCAACGTACCTACTTTACAGTTTATGAAGTAAAGTTATTTGCGGGAATGCTACAGTTGTTATGACATATTCAAAACGATATAAACTATTTTAATTAAACCGCAAAGTCAACCGCCAAGCGTGAGGATTTAGGTTTTAGAGTTTTACTGTCTCTGCTGTTAATTAGTATAATGTGATGCGGGTTTACATGTACTTATATATTAAGTAGTTTCAAACAAGGAGTTTTGGTAATATTTTACCAGTGTGATAGTAGTCGTAGTATGAGCTTCAGACTTTCGGGATTGGAATGGACGAACTAAGTTGTATTTCGGTTTGAAATATCTATTCTACAATAAATCAACCTAAATTTCAAATTTAATTGTTTTATGGAGTTAACATATATTTTTCTCGAGTTTGCATTGAAACATGTACCTTTCAAACCATTTAATTTCAATTTGAAATGTAGATAGCAAAAGATTAACGCGATATTGCGGCTCAAAACAATTGAAGTCAGAACTTATATGAAATATCAACACGGCCTATAATATTTCCATGTAGCGCTTCAAATTTTCGTCAAATTTGGCATTTGTTGTTGTCGAAGCAATCGCAGCACAGAAATCTGTCGAGTAGTTTGTTCATAGCGAGTGTTTAAGGAAACAATTTTGTGAATAAGTATGCTTCGTGTGTGGCTTTTCGTTGTTCTAGACATGGCGCAGTCATTGATTTGGAGGATCGAGGATCAATGCCGAGCGTCGATACTTCAATCCAAAGAATTCTTTCTACATTTTGATTTTCTTGATGATTTATCGCATATTTAACGTTTAAAACAACACTAAAGAATTAGAAAACCATTTTGAAGTAAAGATGTGGAAAATTGTACGGAAGAACATCATAAGAAAAATTGAAGATATTACATCTAATGACAGATCAAAAATGATTTATTAGAATAATCGTAGGCCGTAGGCACAATAGTTTATCGAGGCTTTTGTATTCGCACAGTTACATTAATTTACTACTTTTTTAAGTAGACATTGAAGAATAAAAGGACTTAATTTTTTCAGTTCAATATTTTATTTAAACTTGCAACATATTGAGTCGTACACAACTAAATTAGATGGAAATAGAGCATTGGAAGGTCATTCCACTAACGGATGCCTTGCTGAATTTTCATTATATGTCCAATATAAAATTAATATACTGTGAAAAGATTTAGGGCGGAGATTTGAATTATGGCAGTGTTGAAATAACGCAATTCCAGTGGTAGCGTCCTATTAATTTACTTAACATGATATATTTTCCGTCCATGCGGTATAATCGTACGAAATAGTGGTTACAAATCCGGGGACGCAAGTCGCATGGCAACTATACCCTGTATAGACCCATATATAGAATAAAAAAGCAGTAGGCACGATTGTTCCGCCTCCAACATATAAAGAATATTTATTTGGACTCGTTTCGTGCGAGACGTGGATGTATTGCGGCTTGAATTGGGCGTCTCGTTCGAGTAGCGAGCTTTCCTCCCTCTTACTATTCCTTTCTGCGTATCTCGCTCTTCCTCGATTCGGCTTCCAGAAAACGCCAGTCATGGTAGTGCGGCACACACACACAGGGTCCGTACATCCGAATACCATCCAACATCGTCATCCAGTGCCTACCTTACCCACCCTTTTCGACCCATCTTCCAAAGCCACTTCGTGCTACGTCCGGCGTTTTAGCCGAAACTTTGCCGATATTTCATTCCGACAACTATACACGAAATTCACGACTCAGGGCGATTACTATTTCACGAAATAATTCAATTGATATTCTAGAATAAATTACCTTTGGCATTTTCTCCTTGTAGGTTTTTATATACTGGCATGTCCCTCCTTTGTTAGCGTTATGTTAAATAGGGCTATTGATTGCAACCACAATGCAGGTCACAATTTTACTTTATCACTCGGCATGGCATGTTATACTAACCTAGAATTTAGAAACTTTTAGAAAAGCCAAAGCGGCTTTTAATAGAACAAGTTGACCTCTTCAATTAAGCCACCCCGCCAGCTGAGGCACATGAAAACGACGTTAGAATTTGACCAGACATTGACGAAATGCGATGGATTTGATAACGCAATATGTTGCGAAAATGATGCTAAATGTTGATTTGCTTTCCTGGAAAATTTGTATTCGCGTCTGTATATAATTTTGTATATCGATATATTTAAAATAGAGGCAACCGGGAAAAGTTCGTATGCGATTGGACGTTGGATATTGTTATACGGATTTTTCCACGGCCTGGTGACTCGGTGAGTCCATATGGTAATCACATATCGCAACATTTGCCCAGAAATATATTTAATACAAAGTATTAAGTATTGATCTCTTCGTATTTTCTTAGATTTTTCCTGCCATAAAAAATATGGTCAGCATTAAAAGCTAATTGTAAGAAGATGAATATATATGATATTGATAACCTTAATTAAGACAAATTATGGAATCCACGATGTATTATAAACAATTCAAATTTTAAGTGAATTAAATAAATCAGCAGTTAAACAGAAAACATTTAAAAAAGTGCCGGAACGTAAACATTCTATTTATTTTCATTTAAACGATAAGTGCGCTACAGGAATAGGCACTTATTCTGCAAGATAGCCAAAAAACCTCACGTTTGAGAATAAACCAAGAGGAGTCCAGTAGATTATTAAATTAATGTATCTTCGCAGAAGAAGAGGATTCCACCTGCAAGCTATAATGTAGCGTTGATGATTAAAGACGACAGAATGACTAGATAGACTCGTGTTTTGTCGACTTTCGATGAAACCAGTAGGTAACACGAACTCTGAGATGAATAGACACGAGTCTGAAATAAAGTTATCATTTCATCTGCCTTGGTTATCTGTATTGAATCTTTCCGACCGTATGAATGCTTTAAATTTTGTGGCAGGTCAATCCTTCGTTCTTTCCTCTACATTTTGGTGTCTTTCTCAATCTTCACTTCTATACATTATCTTTCTTTCTCTATTGGTGTACCATGCTATTAATATCGATAATAAGCACTTCATTTTAGGTTTTCTCGACTCAAATGTATATGAATGTCGCCTTCATCTTATATTTCTGTGGTCTTCGCAATATCTTCTTACCTTCTTTAGTCATTTTATTCGTTTATCCATTTGGCCCATGTCATTGTTTCTTGTTAGATTCACGGTCTTATTGTTGTTTCATGTAATTAGAAGAACAAAAGAAAATATCTGTGTAAAAATTTAAGACTATTAGTAAAAAAGAGAGCAAGTCTAAGCTGAATATATATTTCAGGTTGCTGTCCAATATGTTAGAATATCAGGGTTAACAACGGTGTGCGCTTGATTGGGTAGAGTTAGGGGCCGTACGTTTATGTCTTACTAACATCATACTTTCTTGGTATGCTTGGTACCACCCAAGTCATAATTCATAGATTGGGAAACAATCAACTGCACTTCACCCTTCTTCGACGAGGGGGCGATAGGCCCCCAAAGGATGAACAAAGGGTAACAAAGTCAACACTTGGTACATACAATTTACACACTGATATTCTGAGCTGAGCTCGAAAAGAGGTTATACAACCGGTTGGGCCATCACCGCATGATGAGAAAAACTCAAAAAAATTGTAATATTTAAAGCTTCTCTAAACGAAACTGGAATTCATTTTATCTACCATATTACCGAGCTTTTCAGTGAGCCTCATTTTAACTATGTTTGTACAATAATTACAATGTTTTTAATATTACTAATTCAAGTAATGAGCCATTATATTTTAATTAGTGAGCAGATGATAATTTTGGAGAGATCTGTAATATAAGTAAGAAAATATACATGAATCTCCACGTTTTATTTATTTTGGTAAGCGAGCTAGTGTCATTCATCTTCTTTCACATGCAACATTGCAGCTTCTTTCCGAATAAATTTTTCACGTGGGTAAAAGTCTGCGTTTAATGTGGGATGTTCGCGAATGAATATTACATAGAGGATGCCCCCAAGGAACCTTCTTACCTATTGCAATGGCTTCCATACTGGACCTTTTCGTTGCGACAAATATATCTTAACTGGCTGGAAAGATAAATTATATACAAATTTATTCACATAAATGCAGTATGCATATTTAGAATAGCATATTGTTTCTTTTACTATCTGCCCATCAAAGCTGAATTAACACTGTTATATCATGAATATTCCAAAATCTTTAACGATCACTTCTTGTGTTTGAGATTTTGAAGACAAACGAAAATGTAGATGCAATATTAATGACATTTTGGAAAGATTTGATTAATTTTATTTTGCGACGTGGTGAGGTGGATCTACTTATCCAACGTTCTTATATCTTCGTATTCTATCTGAACGATACGGATTTTCCTGCAAGGTAGACGTTTGTTTCTGCAATTCGCTTTATCGCCTGAACCTAAACCTTTTCTGGCGGGATATGTTTTTCACATTTAAGAAAAAAATATAATCCATGCCAAACGTAGGCCTTCTTTCTCATAGCATTGTCGAAACGCCACTAGTCGTTTTGCATTTTTCAATAAATTCAACATAGCCTATGCCACGTATATCCCGAAACACTGTGACCATGATCTTGTCGGCAGATAAAGTGGCTTTGGCCTCCTATGGCGTCAGTTAGCGACGAAACAAACACTGTTTGCAGCGTTCTCGGTCTCTGGTGTGCTGTGATGAAAATCCACATCCATTCATCAGCTTTCTTATAAATGAGTTGTTAAATTATCATGTCCAATGTCTGATCATTCATTTCTATATCACGAATTTTACCAATAATTTCTAATAGCTAGAAAAGTATGTACGTAGGACCGCGTTTAAATCCAGGTATTCATAATTTTGTGGCTGATAATGAAGGGTCAGACTCCCCATAAACACTGCTTTTATCTCGTTTTCGTTTTCGTTTAAAGAGGATATATTCTTTCCAAAATTGTCCTCTTTCAATAATTTTTTCTATTACCATTCGATTGTTATTGTTGTTAAATTGTAAAAGTTTTTCATTTTAAATGGGTGTCAAGTAAGTAACATCTAAAAGTTTTCGAAATTTAAATTACACGCTTAAACGAATGCGTGGAATTGCAAGCCAAGGGATGTCATTGAGCAAATGTTTGTTGGTGAATAATTTTTCATTGTTGCTTCTACTAGTATCTGTGACTTTTTAATGACTGATTTGAAGCAACAGGGCATCTATTTAAAGTTCTGTATTAAACTCCATAAGACTGTCAAAGAAATGCACAAAATGTTAAAGAAGGTATTGGACAAGCTTTGGGTCAAACATAGACGCATGGTTTAAACGTTTTAAAAAGAACGATCAGCAGTTGACGTTCATGGATGAGAGAATTGAAAGAACAGTTTTGAAGAACCAGACTTAAGCAAGGAGGTCCACAGATGGCGAAAGTTGAGTTTATGGGTATGATTAGGAATATTAAACAATAATTGTTACGATGGAAGTGCCCACCTGAGCCAAAAAAGTCCGTTAGGTTAAAAGCAACATCATGTGCCTACTGATCTGATTGTTGGAATTATCCATAGAGAGTTTGCAGGGTCAGAATATGAACACAGATTTTGATGTTGATGTTTTAAGATGACTAAGGGAGGGTAGGAGAAGAAACATCTTCAGGGTAATAACGTAGAAATGACTGAATTTTCCACAATGAAAACACCAGACTACATACTACAGCAGCTTCTGGTGACAAACCACACGGTTGTTGTTTCCTTCCTCTTTCCAAAGATGAAAGTCAAGTTGAAGGGGGCTTTGGCACTATAAAGGAAATTGATCCTGAACCATGGACTATGCTGAACATATTAATTAAATGAGATATCCAGAATTCATTCTCTTCACAGCAGAGGTGTTGCGATCAGTGTTTATGCTCTCAAGCGATCTGCATGAGTTGGATGGAATATTAGTATTCCTTAATTTTATTTATTGCTACTTTTTGGAAAGTTTGGGTATCACCATTTCGACAAGCTCATTAAGCAGTTGAAACGAATATCACATGATTGTGAAAAAAATATATATTTGATACTGCGTATAGTCTTACAGTAACAACCACTAATGAACAAATGCTCAACCACTTAGTAAAGTACATTTTATTTAATTTGTAAGAAAACTGTATACTTGCGCAATGACATTGACAACACTTTAGCGGCTCGTATTGGAATTAATATAAATGTCTCACTCTGTTGCTATGTACTACCGTTTTGTACATATCAGAATTTTTGCTATTAGTTAGTTTACTAGATCATATGCAGGCGAAGTCTTATCAGAGAGCAGATATGAGAAAAATTTGTTTAATCAAAAACATATTGCATGATATTTTGGATAAATTCCATTTAAGTGCGTCTTCCGTTAAATATTCTCTGTATTTGGTTAGCTAGGGAGTTTCGAATGTAATACAATAAATTACATAGGTACGATTTAAAATCACCAAGAGCGTACGACACAATTTAGTGATATATACACACTGTCGACGTTGGTAGTGATGGCATAACGTCAGACTAGATTTCTCGCGTGGGCGTGAGCTTGTGAGCTCCCGTATGTGCATGTGTGCGTGGCAATTGCTGCGATTTAAATTCTCAGCACTGCTCGAACGTAGTAAAATTGATTTCGCCGACAGAGTTTTATGTTGATGTTATGTTAATTCTTTGCTCGTTTGGAAAACGTTGAAAAAGGAAGATACCGTTGGCGAGAAAAAATATACGGTATGTATATGGGCGAATAAATCACTGGGAAAGCTCCGAGACAGCTAGCATTGTTTCTACCTTTATTTATTTATCGAATAAATAAGTACTATAAACATAACTTCTTCTTTCTGTCGAATAAGAAAGAACCCTAAGAGTCAAATTTATTATTGAATGGTCCCTACGCTTGTTATACCAGTAACCTTTCATTTTCACAAATTTTCTTTTTTGTCTTTGTACTTTAGTGGTACAAGATGATTTAGGAAAAACTTTGAAATATGTTTTTTTTTTACAACCTACACTAAACATGAATACTTGATTTTTGCGACAGCCCCCAATCTTAGGCTCAGAAATTAGTTCGATTCAACCAATTTATTTCTCTTTGGTTTGATATGATTGGAAACCAATAAATGTTCTTGCACGAATAATGACATATTTGTACATTCGAAATGTTTGGCGTTGTTAAAGCGCAATCCTATTTGTGATAAAACATGGATTCATCACAGTACACTAGAGACCAAAAAACAGCCCAAACAGTGAGTTAGTGATCAGTCGGTGCGAAAGAAGGCCAAGGCTATTTTATCGGGCAGCGAGATCGTGGCCACAGTGTTTTGGGACCTTTTTGGGATCTGATTTTGGGATCAGTACGGGGATGCAGCATAACTCACGCTGATTACCTCGAAAATGGCAAAACGATTAATAGCAACTTGAAGGAGTTGCAATACCATAAAAGAAAACCACCGCATTCGGCCAAGAAAAGGATTCTGTGACATGAAGATAATTCACGTGTGCACACTTGTGTCATCGCCATGGCAAATTGTCGTAAGTTAGGATATGAATTGCTCCCGCGCCCGACATATTCGCCAAATTTAGTCCCCAATTCAGTTCAATTACTGATGTTTCCTTATTTGTACTAATATACCCCACTTTCTTCTGTTTTATTTCAATTAATTAAATGTATATAAATGTATACCCTTTATTGTAGAAAACGTAATCTTACTTTCTGAACAATGCAAGTGAAGCTTCTAAATATAAACATTAAAATTGCTTTTTGAGCCTGCTTTCAAGCCGTCAAATACCCAACGTTGTACATATTTGATGTTTGCTCTACAAACTTTAAAACGTGCGTCAGAGTTTAATTTAAACAAATAGCGATCATTATCAAGCGGTGGGTAAATCATTTGTTTCATTGTGAACAACAATTTCGCCAAACACCGCTGAACAAACTTTGTAATTGCGGTCCTGTTTTTTATAAAGCTTTACGATTATGCGCGCTTGTGAATATTGTTCCTGGAAAAGCAGTTTGCTGTTGTAGTAGCGATAATTTATGCTATTACGGACGGGAAATTTACAAAAAAAAAAGAGTGGACTAGTTCGTATTTTTCTTTTATTAGATAACGGGTGTACAAACGTTAATGACTTTTGATTTTTTTTTAATTTAAAATTCGTTCGGTTTACAATCGTATGTAGTCTATACATACATCAATAATTACAGAGCGAACGAATATTGTGAACGAATTGAGCGTAAACGATTTTTTCAATTGTTACGCACACGTTTTATCGCCCCGTCATATAAAGGATTTTATTTCGATATTATGAAAGCTCTGGAGGTCGATTAATTTAAAAAGCTCATTAAATTAGTTACTCTCATGTGGCCACTGTTTTAGAGCGTCGACATTTTCTCACCATTTATTTCGTTTTATCTTCCATTACGTTGTTAAATGCTGAAATGTTTTATATTACATGATATAATTCGCAACGTATGAGTTAACTAACATTTTTCTAATTAGCTTGCATTGTTCTATGCTGTGAAAATATATGGATTAAATGTAAACTCTTAGCGACTGTTAAGTTTCTTTTCTCAATTTCATCAATTCTTCAAATTTAATGTATTTGTAATGTTATTTTGATATTTGACTAAGTTAAAATTTAATTCTCGTAGTCGTAAATTCGTAAATTCAAACACTCGGCAATCAGATTAATAACATAAGCTCAAAACTTGACGTTTTCGCGTCCTATTTCTGGTAACACATCATATAATAAAACTCGCGTATTTTTGATTAAAATTTGAGCAGTTCCAAATGCTTAATTAAGCATTTAGTCAAGTACATCAGAATGCACATTTCGAATAGGTAATATTTTCTATTTGTTCTTCTTTTTGCTTCTATTTGTCAGTCCTTATCTCCCACATTTCTTAAGTTTTTCTTCACCTGCATTAATCACTTTGCTCTGGGTTGGTCTTCAAGATTTTCCTTTATTCTTTTACTGTATTCTCCATCCACTTTAAATCTTCACCATTTTCTCCTTAAGATTTTTCTTTCCCAGTTTTTAAGTTTGCTTTTACAATTTTTGTTTATTGTGAAAATTTTGCATTAAAATTGTTTGATAAGCAATTAACTTTACACTTGCTGGAATTGTTCTCAATCTTAACGTTTTTGTTAACCTTTCGGTTGATTTCTTCCTCATCTTCGTCCTCTCATGTTCATATTACCCTGAAAGCTCCATCTTTCTCTGTCTACTTTTTACCAAGGGGAAGGTAAATGCGATTCTCCCTTATTATTATCTTTCATCATCGTATACTTTCTCCCTTCCTCATTTATCATTGGTCAATATTCTCTGGCTTTGGTTTGAAGTAATTTGAATATATTATTTAATGCCCGTTTGGACCTCGCAATGAGTGTTATTTTGTTGGTTACCATAGATTAATCCACTAGTTCTTATACTACTTTCCCTCAGGATCTCTCTTGAATTGAATCTCTCTTCATTGCTTCCATTATTTTTCTTTTTGATAGAATCATATGCTTGTCGACACTTGATGTAGATTCAAATTCTGTTCATACGTATTTTGTTCTAATAATTTATTTGTAAATATTTGATCAATTCTTTCCTAACTTCTCTGCTCGGTACTCGGTAATTCTTTCTGAAGCTCTCAAAACCCAGTACGGCGCCAATAAAATTTCTTTAGACAGAGGATTGAATATTGTGATTGTAAAGTAAGTAAAACTTTGCAGTAAATATAGTACAGCGTAAGTCAATTTTCTGATGTTTAATAGATTTGCTAAAGACCACATCAAACACCTTTACCAACTAATTGCTGTCCATATTTTGTACGTATATTTTGCGTATACGTTTTGTGCTAACCAATATTTTACTGTTTAACTGATCTGAACGTTTTCCGTGTCAGATACGTTTTTCCGTAGAAAGAAAAATAGAAGAGACTCCGTAATTGCGATCGAAGAGCCTCTTCAGATTCCCATTTTAATCTACAACTCAATTTATGTCGACACTAGCATCGGAAAAGAGTTGACGCTAACAACTCTCAATAAATAGTGCGACTCTTCTGCATCGGTAATTGCGATTGCAGAACACGGCTAACAAACACACAAGTGTCATTACACGTTTCGAATACGTTGTACATCGGCAGAAAGGAACATAAATAACGAACAGTGCCGCTTTTATTGTACCAGACTATGATACTGTCGCTTTACACGATCATGCTCGGCGTATGTTACTGGCGCGTATTTATCGAACGGCTTACGGATACGATTTTCTAGTGCGACTAATAAAAAATGGTAGCTGAGAGTACGATTAATGATTAGGACGGATGTTCGTTTAAACATGCCAATTTATTTAGTCATCACCATACTAATACGCGCTGATGTTGACGAAGACTTGCAATACAATATCCCGCTGGGTATTACTTTACTAAGCGGGCCATGGTAACCTTAAACGGTACAAAATGTCTATGCCGAATTTTCGAATTTTAATCTAATTCGTAAACGATGAAGCGGTTATCTTAACCATAAAACGAGTTGCGCTATAAGATTTACTAATTATAAAAGTAAATTGAATTGAAAGCTGCGAGATTGTTTTTCTCATCATTGGCGATTTTATTATATATTTATGCGTTGAACTAGATTTTTGCGCAGTGTCGTTAAATTTGGACAGGTAGATTTTTAATTTCATTTGCTCATCTTTCTTTATTGGGAACGATCAATCTAATAATTTACATTTTGGAAATATCTTTTGTTAAAAATAACGCAGAAGTTATGCAGAGCACAGAGTATATGAAATGCAGCAGTGGAAATTCTCATCATCCATAGCATGGAAAATGATCATCGTTAGGCCTAACACAAGACTATTCAGTCGTTGAATTGGCATTCCAGAACAAACAAGAGAATATATAGAAAAAGGTATCACACAATAGACAAAGCGTATTAGGAAATTTTATTTTATTTTATTTTTAGAGTCAAAGTGTCATGATTATTTATAACTATAAAACGTAATTCAAGAACTGTTTTAAAGAAAACAAGCCAGAAAATAAATTCGAAGAGCTGAAAGGAAGTTATAATGTTGTATAAAGGAAAATAGAGCTTTATTTATGTAATTTCCTCCCACTATTTTCCTTTGCATTTGTTATTAAAATCAATTTTTTGCAAAATAACTGAGCGTAGACTTTTAAAATGGGAATTTACATAGAAATTCTATTGATAAGAACTTCTATAAATTATGAATTATACGTGGCATTTAATAAATGTTAACTCCTTTGGCGCCGAGTTGGTACAACATGCACAGAAATTTTTGCAGCCCTTAAAAATTCTTTTTTTGAATTAGTCTTTGTCAATGAACAATTTAAATTAAAATGAATTGTGTCACGTCATCTTAGCAGTAAAATAAAAATTATTGATGTGAAAAGTCAGAGTCAAATTGCTTTACTTCCAAGTTTTTACGTTTAAGATCAAACAGAAATAATAACGGAAAACATTTTCTTTTAATAAAACACTAAATAACAATAAAGCTAATAATAAGCTATAACCTAGATAAAAGTTAGATAAAGGAAAATAACAATTTAATTTCGCGATAAGTTATGTCGAAGTATTAAGAACTAATATGATTGCAATAAAAAATAATAAAATACAAAGCGCAGCGACGAGTTTGTGTAACCAAACAATGTAGATACTGCTTTCGATAATTTTATTAATCGCTTTTTGTTCCTCTTGGATGTTCTTTGCCCAGTTGTTAGTAGAAAACCCGTACGAAGTAATACAACGTGGATAAACGGCACAATCACCGATTTTAGTTGGAACCTAAAAGATCTGATATAAGAAATCTAAGGAATTGTGACGTTACATTAACGAACAATCAGACAAGAACAAAAATAAAAATATTTAAACAGTTTGCTAGAAGCTCATAAATAGTGACCTACTCCATCATGAAAATTCTGCAGTTGCTTGACACTAATTCCATTCCAAGCTTTACGTATTCTAATTTTTAGTTATCCAAAATCTCGAGATCGGTCTGTAATAGTAATACTTTGGTAGCTAAGTAACCCTAATAAAAAAAGTATTTAGAGAGTCAAATCAAGACTTCTATTTAATGATCCAAGTCGCCCAATCCATTCATGAGGAAAGTGAGTGTTTTAATATTTTGTAATTTTTTATGGAGACTATGAGGAGAAGTTACAGGGTGCTGAAAAATTATTGCCATTTATTGGAATTCTTTGTAAAGCTGGGAGAATTGCGTCAGTTAATATTTGGAGGTATTTTTAACTATTTAATGACCCATTTATTAAATAGTCAGGTCCGATAATATGGTATCCAAATATTTTTCACGTTTCAACGTTCACTGTTTGGGGCTTTTGCGCATGTGTTTCTTATAAAAAGGAATAAGGGATTATACACTTATGAATTACGAAATAGTTTCTGTAGAAGTAGAAATTATTTTGCGAAATACATGCCCGTCTACTCAAAAGCCTTTAATCTAATGTATCATTTTTTTACCTTTTCTTCAATAGTGTAGCTAAACATTTTTGCGTTTAGATATTTTTCCAAAATATAAAAGTATCCGACACTCCTGAAGCTTTATTTTTGTTAGTTTGTTATTGGTGCCGATTAGGTAAATAAACATAGTTTAAATTGTCTAGAAATTTTCTCTGTATTTAATCTATCTAAGTTTTGGCAACACGAGCGAATAAATCATTCCGTCATTGGACCTTTTTTGTAACTAATAAACTAGTAAACATCTTAAAATTTGTCGAACCTTGTACATGCTGTAAACTGCAGGCGTGACAAAAATTACTCAAAAACCTAAAGTGGAAAAATTATTAAAATAACCTGATGATATTTCCTATAAGGCAGCTATAAAAACATTATATATACAGCCGCAATTATCGAAAATAGCTCGATATTATCGTTCAAAAATGATATTTTTTTTTGCCTTCGTTGCCTTCTTATTAACGGATTCCCTAATTCGCATATTATATGCACACATGTAATTAAAAGAATAACATGTCCGCATTTTTGTTTGCGGGATTGCAGTGAAAACATTTATTCGCCTCTTCTTTTAAACGAAACTGTCTACGAAACTACTCCAAAGGCCGAATTTTATGTCGCTCTTCGATGTATAAACAAACAACAAAAATGGTGTCAAATCCAATGTTAATTAAATCACAAGTCTTTCGAAGTACGACGTAAAAGCAAACAGCCAAACAGCCATGCGAATAAAGACAGGGGGAAAACAGGACAAAGCAAACAGCAGTGTTCCTAACATTTAAGGCCTGAAATTATTGTTGACATGCTCACGTTCGGCACAAACTGGAGAACGTCGAGTGTAGTTGTTCTTGCGAAAATGGAATAATTCGCGGGAATAACCTTACTGTTATTGATCCAACCCTGTAATAACATTTTCAAATCCAATTATACCTAACGCATATCGAACATAACGGTAACGGATGACGTCGGTAAGAGGTTTTTCTAGATTACCATTCGGGCGACAATTTCAATGGAACGAATTTAACTCTTCATGACTTTCAATAATGCGAGCACAGCCGAGATCACAACATTCAATTATATGGAATAGTTTAATCGAAATCTTTGCGGGATTGTCGTTTCTAATTTCGTTGTTTCCTTCACTATTCCTAAAACCCTTTGTTGATTTGCAATGAATGCAGCTGCATTATATATGCTGTAGGAGTTAATAGGCGAGATTCCGAATAATATCAACGTATAGATAACGAACTTCAAATACTACACTTTGCCTGAAATACAGGACTGGCGGAAGTAGAACGGTTCACGCCAATAATCTAGAGCAAAAACCATATAAGGTGAGCCTAAACATAATTCTGTGACGCACTTTACCTATGATAAATTCGTGGAGGTTTTAGAGGAATAATGTTATTTTTCAAATAATATGTGCGTAAGGTACTTATGTGTATAAATTGATAGATGTGAACTACTTCCACAATTCCTGCAATTATTAAAGATTATCCCAAATATAACGTTCTAATCTTATAAATGTTATCAGTAGTACTTACTTTATATTGTCTTTCTTATTTTTTATTTGTTACTACAAGTCCTTTGAAAATATGTATAATTTTATTCTCCATCCATTCGGTTGTATAAAGTCATTCATTATAGTTATCTCTACCTGTACATGGTTATAAATAGAGATGATAGAGGTAGGTGGAATTATTCCTTTTCTGCAGCGATTAGATAGACTCGCGCCTATTCGCCTCATAAGAATGGATTCGTGTTGCTTACCGGTGTCCTCGAGGGTCCACGAGTCTGTCTAGTCTCTGCAAAAAAGTAATAATTTTATCCGCGTTTGTCCTCTCTAGTTATAAAAATATATAGTGTGTTCCCCCATTTTTCTGTATGCTTTTCCCCGAAAAACATATAGAAAATTAATGAGTCGAAATTTTATCTTTTATGATTTTGCCATGTTTGAGTAATTTATGTCATAATTTTATTGTCGAAAAATCAAATAGATCTTGGGAAATTTATAACAATTTTGTTCAATTACTAAAATACAAGATGGTTAAAAAGAAAAACAACGTTCAAGGGAGTAAATTATATTAATATTTAAGTAAATGTAAGTGTTTTTACATGATTGGCCTTACTACGGACATGACGGTAAATATCTATAAAATAATAATAAAGACCCTCTACGGGTATAGACGTGATTATATAACTCATGGTTATATAATCGTTATATAATCGATGTCTCGTGTAATTGGCAAAAGTTGTTATGTTATGAATGTCGACGAATGGATTATTATTATTATTAATTTTATGAAATATCGACCAATCAATCTAATTTCTATATTTCCTTTTTTGCAGTTTTTTAATTTTGTTGCACGCACATTATTAACAACTTCTTCGAAAAGATGTTGATGTTTTTCTACCAGTTAATATTCGAAAGAAACAGCTAGAGGTTGGAACCCACTCACTTTTTAGTGAATGACACGATGCGTTATTCATCATAATCACAGAGTTTAAATAATGTGCTGTTAAAACACTCCTCAAAGAAGGCGCCATTCATCTCTTTACCGTAGTCAATCATGTCATCATCCTGGAACAGCTACGATATACCTTCCAAGAGACCTATATAGAAACTTGAATATGGAATACTCTAAGGCGTCTTCCTTTGTCTGTTGGAATTTCGAGGCAAGTTGAGAAAGCTAATCTTTTGTTGAAAGCAGCAACTTGTTGAACAGTATTGATGTATATGACATATACATCATATGTATATAACATATGTGTATAACAGTATATGACTTATTATTTTTTTATTATTATTAAATAATAGTCAATTCACGTTCATTAAAAAAAAATGCCATATATTTTGAGACAGTTTGCAAATTTGTAGATTCAATTTCTAAATACAATTACCGCCACGTAATAAACGCTAAAAATGGCCGACGAAATTTTTCGTTGTTATTGGTTCTTTTATAGATTCTTAGAGATTTTTGTGTATTGCCTAATTTTCAAGACGTTGAAAAATACGGAAACGTCCAAAAGTTTGTAATACCCTAGTTCAGGAAAAAGTTACAAACTCGTGGGAGTACATTGTCTTTTGATCAAGAAGTAGATACTTTTTTTGGATTGGTTGAGAACAACCAGTAAATTTTATAATGAGATGAAGTTAGAGATGAAGGAGTAATTTTAAAACTGTATGTCTCAATAAATTTATCGCGATTTGGCAAATCATACAAATATTTATAGATATTGTCAAAATAAATGTAGCTAATAATTGTAAATGTCTTAGAGACATAGATCTTACTTCATATTCGAAAATGAAGATAGTGCCAAATTAGCTGAGAGCGTTTGTAAGAGAATTTTAGTTGAAACCAATGTTTGGAAAGTGCGTCGAACAAAACAATTTTACTGTCATTCCAAACAAAGTTCGAGATCGCGTCGAAGTAACGTTTGAAACTCCGCCGAACGAACTACGTCCAATGCATGCCAGAGGAACCACAGCTGCAGCATGGCTGGATAAACTAAACCAACACATTACTAGAGGCATTAGTGCATAAGTAAATCTATTAGCTAACTAGAAATAAAGCACATGAGGATGGTATAATTACGGAATTACAGACAGCAAACAATGGGCTATCTAGTAACTCCTGCAAACTAATTAGCATTATATTAACTTATTTTTAATTTAGAAAACTTTTGTGTCCGCATATGAAATATGCATTTTGCGGTTACCCTCATTTCGGTGACGAAAAAAATGTAGCATAATTCGCTCGCACAACGTAGGAATCTCCCTTTGTAGATTTATAGTAGCTATATTATACATATGTCTCTCTTTATACGTCTGTAGATTTGCGCAAACGTGAGACGGACTGCTTCATTCAACACCACTGCCGTGCATATTTTCTGCAATCACTCATCTGTCACGAGATTTTCCATATTTCTGTTGTGCGAATTCGTATTTTCGCAATATTTTTGCGTTCTCTGCTTCTACTTTTCGTTCTTCTCTTTGCTAAAGAACTTGTCGAAAATATGTGTCACGGAAAAATTATTAGGTACCGCGGGAAACTATGGAAACTGAGATTTGTCGCAGATTTTAGCGAATCATATTCTTCAGTGTTCTGTTTCTACTGAAGCATTCAACTATTAATATCATTCAAGCATTTGTACGAGGAAAAGTGCAAATTTATGAATAGTAATTTATAGATTTCTTAGAAATAGTAAAAATAGAGGTTGCCTGAACACCCTCTTACATATATTTTTGTATTATTGGCTGGTAAGTAACTAAGAATTGGCTTACATTCTAGTATTTGCATATAGTTAGATTCTATGGAAAACTAAAAACGAATTTCCGAATAATGTGATACTGATACTTCATGACAAAAACCGCAACAGTATCTGATTACTAGAGAGGACAAAGACGGATGGTATTATTACTTTTCTTGCAGTGACTAGAGAGACTCGTATTTTGTCGATTCTCGGGGACATCAGTAGGCAATACGAACCCTTTCTTACGAGACGAGTAGATACGAGTCTATCTAGTCGCTGCAAAAAAGGAATAATGCCACCTGCCCTTGTCATCTCTATTGATTACGATAATATAGAAATCTAAGGCGAGATTAACAAATAACTGGTTATTAATAATGAAGCACTAGGAAGTATGACGGTCATTGGGAGCTAACATGTGGTTAATGCTGTCGGGGTGATGACCAAATTATTGAAAAACTCAACTCGCAAATTTCAACAATATTCTGCTTTTATTTTATTTTTAAAACTTTGCCTGGCTCATAATAGAAATTTAAATATATAGATATTAGATTAAAGGATATAATAATAATTAATTCATAGCTTGTAATGAGTTGAAGTTAGCACCCAGAACTCGCAACGCTATTCGCAACTCTGGCTATCATCAATTTAGAACTTCGGCGAAACTCACCTTTGAATAATTTTGATCTGGCACGCGTTAGTAAGCGTGAAAATGTAATGTGCCGAGCCCATAGTTACGTTTTACGTAGATTTTTTTATCAAGATCATTTAATGCAGAACGTTATGTCGATTTTCTCCTGATAGAATTCGAAAATTATCTGAACGATATACCCCTAGAAACATATGGCGATATGTGGTTCGACTAGGATGCGGCGTTTCGCTCTTTTAAATGAAAATTTTGGTGCAAAATGGATAGTAAACTAACTAGCCAGCATAATTGTCAAATTTATCTATTTTGAACCTTCTTGTGCGAGATTTCCTGAAATAAAAAGGCCAAATAATACAATATATGTTGCAAAAGAAAAACTTAGTACGCAAACCTCGAGAATGTTTTACAAATAACGGAGGTCACGTTGAAAAATAACTGTGGGTATTAAGAATTGAAATCTTAAACTTAATTTACGTATTAATCTATCCGTTTGTGTTGTTAGTTGGTGTATTTATGTCGAGCAGCCGGCGTTATCAAGGCCAGTATTAACATTGTTAAACTGAAAGCTGACATTGTTTCACCGCCTATTTCTTGGAATAAAGCTTTAATCTACTTAAGCGTTCCTTTGTTGTTAGCATAACGAATTATACTTTTAATGATCAAATAACTGACATCTGATTATAAAGAGAATCTTTTATAGTTTCAGAATACGTAATAAAATTGGATCGATTTAAAAATGTTGAATGCATTTGTTACATATAACGCATTTAATGCTCAATTGGTTATGGGAGATAATTAGAAAATTAAATGTAGAACAACTTCCTTTCTACAACATCTTGTACTGTATCAATTTAAATTGTGTAGTCTTGAATGATTCCTTAGTATAGCTTTAGATTTAACTTTGGTTTAAAAAACTTAAATCTTAAGTGTATTTAATTGAATTGAAACATGTTCCTGTTGCTATTAAAAAGATTAAATCCTGGAAACTACAAAATAAACTCATAATACGAAAAATATTATATACCACAATGATAACAAAACGGTTAATGTGGAATGGTAAACGCTTGTGTGCGCCTCATGCGTTCATTCAATTGATAATAGTTATTGATAACATCTCAATCTCTTTGCCTGATATCTCTGTAGCAAGCTGTTTAATTCTATTTATTCTTCTGATACAGACCTGATCTTGGAATAAAGATATTTCCCTGTTATGAAGGTTCCCCATAATGTCTAATTCGCATATGCACGTAAAGCCAAAAAGAAGTAATGAAAGTCGTTTGAAGTTTTGCGCCATTCGGAGTTTGCAGTATTCCAACGAATGATGTTTAGACACGTTCCTCTATTATTTATGTGCATATATATAATACAGTACAGGTGTATATCGTGCAACGCTATGTTTTATAGTGCACGCTATAAAATGATAAATCTGCTATTGAAAACCGTGAATAATAAATGCGAAATGGCGAATGCACCTAGCACCTCGTCCATAAAGCGAGGGGAAATACGTCATAAAAATGCAAACTTCGCCGTTAATATATAAGCACAATATTGATTAAAATTTGCGAAATTGGTTACACATTACTTCGATACCGATAACGAAATATTTTCGAAGCTCGGACCTTTCCGTTCCGTTCCCGCGCGCGTTATTAAAACGAAATGTATTCATGGTGCATTTGCATATGCTCGAAACCCCGCGAGTACATCCGATGCACTTAATCATTTATTTGCATATTAGGCGGACAACTATTCGAACCTCGTAAAACTTTATTTCGTTTCCCTTTAAAATGACAATAAAATGCAAAACAGAGTGTGTGCAATGATTCTCGAACGTCTTATACTCCTACCTATAAGATTCCAATGAAGTTATGGGGTAATCGTGAGGAACGGCATCGCCATAAATTATAATGAGGGTGGAAGATTGAGGTATCATCGCTCTAAGCACCTCTGTGAGTCGCACGTATGCTAAGTATACTCTAGAGTAGCAAACTTTAGGCCTTTAAATCCATGTTTCTCCGAAGGATTCCTTGTACCCGATAAACCCGTTTTGTAATTGAACCACAAGGATAATAAATTAAATTACCATAAAATACGCTGTAACAATTTTACTAACTGTCTGGCTCGTTTCTTGCGCAATTAATCGTCCCCTAGCTACCGTAGCGTATTCTATTAAAATTGTTAGTGCTCGGTTTAGTTACCATTTTAAATTTCAAACTTTCGGAATAATTAGTCCCGTGATTAGAGGATTAGAACCCAGGTTTCCTTGAGCTTGCTGAATACTGTAATATAAAGGACTTATTTTTATATGAATTAGAATTAGAGCTATGTCTTTAATAACGTTGCTGCAAAACATTGATGATTTTACTTGTAAAAATTAAAACTCTTTCCTATTCATGAGATGTAAAAATTATAGGAATAAAGAACATTCGTTGTAATTTAGAAATTTTAGTATACGAGAATTTTGCGTAATTATATAACGTAAAATTTGAGAATGACTTATGAGTTGGTAATACATTGCAAAAATCGAACGAATTCGCAGACCACAAGTAAAAGTCTCGGTACATCCGCACATTGCTGTGTAATGTCTGTCTTAAATTTTCTAAAGGAGTGCATAGTGTGAAGGATATCGTTTAAGTTTCTACAAAACAATGAAATAATACAATTTTTTTCGTAAAATAACTTTATTGTTTTTCAAAATATTCACCATTAAGATTCATGATTTTTCAAGACGCACGCATTTTTGCATGCGTTCTAAGCAATTCTCCAAACGTCTCTTCTATTTTGCATATATGTATATTAGCTTTGATATTTTAGAACCATTGTTAAAACAAACAAGCATCGAATCCGTATCTTACTTTTGATGACCGATAAGTTAATATCCCTCTTTAATTCCTAGCAGGAAAACAATTGATATTTGATCCGATTCCTTAAATTCATTGTTAGAATAGGTAATAACTTATAAACATACAGCAATATACCATTTACAACAATAACGGTAACAAATTCTTGGGTGTATGGTGATACAACACTTTTGGGTATGGCACAGCAAATATAGTACAAACGATTTTTAATACACTCCGCCTAAAAAGTATCGCATAATTTAGTTTTGAATCATAAAAGTATCGCATAATCTTTGTTTGTAGCATAAAGTTGTAAATATACTTTAACGCGCTCTAAGATATAATTTCTATGATTGCTTAAATAAAATACAGGCCAAATAAAAACAAGAACTCATACTTGAGATTTTTATTAAAACAAGAAATTATAATTTTGGAAAGAAAAATGTCATAACAGTAGCTTTTAATACTGAGTATTGCCACCTCTGGCTCTTACGACCGCTCGCATACGGTTTGGCAGAGATTCGATTAACCTCCGTATATAAGCATGATCCAAATTCTCCCACTCGTCACGGAGAGCATTTTCTAGTCCATGCAGGTCCGCTGGGGCAATATTTGGGTTCGTATCCGTCTGTGAAGGAGGTCCCACACGTGCTCGATAGGGTTCATGTCCGGACTTACCGCAGGCCAATCTAAAACTGGAATACCAACATCGTTAAGGTATTCCTGGACGATTATTGCAACATGCGGTCATGCATTATCGTGCATTAACATGAATTCGTTTCCTATAATTGGCGCATATGGTACTACATGTTCTTCTAAAATGTCCGTTATATACCTGTGGGCAGTCAATGTACCTCTGTCTACTGGCACTAACTCTCTACGACCTGTTAAACAGATGCCTCCCCAAACCATAATAGAGCCACCAGCGAAATTAGGTATAGGTCTGATATTACACTGAGAATAGCGCTCACCATCTCGTCTGTACACTGAGATACGCCTATCTGAGGTGTAAAGACCAAATCTTGACTCATCTGTGAAGAGTATATTGGCCCAGTCATTAATGTTCCAATTTACATGTTCTCTGGCAAACCTTAAGCGAGCCACTCGGTGGTTCCTAGTGAGACGAGGGGCTGTTATAGCTACTCTAGCTCTTAATCCACTCTGTCGTAACCTATTCCGAATAGTTTGAGTACTCACAGGAGTATTTCTGACTCTAGCCAAGTCGTTCTGCAATTGTCTCGCAGTTACATGTCTTCGACGTAATGCTTATAGTAGTAAATAGCGGTCATCTTGGCGAGTAGAACATCTTGGACGATCTGGTACAGGTCTTCTACTGTAATTGCCTGTTTCCCTATATCTGGCTACGGCTCTAGAAGCACTCAACTGATTGATGTTATAAATTAAAGCGACTATAGCAGCCACTTGTTCTGAAGTTAAATTGCTCATTTTAGTTTTAAAAGCGTCGGTACAGAACTCTGACTTCGCACTTTAAAATTTGTCCGTATAGGAAGACTTTCAATAAACAACTGAGCAAACCTTACACATATGCATTTTTCTTGTTCTTTTAGAAAAAAAAAAGTAAAAAAGCTATGTTCCGTGATTTTGTTAGTGTTTTTATAGTTCACATACACGAGGCAAACTTTTTGTGAACGTATAAAAATATCTTGGTTTATAAATTCCCTTTTTTAGTTTATGCGATACTTTTTTGGCGGAGTGTAGTTAGAACACAAAAATTAAATGCAACAGGAAATACTTATTCCTTCCTTCTGAGAGAGCATCTAGTAAAGGAGCGTATTCAACTATACAGTGTAGCTATTATTAATTTTATATTTTTCAAATTTAAAAGATCTTTTAGGGCAGTCTTCATAATTATAGTGGGGATACTACATTAAGTAAGCCTGCCGACCATCTACAAGAGTGTAGTAAGGGGCTTTGATTATTAGCGGATTGTGACAAATTTTAAGATTCACTTTTTGTACAGATAAGTACAAAAAGTACAATGTAGGAAGCGTGTTTACAAAAAATAAGCAGCGAATCCGATCAAATATTTTCCTTCTTTAACAATGTATTTAAAAGCTGTTGAGTAGCTATGCTTTCAACTTCTTTTTACGTTTAATAACAACCACAATAAATGTAATTCTATAAAATTGCTAATATAATTTTTTAGACGTAGACATAAGAAAACATGGTGCTTCGTCTTTGTTTTGTATTATTTATTCTTTCAATAAGAATTTAGCAACAACTTCGCTGTCTAGTGGAATAAACATATTTGCTAGATATGTATTTCACAATAATCCCCATTTGAACATATTGCAATATGTATTCATAGCAGCTAAAAACATCAATATAGACGATAGTAAACTGTACTAAATTTCCCATGACTACCTTCTCATTTCCCAAGAGAAACAAATAGAAATAGAAGTGAATTTACCGGTACCTCCACCAAAACTGCTAATATATGTAATATACGTTTTAATATTGCTGCACTATATCCCATCAGTCAAGCATATACAATTCCCTATCAACGAAGAATACATTTTTCATTAAGAAGATTAAAATTTGGTGAGATGCAGACATCCAATCTAAAATTACTTGAATTCAGGTTCGCATTATCACTAAAACTGTAAACTTGTAAACAGTTTAGATCAAGGCTTATCGCGCCTCATTTGAGGCACGACTGTACATATTTTGAGCAAGTGTCACAATAGATTTGTTCGTGTTTGAATTGCGTCTATTAACATTTGTGACACATACGCCATTTAATCCGTAAAGAAATTATAATTTCGTTACTCGTTCAGAGATACGTTGGTAGGTCGTTGTCCTGAGTACCCTAGAAGGCTGCGATTGTTGATACTATAGATGATCACGGGAGATACTTGTGGTACTACATGAATAATATGTGTGAAATTAAATACGTAAGCGCTTGACTTTACCTCCTATTATATTAAGCTCCACTTTATGATGCTTAACCATATCAGGAATTCGATCGCGTGTTATCTAGGACGAGGTAACAAAACACATGTGTTTGATTGATATGTTTCCCGCGTTCTTTACTGCCGTTCCGAGTATCCGAGACTAGGTTAAGTTTTTCGTGTTTCAACAGTTATAAACTTAGGGCGATGGCGGCAACATAGGGCCGGAAACGTTACCTTCATACTTCTAAAGTTTTCCCGTTTTCCCGCTCTCTTTTGCATTTCTTTTTTCTGTTATCTATTGATGTATTGACTATCGATCCTGAAATATTTTGCTTGGACAAGGCGTCGTTCTGCTATTTTATTTTCACGTGACGGGAACTTATATATCATTCCGCTTTTATTTGAAAATTTTGATTAATGATAGTAGTACGGACGTTGTTGTAAAGAATTGCTTTATGTGTATTGCTAAAATTAATATCAGGTATGTAATTTTTCTATTTGACACTCTTGATATGTTATTTGTTATTAATGCAGTAAGGTGAAGGAAAATGGAAGTACGCTGTAAGAGTGTTAAAAGAGAGAAGAAATATACGTGAAGTACTTCAAACTTATTCTTTCGGTGCAATTTGTACTTGCCCCACCAATATAGTAAACAATATCAGGAGGATAAGAAAAATACCTTAATTTAATTTTGAACGGTACAATCATGGAGAAGAATGAATCTGCGAAAGCAGATTAATCTTGTTTGTTTTCGGCCTCTTTTCTAGAGCTTAGAACTTGAAAGATATTTATATTTATAACATACCCAGTTATTCAAATAGTGACATTAACTAGAGAGGACAAAGGCGGATGAAATTATTACTTTATTGCAGAGACTAGACAGACTCGTGTTTTGTCGGCTTTCGAGAACACCAGCAGGCAACACGAATCCATTCTCATGAGGCGAATAGACACGATTCTATCTAATCGCTGCAATAAAGGAATAATTCCACCTGTCTTTGTCATCTAATGTCAGTCATAATCATTTTTTAAACGTACGTGGTAACACAGTCAAAACACACATCTTGTTTTTAGTTCGTTTGAAAATTGGGCGTGAATAAGGAAAGTACAGAAGGAAATGCTTCCCCACTGGTGGGAATAATGGAATATACTCACAGAGAATATCTTTTCGATAATTTCTCAAACATAGAATAAGCAAATTGACCTAACATCCAAGTTAGAACACTTTGCAGCGATCGTCGATTCTCGTAATGCGACGTTTACATACCGCACATTAGCTGGTTCTCGCCTTACAATCCGATAGTTGCAAGCATGCACTACGTTTCAAGCAATCGTGAATGTTGTTCCGCAGACGAGAACCTGCACCTTATAAATAATTAATCTCCTTCGAACATACCCGGGTTAGTAAGCTACCTGAAGGCGATTTTAGTTTCTGGAAAATTTCGAGTGGCCTTGCACTTAATCATTCGACTGTATTACGGTGTTGGAATCTGTAAATTGCAAATCAGGGTAACGCACGTACAGAAGGTTTCGGTGCACCATTCCCCGAGAAGATTTTCTTTCGAAGCGGTTGGTTGTAGCAGGCGGTAGCACTTGTAGCGCAGCAGTGATAGAACCCTATCGATCGTAGAATATAATTTCAGACAGTTTACGGACAAATAGTACGTATATGGTTTCGTAGCTACTGATACTTTTTACTAGCCTTCTTAATTATTTCTATTACAATGATTTTCTAAATTAGAATATGCCTTAATCGAAAAAATTGGGTAAACAATGCATTTAATAGAATACATCAGAAAATGCCCAGAAACAATAACCAACAGAATAGATAGGCAAGATAACTTCTAAATGGTTTAATTTCACAGCAAAAGCAACAACAGGAGAAAAAAAGATACACACTCTCACGGACATGTTTTTGCCTACCCGTCGTCATCAGCGCAGTTTCGAGAGTATTTTTTATCTTTACTTTTTACTACTGTTGCGCTGCACCGATAGACCACGCTGATGACGCCGGGTAGACAGAAACATCTCCGCGAGTTAATGTATTTTTTTGTCTCCTTTTGTTGTGTTTGCCGTGAATTTTTCCATCAATACCTGAGGAAGCTATCTTAACATTGTTTTTTGGTTATGGTTTCTAGGCATTCTGATGTGTTCTAGAATATACCTTAATTATTTGGTATCCGTTTCGCCATTACCATTAATCATCTATCGAACGGCTCCAGAAGCGATTCCTCTGCAATATAATTGCAGATCCCTGATACATTGCACGGACCGATATCTTCCCCCATATCGTATGTGCAATTATGCTAATCAAGGCGAATAACGACGTCATAGGTTATAAAATTTGTTTGTATTTTTGTGTTTAAGAAATGCACAAAATAGAAATAAATTTTAGTTTTCGAATTTATAATTTATTTTTGCTGGCACTGTATACGATTTTTGTACTTTGTCCTTTAATTGGATTTTTCTTTTGTTAAATTGAATTGATGAATTGTTAAAACTTTGGCTATTACTGTAACGTTTGTGCCATATAAAACCTTGTCTCAAAAGTAAGATATGTCTTTAATATTTCAGGTATTTCTGAGGCAATTTGTTCAAATAGATTTTGATCTTTTATTTCGGCAAAGTTTTTAGCATATTCGACTGAGCGATTGTTCATTTCTGCGGGTCCAATTGCCTTCATTCATGTAGTAACGTTTTGAACTTATTTTAACTCATCGAAACACAATTTACGCAAAGCTGCGCCAATTAGTCGATATGTTGCAAGTATGTACTTAGTCAAAATGTGCCAAAACACTTTGGAGAATCTAAATAATCTTATTACCTTTTCGACAAACTTTGTATGGTCATACGTCTACCGGCGAATGTCTTGTCTTCCAGCAAGACATTCGCCTATTATTGTGTACGATAAACGAAACGTCTATCCGTATTATATAACATCAATGAAGTATCGATTGCGTACGGCTCAAAAACAAAGAGAGCTAATTGGAGCATCGACTGCACGAGATTTCGTGACTTAGTCCGATGACGTGCCGATAAAACCTAGACCTAACTTACTAACCACACTACATAACACACACTAGCACGTAATATGGGCCCACGCGCCGCCAACAGTCGATTCTTTTATCGTTGCTTATCGGATAATTCGCGTTTTTATTTTACTCTCGTAATGGTATAATGCGATGTAAAGGCGCGGTTGCCGCCAAACCTTAACCGGCATTGGTTTCTTTTTTCGTTCCTACTCTACATTTAGTCGCAGATTTACGGATTTTATAAATTCAGTATTTGAGGTGTTTAGCCTTCGCGTTATAAATTAACACGGTATCTGTGGCAACCCAGACAGTCGTAGCGATAAGAGCTGCGAGTTTCCAGTATTCAAATAGTAACGTACGCATGTATGTGTCTTTGTTACAAGTTTCATCGCTTGCTACGGGATTTTGTATGGATTAGCAGGAAGAGTCAATTATTTCTTTGTGCTATACGATACCTTTTAAATTGAGTAGATTGTCGTGGGTATCTTCCTTATTGTCAAGTGTAGATGTTTCTCTAAATTAACAAACGTATGCGATATTGAATGTGTTGAATTAGGATCCCGTTCAGAGAATTCTTAAATTGTAATCAGTTCAAATATTGCTGCTACCTAATAACTACGCACCTTAAGACCAAACACGAACATACATTTCAAAATTTAAAGTGCAGCTCAATCTAACGTCAACTAACGCATTTATCTTTACGCCGTAAATTTTTAGTTTGCTGGAAATTGTGTTGTTGAAGCTGAAACAACCTCCGAATGCGTCTTGGCTTTCATCAATGTAAGATGCAAGTCTATAAAACTGATTGCTGACTAAATAAAATAGTAATAAAATCGCCGCTACATTTTCATAATGCTTATTTAAAGTTACTCTAACATCAGACTTAGTAATTACTTCATAGCTCAGGTCGTACGGTTCTGGGGAAATAAAGATGTCAAATTGCAAAGAATAAAAGGATTAATTTCAAATATTAACAAAGTTTTATTACAAAAGCTATTGAGAGCGAGACAAGTCACATTAAATAACAATGAATTCAAAACAAAAAAGAACAACATGTGAAAATAAGAATTAATATGAAAATAAGGATTATCGCGTAAAAATTATTTCATTTGCAGCGAATAAAAGAGATTTTCTCAATAATTTTGAAGCTTTAGAGATGTTACTCTCTTGACGAACAAAATTTCAATCTGTACAAAGGTAAAAATGGAACTAAAACAGAACGAAAAGTTAAAACAAAGCCTCAAACGAAGCGTTATTTTTTTTCGTAATCTTAACATGTATTGCTTCGTTACACGAAAAAAAAAAAAATTTGAACTTGTAACCGATAGATGCCACCTTTTTTTTTAATATTTAAAATTGAATGTATAGATTTTTTTCACCTTACATTGTTAGTCTGTTTTGTTAAATTTTTATAGAATTTTCCATAGCTTCTTGTAACGTCTTTGCAATTAGTTTAATTCCATTATTTACGTTTCCCATCTCCTGTTTAATGTTACAATCTTTTCGCGCTTATGTAACTACAATATGCAAGCACAGATAAGTGCACATTTTCATTCAAGATCTGCTGACGAAAAGAAACACCGTTGCTTTCATTTTAGTTCTTCAGGAGCATGTCGCACGTCAAACAGTACGTAATTAAAAACAGAATATTTAAGAGTGACTCTACAAGACAACCACTTACTCTATTTCAACGCTCTAGTTCGTCTTTCATTAAGGAAGTACAACACGTTCAGCATATTGCAATGGATAAAGAAAGATGAACAGTCTACGAGCACTATGCTTTAAAACTATCTCAAAGTTTGCTCAACACACTAATTATAACCATCCAAATATCGCGAGGAATTCTTAACCTAGCTTTTTATGAAAGGGCATCAGTATAATATCGAATTATAAGTTTTGTTTAATCAGTATTGCATTTGAGAGAAATAAATATTTTGTTTCTAATAATGCATACAGCGTGTTTTTATTTTCAGACTTGTAATCCTGAAAGTATCCTTTGAAATTTAGAAACCAAAAAATAAGCGATACATGTGAATTCTTTTTTTGATATTTTGAATGTTAATGCTTTATTAAATTAATATTAATTAAATATATTTCATGAACGAAATTTGACACGCTTGAATTTCCATATTTTCGAAACAATACACAACCCATTTACTACAAAATTTATTATTTAGGACTTACGCTAACACACTGTACGATGAATGTGACAGGAACTCTATACGAGCTATTGTCTTCACCCACTACTAAACTCGTTACATCAAATAATACTTCTGTTAAAGGTAATTTGTTTGTTGTGAGCCATGGAAAATGCATCTGATGAACGGCCAGCAGCGGATTTCAAGAAATATGTTTTGTTGTTCGTCATTGGTTTGTTCCAGATTTATTGTTTGTGTTAAGTTACATATTGTTACTACGTCGACATAAACGCAGTCAACATGGAAAGGTTTTAAACATGTGGGAATGAATGATAGCCTTAGAATAATAATGCACAAATGGGTGATTAAACGATTATTGTTTATGAGTGATTTCTTTCTTAGAGAAAATTTAGATACAAAAATTAAATAAGTGAGATCTTATTGCAATTACCGTTAAAATTAAACCCAAATAAACAAAATTAGAGCGGCAAAAGAGTATAAGAACTTATTACATCTAACAAATAGTTAAGTTGCCTTTTTATGTATTGATTTTCAACGATCCATCGTCTAATTAAAAGGTACCAATAACAAAACATTAACGATATTATGTTAAATGCCTTTCAAGATAAGTTCGCCGAATGAGATCCTAGTCGAACAACTGTCCCGAGGATGCTGCAGAATTTGTTTCAAATTTATGCATTTTCTTAATCTTCCACCTTAGTTAATAATTTCGCGTATATGGAAGTTATAAAATATTTTTTTTTCCTATCTCAGATCCGATGTCCACTATCTACAAGTAGAGCGCAACAAGTCGATTGCCTAGCAGTAGCGTCACTGGGTTAGCGCTGGGTTAACCGAATTAAACATGGTCGTCGTTTAGAACAGGAAAACGATAAGAGAATTTATGAAAACGCAAAAGTAACATAGTAAACAACATACCGAATATACTCAAATGGTCGAAAAGAAATCCAGAAGTGAGGTCTTCAACACTTGAGACTCCTTTGAGACGTGTCCGTTGCAGCGTATATATCAGCTTGTATGCAGAGAAAGACGCGATGTAATAATCGCGTACATAAAGTTGTCTTTGAATTTATATATCGGGTCTTTCGCAACACTATTGTTAAAAAGATGGCGAATCTAGAAAAATCGAAAATTTTACGTAAAATAGCATTGAATTAAACATTTTGTTGCCTAATCTAAAATATAAAGCACTGTTTGTACGTGGTCAACAATTTTACATGAATCCCGAAAGGATAACGAAATGTTTTGCATTTTTTTTTTAATGCGTCGGCTACTGGAAGGTAATTGTCGTTAATAGTTTTTGTTTTTTAATATCTGCTGCTGGATTTTGGAATTGCATTTGACTTAATTCTATTACAGCTGCTCCTTAAGCGTTCAGTTATAAAATCACTAATTTGATCTTTTTAAATGTTGAAAATAATAGGATACAGCTTCTAACCACGTACCTCATTATGTAAGAATTAATTGGTGCTATTCCGGTATGTTAGGTGAGCGAAATAGCTGAATACGTTTGGGTAATTTAAGAAAAATCGCTTTCCTCTGTGGTATTAGTTGATCCACATCTGGATAACATTCTCGTATAGTATCAGCTACAAGGTGCAAAGCATGAAGCAGACATGTTATGTGCAGAAAATTCGATTGAACAAGTTTGAATAATTGACCGGTGCAAAGCATAACCGCGACAGCATCGGTAACCATCATTAAACACTCGCTTTCTCGTGTTTATTCAGTGACATAGAGATAATTTATCGAGATCGGTTCATAATCTACAAAAACCATCTTAGAAACTTTTTTGTATCTAGCTGCGGAACCGCTACGCGAACGGCACCCTTCGCGGTAATATATCTCTGCATACTGAGTTATTTCGTATGCAAGAGTCCATTCGTTAGCTGCGCCGATGGTGCGCACTCGAATTTGCCTACTCTAGTCATTAGCCATAAGTGTTGCTGTAGAATATATCCAAATTTAAATATTCACTCAATCATAGGAGGATTGCGTCGCGATTACAATTAATATAAATACTGCCGAAACCTGAAATTCATACAGCCGTATCTAGTTGCGCGAGGGTTTCTCGCGTACAACGAAATTGATTAAATCCTATTTTACCGATACGGACCGGTTCGAATGCAAATGATAATTGATATCGGGGTATCAATTACGATATTAATGTGTGGGTATCACAGAGAATTCAATAATACCCAATTATGAAATCGGATTTTGTTGGCGATTATTGGTAGAGAATAAAAAATAGACAGTCGTGTTACCGACAACGGAAAATTCGATTAGCCGATTTCAACCATCTGGCGTATTCGTAGGGGAAGAACGAAATGGGCTACGCGAGCGCCATCTTTTCATCGTTCCGTTCGACATACAAACGGCGTTCAATTTCAGTGTTATGTTAAATTAATTTGTACGTTGTTTACATGTGAGAGGTGCGGCGCATACCCAAGCTAAATCCGATTCCGTATAAGGCGCTTGGATAAGCGTTGAGCATTTTATTCGAGGGATAAAGATGACGGGGTTTTGTTGATTTTTATTTCTACCAGTAAAATGCCTAATGGGGATCTATCTTAGATTATCTCTTTTATTTTTTTTGTAGCTTTATTTTATGAAAATATTTTTAAAGATATCTTGCTATAAAGCTGTTGTCTTTAAAAAAATGACTCGAACGTGCACTGATTGAAGAGAGTAGCCTGTCGTTACATAATACAAGATGAGCTACATTGACTTCTAATGCTTTTGATTATATATATGGATATATATGTGTGTGTATATATAATTTCATTATATATTTCTAAATTGTTGATGTGTTTTTCAATCGAGTTGTTTAATTGAGGTATTTGAGAATTGTGTGGTTATCTTTTTTGATTTATTATTATCTTAATAAAAGTTTCATTCGTACTTCTGTTTGTTTTTTTAAGCGGAATCACAAATTGTTTAACGTTGTTTTTGTTAAGTAATATTGCTTCTTTGTTGGACTAAGAAGAAGTATTTTTGTTGATAGTTGAAGTAGCTGAGTAGTGTTGTATTTATATTTAGTTAGATATATAGTTTAATTTTCAATTTTGTTGTGTTCTTGTATCGTTAGATTTATTTAAAAATGAATCGAGCAAAAGGTGGTCAAACAGAAGCATTCTGTTTGATCACGGATAGAACATTTCTGAAAAAACATAGAGGTTAGAGGGAGGCAGCTTTGATTATCACCAAATGTAGAAGACCTCAGACATACAGTTATCATTTGTTTATTAATGAATTGGAAAATGTGTTATCAATGATTACTCTCTAAGGGCTTCTGTTAGGCTGAGGCTTTATGTCGAATTAAAGAAATTTGTGCTAAAAACGAAATTAAGTACAACGGAGGATACAAAATGTTAAAGAAGGCCTTTGACTACAATACTACGAGTTAATGAATTTGCTTTAAAGTAGAACGAGAAGACATCCAGCAGGGTAAGAATTACTTACTAGTAATGCAGAGATGGAAATCGTTTCAGTGGCTTGCCCGTACAGTGAACAAGAGTTATAAGAGACTTACAAGTTTTGTGAAATTTTGATAAGACAGTTCGGAAAGTTTTTTCCACAATTCTTGGGTTTTACGCTAGGATAATGCACCAGGGCGTATCGCTTTGCTTATCCAAAAGCTTTTAGTGAAGATTAACACTGTTCCGATAACGCAACCACCGTATTTTTCAAACCTGGCCGACTATGACCTATTCCTATTTCCCGGACTGAAAAGAATATTTGATCGAAAACGTTTCTCGACAATAGATCAGAACGACCTCAAAGTGGAGTTCCACCAATGCTTTTTAAATTGAGAGCTAAAAAAAATTAAAAATGCATCATCAGTCCTTTTTTGGAATAAATCGGATACTGATAAGGTGACAAGGAGACGGATAAGGAGATCTGCTATTAAGGACATTATTTCATTTACTCTTACGGACATATTTAGAACCATAGCAGTATTGTGTACTGCATATGAGGATTACATACCGTTAATCACAAGATCAAAACAAGAACGGAAGCAAATATTTCAGAGAAAACGGGGCCAGGAAAAACGAAGTATTTAGAAATGGAAACATCAGCCAACACAAAGAGAAAACATCTGAAAGTAAAATCAATAACAAGTAAGGAATATGTTTTTCAGAAGGCATGCTTTCTTAATTACCTAGGGCGACGAAGCTAACGAGATACAAAACAGACTGAAAAAGACAAATAGAAAGCCGGAAGTGCTGATGGAGTCAGTGAAATTTAAACACTTTTGAAGGCAGACGATAATATAAAACAGTTATTCGTCCAACAGTCGTATATAGATGTGAGACTTGGATCTCATCAACACGGACCTAGAATTATAGAAATATAAAAAAGAAAGTCTCACGAAGAATTTTTAGATCGTTGGAAATGGAGGAGGATAGTAGAAGCTATGAACTGAAGAAGTTTGCTGTACTGTTTGAAATTAAATTTTTACGTAACTATGAGAAAAATGTTTCGGAGAATTAATTTTAAATTTTGTGTAGATTTTGCTATTAAATTAATACTTTCTTCAGAAATAAATAGACAATTTTTTTATATACTATAAGAAAAGCAAAGAAGAAGAAGAGGGTTCCATTCTAACCTTAACTGCATCCGAAATTATAAAAACTCATATTTCATGAAAGCGCAAATCTAATCTAAGCTGCTGTATACTACAAGCCGCCTCATCGCTAGAGAAATATTCGACCCTCTATCATACTGAATTGCACTGTAATTTAGCCTAGGAGGTATCTCTTCTTTCGGGAATTGCAATTTATTGTTTTAATTTCGAACTAGCATTATACCCACCTTAGGCATAAGGAGGCTCACCGGAAGAAACTTACACAGCTATAGAGGCCACGCATGTGCGCAGCTAATGTTTTTATTCATGAGAATTAAGTTAATGTCGTACATAATTTATCCTCCGTTTCGCAGAAACCCCGTCTAGCTGTTGTAGAAAGGTTGGACGGAAGGTGACTTCCACTTAAATACATACTTTATACAGGAGAGCTAAGTGAGCTGTACTAGAACAATTCAACAATTCCTTGTTCTACCGTGAAGGCAGGCAATATAGACAGTTACATTTGTACGTTTGAGAAATATCTGTGTGTGCTAAATTCGTTGTTTTGCTCTGAAGGTTTTCCGCTGTAGTAAGAAAAACACTTTGTTGGCGCAAGCTACATTATACAGCTTCTTCTTTTTGTTGCATGAGCAAAGAGAGGTAATCGATTTTAGCTGTTTGTTTCTATATAAGAATTAGCATCCTTCATTGATTGTCCGAAAGCACGCGAAATACAGAGAGTTTATTCCTTGGTTGTGTTCGCTTCTGTACTACCTCGTTTTTGTTTCAAATTACGTCTTTCATCATAAGGTGTGGAAGTTTTACAAGCCCGAGGATGTATCCCTTATAAAACAACGAAAAATTTAGAAAAATAACCGTTTGAGTGTCTACAATATCTGTTTCGTACATGGTGAGTTGATGCGATTCCACGAATTTATCGAGAAAGAACCCTGGGCTTTTTATCCAAAGTAGTATCAAGCAGATCCGCGTAAAGACTTCAAAAAGGTATAGCGTATAACACAGCTTATCATTTATTATTTAACCTGCAAATTTCTCTTGTTATAGCAATAATCTCTTCTTTTTTTCTATTTCTATAAAAAAATTATATATTTTTTTCGTTGACGTATAGTTTTTTCTATTTAATTAATTCTGTTGCTAGTATGAATGAAAAAACTGTTTGGATTTACTAGCAAATCATTTGAGCTTTACTTTATCTAATTAGTCTTATTCTACTAAGTATTTTTTAATAATAATAGTTATTATTACATTAAGCAACGACTTGGTGTACAAAAGATGTCATTGATGTGTTGCATTGACGGAACGCTAAGAATGTGAAAATCTAAAAGACGGACCGCATGGATCTCGTAATGAAAATTTCATCATACTTCTTACCATGCACTTTCTTTGTACAAAAATTCTTTACATACCAGCAGCCTGTCTCCGGTGAATTGCATCATACCTCAGAATAGACTGAAAGGAAGCAAAATAAACAAGTTTTAAAATACCTATACCACAATATCTACTTATATTACGAATAGCATAGTTGATCCGTGTAGTTATCATGCCCGGTTAGTTCGTTGGAAGATAACAAAGAATTTTTGTTATCAGTTTCTCAGTTAGACCTTTTAAACGCTCAGAGTTTTCAAGGCACTCTACTGTAAAATATTACATATACTTTAAAGAAACATTTGTCCATATTTTGAAAACTATTAAAAAATAGGTGAATCGATATATAATTTTCTTTCCAGCCTAGCAATGGAATTAAAGATATCACGGTCCTTATGAAAAAAAAAAAAAATGGGTCTTTTTAGATTAACAATATCTATGTTAGAAACAGTTTATGAATATCGTGTATAAAATTTACTAACCGCATGATATGGTATGCCTGATCTTCCATTTCGTTTCAGAAAAATAAAATACTTTACTCTTCACGTGTAAAAATATTTAATTTCAGCAAGAGCGCTACGAGAGCTGCGCGCGCGAGAACATTCAGTATAATGCAGTTATTTCGTCCGTATCTTTCCTTTAACCATTGTGTACGGATCGTTACATAAAACATTTTTCCTATACATTTCGTCAATAGCAGTGCGCATTAACAATCTCGGAGTAGATTCGGGAATAAAGGAAGGACGATTTAATATATGAAATTTATACAATAATAAATCAGAAGCTAACCGAGAAGAGTTTTTGTCGTCCTCCCTATATAAATCAAAATTTGATAAAAAGTGGGACATTCTGAATTTGTAGGCGGTATTTATTTTCACTAACGTTAGTATGTTGCTCTGTTCTTGATACATTGAGCGCCGGCTGTTGCAGAAATTGTGACAAATGGCGTTCAGGAGCAGCGGAAACGTGTTCCTCTCAACTTTTCTGTGCGAGGACCGGCTGCTGGTGGCCATTTAAAACCGCACAAACTTCTCTCCTGCATTTGTTCGCTGGAAAGACAGAGAAAGAACGCCTTCTGCCGGAAATCGGTCTACCTGCTTTGCCAATCATATCGGAGGACCAGATGCCAGGGAATTAATTTAATTCAAACAAATTTACCCTTTCGCCGGCCCGTTTTTTGCGAAGATAAAATTAATTTGGAAATTACAGCGCTTGGTTGGTTGTAGGCTTATAAGAAAAAGATGTTTGCGGAACATTATAGACACGTATATGCTTCACCTGCCTCTATTATATTTTCTGCAAATATAATTAATCGTCCAAAAAATTTACCCGTATGGTAGACACTGCTGCACGGGTAACGACGTTAACTAATTAAAAGTTTGCGTATTTCTAACAAAATTATTTCTTTTTTATCATTATCGTTTCGCACAAACTAAGTAACCGTTTTAGTGCATTGCAACATTCTTAGTTCGTTTATTATCAATATTAGTTAGAATATTTACGCATGCGCATATAGAAAGTTCTGATAACAATAGACATCAGAAAGTAACTTTCAAAAGATTTTGTCATATGTATGAGGTAATCGATTGGTAGCGAATCAGGATACTTTAAATGAAACATCTTGTATGTTATTACCCATTTGGGTTCTTCATTTAGAAAAAAATAAACTAATATAATAAAGATAATTATGTTACATTGGTTGCGGAGAAAACCTTTTCAAATTAAACTAAAATATTGAACTAAACTTAAAGATTGTACGTGCACGTAGTTAAGTATGAAAGTTTAGTCTATTCTTTATCGCTCTTATTCACTACCTATTTTAGAACGTATTCTTAAATGAGAAACAGTTCTTGGGTATTCGGACGCTATCATTTACGCTAGACTGAAGTTGTATAAGTAAGTTAGTTATAAAGGTCTAACAATAAAGTGAATTTCTGGATTGCAGAATGCTTTGTGCGACAGTGAAAATCTTAATATTGATGCGTCAACAACCTAACAAATAAGAGGCTCATGAAATTTAAAACAATTTGCTTTTATTTCCCATCTTGTCTTATCGAAGGTGTTTATTAGATACTTTGAGATGTAACAGAGCGTAATCTCGTGTTGACAAATATTAGATCGTGTTGGTTGGAGAATTCAGGGTGTGGATGTATATTTGCAGATCGCTAATAATAAGCAAGAAAAGCTAATATTTAAAATGAGAAAAAATAACCAAGCTTTTGAAAATTGTATGTATAAGCTATATTTATATTCAGTACGTAAGTTGACGTGAACTTCTGAAAAGTCGTGATCGTAGAATGATTTCAATATGAAACGCTAAGGTTTATATATCAAATAATTTTGATGTGACAAAGGCGACCTCTTTAATTTTGACTGCATTTAGTCGAGGAAGCTTTTCACAGGTACTTGAATAGTGGTCCTTTCCTAACCATGGTTTAATCCAAGTTTTTGTCGAGGCCAAGCTTGAAATATAAAGCGGGGGTGATATGAGGATCTGCAACGAGAGCCAATCTACTTTTTCAGCGTAATATTCGTGTTCGATGCGTTAAAATTCGATATTTTCACCCTACTCCAAATAGTCAATATAATTTCACTATAGAATAGTTATAGTTAAGCTGCTTCAGCAATAGTTCAGCTGTTTCAGCGCTTGCTGCTGCTGGGGTTGATGAGAACCAACTGTCCCGTACGTGGTTATGGGTTATGAGGCGCGACTCTCTGCTGGAATATGTCAAACGATGGTCCAGCCTGATCTACAATAATATAAAATTCGAGTAAGTCGTTGAGGTGAGCCAATAAATATGGTATACTGCCAATACAAGGGGTCTCCTAATGAATATGTTCGCAAGGTTGAATTGTTCAAACAGTTAAACAAACACTCTAGAGCAGAAACCTATTCGTACAACTTTTGGCTATCTTTGAAGTGTTTTCCCTCTTTGTCATACTTTTGAAATATTTTCATAGATGATATCATTATTAATAATAATGATATCATAATAATTTATTATGATATCATTATACGTCATACAATTAAATTAGCTAGCGTTTTAAAATGTTTTATCTTAGATGCTAATGACTACTATATTTAGCACCAGGACATCTTTAAACTGAGGAAAGATTAATTTTTTAGCAAGGATAGTTTGAAGCTTCGTTTAGTGCCGTTTTCTTTTACCCTAGATACCGTGCACGTATATTACGGCATACTTGGATGAAGTTTCGCACTTACATACACATGAGCTTGTACGTATTTGGGTCCTTAATAATAGAACAGTCTCATGCAGTAAATGTTTCATGGTTGTAATATTTCGGAATGGGGATGCCGTCTTTTATTTTCCAGGAAGTATTAGTGAATCTTTAATGGCAGTCTCTTACCAAACGTAGGCTCTAGGTTGCGTATATATTATGTGAATTTCCTTTCTTTTTTGAAGTGTAATTTTTCTTTAATAATTAATTTCAGAAAGTTGTCTGGCTTTTATGCGGCATGTTACTTCAATTTTCGTAGTTAATATTTAAGTATATTGCTTCGTAATGCACTATTTTCCAGCCTGCATCGTAAAGCTTATATGGAACACATATATTCTTCTAGATTCTAAAAATAGAGACGAATCAATGCAACATATGGCGGTTAATTGTGTTTACCACTCCATTTCTACAACCCGCTGATTTAGATTGTTAGCATGCATTTCGCTTAGAAGAAAAATTAAAGACGAGATTAATCATGTGACTTTGGGCTTCTGGCTAATCTTATAATATTTACAAAGAATAAGGAAAATCGTTTATCACTTGAAAACAACGGGTTCAGTGAAATTTTCTACTAGCTACTAGTAAGAACAAATTATTTGTGTACATCTAAATAACAGTATGCATCGTATCCCGCTTAAAAGGAAAAGGTGTAGCAATTCTGGATTTATCTAAGTTAATACGTTACCAATATGTATGTATCTATATTTGGCAGGAAGCGATTTTATAAATGCAAGGGATCTTACGAATAACATTAGGTTAGAGATCAAGCGTAGTAGGATCTTAAAATTGATAAATAAATTCGTTCCGTTGATTTGAAAAGTGAGACAAGTTAAAATTTTTCCGATAATTAATCAAAATCAAGTCACCAATATGGAGAAATTGTACATTTTACCAATGCGTACCAATGCTTCAACGAACTATATAAACATAAAGCCAAGGAGGCCAAAAATTTCGAAATGGCTCTATTGAAAAATTAATGATTTCTACTTACATCACTTTTTCTGCAATGAAACTATTAATTTTATGGGTTTATATTATGTCCAATTATATCTAGTAACTTTCTTTATGTTGACACGCTTTATTATCTTGTTAATTTGAAATTGAAATATCTATGATTTTGGAGCTTGTTACGTTCTCTGGGACGCGATTAGATGATGGTTACTTGTTACTACTTAGAAAACCACATCAGTGATGATACCTTCGACAACCATTGTAATGTATCATCAATCAATGTGATCAATTGAGTGAACTAAATTGCAACATATTTTTCGAATATCCTTTTAGTGACGCACATATTAAACACCACGAACTCGCAAATGTTTGTCTAAAGTTCTTTATAATTTCTATCATTCCTCTGGTAGAATATTCCACTGTTTTTTTTTGTGCGGATTATGATTCCATGATCAGGATTCAAATAGTTTTATAAAAAAAGACAGCTATGTTTAAATTTGATTCATTTGATTGAAATCTCTTCTATTTTTTAATATAACTGCCAACGTACTAGAAGATTAGAATCCACTTAATAAAATGTATTATTTTCTAAAACAATAGTTGACTACGTACAGAATATTTCGCAAGATACGTCAGTTAGATATTTTAATTACATTATTAATGGAATTGTGAAATTTGGGAGTAGGTAGTTATAGTATCGGATCGGTTAATTTAAGATATTTTCGCTCCCGAAATAACTTTCCAATTTTACCAACCTCCTTAGTTTAAATGCGATTGTACAATTGTACGTAAATAATTTAATTGAAGTTGAAATTTTAGCATTTGCACCGCTCTTGTTGAAATTAAATATTTGATGAGAATGTAATGAAGATTAGGCTATTTACTTTACTACACGAACAGCTTTGGATGTTGAGCATAACTTATTTAAGCGTAATTTCATTGAAATGTGTCGCTGCGAAACAATAAAGGTCTATTCATTGTAGGAAAGACATAGACAATTGAAATAGTATATATTCAGGTTTGTTGTTGGATTAATTTTGCTCAATTGTTGAGGGAAGGGGTAATAGCTTTCCCGCTACTTTTATGACTGTTAATGTAAAGGATTTTTTATATTCATTTTAATCGAATTAATCGACTCTTACACTATTCGCGTAACAATCCTAGTCTTACTGTTTTTAATTTTTTTTTCTATTGTTTTTCCTAAACAACCTTGATGAGAGTTATATTCTTTAACCGAAAATTTGGCTTTGTAACAAAGAATCAAAGTGAGGCGTTTTCTATCTTTCGCCTGCGTCCATGTAATCGATTCACATCGAATCGATCGAATCACATGTGTTTGTATCTTTAAAATCAAAGCTCTTAAAAAGAAAATGTGCCTGTTTTAACATCATCCAGTGAGATTATTAAAGGGTTAAAATGGGGCTATCAGATAGGAATAATCTACAAATTTGTGTTGAAAATAAGGTACTTATTTTTTGAAAAATTATATGTTGTACAATTGCTTGCAAATATTTCACGATGATTTTATTTTTATGGTTGACGATGCATGAATAGAAAGCCTATGTTTTATTCCGTTGTCGGCAGTGATACTTTAACATAGTATATAACGTTTGCCAATACGCTAAGAGATTTACCTGTGCGTTCTCTGCTTACTGTCGAACAAGATAGATTTATACTGTTCGATAAATACAATCAGAATCCAATATGTTATAAATGTAAATAAGATGATGATGTTTCCGCTTCCAGTCGGTTTATTAGGGAAAACGAAATTTCCCAAGGATACACGTAAACCTTTGGAATGCCGTAGCTGAAGGAGCTTAATTAAAGAAATACTTATCCGCTCTTATTAAAAACAAACCCGTAACATATTACGTAAAGTTATGACAGCAGCATAAGTTATAAAATTTTGTAATGTTGTTATATTACCGTAGAGTAAATGTAAGTTTCGCGCAGCGGCAGACTTGAAATATAGCCCCCAAAACTTTTAGCACACAGATATTGCTACATTTCTTTACGCTATACTGGACTCGTTCTAAAGAAGTTATAAGGAACGAAGCTAAGATTAATGATTTACCCGAGAGTCGAACCTGCTCTCTAATTTAACGTTATTGGTCTAAAATGGGCGGACGCAAGCTGACCCTTAGGTTACTACGCGCATTGTAAATGCATGTACGACATTATTTATAATGAATATCTGCTGCATATTCACTAGGTAAACGGAATGTACACAACATGCATACCTGATAAATAATTATCTCAAAATTTAGGAATGTAATATATAAAGAGATACATTACAAATAATACAAAATTTTACAAAATACATTTATGTATTTTAAGTTAAGTTAAGCTGAAATATCAACTTTATCACCATATAAAGGTCACGTTAAGATTTATGGTTGATAAATTCATATTCAAAGTACGGGGAATTATTTACAGACAAACGCGAGACTAACTTCCCCGACTATGTCTAAGAAATCGAACGACTATTTCTTATGTGACCGGATAAACAGTAAAGAATTTATTTTGTCCTGGAATTTCTCTTTGCAACTTAATGTTTTTGGAGAAATGTAATTGGCGTGACTTCTATTTACATTATCTTTCCAAATAAAAGTTTTATGTCAAATTAACGATTGCTTCGTCCATACATTTATAGCATTGGGAATCTGGTATCAGACAAATAACATAATTTGTTTGCCATTGCCTTCTAAAGTCCCAGATTTAAATACCATATATGTTAGGTTATATAAGGAAGAACGTGTATATCATTAGCCGTAGACCTTCCAGTGCCGAGAAATTAGCAGACAAGAGTAAAGGAGTTCCTGCCGTCTTGGGCGCTTTGTGTTGTATGTAAAAAATGTAAAAAAATCATCATTAAACTCTTTCATTTAGAAAGCAATACGCCTACGCCAATGAAAGCCGAGATGGATGCCATCTGCAAAGACTCTGTGCAACTACTGACACAGTAAATCTTTGGGCAGCTGAATTGAAACAACTTGGTTGGCGATGAACGTTCGGGATGGCCAAAAAATCTTTGATTGACCAAGTAGCAACAACCATAAATTATACAATAAGTAAAATGAATAATTACTGTATGAACTATGGTCTTTCGCTGAAAGACCAGTCTTCTATATTTTAGAATATCAGTTTAATCAACATTACAGCACTACACAAGGGGAAGCAATACCAAAGCGCAACTCTGTAATGCTTTTGGCGCTAATCACCGACAATAATCTAAAGTTCGCCGTTCACTATCCATCACTAGATAATAAACTTTTGCTATACGAAGCCTAAAGGATGATATAGATCCTTCTGGGTCGGGTACGTCGAGTCACGATTATAATATGCCATTCTTCTGGGATGCGTCAACGACGACGGCAAGGACAATCAACGACCTAAATTTTAACACAGAGACGTGTGACTCGATGTGTGATTACTGCATCCTCGTGCGAATCATATTACCTAATATTTAGAAAATCCTTTTACAAAAATGTACCACCATAGGCACCACAAATGCTAGATATTCAGAGGTATCGATTCATAGTTCGCCTTATGAGATAGATATGCTGTCTCATAGAGGCGGATGCTATCAAGAACTGTAGGGGTACAGCTCATCTTTAAGACTAAATCAAAAAAATACGTAAACATAGCTTTTACATCGAAGACGAATACTTATGCTGCGTATGTTGAAAAAGACTTGTTCCATTTGTGAAATATTATATTGTTGTGTGCATATAGCCCTCAGGTTTTATCCATGCATAATTTTGATTTACATACTTGAATACCTATATTCTATTTTTATATTAATCCTACATAGTTATATATACTACGTTATGATAATGTCGTGCAGCAAGATAAATATTATTAAGTAGAAATTATTATTATTATTAAGTAGAGAAACACATGAACCAGTTTGGAACAATTATGGTAAATATTCAAAATAAATAGATGACCTAAATATACAATGTCATCTGGGTGTTAGCCAAACATTTTCATTTAATTGTGTATATTTAGGCACGTTTAATAAAAATATATCAGTAGATGCCACTCGATAATGAAATATATAGAAATATACTCACATATCAAAAGAGATGAATAATTTAGTAATATCGAGCGGATAATTATGTTTACGAAAATCAGACTAGCGTCACCTTCGCCTGATATACGGACTTTAACGTTTAATTCCGTCAACGTTTACATATTCGGTATATTATCGTTTGGGGTCTATATTTTTCCAGCTACCCACGCTAAAACTTGTAAAATAAATCCATTCTTAGTTTGCGTTTTTGCTTGATGGTACCCAGGGGAATAGGTTGATTAATCTGCGTCGTACTAGGTCGTGCAGCAACAGAAGAGAAAATCGGTTACTACTGGCTGGTATCCTCCTACCTCGCTTTTCAGGCAACTCGTCCACATAAACAACATTCGCGTTGAATTGGCGAAATCCATCGGTCGGACACGTCTCTTGATTACATTAACGTGACCAGATGTTATAACGTGTCTTGTTAAGAATTAGTTCGCGAAGTAGCGAAGGTCTTTGAAGCGGAAGACTGGAGGCAACCGCAAACATCGGCCCTTATTTCCCAACTGATTCTCAACATTTGACTACGCTACCGGCTGCCTCTCTACTTGACATCTTGAATAATTATTGGACTCCGACTTACTGCTGCATTTAAATGGCTTAAGATACCGCACCCAAATTTACGTCGGAATGCCAGTTTTTACGAGATTCCTGCTCGTCCGTATCTTTAACATCCATTTTAGAACGAATCCTAATGCTTTAGTGGACTGTGCGTTTCAGTGCATTTTAATAAGATATTCTTAAACTATACAGGGTTAGTTGTAACGGTGGCTGACGAAATAATTCTATATACAAAATAATAATATTGCTATGTACTTCATCAACAGAATTAATATAACTGATGCTAACGTGTATAAATAGATATCATAGTCATTTCTGGATGGATGTAACATAAGTTTGTTCCAACAAATAAACACTTTATCGCTCTTGAATCACTGGTGAATTGTTTTAAGCGCATGTATTAAGGAAGTACTAGAGAACTAGTACTCTCTTAACGCAGTTCTCAATCAGAACCAGGGACCAATTTTGCTGTGATTCGGTATCTGTTGTGAATGATCTTGGAATTCATTCGAAAGTAGCTGTATAGTTGCTAGAGCTCCAATATACTCCATTGATTGCAATGTCTGTTGGAACAAATCCGTCATCGAGTAGAAATCGTCTTCATTTATTTTTTTGTATTGACGATTATATCGTCTTCATTCAAAAAATGGTCTACATTATTGCTGAGAGTGTGGAAATTATCTTCATTTACGGTGCTAAGTAATGTACTAGTGTCGGAGAAAGAGATTTTAGTGAAGGTCGTCCAGATAAGGACATGGATCAGGAATAGGTACGAGAAGTCGCGGTAATGACGTAGTAGATGAAATAGAAGACGTTGAAGTTATTGCCAGATCCAACTGGATTGGATGCAGCAAATAGTTGCATCCAATGGGCTCTCTTACTCATTGGTTCACAAGCTCACAAAGTTTTGTAATTACTCCTATAGACAGTGAAGGTAGCACAAGATTGTTTATGACAGACAACTATAAATAAATTTTACATAATAATAATAACGATGAAGTACAACCATTATCAGTAACATCGTCAAAGTTTACCAACCGGCGTTAGACGATCGTCGAATTAAGATTAGAGCGATAGCAGAGGCTGGGAAAAACGTGTTTGACTATAGATGTGGGCACGAAGAAGCTAATCGCGCAAAAGCTCATTCGAATGAACGTATCCAGGGTCTCCTTGAAGTAGCATTGTAAATGCAGTGACAAAAAAGATTCTTCGGAGATTATCTTAGTTCGCATCCTCATTTTATTTTTGCACCTGAAAATGCTGCATAATTAGGTGATCGATAAATACTTCCGAAAAATGGAGACGTAAACCGGAAGTAATATTTGGCATTTAAGAAGTTTTTATTAGAATCCGCTGGATGACAAATTACTCATTTGTCTTGGGGTGACTCCGGGCATTCAAAGATAAAACTGTCGCGTCAAATGGATGCACAGGTACGTGCTCACCCTCGGGCCGATATTAAAAGTTTTTCTCCGGCGGAATGGAGGAATCTGACCCCAGATTGTTCCATATTTAATGGATTTTACGGTGGATTTTATTTTCTCTTGTGCGTGATGTTCTCATATATGTATATCTGTTTTAGTTGTACGTAGATACTTATACGTACGTATGCGAGGGCGTCCGGAATTCGCGGAACTCTTTGAATATTTAAGTACATGTGTGTACGTGTACGAATTGCTAACTTGCGAAACGGCACATAATATCAGCGGTACCCTTACGTGAAATACTATTTTAAGCGAACACTTTATTCATAAAACTGTAATTTCCTCGGATGTACGAGCGTTGGTACCTTATTATGGTAGGTGATTAGCTTACTTACCTTATAAATACAAGAAATGTTAGGAAAGCTGTATTTAGTCGCTACATGAAAGGAATTTTTTCCAAACAAGTAGTACGTTTAAGTACCATTTGGCAAAAAATAGTAGATACTTCTGTCCGTTTAAAACTAATGAATACGTAACTTTCTTGAGTAAAGTCTCGCCTTATAACGTTCAATCAATAAGATTTGTCGTTCGAAAACCAATTCTTTAGGCTTATACGGCTTTGAGGTGAAGTTTCATTGCGGATATGGCTTAAAATTATATTGAAAGCCATTACTTCGTAACTACGCAAAGTTGTTTTTCTTCCTCAGCACTGTCGCGTTAGGAGATAAATAAAATAAATGTACCTACAGTATTAATCTTATGGGAACGGCAAAATACCTTGTCTTCTGTCGATTTTCTTCATATCCTAAATCTTTCCGAAAATTTACAATTGTATCTTTTGTATAATTTATTAAATATCGTTCTTAAAGGAATAATGGAGTTCATTACGAGTACTCCAATTTTAAATGTCGGTTGAAATGTTAGAATTAAATAAAGTCAGTGCTTTGTTTGCATCCTCGCATGGCATGCATTGTGATAATTTTAGAATAGAACAAGTTAATTGAAATTTAATATCTAATTGTAATTCAAAAAGAATATCGTAATTGGCTTGGCCGTGACCAAACAATCGTTAAGGTGCGTAAAGCAGCCAAGGCTCGCTTACAATTTCTGGATTTAGTCCGAACTGCCGTTGAATTATCATGAGCTTTCGGGATTCTTAAGGAACCAGTGAACGGAGTTTACGCAAAAATCAATAATGGACAATTTGAGGTTAGATTTCCTATTGCCAAATTGATTCTCCAAAAATGTAAATATTCGGTTTTTATTTTTCAACATTTCTTGGTACGCTCTAGTGCCGTAGAAACACCTGTCTGTCGTCCAAGAAGCAGCTACATAAACCGGGTACTGTTACCCAAATCATCCCCCGAACAGTACCCGGTTTATGTCGCTGCTTCTTGAACGGCAGATAGGCGTTTCTGTGCTCTTAGAGGGCGCCAAGAAATGTCGAAGTTGTCGTTTTAGAAGTTGTTGCATTAACAGTGAGGCAACAGCGACAGAAGGCAGAGATGAAAGTACGCTCGAAACCGCGCTGATGACACCGGGTAGGCAGAAACATGTCCGCGTGTTAGTGTAATTTCTCTCTCTCTATCTCTCTCTCTCTATATATATATATATATATCTACATGTTATTTAAATTTTGATTTTTTTGCAAAATTCTAAAGAAAAGATGTGATTGTAGAATGTTGGTGGTCCAAAGTCAGTCAGTTTCGCATTGTAGAGATTTTTGAAAATAAACTGCTGCCAATATTTATGTTATTAGTTATTGGAGCATTAACGGAATACGATCACATTTAATAATGTATTACAATACGATGTTGTAATTTGTTTATGTATCCTTAGTTTATTATTTGTAACCTTAACTATTGTCAATATTTGGACACGTTTTATATTAAACTGTGGTTTGGGCTAGAAGGAAAGGACGAGGAAAAGCGCGGGAAAAGCTATAGAATTCATTACAATATAGTCATTCATAACACACACAACTGCTTTTATTATCAACGAAATACAATCCATTAAAGGCAGGACAATGAAATTCAACAACGAACGAGCGATTAACAAGTTTATTATTGGTTTATAATTAAATATTGAAAAGCTAAATAATCGGTAAAGTGTATCAGTATGTATTCTTTTTATAGCTGCCATGATTTGAATCGAAAAGATGACCACACAAAATTTAAGTATATTCACTTTGCCAACATCATTTAAATTGAAATTTGTTCCAACAGTATAGCACATTGCTTTTATTCCTCTGAACGATTACATTGACAAATATTCACATCATCTTCTTAAAGTACTACTTTTTGTAACATTTCCGAGGGGGAAATATAAGTGCTGAAGAAAAATTATTTTAGAGATTTGCGTATGTAAGTCGACACATATACGTATACAGATATATTGATACGATTGTGTAAACTGACAGCTACAATTTACGCGATCCGACCTAAAAACGTCGTAATGAATTTGTTCAGGCTCGTGAGCATTCGCCAATTTTCAAGACGTCGTTTCATTTTAGTTTAATACATATATTCCGCATATAGCAACCTGTTCGCGTTAGATTATTATCTTAATGTACCTCCATTTCACGCCATTACACTGTTTGTATCCTGTCTAGGAACTGTTATCTTTTACTTAATATCCGTTACACATAAATGTATTACAAATCGTCGACCAGTTGCTAATTAGGTACTGAATAAAATAATTACAGGTATTTAAAAACTTCCATTCCTTCTTTTTTATTCCATATCTTCGCCACAAATATGATATCTTTAATTGTTTATTATCTCATTTTACGCATTACTTTCCATAGTTAAAAAGGAAACAGGTATACCATTTTAAGATTGATACAAAGCATCACTAGTAGTTATGATTAAAGAGTCCAAACGATGTGCCCGACCATCGCGCACATCCGGATATTTCTACAACAATGTAAACATGTTAGGTAAGTTATTTATGTTTTTTCTTAACGTTTTGTAAAGTGATTCAATATATTTATTTTTAAATAAGCGCACTGTTATTCTGGTAAACTCTCTCGGGCTCGGGCACATCGTTTGGACTCTTTAGTTATGATGATTGGCTTTCACTTGCTACGTCGCAATATTCGTGACGGTTAGCCGCGGTCGGTAGAATGCCAGAAAAGTATACAAAACCTGAAATTTTTCTAATGCTGAGTGTCGATTAACTCTAAGTCAACAAAATCATTTGTTTTGTTGTGAGTGTTGGCCGAAGATAATTAAACTAGGCTTGGTAGCAAATATTTGAGTGACATAAGCGAATAAATGTTGAACCAATTCAATCAAAAGTAAAATAGTTCGCCCAATGTTCAGGTAAATATGCGAGCAAGTTGTAAGTCAATGTTTGACCAAAAGTGCAAAATGTTCAAACTTTTACGTAATGCCGACGTTCCTGACAACATCGAGCCAAGTGATCCATGATCAGAAGCCAATTTTTCACCAACCCGTTTGCTCTACTAGGAATGACGAATTAATGATGTATTATATTAGAAAATCAAAAATAATCGTCCTTTACAATGTTTCAATTTGGCGTAAAGAAATTTAAAAATTGTTGCAGAAACCGAATGCTTCAAGATTACATAAAATGTAAACGTCAGATTAATTGCATTGCATTTCATTGCAATCAAGCTTCTCATTAGCCATGCTTTTTAAGGTTATACAAAAGCACTGAAAGCAAGAATGTGGTTGAAAATATTCCCTATTAGGCTTTCTGCAATTTGGTTGCATTTGAATCAATTTTGAAAACTTTTAGTATCGTGAAGGTGGTTCCTCCAAAATATACATTTTTTCAAGGCGTAAATGCAGACATGTTTTTCTCCTTCGAATAGTCAATTGTTTGACACGCGGTGTGAAACCTACTATTTTCATGATGAAGGATGATACGATGTTAATATACAGATAAAGTTAAATAAATTTAGTTAAATAAACAGATTATTGTGTATCCTTTGGTGTTAACTGTTTTCCGATCCTCCAACGCAATGCTTGCGACATGTCCACTACAACGAAAGGAATAAGCAATTCCTAAGATCCGATTCATCTGTGACCACCTTCATAATTGATTTTTGCTTAGTGTCTAGGTGTATACAGATTTTCCTCATAACTTCCTCTTGAAGGAAATTATGCGGAATCCGTTGGAAACACTTCTTTTCCGTACCTATGTAAATGTCCATGCAAAATGGAATGTGCTGCTGTCCTACATATGCTTAACACTTAGTCTACGATAATCGCATGTTGTTTCCTTTCATGTGACGCAGAGCATGAATGCTTCTTGAAACAAGGAACAATGATCGATTTTGAAATTTGCCGCCAACGGAAGCACAACCACAACGAAATTCTGCAAACCAGTCGTAAAAGTCTTTTGTGATTATGATTTGAGGTATTCTTGTGTTAAGCTTTTACTAAAATCGAAAAGAAATTATCCAACGAAAATCTTTGGTTGACATTTCAATTTTTCACAAAACTGTCTGTTTTAAACAAATCGTTCGAATAATTTTTGTACTGTAATAAGTGTCATTTAGTGACCTCTTAGAAAGATCTAAGGTGTTACCCTCGTGTACGTCACAAGTTGTGAACATCATACCAACAATTTCAATTTACTGGATTACGAGTACAAACGAATTCATACACTATGCCCCCTGTAAAGTAATTCGCGAAGAAACAGAAATAAAAGAACGTATCTCAAGACATTCGCAGACATTTATCTTAGTGAAAGAAGTCGCGTAACAGATACATTTCAGTTGAAATTACTGCAAATGCAATTTTGGAAACTCTGCTATTCAATTTAAACCTGCTCTAAGATCGTAGTCGAGGCTATTAGGAGATGTACCGCTTCGCTGTATTAGTTGCAACCTAAATACCACACTTTTACTGACAAGCACATTTCTGGTGGATGTGCTGGCAAGATAAAATCAGAGCTATCGATTCTAATACTTCTATGCAATGATACAGTTTTCTAACAGGTAAAGTTGTAAGGGACGAAGATAACTTTTCTCTCAGCTATTTAGCAGTTAAGACATGTTTGTTTGCGTACAGTAGTTTATATATGCACTAAATATTAAATTACAATTAATACAATTGCATTAGTAAGGAGCGTGCTATAGAGCGCAGTTAGTTTCTTTTTAGCCTTTATTTTGTTGGTTTAATTACTATTTTTATGTCTTTGTTAACCATTAAAAAGATGTTAAATTCATCTTTTGAATGGTATTAGTGCTGAGTATGCTCGACTATTTTTACTATTAGCTTGCTTAGGGATTGTAGAATATAGAGGATGCGCCTGGGATTTTCAATGAAATTCGAAAGCGGAGACAGCTATGCGGTTGATTTATATGTTTCTATAGCGTGTGCCAGGGATGTGTCTTTTAGTGTAAAGATATTCTGCTTTAAAAACAAAATTTGTTTATGCAATGGCATTTGTTGTCTCAAACATTAGATTAACAAAAAATGATAAGTTGAGAAGTACTGAGTAGGTGAACGCAGGCAGTAAACATACTATGCTATGAAATTTTGATACCTAAGGATATGTTAATGCTAATGTGTTTGCACAACTAGAAATAGCATCTGCTACTATATTTTGTATGAGAAGAGCTAATATAAACAATTATTATTCATAAATATAATGTATTTATGTATATATAATATATGTATAATGTATTTACGTATACATATGTACATATGTATATATAATAATATAATATATTCGGTATTGTTTTACGAATCCTCGGTTTATGCACCATGAACGTTAATATACATATGAAAGCTTGTTTATTTGTAATTACGCTATAACTTGAAGACAAATGAAAATTAGATAAGAATATAAACGTTATTTTACATTTCGCCCAACTCCGCCCTTACCATTAATTAAAAATAGCCAGTAAGACACAGGGTAATGGTGATCTAAGTCATAGACGTAAATACATCGTGAACAAAATACAATCTCTCGGCGTAGCAGAGGTAATTTTAAATGCAACCAATACAAGTTAAAATTTGTTACTAGCATTTCTACGCATCTAATCTTGCGCTCATACTTACTTTTGTTGCGTTTTTTGTTCTGAAATCAATGGTGTGCACTGCTTCTTATAAGAGAAGTCGTATGCAACTGCCCATCTGCACAACTGCATATTGTATTCGCTTAGAGAAGCGAACCGATGCTATATAGATAGCGTCAATGTATCGGAGCGCCTTTTTGCGTTTAAGGTTATTGAAATATTACTTAAACGCAAATTGTTCTATTGAAGTCAGTTACCTTTTATGTATTGCAGGTTCCGATCCATCGTGTATTAGCTTCACTGCCGTACGTAACTATTACTCTAGGTCTTTTGTTTGATGCACTATATTGTATTACTGGATAAGAATTACAAGAGGAATTCTTTTTATTGTGGATTTACGATACAACATTTTTATTAATTTGTTTGGTTGCTCTAAAGCTACTAAATGACATTAAACTTCAGCTTCCTCTAATAATGCGTAAAATAGGTGTTCTTCCGATTTTCGGTAAAATTTCCCCTAATTCTAATATTGTGCTAATATCTACTTCATTGATAGTAATGCTCTTCACATCGTCTAAGTGAAGCACCACCAAGTCGTATTGTCAAAATATTAATATGTGCATTACAATACAGTTATAAGAATTTTCGAGAAAAATTATTTATTTATTTATACGTCAGTTTTTCCAACAGGTAACATCTAATAACAGGATAAAATGGTACAAGTAAATAACAAAAATACAAAGTATTTCGCACTAATCTGCAAATTACAAGCAATTTATTAAGTACAACAAAAAAAGTGATTACATAAAATATCATGGAACGAAATCATCAAATTTTGCTGCTAATCTTGCAAGAAAATAGAAAGGCGGCTTCTTTCATAAGTAATTTTTGGAATTTATCCGACGTACATGGAACGACATGCATGACGGGACAGGCTACAATATTACTCATGACCTTCATCCAAAACTTTTTCACAGACCATAACTCTTCTAGCATCCAACGATAGCTTATGATGCCGTGACAACAGTTCATCCTAAAGTACCCCCATCTCGGTGTAAATTCCTTTGATTTATAAGACAAAAATTTCAGATATCTGCGGCAAACACGGCTATATTCTGCGGGCAGCGGTAGACTTACAGAGTAAGTAAAAATAATTGTATCGTAATTTAGTATTAAGAGATTACTTAAAAAATCTAGCCCTCTTGGTGTGTTTTTGAACGAGTAAAAGAAGAATTTCTTTTTGATGTAGCCATAGTAAAATGTTTTTTCTTCTTTCGGTGCCTGTTCAACGAAAGTATATTTTGTTTCCAAGAATACGCATTTTTATCAGCAGCTACGATTACGAAGTTTTATATTATCAATCTCTGGCATTTTAAAATATTTAAGCGACGGTCCGCATCTAGGTCGCTTCGGCGGACATTTCTCGTTAGCGAGTTCTGCCTTTGTTTTTTCTTTCATTATTCGAAATATGATTAGTTTAACCTACACGTCACCGTTCGGAAGCAATTTGGCGTATCTAATATCAGCGAAACCATCACAGTCCGAGGAAATCAATTCCGGTAAGTGGTAAATTACCGAAAAAGCGGTCGGATCGGTCGATCGTTCGCGTTACTCTTTTGAAATTTTAATACGTGCGTAAATTCCGGCCACCGCAGAAAGGCGTAATTTCGCTAACGCACAATTACACACATTAATCGTCGTCGTAAAATGCATAAATATCTAAAACAAAAAAAAAAAAACATCGAATGAAGCTTAATTATAGCGGGCAAGAGCGGCGGCAACCGTTTTTTTTGCGAACGAGAGATCGCTCGTCGCCCGTAATTTATGCCGATTCGTAAAATCGCAGCCGTTAGGGTTTAATGTTTTACGCTGCCGTTGTCGCGGCTGCAGCCGCCATCTTTTTACCTACTAACAAAGTAACAACGCCTCCACTTCTATCGACACCAAGTTGTTGAATGGGAGGGTTATTATTATCTTTCTTGAAGAAACGCTGTATTTTAGTTCTGAATGAAAAATGTTTTCTAATGCGGGGCATGTACGAATATTTACGCTTAACTAGAATTAAAACTGCGAATCTATGAAAATTTTAATATCAATATTTAACATTTATGATGCGGCTAATCCTATAAAATACTCACAAACTACGAATACCAACAACTCTATAAAATATTGAAAAGCTTCGCTCATGTATACAGATATAGTATATACCTCTGGGAAGCTGTAATATTTATCACTAACCACTAACTTTCAAGCATGAATTATTTTAGTTTTGAATGTGATTTGGAATTTTATCGAGCAATTTTTCCCTTTCAGATATTTTTTTATTTTTAATATTATTTACTCCAACACCTTTATGTTGAATAGAATAATAATGTTGATGTTGCAGCTGTAGTGATATTGATAAGTAGCCAACAACTAGCTAGTAACTAGCAGTGTTTTACAGATAAGTTACTTTCGTTACCACCATGAATATGACTTAGACATTATTTTCAAACGGCAAAAACAAAGTTTTTACTTTCAAATGTTAAATTGTTTCATTAAAAAGTACGTATTAATTCATTATTAAGAGACGTTGGAAAAAATGTTGTATGGCATTTGTACGTTATTTGCCATTCCACACTTGAAAAGAATAATCTTTTCGGGGTTCGCCATCGAGAGTCAACATTTTCTTGTGTGTGTTATTTGCTACATAGCGCACTAGTCCCATAAATAACTAATAATTTGCAGGATGCTATTATTAAAACGCAAATACTTACAAGCGGTGGCTGTCGCAAATTTCTTCCGCTGTACTTGTAGAAGGACCAGTACAGTGGCTTACCATTACATTATATTATTAAGGCATTCGTTAATTCACTAATGTAAAATAACTAGCATCGCTAACAAACTTTTGCATAATATTCCGATACTTTTCATTCAATGCTTTTTCAGTGAAATATGGATCTACAACTCTGTTACCTATAATGATTGCTTCAGTGCTATTTAAGAATGGTAATGATAATTTCGTTTACTTATTTAGGTTTGGGAATTGAGAATCGTTGTTACATCTACGAGGGTAAATTTCACCCCGAATGCGATTTTACTGAGTTTACGCAAATCGTGTGCCATCCTGAAATTTTGGACAGCTGAATTTTACCGGTCGTAGTGATTAACGTTCGGAACCCCGTTGGGCCGCCACCACACCACACAAAAGAAAATTGCAACTACCGATAACAGAAAAGTTTACCAAGTGCTGCTAGACGACTGTCGAATTAAGGTTAGTAGCAGTAAGTAGCAGAGGCTGTAGGTAATCGGAAAGAACGTTTGTGCATGTCTAAGAACGCTTACTGTGCGTTGGGAGTTGTAATTTTTCATTGAAAATTCCATTAATCATTTCGAAAGGCCTGTTGAAGCAGTTTGAGCGGAATAAGTCATAGTTTTGATTAATAACTGACTATTTCGAAAAGGGAAAAACAATAACGGGGGCATAGTACGCAGAATTATTTGGTACATTACAAGGTGATGGTGGAACTGCTAGGAAAGCGCCTGCATTTGAAGGAAATTTTGTACCACCTAGATGTCTCACGGAGCGTCTCACACTTCATCACTCCGAGGTGCCATTGAAATGGGTAAAGTTAATGAATTTGGCTTCCATTGGAAAAACCACCATCCCAGTTCATCAACTTAAGCCTCCGGCGATTTTCCTTGGCTTCTTAGGCCGTAAGATGTAAATGTAAATGGAAATCTTAATCGAATGAGAAATTCATCGCATTCCTAACCGCTTATTTTGCAAAACAAGTTACTAATTACGATTCAGATGTAGTAAAGGGACGGGAAAGTATATATACTGTAATATAATAAAATAACATCAACGAGGTTAGCTGACACCAGCGTTGTATTCACATTTCTTCTTGGCATTTCACATTGTCCATATATCGGATATGTTGATAGGAAGACTGATCCCTGTAGAAAGATTCATGTTCTTAGCCGGATATCTGAGGAGCGTTAAAATAGTACAATAAATATAATAAGTTCAGCCAACGATAATTGTGGGGCGGAACTGTACTAACTACTTTTATCTGTTATTCTCTTTTCATCAAATTAATATCAGAAGCTTCTATAGTTATCCTTTAAGATAACTTTAAAATATATCCCTTGCGCTGACGTAAAGTATTCATTGTAATACATCCAGTATTAGTGATACTATGACATACCTACTTTCAACGCTGTGGACATATCGGTCGCATTCACGCAGTATTCACAATGGAGGCCAATTATTATTTCCAATGCAAGAACTTTGGTCCTAAATTTGGAATATAATTCCTATACGGTAATTTATTGCCTCCAACTTCATCGACAATGTCTGCCATTTGCACATTGAAAATTTTGCTGCTAATTATCGTTGCGTGGGTTTTGAAGTTCAAGTTGAGTTCATCTAAGTTGTTAAACTTCGTTCGTCAGCCGCTGAATATAAATTCCTTGAAAACTTACACCTTGCATGTTAGTAAATATCAATAAAATTAATAATTTATAATATTGTGACGTACATTCAGCACATTAAATATTCGGCGGTTCGTTGCTATATTTAACGTGCTAGATAAATAATATTTACTTCACATCGTGATAAATGTCCATTATGCTTGCGCTTTTGCCATCAACCAACTTTATTTCGAATTTATGGGTGTTTTTCAATAAATTGCGACGTCAGCAAACTAGTACATTTTTTAATATATTTTATTTCGCGTCATCTCGTAACCGGATTGCCGATAACACTATCCCAAGCGTACCCGTTGGCATATTAATGTAATCTGTAATATTTTGCGTTAACCTAGATGGCTTTACTGATTATTGTGAAGGTGTTCTACGTTAACAAGGAAATATCGGTAAATGATCCGTTTAAATGAAATTTTGTCCATTTTTGGATCAACTTATACAGAATAAGGGCAAGAGGATGACCTCGAATTTCAAAATTCCAAACAATTATAAAAGTTTGGGAACCTATAGAGTATAATGGTATTTTTTGCACAATTTTATTTTTCTGCTAATACTGCTAAATAATTCTGCTAAAAGATAGATATTATTGGAAATCAAAAAATCAATATTATCAGAAAAAAGCAACGGTTTGCTAGTCCCTAAAGTTTCATAATTTATTGAATGTTCGTATTCAGGATCATCCCCACTTAGGTGCCTAATCGTCCAATAACTCAGTGTAGGTGGCCTTAGACGCAAGACAATTAGAGGGGATACTGACAGATACTTTGAATAACAATTTTGTTACTAAACAACAATTGTTTTATTGGCATTAAATGATAGCGCTAGTACCTTTTCTCAGCCACTACCATTTTGCAGGAACAGTCCTTCACATACGAATGTAGAAATTTTTATTTCGTAAAATAATAATAATAATAGTAACAATAAACTTCACTGTCTTTAATTAAATAACATAGACCTTGTCATTTGTACAAGTTCTTTAAAGGAAAATGAAATAAAATCAGCAACACTTAACACATATCTGAATGCATTAACAATCCGATCTACATAACTAGAAATTCGTCGGCACTATAAAAGTAATTGTTTAAGACGTAATATTGACGCAAGGTATTGATGCCGACAATCCTGCGCAGATTCCTCTACGATAATAAGTAGAGCACGGCTTCTTTCAGTGTTACTCGAATTTTAGTTGAGAGTCAACTTCTAGTAAATTAGGAATAATATTGGCGCCTTTCAAAGAACGACGATGGGTGATGACGTAACGTTGGGCCACTCACGGCAATTCGAATTCTTTCTGTATTTTAGTGGCCTCTAGTGTAGGTACATTGTACTATAAAACGGATGTACACGAGGCAGTCGAATTGTGGTGAGCGGCCCAATGATACGTCGTCATCCACCAGCGGCGCTTTAAAATTGCGTGGGAAACTACCGATGATTTATTTATTGCAGCAGCCGACGGTTCGAAGATGTACGTATATGTACGTTGAATTTATACATGTATATTATGCGCGAAATGATTGTAATTCTGCTTCTGTCTGAGGACATCCAGTTGAACCAACTTTGAATCAAAATCGATGGCATTCTTTTTTTTGATTAAACAAGGAGATTATCAAACGGTTAAAAAAACAATCAGCAGCTTACCCAAGCCGCGATGACGTTTTTTATTTTGTACAGCAACAAATTCGACAATCCGATATAAGTGGTGTCATTTTCTTATATCCGCAACCGTATATCAGAATTTTATGAATACCTCACATTCAATCGCAATGGCGTTTTGTGTATAAAGCTGTCTCGCGTTTTATTTTTGCTGCGAGAGGAAAAAAAGCGTAGATAACGTATAAGACGTCGTTACCGCAAAGTCACGTAAGAGCATAAATTTCTTAAAAAGCACTGTATTTCGTGTTTCCCAGATAATTCTATATATCCCGCTTCTCTTGCGTCGTATAGATATATGTATGTGTGCGCAGATTTAATTTCAGAGGAAATACCTTCTGCAGTTAGCAATAGCAGTGAATTACCGATATTGTTTTCACTTTAAGCTGGGAACCGCTCTGTACATAATAATACGATATTCAATTCCTTATTTCATTTATTTTTATTGTTTAGTTGTTACATTCTACGATGTCATTTCTCTGATAGTATTGGCCATGGAGCAAATTCGTATTTGATTCAAGTTAGGGCAAAGAGAGAACTACAGAACGCTGGCGTTAGCAGTAAATAGGCATATAACAATTTCGTGGTAGGAAACAGGAGGTCATAGTTTTAATGAAGGAAAGGATTCCATCAGAAAACGCACAGAAAACACCCACACGTAGGGTAAATAAAAATTACGGTTGTAGCTTACAAGCAAATTTCAACACATAATAAACATATTTTATTCTTAGTGACAAATACAATAGTAGTTGTTTTAATGGATCGGTAAGAGGACCTGCGTCTGAATAAGCAGAGCTAAGCGCTGTGAGTTCGAATCCCTCTAGGATAATTTTCTTAGTGGGCGTCGGACACTCCTGATTCACTATTCGTACTTGGGGAACAATTATTTCCCACAATTACGCTCAAAAGAAACAGAACTAGAAACCTACGAGAACCTTCTTGCTTATTTATAGGTCATCGATTACAGCACAAAGTGCCACGAACACGAAATGTTTATGAATACAGGGTCCAGCAATAGATATTGACGATCTTTAAGTTATGATTCTGAGTTTAATAATCGAAACGCAGAGATTAGTGTGACATTCATTTTTAGAATACAATGTAGTTTGTAATGCAATCTAAATTTTAAAAATTACATTTGACTTTCGCATTCTCGAAGCCGATTATGAAATGACTGTATGACACGGTGTAAAAATATCAGACCGAAGTGTTTTATTTCATTTGTGGTGTTGTTTTTAAATTCTGCCAATGTGTAAGGATTGTCTATGTAGATCTTCGATTTCAAGTACCTTCGTAAGAACAAATCACAAGGCGTTAAATGCGGGGATTTAGCGGCTAATTGAAATTACCGCGCCGAGAAATTAATTTGCCTCAAAATCTGATACAGCTATCCCATCTTGTTGGAACCAGAACTCACCGATGTTTCTTCCCAAGTTCTGTCGTTTTACTCAAGGATCTCGAAAAAGGACCAGGTATTCATTGTTACTAAATACGGAACAAGTTCCGCACCACACTTTCTTCCACGCGTTGTTAACAATCCCACCGAAATTCGTCGGTACTTGTTGTCTGATCCTGTATGTACCTGCTTTGTTTTATTAAGACTTTAAGAAGATTAAGGGAGAAAAAAAACGGTCGTTTATAAAATTTTTTTTTGCTTTACAGTTATTGAATTAAATTGATAATTATTTTTATTTCTGCTTCAATTAACATTTGATTTACCAAGCAAAATTAGAATATTCTTTTCTTTATAGGTTAAGAATATATGCACTTCCAGAAATAAATAGAACCGCATTGTTATGGGATAATTAGTTAGCATCTACGTAGAATACAAACCATATTTTACACAAATAACTAGAGATGACAAAAACAGGTGGAATTATTCCTTTTTTTCAGCGACTAGATAGACTCGTTTGTATTCGCCTCATGAGAATGGATTCGTGTTGCCTACCGGTGTCCCCGAGAGTCGACAAAACACGACTCCGTCTAGTCTCTGCGAAAAAGTAATAATTCTATCCGCCTTTGTCCTCTCTACTTAATAATTGCTCCGTTACTATTTAGCAAATTTTTGTCGTTTAAGCATTATGTAAATAAATATTTACATCAGTATAATGTTGCAGTAATGAACGTTGTTAATGATTTGTCGTTGCTTTCGTTTTCCACTTGAATTACTTTGTATATCTGCATAATTTTGGATCCAGGTAATTTACCATCCTGACAGCCGGATCTTGGTCTTATTAGTTTTCCAAGATCTCACATCTGGATTCATTATTCGAAATCTCGGATTCTTTGCAGTTTATCGCCCCGTTTGTTATTTCAGTTGTCCAATGCCGAACATTTTACGGTGATACTACGCCATTTGTTGTGAAAGATCTAGAGCATGTACATATTTTAGTTTTAATAGATTCACGTCGTTCTCTTCGATATTGTCGAATATTTTCACTTGGCAAATTTGTATCTATGTTAGCTACTTAGATTGCAGTCGGTTTCATGTTAACTCCGAGGTGCTGGGTTCATCTCTCCGAATATAATTATTCTGTTGTGGAACTAAGGGTTGTTGCCAAGTCAAGTAGCGAACTCTATTCCTTATTATATACTAAAACCGATCAATCTGGTTTATTTATTTTCTGTATACTTGGTGACTCTATATATATATAGACTCTAATTTATATTGAAATTGTTAACCAAACGCTACATTCTTGTGCATTCTTGTGATAACTTTTACTGGCAGTGACGGATAATGATAACCTACTTTCTTAAATAACCCTTCTATTGGAAACCTGGCAACGTTTAATCCTCTTCGTTCTACATGTGAAACCAGTTACAGCATTTGGATTACTTCCAAGGCAATTGAACACAGTCTGACCTTATCCATTTCTTCTTGCTGTTTCTTTAAATATGTTTAGTTGCTGCTTTAATTTTTTTAAATAATTTATTGATTTTGTGAACAGTGCTGTTACTAATTAGAGGTCTTACATGAAATACTATAATTACTTTTCTTTCATCCCAGATATTATCTTCAGAAGAAGACACAACCCATTTCTTTTTACTAGTGAGATTCGAATTCCTTATTTACTATTCACTTGAACAATTATCAAAGCTACTTTTACATGTATCCTGTTGCATGAAGTAACAATTACTATTGGTATTAAAATACTGATTTTAGTGGCATCTAGTACCTCTTTCTTTAAAATTTGCAATTTGGTAGATATATTTTTAATAATTTTTTAATGGTTATTTCCAATTTTGTTGTTCTTGGCTTATTTAATTTTTAGGTTGTTTCCTTTTCATAAATTTTGATCTACTTTGGTCACTTGACTGTAAGAATCACACAATATCTGACAGTATTTTCCAGTAAGTTATACGAAATAAAATAGTACTTAACAAGCACCCGTCATTTTAAAGCTTAGCGTCCAGGAAGTGCCAGCAAATAGAATAGTTTCAAAATAAAGCGGTAAAAACAAATTCGGCGCTCATGCAACGGTGATTCGAAAGGAGGCTTATGAATTATATGTATATTAGAAAACCGAATACGTTTATCCCGATTGAAGTTTTTCTAACAGATTCCCAATGACAAATTCAGTTCGTGACTACTCCACCTATTGCTATTGTGCGTAAACATCGGGTACATGTTATCACATTAGTTCGAAACTATCGAATTCCGTAATATTTGACATCCGATGCTCAAGGCTTGATTGCATAATTTTCATTTCATTAATGTAAATGTAAATATTAATTTTAGAACGCATACAGTAAAAGGTTCACATCTTATTTGCTCTGACGTGAAACTATGTGCTATAGCGTGGTAACCGATTTCCATTTTCTTTTTCTTTTCTAGACGCTACTACGCACCGGATCTGATTAGTATGATGATTGATGGTAAATACTCTCGCAATAAACTTAGCTCATTATATTTCGTTCTTCAAGCTTCAACGCTTTTTTTTAACTAATTTATTTGATATATTTTCGGATAACGTTCTTCAGGTTAATAACCTAGTTACTAGTTACTTTGTGTAATGGGTAATTTAAGCCTCACCCAAGGAAAAGTACTATATATTAAAATTGTCTGTACATAAAAAGCTTAATTGACAAAATGTACGCACATTAATTCTGTCTTGTAATAGCGTCTCTTGTAAAGTGAGCATCATTTTTTTTACTTTGTACAACTTGTACACTGGCCTATTAGTTACCCAATACTTTTATATCGTTTTAAGAGTAGAAACTTAAAATTATATTTAGATGACATAGTTTCGATAAAAATTACTAGAAGTGCTCTCTAAGTGTTCTTTAGATTAAAATTTATGGAAATATTGTTAATTAAACGCTATTAATTATTTGAAGTTGTAAAGAAATTATAGTATAAAAAACACCAAGTATCATATTATGAACTGTTGGGTGGTACAAATGATTTTACTTTCTCTTATTTCTTAAATGCTAAATATCTAACGATGTACTTTTATTAATTTAGGCATTAACGGCGAATGGAAAATATGAGGGTTGAAATATTTGAATAGTCAATGTGTCTTGCGCTTGCAATCGTTCATTTGTTATTAGCTAATGCTAGACTCCGATGTATTGCCTTCCAACGATTACAAAAATACTAGGCCAGGTTAATAGTCTTTTTGGCAGTCTGAAGCACCGTAGTAAGGCCTGCTTCTGATTGTAGCAGAGTAAAGCACTGTGTATTCGAATCCCGAGTTGAGTGGCGCATTTTTCTGGCGAGCCTAGTACAATCCCGAATCATCATCGTTATATTGTTAGAAGGTTATAACAACAAACCTCCACAATTCTTAACCCATTGTAAAGGCTTCCGGTGTCATGGCAAGTTTATATACCCCGTCGGACTGTAAACCAGAAAATGTAATTTTATTATTATTAATAACTATAATAAAAAGGTTTATATACATCCGTATAGATTACATGTAACCACATCACATTGGGTAAACTTAAAATAACCCAATATGAATTTATACAATTTCCAATAAATTCACAGTCTCTCATTAATTTCGTCGCACATAATAGATTAGGACGTTTATTTCGTATTTTTCCCAATACGACACTACATGTAAATTAGTTCTTAACGCATGGCCCGATGTGCCCGAAGTGCTTGGATGTTGTGCCAAGAGCACTGTATAGCTATTCTTTTTGCTGCGACGGAGTGCCATATTTATGCTTGAGCTGCGGTTAATGTTAATGTTGTACCTCGTGGTACTAGATATGACTTCAGCGAGGGATTGGTATAAACATTGCGATGAAGTCTCCTGTCGATGTAATATCAAAAAGATTTGAATATTTCATTGTACTTATTTGGAATTGCAATTCGTAATTTGTAACATTTCCTCATCATCTCAGTGCTTTAATTCGGTTTTGTTTATAATTATTATTATTTTGTTTCTTTTTTGCTTTTATTACCTACTGTAAAATATTGCACATATCCTGTAGTGGGTTACGAACAGACTCAAATAAATAAATTACTCTCCCGGACAAATTATCCATCCGAAAGCGATTTTAAACTGTAGCAATTTCTACGTCTGCGGTTCCCTAAACAATTTCTATAAATATCCCATAAATCTTTGCCCGTTTCAGCAGTTTATATACCGACGCAAAAATTTAAATAGCCACCACAATGTTGTGGTCTCGTTGTCGGCAGTTCGAATCGTTGCGGCGAAGACCAGAAAGGCCTTTCGGACGTAAAGTATCCGACCGCTGTGTTGACTTCCTTGCTGCTGCGGTTGTTTTCCCTAAGAAGTGGTAGTATGTTTTGACGAAAACCACCCTGGCATTGGGTTGGATGTTAGGGGGCGCTGAAAATGTTCCTTATAACCGGCTCGTTGTATAAACTAGCAGCCAATTAGGAATAATGCGGAACCTTTCGTATAGACGAAAGCCAGAAGAATTCTCTTACACTTCTTTAATAATAGAAAGGGAATTGCAAATAATAACTAACAACTGGAAGAGGTGTTTTCATTAATTTTTAATAGGTTATCATGACTTAGTAAATTGATAAGTAGGAATACCCTAATAATACTTTTATACACTGGAGCTTTCTCTTATGCCGTGTTTACATCAATTTCAAAACAAATTGAAAACAAAAATGATCCAACAGTGACCTCTGAGGAATCCCTAATAGATATCATAAGATAATCCGAAATGAAGGCGGCAATAATTGTATTGGAAGCAAAGGGATACTAAAAACAGTTTCGCAAGTTTTTAGTATATAAGCTGCAGATAAAGTTTTTTAGTTTTGTCAATATTAAGAGGCGGTAAAATACGCATATTTCTAATTATATACCTCGGTTCTAAGGTCAATAGTATACGGTAATGACTTTAAAATTAATAAGCTTAATTTTGTTGCCTTGTATTTTCAGCAAAGAAAAGAAGCATTTAGAAAATAAATTACGGACAAGGCATTTAAAATTTTCACTTTTCATTTAAAATATTTAACTTGCTGATGGACAAGCGTGACTAGAGTAAGCGGAAGAAATTGTTCTCCACCTTCTTCCGTGAAATTGTTAAATTACAAGGTAAGTAACTGGTCATTAGTTGAAAATGCGGATCCTCGTTTCGAATTACTTACTCCAACTTAGGTGCGGTGCGGAGATAGCCGACACTTTTGTGTCGTTAGCCATATACTACGCCACAGTCCTTGCTATCATTATTGTCCACTTTGAAATGCTAATATTAAACGAAATCACATTTCGCGAAGATCCGTCTGCGCAAACCGTTTTCATGTTAATGTCTACAAATGTCCGACTGACATCCAAAACATGCCAGCGACAATTGCTAAGCTGTACGGCAAATTGCTGATGAATTTTGATAACCTCTCCATTATTCACTCAACAAACAATAGTCGTCGACTTGCGTCGTGTTTTTGTTAACTAACTTGAATTGACATTACCTTATCCAAACCAAATATGCCAATTCTGGGCGAACTACATAAAATATGACGCGCAGGTTGCCGCCGATTACCGTACTAGACAAGCTTAGAGTTGGCGTGTATTATGTATTTTCAGCGGAAATTCTCCGAAGACGCAGATTTCATCATTGACTTCCGACGTGGTGGCATAAAAGTTTTGTTGTAAAACGTAGTAACGTTTCCGCCATCGAAGAACGTGGTATGGCTGTAAATCGTACATTGTTCTACAAATAAAATCGATTTATAATATCGTACATATGCGTTTTCTTTCCATACCCTCCTGGGCATTATAATTTTATATCTTTGTATTCCTCTTCTGGACCGTTTCCCCATTGTTTGTTATCAGATTTCAGGCAACGTAATAGAATGAATATGTATAATATGCAAGTAAATTATTTAAAAATACTATAAACGGATGAATCTTTGTTTGCTATTGATTTTCCGCGATTTGTCTTATTTGCCAAATAAAATTCATATAATTTTAACATTTATTTTGTAATGTAACGGCTACTGTGAGAACACATCTAGACTAATCGTAGGGAAAGACTGTAGGGCGTGATTCTTTGAAAATGGTTCACTTGAATTATTTCAGAAACTGAAAAGAAAGTGAAATCTTGCAAAACATATCTGTTTTTATTCTAAGGTAGATATGCTTTAGCGTATGAATCACATATGCGACGTTTACGTCAGCGCTTTCGCAAATACCACCTTTTAAAAAAAGTTTTAAATCGAGTCGCCCACATCAAATGAAATCTTACCTTCTTACGATTATGTTGGTGTATCACTTGCTCATTTTAGTTTATTTAATATTTTTAAGATGAGATCGCAGGACAACACCATCGTATGAAAATTTTAATGATAGAAAATGGTGGTGGATGATATGTACATAAATATGAACAGGAATCTGTGCAGACATCTGAAGTAAGTGGATCAGTAGTGATCAGTGAAAAGCATGGTAGATGAAGTGGAGAGTAGATTAAAGCGTTCATAAATTTCACAATAGGTCCAACTTTTTGTGTTAGATTGCAGCATCAATTTGTTTTTCTTGCTGATAGGCACGCAAAGTTATAAAGCTGCATAACTTCCAGCCAAACAAAATGAAGATGATGCAAGAGCTTAATGGATTAGTTGCAACTTATATCTAGAGTTTTGCGAAATTATAACTGACATGGTTAATATGAATCGACATTTTCTAAAAAGCATTTGCTTTAATGATAAAAGAAGTTTTTACTGAAAAATGTATGTAAGCAAACAAAATGTAGGATATTAGAACGATGGAAAGTTCTCTTCGAGCAAGTTGCTACATCACTTCATTCTGTAGGTATTCCCAGCTAGCTTAAATGGAAACTTGTAAGCCATTGAATTTGGTAGATATGAAACGATCAACTTCCACAATTACCTGTACCTAGCTGGTTACTTTTGTCTTCTTTTGGACCCACTATAACCGATAGTTTATAGATTTAAATGATTTGCGTCAACGTCGATAACTAACTCTTCAGAAAACTAGACAAGAATTCGGAAACTTAGTACGTGAAGACCAATTATGCTCATTTTGAGCAGTTCTCAGCAGTGAACATAATTTTTTTCAGTTTTGTTTATTTATTCTTACTGCAATGAAATATTTTAGAACGCTGCCTTTACCAACGTCTACCTTTGTATTGTTTAACAACTTTTTTTTTAACAACTAAATGTTTAACAACTTTTCAGTTTCTTAATGTGAAGCAAACGTTTAGTTCCTTTTTTTTTGTTTGTCACTTTATGTCAAAAAGAAATAAACTGACACCTTCCTTGGAGAGTAAGCTTTCATTCGAAGTATCACATGATGGGTCATTTCGTTTGAGAGGTACTCACGAAGATACAAGTATATACCCAGTAAATGTGCTTCACAGACCAAGGTATGTCCTCTCCCGATGAGAGGAGCTTTAGTTTCTGAAATATTTTATTTATTAATCCGCTAAAATACATTGATGAGCAGGTGCATTGGTTGAATGAAAGATACTTTCCATTTGGGATTTAGTACAAAATCTATGCTACAAAATACAATTTATAATAAATCGTTTGAAACATTTGAAGTATCTGAAGTATACGATTTGTAACCTCCAGTTTTTCAACTGTTATGGAGGATTCAAATATGTGGCATTTCCTAGAACTCGAACTGATTCATTCTACATATTTGTTGGCATCAAATCCTTTAACATACGCTCGCTACACACAATACGATCTCTTTAGATTCCTGAAGTATGGGACTTATTACGTCTTCAAACATTGTATTGCTACTTACTGGATAAGCGCTCGTTCACAATGAGTATAGATATGACAAATATACGTACAACTTGTAGTGGCCACAGTGTACGTAAATATTTTTGTCATCATTTTCAATCTAGCCCTATTAAGCAATTAAAATGGAAGTGCGTATATATAGTAAGGAAAAGTTAAAATTGAAACAAAAGCTATCCAGATGTTGCCGTTGTTATTGTTAAGTAAAATGTGTTACATCAATACCAAAATTAAAGGTATATTTTCCATCAGGTGGAACATGTTAATTTATCTTTCTGAGGATTAAAAATTCATCTGCAAGCAAAATATAGACAATGGACGTGCTTTTTAATTGTTTGAATCTTTTATCGAGCAGTTTTAGCAACACAGGTACATTTGCGTAAGTCGAGTAAAATAGGGTTATGTTTCAAAATTATTCTAAAAACAGGTCAATCAAAAAACATAACCAATAGCGGGTCTGTTGCTTGAATCATCGATTAAACATTTCGAGTAATACAATCGAAAAATAGCAACTACGTTTTAAAATTGAAACGCAATACGTAAAAATTGTGCATTATACTGTAAATAGATTCATGTATCTTGTATCTTACAACCTAATGCACTTTACGTATTTCTTACGCTTACGTTCATTGTGAACGAGCACTAACAGAAATCCCGTATCGAATTCTATTGACTCAAGTTTGCCACGTTTAAAAGCAATCAGAAATACATAAATCGAGTTACTCTTCAATAACGTTCTCCATTTGTAGATTATTAATTGGCATTTACAAAACAAAATACGTCCTCTTGCTTGCACGTTTGGATTTTTTCTTAAGTTGAGGACAAGTAAAGGCAAGGACAAAGTAAAGAAAGTGTTTACCCACAATTCCCAGGAAATAAAGAAATAAAGTAAAGAGTTTACTTATGATTCCATGAATTCCCCAAGCTAGATAATCATCTACGGTGCCAATATTTTCAGGCTTAAGTAGTATTAAAAAAAAATAGTTTTTTATCTATCCTCGCCGAAGAAAATCCAATAATTCGTACGGCGAGCGTAAACAGCAATATCTTTGCTAAATTAAATTCTGCGTCAGTCGGAGCCATTATTAAGGAAGAAACAACGTATAAGCGCCGCCGAGCAGTACGTGATTTGACACATTTATGCTATTAGTTTCCTGTGAAACCGCGAAGTTCTTTGTGTGCAAGGCGTCCGCGGATCAAGACATTTCTCTTGGTTTTGAAATACAATTCTTTGTGTGTGGTGTTATGTTAAGCTCTGCCTTTATCACAGTTACCGCGCCAAATCTTCAAGATTTTCAGAGATTTAAGGCATCACAGACTATGGTAATGTTTACGAAGGAAATGACGGTGCATTATGGGAATACTGTAAAAGGCCATGTACCTGATGTCATTTAGAGAGATTATGTTTGAATGTAATATAGTACACTTGGCATTTTAAGATAAATAGAAAGTTACAATAAAAAAGATTTCTAGCTATTGAAATACTATTTGATGTGAAATGAAAGTGGTTTTATAAGATTTTGCTAAAACTAAGAAAAATTGATGTAAAGTTCATGTTGTGAATGTAGATCATCTGCAGAATTCCCTAATTTAAGTGTAAAATACTTGTACTTTAATAATAATGTTCGACAATTATTACCAAAAATATTGTTGTAGCCAAAAAGAGCCAAAAAAAAAAACTTATTAATTATTAGTTCATTTTTCATGAGCTTAGAGTATAATATAATTGTTTTATTTTCCAGACGATGACAGCAGAAAATATCCTGTATGTGTAGGAAAAACAGGAAAAAAAAATTTGATACGCAATATATAAAGTAAGAACTAGCATTTTCGAAATTTATATAGCGCTGGATTCCATTGAGTATTTCTTGGAGATTTTCATATTACACCGCACATATTCTACAAGATGGTGAACGGTATCGTTATTCTATTCTTTTCAATAAAATATGCGCACTATTCAAGAGTCTGATGGGGAAGCTCTCCTGGAGGAACGTCTTCCTTCATTTAATATACGTCGTTTTAGTAAGTCAAATATGAAATAAAAAAAAATAATGTCGCGACAAAATGCTATAACATATATTTCTATAAAGCTATTCAATAGAAATGATGTGACAAACTAATTTAATGCGTGCAATTTCATCTACCTACATCCTAATACGTGAATGTGCGTTCCATTAAAGGAAATTAACTAACACAACACAAACTTAGCATGCTCGCGATCACCGTTACGAAAAATTTAGTTGCTATGAAAATGTATATAAGGCAGCAAATAAACGGTGGCTCAATTTATGCATCTTACAAAAGCATACTTTCAATGAAAATTTACCAACGAAATGTTCTAAATTCTGTATTGTTGCTAAAGGTTGTTAGTTGTTGTTGGTAAAGGCGATGGTGAAGCATTTCGTTGTTCTGTGTGTGTGTCACGATGTTTAAATATTTAATTCAAGACATCTAATAAAATTTCCTTCCGGTTGTAATTTTAAGCATGAATTTTGCTTTTCATTATGAATTTTGTTGAAATTGTCAACATTCAGGCATGGCAGGATGATAAGTGGATTATCCTACGTGGGAAACGTTTTACTTTATAGATTGTCGGAAATTGTATTCAGCATTCTTTGGAATCAATTTTTAAAGGCAAATAAATTCATATAATGAGACCAGCTTCAAACATATTAAACCCTTTCAACAAAAGTTAAAAATACATACATATATTTTTAATTTCTTCTAAAATTTCAAAATTGAATTTCTACCGGAGCATTCGTCATTTTGTTCTAGATGACATTTATTTAATTTGTTTGCTATTGTAATGTTAATTAAATTTGGGAACAATTGATAATTGAACGAGACGGCAGTACTGGTCTGTTTGTAGTTAATAACTGAATGGAGAGCAGAATTTCATTTTATGGGTGTCCTTTTTGGTATATTTTGTTACTGTGCCATTTTAAGAGTGCTTTCTTCATTTATTTCATTATTTCCCTATTTTAGAAGTTTTAGTTTTGGTTTATATTGTTACCGCATTGCTCTAGAAGTGTCTTTTCTCGTTTATTTCGACACTGCCCTTTTTTCGATTTTCGGTTTATTTTATTAGATACTCTCATATTTCTGGAGTATCCTCTAGAGTTTATATTTCGTTTTATAATGATACCAATATTCCATTAAACAAATTACGGGATCCAGTTTTCCGTGGGTTTCTTAAAAAATATACCAATCAAGATATTCCTCCTCCATCGATAACTAGAAAATATTGTGAACCTAAGCAATTCGACGAAACAATAAATCAAATCAAGTCAAAACTAGGTGAAAATTACCTCTTGATAAGCGCAGATGGAAAAGACTGACATTAAAGGAAGGTGCGGCATTAATATAGTAGTTGGTATATTGCGTACGGAAAATCCTCCAGTGTCATTTTTAGTAGCCACAAAAATCAGATTACGTGTCACTGCAACGAAATTACCGATATTATCATTGACAGTGTAAGAAATGTAGCTGGTGACGATTGCTTAAAAGTTGTACTCTTTCTCTCAGATTCTGCAAGCGTCATGTTAAAAACAAGCAACGAGCTTAAGAAACATTTTCCAAACATGTTACATTTATAATGTGTTGTACATAGAATACATCGCATTCCTGAACTTATTCGTGAAGAATTTACCGAAGTAAATTCATTAATTAACTTCGCATTAAGTTGTATAAGGAAATGTGTCCGAATATACCTTTGTAGCCAGAAATTGTATTAACACGATGGGGTACATGTAACAACACTTTTATTACTTTAGTATTTTAAAACCTTTCGCATTAAAGTTAAAATGAGAATCCAGCAGTTCAAGCATTAATTATAAAAGAAGAAGGGAAGCAATTAGAATTTATTAATAACCATTTCTCAAGCGTAACAAAAACGAGCAAGTTTTTAGAAAACAAAAATTTTAAATTATCTGAATCCCTTCGATACTTAAAATCATTGTTTTGTAATTTAAAAAATATAGAGGAATCGATTTACAAAGGAATCCAGATTATGTGCCCTTAAAAGACATTTCTAGTAACACTTTCACTATTCAGAATGAAAGTTTATGTTTAAAATATAATGGTTTAATTGCATACTTCTATATCGTACCAGTTTCTTCATGTTACGTTGAAAGATCTTTCTTTAGATATAAACGTATATTAATTTACCAACGAAATCAATTTACAATGAACAATTTAGAAAAAACGTATCATAATTAGTTTCTATTACAATCGTATCGAAAATGTACTTGACGATTAACAAAATATAACTTTCAATCTATCATCGTTACTGCATATACCCGCTCGACGCTTGACTGACTAACACTCGCACAGAACGTCCTCACTCTAGTTATTATGCAAAACGCATATGCGTTAAATACCTTTGTTAAAATCTCCTGACCATCAAAACTAGAATATTGTTAATTCAATATAAATTTTTAGTTGCAAAAGATGTGGTTATTCACTACCAGGAATGGTGAAATACACTCCGCCAAAAAAGATTCGCATAAACTAAAAAAGGGCATTTATAAACCAAGATATTTTTATACGTTCACAAAAAGTTTGCCTCGTGTATGTGAACTATAAAAACACTAACAAAATCATGGAACATAGCTTTTTCACTTTTTTTTTTCTAAAAGAACACATTTAGAAAAATGCATATGTGTAAGGTTTGTTCAGTTGTTTATTGAAAGTCTTCCTATACGGACAAATTTTAAAGTGCGAAGTCAGAGTTCTGTACCAACGCTTTTAAAACTAAAATGAGCAATTTAACTTCAGAACAAGTGACTGCTATAGTTGCTTTAATCGAAGATGGACGATCTCAAGCGTACGTTGCTAATTTGGTGAACATCAATCGGTCAAGTGTTTCTGGAGCCGTAGCCAGATATAGGGAAACAGGCAATTACAGTAGAAGACCTGTACCAGGTCGTCCAAGATGTTCTACTCGCCAAGATGACCGCTATTTACTACTACAAGCATTACGTCGAAGACATGTAACTGCGAGACAATTGCAGAACGACTTGGCTAGAGTCAGAAATACTCGTGTGAGTACTCAAACTATTCGGAATAGGTTACGACAGAGTGGATTAAGAGCTAGAGTAGCTGTAACAGCCCCTCGTCTCACTAGGAACCACCGAGCGGCTCGCTTAAGGTTTGCCAGAGAACATGTAAATTGGAACATTAATGACTGGGCCAATATACTCTTCACAGATGAGTCAAGATTTGGTCTTTACACCTCAGATAGGCGTATCTCAGTGTACAGACGAGACGGTGAGCGCTATTCGCAGTGTAATATCAGACCTAGACCTAATTTCACTGGTGGCTCTATTATGGTTTGGGGAGGCATCTGTTTAACAGGTCGTACAGAGTTAATACCTGTAGACAGAGGTACACTGACTGCCCACAGGTATATAACGGACATTTTAGAAGAACATGTAGTACCGTATGCGCCAATTATAGGAAACAAATTCATGTTAATGCACGATAATGCACGACCGCATGTTGCGATAATCGTCCAGGAATACCTTAACGATGTTGGTATTCCAGTTTTAGATTGGCCTGCGGTAAGTCCGGACATGAACCCTATCGAGCACGTGTGGGACCTCCTTCACAGACGGATACGAACCCAAAATGTTGCCCCAGCGGACCTGCATGGACTAGAAAATGCTCTCCGCGGCGAGTGGGAGAATTTGGATCAGGCTTATATACGGAGGTTAATCGAATCTCTACCAAACCGTGTGCGAGCGGTCATAAGAGCCAGAGGTGGCAATACTCAGTATTAAAAGCTACTGTTATGACATTTTTCTTTCCAAAATTATAATTTCTTGTTTTAATAAAAATCTCAAGTATTAATTCTTGTTTTTATTTGGCCTGTATTTTATTTAAACAATCATAGAAATTATATCTTAGAGCGCATTAAAGTATATTTACAACTTTATGCTACAAACAAAGATTATGCGATACTTTTATGATTCAAAACTAAATTATGCGATACTTTTTTGGCGGAGTGTATATTGTATTTAAATTTACAGGAAATGATATTAATAAAACTGGTGAATAAATACATTCTTCATTGTATTTTGTCCCAGTATCCGTTGGCTGTATACACAAAGGCGACCACTTTAACTATTATAACAGAATTCTTTTTCAATTGGTCCGCACAGTTATCGTTTTTGCGCAAGTTAAAGCAGTTACCGAACATCAATCGGATTTCGCAGTGTTAAATGAGTGATTTTAGAACTTCAATTTTAAATGTTTGGACGACTGTAATTGGATCCTGCAATGGATAAATTTTAATTAACGGGTATTACGATGCTGGTATCGATTTGGGATATTTTACTCACAACTCTCGCTGTTATATATCCTTTTCTTTCTTTTTAAAGAAACACGGTTACTATTATCGCATTGTTTTTCAATTTATATCATGCACTATTGCGGCCTTTTTTGTTTTCTCGTTGATTCAAAGTGGACAGTCACAAACGTAGAGATAATCAAACACTAACTATTAAAAGCCCTAGAATATAATTTTTAGAAGCAAATTATTAAGTTATAACTGATTAGATCTTTTGGTATTTTGAATGGTTTTTTTTTTTTTTTGTAATGACATATTACAAAGACATACATCTCTGTATGTTTCTGTAAGTTTACAGGGTTACATGTAGCTGCATCGTATTAAGTAGTGTCAAAGCAAGAGAACGTGTATTCACAAAAATTTTAATTAAATTACAGTGGTTTATTTATTTTGTTGGTTCGGTAACTTTGTTAAAGACACAACTGATTTTTACGTATAACTACATACGGTGAGTATCCCCCACTCACACCTTTGAATAAAACGTTTGCCATTTTTAGAAAAATACGTGCACATTCTCGTGTTTTGTAAGCAACTTTTGGGGATAACGCCAGTTCAATTGTATCTCCGTAAAAATGGAATCGAATCATCGATAGCAGCAAAAGATTTGGTATGTCGGTTTAGAAAAACAGTTGGTGTGATGTAACAGTAACCGTCACGTCATTTCCGTCAAATATTCACAACAATTAGTAGGTCCTTTCTTTTCTGATGGGCAACAGATAGAGCTACTAGTAAATGATGCTTTGTGATATTATTAATCTTGACAACGTATACAGGATGGTTGATCGGCTAAGAGAATTCGCTATCTGAAGCATTTTTTGTGAGAATATTTGATAAAATGCTTTCAAATAATGGTTCATTATCTAGAATATCTTTTGTAAAATCATCACCCATGTAACATCAGCTATGGCTCCTACATACATGTCTACTATTTCCTAATAAAACCCTTGGCAGACATATTGTATTATGCTGAAGTTTGCTAAAACTGTGCAAATTGTGTTATTTTGGAAACTGTTACGAAATCATGTAATTTTTTGGAAATATTATGCAACTCATATTGAAAAAGTTCTTTGTGTGTTATATGCTGTGTGAAGAAATAAATTAATTTAGGGTTACATATACTACAAATAAATTTAAAAAAAGGTCTTCTGTTTAAAAGGCTAACATTTCATTAAGGTTTCATTGTTTCAAAATCGAAATGAAATCTTAATGAATAATCGAAAATTACTTACATATTAAAATCTACTTCTTCGACAAACAGTACCACATTTAAGTTAGTTATATTATTTCTATTTTCGGCGTTTTACGCGTTGTTTTACTTCAAGAAATGAATTTTTTAAGGCGTTCTATGTTGTATACCTGCATCTACCTAAATCCGCTTATAGAATGGGATTACCACAGTTTTCTAGATTTTTTTAATATCGGCTAATCCCTAGTCAGGTTTTGATGGTTTTCCTTGCTACCGTGAAGGATTTGCTCGAAATATAAATAATTCAGAGGGTTAATGTGAAAAAGGTTTTCTGTACTTTTCAGTAATGGATACACACTGAAAGGTATATAGGTTAAATTTTTTAAGCAGCGTTTTTTTTAAATCTCCAAATATTATTTTCCATATTTAGCAATATGAACTTAAAAGTACATTAATTGTAACAATAACAAACGTAATGTTTTGTATTTTGGACTATATTTGGACTTTATTTATCGGTATCGGATAAATATTCATTTATTCGATATTCATTATGAATGAAATTAGAATGGGAAGCAGCTGCAATTGATCTTTGAAATCCTCAAGAAGTTCTCATTTTTCAATAAATATGTAATTATACAACAATTTTATTCAAACAACAGAACAAAACTTACATACATTGGGGCGTTTATCACATCCCTCGTAAAGTCACTTCGTAGATTTCCAATGAGATTCACATCGAAGCCTTAAGGCAGCATGTTGACCCTCTTCTATGTAGTCTCTGGATACGGTGAGATGTGCATGCTGCATCCTAAATTAGCTTTACCCGTAACACCTTATCACCACCATATTTGATGAACTCTCAAGGAAAAGAAGAGTTCACATATCGAATGTACTATGTGTCGATTTTATTGCAGAATTGTTCTATCAAGTCGTTTGTGGTATGCATTTTATTTAAAACACCTTAGACACTTTACTTGATATTCTTGCAGGTAAACGTGCTTCTATCAACCTTCGTATAGTAATCGAAGCATTAATATTAATTCTTAATCTTTTTAGTGTACTTCTAGACGTTTCTCCTCTTCTTCCGTTAGCTTGTCAATTCTAAAGCATCATTTGGTTGAAAGGATTAAGAGTAGTTTTTATCAGGTTTCGTTGTTGTGCTGTAAAGATAAACATTATTCGTCGTGTTGTATAGCGCATAATTTTTACTTTAATAATAATTCTCGGTAACTTCATTTATAGTCAGATGAAAATCTGATGCAACAATTGACAGTAATTTTCAGCTCAAGCTTTCGGTAAACGTGTGGTCAAGTTAAGCGACATTCGGACGATAAGTTCCCAGGGCTTTGAATTGGTCACCGTGGCATTTAAGGTCTCCAAATCTCACGCCACTAGACTATTGTTTGTGGGTCTGGTTCAAAGATCAAGTGTACAAGGCAAGACTTTTAATTAAAAAATTAATTTAATTAAAAAAAAATAATTTTGACATATCGTATTCTAGTTTATCGTGTGCTCAGAGTTTAAGTTTAAAGAAAGTTTAAAGAGCGTGCTGCCACTCAGTGATCCCCAATATCTTTGCCAAATGGGCAAATGCTGCAAGTTGGCAACATGTGAGGTGGTCTGAAAAATAAAGTATATGCTGAAATGCACTCGGCGCCTCTTTGGATATTGAAGGTGCTCTTGACAACATATCTTCAGAAGAAAATAGTGACGGGCATTAGTTCCTTTTCAATATAATAGATGACATTCCTATATTAAGTATTATTAAGCCTGAAGCAAGTTCCTTCTGCCACCTTTGGCAAGCTCGCAGGTATATTTCAGGCGGAAATTTATGCAATTACTTTATGTACTCGGGAACTATTGGAAATCTTTTTCGGAATACACAGGATCCTTGGAGGTGATAGGCCTCCAGCTGTACCCCTCGAAATAAACGTGGAAGGAATTTCTAGCCATGAATAAATCCAATATTAGGTTGTAGGTCGACACCGCAATTGATCGTCGTCCATTAACCGGGCATCTATACAAAATGGGACTAGCGCATATCTTAACCGGTATGTAGACGATGCGGTGAGAAAGAAGAAATTATTACGCACCTTATAAGCTACTGTGGAGCAAGCAACAACGTAAGGCACAGGCATGTAATAGGACAATAGATGCACAGTGCAAGAAATCGATAGGAACCACCTCGATGTAATAATATTGGTTGCATTCTTTCGATTCCAAGATCATTAAATAATCAATATCCAAATAGTCCTACTATTTATTAATTGAGCAAAAAAAATAAGATTATTATTTGCAACTCCCCTGTAGAATATTCTTCCAAGTGTCGGCTTCCATTTCGTTCCTTTCAGCCTGGAAAGCTTTTGCATCGGCCCATATTCAGCAATTAAGCTCCGTCGGAAGAAGCCATGAGCACTTAACATGCTAATAGCATGATGCAAATTTAATTTCGGCCCCTACAAATAAAATAGGATAATTAAAGAAAGAGAGTAGAAATCTTTCGCTGGATCTATCTTTCTCTGTCGCTGCTCTTTTTATTTTTAATCTTTTCCGGCGCGACCGCATCAAAAATTTAAATTTAATTTCGCCTTAAATTCATTCTTAAGGCATTCGGACTTCCGTGAAATTTTTATAGCTTACGAAAGTGATACCAGAATGAACATGGCGGCGAATAATAGTTATTTTTATGGTAATATTGAATGTTTTTTTTTTTTTTTTAACTAGGAGGCTTTAAAACTTACAGGCGATAACTTTATAACTGAAAAGGAAAATTTGTTGTTTCTTTTTTTATAGAATCTCTGTAAATAATTTCCCATTCACTTAATTGAAGGAATCATCTTCGTATGCTTCCCTCGCTTTGTTAGACAAAATTTTCAGAGAAGATTTTAATAAATTTCGTTTCTAGCTCGTTTGGTTCAAAAGCTGAGGGAATGCTAAACCCGGAACGGCTCCTTCCTTTGTTCCAATATTTTTTACGGTTCCGTCCATCCTGGAAACTTTCAGGAGATACGCTGCACTACTCTAGCTAATCTAATAAATGCAGTAGAAATCACATGAAGTGGTGGGTCTTGAGCGTTTTCACGTATCTTATTATAAAGTTTTGCTTTTTGCACTTCTCTACCATCTGTAGTATGGTTATGGCTTTCTCTTCTTTAGAGAACAGTTTCTTCGAGTTGCAAATCCAGCATTATATTTTTAAAAGGTTTTTCTCTTCCCTTTCAGGTTTTCATATAAACAGCCATCGAGCAACAACTTTCTCTTCACTTTTTCATTAAGAATAAATTCAGTGGCCATTTACGACGTGGCACACAGCTCCTCGAAATAAATACTTTAGAGAAATTTGCATTTTTTGTAAGATGAAGTACGACGTAGGAAAATTTTATATACCGTGATATGTTTCTCCAGATATTTTATTGAATATTCTGTTAGAAATCGTGATAGATCCAATTTACCCAACTAAAAGTAGTAATTTTTCTGTATTGTTAGTTTCCAAATTAAAACAACACTTAAGGTTATCGATTTTTTTAAAGAGGAGGACAAAGGAATTGAATCCATATGGAAATATGCGATGGCTTACAAAAAAAAAAAGATTATAACTCGATTTGGGGACTCAACTGCATTTTTGCAGAACAAACAGATTGAGGTTAAACAGCAAACGAAACAGATGCCAATTAAATTTTTTTGCCCGTTGCGTTTAAATTTATTATACGAACGGCCGTATGGCGATTCGGTATTTTGACATTCGCAGCGACGAAAATAAATCACGACATTAAACGCGCTGGCATGGAAAACCCTTTCTGTTTTTAATTACTCTATTGCAAACGTATACTGTAAAATATATTGGTGATAAGCAATCTGTTTATCAAGGATGGCATGAAGCCGTCTTCACTTGCCAGAGCTTATTTTTGTTTTCATTTCGAACTCTTGAGATTCTGTTAATACTGTGTGATATGTTTCGTAAATATTGTATTGTAAACGTAGATCCATTAAAAGAATCGGCGTCGTATTCGCAATACACGTTTATTTCATTAATGTGATATTACTCCTACAGTTTAAAGAGTTGTTATTATATTAATGATTATGTTCACTAATGTACATCGCCTTCATCGGTGATAACTGAAGACTGATGTGTCTCCTGGTATGTATCAATGTAATTAATTCCATCTTTTGATAGATTCTTGTTTGGTTTAACATTGGACCAAATTTGCAACTTTAATTAATGTTTGAGATTTTAATTAAAAAAAAAAATAAATAAAAAATAAATTAAAGTAACTCAAAAACAATAACATACATAGATATACGAAAGCGTAATGGAAAATGTATGAAATAAGAGGAGAATTCAAAACTGAAAGAAAAACCATTTAATTTGAATCGGATTAAATCGGAAGTGACATTTTAATAACAATACTTTACTGCAGTAGATCCAATTGAGTAGGTAATAGCCTCAGAACATCAAACGTAGGAAAGTAGGTAAATAGTAGAACAACATAAACTTTTAGTGAACTAGTTACGTGAAATATCCTCTATGTATAACAATCATAGCAATCGATTCCTAGAAGTACGAGATGTATTGTAACTTTTGCAAAATAAGTACAGAATATATAGTACATACTACCATGGATTAACGCACGCGCAGGTAAGCCACAAATAACAAATGTAAAAACAGATGTAAAAGCTGGGAATTAGTGTTTATTGAAAATGTGTAATATTTCGTCTCTGTCAGCTGAACTCCTAGTTTTTCGTACCAATCTGCTTACTTCCTAGGTTGAGAGAAGTTATGATTAATGAAAAGACAATCAACAGATATTTACTGTTATATCTATTTGTGACATACGATTCTGTAAAAGCAATCTGCTTATACAAATATTTATTCTAACCGAATTGTCAGTGAGGGACCTAATTCCTTTTTAACTTTTTATTCTCGACGATGTAGTAGTTTGAGTACGAGATAATACATTGTACTGCCGAATGGGCATTACAGGAGGATGTACCGTAACACTAACCTTCTTTAGAAATTCATAATCGATAACTGTTCTGGGTCTTTACAGAACGTGTTGCATACGACCAACTTATTGACATATTTATTGAATTCGTATCTATTAGCATCTATTAGTATAAACTGAACAAGAAGATATTTAGAAGTTTAAATTCTAAATTTCACCTCCAATGCTGCAAGTACTGGAGTGCAGAATTCTCTCTAACTAGCCACCATCTTTCAAGTTAGGGGCTGAACCGTCATCAACTGGTAAACAAACTTCATTGTGTATTAAATTAAGGGCAGCATTTACTAACTTCTAGATGCGTGTATGAATAGGGAAGAAACACTTTACGTTCCTGTTGGAGCTTTCTTTTTGCGTTACTTTTTAATACCAATTTTGTATGAAAGGGGAAATGTGTCAAAATTCACAAGTATCTATGCAGCACTTATTGCAGCATTTTATGGTTGCATCATGCTTTAAATGGACAAAAATAATTCGATACCAATATTGAAATCGAGAGGATGTTATTTTAAAGAAATATTTCTCGATATTTCTGAAGCTCCTGAGCATTAAAATGAAACAAGAAGAAATTGAAACTAACAGCAAGACTATCTGATTAGTTCAAATAGACATCTTTAAAATAAAAAAGCAAAATGTGTCGAGATAGTTTTCCTCTTGCAAACTAATACAAAATTTGCGAACAACTCCAGAAGACGACGTTAATTCGCCGATGAAGGTATAAACATCTGCGTTGTAGCAATACTAAACAATAGGATGTGTTTTTGTCCAGACACTTCTGTTAGGAGGTTGCCGCAAGAAGCAGCATATGCGTGAGCTACAAGAATAATTCGCAAGTTTACAGCGCTACTAAGCTACTGGTGATCAGCTTTCCAACTACTAGTGTTGCGAGCAAGCGGTGAAGCTCCCATGGGCGTTATGTAAAGCATCTCTAGTGAACAAAACACGTTGCTTTATAGATAACAAGCAGATTCCATTTAATGATTTACGGAAGAGTTTGTATTGAGCACAAAAAAGCATAATCTCCTCTCTATATCAAAATAAAAAGCTTCTTCTATTCTCATATACACATTTCTTTGTATAACGCACAAGAAATATCCAAATTCCCTTCTATCACGAACTTAATTTAATAATACTATACTCATAATTGGTACAAATTTGAGTAACTGGATGCATGATCTAGAAGATTTTTACAACCTCGTACAATTGGTTTTAATTAACAGCGGGTGTTACACTTGTTTAGGGCAACAGCGATTCACGAGATAATGTTGACCAGAAAGTGATAAAAGTGACCAAAAAGGGCAGTTTTTATGGAAAGCTAGAAATATAAGTAAGATATATAACACTCGAAGGTACTCTTTACCTGATAACGAGATATCCAAACTTGTATTGTGTTGGGTTAATCTAATACCAAATTCAGTAAGCTTTCTCTGCTTGAATAATAATATTACATAATAGTTTTCGTAAGTTAATGTTAATTACTAATTTTCAAATAACTTTGCGATATAATACAATAAATTCATACTTGCTTAAAGAATTTAATACATGCCCGATAATCTTGTTGAATGCGTCGAATAGAATAAAAGCTAATAAAGAGGAAGGATGCAAAAACGTCCGTCCGGCAAGAGGTACTGATAAAGTGGCATATCAACAGCTGGGTTTCGCAAATGTTTGGCTCCTTTGCGTCGGATCACATACTCTATCCACCAAATGGCTTTATCCAGAGGTTTTACGGCTTGGTCAATTGCTAAATCTGCTAACGCTTTCATTTTAAATCGATATCTCGGAAATATATGCAAAGTCGACATTTTTTTCCCTTTTTTTTGAGTATTCCGCTTTAACCTGCTTGGAATTTTCGATTACTTCTAATAAGGCATTTTTCAAGATAGAGTCGCTTAAATTATCGCTATCTTGGGAGAGTTACTATTACATAGGTTCAATAAGTGATAAAACTGGCCATTGGGGGATTGAATAGCGATCGTGAATTTTAGGTATTTTAGACCGGTTTCTCTCTTCTAGATTTATTTCAATAATTTCAAATCCTTCATATTTCTGTGTATTTGTTCTATTTGCTTTTTATTTTCTTCCACATTTTTTTGATATTAAAATAAATAAATAATCGTTTCAATAAGAAAAGACAAAAAATACTATCACAGGCATTTATACACTCCACTAAAAAAGTATCGCATAATTTAGTTTTGAATCATAAAAGTATCGCATAATCTTTGTTTGTAGCATAAAGTTGTAAATATACTTTAATGCGATCTAAGATATAATTTCTATGATAGTTTAAATAAAATACAGGCCAAATAAAAACAAGAACTCATACTTGAGATTTTTATTAAAACAAGAAATTATAATTTTGGAAAGAAAAATGTCATAACAGTAGCTTTTAATGCTGAGTATTGCCACCTCTGGCTCTTATGACCGCTCGCATACGGTTTGGCAGAGATTCGATTAACCTCCGTATATAAGCCTGATCCAAATTCTCCCGCTCGCCACGGAGAGCATTTTCTAGTCCATGCAGGTCCGCTGGGGCAACATTTTGGGTTCGTATTCGTCTGCGAAGGAGGTCCCACACGTGCTCGATAGGGTTCATGTCCGGACTTACCGCAGGCCAATCTAAAACTGGAATACCAACATCGTTAAGGTATTCCTGGACGATTATTGCAACATGCGGTCGTGCATTATCGTGCATTAACATGAATTCGTTTCCTATAATTGGCGCATATGGTACTACATGTTCTTCTAAAATGTCCGTTATATACCTGTGGGCAGTCAGTGTACCTCTGTCTACTGGTACTAACTCTGTACGACCTGTTAAACAGATGCCTCCCCAAACCATAATAGAGCCACCAGCGAAATTAGGTCTAGGTCTGATATTACACTGCGAATAGCGCTCACCGTCTCGTCTGTACACTGAGATACGCCTATCTGAGGTGTAAAGACCAAATCTTGACTCATCTGTGAAGAGTATATTAGCCCAGTCATTAATGTTCTAATTTACATGTTCTCTGGCAAACCTTAAGCGAGCCGCTCGGTGGTTCCTAGTGAGACGAGGGGCTGTTACAGCTACTGTAGCTCTTAATCCACTCTATCGTAACCTATTCCGAATAGTTTGAGTACTCACACCAGTATTTCTGACTCTAGCCAAGTCGTTCTGCAATTGTCTCGCAGTTACATGTCTTCGACGTAATGCTTGTAGTAGTAAATAGCGGTCGTCTTGGCGAGTAGAACATCGTGGACGACCTGATACAGGTCTTCTACGGTAATTGCCTGTTTCCCTATATCTGGCTACGGTTCTAGAAACACTTGACCGATTGATGTTCATCAAATTAGTAACGTATGCTTGAGATCGTCTATCTTCGATTAAAGCAACTACAGCAGCCACTTGTTCTGAAGTTAAATTGCTCATTTTAGTTTTAAAAGCGTTGGTACAGAACTCTGACTTCGCACTTTAAAATTCGTCCGTATAGGAAGACTTTCAATGAACAACTGAACAAACCTTACACATATGCATTTTTCTAAACGTGTTCTTTTAGAAAAAAAAGATTAAAAAAGCTATGTTCCATGATTTTGTTAGTGTTTTTATAGTTCACATACACGAGGCAAACGTATGTATGCAACTTTTTGTGAACGTATAAAAATATCTTGGTTTATAAATGCCCTTTTTTAGTTTATGCGATACTTTTTTGGCGGAGTGTATATAATTATTTTGTTTTCACACAAGCATAAGCATCTCAGATAGTGTTTGAGCAAATTGATCATAGGAACGTAGTCGACATTTTTTTTAATTGTTTTGATGCTGATTAGAACAGTTGTGTTGTATTGTTGATAAGCTAAAAGCATGATTCTTAGTTTATTTACGATTACGATTTACGATTAGGATTTCAACAGTTTTACAAAACAAAAGCAATTGTGTCCTGATCCAGTTGACTGAAATCTTTAACATCACATTTTGATTTTTGATTTGATTTTACCTACTTCACTTTTGTTTCTAAACGTATTTTATACAGTTTGAAGCATGTTTATTGCAGATGATTAAACACGTATATCGTTGAAAGCTGCTTTCGTAACTCGACAAAAGTAACTGAACGCGGATGGGTTTTGTTCTATGCAACCATGTATGGATGAATTCTTCTTCTCAATTTCTACATTTTGCAGTATATTTTGAAATATATCAACAGATTTGATGAAACTTATGCGGTAGGTCGCAAACCTGATATCGATAGACTTAAGACGAAAACTGCTGAGACATCGTGGATCTTTAATTCGATACCTTTCATAGGAAATTCATTTGCTCCATGGTATTTCTTATTATATTCTTAGAAAGAATCTGAAAAAAATATCTGTATAAAATTTGTGTTTCGCAAGAACTTCAGTCCGTGGTTGGTTCAAAAATCACTCTTTGATAAATCCTTCTTCTCAGACAAAGTTTAGATCCACCTTAAACCAACAAACTTCACGTATATGGTCTAGTGTAAACTCTTATATCATGATAGAGTTCTGAAAAGTTTGGTGTTTGGATAGCACCATGCGTATACGTCCGTATACATGCGTATATGTTCGCTTACATGTTTAACGGTTAATGAGACCCCGCTTCTGTTATTGCCCCACATTCGTTCCCATACAGGAGTAAGTTATTGTCAGGATCGGTTGAATACGCACTGAATAATTTGGATATTACATCGTACTTGTCCACGTTATTATTACCATTAGCGACGTATTCATTAATCACTATTAATAAACGTGATACATTGGACGTGATTGTGGTTTATAAAGTTGATGATGTATATGTCCTTAACGCGACATTAATATTAGTATTGGAGATTGTGACTGCGTAAATTATAATTTAAGCCTTTCTTTACTTTGTGAATATGTTGCGTATGCTTCCCATACAGAAGTCATATAAGGAAGGCGTATTGAATTGTAATGAGATTTCTTGGAAAAAAAACATTCTTTCTCGAGGATTGCGTAAATGAAAACTTAAATAAATGGTATCTAAATTTCTTAATTGATTTTTCATAAAATTGGAAAAGAAAAGTGGTTTCAAAATATTCTAAAAACGGAAATAGGTACAGAAGTTTAATCCAAGGCGACCGTATAGTTCAAACAGACATTGATGAAATGAATTACGACGTAGAAAGCTTATTGTGTAACGGTCTGCAACCAAACGATTTCTTGTTGTCGACCAAGAAATCCATGAAATACTGCCCTTTGCGAGAATTTTGATCACAAACACGAAAGGTGGTTCAATATTGAATGTCCTTTAAGTTTTTTTCGTGGAAGAAGCGATTTTGTTATGAAATATGATATCAGCTGTATCATATAGAGCACTAGCCATATTCGCGTGCCAACGAGGTTTTATAAACTTTTCAAAAAAATGATATTCACTGAGTTACTGAACGACAACATTTATTAGTTAAAGATCTCAGTGCCAAACTACATAATTGTCTTCAACTCGCCATAACTACAGACAAACACCTATCGTGGCAAAGTTTGAATTCTGGGTTATTTACGTTTTTATATCCAGAAAATTTCCAGGAATTTCATGACTCTTCTGTACTATGCTAGTTCCATGCTATACTATGCTCGTTGGCGAAGGGCTTAGTTACGTTACTACGTAACAAAGCCTAGACTTAGAGTAGACTACCGTCTACGGGAAAAAAGTTTGGAAGCTTCTGATTTAGAAGAATCTCTCCTTTTAAATATATTCAAATGTGATATTATATATATTCATTGCTTAAAAAAGACGGCTTAGTGAGCAACTACTCCGTTAGATAATTATCCGTATTAGAATACATTTTACACATACCTTAGATATTTTGAGCTCACATTATATCATTAATTACCTAAATTTCTTTTATTAATTCTATTTACATTCTGTATAAACTTGGTGCCTAAATTAAGTATAATACTCACCAGGCAAGTTTTTTGTTGCTATCTATCTGACTATGAAAACAACGACTTAGAGAACAAGTAAAATTTAATCTTTTAACGTAAGAACCACTAACATTATTGCACTTATTTCTGCCTTTTTTTTAATGACGCTACGCTTTCGAAGAAATACTTTGGTAATTCTGTAAAACATCACTTCACAACATTTTCTAAATCATCGTTCGATAAAAAGCGAACCCTTTCAAGGATTACTCGAGCCTTGGGAGAAGATACTAGCCACAGGGGACGAGGTTGGAACTACACTCCGCCAAAAAAGTATCGCATAATTTAGTTTTGAATCATAAAAGTATCGCATAATCTTTGTTTGTAGCATAAAGTTGTAAATATACTTTAATGCGCTCTAAGATATAATTTCTATGATTGTTTAAATAAAATACAGGCCAAATAAAAACAAGAACTCATACTTGAGATTTTTATTAAAACAAGAAATTATAATTTTGGAAAGAAAAATGTCATAACAGTAGCTTTTAATACTGAGTATCGCCACCTCTGGCTCTTATGACCGCTCGCATACGGTTCGGCAGAGATTCGATTAACCTCCGTATATAAGCCTGATCCAAATTCTCCCACTCGTCACGGAGAGCATTTTCTAGTCCATGCAGGTCCGCTGGGGCAACATTTTGGGTTCGTATCCGTCTGTGAAGGAGGTCCCACACGTGCTCGATAGGGTTCATGTCCGGACTGACCGCAGGCCAATCTAAAACTGGAATACCAATCGTTAAGGTATTCCTGGACGATTATTGCAACATGCGGTCGTGTATTATCGTGCATTAACATGAATTCGTTTCCTATAATTGGCGCATATGGTACTACATGTTCTTCTAAAATGTCCGTTATATACCTGTGGGCAGTCAGTGTACCTCTGTCTATTGGTACTAACTCTGTACGACCTATTACACAGATGCCTCCCCAAACCATAATAGAGCCACCGGCGAAATTAGGTCTAGGTCTGATATTACACTGCGAATAGCGCTCACCGTCTCGTCTGTACACTGAGATACGCCTATCTGAGGTGTAAAGACCAAATCTTGACTCATCTGTGAAGAGTATATTGGCCCAGTCATTAATGTTCCGACTTACATGTTCTCCAGCAAACCTTAAGCGAGCCACTCGGTGGTTCCTAGTGAGACGAGGGGCTGTTACAGCTACTCTAGCTTTTAATCCACTCTGTCGTAACCTATTCCGAATAGTTTGAGTACTCACACGAGTATTTCTGACTCTAGCCAAGTCATTCTGCAATTGTCTCGCAGTTACATGTCTTCGACGTAATGCTTGTAGTAGTAAATAGCGGTCATCTTGGCGAGCAGAACATCTTGGACGACCTGGTACAGGTCTTCTACTGCAATTGCCTGTTTCCCTATATCTGGCTACGGCTGTAGAAACACTTGACTGATTGATTTTCATCAAATTAGCAACGTATGCTTGAGATCGTCCATCTTCGATTAAAGCAACTATAGCAGCCACTTGTTCTGAAGTTAAATTGCTCATTTTAGTTTTAAAAGCGTTGGTACAGAACTCTGACTTCGCACCTTAAAATTTGTCCGTATAGGAAGACTTGCAATAAACAACTGAACAAACCTTACACATATGCATTTTTCTAAATGTGTTCTTTTAGAAAAAAAAAAAAATTAAAAAAGCTATGCTCCATGATTTTGTTAGTGTTTTTATAGTTCACATACACGAGGCAAACTTTTTGTGGACGTATAAAAATATCTTGGTTTATAAATGCTCTTTTTTAGTTTATGCGATACTTTTTTGGCGGAGTGTATATGATGGAGAAGTGGAGTTTTCTATGGAGTCGCCTTCGAGTTCCTAGTTGTGCATTTGCAGATTCCATTCCCATTATTCCCCATTCTTCCCATTATTGCGGCTCCTTGGTATACATTCGTTTGCTTTTGCCTCCTTAGGTGGTGGAGAATCCTTATGAGTTCATGGCGTAGTCTGTTGTACTTAGGTCCCATTCTTGGTTATAATTTTATAAAAGCCAAATTTTCCTCGAAAATTTATCCGGCACTTTGCTCATTCCTAAATCTTAATGTACAATTTTAAAAGCAACCTTTATTTCGAAAGAAATTTCATGACGATCGGAATCAAACATGAAGATGATAAGATGACATGTTATAGAAACTTGATATAAGAGAATGGTAGCTATAACATATTGTTTTTGTAGCTAGATAGATAACATAGAAGAAAAACTAAAATTCTAGGTTATCATTTATATTCTCAAAAAATTTGTCATGTAAATTTTATAAATAACGAATTGTTAGTCGTCTTGAAAAATTAAATTCATCTGTACAAATAAATTCTCAGAAGATAATCACGTGTCACTCCACTAATTCCACTAACATACTTTACTTTAACAGCTATTTCACAAACCCGTTTAATAATAATACAACTGATTAAGCCGCCGAGTTTATGAATTATATTGACCGCATAAAGCTTTTAAATGCAGAAATTTCATAGTAACACTACCAATGGTATCGTATGCAATCTATTCATTGTACTCGTAAGTTCAATATAAGCCGGGCCTAGCGGTCTAATCGGATGAAACCCCGGTATTGTGCGGGCAAACAATAGCTCCGCATTATTTTGGACATCACTACACTGTCGAAACCGTCCCTTAAGAATTTCTTGACCTTAGCTACTGTTTTCAATATAAATTTGTTAGTGTATATACAGTTTCAAGAATTTTATATTCTTGTATTTAGCTAGAAGTCTCCGCTAGAAAGATTTTGAATAATCTACTTGCTAGTTTTAAAACATTAAAAATTACTTTGATTATATTTACAATGAGCGAATATTAGATACTTCAACCTCTTTCCGATATATGTATGTACTCTTACTGCACTATTTGCACGAATTACGCAGACTACCCCAAAACCTATTATATAAACCTACCATATACAACTTTTCCGTGTCGCTCTTGTTTATTTATTTATATGATCTGTTGTTTAGTCGACTTTATTCCTTCAGTGTTAGAAAAAGATCGAATATCTTTGCTACTTTTTGAGCTGTTAATGTTTGTACGTAAATAAACAAATCATAATTGCTTTATAGGATCACAAGAACTAATTGATACAGAGTGTTAAGGTAATAATCGACCCCTATTAGTTTGAACAAAGCGGATGCTACAAAAAAACGACTGAATCAGGTGTTTTTATCCACTTTTAAAGTGCGGAAGAGCACAGCTAAGATATTGTTGCAATGCAACAACATTGTAATCTTCCGGATAACCTTTGTCAAAATTTACTTAAAGAAAGTTAGTGTTTCACACAGTTACCAAATATATATGAAATCATAGGTTATCATTTGTGAAAATTTAATTGCAGGCGTGCTATAAAGTTTCACATGTGTAAGGAGTAGGAAATTGATGGTATTGGAAAATAATCCGGGATACAATTGCCCAAACAAAAAAGTAGATAAAGTAAGAAACAAGTTATTTGTGTTTGTTGTTTACCTTTCAGGTTATTTTATTTTCCAATTAATTTTAATGTTGCCCAGTCAGTGACCCTAAAGCAGAACCTAAAGTGACACTAAAGAAAGGTGCAGAACTTCCGTGAATATTTTCTTTAAGGTATGATGTGATTTATTAGAAAATTTCCGTTTTGGGACATTCTGTATAACCGTAATCGTTTCCAGTTTTAAAGTGATAAACGCATTACTGGTCGATCAATATGGTTGATGAATCGGTTAAAGCAATAAAGGTAATGAACGCAATAAAGCAACAATGAAGCCCAAAGAAGCATCTATCCGGAACCTCGTGGAATTAAAATTACGCCACTTTACCCAGTTTTATGCGCTTTGTGTTGTTCGCAGTTTTCAGTTTTCTGGCAAATAGTGTTTATCATAACTATACAAACGGAAATATATGAAGATACTGAAACGTTGTAATTGATCTTCTATTCCATACACTTTCGATCGTAATTTTGTGAAAGTTGACTCGTTTAAGATAGGTGATGCGGTGTAAGTTTATGATAATAGAAGTGGGTATATCTACAACAAAGTCTCGCAAATATTTTTACTTGAGTTTGGCAACTGTATATATAAACATCGACGTAAATAGAATATTTCATACTAACTCTACATTAGATACTTAATAAACCATAAGAGGATAGAAGAAACTGATGGCTAGACCTCACAAATTCTTTATTAAAGAAGGATTCTTTAAATAGTTTCGTACGTTAGCCATTCAAACCAGCAATACTTTGCATAAAATGAATTCAATGGTCTAATTGCTTTATCAACTATAAGTTGCGTTTGTTTCTTGAAACGATGTGCCCAAAAGTTAATATTCGAAAGTTTATGTTTCTACTGTGGGTGATTAGAATTGGTAATTAATGCCAGATTTTCTAAATACGTTACCTTATCTTTTATTGTAACATATCGAGGAAATTAATTTCAAATTTACTCATTAGAAGGTTAGCCATAAAAGGAGATAAGTTGTTAGCTGTTGCCATCGCTTTAGTTTGTTGATAAAATATGTTACTGGTCTGGAAAAAAGAATGTTTCATACAAAATCTTGCAGAAGAAACTAAACTAACAATCTCTTTGTTGTTCGGTTGATATTTTGATGATAAGAATAGTAATGAAGTATTTGAGAGTTTTGGATGTGTAATTGGAAGCAATTAATTTAGCACAAAAAATGTTCAGTTTTTATAATTACTTCTTTATAATTAATGATAGGTTGATACACGGAATCCCGGCGAACGTGTACTCTTCACTCTTTACATTCATATCGAACGTAATTCATACAATTTATAGGACATAAAATGTGGATAAATATAATTTTCGTCTAACAATTTATATTACTTGAACATTATATGCAATTTTGTTTAATTATTACATTGTTGGGTCGCCTATAATATATCATAAATAAATAAGTTCATACAAAAATCAATACTCGGCTATGTGTACTTTATTAAATTCCATTATTTTGGGAAAATCTCTATCTGAATAAACATATGACTCGAATCGAAATTTTATATATGTTTAACTTTTTGGTAAATGTGTAAAATTGGAAAACGAATGCAGTGTTTCGATATACCATTCAATGATCTATAATTAAATCGTAGCGGTAAACACGTGAGAACAACAAAACGTAACCACGTGGAATGGTTGTCCATGTCACCTAACCACAAATATATATTCCACACTGTAAAAGCATCCAAAAATTTTTTGCTCTTAGCCATACTTGAATAATAAATAGGATTTTCGATATAATATGGTACCACTTCTACTATGTACACCTCATATTCTATCGTTGATACTTGATACACTGTGAACATCTCTTAGCATACACTTGGCTTGCAAAAGATGCCAGGTGTAGTTTATCTACAGTTCATGCACAAAAAAGGCTTATTTTGGGTCGTCACATACCGATTCGATGTGCATAATATCTATTTGCGTGCGATTTTTCCGCCAAAATACTGTTTGCTTACAAAGGTTGTACGGAGCAGTTTACCAACAACCCTTACACAAAAAACTAAACTAAATTTATTGTGTTTTTCTTTTTTTTTAAATAAAATGACACATCTATCTTTAACATTAAATACCATTTTGTCGAAAACTAAGAATTAATAGCACAAATTCTTGAAATGCCAAAATTCCAATAGTAACGAAATAGTACAAATTCTGCAAATATAGGATGAAATTTTGATAATGGAAAATTCACTCTACAATAGCGGAAATTAGTAAACGCTCTTCATTACAATATTCCACTACATCACTTAGCAAATAATTTTGTTGCGGCAGATACAAGATGAAACATGCAAGCAACATATATTTCGGTGGCAGCACAGCATATGAGACGACGTCCTAAGTGCGGAGATGTATATTTCAATTTCTGGATAATCCAAGATATTATTTTCGTGTAAGGCTTGTAGATAAACTATTGGTTGGGCTCTAAGACAACGGTATTCTGGTGCCAAAATTGCAGGCAAATAGATCTTATGAAATAAAAACGTAGGCTTCCACGGCCGGAACCTGTAAACGTTTTCCGGGTTCGAACCGTGTCATGTCGTTAAAAATAATAATAATAATAATAATAATAAACTCGACGTTTCGCCTACAATCGTATAAGGCTTCTTCAGGAAAAATTGCGGAAAACGACTCCGGCCGTTGAAGCCTACGTTTTTATTTCAAACACCTCTACGGGGAGGTTATCGCTTCGAAAACCCAAACCTTTTTCCTGAAGAAGCCCCATACGATTGTTGGCGAAACGTCGAGTTTATTATGATTATAATTATTATTTTTAACGACAACCCGGAAAACGTTTACAAACAGATGTTAGGTACATATGTTAAATCTCTGAATGTGTGCGAATATTTATTATATAAAACTTGACGCCTTTGGACTCTTTACAAATCAACGGTACTCCGAAGGTAGAACTCATCCGAATAGACGTTGTGTATGTCGAATGTACATGCGATATTTCTTGGACGACTTTAGATATGATTTTTTTTTGTGTAAGGGTTGTGTGTACTACTTCAATCCACTGAGCGTTCGGTTATTATCGGAGAAACTGGTTGCTACCTTTTGCCTTCTCTTCTCATACTTGTTTTTATGTTTTCTTTTTTTTTATCTGCTATGAATGTATATTTTTGAACGCAAAATCAAAGTTATTCTATTATTAAGGTGCAGTTTAGTATTATTTTACATGAGTAAAGTAAATGTGTATGCTCGCACTCTGCAATTATTTAACTAAAAATATCGATATCGATGAGAAAAACTGTTGATTTGTACAGCGCTCATTATAAAACTTTTTTGTCAATTGTTAGAAGTTAACATTTTCGTTGTTGAACTCTCCTCAACTGTATGGAATAATTTCACATCACTGAACTTATAAATCAAACAAATGTAACATAAACATTTGCCAAAAACTAAAAATGTCTATTTTGCTGAAAATATCGAACAAATATAAAAAGGAGTTCTCTTCATTTCAAATAATTATTAACGGTTTCATACATATTTAAAGTTTATTTGCATTACGCTTGATATAAGGTTAGATATAGACCGCCTTCGCCTTCTAACAAAAAATATTGGGACGGAAAACAAAAAATATTCAAGTATAGAGGGTGTTCAGTTTGCCTAGCGTTTTCTTTAAAACCGATGTTTATATCGTGCGCAGCCGAAATAGAGTATCCTGTGTGTGCTTGGACATAATGCGTTGAGCAGAAGTTGTCTCACAATACATTTTAAATTTCTCTAGATTGCTCAGAAAAGGAATTAGCTTTAATCCATGCACTAGATAGACATGCTGTATATCACTCGAATAAATTAATTTGAGGAGGAATATTTTGCTCTTCTTGTGTATTTTCTTCCTGAGACGGAAAAATGCTTGAAATATCAAAAGTTTTTAGGTGGAGCTATTTGAGTATTGACTGTGTGAAGTACTGTTTATGTTTTCACAATCTATCCAACTAATTTTAGAGAACAGCGAGTTTGGTTTCGTAGTTGATAATTCACTATAATTTGTATCTTTTCCTTTTCTATTTTCTGAAGTACATCGTCCATCTTTTTTGTTTCAGGTAAGAAAGGTTTCGCGCGCTTCATTCTTGAAATAAACATTAAATCCTTCTCTGCTCTAAAAACACCAAAGGTAAGAAGTTAAGATTATCAAACCAATGAAGCTCTTAAAGAAATATATTTATCCAGAGCATACAGATGTACGGAAGCATAACGTACGTTATTCTAACCTAATTGTTTCAAAGACGTGAATAACTGCCCCTGGCTGTAGTATATAATTGTGCACCAGATCTAAAGAGTTTTACCGTTGCTGACAAATTTTCGAACACGAGAAGTCCTTTAGTATTTTTCCTGTAAATGTTTTTCGTTCCAAAGAGTACTTTAACATTTTTTCATTAACGTTCTTATTTGATCCTTGACCGATTGCGAAGAATTATCAGATTATTTGATGATAATAGCACAGCTTAAGGGTCATCTCTTTCAACAACTCAAAATCTACAAAAGTAAAGGCGTTGAACAGCTAGGTATGTAGACCGGACTGTAAATAAATGTAAAAAGAACAAAACTACTCGCCACAGATGTAATAGAAGAAGAGAAAGATCATAGAGAAGATGAAAATAAATTTACCAAGCCAAGGAATTTTGGTGTGGCTACAAAAAAGGCACCGAAACAGGCAAGGTCAAGCTGAAAGTACATCTAGTAAAATAAAATTTGGGTATCTCCAAGTATCAGCAGGAAGATTATTTCAGAGTAATGCTAAAAGTGTATTACTCTACGGATGTGAAATGTTGAAAGAAGCTATATCGAAGATTACAAACAGTTATAAATAAAGTCTTTATATGTAGAATCTACTGGCCCGAAAAATGAAGCGTTACGGAAAATAACAGCCAGAGAAAAAAATTGGAATGGGTGGAACGCATATAAAATCAATAGTAAACATAGCTAGATGATAATATTTTAGGAAGCAAGCCTAAAAGAAGACTACTGGTAATATAGCACAGGACAATAGATAAAGAACTGAAACAAATCAACTTACGTTAGAGTGAAGCTAAGAGATTTGTGAGTGAAGAAAATGGAGATCGCTACTCAACAAAATGGGACAGAAGTCTTTAGTCTGGTACCGTCAGGTACTCTTTGCTCCTTATGATCTGAACAGGATTGATGTTGCTTGGGACCAAGAAAATAACCTACATTAAGTTTATTTTCCCCAGCGTAACATGGTATTGCTTTATGTAGTATTTAAATTAACAACACACTTTAATACCGAATGCATACGGCTGAACTGAGCGTTTCAGTTTACTGTCTCATTTGTCAATAGAATCGACAACAGAAATTTACACATTAGTTTAACATGCGACAGACTGAGATGCCGAAATGACAAATATGTGTTTGTCTACTTCAGAAGCTACGGTTCACCACAAGTGCTTTTGTGGCGGTATTCCCGCTGAAATCAATATATTGTATAGCAGAACTACGTAACATCTAGCGAACTAAATATTTACTCGGGCAAACGAACTGGGTTGGACCTCTGGTCACATAGAATAGTTCAAACATAATACGTACGTACCACCGAGCTCCGTTATAATTTATACAAATCGGTCGATGTTAGAAGACGGCCAATAATTAATTAACGCAGAGTTTAGTGGCACGTGGGTACCCTGATTTATATTTTATTTCCGCTGTATAAAACGTTTCGCAAGAAAAGCGCCAATTCCGCTTATTGTTGCCTGTTGAATACAATATTCTTGATAACAATGCCCGCTTTGCTATCACGCATTGATCACAATCTGTTTCAATAACAGCTCTTCTCTTTCTGAATTATTACCGTCGCTCCGTTCGTATATTTGTAGGTGTGTCGAGGCGAAATTGAAATTCTATCATCTTAAAATATATAGATATTCACAGGCTTTAGAGTACTCATCAACGTTGTCTATATTAACTTGAAGCAATTGTTAGAGAGTAGCCTACGCAAAATGTTGTACGTTGACCTTTCTAACTTGATATCTTGTGCAGTGTGCTTCCCTCAAATTTCATCTAGTTTCTCTTGCAGTCGCGTTACATCGAAACTTAGCTGTTGATAGGGCATATTGAAATTTTGATCTTAGCCTTTTACAACAACTGATGGAAATTTCTGAATGAGAATTAAATACTTCAATATTCACGTTACCTTTATCAAAATCGCAAAACTGAATTTTTGGCTGATGTGCGTCCACAATATTATTGTTTTTCATGCTTTAAAAGTCGAGGTTGCCATGCGTTGAGGTCGCTGGTTTTGACACTAACAGTTATACAAAAGTATCCACGGAAAATACCAAAGACAGACTAATATTGTCCCATTATTCCAACGGCTATTGTATTATTGATAATAAGTTGGGTGCAACTATGCGCTCAGATAAATGTCTAGGAGACAATGGCGGAATGACATCATTAAATAAGGTAAAACGGAAATGGGGATGGTAGAAATCGGGTACAGACGCGAACGTACGTATATTGTCTTATGGATATTCCATGAACGAATTCAGCAGGTATTGGCAAGAATGAACCATGTACTATAATGTACAAATGGACGTTTTTATAAAGTTTTAGGACCCATCGTTTAATAGCGGCAGAAAATTAATTTACTTAACATAGCAAACTTTGATTATTTAAAGGCATATCTGAGGGTAAATGTAACTTGTATGATTACAGTGAATGTACATGTATAAGCAGCGTAGTTTAATTGAATGGTTTTCCACACAAACAAAAATACTTCAATAGAGTACTTTCGTAATGAGAATATTTTCTGTTTGAAAATATGGTTTGTATCAATTTCTAATAAAGTTATCTACACAATAACCATCCGCATAATTTAACATTTTTGCAAATGGAAGAATTAAGGAAGGTTTCCTGGGGGTAAAAAGTTTGGTACTCAGAAACCATTATTAATACGTTGCAACGGGTAATAAACTAGAACCATTTTTAAACGAAGTAAATTTAACAACGTCTTGCAAAACGTCTCAAGTATTGCTACATTGACGTGCGCGCATAATATATTCGGTTAGCTTAATCAAATACACCACCATATATTACGCTTTTAATTCTATTCGACATTCCAATAGCGCAGCGTTTTCTCTTCTTGCTACTGTATCTGTGTATACATGCATACATTGGAATGCGTCTTCCGGTCTACCGCATATGGGGTAAAGGAGACCCGAATCTGGGAGCGCTCGGCTGCGACGCGACAGGATGATTCATAGGGATGACAAATATGACTTGCATGTCGTCGAACGTATAAATACAAGGGTGGAAATCAGGCTTAGTTTGATTTATGAATATAATGGATAATACAAAATCGAACCCCAACAATTCTTTTTAGAAATTGCTTTGTTTCGTTGCGCTCGCCTCAGATATTTTGATGTATGTATGTGTGCATATAGATCCATGCAGGATGATAACTATGCGCAATTCCCCTAAAAGCGTTTTCATTATTGGATGGGTTGCTTACAATAGCAATATACTCTTACTGTGCCCGAAGAGAACGTATTTCGGTTATAATTGGGAAACGAATTTTCTTCACTTTTGGTGTTTTCGTTTTTTAATATTTTAGCGGTAATAAGAAGAGGTAGAGCTAGATAGCGGTAGTTAGTGATACGAATTTTTAGAAACATCGAATACATATGACAGCCTTAGGTTCTTGCTGTAGCCAAAGAAAGTGATAGCTTGCCTAGGAACGGAAAGCAAACGAAACTTAAGCGTAGAAAATGTACAGATATTCAAGCAAATAATGCGAACGAGACCTGAAAATTGTTTGATTAAATTAAACATTATTTTAGTATTTAATCTGCGTGTTACGTTCTCCTGATATCGAATATTCTAGTTACCTGCTTCGGGGTATCTTCCTTGTGAAGAGATAGGATCAATTGCTTTTGTTTAAATTTATAAAATACTTGGCTATTTGTTCCCGAAATGAATCACAGCGTGTTTATATAAAAAAAAATAAATTGATTAGACAAACAGCTTCTCTTGTACAAATATATTTTCTTTCAAAAGATCGTTTCCTTATATATTCAAATATTCAAGTCGGAGTACACGCAATTTTGTGTTATTTACATATTTTATAGTAATTTCGTACATTTCGCATATTTCACGTTCATTTTACAGAAATCGTTCACCTATCTTTCATGCGAATAGCGACGAAGAACTCTGGTCGGCGCGATAACGGCAGATGCCGTAACCGGTTTGCATAAGTACATCGAGATGCTCTCATTATGTGACGAAACGAGAACCAGGTATCGTGCAACGCGTAAGCATTGTATTAGACATAGCTGAAGTAACGATGGATCGCAATTGTTATACATCGTGAGGCCAGTTAAACATGCACGCGTTGGTAATTTTGATACGTTTTTGTACATTAGACGAATTTAAGTATGTTTTTGTGCGATATATGTTCACAGCAAGATATTAAATTCATATAAACAAAACATATATGAGCCTGTAAAATAAAACAGTACTGCGATAAATTTGTTGTAAAGCAAAGCAAAAGAACTAATGCATTTATTAGAATAAAAATAAAACTTAAATGCTAAGAGGCTTTAATAACATTTTTAATGCATGTCAAGCAATCCAAACATAAACATACCTTTTGCAACATAACAGTCACCTATGTTAACTTACAATTTGAACACAGCGCTTGCTTTTAATATATTTCACAATCTTAATATACCGAAATGTAGCTTTGTCCCGTTTTCATGTTAATCTACATTAATAAATCATCAATATCGTATTAATAACATTGTATCGAGCGTAACACTGTACAGGGTTTTTACCTAATGCTTAGATGGAAGATAATTTCCTTTCTTAGTAATTTAGAGAAAAAGTTTTCAAATAAAACATATTGAGAAACAGGCACTACAGAATAAAGAATTATATTCGAGTACGCAAAGTCCTCAGTTTCCGCAGGACGCGAGACGACGAACTGTAAATTATACTCATTCATTGTTTACGCCATGACGAAGGCTTTATTCACAGGTGAAAATTTGGTAATAAAACGAATCAAGAAGTAAAATTAAAAAATCTCTTCTATCTTTTTGCCCATTAAGTTTTGTGGTTAATACTGAGCGTCATTACGAAGTTTGTTAAAAAGCAAATGAGTAGCTGGAACCGAGGTAGAGGAAACAACTATATCCGAAAGCCGCCAGCTGCTCGCAACGATTTCTCAGAAGTCTGTTAGGTCTGATAGAAAAACCAAAAGTCATGTGAACAATTCAGTAGATGACGCGTCACAATGGCTCTTAAATGTCTCAACGGAACAAACTAAATTCAATCAATCGTTGTGTATATTGAGGAAGAATTATGAGAATGTATATCGAAAAGGTTGAAATTCTGATATTCTCGTCGAATAGTCGTAACTGTGGTAATATATGCAGAGAGTTTGCATGCACTGCACTGGAAATTTTGGTGGAATCAACATTTAGCTGATTACAACGGTAGTTCTTTGGAAAGCCTTTAAAAACTATTTACAAAGAATCTAAACGTGAACGTTAGCAAAGCAACAACTGCAATATCGGGAAAATACTTGTACGTTATGTTAGGATTCCTTTATTTAACTTATGGTTTACGGAGAATGTTTAATGGAGTACACAGGTGTAACAGAAAATGAATCTAGCGACTACAATCTAAAAGACCTTTGCCGCTCTTCCGGCTATCAACTACTTTAAATGATTTGGTAACAGGTTGTAATACAGCTAAATCGTAAAGCACAAATTCCTCTTTTGGTATGTTACGTACGTTAAGTCTTTCCACGGAATGTCGGTGTTAACTGACAAGTGAGTTAATTAAAACATCTGCGCCCTGTATAAAACTCATTAAGATATAAATGAGTGTGGACTATCCGTTTATTGTATGGTTAACCAATTTATACGGGACTCATTCCAGCATAAATAAAATGCAAGGGTCGTCTCCCTTTATTAAGGACCGCAGGGTTTGCATCATCAAAATTTTAAATGAGTGAAATATCCTTACGAATACGTCGGAACGCGCCTGGGTACTTTTATTATGCCCATGAGACTAAACTTAAGGAAAATTAAATATTTTAGTGGTGTGTAATTGATATTTGAGGAGAACCCTTTGTGCGTTGACATGTCGGCGCCGTTCCCACTAATTTTAACGGTAACGTGGCGAATTTTTATTAAAAAAGGTTTTTCTTTTTCCCTCGGCTGCGTAATGATTTTTTAAAATGAAACGATTTTGTACTATTTGCGTTTTGTGTTGTCCGCCAATATACACATTTCAACTCGCAATTACTGTATATTCAATTCTTGCAAATAAGTTATAATTAACGCTGTTCTGCGGTTTGAAATGTTCCCATTTGCCGGGGTACAGGATTACAATACGTTATCCGGAAAATATGCATGCACACATGTTTATAAATAGCGTTACTATTGATTCAACAAGAGTACGATTTATAAACAAAGCGCACAAAACGATGCCCTGGATGTCTTTTAAATTGAAGTATAATTGCTGTAATTCAAATAAAAAACAATTAATTAACCTTTTTTTCCGATAACTAATAATTAATTTTTGTTGTATATTTATTTATTATATAAAATATCACTGAAAATGTAGATGTTTACGAAAATTATCGAAAAGGTTTGGTAGAAAATTACAAAATGAAATAAGAATTCCTTTTTCTAGGAGTATCTTTAGAGATACCGCTTACCTCGTTGAAGCCATTAACAGAAAATATTTGAGTTAGACAACTTTGTTAACGTGTGTGAATTTGTTGTGGTATATTAAGCATTTCAGTTGAACGATTACCGCCGGGTAATTATGTGATTCTTTTTGAAGAAGATGAATCCTATATTTTACAATTCGTTATTGTCGTAAGAAGTTTTGTCGGTCTCTGTATATAAGTGTTAAAGTGATTCCAACTTGTATGTATGTGCTTAAACCTTCAGCGTCCTCTTGCTCTATATAAAATTATAATATTTTCTACCGAAGCTCATAGAAATGACACTGCAGGGAGGCAACAATTTGATTTAAATAGAGCACCTAACAATTACTTACCTTTTATTTTTTTTTTATCTTATTTTCTATATTTCCGTTGAAAATAATGCGATTTAATACGTCATAGACTAGCTAAGCTGCAGTAAAGAAGAACCAAACGAATGTGTGACATAGACTTACTAAATTCGAGTCTTAACCGCAGTTATCGGGATAAAGTATACTATTAATAAAAAAAATCAATTTCACAAGGAAATTCTAGCTATTTATTTATTTAATTCAAGCTAACTAGAACTCAAATTGCCCCTATAATAAAGCACATTTGTCTGCCGATGTATCCAATTTGTTACTGTCTGTTATTGGTTTCATCCATTAATCTTTTCTCATTTTAGAAATATCATCTTCTATCTATTTGCTCCTTCCATCTATTCTTCCTGGCCTTCTACCTTTTGGTCTCTACTCAGCGGTTTCCTCTTTTCTATGCTTCCTCAGTCGTTTAACATCATGTCTTTTTTAAATCCCTGCAATATCAAACATATTGTTCTTCGATACACTAATGGCATTCTACAATGCCGTTTCAGATTTTGCAGTGGAGCTGGTCCTACGTTTATCGCCTAATTGCGGCGAAGCTGATTGCTTATTTTTAAATGTTAACGAGACTCTTTTTCGTAGTCCACAACTTTCTCAGGTTCCGTGATATTCCTCTCCAGGAAATAAAAGAATTGGTTTCAATATTTATAACAAGCTTCATTACATAAGAAAGTAAAACGTGATTTTACCGAGAACGGGGTCCCCAATAGAATAGAATAAAATGAATGCTAATCTTATTAAATAACCAAAATTTACAATAAAAGAATACACAGTTTAAATAACTCAGGGCCACAGGCTTGAAAAGTGTTATGAATGTAAAAAAAAATAAAGGAGAATATGCGTGGGTTAGTGCGGTGCGGTTCGTTGGAGGGAAACGGGCAGCGGTCTCGTCGCCAGTGATGGTTCTGACTCATCGCTCTTCTTACCAAGTTTCGAATGAGATTACGTAGCATTTTGTGCGTGAACTATGTGCGCACAGTTGACACAACTGAGGTATTGCTTTGTGGTAAGCTCTAGGTGTGACTTCGATTGCAGGTTAATAATTCTGCAGAGTACATAATATTAATTATATAATTATTGTAATTTAACGTTTGTAATATATTGTAAAAAATAAATAAATAAATTAAAATATGTAAACAACTTCTCTCCTCCTTTCCCTCAATAAATGGGGGAAGATCTTTTTTAATTGGCATATAGGTTTCTGCTTTGCTAGCGGATATTTCTGATCTAGTATTTTAGCTATAACAACGTACAATTTTGCTTTAAATTTGCTATTAGCATATTGGACGGATGGATTGTTGATGTTTAGGAAATCCATTACTCGGAATCTTTTTGTATATCGATTAAGACATGTGTTATTGTTACTAAACGTGTAAACTGAGAGATGGTCGATTGCGAATAACAGTAAATCCAATTAATTTGGGATCTTGTTTGTATAAACGCGACACTAGTTAATCAATAACATTGGATAATTTTCTATCCGGCAACGATAACTCCCAGAACTTGGTTGGTAGTTCTATTGTTATTTGAATTATAATTTTATATGATCATGGGATCGATTTCAATCATTGTCAATTTGCACCACTTAATATAGTGTTCATTAATAGGCGCACTCGCGTGGAACTTCTGCGAAGCAGTAATGACACTATTTATGTAAATTGCGCACACGCTGTCGGTAAATAATTTACCAAATTCGAATTTCCATCAGGACCGCAAACGGAATTAGCGTACGCGATAATTACAATAGGAATTTGTTATATGGGATGCTAGAGGTGTCTTCGTTTTACTCGTCGGCGACGCTTAACTCGAACAGAATGGGAAATAAACCGTCATATGCCGCAAAATTACATAAGTGCGGACGAGATTAGATTAAGCAACTGCATATCACACTAGAAATTCTGCCGTTCGCTGTACATATACCTCTGCAGCAGGAAATCGGGCGTATGCACATCGTGTGCAGCGACGGACGTACTGAAATCACCGGCAAATTGCAACCCAGAGCAGAATTTAATTTGTGGCGTTTTATTCTATTCTTCCACATATATTTCACTTCGTAAATGTACGTGTTTGATCTTTAGCTTTGTTAAGTACCGCTGGAGTTGACGTTAAACTACTTTCGCGAAAATAAAATCTAGTAAATCTCAACTTTATAATCTCCCCTAAAATTGAATATATTGCAATAAAGAAGTAGATACTAAAATACTCAGCCAGTACATTGCACAGCCAAGGATCTTTTGAAGAAAATAAATAAGAAGGGCTGCATGTCCAATATAATTTTCGATTTTTTTTGCATGTTGGCTATAAGTCAGTCACGAAAATTCGCAGTTTGGTGCAATCGCAGCGATTAATATAATGATATATATTTGTTATATATTTTTTGTTTGTTGATATCTATCTACATTAAATACATATAGTGAATCCGCGTCAACCAGACTATACTATACTATTTGTTCCAAATGTTATCGAAATATGGTATTTAATGAGAACAGCATATTAAGCATTATTATCCTTTGTGAATGTATAACGTTTGACTATTTTTTTAAAGAAATTATAAAAAATGGGAGGTGTGAGGTACCCTGGTCCTACGTTGTTTATTTTTACAAAAAATAATTTACGTCATCTATGTGATTATCTAACTAATAAAATTTTTGGGTCATCCTTCCTTTCGAGATATTTCGTGTAAATTTCTACCCCGAAATCGGAGCTAAACTAATTGTGTTGTTCTTATACCTTAATAATCTCTCAGTCACTGAAGTTTTAGCGAAACTTGAATTATAACGCAAATCTAGTCAAGTTAAAAGTAAAACATAGCGACGAGTAACTTACCTGTATACTTCCTCGGAGTGGTAGTTAATAGTAATTTACGTCGGAAGCTTCATACAGACGATCTTGCTGCGAGGAAGAGTAGTTTACTCCACTTAAGTTTTGGGAGTGATCTTACAAAATGTTGGTGTTCAGACTGCGCGAAGTGTTTATTAGACACGCATAGTCTCGGCTTCAATACGGTGTTATTCTTCGCGGAAACGCTGTAGACGTGAAAAGGATATTTGCGCTAGAGGGGCATCTACTAGACTAGAGACTCGTGTAAGTTAGTATTTAAAGATTTCAATATACTTATCTTACCTTCGATGTACATACAGGAATCTGGATTGTTTATAAAAAGAAAACAATTAACTATTTCAGAAATACGTATATACCCACTCGCGAACAGAATGCAAGAAGCAATGGTAGCTTGTCAGAAAACTTATTTGACAACGGTACAAAAATATTTTGTGTGGCAATATATTGCAATTTAATACTTTAAAACAAATGTCGCTTTCAGGTTTAAAGTAAAACTAAGGACAATATTATTTACACTCCGCCAAAAAAGTATCGCATAAATTAAAAAAGGGCATTTATAAACCAAGATATTTTTATACGTTCACAAAAAGTTTGCCTCGTGTATGTGAACTATAAAAACACTAACAAAATCATGGAACATAGCTTTTTTACTTTTTTTTTTCTAAAAGAACACATTTAGAAAAATGCATATGTGTAAGGTTTGTTCAGTTGTTTATTGAAAGTCTTCCTATACGGACAAATTTTAAAGTGCGAAGTCAGAGTTCTGTACCAACGCTTTTAAAACTAAAATGAGCAAGTTAACTTCAGAACAAGTGGCTGCTATAGTTGCTTTAATCGAAGATGGACGATCTCAAGCATACGTTGCTAATTTGATGAACATCAATCAGTCAAGTGTTTCTAGAGCCGTAGCCAGATATAGGGAAACAGGCAATTACAGTAGAAGACCTGTACCAGGTCGTCCAAGATGTTCTACTCGCCAAGATGACCGCTATTTACTACTACAAGCATTACGTCGAAGACATGTAACTGCGAGACAATTGCAGAACGACTTGGCTAGAGTCAGAAATACTCGTGTGAGTACTCAAACTATTCGGAATAGGTTACGACAGAGTGGACTAAGAGCTAGAGTAGCTGTAACAGCCCATCGTCTCACTAGGGACCACCGAGTGGCTCGCTTAAGGTTTGCCGGAAAACACGTAAATTGGAACATTAATGACTGGGCCAATATACTCTTCACAGATGAGTCAAGATTTGGTCTTTACACCTCAGATAGGCGTATCTCAGTGTACAGACGAGACGGTGAGCGCTCTTCGCAGTGTAATATCAGACCTAGACCTAATTTCGCTGGTGGCTCTATTATGGTTTGGGGAGGCATCTGTTTAACAGGTCGTACAGAGTTAGTACCAGTAGACAGAGGTACACTGACTGCCCACATGTATATAACGGACATTTTAGAAGAACATGTAGTACCATATGCGCCAATTATAGGAAACGAATTCATGTTAATGCACGATAATGCACGACCGCATGTTGCAATAATCGTCCAGGAATACCTTAACGATGTTGGTATTCCAGTTTTAGATTGGCCTGCGGTAAGTCCGGACATGAACCCTATCGAGCACGTGTGGGACCTCCTTCACAGACGGATACGAACCCAAAATGTTGCCTCAGCGGACCTGCATGGACTAGAAAATGCTCTCCGTGACGAGTAGGAGAATTTGGATCAGGCTTATATACGGAGGTTAATCGAATCTCTGCCAAACCGTATGCGAGCGGTCATAAGAGCCAGAGGTGGCAATACTCAGTATTAAAAGCTACTGTTATGACATTTTTCTTTCCAAAATTATAATTTCTTGTTTTAATAAAAATCTCAAGTATGAGTTCTTGTTTTTATTTGGCCTGCATTTTATTTAAACAATCATAGAAATTATATCTTAGAGCGCATTAAAGTATATTTACAACTTTATGCTACAAACAGAGATTATGCGATACTTTTATGATTCAAAATTAAATTATGCGATACTTTTTTGGCGGAGTGTATATAATTTGTGAGTTAATGGTGTTTCCATATGAGAATGTTGTTATGAAATCTAAAAAGACACGTACGCAGTAAATTATTATTCTTTGAATAGGTATTACGTTGCTAACGTTCTTAACGGAAAACTATGTTTTTATAAAATTTAGTGTAAAAAGTGTTTTGATGAAATCGCGTCAAAATATAAGTTTTCAGCAAAAGATAATTGCAGTTTCTCTTTAACGTAATACTGGACTCACGACTGGGTTGATGATGAATTTACAGTTACTTTAAGTCTTAAAGTACCGTAACCTTGAAAAGGGTTTCGATAAAGTTAAAGTTGGTCGCTCCTTTAAGTCACAGTTGTACTAGTTGTAAAAGTGTATTTAACCTATTGGAGAAGTATGAGTCAACTAGCACATTGATGCAACTTACAGTACTCTTGAGAAACGACATCAGTAATAGGAATAACATTTTACTCTCGCAAACTATTGGCTATTTGGTAAATATTAAAGAGAAAGAAAAATGAAAAATACGAATGTAGCTTTAAGAAAAACGAAAATCACAAGATAAAACTCAATTATAACTAAAATACTTCAATTGTTCTTCCATTGAATCTAGAATAAACAATAATGAAGTAAAACAAATCATCAAATTATGCAGATCTAAACTTTGCAGCGACCAATGAACATAGCAGCATGCACACGAACTAAATAAATTGTCTGGATGTACATATGCAACAGTCATCAAGTCAATACTTTTCAATGGGCAATAGTAGAAATGACGTTTACAACGCTTTTATTCGTTTCTTAAATTTAAATTTAGGGTTCCAAAATTTTAAGGAACTTTTTGTATTATGGCCAACCTTATAAGTTAATAAGCGTTCAAGCAAAGCCGAAGAATGAGCAGGAGAAGTCAACGCACCGTTAAACCGAATGTTTAAGGTGTGAATATCCGTACGAAGTTTAATTCTTTTAAGTTTATAACTCCCTGCTTAGGATAATTTTGCAGTACATTGTGGCCGTTCGTGGAAATAAACGATCATTCATATTACGCCAACTAACGGTTCACTAACTTCTGGGAAACGCGTTCTTGCCTCCTAGTTCTAAGTATCAGCTGCAAACATAAATTCTGAACCTGTAGATTGTGAGAGCAGAATCAAGCAATCGTGAGACAGACAATTAAAATGTGACCTCACATTGATGTCGCTTAGTATCCTCAAAGAGAAATATAAAATATGCGATTTTAACATACTTTGAGGTGTTTGAATTAAATTTATTTGTACTATGAACTTTTAAACTAAAACTTTTTACTGGTGGTGAAAGGTGAATATGCTCATGAAGAAGAGGTGCATGTATCCTGTTACCGAATAAGACTACTGCTGACTTGGAAGGATTTATTGCGAGAACATGTTCAGCTGAAAATGTTGCTAGGTCACCTTGAACCTTAGGTATTTCAATTTTTGGAAGTTTTGAAGAGATGATATATATTAATAGTACCTCAAAGTGATCTTAAAATGGATTTCTGCGGTATGTCTCTAACCACAGACCTAACTGAAGCGGTATTATTGTCAACCTAACACACTGGCCTCTGAGCCAATACAATTTGAAGACAGTTATAAGTAGCCGAAAATATAAGAAAACGATTTTTTTCTAGCGATTGTATCTTATAAAAGCCACTGTGACCACTTCATTAGATGCAATACATCATCTAATTTCGCATCGGTAAGCTTTCGCTAATCATTGCATTCGACAAATGTCGACTGCTTGCATTTGGTTTTATGCAACTTGTATATTTACGACTACGTAAAACTTCATAACAGTATCGAAAGCTTCAGCTTTTAGGATAGTTAAACGATATCTATTATCAGATTACATCTACTATATGCCACACAATGGTACGAGTGGCTAATAATGCTGAAAAACTTTGCGAGACGCCTCTAGTTATTGACGCATTTGATTGTATTATATATGAAGTGAATAGATATTGTATTTAATAACATTTTTAACATTTCTTTGACCTAAAATCAAGGCTTACAAGTGTCAAACGATATATATCTCAACTCTTCACCTTGCACGAACTGCAAAGCCATAAATTAACAATGTGTGCACTCCAACGTTCGACCAGTATTCAGCAAAATTCTGTTGTTTTCACTTAATTAAAACATGGTACCTATTTTCCTACGAATCGATACTAGATATGCTAGCACGCAGCAGCGCGGTGCAGTGTTACAATACAAGTCGCTTTTTCCCTAATAATTCCGTCAGTTTTAAATAAAAAGAAATGGATACCGAACGTTGTGAAGGAATTTAATTTGTTACTATCGAGTATTCGACACAACCTCCGGATTCCTTATTGCTTGCCGGCATTACGTCGTCGATATGACCGCAATATTTAGAAAATATTGCGCGTCCCTTCATTATGGACTTTCAGTTTAATCCAGTTCAGCCAAGTTCTTCGTTGTAGTCACGTGTTGAAATAGTTTGAGGATTACTTGCGGTTAACCTAGATGCATACTAATTGAGGAAAGGTCCAGCGAAAGTACCAGTACTATTCTTCAAAAAGGGGATGTGTATACGGAGATACCTTTTTTAAAGTCTCTATCTTTCATTACAGGAAAGTATGTCTGCTCCGGAGAATTTCTTAGATATATTAGCAAATTAAGATATACAAGTTTTACAGATCAATAATGAGACATACCTTATTCTTATACCGTACAAATTGTCGGCTTTTTTCTGGGCGAAGGCGTATGTTCTCTCATAACATTGTTTGTTGGGCTATGTTTTACATTTGTTTTTCTGTGCTGAAAAGTACGTAGTGATTTACGTACATATTCTTTGTTGGTGTTTATTGGTAACATTCTAAAACATTGGACAACTTTGGAGTCTGAAGCTGTAGAAGAACCGTTTGGAAGTATATCCATAAAAATGAAGATTTTGTCGTTTCGTAAGTGAAATTAGGATCTAATTTAGACGAAATTCAACATGGTGCGAATCCCCAGAAATGTAAAGAGGGAAGATATATCCAGAACGACAATTGTAGCTGAGGTTTGCATCTGCTGGAAGGAATCATCCTACTTACGACGTTTCTAGTGAAACTATGAAGAAAAACGGATAGCGTCAGCATTTTCAGTAGCATCGTCGGAATTTTTTGTAAGAAAAATTGAGACAAGCACGTTGCGAAGAACCAGCATAACTGAATCAAATAAAACACAACTATCCAGTTGCTTTGCGTTGGCGGACTAAAGTCAGCCCTATTGTTTCATGTATAACTGGATCTGTTTGTATGACCGAAAGTGCTTTAAAATTAATCGTGAAGATGGTAAGTATTCAAGAACACTCAATTGCTTTGGATCTTGAACAACCCATCGTTAAGTGCTTCACATATTTTACATTTGATATTAATTAATTTGAAAATAGAGTAAGTAATCTCCAATTATGACGTTGCTGTATAAACCCGAGGATTACGTGACTATCCGTACTCAAAAAAATGTTTTCACTTCGTCGCGAAACAATGATTTAAGCACCAAACACTTGGAAACACTCAGCTAAGCACGTGAAATTATAACGGTAGTTTCAACAACAAAAAAAGTTGTAAACATGCTCCATCATTGAACGAACTCTGTATCTTGAGGCAAATTTAGCAGAGGCGTCTTTCAAATGAGGGTAAAGTAATAACGCTGTATAGGACAAATATTTATTTCCATTAGGTTTGTCGTGCTTCTTTCGGTTACCTATGTATATCTTTACTATTTTGAAGCCATTCCGTCTAAAACCTGAAACTACAATTAGTTTTCGAGGTCAAAAAAGGTTTCTAATAGGACGGATAGGAATCGCCCAGTATAGTTCTGTAGAGCACATGAATTTACGAGTCCTTATCGTGTTACCCCGGAGTATGTTCGTTAATCCTTGTGACAGGACATGTCCTACTAGACGTTGCTATTAGAAATATCTGCGGGTGGACATAATGGCCTTCATTGTGTTCGTTTGATTAATGAATATAAAAGACCCGATAGAACGGCTGATAACACCCTCAGACCTACGATTGTCCCTACTTACTAAGCGCTCGTACAGCTCGTATGGATGTAGGAGATACCATTAAAATTTGCATATGTCTCATTTTTAAGCGTAATTTACTGTTGAAAACAGTAATTTTTCCCTATTGTTCGATGTGTACAGTTAATAGATTTCCGTGTTGGAGTTATATAATCGCGATCGATTCGGACGATGTCAGATTATGAAATTATTTGTTTATTAAACCGAAGTCTCGTAAGCGCGATAAAAATGAATTATTACTGCAGCTCTGGCGATATTGTCAACGTGTTATTTATTTAGTTAGATAGGCATTATAAAATATTGTTTACGCTTGTTAATTCCTTTTGGATCATTTCTTATTTTCTGCTGCTGATAGTTATATAGATTTTTATGAGAAACTTGCATTTCAAAGATACTTGTGGTTGTAGAAATAAAATAATTCAATAGTCTTTTAAAAATTAATCATTTTTTTAAACAGAAACCAACTATATACGTAACCTTTAGCTGATCAGTTTCAGCGATGAGTAAGATATGAAAAAGGATGATCTTTTTGGCAAAAATACTTTCTACCTTGGTTGCAGGAGTAGAAATCATTTTGGAGTAATTGACGGATAAGCTCATCCAAATTTATAAACCTCGTTTCTCTCTTTTTTTATCGGAATTGGAGGACATTAGTTTTCTTAAATCTCGTAGAATTCTCCATTTTCAATCACTGGTTGTTGAGTGTACAGCAGAAAGCGGAAAAAACCTAATTGCATCTTAGCTAGAAAAGTTTCAACTTCTTTCAGGAATTCATATCAAAAAGCGTTAAGATTTTTGCTTGTAAAATGTAGTTATTACATATGTTGGATTGGGTCGCAATACTGACGCTACTAATATTTCCGTACTTTAAGATAGATGGCCCCTATAATTTTAACTCATTAATCCCGTCCGTTAAAATTAGATACTATCCACGGAATACTATGTTTAAGTGAATTATTTTTTTTTTGTTTGTATTATAATTAAAAAAAAAAAACAAATGAAATATTACATGGGTAAAAAAAAAACGTTGCAGGATATACGTTGCGTCCCTTTCGTCTCTATCTACTCGATATACGACTAGTTAATGGTACTGATGGTATCGCTCTGCTTTATTCCAGTTAGAAATCAAAAAAAAATATTTGTTCTTGTAATCCACATAAAACGAAGGTCCGAGTTTTATTAATAAATCGACCACCCATAAAATGAAAGTAATGTATAACACAATTATGAAATAAATAACCGTACTCTGTGAAAGGATTCTACTGCCTAAAATAACTTCCATGTTTGAAGTAAAAACACGAAGAAGGTAAACAACCGCAAAAATTGGATTCTAAAATAAACAAATGAAATTTATATCGGACTCCATCGTCGCCCAATAAAACCAATAACTGGAAAACAACCGATAAATAATAATAATAAAAAAAACACATTTGCATCATACGCGAAACTAAAATTTCGAGGGAATTATTTAAATAAATAAACTAAGTCACATTCTCAAAATGTTCTTCGTTTCTGTGCTTTGGGTATCGTAAACAGTAATGGAGAGGATTATTGGGTGATATGGTAAACATTAAAGTATTAGTAACCTCCGCATTATAGAGGCTATTTGATCAAATTGTCATAATCGACTTCGATCGTACGGTTGACAATGGGAATCCACAAATTCTTGAAACGATTGTTCCGAATTTAATCAAATAATTTGTGCGACGTGGAGTACGCTGATACTGATACTGAGCGGTTGACAGTTTCCTAGCGGATCATTTTTGTCGTACATTTCAAGGTGTCAAAATTGAACCATACATCAACATACTTCGAAGAGGGCCGACTTGAATTATTAGAAACACATCTGATCAGCTAGATATCCCTCTGCGACGAAGTCGCACATAACTCACATAGATATAGCCAACGGTGCTTCTAAGAATACATGTAATTAGTAAGCTTGCAGAATCGACTTCACTTTCATGCGCTTCACGAAATTAGCAAAGACTAAATACACTCCGCCAAAAAAGTATCGCATAAACTAAAAAAGGGCATTTATAAACCAAGATATTTTTATACGTTCACAAAAAGTTTGCCTCGTGTATGTGAACTATAAAAACACTAACAAAATCATGGAACATAGCTTTTTTACTTTTTTTTTTTTCTAAAAGAACACATTTAGAAAAATGCATATGTGTAAGGTTTGTTCAGTTGTTTATTGAAAGTCTTCCTATACGCACAAATTTTAAAGTGCGAAGTCAGAGTTCTGTACCAACGCTTTTAAAACTAAAAGCAGCAATTTAACTTCAGAACAAGTGGCTGCTATAGTTGCTTTAATCGAAGATGGACGATCTCAAGCATACGTTGCTAATTTGATGAGCATCATTCAGTCAAGTGTTTCTAGAGCCGTAGCCAGATATAGGGAAACAGGCAATTACAGTAGAAGACCTGTTCCAGGTCGTCCAAGATGTTCTACTCGCCAAGATGACCGCTATTTACTACTACAAGCATTACGTCGAAGACATGTAACTACGAGACAATTGCAGAACGACTTGTCTAGAGTCAGAAATACTCGTGTAAGTACTCAAACTATTCGGAATAGGTTACGACAGAGTGGACTAAGAGCTAGAGTAGCTGTAACAGCCCCTCGTCTCACTAGGAACCACCGAGTGGCTCGCTTAAGGTTTGCCAGAGAACATGTAAATTGGAACATTAATGACTGGGCCAACATACTCTTCCCAGATGAGTCAAGATTTGGTCTTTACACCTCAGATAGGCATATCTCAGTGTACAGACGAGACGGTGAGCGCTATTCGCAGTGTAATATCAGACCTAGACCTAATTTCGCTGGTGGCTCTATTATGGTTTGGGGAGGCATCTGTTTAACAGGTCGCACAGAGTTAGTACCAGTAGACAGAGGTACACTGACTGCCCACAGGTATATAACGGACATTTTAGAAGAACATGTAGTACCATATGCGCCAATTATAGGAAACGAATTCATGTTAATGCACGATAATGCACGACCGCATGTTGCAATAATCGTCCAGGAATACCTTAACGATGTTGGTATTCCAGTTTTAGATTGGCCTGCGGTAAGTCCGGACATGAACCCTATCAAGCATATGTGGGACCTCCTTCACAGACGGACCTGCATGGACTAGAAAATGCTCTCCGTGACGAGTGGGAGGATTTGGATCAGGCTTATATACGGAGGTTAATCGAATCTCTGCCAAACCGTATGCGGGCGGTCATAAGAGCCAGAGGTGGCAATACTCAGTATTAAAAGCTACTGTTATGACATTTTTCTTTCCAAAATTATAATTTCTTGTTTTAATAAAAATCTCAAGTATGAGTTCTTGTTTTTATTTGGCCTGTATTTTATTTAAACAATCATAGAAATTATATCTTAGAGCGCATTAAAGTATATTTACAACTTTATGCTACAAACAAAGATTATGCGATACTTTTATAATTCAAAACTAAATTATGCGATACTTTTTTGGCGGAGTGTAGATTCTATTTTGTCGACTCTCGGGGAAAGCAGTAGGCGTTCTCACGAGACGAATAAACACGAGCCCGTCTCTATTACTTTGGTGAAGCGCAACTCGTTTCTGCAGGCTTAGTAATTAGATGATCACCGAAAGCTTAGATTTTGCTCTATGATATATATTTAGGTATTGAAAATAAAAAGAAAGACAAAGCATGAGAAAAAATAAGACGTAGGAGAAGATATATAGTTTATGCTATCGTAAATATGTACAAGACTAAACAAACACAAAGTCCTTAGTTAAACGTATCTATTAAGATATTGTTTCTTTAATTAGCATAAGGAGTTGTAGCGTAGTCCATCTGCTTGACTTTGTATATAAGTGCACCCCTGAAAAAGCAAAAAAGTCACTGAATTATCGAAAAGGTAATCCCGAACAATATTAATACACCGACAACATTAATAATGACTTTGGTGGACGTCACAGTTCCCTTTTGGGAAGCAATGAGTAATCATCATAATAGTAATTATGTTTATAGCATTGGTCAGCTGTGTTTAGAATGGGTGAATAAATGATGAATCCTTGAAAAGTCGATATTTGACAGAAGGGACCTAAAATTTAATTCTACGTCTCCTTCCTTTACTATTTATATACCTTAGTAACTTATAAGCAAATTGAATTTGATTTGGTTTCATTGAATGAACAAGATCCTGTTTTCACTGATCTCTGCTTGGCTATATCTCATAAAGGTACTTTCACTTTCTTCGATGTACACCCTACATCGAAGAGAGTCAAAATAAAACAGGAAACGTACAATTTGTCATAATGAATCTTCTAAAAAATATTAGAATAAGTAGATCATGGACAACAAATGCTAAAATGTTAAAACGCAGATGTTGTAAAAAAAATCAGTATGTCACGAATAGAGATGACAAAGTCAGATAGAATTATTCCTTTTTTGCAGCGACTAGATAGGCTTATATCTATCTGACTCATGAGAATGGATTCGTGTTGCCTACTGTTGTCCTCGACAAAACACGAGTCTGACTAGTCTCTGCAAAAGGCTAATAATTGCATCCGCCTTTGTCCTCTCTAGTCATAAAGATGAGTAACAGATTAAGGACTATCATTTTCTTCAAATCCTAGATAGAGACCGGATTTGCTCTTTTCATTAACGGTTTAATCAGTACGACCTACGTAGATCTATTGTAGCCTTTCTTGAGCGTTTACGAGTGTTGGAATAGTTGCAAGATTAAAATGAACGTTAATGCTATCCTAGAAGGTACTTCCTTCAATTCAGTAGGCGTCAGGAATGGCCTACTGGAACGTTGATGTCGTTTTTAATTAACAGTCAGACACTTGCGCAAAATGTCTTTTGCCATTTCCGGATCTTCTTGGTATATACGATGGGACTGATTTTTAACTGTTTTTGGTTTGTGATACTGATACCTCATGGCTGGAATTTGTTTTGAACTACAGTATTTTTGTCTTCATCAATCACCCTTTCGTTTGATTTAGTATCGCATGCTTTGGCAATACGAGGTCTTTAGATTTTCCTTCCACTTCTCATTTTCTTGTCCTCGGCTGATGCATGTGTAGACCACAGTAAGGATTTAGACTAACGAGATCTTCTGACTAACCTTTTCGCTTCCCTTAATCCGTCGATGATTTGGGACCCATTAAACGAACATGATTTTTGAGTCTTAGTACTACCTAATTATCTGTGAAAATATTTTCCTCGAGGTTCTGTTTGGTGCATTAATTTAAAGCAAGTCTCTGCTAGGAATGCGTTACCTTGGAACCTGGTGGGAATTTTTACATCTTAGTTAAGTTTACTGATACCAATGTCTATTTTCACCTTTTCTGTTTCTGAGCCGTCTGTGTATTTTGGCAAGGTTCCTCTTTTAATTAAAGGCTTCCCAACCCTCGGCTCAATATGGATTACGTTGATCACTTTATAAGACTTGTACAAGTTTCCATTTGAAATTGGTTTTTTTAACGCCATTAGTAACGCGCATTAAAAGCTCGTACTAGTTACAGAAATTAGCCTCTTAAGAATATTGTAAAGGGAAGTATTACGCAGTAGAAGAAACATTGATTTCTGTTTCTAACCGAAGAGAATCGGAAGCAATCGCTTTTAGTACACAGCTCTATCTGTTTCAAACCGGGTGGATTACGCGGATTTGCGTATAGCTCCAATTTCTCTTACAATACTAAACACTTGATATATGACATTACATACGTATTGATTCAGGTGATATATAATACCTTTATTGTATTAAATATCAACGATATTTCTATTTCTATGATCGAATTTTAATCAATTCAACATCGCCGTAATAAGTTAATAAGTTGTTGTTTGCAGGTACAAATAAAACACAAACGAATCTCTCGCGCAACATTGTAGGTAACAAGATACGTTTCGGATTCGTGATGCATTCCATGTTTGCTGAAATGTCAAGCTGCTTGACATAGGTAAATCGCTTGATACATATTGCCTACAGTTACACGTAACTGAGCAATCCGTAGGCTGCGATCCTGGCCGTTTCCATCCGCGTTCACGAAATCTAAGTGGAGTTGAATTGTACGAGAATTTTTTTGGGGATCGTGATTTTAAAGGCGGAAAGTTTCAGATATTATGCTTACTGTGGTTCTAGATTTACATTTGTGTGAAATAGGAAATCTATTTCGAGTGTCGTTCGAATTGTTTTCTGGTTTTCTGGTTTCGAGTTTCTTGCACATCCTATCCAGGCGCTGACCTATTGTTACGTAAATTCTAATAAAAACAAATTCGTTGTATTAAATTTAATTCTAATTACTGTTTTAGACACAGAAACCTATTTTTAGTCACCTATTTTTTACTACGCCAATATTTATTTATTTATTTATTTAACTGTTCAACAAATTATATCCGCATAGAGAAATTTAATTAAAATTAATTACATATGATACACGCATATAAATATATAAACACCAGTTACAAAGGCAACTAACAATTAATTCACAATAATCAATAAACACCTACAAATAGTAGCCTTTGAACCTTTAGAGTGATGGTTTGCACCTTGTTCTACGAAACAGCCGTTTACGTATGTAATGCCTTTGTTATTCTCTGTTTTCCGAGCGAAACTTTGACATAAATTAGAATCAAGTAACTAGGGTGGGTGGTCTATCAATTTGAGCTTTGTGATTGTTAGACATGATAGCTAGTGAACAGTATGTTCTAGTTTCTAGTATGTTCCCGTTATTGTTTTTCCTTCTTTAAGATAATCGATCAACATAACTTCATAATTACCTCGGAAAATGGTGAACATCTCTTTCCCAACCGATAGAACGGTTTTTCTCAATCTTTTTCAGAACTGATTCATCTTTAGCAGATCCTATTTTGATGGTTCTTTGGCGTCAGGGGTATACTGGTTCATCTGTAGTTACTAGTCGACGCTAAAACATCGATTCGTTTCGCCTAATCTGATAGAACAGAGCTTAACAATTGTTCATTCCAACGCTGTTTTTGTTCTGGTTGGCATGTGGTACCCAAAGATGGTTAGGCTTCTCATGCCCAAGCCTCCAGTCAATATATAACGAAGACCTGTCTTCTGGCGTCCTTTTGATCTCCTTTCGGACGTTTCGAACGTGCATGGTCTGTGACCATGTTTAAATTCAGCTGCTCCAAATTTCAGTATTTCAAATAAAGACGCAGAGTCCTTGTACTCGGATGAATCCCCGCCTAATTTTCGCAGCCGTATGCCATTGACAGCATATTGACTTACACGAACAACTGTTAAACAACAACTGAGCACCTAACATGGCCGAGCGTAACTGTCGTCCCGCCTGTAGGGAAACCATATAAAATCTGTCTCCTTAGAAGACAAGTGCATAATTGGAAAAACTTTTCCGAACACTTTTCACTGCTAGTTTATGTGTGTTGTATATAATAAGATACAAATTGTTCTCTATGAGCAACAAAAGTGAACGACAAACCGAAGAAGGTGGAGCTCTTTTGGGGTTGAATCCTGAACTCTTTGAGAACGTTGTAGCTCTATATTTAACGATATTTGGATGCAAATTGTTTAAGATACACCAATTAGCAATCACATTCAATTGGCCCTGCAATCCTAATATAATTAGGGTAAGGTATTATATCAAAAGTTTTAGATCATCTACATACGTACATTTTTTACAAGTGATAAGGTCAACCAAGTCATTAACAGGATATCAGAAGTCATCCATTTAAACCGTGTGGTACCCTTGACGTATTAGAAAAAAGGTGTCACTTATAGCAATTGTAATAAATATATTGCTTTCGATTATGTAAATATTAGAATGGAGATGTTAGGGTATCGCTAAGGCCAGAACTTTTCAGTTTTTATAGCAGCAGGACACAATCTGTACGCTTAAATGCTGTAGATATAATAGTGCGTACCACATCTGCCTGTTCATAACTATTATTATTAACTTAATTGCGAATATTTACGAAAGCTTAAACGTAATTTTAATATTTTGTAGCCATAGTTACTAAAAAATATTTTGGGATTTTTTCGATATTTCATTGGTGCTATGCGCTAAACATCGAAGTTACTCAGCAGTGAGTCAAAAATAAATAATGTATTAACTGGCTGGCATTGGTTCCACGGTATACCGTATTATAATCAAACAATTTTTGGAGATTTAATTAACTATAAACTTCAAAATCTTACAAAAGTATTATAAAAAGTATTAAATCAATTCTTCATATATCATGGACTATTAAAAGTAATCAGCGTTGTGCTGTATCGCAGCTGGTTCATAATTATTAATTACTCTTGGTGTCGAAGCCTGGCTACTATCTGCTCGGTTCTGTAGAGGTCGATGTAGCAACTAGCTTCAAAACTCTCAGTGATTGAAGTATCTTTCATTATGTGCTATACTCCTATGTAAACGTGTTATATAAAAAGTATTGTCACGTTTTACTGTATGTTCTAGGCCTGAAGAAGAAATCTGTCCGAAACCGGTAACGTGAGAAAAAAATTTTAAATTAAAATTAGTTAGGACGTATATAACAAGTTTTTTCTTCTGTAATTTAAATACCTATTTATGGACATAACTTATAAAAATAAAATATAAGGGGCTGTTATGATATACCGCCGTTCCCGCATTTGGTAAGATTGTTCGCTGCTAACTAGTTTTCATCATATGTACTTGGCGTTAAATATGCCCAGCTTCCTAAATTAGAAGCTCGGCAAGTTTTTCAAGCTTGTTAGCTAAATTGTAAATCACCAATAACAATTAACAAGATATCCATATAATGAGCTGCAGAAAATTAATAACTACATTAAATTATTTGGTATTTATTACATTTATCGTAAGATATGCATCCATTACTTAGTAGAAGAATTAGAGTTTACCAAAATATTTGTAATTAAAGGTTCGTATACATAAAGAAATCGTTCCAGTACTCGACTACTTTCTAAAGCATTTCCACCAATACACTTTCTAGATTTCAACATCTAATGTAACAGCATTTGCCTTCTCATTCTGCATAAAAATTGCTTGTCGTTCATATAAAAGCAGTATGATATCCTTACGGCACGCTAATCCCCATTCAAAATGGGCATTCAAAAACTCGATGGTATACAATGACAAAGTGGCGTACTCTTAATAAAATCGAGTTAATTTAAAACATCGTTTCGCACGACAAGTATAATCAAGTGCCGTGTTTTTGAACGTAACCAGAAACAGTACATTTGCGTGCAGATGTTACCCCTTGACGGCATAAGTAATGTGGAGCAATCTATCCGATTCATATTCCTTAGTTGCCATCAGACAAATTGTTAACGAAGCGCCGAACAACCCAATTTAAGTTGTACCTATTTATACATAAATGTAGACGTCCTTCAAATGAGCTGAGGAAGTTTTTGGATAATGATGTTTTGGGAAAACGCTAATTGTTGATACGGAAGTGTATTACGTTCTATTATATGGTCTCTAGGTGACAAGGAGTAACATTCTCAAACACCGTAGCGAGAATTTTAGGCTTCTCTTAATTGATGTGAAATAATAAGTAAACCAACATTTTTTTACATGTTTTAAAACTATTATTAACACTTTTAATAATTGCTTAAAGGTCTTACAAAAACCAGCGAAGCAATAGTCTGAAATTGGAGTAGAAAGTTGAGACAATCCATTCAGTATTTATATTTAGTTACGTATTTATATACAGGGTGGTGCAGAGAATCAACACTAACTTTGAAGATGAATAAAACTTAGAAAGGGTAGAACAAATTAATTTTTTTCTTTTTAAAAAGCAACATTGAAACGTGAGGTTTTAAACAAAATATTCTGCAAATAATGGCTCCTGCTTTCAATACACCCTTGCAACCGGATATTAAGTTCTGCATCACTCCTGAATCGCTTCTCAAAGTTCGTAGATTGTTAAATCCGGCAAGCATGCGGGCCATGAAATGTTGTCGAACTTAGAGATCAAGCGGTCGGATAACAGCAGTCTTTAAGTTACGGGCTCTGTAGGTCGTGGGCTCACCTGGTTGGAGCCAACTACGTCGCTCTTGTATTGTTGTAAGGTGGAAGGATGCCTTTACTGCTGACTGTCAACAAACTGTTACCTTGCAACTATGTGAGGGCCGTTCTTGAACCTCTCTGGGGCTTACGTTACTCCAATAATAGATGGAAATCCGCGTCGCTGACAGATTTTCAATCAAATTTCCACATTCCTGTATTCGATTATTCCGACGGAGTATCCTGTAAAGATGAAAATGAAGGTTGTTGCGAAGAATTCGACGTACAGCACGATTAGGTAGGATGAAGGCGATCGCGTGCTTACGAACAGAACGCTTTAGTAACCATAGAATCGACTCACTCATCTCACTTATTCTATTTTCTCTGGCATTCTATTAGTCCTCTGCGCGTTAACTCTCTTTTTGCAATCTTCCTACATCTAGGGAAGTTTTGAACTGTGGTATTTGGTAGCGACTATACCTCGAACGCTATATTTTATTTTATTGATTTCCAATTTATCGATTTTTGTTTCCATGAAATGTATTTCTGAAAATTTCAACAAAGTGAAATATTTTATTCATCAGGTTGTTAAAGGGTATTCTAAAATTAACGAACTATAGCAAGAAGATGCGATTAACTTTTGGTAGTGAAATAACGATTTTTTCCAGCAATTTGGATCGTGATTCAAAACGTACAGTACGTCCACGGGTGGAGTGGACAACAAACTTGATGGACAACAAATTTTAGAATTGAACTTTAATATTTGGGAAATAGGACGTACGCTTTGTCTGTAACGTATGCTTGATTTGGTTTCGATTTTTTTAAATTGAGCAAGCTTTCATAGTTGGGCAAAATCCATTTTCATTTCAGGTAAAGCACCTTTTCCGTTCGCAGAATGCCGAAGCGTTATTAAGAATAGTTGTTTAGAATTGAAAGATATTGAGTTATGCAAATTTTCTGAATGATTATCCTACATTGATAAAATACATGGTTTATCAATTTAAGTTTGTCTGCAGAGTATGGACCAATGACGCGATCAAAGAAATTTTTCTTACAATTAGTGATAGCTTGATACTTTGTGAATGGAAATGGTACTCACTTGAAACGAGAAAAGGTCAAAGAGGTTGCTTTAAAAAATGAATACCTGCCTAATGGTATTCAATCGAGGTTAATAAAAATAGTAAAAACACGAAACCAACATATTCAATACAGCAAAAAAGTACGTTTCGTTTCTTAAGATATCAACTGCAAATTTCAATATTTTAATTGCACTTCTTGTATGCAGCGTATTCCGCTTGTTTCCCGAATAGATTTCGCTCATTCAATCGGGATAATTTTACCAAATTTGTATTATACGAGAGTCTCGTAAAGTATATCACATGATATAGACATACACACAATTGGTGAAGCAATTCCGGAACGCACATGAGCCCTTCCGCTGATTTAGATGAGTTTATCGAACTCAATTTGTAGATCTCTTGGATACGCGTTTATTTGGCGTTCGACAATTTCGGTTCCACCACAAGATTTTGTAGCATCGCGCCGACCCTTAATTATATTTCATGGTAATATATTATATTTCGTACAAAATTGATTTTAGTCTTTGTATTACTGTGAGTATTTCCATATTTTAGCATAGCTTGTCGATTTTATAATTTGATGCGAATTTGGTAATTCATTAGCGAAAATAGTTCATCACTATAAGGTTATTTTACACTAAAAGCGCCATTCATTAGAGTAATGATTAAATTGGCTTAATCCCACTACGCCTGCATGGATTTATAAAGGAGAATTTAATTATATAATTCGTGTTTTACTTTATTCTATCAACAGATTCTAATTACATAATTTCTAAACACAAAGCTTTGACTTATTTACCTAAATCTATTGGTAAATGGGTTTTCGGGAATAAGCCGCAATTAAATTATACTAATACTATTCGATACAAGAGCTTATCGAAAATACGCTGAATATTAGCATTCCTGAAAATAATATGAGCAAAGAGCAACAGCCAAGTTTTTGGTAACTAACACAAATCGAAAATCGTAATCGGGAGAATCATTGTATTTAATTAGCGAAACGTCTCCCAAATATAATTTCTTTGCTTCGATTACAGTGAGTATACCATAGCGAATCTGACTGAATGACAGTATTTTACTGAGAAGTTCATCCATTTCAGCTTTATGAGTCTTCATTGCACAGAACAGTATTACAGTATACAAAAATTATAGCCGATAAGACACGCAGATACTCTTATAGGGACTACATTACTATTGTAATGTTTTTAACGGTATGAAATTTGAAAAATCTTCGAAATTTTACGAAGATTTTAAATTTACAGAAATTGAGGGTCGTGGATCCAGGAATGTTCCTAGATATTCTTTCGGCAAATGAGAAATTATTAGACGAGAGTTTTAAGACGTTACCAACCTTAAGTCTGGTAACTTTACGCCACATAAACACCTTTCTTTGGACACAATTTCTTCAATATTATACTTTAAAACGTTCGAATTTTCTTTTTTTAATTAAAATATTTCAACAACACTATGAAACTCGGAGGAAATGCTTTGTACGTACAATATGCCTGGACGACAGTTAAACATCGAATCACAAATAAAATCGGCGTTGTTTTTAACCAATGCAAAATTACGTTGGCCATCTATGACCAATTTTTAACCGCTTAAAATATACTATTACTGGAATAGATGCCGAAACGAACGACTTTTGTAAGGACGCAACTGATGCTGGGATTTTGCGTTCTTTAATGACACGCTTGAGCACTCTTGCCTTCTATTAATTTTAATATTACTTTTATTATCTTTACGCCCCTTTAATATTCAGCTAAGAATAGGGATCTTTCTACAGGGATCGGGCTTCCTACCAACAGATGGACCCTCACACCTGACAGGTGGCTAATGTGAAATGTCAAGGAGAGATGTGAATATACCGCTGGTGACGAGATGTTATTTTGTAACATTACACTCTATATACATATCTGAAACGCCTGATGCGCGCAGATCAGCGAATCTTTTTAGCACAGCTCGTTTCGTAATTGCGAGACTATACATAATTTGCGCCACAACAGATTAAATCTGAAAGCTATTTATTTGAGTATTGGATATTTGAGTGTTGGATATTTCGCGGAATAACTTTTACATTCTCAACATCTAAGAAGAAAATAACAGAAAAAGCATCTCACCAGTTTTTAAATAATGCAACAAAAAAAAGCAGTTCGTGTTTGTTAGGATACAAACAACAAATACTGGCCTTTCTAAACTATTGGTTCAGAATTTTGAATCCTGATAATAGCTACTTCTACTCAAAAGCAAGTTCTGTATTTGAAAGTTACATCTGGTGTCGATTCAAAACAACAGTACACAAAACAATCCTAACGGATGATCTTCGTAAATAAAAACTTTTGCCAAATTAAAGCTATGAGAAGCTATTGGAAACAGACATAATATTGATGCAAAAATGAAAGAAAGAAATTATAGAATTTATGCATCTTTAAGCGGAATAGAGCAATGGAAACAATATTTTAATAAAAATTGATATTTTAATAAAAGGCTGGGAGTAGGTGATATAAATGTATATCAGAGTAAATTTAAAACCACAAAATCTGAAAGAAACAATAACATATAACATAATTAGAATATATCTGAGCAAAGTTATATATATTTATTTTGTATTTTGAATAAGTTCGAGAATTTGTACGACAAGTAAACATCAAAAGATGATTCTATAATACTGAATTCAGGAAATCAAAGAAATCTTTAGTACGGTTTCGATATTGTTTGAGGTTAAAGCACAAACGTGCCCTTGATACCACAAGCAATAAAAGTTTACAATTTGTAAGTGCTTCATTTGGAAATATTAGAAATATATCTTACACGCTTACCGCTCTTAATTAAAAAAGACTATTAATGGATCATCCTACGAAAGCGCTAGAACGGTGTGAAAGAATCTGCTGGATAAACAACCAATTTGTTGTACGTGCGCACTAGAAACTTCTCATATTGAAAAAGTTCTCAAATTGAGTGTAATTATATTTTGCGTTCGATATTAGAAAAGTTTAGGAAAGATAAATAGCAGAGGAACTTTGGTAATTTTAAATGTTTGTTACTTTTGAGCATATTCGTATTCCGAAACGGGCATCGGCCGGGTAAAAAAAGGCTTTTACAAGAGAAAACGTAGAAGGAGAGAGAGAGAACACGCGTTTTTTTCAGACATTTAGTCTTGTATCTTCTACCCTTATAAACTGCAGCGTACAAGAAATCTCTATAAGTAATTATGCTGGTTGTGGAACCTGGAAGAAACGACCTGCCCTTTCGGTAAAGAGGAAAATGGAGATTCAGAGCACAAATTTTATCTTTCCATCTTAGCAAAAACGTACGTTTGAGTTAGGTGATTGCACAAGGTTAAATAATAGGATAACGCTCGTTGAGAGAGGTAGATAATCTTTCGTTAAGTATGCAGATAGATGCGAATCAATCTCTCATAACCACTATAATTCGTTCCTCGGTAATCCACAAGATTTTTATTAAAAATTAAGCCTCAATCGCCGTGATCACTTATTCCACCCATCAACATATACCTTTTTGAAGAAATTCATGGTTTTGATTAGAGAAAATGCATTGAACTGCTATTACAACGTCATCGTTGCTGTCAAATCTGGTTTCCGAAAGACTTTTTTTTAGTTTTGAAAATAAAGAAAAATCACTAGAAACTGGGTAGGCTGAGTTAGGTGGATGCTCCTTCAGCTCGATACCAACATTGTAAACGGGTGTGAGGCAATTGTGTTGAATATTATTCCGGTGCAGGAGATAATCATGCCATTTTTCTCGGTTTTTTAATCTTTGGCTTCTATTTTAACTTAATACAAATTATTAACAAATGCAGCTACAAAAGCTAATGTTTGTCCTTTGCTTTACAACATTTTATTCTTCTTGGAGTCAATGAATGTTGCATAGTCCTCGTATCTTTCAAATTTTTGTAATATATCTACGGAGGATGTTCTTAAGAAAAAGAAAGCAGTGTTACATTATATTTTCTTGAGGAAACGTAAAGAGGAATGTTGAAGTTTCATTGAGTGAATTTAAACAACTAAGAAGAATTTTTATAGATTTTACATTATTGAAACAAATACCGACAAATGTGCATCCCGAATGTGCTTTTGCTACTGCAATTTACCTGTTTCATTGGTGCTATCAAGTTTATTTACGAGATCTTTAGAATATTTTAAGAATCTGCATAACTTTAACTATACCATCTTATGATTTATCTTAAACAAAGTTTTAAAAATATATTTTTAGGCTTTAACAAGGCATCTAAAGATTTTCCATGAGATCTAGTAGTAACAAATTAATAAAAAAAACAACACGAAATTGTTCGATATAAAAGTATCTGGGCAGAATAGCTTATTAAACCAACTAATATCTTCTGAACACCGACAATCTTATCAGCTCGGCTTAAAGTTGTAAATTACTGAGAATAAGGAAAATTTGGAGGTGAATATGTTTATTGTCAGAACTGTTAATTTTCCTAAATATTATTGGTATGCAAATTTTACAGCGGCCTTCATGAATAAACTTTACATATTCACATATGCATATATGTAAAATAGGATTTAGTTCAAACTACTTTCAACATTGCTGTACGTTACAAGGCTAGTTTGAAAAGTTTCCACGCTAACATGGAAATAAGTAAAATTTGTCTTTGTTTCTCCATATGTATTGTTCCCAGCGATACTCTCATATCTCACGCGGTTAGCATTTTCATCCACGAATCTTGATATGTTAATTAATTCGATAATCGTCTAGCCCTATTTGGTGAATCTTTACGATGTTACTGGTGGTTCCAGTTTTTGGCCGTGTCAGGCGATCACCATCTATCAAATTGATGACGTTACTTTTGAATTCAGCTGCCCAAAATTTCACTGTGACAAATAGTGCAAAGTGCAGGTTTCAATTAGTTGTATATTAATTATCTTTCAAATTCAAAAATTTGACAATTGCTCGATACCACTTTTTTTCACACAGACAATTGTTAAACAACAATTGAACATCTAACGTGTCTGAAATGTTCAAAATCTTTCAACGCAAGCGAATGCCAATTTTCATTGGTTAATAAATATAAACAGTTTGTTATGAATAAGTCTAGTGTGAGTAAATTACAATTAGCAATGTTTGAATATATATAAGAATCTAGAAAACCCTTGAAGAATTCGTTTTATAATTTCACATTATTATATTTCAATACTTTTATCAGGAACACAAACACACCACATATACGTACTTATTAATTAAAAAAAAATTTCTATATTATTTAAATTACAGTATTTTATATTTACTTACATGTAAACCTAACCTAAATCCTTTTTACTCCACGAGCACTTTTGAATTGCCTGAAGGAGGTCGTCGAGACCGAAACTAGTTGCAATTTTATAAACGATTTTGAAAATTAGGTAGTACCTGTTTCGATTGCTTACCTTGTGGGACATAAATATATTTACCCCACCTAGACGCAGGTAGGCATTGCTCTCTATGAAAATAACATGTTTATCATATTTAAAGTATTGCGTACGATTTTTCATTAAAGATCATTTATCGTTGCCTGCATATTTAGGTTTGTAAGATTTGAGGCTACCCTCGTATTACGAATTTGTTCATATCCGGAATTCGTGTGTGTGTTCGTCCAGTTAATTAGATAATTACACGTCATGTTGCGGCTAACAGGTATGTGTATATTTTGAATCAGATTTAGAAACATGATAAAATTAAATTAATTTAATATTACGCTGATTTCACATTCAAATATATGTAAATGTTTCTGTCGTATGTACATATGACCGCATTTACGGATCGATATATCCGCTTCATTTGTTTATAAAATTTTAATTTTTGAGAAATGTATCTGCATGTATAATTTGTGTTCGCATTCGTTTGCGAGACCGACGTTAAATTTGCTCCTCTGTCAATAAAAGTATTTCAATTTTAGGGAAAATCTGTGAATAAAAATACAATTAAATCGGATTAAGTTCTTACGACAGCTTACGCATATAAAGCCGAATAAAATACGTAGGTGTATCAAAAATACGCAGGTTTATTCATAAGCAGGTTGGCGTTGTAATTCTACTTCCATGCGGATGAATATTCAAGGCTTTTTTTCATTAGAAAATGGTACGATGCATATATACATTTCAAGTAAACTTTACTGTAGTTCATAACAGCTTTTAAAAGTGCTTCAAGCTGCTGCATTTGGTAGAGTAGCAAAAATATCATGAAGTGAAATAAAACGTAATTTGTTTTATATGTGACAGAACGTACAGGAGGGTATAAATCTGAAAAAACTTTCATAAAATTCAATCTAAAACAAGTCGTATAAGCGTTAGAAACTGGCCACAACTAACACAAATTCATGAGATCACGTTGTTTAGAGTTTGATGTGTATAAGAGAACAGTGATCGTTAGAGATGGCAAAGGCAGGTGGAATTATTCCTTTTTTGCAGCGACTAGATTCGTTTTTGACGAGTCTCGGAGAAACCAGTAGACAACACGAACCCTTTCTTATGAGGCGAATAGACACGAGTCTATCTAGCCTCTGCAATTTCATCTGTCTTTGTCCTCTCTAGTGATCATACAATACGCATGCTTATATGTTTTAAGATAACTACAACACCTTCACAATAATATAATAAACTTATCTCGGCTTAATAACTTCCGTGTTTTGACATTTTAACAGTGGTGCTTATATTTGGTATCCGTTTGCTGGGCTTAAATGGTTTAAAAGCCTGTTTGTAGGGGAAGTAATGGGTACTCGTAACTATCAAACTTCTTAAAGATGCTTGGAATTTGACACAAAGATTAACAGAGAAAGAATTAAATGGCTGCGTTAATTTAATTCCTTATTATTATTTTGTTACCGAATCTTCAACTTTGAGTAAAGTCTTCATTCGTCTAAATTGATTACTTTCAATGTCTAAAATTAAATAAATAGAAGAGATAGATAGAAATAGATCGGGAGAGTCAATACGAACTATTGTGCATTACGCTGAGTGAAAGTAATTGGTTTGTCTAACAAAGAGTTACACATTTATCTATTCACTAAACTAAAATTATGCTCATTCAACATTTTAGTGACTACGTCCGACTTATCTTGTAACTTAATAGAATCTACTACCTTTAATTCAATTAATTTTTGTTAAATCAAATCAATGTGTGTTGATTGTGCTTTAGAACATATTTTTGGATCAACCTCAAAATTTAGTTCACACAACAGGCGCAAATGGAGTTCCATAATGACATCCTTATTTATTTAAGACAACAAACATTCAAATTTGTACAGTTGGTATTGTTTGTGTCTATTTTACTTTTCGCATTAAAGAATACTTATTTCTTACACACGTTTCCATTTTTCATTTTACGCAGGCATTTTTTCTGGATTTTGTACATTAGTGTGTGCTGGTTAAATATTCCCTTTAAAGTTGTTCCAATTCAAAAAATTCAGCAAATTGTGCGATGTTCTTTTAAACAATATACAGCATTGGGTACACGTAACGAGCAAAGTTGGGTTTACTCGATTAATTTTTGGTTGCTTCAACGAATCTCTTCTCTCAATGTACAAAACATATTTTTTTAATTTCCGCTTTGTTTGTTCGATGTAACAATCGTTACAGTTGTTTGAGTGTCTTTATCGGTTTTTACAATGAAGGTACTTCCATTGGATTTGAAAAATCTCTTGGTCTCTTCTTTTTCATAATAAAATTGACAGGAGGAAGCAGGCGGCTTTGACCATAGACAGCCTGGTTTTGTAGGTTTAACATATTGTAAAATATGTTCCGCTTCAACTAAAAGTTTATGAATATAAACGAAGTTGGTAAACTAAATTTAGGACCCAAGAATGAAAGGTTCTTTTCATTACCAGATATAGTGATATTTGAAATATTTGAAAATTGTTTGGAATTTCTTTCCTCTGTAAGATATCAAGCAACAGCAGAGATAAATTTATGAGTATTAGTCTTTTCCTTGTTTGTCCTGTGAGGAACCTGTTTTTCCTGTTTTCTAATAACTCAAAGTGTTGCATTTTTGAGGAATGCTGAATAAATTTCTATTATCGTCATGTTGTTGCGCCATTGATAAAGGAATATTAATTGGATTTTGAAATATTCTAATTTCTTCTCGAAACCCATGTATTTCTTCATCACAATAACCATGTCCTTTTCATATCGCTCTTCAGTAGTTACGAAACAGGTTGGCATGCTGTTTAGACGTAGGAAGGAAGCAACAGAAGAATTAATTTACCTGCCTACGGCAATGTTATGTAGTTCCTTGGATTATGAATAAACATTCTTTTGTTTCTTAAAAAACATGAACAATAAAACGTGTGTTAGTATAATTTTGTCCTCATCAAATGCATTGCGATTGGGCAAGAATGAAACTAGCAAATCCAACACTGGCTCGTAGACATAGTTTGTCAAAAACAAAGTCAATAGATTTGTAATAAACAAAGAATTGAACTTGAAGACAGGATACACAGTATTAAAACAGCTACGTATGAAAATCACTCGTAACTTTGACAAATCGTATACCGCACATCTTTTCGAACTGCTGAAATTTCGTATTCGTTTTGTGCCGCAATTATTGTACTTGGATATTAGAGCGGAAAAATAAATATTAATTGAAATTAATACAAGTGTGCGTCTTACTTTGAGCGCAGCTGGAAGAAAAAACATTAGAAGGGCTCTAAAGGAATGTGAAATTTTAACGTGAACTTCGCTGGGAAGCGAATATAAACTTTCTTCGGCCCTTATTGTTTATTCAGTTTACTCAAAGGAAGCAAACAATATCCAACGTTTAAGGAGAGGAAGTGAAATTTATGCTATAATCTTAGTACGCGACTTTTGCATTTAGAGTGTAAATATGAACGATTTAGAAGAAAGGAAAAGAGCGAGGAGAAAAAGCGAATAATATGAACTTTGTGAAAAATACGTATTTACCATCGATATGTACCGCCACAACCCAGCAGATTCTGTTACTTCTCTGTTATTAATAAAATACAATCAATTGAAAAATCGATTACTTATATATATGTATATACTTGCTATATTTGTCTCATATAATATTTTCACGCATTGGCTTCTGATTAGCGAATTGCTATCGCGTTATGTTTGCCCAATTTCGCGCTAAATGCAACAATTATAATGCCAACGTGCTAATTATGAGAAAACTATTACAAGAAGAAGTCGTTTTGGACGGTTTAAAAAAGTATCATCGAAAAAATGAAGGTGGTTCATTGAAACATCAAAATATTAGTAACAGCTTCGAACAGATCTATGACTTTTATGTTTTGAACAGGTTTTGCCTTGCAAATAATTTGCTGGTGTCATACTCATGACAGGAAATAAGTAGTAGTAATAGAAAACTCTGCACTTAAAATGTTGCACGAAGGAAAAAGGGAAATATCGCAGGAAAGCATATTAGGTGCGCTCCTATTCAATGTTATTATAAGTGACCTATACGAAACAGTAGAAAATTCAGAATAATTGCAGCGAAATTATGCGGATGATATAGACCTATTGATTCATGCGCTTAGTAAAATGTATAGTGCGCACACAGAAATAAATAGCATCTGACTCACTTAAAATTCAGAAGGTTTAACAAATTGATAATTATCTAGGAGCGGAAACAGCGATGTATAATCAAGTTACTATGAAGGAATGACGAAAATTTATAAAGATCGACATATTTTAATGAGTTCAGATTTGGAACGCCTAAATTCCAGCATCTACTCTTTCTCGAATCATGCATTATTACAGTCCGATGTTTAATTGTTATTTAACAGTCGTTTGTATCTGTCGGTGCTAGACAGCGAAGGATGTATCGGATCCGAAAAGGGCGAACACTGTCCCATCGATCGGTAAAGTAATAGCCACTGTCCTGTGTTAATCGATTATCTCGAAAAAAGATAAATTGAGGCATACTACTGAGACGTTGAACGCAAAAAATTGCTTTAAAACGATTGCATTTGAAGAAGGAGAAGGTGTTGTTTCACCAATCAGCGCACCGTTTCATACTGACACGTCGCGGTGCTCTCTTGACTTACGTCACTTGTCTTCCAGTTTCATTCTTTTAAGAAAGAGTTCTTCTTTTTGGGAAAAACCTTTCTTTTTAGAATCTTCCTATGATAAAGTGGGGTTGTTCTTAGTTTTTGGAGTCTTCTGTTTGGACTCCCCTTCGTTTGGTTATCTGTAACAGAGATTGTATTGTTTAATGCGGTTAGCAAAGCTAGACGATACTAAAGCGTGTTAAGGTATCCGCAGGTGGTCTTGTGCTTCCGCCTTCTGGTCCACCTGGGAGTAATCGCTCTTTGTAGGGCGGGATTGTCGCTCTTTTTAGTCTTCTCGAAGAATGCTTTGTTGAGTATAGCCAGATATTCTTCTAGCTTCCCGGTATTACCCGGCAGGCAGAGGGTATTTGTTCTGTTGTTGCGGGGGATCCTCAGGATCATCCTCAGGCAGCGGTACTGGACCTAGCATACTGACGTCATGCCAAAAATTCATAAATTGAGGTTCGAACCACCCACCACACTGTTCATGGGATCTGGCCTGCTAGGCAGAAAGTTTTCTTCGGGAGAAAAATATGCCTATTGAGCAGGGACGCCATTACATTCGTAAATGCTTGTTTCCCGAAACAAGATGCCATCCACCATTTAAGCAGATTAATGAGACGAGAGCATCACCTGGGAAAGTGTACAGACTTACGTTGGAACTATGTTGACAAGTTACATTGAACTTGACAAAAACCACTTGTTTCCGTGTTAGACTGGAAACTTTTTTAGCTACCTTCGTATACTTTTACCCTAAGATAGAACATTTGTGGAGTTCAAAAGAAATTAAGCCGCTATGCCTACAACTTCGAACGTACGTAATATACTCTTCATTACGTAAGTTATACATCGCTTAATTTTAAAACTATGCGCTTATATGAACAAAGTTTTGTAATTTTGCTGTTGTTTTCCCGCTGTGTGTAACATCATTAGGCTGACATTGACAACGACATGGAAATTAGGATTACCGGTTTAGATCAAAGCCACTATTAGCAACGACCTAATTATTTCGTTAAATACCCTCGTGACACACCGCCTCCGTTCTAATGTAAATTATGTCTCCGTATCGATCTTCCCAACTTCTGATAGATATATCAGAAGTTCTAAGATACTATGCAAAATTCCTGTCACGGATTAGCTCCATATCCTCCGTTCGCTGGCAGCCTCGATGCTATTGACCGGATCAACTACCACAAATCACAATTTGGGTACGGATTATAAAGAGATAGGACACATTTACAAATAATCTGTTTAATGTTCAGGTATTTGATGATTATTTTGACTATCTGCAGTCCATTGTCGAACCGTTTATTGCGCACTGACCAATAAAACGACGGATAAATTTGCATTTGGATGACGGTTCCGCCGTAAACGATATTATCGCTAGTGCGGTATCGGATGTTTTTTTAGCAGTATGTGCAGGACACACTGCTTTTTTAAGGACATAAAACGGTGACGCCAATAAATTGCAATAACGAGCAGAGGTTTTAGAAATATATTACGTATTTTTACACCTACAAAAGCGTGAATTAGAAATACCTTAAACGCAATTTGGAAAGCTAAGTTTACGTACTTTAAATAGTCCTGCCAACCGATATCTTCGTAAACATATTTAACACCTCGCATGCGTTGTGTTGCAAAAAAAAAAACGGAGCAACAACCAATGTAAATGCTTCCAAATATTTATATCAGCAAAATCAGTAATTCGGTAGCAGTTTAGCTGTAATAGATATTTTTTTTACTGATTTCTCAAAAAGTACTTTATTTATAATTTTATGTTTGCTGGCAGCTCATTAAATAATTCCACGAAAGACAATTAATTGTCTATGAAATAAGCTTACTTTGTGGTGAGATAACGCAGATGAGAAACATTCGTGTTGAAGTAATTATCGGGATATTTGAAGGCAAAGCACACAATTTCTATAATGTACACATTATGAAAACGCAAGAAATTATTTCTTCGGGAAGTTTCTTACCAAGTTTCCTAATACGTATAATCCTTTTTCTTAAAATTTGAAATGCACCCCAGCTTTTAATCGTTAGTGAATAATTCCATGTGCTATTTTAGGAAAAATGTTACTACGATAGTAAGTTATTACATAACAAATTATGTGTATCTCATTTAAGGTTTCCACTTATAAAAAGGCAGAGGACCTCGAAAGAATTCAATATTGCGATTTATTGTAAAACCATTTAAGTTATATCTACATCTATTATTAATTATAAAATAGTTTATTTATGGTTAATTTGTTATTGTAACAACTAAAATTAAATTTGCTTCAGCAAATAGGTCATCTAATTTACTAGAATATTGACAATCACCAAATAATGCAATACTATTCAGGCAATTTACAGAACATAAGTTAAAAATAAGATTTAAATCTTTTTTAAACTATGTACTGTTCACGATTTCGTAAATGGGATGTAAACCATTGAATTAATCTTGTAGCCCTGAAGCTGTATTTGTAGAACGATCTATTAGGAATCCATCTTGATTCTGTAGTTATTTATAATTGAGCATAAGTCTTGGATAAAATTGGTAATACGCTAGTTTTCTTCGCTAATAATTGGTTTTGTATATGGTCTTTTAGGACACGATGAAAAAGAAACATTTTCAATAAATACATTTGGATAATAAAGAGGCAATAAAGAGGCGCCAAAATGGATTCAGCACATTTTGAAATAATAAACGAAGACATGAAATTTTCATCAATATCTTCCGCATCAGGCGTAATAAGACAAGGAACTTTTGATTGTTTTTTAATTTTTGCCAACTGTTTCAAAATCAAAACTATTAGAATAAGTACGGAATATTTTGAGCGATATCAGTGAAGTAGCGATTAAATGCATTAGATACATCTGCAGGATATTCAAAATAGTCTGGCAATTGATATGAAATAGAAGCAATTTCGGCAATAAATTTGTTGCAATGTGACTAGTCATAATTTTTGATTTATTGAGTTTTAACTAAAGCGTTTTTGTAAAAATTATTGTGTGCGGGTCTTAGCTCTAGTTCGAAAGTTTGATTTAGTTTGTATAATTTGAAGAATATTGAACTATTGCTAGTACGTGAGTTTAACAAGGGCAAAACAAAATCAAGGTAAACTCTAGGTATGTTATTAAAAATGTCTACACTCATAAATTTTATATGACTACGGTACATATTTCCTCTAATAGTTTACTACTGACATTCTTTTCATTTAATTGTAAACCACCTAATACAATATGGGCCCTTGTATTCTTTATCAAATACAGAACAGCTTCTATATAAATGCATTTAATAATAAATGTATAAAATATGTGACAATATATTTTATTACAACTAAATAAACGTGTTATAAGTTTAATAATAACAATAATTTGGTCACCAGTTGATGATGACGACCATTCATGTCATCGAAACGGCTGTCCCGGAATAATTACTAATATATTTCTGCATAATAATAAACTTGTGTGGTGTGGAGGTGCCGATACTTATATGTTGTCTTATAAGTTTTTTTACTGTTTTCATGGTTTTAGCGCCAGAAACCATTTGGATGCAACTTCCAAAAGCAAAACTCGCCTTTAACGGAAGTAGTCACTTGGGTTCAAAATTTTAAATAAATAGCTGAAAAATTTAAACATCATCATTTTTTATTTACTGTTGTCATGGTAGTCGAACAATACTAACACTAGAAACTTCAATGCAATAACATTGAAATGGATATTCTAAATATTTCTTTTACTTTATTATTATACATTACCATTACATTAGTATTATATAAAAAGATATAAATTTTGTATAGGCAACAATATATGGTGCTATTTAAAGAAATGCTTCTGCCATTTAAATTTGGCAAAGTTTAGTGTTCAATATTGTATCCGTGAAAACCGTGCAACTTATCAAACACACCGCGTAGAATCCAATGAGCTCTAGTATGAAGACATAATCGTTTCAACTTCCTATATTATAATCAATTACCGTTCCATTTAAGCTAAACAATGCCTATTTTATGAACCTCTTCTTGTAACTCCGAACACCTTCCCTACGCTGTAACAGAAGACTGTAATAAAATTAGAGTGGTCATTAAATGTTTATTTAGTGCTGTGTAACTGTCTTAATTCGCCATAATCTAGGACTTTATCGGCCATTAGTAGCCAAGCCAACATCATGACGCCTGAAAATAATTGAGAAAATCTTTAATTGAAAGTCATAATTTTTCCGTGTATCATTGTAAATTTCCTACACGTACACAATTCCGAGGAGAATTCCCGTCGGAATTGCAGACAATTTTAAATTTCCGCCCATTCCTCACAAGAAAGGTTCATAAGGAGTCCAGACCTATCTAGATTAAAGTAATAGTAAGTTGATGGAGGGAATAAATCTGAATTAATTTCGTATCTCGTATGTTCCTTAGCGTACATAAAATACCTGGAGGTAACATGGTGAATAAGTTAGCTTAGGCCGGGCGTGCCTTTTATAGTACAAAATATGCTTCTCCAACGCTTTTCGTTAAGGATAAGGATCTTTTCAGTAATGGAAGATTTTCCTTGTTACTTTGCGACTAAAATGCCCAATATACAAGGAAAAATTGCTAACAGCTCCCGTAACTCAGTAAGAGTACTCAGAAACTTGTGTTAGAAAATATTGAAGCTTTCTGTGTTTCCTGACAATTCAAAAATTAACTGACTAAAACGTTATTATTATTTATGACTTCGATTAATGAAGTAATAAAAATTGGTTCTATTGACGATAACATTGCTGTTAACTTTGTTGGATGCAAAACGTGAATTATGATCGAAAAATTCATAGAATGAAATTTAATTCTTTGATTTAATTTAATAAGTAGATAGGAAAACTGTAGACATTGCGAGGAAACACAAGATCATATGTAATGGAATTGGTAGAAGGCTAGAATCAAAATAAAACAAGAGGGAGTGACAACTATCCAAAATTAACTGAGAAGTGGCAAATATTTTAATGAAAGTGAATGTAAGGTGGGAAAAGCTGAAATTTTAGCTTAGAATAGAAAAACAATGTAGGTCAGCACCTCATCAATTACAAATTGTGTACAACAGGGTAATCTACGGATATACCGTCCAATTCATCGGTCTACGCTACTTCACAATGGTGATAGTGTTAGATATGAGACATGTATTTAAAAATTTGGTAAATGATTAAATAACAGTTTGCTTAGCCAATTGTTGGAAGTATTTGAATTGATTTCGTCTTGGTTGTTGACAGCCTGAAGTAGCGAAAAAAAACAGTCTACTATCGTCATAGAACACTTGAAACTAAGCAAACACTTTAATACAAAATTTATATGATGTATTTGAGGTGATGGTCCAACGGAGTGTATAACCTTTTTGAAGCTTGTCAGCACCTCAGGTGACTTTGCGTGTAAATCGTGCTTGGCTAAAGGGTGAAACCCAGTTAGTTATTCTACAACTGTGGATAGTGAACAAGAACAACTAAGAACATTTGATCCTAATGGCGCAGCGCGTTCGTATCAGTGGACCACCACAGAATCGTTAACTAAAATGAAAATTAAAAGAAATAAGATTAGAAAACGAAATTGAACTGTTAACTAGATTGTTGGTTGCAAATTATAGACGTTGAAGAAATTTTGGAGTTTTTCATATCAAAGGAAAGAAATATATGTGGAAAAATAATAAATTTATTATAAGACACGTATGAGCAGATATACATCTTATACATACGAGGAACATATATTAGAAACAAGTAAATAAGTAATACTGAATATAATTTCTAGCGGAAGGTAAAATCCTTTGCAGATGATAGCTGTCGAATGATAAAAAAAAAAACGAATTGGGGAAGGAGTCAAAAAGTAAGTAAAAATATTACGGAAAATTGAGCGTGTGACTAAATTAGATAAAATGAAAAGTGAAGCTCTACAGAGAAACTTAGGCTTTCAACCTCTTAGTACATATGGTAAACGAAAAGGCGATCGGACTAAAGCAGTACACAGAAGCAGAGTTAAGAGAAGTGATAGATCATAGAAGGAATGGATTGGACGAATAGCGGTACCACAAAAGAAAGGAGAACGAGTAAGTCCCAAGCTAAATTCTACACGGATGGTAGAAAAGGATGGAGATAAGTGATGTGGTATATACCAATACACTGAACTAACGAAAAACTAACAGACAGAAATACGAAAACCATTTAACTAGCTCCAAGCTAGTTAAATAGCAATAAACGGTGGTTTCCGATTTGTTTACGTTGTATATTTAAGCAAATGCATTCCATGTTGTTTCTACTATCAAAGGTATTAAACTTATCTTTCACTTGTGTGCACTTAACAACTGCAGTCTATTTCCTTTCAACATAAGGAATAGCTATTTCCCACGCTTGCGTTTGTTTATAGTTACCATACTTGGGTAGGTTAAAACCTTATTGTTTTATCCCTGAAGGAATGGGACGCTTTTTAGCACATTAATTCAATTTAATTTTCCGTAAATTAATAGTTCTTAATATCATAACGTCAACAATATTTCCATGAAATTTCGACCATGATAAACCATAAACCCCAGCGTGATATGATGTCTGATGTACAAGAAAATGATCCGACTTTGGAAAGAACCAAAGGAATTTGAATTCTTCCTAAAAGATTGGATGTCGGAGCACTTTTCTTGAAAATTCATTGTACTTATTACAATTATATGCAATTCATAAATTACACTTGCCACATAATGTTTACACCTGGTATAAAATATGAAGTTAGACAATTGCAAATTTTGTCTAATTTCATGACAATGAATGACAATTTAAATTAAAAGTTTATTTTAAAGTACTTGGGAAACTTGGGGTAAAATTTATGTTGTGAATTAGAAAATATGGTCGCCAATGGTGTCGTGTCACTGTCAGAACAACTAGCCATAAGATTAGAATGTGCAAATTTAAATTTGTTTTGCTTTAGTTGCTATTAGGGTTTATTAGAACTTTGAATTAACCAATTTGCTATATAATTTAATTTTGCAGTATTTAGAATGGAGTTCATGTATTATGGAGTACCAACAATGGGAGACCACATGTAGTGTGAGTGTTTTTAGGGATCTTAGTACCTTGAATAACGTTTCGAAGCGAGAATGGAAATCCTGTTACTTTCTGCTGAAAATGTTAACTGAAGCAATATTAACAGGCATTACTTTATTATGAACTGGCTTTAAAGACATTTCGATTTCTCCTAATGTAAGACTATGATAAAATTATAGGTATATCTTTAGATTCACTGTTAGGATACTAAAAATTGATAGAAATAAATTAATTTACGTACTGAAGTGATATACATGGACTAATTTACGGGAATTTCCCTCTTACTGAATACCATTAAATATTTTGTAGACAGCTGGTAATAATCCTTCCTGGAAAAACTTGAATATCAAGTCTGATAGGGACGCAAAATAAAATAAAAATCAATATCGTGACCTAGAAACATGGTATTTTAACATTTTAATTCACGGCTGACTGAAATAGAATTGCTGTTTCATACGTAATGACTATGCACGTTATACGGAATATAAATTTTTAGTAGTGTAATGGAGACCGTTGCAAAAATATCGATTTTGTTTATTGTCAAAGTTGTATCAAAACGGCAGTGTATCGACGGTACTCATATCAGAAATAAAGAAAGCATTTTTCCTTTGGAAAAATGGTTATTCGGTTCGTACACGTATGTACGATACGGCGCTTGTCTAGTATGTAGCGCGCACTTGAAAGCGATCAAAGCGGTGGAATATTGCATTGAGCTATGCATTTTGCTAAACATTACGCATGCAAATATCGTACACATTTTTTTTTATCAGGTTTACGTTTGTTCTTTGAGTTACAAACACTATTCTCCAGGTATTTCCCAAATTCTGTACTATTAACTTGTCTAAGTTTAAGCTGAAACATCGTTGGGTAGTCAACGGTTAACTCGACATCAACGAGCTCAACTGCTTTATATTTCAAGACAAACGTATTCCATATACTATTTTGAGTAATCCTAAATTAGAATTAAATGATAGGTGGAGATGCTTCAATGCATAACTAAGCATTGCATGCCTTTTTAAAAATACATACCACTTATTTCCATGTCGATCGTTGATTCTAAATAATGTGACCCTGTTGTTGCACCTACTTTTAATCTTCCAGATCCAAGTTTTATTTTTATTTTCGCCTACCATATTCTCTTTGTTGGCCCGTTTCCCGTTCGCGGTAGATGTACCGCGACGAATTTTGCTACGAATCTACGTCTAGTTCTGTATGTACGTACACATGCATCTCTTATTGATTGCACTATTGTTATTTTTTTTTACTGCTCCCTAATATTTCATTTTTATAGTTTGGTGCTTACTTTTCAGATTATTTATTAAAGCTCAGGATTTTCTACCATACTGTAAGTTGTTTTAAAACAATCTGGTTTTCATTGTTGTCATGAAATGATAGATATATTGTTTTTCTAATTGCTTACGTTGTTACCTCGTATTGGCTATAAGCTGTAATAATCAAAAATATAATGCTAAAATAGCTTAGCTTCCTCATGGAACGCAACAAAAGGAGAGAAAAAAATACGCTAACAAATGGACATGTTTTTGCCTAACCGACGTATTCAGCGTGGTTTCGACGGTACTTTTTATCTCTACCTTCTATGACTGTTGCCTCACAGCTAAAGCCGCAACTTTCAAAACGACAAGCTCGATATTCCTTGGCGCCCTCTAGTGCTAAAGAAACGCATCTCTGCCGTTCAGGAAGCAGCGACATAAATCCGCTACCGTTCCCAAAGCATCCCTCGAGCAGTTCTCTGACTGCTAAGCACCGTAAAGCGAGAAGGTAGAGATAAAAAATACTCTCGAAACCACGCTGATGATGCCGGATAGGCAGAAACGTGTCCGTGTTAGTGGACTTATTTTTCTCCTTTTGTTGCGTTTGCCGTGAATTATTCCATGAATATCATGTGGAAACTAAGGTATCCTAGCACTATATTTTTGGTTATAGTTTCCAGACATTTTTTGATGTGTTCTATTTATAAGCTCTAATTATTTGTAAAAATATGTTCTGTTAATTGTACTGGTTCCAGGTTACTGTATCCTCTGTACGGTTCTTTGAAGCGTTGCTCACATTATTTTAAAAAATTATCAATGAAAATATTGGACAACACTGGATATAATAAGAAATAGTTCTAGTCTGTTCCCTATTATTTTTTCATATGTGTTAGCGGTTGTACTTAATAATCTTGGACACCAGCTGATAGAATTAGTAGCCGCCAATCGCACCACTTATGTCCTCATTTCAATCACATACTAATATGGGAAGGACGTACACTAGTGGCAACACACGTCCATCAAATGTCTTTATTGTACGAAAGGTGTTTTTTTTCAACTAACAGGACAAATGAACTCGACCATAATAAACGTTTCTTTCTATTTTTGCCTTTTCAAAGTTACATTTTCTTGATGCAAAGCGGTTTAGAACTTCTTTACAACTTCAAGCTCGATTACGTTTTTGTAGTTTTGCTCTAAAACTTAATCCAAAATGTAAGTTCATACAGCTAAATGATATATATTTTTTAATGACTTTCGTACAAAATCTAACAATTAGTATTTCATTCAAGTATATGCGATGGTTTTTGTGCTACCAAGCATACGTATCTGGGCCTCACAAGACCGTTACTCCTCTGTAACAATTACGGTCCTTTATAATCCCAAGTTTTTGTTACGTTTTAATAGTTATCGTGATCGGGGCTTTTCCTTTTTAAGTGAATTAATAGCCTTTACTACCTTGTTTTGAGTTATTGGTCCCATCCGCCTTTATTTAGAATAACTCCAGACTACGTATTTTTATTACCGTTGACATAATTTTCGTCACCTTCAGTATATAACAGCTCTTGGAGGTACTTTTTCCACCTCCGCTTTATCTGGGTTGTCTATAGACATTTCACCATTTTGCAAGTCGGTTTGGTTGGAATCTACGAGAAAGAGAATTTCTTCCAGGGAGAAATGCCTTCTACTTGAGAGTTTATCAAACATGTCCGTAAAGGTAATAGTAATACCTGTATGTGACTAAATGATCCACATCGTTACCTCGGAATGTTGCAAAGTGAAGACGTAAACCGTACTTCGCTGAGTACTTGTCGCCTATCTGCCAGCCATTCGGTTCATTCTAACAAATGAAACCCACTGATTGTACTCTTATCGCGACCGCTTCCCCTCTGGGAAACTTTTATTTCCGCGGCAAACAATGCGAAAGTTATAGAACATCTGCTATTGTTGCGTGAGAATTGAAAATTAAAAAGCGTTTTATTACAGCAGGGATAGCATTATCGTCAATAAATAAGCACCGCCCGCAATCTACATGTCCATATTGAATGGAATGAAGTTGAGCATGTTACTGCAGTGTAACTACATACAATTTCGTAGTAACAGGTGATTATTATCTGCCCGAAGAGACTCATAATGTAATGAAGTATTTTCTACTCGTTATATTTTCTTTGATTATCCGTATTATATACCCGGTTTGATACTATTGAAATCAAAGCATTCGCTTTCATGGAAGAAAGTTCTCGTTCTTTACTAATCTTTTAAAATTAACGGTTTTACAAGTGAAGCAGTAATAAGTAATGCTGCAATTAATTTACAATGAATATTATACATATCTTTGTTTTAACTTAAAATTTATTTTGTTGAGGGAAATTTTCATGCTTTGCTGTTCCACCTTAATCAAACTGACTTACTTAATTACTGTCACAAAGGAGATATATTGTCTTCACTTGTCAAGATTAAAAACATTAGTTCTTAGAGAAAATATACAATACTTGCATTTAGCAATGATAATGATAAGCATTCGCCAGCTTTAGATAGCTAGAAACAGTCAGTATACATTACAATAGAGAATTCAATAGAGCCCTCTCCTAAGGACAAGAAAGATTGTTTAAGTAGTATTATATCTTAGCCCTTCACCAGTTAATTGTTAGTTAGGCTTTTAGATAACATATATAGTTGTGTTTTGTTCAAGTTTTTCTTAGTATTATTTTTTACGCTTGTAAAATTTCATTTTTCTTCAAGAAGGTCTGTACGATCTGAATAATTCTTATGTTGTTTTAATGTATTGATTTTTCATCAGACTTTAGTTTTATATATCCTTCTACATCAAATATAAGCGAGAACGGCAATAACACGAAAAGACATTTACATATTAATGTGCTTGAAATAGGAACGAGTTATTTTTTTGAAGGAATAAAGACAACATCAAAAACGAATTATCGTGGACGTTTCCAAATGGGTACCTGAGAAAATTAATACTGCTGTTGCTGGTCATATGAATTTTAAGATGGAATATTACCTTCTGAACAATCTAGTATAAACATCTACTTCCATCATAAATAAATTTGTTGTTTTACTCGATAAAGCTATAGGCGTAGTAGGTCACAGTTCAATGCGAAAAACAAGTAAATGGTATGATGGTTAATATAGAAAGATTTTAAAACAGTGGAAATGGCGTTAGTTCTGAAACAATACGAACATACAGATTGATGAAGGCGGAAACAGTACCTAGATTTGGAGAAGAAGGTGAAGGTTATCGAAAAACGCGTGAAAAGCGAATTTTATTAACAACAATATTAGAGTTAAAGGATCATATTAAAATACGAAGCTGAGGAGCAATAGCAAACCAAACTGAAAGAGGTTGGAAGGAGAGCGGAGAAAGAATAGAAGAAAATGATCTAAGAAACGCTGGAAAGGAAGAAACAAATCAAAACATGTACAAAGGGTAAATAATAGATAAATTGTTACGAAGGATGCGCGTACTTACGATAAAGCTGTGCATAGCTAAAATGAATGGCATAGTACAAAAACCGGGCGAAATTCTGGGAGTTAAAAGATAAGGGTGGAAGCATGGAAGAGAAGGAAGTAAATAAAACGATATACTTGGCGCAGATGAAAAAATATCAGGCAATAACAGAAAGACGTCAGAAGGTTGTTGCACCGTTTGATCAACATAGAAAGAGAACCAATACTCCTAAGTTCACTAGGCGCGATTTGAACGGTTCCAGAAATGGTTGGAATATAATTGACGATTAAAAGATCCTACTAACACCGAATATTTGTTGTCTTTATCAATTTGGAAAGAACCTTTGATCAAGAAGTCTTTGCTGTAACTGTTACATTTTGGATATTGTTTCTCCCAATGATTTCGAATTGAAATTTTAAAGTGTCCCGTTCCTCTTTCTCTTTTAAGTAATAAACTAACAGCAAATCATTAGTTTAGTCTATTTCATTCTATATAAAAGCAAAGTTGCTATTTCATTCTATATAAAATCAAAGCTATTGCGTGCACAGAAAAAGTTCTAAGTAGTACAATCCTAATGTTTTTCGTAATCCTAACAATAGTGTTTATCCTAATGTACTTAGGTTATCAATGATCCTGTATACTGTTTGTCTTTTGTGTATTTAATTTAAATTTCTTATTAAGTTAACTGCTTTAATTCCAGGTAGTTGACTTGAGCTTATTTTCTAAAATTGGTGTTTGATACAATAATAAATACATATTCTGCTGGAAACTTATCAAATTGTCTTCTTCATTCTTGAATGTCGTTCTCGTTCCTTTATTAATATTCTCAATATGCTCAACATTCTCATCGGTATGATTGTCCATACTCCCTTAATGTCTAGCATTGCAACTACAACCTCGGCTCTAGTAATCGCCTTGCTATTTACTTTCGTTAACTTTGTTCTCGTAATTTGCTTACTTCCGAAACGATTTCTTCAATTTCAAGATTGTTGTTTTCATATCATGCGAATCGATTTATTATATTTGTTCTGATGGATTGTAATACAGAAATTTTGTTTATCTTTTAAAACACAAACGTGGCTTATTGATATACCAAGAGTTACTGATTACACCGGTTACAATAGTTTGCTTGATGAGCTAATCAGTTATAAAATATTCAGAGCAGCCATTATGTAATGAAATGTCAATACCATAACATAGTAGGTAGAAGGTGTATTATACTACATATATTTAATGTTTTTGAGGTAACGTTTATACTACCTTCTATATATAATTTTTTTAACACCTTTACGTTTTACATGAAAGCCAGGACCTTAACTTATTTCTTCCACTTATGTTAAGGCATTTATCATATAATACAACGGGCTTCAATGTTTCATCAATGCTGTTTTGACTTTATCATAATCGTCGTAGCGCTGACCGCCAAAGTTTTTCCTTAAGTGTAAAGATAAATGTTATTCACCAAACACTAGATCATTGCTATTGAAGTTGTTCCCAATCATATGACACGACGAGTGCTTGGGTTGGATGAGCCACGCGTGTTTGAGCATTGTCGTGGAGCAAAACGATCCCTCTCGAGCATGTCATCCTCTCGCGTAGTCCAATATTGGATTACGCGAAAGAGTTTATTTTATTGCGTTGCTCTCATGTAAAAGCAAAGATTACACAGAATGATTTGTCTATTCTAAAGTGTACTAGACGGAGCTTTTGGAGGTAAAATTGTTTGCTTGAACTTCATTTTGTTTAGTGTTGTTGAATGCTTTTGATTCGTGGACCGCTGTTTTCATTCCAACAATTTGCTTAAAAACTTGAATACATCGTCTTGAACACAAGATTACCGGGATGAGGTTAATCGTTTGATTTTATTTTGGACTTCAATGTAAGCACTAACTTTCTGTACTATAAGCTTTGTTACAACTTCTTTTTGCAACTTGAGGAAACTCATTGGATAATGATGAATTTTTCTTACATTCTGCAACAACTTACCATTAATGACCGATGGTCACCTACTTCGTCCCTCGTCGTGCACATTTGTATGGATTTTCCTTCCAGTTTAGCTCAAACGACATCATGTATTGAACTACAGTGAACAGCGAGTGTAATTTTTAGTTGTCTAAGATATCTTAAACATACATGTCAACGCGGACAAATGTTTCCGTAATGTCGTCTATGGTAGTTAATGTATGGTAGTAAATAAATGAATACAGGGTTAGTAAAAAGTCCCGGAACGGTCGAATAATTTTGTTATTTGAAAATTATGATTTCTGAAATTTGGTATGGGGGTATAGTTAATGTAAATGCATTTTATGCAATACAGTTAATATTTTTTTTAACCAATTTTTTCATACCAAATTTCAGAAATCATAATTTTCAAATAACAAAATTATTCGACCGTTCCGGGACTTTTTACTAACCCTGTATATTGTAGTTTTACCTATCTAATTCTTATTGGAGATGTTACTTATTCATACTTAGCCTCTCGTGATTATATCAACAAGTTTTTCTTAAACTAGAAAGTTTCTTGCAGACACCTGCAAACATTTTAATGTATACTACTTGAGTACACTCCACCATCAGTCCTGCAGGACATTGAAAAAAATAGGGCTGAGAATAATGTTTACATCCATTTCTGTCGGAAATTTGTGAACCTAAAGCATGCTGGATTCAGCGCAGTACGTAGCTCTCTTCTAGTAGCAAGTCCTCCTTTCAGTTTTAAATTAAAAAATATATGCACAATAACGTGCAGCTATGCGCTCCGAGCTATGAGGCACACACGTATACTTTTTTTAAAGTATACCTGGAATTTAATAGAAATTCATCTACGAGACTCTACCTAATAATAACACATATCGCGGCACATTTTGTCCGTGAAGTTTTTTTTATTTATCTGACATAATAAGAAATATATAACTGTGTATATCGTTTAAGAGGTTCTATATATCCCGATGTCTCCTACTTTTTATAATAGCATTATAGCAGGTACTTCAACGTAAGCCTTATTGGTATTGTTATTTTCCTCATCCACTTAAGAAGTAATTGAAAGAGAAATGGGAACCAACGGAAACAAAGAACAAGTAAGTTTCTTATTTGATTACGTATAAAAGTTCACAAAACCAATAAGGATTATTTAAAACTATTATTACACTTTTCATGATTGGACTTTCGATAATTGGACATTTAATTAGGGCTGGCAAACGTTTTTCTCAGTCCATGAAACACTTTACACACTAAAATGTTCGTTAGTTACGGCATGCTGTTAGTTTATATAATACACTGGACCATCACCGTCCATAGAAAAAAGAAATTAATCTTTTAGTGTATAAAATTTGTTTCCATACGCGAAACATGAAGATTTAATCTTGCAAATCATAGGAGGTACAATATTTATAATTGTTAATTAATTTAGGCTTTCTTAAATAAATGCGACTCAGAGTTTGTACATCACAGAGTCTTATTAAATACGCATTATTGTAAAGTAACGCGTATTTAATACATGTAGCTCTATAGAAATTATATGGTTATATGATTGGTAAAATAATTAACAAATCTGCAGTTGAATTCAAATTATGTTCATATGTAACGCTGTTGGAATAGGCAATGAAATCGCCGATAACAATAACATCAGTAATTATTGAAATAAATGCTTTAACCATCGGTAATTTGCAGCAGTTGTGCTGGTATCCACACACATGTACACATAATTGTCCATTGATATCTATTCAAGCTTAATACCTCTTCAATATAGTAACTATATCTACCTATAAAACATCTACATACGCCTTGCTTTTCACGAAACATATTCCAGGGCTGTTTACCGGAAACACTTCGGGTTCGGCATGAAAAGGTTATCGTAAAATTTATGACTTAAAAGTATGTTCTTATAAAGTGTTATTCACTTGATATACATACGAAGGTGCACGCACGGGACGAAGTATGGACGCTTTTTTACGACCTGCTTCGGATTTTTATATACGCGATTTGAAGTTTCGCGAAACAGAACGTGAAGACGTGGTTGGTGGGGCCGAAAAGAATTATGCATTACTTGGGCTTTTTGGAATACAATATACCTTGTGTACTGTGATGTTCAGCTACCTCAAGTGATATATAACATGATAAGTAGTCTATAAACATAACCTTGGTAAAGGTATTGGTTTTACTTCGTCGTAAATCTATGATATTAATTTAATTTGTCAATCTTATTTCATTGAACTTACGTATACAAGTGTTTTATTTTGTACCAAACTATTCAAACTACGGCTTACAACGACCTTTTTCCTCGGCAACTCCCCTCAACTAGCTCTAATTTCTATAACCAATAGTGTTCACGCTACTTTCAAGGTACCACTGATTGCATCTTCAAGAACGATACAAAAACCATCATCTAACATCATTCTATACTTTCAGACTATTTTTCCATCAAACACCGTAGTTATTTGGAATCTTTTGCTGTTAATCAGATACCATGTTCTTGCATATGTACATATATCGGTGAAAAGAAATCATGTTAATGAACAGGAACGTTGTACACTGTTGTTGCAATGTACCTGGGTCCGAGCTGGTTGAATATAGACTGGAAATTGGCCATCAAATCTAATTTAACTTTACTCACATCTTGTATCGAAATTCTTCCTACCGTAATAGAAAAATCATTGAATCTATAGAGATGTTCAGCAATAATAATCATAATGGTGAACCGATTTCATATCATGCAAGTAAGCTTCGAAAGTTCCCTCGACGAGGTCTTTCTCGGCCTCTTAGATATTACGACCTACTAAAAAGTATTATTCCGTGTAGGAAAACATGTCTGCATTAGTTTACATCGGTATATAGTTGTCCGCATCGATATTTGTATGCTCTAACTATCGTTCCGTTAGTATTCTACTAACGATGTAAAAAAATCTTCAAGCGAGCAATAGCTCTTTGTTTCTCTAATTATTTGAGCAGAGCTAAATTTTTGTTGTAAAATTATAGCACAAATCTTTCACGGTAAGCTGAAATTCTACGAAGTAAGGGGCAAAGCGCTAGATGTGCTTGGTTTTTACGTCTCCAAGAAGAAGCACTATAGGAACGAAACATCGTCACAGGTAATGGACACCTAACACACGTACCAGAAGGATCCATATTGGATCCTTGAATTATCCTTGATCCTTGAATGGATTAGTGAACAAAAGCATAATATTTACAGCCAGTATCTTTGAAACAAAATTTTTCGATTTAACGTTGGATATTAAGCGGAAATGAACTACACAAATTGATTGCTTGATGTCCAGATTATCGTTTATTTGTTTTTGGAAAACTAACGAACTTTTTGCCCCTTTTGCCCCTGACGAAACAGCTGAAACCGCTTACTTTTTCATGTTTCGTTCTATAATGAGCTACGGTGTACTGTTTTCGGGTTTAGAGTGCGAGGCCTCATTTCACTCTTCAAAGGAGATCTTTCCGATCGTTATGTAATGTGCAAACTCATGAAATATGCGGAACATACTTCAAGCAGTAACGAATACTTACTCTGGCGTCGGCGTTCATGTTGAACATTGTAATAATTACAAAATAACAAGGACAAATTCAGGCTGAATGGATGAGATCGCGATTTTATGATGCGAACGAACAACGACTATAGGGATGCCAAACTTTACAACGTACTCCCTTCTGCATTAAAAACTGCTCTCAGATAGATTTAAAATAGGAGTAAAAACAAAATCGGTTGATACGGGATGTTGCAATGTACATGAATTTATTAACAACACAAAACAAAACAAAAACTTAATGTATGCGTTGTGCAGTGTTGTTTGTTTACGGGCTTTTTAGACTGTTGTATTTGCATTTGTGTACTATTTATTTATTTGTATGTAGGCTTTTTTTATATACCATGTGTTTATATATTTCATGTTTTATACATTGCTGGACAACCCGACGATATTTTGTAATATTTTAATTAAAAATAAATTTACTTTTATTATTATAGCAGCATACTACAATCTAAGTTAAAGCCGTGTTATTTATACTCCTCTAAAGTTACGGTAGAGTAATCGCAATATTGCTGGAATTAACAAAAAAATAATAATCTTAAGTTGGTAACATGTGTTCTGGTAAATTCACATGTTTTTATAATAATTTATTTGTATCCTGCTCTTTTAGTTATCAAACCTACTGAATTAAATACATGTTTAAGTTACAGGGACGTTTTTAAAAAGTCTTTTGCAAAATTGGTATTCCTGAGTGATTTCAACATAAATTTGTCCAACATTTTTTTTAAACAAAACTGTTACACCTTTGGATATTTAACTTAACGCACAACATCGTGCAACTTATTCAGCAGCCTACTCGTCCCGCGACATCTACACTGATTCATCTCGTAATAGTCAACTTGGAAGATTTGCTGCAGAAACATGGCGTAAAACCTTCTCGACTACTACGGCATCTTCTACGGTATTAGATTCAAGAGTAAATTTGAAATAAATTCTAAGTTTAAAATTCGCTCCTTAAAACACTTCGACCAAAAACAACTTCTCATTGATCAACGTCAAGTCTTTAGCAGCTTACCTACGACCTTAATGATGTGCATTTAAAAGCTTCTTTTTTCAATGTTAATGTTCTTCTTTTGCCAAATCGCTATGCAACGATTAAGTCCATTTCGACTGTTAAGCCTCCGGCTCCTCGGCTTACCTATAGCATAACGCTCACGAAATGAGGCATCAGAGCACTCTCATAAATAAAAAACCCGACGCATTACTGATTTAATGGGATGCTAATAAATGAAACAAATCGAGCAATCACCCGAGGAAAAAGCTTTCCATAACGTTCGTTTCTAAATTCATGTTAATAATAAAAAAGAAATACAGAAGGAACTTCGCAATATTTAAGTCGTAGTAAACATTTTGAACTTTCAGATTATTTACAACTTCAACGAAGTATACCCTCTTCGGTCAATACAATCAGTTCAATGCCTGTTGTTAATTTTGATACCCTTACTCCTTCAGTTACATTTAATTGATTTACATTAAATGCTAATAGAATTAAATCTAAGGCTGTTGAAATAAACAATATTAATCAGAATATGTTAAAAACGTATGTTATTTGCATGCGTATTTCATTCTTGAAACATGAATTATGACGGAAATTTTGCCAAACTTAATACCAAAGCCAATTACGCGGTAGTTAGGATCAGCTGAACATTGTTATTTTTAATAATATGAAAACAAGAAGCAAATATGTAGATGCATAATACATCATCATCCCATTGTATAAGAATGTGCGGATATAATGCGTACACCGACATCATTAAGCCATACAGGATCCAGTCAGCTGAAATACATGGAACCCTATTTTTAGTAAAGGCAGCTGAATAATAGCTTTATTTTTCTGTTGAAGGTATATAGTTAGCTTGTTTCAGCCATAAGCAATATGTATAGAAAATAATAACCACAATATGTTAAATACATCGAGGACAATATGGAGAGTATCCTTGTGGACATATGTTACAATGTATAATTTTTGTGTACATAGAATGCTCGAGGATTTTGTTCTATACGTGTTCTTTCTTGTCACTAAAGCTTGCGAAACACAAAAAGTTTAGGAATTACCGCTAAAGATGATAATTTATTGAATGGTTTAGTGAAGTGCTATGTTGAAATGTTGCTTACCGTAATTATACTTATTTATTATTACACAATTTTATTAATTTTATCTTGAAATGAATATTACAATATTAGAATTATACCATAAACAAGATTGCCGTGTTAAGCGCCATGAAAAATGACGCTCACATGAGTATGGTACCAGCGCCTACGTCAGAGTGATTCCGTTTGTGATTCATCTTCAGTCCTTCAGCGGCTTGTATGGCTATAAAGCGGATCACTTTTATGATTTTAAAAAGTAATGTAGTTTTTAAAACCGAAACCCAATAAGCGGCAAGAAGAAAGAATAGTGAATGCATTCACTAGCTACACAACAATAACTCAACACGGCCAAGCAATATGCCTGCAGAAACGAGTTGCGCTTTACGAAATTTGCAGAGATCAGACAGACACGTGTTCGTTGGTCTTATAAGAATGGTTCGTGCTGTCTACTGGTTTCCCGGAAGTCGATAAAACATGGATCTGCCTTGTCTCTGCTAATTTCTGAAGGCTTACTGAACAATCGGAGTAGGCGCTCAATGCATAGCGGCGCAATATTTGCACGTCATCAAGGTTCAGTAAACACCGTAACCCTGATCCGCTTCAGCGCAGTTTCTATGCCCGCGCAACATTAATTCAATCTCTATGAAGATATTGGTACAAATTACATTGTCGATTGCAATAACATTTTTAACCACATATATATGTTGAAGGGAATTTTTTTTAAGAAGTCAAGTCTTTACAATGAAATAATTAACACTGACAACGTAGTGGTACAATCAACTACTTACTATCTTATCTTAGCAGGCTGGTCGTATACAAACGTGAGTGTATTAGCATTGTGCGGATCGACGACCGCCTTTACGGCCGACACTTGAGGCAGAGTGGAGTATGATACATTTGCTTAATCGCGGCGTACATATGCGATATTAACAACTTACTTGAGGGCGGAGAGGGTGCGTGATAGGGGCGGCCGTCGATCCGCAGTTCGGTAACAAGAGAGACTGTCAACCAACGAACATCCCCATTACTTTGCATAGCCGCTTGTGCAAATTTGTGCCGGTTTACATTCGTCCGTCAGTCAAGTCACTCCCTTCTTTGCGCTCCAAACATCGGTCGTCAATCGATACATAGTTAGAAAAGCTATTTGTACAAGTTTCAGCTTTGGTGTTTTGACTTTTTGCCTTTTATATAATGCTAGCAAATTTTGATTTCTCTTCTCAATTTTTCCATTAGTTTTTTGGGATAATAGAGTTTGAGTTTACTTCGCTATATTTGCTATATATTTTTTAGTCGAGTATTGCCAGAACATGTTTTTATTTTCATTAAAATTGATTTCCTTTTATCGTCTATTACCGGAACTGACTTTTATTTCATATATTTTTATATTAATTTAGTTTTAGTTGTTTTCCTTTGTATTTACTATATCAGCTAACATAGTTAGATGCCAAGAATTCATAAATATCACGTACATATGTGCAGTTATAGGATATTAAGTTTTACGTGTATTTTTCAGCAATAATCGAGGAAGTTGATTTTAAATACACATACATTTTTTATAGCTCAGTAACGAATTGTCTGATAGTGACCGATAACTATGGACACTAGCAATTTCGATAGGGAAGACGGTTACAGGTTATAGCCTAAGCAGCAGACAGGCACTGGTAGTGCATGATAGCAAATCACTAACAAGATAAGCTACAATGGACACGCTGTAAATGGTAGTAAATACAGCTCACCGGAGCGAGGGCATATTAAGGTGTATTGTGATAATTAGAGGACAATATCAGTATGTTGGTGTAAGGAATATGAACAAACCCAAAATACGATATTGCAATAAGAGGCAACCGTACAATTCTATGCTCAACGATTTTAATATTTGTATTCGAATCAGGAAAATATCAGTCAGAATATATATGCATATAACAGCGGAATGGTATATCCTTTCTCTTTAGCGGAGCTTTTAATTAACATGAATTTCAGCAGCCATTATAATAATTTAATGTCGAACCACTTGCAGCCAGTACGTGGAATTGGATGTACCATGTACTCATAACATATAGCGTTTGCATAATCCAATAATTAGTTCGATTCCATTTCGAACGTTCGCCATTTGACGAACTAATAGAAACGACAGGAGCTGCGGTAAATTAAATTCTGTTTATTTGGAATATCAGAGAAAGCGCCGGAAGTTCGAACAACCCGTGTCACAACTCGTGCTTGTTTTTCTTCGCAATTCCAAATTTCCCAGCTAAATCCTACATCAAGTTTCACGAACATGCTCCGAACTTTGACCTAGGGTACACGTTATGGTCCCATCTCCAGCCCCGTTTCACTTATTTCACCTATATATCTCTACAAATGTGGAAAATACAATATATGTGGTTGCTATTTCGTTACCTACACGTTATCTCAAAACGTTCCTCAAATACTTATATCCGTGTGGGTCAGTATGAGAACGGTAAGATGGAATGTGTGGCATATTATCTATGGACGTCGGCTGATATGATGCCCTAATAAATATTAAACTTTTTGCAAATGATATGGAATTTGCTCTTTAAATATCCGTGGAAAATGAAATGTAGGCATACCGTGGTATGAAAGATTTATTATAGTCATTACTTGCGTTGCACACATATCGCCAGGTTACACAGAACTAGGGATGTAAAAAAAATAGAACGTAGAAATAGCATCTTGATTTTCCATGAACTCTTATTTTAATTAAATATGTCCATGAATTCTAAAAATGTTTTCGTCAAAACACTTTCAACCTCCTAAGAATCATCTATAATTAATAATCTTAACAGGGATGTTTAATGACTACAGACGTGCATGGTGGCTCACGCTAAATTCCTTTCAGAGATTTGGTTCTGAAGAAGCCAACATGATGAGGAATTGTAAGACCATTGCGACACTAAGACCTCTTATAAGGTGGTCTTAGTTCCTGCTAGAAGAGACGACACTTATCCTGATCGGGTAATGCAATCCGTTACGTGACTAAAGTCAATACCTTTAAAAGCAATTCGTTTTCTCCCAAATTAAGTATTAAGGTTCTCCGGAAAACAAATGAATTCATTTGCCAAGGATATTAAAAAACAAAGGGAGATCCAAATAGAACCTGGCATATATTACGTTGTAATTAGACATCCTTAAATTTTAGTTGTTCCAAACTTGCCAAGAATCTTTGTTACGCAACTCTATGCGGACAATAAATTTAAGACGCGGATATTCCGCACTTAAATAATAATTCGTACTAATTGTTTTTGGAGTTAAGTGGTCTATAAATTCAGTAACAAACTTTTGTCTAACGAGGGTAGTATTCAGGAGATGAAAGTCTCGCGACCATTCTCCGCTCTTAAACTTAGGATTACCGGGGAGAGCGGCTGCGGTCTGTGCTGGGCTCGACCTTTAAAATTTAGGATAATGAGTCTTTCATAACGATTCAGGTTTCAGTATTGGCATCGGCAAAAATTGGGGCTCGCACTCGTACTGAATTTATTTCGACTAAATTAGCATCGGCAGGGTGTAGGCACTTATACATACACGACAAAATCACTGGCCCTGGTCGCAGACTGTCTGGACGTGCCCAGAAACATTCACAAACTAGAAGCGGTGTTTTCGATTGCAGACCTTTTCATAATTCAACTCACTGTAATAGTCGGTTTGAGGTTAGTCGCCTTGTAACTAGATTCGAAATTAAATTTTCACCGTCAACCTGTTCAGAATTATTTAACTTAATGAAGCCGCGTTTAGTGTCATGATAAAATCACGTGCCAGTAGGTACACTCTGTTTAAAAAGAAATAGTTGCAAGGCAATTGTATGAAGAAATAGTATTAGGTTCATATTCATCATGACATCTGCGTAAGATTGATAAAAAGAAAGAAGGGAAGAAAGAGGTTATTAGATTGTTTAAGTTTTGTTGCATATACAAGACAATGCTGCTATTAGAAGTTCTTCGATGGTTGGTAGTCTTCAATACGACAACCGCCAATGTCCTAGAAGCTCAATGTCAATGGAAAATTAACGATAAGCAGTGGATAGGAGAATACCAAGGATTGGAACCGACCATAAACTAGAAAGCTCTCTTTTATGGTATTCCTAATTTTGGGATATTTTATTTATGTTTCATCAAAGAAGCAAACAGCTGAAATTGCAAATATTTGTCGAAATTACTTACTACGAAAGTTACGTGGGAGACACAACATTTTCTACAATTGAGAAAAATTAACATTAAGACGGTTACCCTTATAAGAATATTAAAATTATTTATGTTCAACTAATTAGATTACAACAAGCCCACAAGGCGAAGACAAGTTTATGATATGAAAACAAAACAGTCTCAAGATTAATAGAAAAGTGCACTAGACGCCAAGCAACAAGTTATCAATGCGGAACACACAACCAACTAAACAAGAAGTGTAAATGGTTGTATAAGTTAAAGCAGCAGAGTGACAAGTTTTAATCTTGAAATCAACAGATATGTCGAATAGGAAGCTGTAAATGTCGCTAGAGTTGCTAATATCAGTTCTGAAATTTACACTATCACTAGTTGCATGGAGCATTTCTAGAAACAATCTCTTATAAAAGTGTTTACTTACTTCTCCAATGAAGTATGAAAGCTTACAGTACCGTAAAACCTTCGTCGAAACTTCGACGTATTTTTTATTTAATATTCGGGAACAAAATGATGTTGTTATAAGATAAATCAGATGATTACGACCAGTGCGACAGTAATTCAATATTTTGCAAATGATCAATTGTTTGCCGCGCTGTGTAAAAGCTGGCAGTGTTATGATGATGCGATATCCTCGATTGCTTTTCTTAATTTCATCCATGATTTTTGGCATCCTCCAAATCAATGTTTGCGAAATGTAGAAAGAAATAAGCAACCATCTTCTTTTTGGATTCGGCTTATGTGGGAACACCCAAAGAGTTGATTGTTTCGTAATTTCTGGTTCGAACGAATACATCTAAGTTTTGTCACCTACTACGATACTGTACCTAAAGTTTGAAGTTCCTTTGTCGCGTTTTTTAAAGATTTCTTTATACTGATTAGCGATTACTGATAACACGAGCACCTTTTGTGATTGGGTCAAATTAAGTAGAACCCTTCGGAAACAATTTTTTCACATCTAAATATCAATGCAAATTCGAATATAAGATATGTTATTGTTACTTTTTTTTCAGCAATATATCTAATATTAATGGCTCATAATTCATAATTCATAACTGTCGAAAATTCTTTTGAAATGCTGCGACACATTTATTTATGAGCCATTCACAACATCTATAGCACAAATTGGTTGCATGTCTAATATCTAAACAGATAAAATAGATTACCGGAAGGTGTCTACCCTAAATCTATTTTCGGTGTTTCATTTAATCATCATATTACGTACCTAAACTGAAACCAGTTGTTCTGTTATGTATTAAAACAAATACAACGAGCTTGTGATATAATAAGGAACGTAGTGTGAAATGATTTATAGCACACAACCAATAGGTTCGTAAAGTTCGTGTCGAAGGTTATTACGCGATATTATACAGATATGCATTACTATAATCAAATACGTAAATAAATAATAATTTCATCTTTTCGTACCTTAACTAATGATCATACTTTCAGCTCTATCGATCCAACAATAGGGTAATACTAATACCGAAAATCCTAAAAGATACAAGAAGTTGTGATTTCATGTGATACTATCATGGTATCAGACACAATTAAATATAAATTTTTATTGGTAAATATTTAAATGAGTTACTTAACGGCTTTTCAAGTTAAGGCACGGTGCTTCGCAAGAAATAACTTTCATTTTGTAAATATTGATGCTGTATATAATTACGGGTTTAGTATTATAATTAATGCTACCTTTGAAATCTGCACCGACTAAGTCAGAACAACAACAACAACAACAACAACGACGACTATGGCACTCAATAAATTTTCATGCTTAGCAACTTATAAGCTTCAGAATTAATTCTCGCTTGCTTATTGTAGATACGAAAAAATCTCTTCCATTGAATAGATTTTGTCATTTCTCTCGTTGAACAACAAAGATGTAAAAACAAAAATTTTGTTGTTCTTTTTTATTTTCACGTGTAATTAATTTTTGCTGCAATTCAGTCAGTCATTGAAATTTGATCCTAGAGCTATTGCTAAAGTTAAGCCCAGACTTGGTCCGAGTTTTGCTTGGTTTTTATTCAAATGGGTATACTTTATAAACCGCTGACGTGATGACGATGATGTGAAGCATATCATATATGCTCATTTATTTCCAACCTACATGCTGGGGTCACCCATAATTTTTGGAGTAAAAGGTAGGCCTAAATTTGGCAAAGTTGCTTGATTTTGTGTTTGTTGCAAATCCGAAGAGAAAATTGATTTATAATAAACGACGTTCGAAATTAAAGAAGCTCATTTTCCTCTTTTATCTCCAGCACCTTTATTTAGCCTTGCATTAAAGAACTAAAAACTCGCGACTACTTTCGATTTGCTACGTAGCAGCGCAGTATATTTATATAAACAAAGATGTGGCTCATTTACAGACTTTTCGCTAGAAGAGTCTAATATGTGCAAGCAATGAATATAGCTTTTCACCATACCTATAGCAAATCGAGCTATTAGTTAGTATTTGATTTGGAGGTAACAGTAGCTCATTTTAACTGCAACTGTTAGTATTAGCTTCGAAAATATTTTTCGATGAATTAGTTGAATAATAACAATGTTTTTCTCATTTATGCAACGCGTAAAGTAAAAACTGCAAGCAAATACGTATCACTGGACGTATACACCAAACCGAACATCCGTATTACCTTCGACCTGACCGTTCGTAAACTATAAAAGTTTATTTTTATCGCCGTATGCATAACGCGGATTGGAAAGGTACGAACGTACTCTAGCGTCATATTAACACAACAACGTATTGGTGAAAAACGTGCGAACTCTTAACGCCAGCAGCAAGATAAAACTCGGAATGGAGCTGTTTATTCGGCGTGAATAATTCCTGTTATGGATCACAACATCAACATCAACACCCGACAACAACGACGGAGGAATAAAAAATGCATAGATAAGAACGCTTTTTTTCCATCGGTTTCTAGTTTCTTATTCATTGTGGTGGAGTAGCGATGTGGAACAGGAGACTTCGTACCATACACACAATTCTTAACAAATTGTTTCCATGTCCTGCTTTTTTCGACGTGAACGCCAATGCTACTTAATTTCCTGACCGTGAAGACACGCATTTGTGCATTAGAAATATATTTCTTAAGTTACGGATCTATACTTCCTCGACCATTACGGTCACTATGAATAAAAGAAAGCGAAGAGTAGAGTTTAGGATGCGCAGCGTTGTCAACTTGTGCGGTGACATGGTTCCCTTTAGGCTCTTTAAATTTCTTCTGCTTTTCTTTCTCTCCATTCCAACACCTCCTACACCTGACGTCGTTATATTTTATTTCATGCTCGCGTATAAAGCTAGCTCGTTGGGTAATTATGGAAAAGGAACGCGTTTTTCCAAGCTGGGCCTCGATTCTTATTGCCGCCATGGAAGCGAGGAATTGATTTTACTTAAGCAGGTTTTAGATGTTGTTTGTAATTCTGGGTCATAAGAAAGCACGCTATGTTAATTACTTTGTTAGACGTAACTTTAAAAATAAAACGATATGCTTATCATTTAACGAAATGATTTTATCTAGATGAAGTATTAGTTACGATTTATTAAATTGATAGCTTAAATAATTTAATTGCAGAAAAAATGCTGCGGAAGAAAAGTGTACTAAGCCACTTTTAAAATCCTTCTCCTTTTCCTCTTTCTCTTCCTCCACCCTTCTTCGTATTTGCCTCTTCCTCCTTGCTCTTATGCTTCTTTCTCTTTCTCTTTTTTATTCTTCCTTCCAGATCGTTTTCCTCTTTTGCTTCTTCTCCTTTTTCCTTAAAATCCCGGGTTGATCCAATGGCTAACTAACTACAAATACAAGGGCGAGAGGCTATCGGAATATCAAGAACATATAGGATAAACACACAGAAATTTTACTAAAAAGAAAAATCTTAATACTTTTATCCTGCAATTGATAACATTTAACCTCCATTTTTTACAATGTGCGGATGCTTTTCTCGTTGCGTATACCACTGATGGTTTTTGATATATGGAGAAATTGGTGATGAGTTGGGAATGTCATAAGGAGACGTTAGAAATAATGGATAACGTTGAGTTTTTCAGGTGCTTGTTATTTTAGATTATTTAGTAAATGAGTTTTCTCATCGTAATTTAATTATACAGCACGGTCATATACTTTGTTATTTGAAAATTATGATTTCTGAAATTTGAATTGGGGGTATAGTTAATATAAATGCATTTTATGCAATACAGACCAAATTTCAGAAATCATAATTTTCAAATAACGAAGTTATTCGGCCGTTCCGGGACTTTTTACTAACCCTGTATAATTATCTTCAGAGTTTCCCGGTGTGACTATTGTTTTTAACCTACATTGAATAAACTTAAAATCGAAATACGCTTATATTTGGATAAGAAGAATTGAAAAAACACATGGTTCTGAACTGTTGTTTTTTTTTCGCAAAAATTAATATTTATCTTGCCTTATTAGCTTTTATCATCTTCTTAGTGACTTAGCTAACTTATTCTGGCTTGTTAAATACGACTTTTCTTTTTATTTAACCGAGAGATATGCGATGAATAGGCGAAGAATTCCCTACACCAACTCATTATATTGCTTTTACGTAAAAGAATGCCGAAAATAATACATAATATAGTAACATCCATGCTAAAGCAATCATTTGTTAATATCGTCTGCCGCTTGATAGAATAATGCAGTAAAGGCTGCAAAAGGATTTAATCCAGGAAAAATAAAACAGCTTTGACGAACTGCGCCTACACCGATTATCTAATTAGCTGACAGTTCAGTTATTTTTGAAGCTACAAGAACGTCTAACAGAACTTTGATGTTCTCTCGGATTTATCAAATATATGTACGTGTATACAATACAATTATGAGGTATACCAAAGGATTAAACTCAGCGAACCATTTACGTTTCTAAGCGGGGTTCACGGCACAGATATGTGGGAGTTATGCTCTGCGGGATGGTTAATATTCCTGTGAAATATTCAAGTTGTTCGAAAGCTCTTTTTGCTATTTTGCACACTGAAATTAGATAAATATACGTACGAAATAGTATTTATTTTCGTTGCTACCGTTTAGAGCTAATTATGAAAGTACTTCTCAAAGTCTATTCGAATGCATACATATTTGTCACAAATAGCGGTTACTATTTCGTAATTAGAGTACTGACGTTACGTAATTTATTTTTAATTAATTCATTTGCTGTAGGACGAGTTAATCAAAATTCCTCTAGTAGGTTGTGAGCTGCAGACGTACTAATACGAATGCAGGCCGCTGAAACCTTCTGAAAGTGTTGTGGCGGTTGCGTATATAAAATTAAAGCTTTCTAATAGCATAGTAAATTCTATAAGTAACGAGCTAAGATCCTATTTTCTTGTTTTAAATGTGATCGCTCATTATATAGAATTAACGATCCAAAGAGTATAGAAAGCTGCTTACAGATCCATTGCGGATAGGGAGAAATTGGGAATGGGCAAATCGTGAAATACAATTATCAAAGGCAGAAAAACAAAGGAATCTGGACTGTATAATGCCACCATTTTCCTCTTTTTCATCCTAAAATACCTTTCGTTGATATTAACTAAAGGTGTTTAAACAAAGATATGTATCGCTTCTTTGAAATGTTTTTCTTGCACTTCCAAATGTTATCTAAATAAGTTAACAGACAACCTTACTTCTTAAACACAAGACGCAAATACACAATGAATTTGTGATTTTTATTTTTTATATTTTTAAATTTTACGTTTTTTTCGAAACGATCTACAGCATCGTGTCTTCTTTACTGACTATATTATTTAAATTACGTAGATGGATGAAATTAACTTTAATGTGAGATAATCTGAGCCGTAAGGTGCATTAATTTCTAGCCTTAATAAGTCGTCTTGCATGAAACGTACACAAATTGATGTCCAATTTAGTTCCTCCTAAAGTGGAAACTGTCTCAGCTTTAATTCTTTGATGACCGATTTAGAAACTACAGGTATAAAACCGAATGATTCAGCTCTTTTCTATTCTTCGCTAAGCGTGACCGTGAACTGCCAGAACGAACGGAACGAAACTTCAGCCGGCACCTTGAGTTTCTATGTATTATAATGCAATTTCCTGTGGTCTAAAAGATATGCTCCAGTGAAAAGATAAGCAATTATAAAAACACCTTGAAGCTTTTTCTTTCCATTTTAAACTGTTCGAAATAATAAGTATACAACGGTAAGAATAATAGTTAATTTTAAATCAGCTTCGTTGTGACCGTCTTTGGAAATAAACATCAAACCACGAGGGACGCTTGTTATAACCAAGAATTAATGTCTCAAGATACTATTTTCTTTAGGCGAAACACCAAAATCCAGAGTTCGATCAAAAAATACACAAGAAAGAAGAAAATAGTCGTACATTTTTACGTTGCATAATTTTCATCGCGGAGTAACCTGATTAAGAAAAAGCTTCTAGGGCAATTTCTTTGACAACCACGCTCATGAATTTTACTCGAAAGTAGTTTGTGTAATTCACTCCTTTTAATCGAGCCTACATCAGGAAATCGCCCTTGTCTGCTAGAGTGCCGGAGAATAAGTTAAATTAACGAAAAGTTTAAAATTTTAATTACATCGGCGAGATAATTTAAATTAACTTAAAAGTTTTCGGCAAAACTAAGTAAATTAAAACAAATATTGTTTTTAATTAAGAAAATTAATGTAGTAGATGCTCCAACGCTAAGAGCGATGCTGCACAGCTCAGAAGTGTAACTTGCGTCGGAATTTAATTTTATTTTAATCAGGTGAAAGCAAGATAAAATCGATATTAGGGGAATGCGGACAATAAGGCACACAAGCAGTCGCTCTTTTAATTCTGCTTTCGGCAAACTTGATATATTTCAAGGATTGGTAGTTTTTTTCTAGAATCGAGTAACTGACGCAACGAATATCGATTCCGGTACCATTTTGCAGCAATTTCGTCTCTAATTATCTGGCGACCAATAGTTTTATTTCGATAGACTATTAACAGTTGAGCGTAGCAGTCTTTTTCGGGATGTAATTGAACAAAATGAATGTGTGAGTCACAAAAAAGGTCGAAAAAATCGATTTCTCCCAACAATAGCGTGTAATATAGTCGCAGCTACATACGTTACTCGTTAGCCAGAGGTAACAGAAAATGTACGTGCTGATAATTATAGATACAATAAAACCCTTTCTATTGATGTAAATATGCGACTTATTGTTGTATTAATCAGGCAACCTGCTTTTTTTTTTGTAATGAATTGAGTAAGTATCGTTTGGATGTGTACTAATTGGTAATAGAAAGATATAGTTAATCAGATGTTGGAAAAGTTAAAGGTTGTCTTAGCTTGGAAAAAGCTAGAAGGGACGCAGAATGTTCTCTTCTAATTATGCTTAGGTATGTAGATGATATTTTTATGGATCTGGACATACTATTGAATCAGAAAGCCTTAAATTAATTAACAAAGTAATTTCGGCGGCAGCTGTCATAATTGTTAGGTCGAAGGAGGTGTTGTCAAAATTATCTCTATGCCCAAACATGAGCAGGAATGAGGAGACTTTTGTATTTATTAAGTATTGCTAATAACGATCACTCAGTGTGTCCTATATTTCAGGGAAGCCTTAAAGGATACTCTCTTGATATTATTGAAAATAAGGTGCTTGCTTAGCTATATTTAATAAAGAAAAAATATTGATTTAATGAATCCGTTACTTTGTGTAATTTATTTATGATGAGCTGATGTAAGTTGAGTAAGTTGAGTAAGTTGAGTAAGTTGAGTAAGTTGAGTAATTTACTTATGATGAGATGTAATGAGCTGGAGGAAGCTCATATTGCTTATTAGAAGACATAAAAGTATCCTCCGAACAGCTTTAAATAAACTACTAAATTTTGTGAATGCACGCAATGTGCATAATGTCAGAGAAGAATAGTGAAAAAGCGAAGAAAAACAATATAATTATAAAATCGAAATATCTGAACACTTTAATATCTTAATGCTAGAACTGTATTCGCAAATACAGGTGCCTTACAGTATATCTTCGTACGATCCTAAGAGGGATCTCTTCTTCGTAACTTCAGCGGATGGTAAATTTTTCATGTTTTTGCTACCATTCGGTTTTCGGTACCATTAAACTCCGACATGTGTCAGTAAACCGTCTGTTCGTAAGCAACAGATCGAAATATTTAATAAGCTTTCTTGTTCCTTCCAACCTTGCGTAACGCTTTTACTATTGACGACTACTCTATGACGACCGCTGGAAATAACCGGAGAGAATAATATTTATTTATTAATTCCTCTCAGAAAAAAAAAAAAAAAACGGTTATTCGTTAGATTTTGTAGTAAAACGTTATCCGTATAAACTGCCGCGAACGGGTCTTTGCGAACGTTAATATTATCATAATAAAAAAGTTCGTGTCAATCAAAGACACCGAGACCTAACCAATTTCAGATGCCGGCGCTTTCAATATTTGAATATGCGATCCGTATTGAATTATAGCTGTCAAGAGAGAAAGTTACAGCCGAAAGACTCTTCAAGCTCCATCGAAATGTCACGGTCCGAATTAGGAAACCGTCAAACTTCGGCGAAGCTTTTTTTAATAGAAGGCCATTCACTTTGGTATAAATGTTTCCTGCAGATTCGCACAGAACGAACAAGCCGCCGGAATGGTAGACATCCTTTTTTACATTTATTTGGAAGTTCGAGGGACATGAACGTGCTGTTAAATGCTGTACACATGCTAATGCATTCTTGGATATAAAATTTGATAGTGGTTTACTGCAGGTGGACAGGAGATTTTAATACAAAATTTGAGCCCACATTAATAATAATTTACATTTATACGATTAGAATGCATTTAGAATTAACAAAAGGAAAACTTTCCAGATATCAAGCTATTGGGGGAAATTCACTCTGAAGGAATACTTAATATCGAAAGTTACTTCATAACACAAGACGGCGGAAAGTACCGAGTGCTGCGCTTGCGGTGGCAACACTTGCACGATGAGCATGTTTGTACCGATGAGAAAAATAGTTTTGCGTAAAAGTTCTTGGCTGTCTAAATCTACTTAAAGTCGTGTATACATTTCTATATGTAAAAATTGTTTGAGAAGTACCGTGGTAGTAACATAAAGTAAAAAAGATTTGCATAACCTAATGGTATTAGTTACAACAAACAATAGCGTGGTAAATAAGGTTGCATGCTAGCGCAATTTTTGATAAAGATAAAAGACATAAAGCTAAAAATATGTTTTGATTATTTACATATCAACTGTTACGTTCTTCTAGTTTGAAGAACAATGCCGCTAGTTGTCTGCATCGGCGTATCTTTCTTGCAAGGCGAAAGGACCAATTGCTTATATGTAACTCTTATATAAACATAGAACGTGGATATGCAAGGTATATCTATTAAATAAACAATTCCCTTCACAAAAAATTAAATAAATATGTATATCCCCATGTATAAGCGAAAAAATCAGAAACCAACGATTGTGCGGGTCTAAGCGCTGCGTGACGCACAAGCGAAAGACCGACGGCATGCAGTCGTGTCAGTTCGTTCGTTCGACTTCCGAAAAAGTTTGGATACTTTGTACTACTACTTCTACTACTAGTGCTCGATCCGATAGGCGCATTAGCAGTAGGAACATCAAACAGATATAACAAATGACCGATCAATACAGATATTTTTAAATTAGAACATTGACGAATTTTATATTTTTTGCAAACTTTATGAGAAATTAAAGGAATTTTTCATTGAATACGTACGTCTAAGTTTAAGTGATGTTGAATACGAATTATATGAACTTATATAAAGCAAAACAAATGAAACACTTAATTTATCACAAAATGGACATAAACAAAATATTACTTTTACAAAATAAATAAAGATTGTTAAAGTTATAAAACAAAATAAAATGTTAACTCCTTAACAAGTAAACAAAAATACTATAAAAAAAAAAGAAAATACTAAGAATGAGGTAGTTCAAACCGGTTTATTATTTATTACAAAGATTTTAGAATATTACTTTCAATATTTTAGATTAAGTAAGATAACAAAAAATCTTTACTTGTAACACTCCTCTGAGATATATAACCTTATCTATTTAATGTTAAAGCTACGGTATAAAAGTTAACAGGAAGTAAGTTAACGGTAAGTTAAAAGTTACCATTAAGTTATTTCAATTGATATTGTAGCAGAGGTGCATGTACTCTATATCCCTAAAAAGCTTTAGGTGATTCTATATTTGACACCTGGAAAGCTTTTCTTGTGAATGTATTGGTTACTTTGTAGAACTTTGAATAAAACCCAAGACGCGTTCAATGCTAGTGTATCTTATAACAGCGGTGGTGAAATTACGGAAATTACGAAAAATGTTTTTGTAACGTGCAATAAATGGCATCAACCAGAAAATGCTTTACTGTGTTCTTCATGTTACTGATCAACTCGATATTGAGAAGCAGGTACTAGATCATGTTACGCTGCGCAGAATGTTTCTGCGATTAGGAACCGCGGTTTTTTCTGACATTACCTTGACGATTCGAAATATACACCTCCGCATATTTCGCGCAGACGGTTTCTCGATACTGTTGTGTGTGTATTCTTTGTAAATACTACATCAAAACGTTCAAAAAGGACTAACTAGATGTTTTGAGGTTTTGAGCTCACATTTCCTGAAAAAACCATTTTGAGTGATTAATCTTGTATGGCCTGCGATTTTTTTCCCTTTTCTAATCTTCTATCTTACCTAGATGATATTTGGATATTAAATGATTCGGTAGACGAGACGAGTTTGTTTGGTTTAATTAATCTTTCCTATTCCCTTTACACTTACAATTTTTATTTGGTCTTCCTTATCTTTGCTTTACTGGAACTATTTCCATCTTATTTATTTGTACGGATTGTTTTATATTAATAATTCAATTTCCAATTAATATATTCAAATACAGAAACCAAACATACCCACGAATGCACCTGTTCATTACCGCATCTAAGCGACTTGTACATTTATCGGATATTTACTTATCTTTGACCGGAGATCCTCATTCATTTCTGCTTTCACTATTAAATTCCTAACAAACCTTGTAACATGCAAAAATTCGTATTTACGAAGGCACCCTGTTAGTGCCTTCGACCTAATTTATCTAATACGTTAAAGTATGTGAGTTGATGCTATACCTACGTGAAATATGCATAGTACAATTTCATATTCTAGCTAATTATTTCTCTTACATATTTCCCAACCAATTCGCCTAAATTGCTACGGAAATATCTAAAACATTTTACAACAAGGGGAAAGAGAAGCACCTATTTACGTTTACCGTCTAACGAGGAAAGGTGTGTACCCAAACCGGCATTTTCAGAATTTAATGAAACTTGGGTGGTCTTTTAAACCTTATAGCTATGTAAAATTCGCATTTCCGTTTCTGCTTAGGAATAGTTGCGGAGGGCAAAATCGGGTCTTGAAGTTCGTCGGTTTCGGCGTTTGTCGTTAATTGCTTTCTAATATAATTAAATTTATAAAAATTATCGATACGTACGGGGTAAGTCGAATAGAATACATCAAACTCCAGTAGTATACCGTGTTCTTATGTTCTTATTCGATTTTCACTTATTTTCAAATTATATCGTAATTAAAAATGCTAAATAGCTCATAATTGTGTTGTCCTGGTATGTGTCAGCGTCATTGTATCCTGATACTGATTTAACGTTTATTCTGAAGTTCGTACATTAATTTCTTCGAAAATATCAGATTTATTAAAATTTATGGTGCTTGTTTATGGTTTTTGTAATGGGAAAGTAACAGCTGCTGTTGAGGAATATCGTAGCAAACTCGGTAAGGCCGGAAGTTTTCCGATACTAATAAAACGACCAAGCATAAAATGTTTGGAGGTCAATGGCGATATCTTTGATTGGCGATTTTTATTATGACGGCGCTACGATTAAAAAAATTTCATGTATGAAATTCTCTTTATTAAGAAAATAAATAAAATTCGAATAGGAGCATGTGAGTTTTTTATATTATTTTCATATGCACAACTCTCCTGCAGCTAGGACGGTTCTTATCGATTTACCCTATATAGGCACTTAGCAATTTTAGAAGGCCGTGGAAATCCTTGCAAAACGGTGTGACTTTTTGCGATGATTTTATTTACTTCCACGCGAATTATCAATAATGATATACCAACAATCCATAAAAAAAAATAACCGGCATGACTCAATTTCTGGATGCGTGTGGATTTTATGTATGGAAATTAATTGTTGGAAAAATTTTTTAAATAAAAATTACGCTGTTGAGTTACTACAAAAAGAACGGCGTTATTAAGTGGCAGCCATTGATATATAATCAGTTATTTGCACTTAGATACCTAAATTTATTTGTATATGCTGGAAAATAAATGCGGGTTCATATCCATAACACTTCCTACTTAGCCTTTAAATAATATAGCCGAATACCGAATGCTGCATACAGACATTTTGCAATGTCCAAATGTATCGATAATTTTTGAGTGTCATTGAGAGTAAGTGTGTTTGTCGAAAAAAGATAGATTTCGACCTTTTTCAAGTTAACGTTTGGCCCTATTTGTAGTTCAATTCCATTTCAGATGTCACGATGAACAATTTGCATATTTTTACTTTTTTCAGAAGGCGTTGTTATGGAAATAATATCGCCGTTTGCAGACAATAAATGTTTTGCAGACAATAAATTTACATGCACGCCCCATTTTAATTAATTGTCGTAAGTGAAACTCACCCTCGCAGTGTCAATATATAATCACAATGGCGCTTTTGTGCTGAAAAAGACTGTATTAGTTTTGCTTAAGTATTTACGGTATGTTATGTGCTAGATCAATAGTCAAAATGACAAACAAAAGTAGTACCAATATGGAGCTCGACGGTGCACCAGATGCAACATCGACAAGACTAGAAACCTGACGAGCTACAGATTGTCTGCCATTAACCTCTTACTTCTATGTAATGTTGCCGTTGCATCGAATGTGATTCCTCTAGCATTATATCACCTGATCGAAAGCCTTAGATAGATCATAATTCATATATGTAACTAACTTTTGATTCGTATAATTCAAAATTTTCTATTCATTAAATCTTCTATTACGGTTACCAAACAACTGCTGATAGACTTTTTATTAATAAAATCGTGCTGATTAGGAGAAAGCATGTCATTAAGAACTATAAGTTTAAAAAATCGCCTTTAAGTATATTTGTTTTTAGATTTACCTCTCTTCTTCCTATCCATTGTGTGTGCGTGTTCTATCTTCTTGCATCCATCTTTGTGGTTCTAGTCGATTTTAATGGTCTTACCGTTTTAACTATATTTTAAGCTGCTAGTTCTTGTTATATTATATATTTGGTAGGAACTTTTCAATAATTTGTATATTGTTGTGTAGTTGGGTATCTTTCAGTACACGCTGCTGATTTATGTTTATTGCAGTTCTAGTACGTTCTCTTAGATATTAATAAATTACTATAACTATGACATTACCTACCTTCAACATGAACTTATTTAAGGCACATTCTACTGTATTACTCGAAATGTTAAAGTTTGTCGTTGTTGTAAGACTAGTAAAGATGGAAAACGCTTATTTAAATATCAGTATTTACCATGTATTCACACACATTTGGAGCTTTGATTCTCCACTACGTTTTATGTTGTATGTTTAGAATATCTAAACCCTTTTGATCAATGTAATTACTATTACGACTTTTCCCTTGCTTTTTCTTTATTAAAACGCTGCCCTGCCGTGTTGTGAAAGCTGTTACTTTTATTTGGTGTTCCCATCGCTGCGGATCGGCTTATCCATTTATGAATTGTTTTGTTAGTGGAGTTTTTCTGGTAGCTCTGTGTACTCTGCATAAAGAAATCGATACCCGATACAAGAAACTTAAACAAAGGGAATATTGTTTTCAAAGGTCTATTCTACACATATGTACGTATGTGCATATTCTCCAAATTTGGTTTAATACTCTTCGTTTGAAGGTTTACTCGAGAGAGAATATCATTTCCACAAAGCGTTGGTGTAAGGTATGGATGGTACGGACTAAATTCTGCTTAAATAACTAAAACACTTAAATTTGCAAAGGCGTGAATCAATACATGTACGAGACATTTTCTTCTTTTCTTTAAAGGAGAGTAACCGGTCTTTTAACTTGTTTGAATTAAAGGATGTGGAAACACCTTTGTAAATGTCGTTAATTTTTTGGTGTTGCACAATTGGTCTCTAAGTGCTTTTGATGTAACTGCATAGATTTTTAATTGGTTTAATAGTAATCGGTTTGTTTTGTTCTCTTTTAAAAGAGCAGGCTCTCTTTGGTTCCACTTATTGAACCAAACAATAAAGGAAGTTGCAGTGGCTCCTGCAAAGGTTCCACTAAAGCGATTTTTTAGGTAGTTTTGAAGTCTTTCCCAGCAATCTGATACGCTCGCCGTCTCTATTTGTATTACAATGTTCTAATTTCTTCTTCAGTCAAGATTTGCTACAGGCTTTTGACGTTGAAAGAACTACATAGTCGCAGATTTTCTAAAGATACGTTAATTGTGACAATATTGTATTGAACCACTCTTTTAAATTGTATGATCACGATATACGAAAAATGTACTCGGCAGGGCCATTTAGTTCAGTTTTCTTTGAATTATTTTTTATCAGTTAATAACTACATATGACGCTTACATCCATCGTTGAAGCTTCAAATTACATTTATTGAGAAGTTTGACAATTTGGCATTTATGTATCTTTCAAAATCTATCGTTAAAACGGATCGGGAAATGATCTTAATCCGCCATATATGAATAAATTCTTCTTCAGTTTCCACGTTTTGCAGTATTGTACTTTGGTCTATGTCAATAGATTGCTCGCTAGGTTGCTAAACTACGTGAACCTATTGCGGCAGATCGTAAACTTGATAGTGGTAAATTTAAGAAAATGGTCGTTGATATACCGTTGGGGATGTGAGAAAGTCAATTAGAAAGTTTCTGTAGGACAATCTCATAATCTCTTGTGCGATCTCGAAAAATATCCATATAAAATTCGTATTGGCCAAGAACTTAAGCTCGCTGATCACGTAGCGAAAATGCGATACTGGAATTGGCTTGAAAATCACATGAGTGATTACAATATCCGTGACGAATGTTTCTCCTCAAACGAAGTTTGGTTTCACCTAAATTGTAGGATTTGCAAACAAACCAAACACTACACGCAATGTACTATTGTTCTCACCCGAGTACTTTAATAGCCGGGTAGTAGGTTTCACTACACCTCACGTATAGAGTTTTTAAATGTATTTCGTACACATTGCAAGAACTTACCGAACCAATTTAAAATGTTTCTGACACGATAACGCCTCAACACATCCTTAACGCCTTTAAAAATATGTAACAACGAGGAAATATGTTGTAACAGATGGAGATCACTTTGAGCATTTAGCATCACTTTTTGCTAAATTCTTCTTTTACTTTTACCATGCAATATCTCTTTCAATCAGTTTCATTAGTAATATATATTACTACGTTGGTCATTTGCTCAATAGACGGAAACTTATTTGCATCACTACTGTAAAACAAATCAAACATAATTTGAAATTTCAATCTTGATATGATTTAAACAAACTGTCATATGCAGTTGTAACTAACATAAGAAATAATTAAAAAAGCACGTTGTCGTCTTAATTACGTTTCTCTGTGATATACCAGAGTATGAATATATTAAGCAGCAGAAACAGCTAAACGTAAACTTTCTGTTGTAGGATTAGGAAATATGGCAGATATGCGCCTGAAGACAAATCGGAACAACGGCAAAGAAACAGCTTCAAATTCTTAGTAACTGGCTTTCCAATAGTGATTTGTCACTGAACATTATTTTGACAATATCTGATTCTATCTTAAACTGAAATGAGCATTGCGAATGTTTGGTTAACGGAACCTGCTTCTGGTACCTTTGAATACCTCTGGTTGCAAATGGCCAGATTTTATTTAATTTCTTAATATTATGATGAAATTCATTTAAGGTTTCAATATGGCATAGTGCTATGGCAAGCACTCTTCTGCAGCATATTCTTCTACTTTAGGGTAGAAGAATATGTTGCAGAAGGGTGGGTTCTACTTTAGGGTACAGTCTTTGAATGTTTATTAAAAGTAAGTTGCTAACAGCTACCAGTACTGTATTTTCATTGGTGATAGTACTTGCTTGAACGTTAGTCATTGACCGTCCAGATCAAAACTACCAATTTACGTTAATTTCATGAAGGTACTTTTATATACTAAGGTAGATAATTTATTCTCGGTTGAATCATTTATTTGCTTGTTTTTCTTACAGTTACTTTCCTCAGTAGAATTATAGCTTCTAGTTAATTTTCTTATTAGAATTCTTATTACAATTACTTAGATACTTTAGTTGTTTTTTTTTTTTTCGGATTACCTTAATTGTTAAGATATATTGTTGTTTTGTTATCTTTATTTTCTTACGATTACTCTCTATTACATTGATATGTTCAATTCCAAACTTAGCAATCCTACCTTTAAAGATTGCCCGGTCTTCGTCCACTTTCGTTCTTCACACAGTAACGCGATACTAATGCACCGATGTGTACTTTACCCTCTAATCAACTTTCCTAGCATCTCGTGACCGGTATGTGCGATGTGCCGGATTAAACGTGCACCTGGCGTCTTACGTTTCGCTTCGGGCAAGCGCGCAATTGGCCCTTTTCGTGTTTCTCGCCCGGTTAACCCAACTGGCGAAACCTGCATTCATCGTCTGACTCATTCAAGAATGGTTTCGGTTATATATCGGCGGAGGAAACCTGAAATGCAGGTGCCTGATATGCGTCTTCGTCGTCGATTCATGATTAGCTGCATTATTTTATCTTGCATTTCTTATTTGAAATTAAACCAATTATCGTAGCGTGCCACCGAGTAAAAGAAGATTTCAAAGTACTGCAATTATGCATTTCGAACTCTGTAGATGCAAGAGATAGTAATAAGTGCTATATACAAGGCGTCTTAGTAACGCTAAAGGTATATCATGATGTGCTTCTACGGATAATCTGTGACAAATGATAGGAAGTAATTAGGTTTGCAAATGAAGGTATAATTATCGAAAATAATGTAATGTGGTTCGTTTCACGTACAGCGCGAAGCTATCTTCTATCCGTACGCATGTTTGCCTACATACCGGTCTTTCATCTTTTATTAGTCAGCAAATAGGTTTCGCTGCGTACAACCCCAAAATAACTTCCAGAGATATGTGGGATCTTCTTTTATTCGATTCTGCAAACAAATCATTCTTTAGAACCGGGAAGATCCTCCTAGTATGACACGTATATGTACATATACGAATATCTTCATGTTTAATGACGATAGCATATTCACAATTCAATTCATTAATCTTGCGAACGTGTATGTATGTATGTGTACGTGCGATGAATGAGGCACATCAACACAATGTTCGCCGCCTAACAGCTTCTACTCACAATTTAATAATTAACAACGTACGATTGTTTACGAAATCTATGAATTGGAACTATTAACAAACATCGCAATTGTGGAACGGGAAGTTATTACGCAAGTACACATGAATTAATTTCGTGTCTATTTCTATTGTTCTTAAGTATAATTAACCCTCGATTTCCATGTACAATTTGAATTATTTACGCGGATTTGGCGTTGGAAAATGAAATACAAGGCTTTGAAGTTAAACTTTGATTTTCTAACAATCAAAAGTAATAAGTTGCGTGTAATGTGCCAGTTTCAACGAAAACCATATCAACTTATATATAAATGCATCACGTGTTCAAAACGGATTTAGGAAATAAAAATTTGTATATTTTTTTAGAGAATTATCCCTTTCATCGTTTATCGGGCATAGATACATCCACTTCGCCCAGTTCGATAGGCTCAATTTAAAATCTCAAGTCATACCGTAATTTGCTAGCAAAATCTTATTGTTACTTGATCGCATAACTTTACGGTTTGAGGGTGAATACGAGTTAACGTGTACATCGGTGCTGGAATTTTCGTCAATATTGTTAGTGGTTAACCATTATCTAAACAGCGTTGAATCAACTTTCTAAAGTACGTAGTACACCACACTTTTGCTTGAATTCAATTTGTATTTATTCATAAAATTTGTTCTGTTGAAGCGAGTTATACGTTGGAATTTATATATCTCATCAGGCACATACGACAATAAGACAAAAAATATTTGCATGAGAAAGGATAGGAGATTGAAGCGAACAGTGCATTCGAAGGCGATAGGATTGAAGTTGGTTTCAATGCGCTAATTTATTTGATGAGGACTATCTTCCTTCGAGAAGTGACGATTATGGTAATGAACTCGTTCACGATGAATCTAGTGATGAAGACGGGATTGTTTGTGGTCAACGCAATGATGAAGATGGTCGTATAGTTGCCTATAGATATAAATTTCACACAATGAAACACAAATCATGTTACTTTACGTTAGTCCCAAACTATTGAGGGATCGAGGAAGATGAAAACAATCTATAAGCTAGTTCAAGACAGAGTGAGCATTTGTTTGCAATCTGAAACTGGAAGTGGAAAAATAAAGGAAGTAAGAGCCTTATACTGGTATATAGACCAGTTTGCTAATAACACGAAGGATATTGCTGTTGCTAAGCTAGGAAGTGCTGATGATCAGTCTTATCATCTATGCCAAAAAGCTCCTGGGACAGTACAACACGTACTATTCAAATATGTTGACTTTCTTAACATTTACTGAATTCAAGTAAAGAATGCACTAAAGTCACTTTGGCGTTCATCGATACCTCTAACACACATATTTAGGATGCCGTGACTAAGCGCATTAATAACGATCGTTCTGTTGTTGAGAACTAATTATGTTTATCTGGTCAGATTTTGAAGCCGAAGAGTGCGTAAATAAGTTTAATACTTTTAACAGTTTTTATTAGTTTGCGTTGAAATTACTTTTCCCCATAACCACAAAGGAAGAGGATTCGCCATCTCTATTTCTTAACTCCCTTTTTTTTTCAACAACAAAAGCACAAATTAAACTAACAATGGGTCTAGAATAGCAATTTCGATGTAAATGCAAGTTTATCTGCAACCGTAAGTGCTTATGTTGTAAGCAACATAAGTGGCTACCGTATTATTGCATTTGGCCCAAAAAATGTAAAAATTCATTTAGAATCTGAAATTCAGGTGCACTAGAAATTGTCAAAGCACCCTTACTGTGAAATGACTTTTATCTTTTATTTCGAACATTTATTGAATATAAGTGAGAAAAAATAGAACATTGTATTGTAGTAAATAATTTAATTATCAATATTCTTACCGATTAATTGTCGAAACAAAATTATCTTTGAGGAGTATATGGTTGAGGATACTTGTAAGGTATGGAATAAATTGTAGATCTACTATTTTCTGAACGAAGCATAGAGCTGCGAACCAGAGGTAATAAGAGAATAATAATTTGTAACAACTATACAAGTGCGGATAAGTCAAATAAAATAAATTTGTAAGCATGTATAGAGATCCCATCAAGTATAGAAGCAAAGGTTTAAAAATATGCAAAACAGTGATGTAGGTATTGTATATTTAATTTAATTCTAGCGGAGTGAATAAGGCCGAATTTCCAAATAATTGACACCTGTCAGGGTGAGCTTTTTAACATGGGTCCTTGGCAATACTTTTCAAAATATTCAATATTAAGTTTATCAGTATTCGATCGAATGGAGCTTGTAACTTTTCGCGAAGTGATGGATTTTTCTGTCCAAAGTTATTTAAAAGTCACACCGCCAAAAAAGATGAATTTAGCGACTTTATGCGCTTACCTAACTTTTATTCGCGAACATGTGGCGAACGCGTTATTGGATATTGGGCAGAACATACATTGTTAAGAAAAAAATCTGGCGACTTCATATTAATAATTTTCGTATGTAATAATTTCATTAAAATATTTTCTAGATTACATAAATTCACATGAGATGTGATGGTTTATAAACTGATGTGATTATTTATATATTAATATATTTATATATTTGTCCTATACCTCGTTCAAGAATTGATGATTATTAGTAGATAAGTGCCGCGATTAATCATAAGCAATTACAGTGGCAATTAAGAAACTTATAATTTATGTTGAAAGAGTATGAATCGTGCAGAGCGCAATTGATTTAAATATATTGTTGGTTTATTGCTTTTGCAATCCAAAAGAACTAACATAGAAAAGTTATAATAAAGCGGGCTCCTTGATATTCACGTCACGATGACAGTAATACCAAACCAAACTTCCTAAACTAGTCTGGAATACCCTAATTCCAAATAAATTCCATCTTCTATATAAGCAACGTATTTAAAAAATCATCGTTGAACTTGTTCCAAAGAAAGCTCAAGGTAAATATAACGAGAAGACAACACTTTTGGGGTATACTTCAACTATCGTCTCAGTTGGGAGCAGCAGTTACTGACGTATTCAAATACCGCGTGAGTCAATTTTTCAAGTAAGTAGTACAAATAATAGGGGTCCTAGATTAGATCCCTGAGGAACACCAGACTTTGGAAAGAAGTAGCTGGATGCGAATCCATTATTATGGAGGTAGTTGCAGCTCCCAATTAAATAAGAGTAAATCAACATTAAGAACGATGTGCTTTATCCAAACTCCGATAATTTGCTAAGGCGGCAGGCGTAGAATTTTGTATGCAAATTTCTCCTATGCTGGGCCCTATTTTCATAAAACGAAATATTAAAAATCGATACTGCACCATTCCTTTTCCGTTATTTGCCGCTACTTACGTAGCCCCTTTAGAACTACAAAGCATACATAAATTATAACGAGTAATATCAAGCGTAATTTCACGCTATAAATTCAGAATACTTAAATACACATTTCGCTTCTTGAGAGCATGTAAATAGGTATGTACAGCTTTATGTATACAAGGGAATTTTAGATTATTTCGTATCGATTATAAACCGTTCCGTTTCCTACATTTGAATAAAATTAATATTTCAAGTCGTAACGTTTTAGAGTTCCTATAAGGTTGAAAGACCTGGGAATATAGTACGTTGTTATGGTGTACAAATTGTAATTCATTTATAGTATCTATAGTTGTGCTGCGTGTAATAATTTCCAGGTGCTATACCAGCAAGCAGCACAGCTTTGCTCTGTTAGTCAGATGAAATAACGTACAGTTATTATTAATATACACAAACAGTTACAACCGGTAATTGCTATTAAAATAATCATTCCGCAATAGGAAAGTAATTAGGTTTTTGTGTTTCCTTTTGCGGTTCTCATGAAACCGAGCTGCCTCTTAACCGGTTCAGCGTACAACATACGAAAATACTCATTAGAAAGTAAAATTGAGATGCATAAATAGCTATACCGAGATGAAATTTACCAAGTTCATCTTAAATAATGTCTTTCCTTTTTTACTTTAGAGCAATAAATCTTTTACAGTGCACCGCACCTAATGCTTCTTTATCTTTGACGTACTTTGAAAACTTTCAACTCGAAGTTTCGGATGTGTAATTCCTGCATCATTCCCTGTATGAGTGAAATACGGCCTGGTCTGTGATATGGTACACGCGCATATTTTGAAACAAGAAGTAGTCAATTGTGACAGTATCTTACTCTCTCTCTAGCATTGGATCTCATCGGATAATAGTGTTTAACTCTGTGGAGATTGCAGTACATATTATATACAAGGAGATACACATTTTAGGCGATGGTAGGTCAATGTAAGTAAATGTACACAAGTTTTATTTATATTTACCGGCAAGAGCTTGTATATCGGGCAATCTTAGGGAGAGATAAGTAACTCTATAGTCCGTTCGCACCTTAAAAATCAGTATTGGGTCTTATGGAGTATTACTCTCTCTTTCCATTGTTAGAGAGCTTGTGTACGTACATCTCTTTCCAACTCGACCAGAGTTGCGCGATCTTTGTACTAGTGACTTTTTTGACAGTTGTATTACCCGTGATTACCCATCTCCGATGTTTACATTATTGGCGTATTTTGGTTAAATTCGCTTAATTTCGTGCTTCCGTTGTAATTTTTTAGAAATACTGCAAGAAAATGCAATACCATCGAGGCAACGTCTAATCAGTGAAAATTTTCTATTCATGCAAGACGACAACCCCAAACACTTAGCAGTGACATGTAAAAATTTCTTAAATAAAGAACAAGATGACAAATAATGACATGGCTGCCCGAAAGCTCCGATCTAAAACCCATCGAGCTGTTATGGAATGAATTGGATAGGGGCGTCCGAAAAGTATGGCCTACCTTCGTAGGCCACCTGTGGATCATTTTACAAGTAGAATGGAGTGAAACGAAGAGGATGCATCGGATTGATTCTTTGGTGAACGGAATGTTTAAGAAGTTTTTGTCTATTTTTCGTTAGAATTATTTTTTGTTACTTTTATACTTCAACTTTTAATCGCTATTGATAAAAAGCAATAAAAATTTTAATTTTTGGAAAAATGGGTTTGAATATTTTCTTGTATTTTTAAAATTCATTTGCGTGTTCGAACTAATATGGACGGTAGTGTACGCATACACACATATATATAGGATACCACAAAATAGGGCTTGCATTAGCTGTATATCAGAAACTGAGCAAGTTTCAAATTTATATATTTGCATTTGTTTGAAGGGTCCAACTTGTACTGAACTACTATCTGTATGTTTCTTCAACTTTCGGCTTTTTTCTTTAGAGCAGCGTGCTTCCCGGCGCTTGGAAAACCGCATTTCGAAGCAACTTTGTAGGAATTTTTTTATTTTTCGAATTAATTCTTAACAGCGGCGCAGCAAAAGGTTATTCTCTCCGCGCACAATAACGTTTGATTCTTACTACATCAAATTTGTTATTTAATAAACTTAGATGCTTCTTATCACATGTTTGAAATATTGGTTATCACGTTTTAACGTATTTTAACGTATATGAGGAATGTTCACATAATTACCAAAATATTCATTTTGGGGATAGAGAAACGTAATATCATTTGTTGAAGAATATTCCATCATAGGTAATAAAAATACACAGAGGGTCCTATTCAAAAGTGCATGAATATTTCTGTTTAAAGTGACGGACATGTTTCATCGATAAATACTGGCGCCCTCTATAATATTTATGCAAAAACGGGAATACTTTTCAATAGCCTGCGTTTATAGCTTTTTAATTAATAACTATTATTAATCAACACCTTTGCATACCGAGGAAGTAAACGATAATTTTTCGACCTAGCAAAATAAAACGATTTGACGTCGAATTAATTGCCGAATTCGAATGTTCCATAAGAATTAAGGCAATCCATCTAAGAAAATTAGGTATACGTTACTTCCAGTGAAACTGGGAGTTAAATATACGCACCGATATCTTCCAAAGGTTAGCTCTCGCGAACAAAATAGGTCTGAAAATTTACAAATTTGGATCTTGCTTAGTTTCCGATATACGGCTAACATAAGCTCATCCTGTGACATTAATAGCAACTGTGATTTGTTAGCTGGACGAATATATGCAGCTTGTATTTCCGTTAATAAAGAGAAGATAATGTTTCTGTTCGTATAGTATAAATTATTTAAACCCATTCATTTAAATCAACACAATTACTGAGACTTTAATGAATTAGGTGTTACGTAAAGAGGATTACTATTTACAGTAATTATTGTGACTTTTTCCAAATTTTCGTGTATAAATCTTTATGATCTTGTCGCATAATTCGTGATAGGTGCGAAGCTAAAGCATGACAAGTAATCTAAATATTTTATTTGCAAGTTACTGCAATTGGTTTTTATATACAGACGCCGCAATTAGAAATACACCATGGCAAAACGTTTAAAAAAAATGTTTATTATTATCAAAAATGCTCATACTACTTAAAAACATACAACTCAACAAATAAATGATGCCCATGTCCACGATGATGACCTACGACCGATAAGAGGATGATGTTCTACGGCCACTGGTGCACTAACAATTTTACCGACTGAAAGCGGTGTTGAATAAACAAGCGCTTCAAAAGAAAATCTTCTCGGGGAGTGGTCCTTCTGGGTGCGCGTGAAATTATAATTAATTAATTTCTAAATCGCTGCATGTTATAGCAACATTTATTTATTTCAAGCAAAAACACCTATACCAACACCTTAGTTGCGTGCGTATACATATAATTCTGCGTGGTAATTCCATTAAAAGCGTCCCTGGAAATAATGAAAATATCGTTTTCAAATTTTGGCGGTCCTTACTTCGGATAACGACCTGTTTTCCAAAGTCATTTTCAAATTCAAGCCACTGTTGATTAAATCGCAAAATTTCTTATTTGAAATTGAAAATTTAACAATTTAAGACAAAATTTAACTTAAACGTATTCTACCGGTTGCTAAACGCTTTCGAATTCATGGAGCAGTAACTCAAAATTTGAAATCTTAAGGACCTACCGAAACGCCCTCACCCTATACATCCATTTAAAATAAGCCCGTATATTAGCAACATTCAGAGTAATTCCAAAGTTTAGTAAGTCCACACTGCAATGAGATATGAATTTCTTCAAAGTCAATTTCTAAACACACCTACGTAATACGTCATACATTTTTATGGCGTAACTCCCAAAGCAAATTTTCATACACAATACAATTGCGAACAATATTTCCGTTATCACAACTGCCTAATACTAAAACCATCTATGTTCAAACAGTTACTCATGCCTTACTTACCTAGCGTGGGAATAATCAATATACATGTACGCAAATGAAGGAATTGTAAATACTACATTAGTAATTGATTACACAATTTTAAAACAAGTATCGGATGTGTGAATGAAACATTTAACGTTAGAGTTGTATTTTTACTACGTGACTAGATCCGCTTCATTCAATTCCTTTGCTTTATTACCTTTACAACGTTCACAAATATCTCACAAGGAAATCTAATTTAAATACGAGTACACTACAATGTAGATCCTGGTTTTGAAGTATATATATATAGATAGCATGCACTTAAATAGAATCTATTGTAAATCGCACCTACCTTGTATACGAATTTGTAAATATCTTTCGAAATAAATTCTATGCAGCTCCTTTCTAAATACTTCAAATAGTTGCTATAAATTTTTTTGTGTTGTACGCAGGGTTTGTTTCGCTCTAGACTCTCACATCCAATATTATATTATCGTGTAAACTGGAAAAGACTTCTGTGTGACTTGGAAGACAAACACATAAACTTTCTGGCCCCGATGTTTGTATGGCAAGACCAACAACGATACAATAAAAAGAAGCAAATTAGATTAGATGGAGAAGCGTTTGGAGACAATGGTTTTAGATTACCGAAGGGCAATTTGTGTTTATCTAAAGACACTGCTAACGTCTCCCAAGTACTAAAACTTATTTATTTAGGGTACTTTGCACTTAAATATAATTTTCAGAAACTTTACAAACCCGCTTAGTTAATTTGGTACTTTTAGTAAATTCATATTAGCAGGTGAGTTTATTAAACTTGGTGAAATCATACGCACTTCATTTTACTTCTTCAAATTTAATTTTTTAAATTAGTCTTGTTTCTTTCTCAATATTATAACAACAACCTTACAACGGAAATAATTTGTTATTTTGTTTTTAAAAAAGTAATTTTATTATTTGGTTTTGGAAAAAATATATTTATATTTACTAGCGTCAATACGGTGAAATTTTGTTTTAATTTTCTGTCAGATAAATATTGAGACAGTTAACTCTAACAGAGGATATTATTATAGACAGATGCAATAATGCGTTTCTATATTTTAAAATCTTTTCATTATATAGAATTCCTAGTTCTTTTTCTTTTTAATAAATAATTAACTACTAATAATAGCTAGTATAAAAAATATTCAAAGAAACGCGGTAAAGTTAAAGAAACACAATAAATAACAAAATTAATTTGAGGAATATTTACAACAATTTAGTAATAATAAAAAGGATAAAATAATAAAAGGAAAGTTTATACACTTATATATGGTTAATACACGGTCGTAAATATTAGAATTAACTTTAAAATAACCAGTTTTTGAGAAAAAGAAAAAGAAAAAAGGAAATTTATTTAAAAAAAAGAACAAAGAAACACTATGAATTTTATACGAAAGATTTTAACTCAATTTCCACTCACAATTTATACGCAAAGGAACTTGAAGTTATGACAAGCTTTAAAAGCTTATCCACCGCATTGGGCCGTCACCGCACACAAAAAAAAATATGAAACCAGCGAAAATGTTTTACACGTTGTGAAAACAACATTTTCAATAATTATTGTTATATATATATATATATATATATAAATAAGTTTGAGATTCCAAAATATAAATGTAATTTTTAATTAAAAATTAAATTAATAAAATGCATATATTTTTTTACAATGACCAATTTCAAATTCTCATCGACAAATAAATTCAAATTTATTTTATTCAACGTTTTCAAATTTGCAATTCGTTAGTCTAAAAAAAATAACTTCACTACTCACAGCAGTCCTTCAAATTAAAATAAAGTCCGAAATCCTTTTTGATCCTTTTGTCCTGTTGAAACTTTCCAATCAGCTCCTCCGAAATAATAGTTGATGCTCAGCTCCTCTTCATAGATAGTTGTTTTCCAAATGAATAGGTTCCCAAATATTCCAGTTCATTGTATTTAAATAAATAAATGAGCTGTCATCTTCAAAATTGATAAAGTTAGACGGTTTTCTTGATCGCACCTAGTAAGGTTTTTCAAATTCTGAATTGTTAAATAATTTTCGAACCCTTTGTCTTACTTTCCTGGACCACCAGTTTAACTTTGCTCCGATAATTAGAATTATTCATTTCTACATGTAAGATAGATCTTTCAAATGTTTTGTTAACATTCTTTCCACGCCGATTGTTTCTTTTTTGAGCTAAAGGTATTGTAATGAAAAGGTTTCTAAATTTTTCAAGAACTTGACGCTTCCGGTCGTACCAGAAGTAGCTATCCATTCCCTTATTTTAAGAGGAATACTTTGCGTATTATTACATTTTTGAATTTCAACAATTTTAATGTGCTTTCGATGATCGAACGACGATATTTCTGCTTCTAACCATATTTAAAATTGTTTGACTTTTGTAACTGTGAAGGTATGCAACTTAAATTAAAATTAAAATTCTCTGTTGATTTTTTAGAATTGTGTATCGTTGCATAAAAGCTGTATGTATTTATGTAGCTTATGCATTTTTTTTTCGTTATATTAGTCACGGTAATAAGAAAAAGTCTCATATTTATGAAATGCCATTTAGTTTTAATTATGAGCAGTGTCGGCGTGTTTGAATTATAGGAACGAAGATTATTTATATAATAATTAAGAGTAATAGACAATTCCCGTTTTCCCAGTTAAATACCTACGTAGTACGTAATAGGTATTTATAAAGGTCTAGATTCACTTAAATTAAAACATTTTCTCAAAATGCAAAAATTTCAAATATGTTTAGAAACACCAATATGGCTGTTTTATCACGGATGCCTTAAAACTGAACTAGAAGTTCCAGTATGTCATAATCTATAGTATTTCATTTAATATAACAAAGTTTTCAGCAACTTCCGGTATAATGGGAAGTGTCAAATTATTGAAATTATTTTAGTTCAGTACTATATGAGTTACTTTAGCATATTACCAAGACCTTCCTATTTTCCTGCGTATAACATCAAATTTAGTTTTGGAATATTAATTATTAATATTTCAAAAAAAAAAAATGTGTCAAATTGCTTATTCACCAATAAGTTGGCAAGATGGGTATTTAAATGAAACAAACATATTTTTAAGAATATGCGTATGTATTTTCCTTTTTTAATAAAAAGTACGCAATATTTTTCCCACATTTATATACAGATAATTTATTTGGTAACATTAAGAATACTGGATTATTATTGTTAAGTTTATACATAAATATCTTTATTGTTTACTTCACATTTAAAAACCGTTGCAGTACATACAAAGGACGAGAAAACGTTTAACAACATTTTACTATTTATTAATTTTCTTAAATGTATTTACATGATAGGTATGTACGATTACGTTAATTTTTTTTTCTTCCGTACCAGCATTCTACAATTTTTATTCCGTTTACTTAGTATTTTATTTTACTTTCCATTTTGAAATACATACAACATCTAATAAATATAAAAATAAATTAGTGTGATCTTTTATACTTCTTTTCTAATATTTACACAGTATCGGGCCATTATCTGTCTGGCGAAATTTTATAGCAGCGGGTAGAATAAAGCAAAGAAATGTTAAATTCCGAAGCATGCGTATGCAGTATGTTAACAACAAGAAAATTACATAAACAGCAAGAAGTACACGTATGTATATGTATTACATATCAGATGAGAATTGCAGCCGCATGCTAGGGAACGTAAGAAAATATCGACTACGGTTCGAATCGAATCATAAATAACAAAAACGAAGGGTGCTGCGAAATGTGTAGTCTGTGCAAGATATCCCGATCATGCTCGGAAAGTTTCTTTTGTTTTTAATAAAAAAGATTTAAATTAACTTACAAAATTGGCTATTAACTTAGCTAAGATCTTCTCAGTCTTGGAACCGTGTATACTTCGCGCTTATATTCTAATGCATTCTGAATTCTCTACATTATACACTTATTTACAAATTATACATTTTTTTTTCTCACTGAATATATCCATATTATCACACAAGGGTTATATACACCAAGTGAAGTGTGCCAGCTTATAGAAGCACAACTTCCATAACATATTCTAACGTAGTCTTTAAGTCTCAGCGTTTATTTGCTTACATTAGGAACTAAGTCTTTGGTATGATGAAAAATTGCAGTTCTTTACACGTCCGTGCCACAGCCTTCTTGATATCCTTCGTCCGGTGAATTTCTGCTATGACTAAGCGCCCTCTTCAGAGCGGTAACGGGTGGTAACACGGGCACTCCACCCTTCTGCCACACCCTTAACGTTTTGGCGTTAGCTGGCATATTTATATGTGTCGCTGTCGTAGACGGTGCAACAGACTCTAGCTTTTGTTCAACGATAGGTAGACCATAATCAGATGGATATCCGATGATTTTATTTGCGCCAGGGTTAACTCTGCAAGTTACGTCTTCCTCGGAGTTGGCAACGCTCATATTTTCGCCAATAATCGGTGTCTTATCGTCGTAATGGAAGCCGGGATTGGATGTGTTCAAGTTTCTCGTGTACGCTTCAGAGTCGTGTTCCCATAAGCCGGATGGATACAAAGAATCTGCATTTCTGCTATATTCACCGCTATCCGGTCTAGTAATTGACTCAACGGAATAACCTTCTTCCGCCGGACCCAATTCGCCGTTCTCAAACATTTTGGTGTCATTAATTAAATCGGGATTGTTCCCTGATCCGGAAGATGGCGACACGAAGCAGGAGCCCGGATTTATAACGCTGCCATTTCCATTGTAATGCGAAGTGGTGTAGGGCATCTCATTTATACGAGGTGGTTTTTGAACCGGATTGCAAAAATTCAAATCCGTTGGCAATTTCCTTTCGGTAAATGTTGGCGTCTCCGCATTTGGAATGGTGGGCGAAATTACCGATTTCCCATTAGGTATGGCCGAGCCATTCACAACTGTCACGACCTCGATCTGTCCGGGAGTCTTGCTTTCGGAAAACGGCATCCGCCTCAGACGTATCAGGAGGAAGAGAATGATCAAGAGGATGAACAGAATTAAAAAGACTAAAGCGGCGCTAAGACCAGCTATTTGCCCGCTGCCAAGTGTAACCATTCCAGCCGCTCGCATGGAGACTCTAAGCGTAAAATTTGCCTCGGCACTACCCGCTCTATTTTCTGCAACGCAGTAAAATTCGCTAGAATCTGTCTCTTGGGCGTTAGTCAATATGAGATTGCTACGCTTCTCGAACCGGCCTTCTTCATATATAAAGATACGTTGATGAGTACTGAAGGCTGAATTATTTACAAGCAACCTTCCATTCCAGTACCAGTTTAAGCGCGCCGAAGGTACGGCGCTTGCTCTGCACATGATAGTAGCATTATCACCAGCAGTCGCTTCTATATAACGATTTACTGGAAGAATATCCGGTTTGCAGGCGAAGTCGTCCACGTGAAGCTCGGCAAATGTTTTATGTATGACGCGCTCCGGTCCACCACTACAAACAGGTGCTATCGGATAAGGTATATTGCGGTCAGTTATCCATTCTTTGACGGCCCTCAATCGACAATCGCAGTGCCACGGATTATCGTGTAACTCGACGCCATTCAAGCGACTCAATATCTCGACCGTTTTCGGTCGCAGTTCAGTCAAACGATTTCCGTTCAGCTTTAGCAGCCCCAAAGCTTCGACGCCTTCGAAGGCTCTTGGCGCTACCGTCTGCAGTTCGCAATTTGACAAGTCCAGCTTTATCAACGTCGGAACCATTTTGAAAGCGTGACTGTCGATCTTTTGTATCGGATTACTGGACAATATGAGGTCTCTCAAGTTGGGAATGTCCTGAAACGTTCCTGACGGAACCGCCGTCAATAAATTCTGCGACAAGTCTAGTTCGATAAGATTTGTTAGACCCTTAAAAGCGAGATCGTCAATCTGTCCGATGCGGCAGTTTCTCAGAAATACCCTTTGGAGATTTAATAGACCCGTTTTCACGAAAGTCTCGCGGGGTAGGATTTGTAGATTATTCCCCGACAGATCTAACACTTGCGTCTCAGAATCTATACTCGCCGGTATCGAAATTAAACCGCGATCCGTGCACTCAACAGTCTGTTTACCACCTTTCCATTTGCAGATGCACACCGAAGGACAAGTGCCACCCATACCACTAGTAAACTCTAACATCACAGATAACAAAGTTAAGAAGAGCGTAAACGCTCCACAAGAACATTTATTTAATATCAGCATAGCGCACAAGAAGTGTTAGGATAAAATTTTTTGATTACATTTAAACTACGATATTATTTAATTAAATACTTCTGTCACTGTCAGTTTTGAAACTATAAAATTTATTTATGTATGTTCTATTAGAGCAGACATCATTAAATAGGCTGCTATAACACGGACACTTTGAACACTCGACGTCCGCATACAGACTGAAAGAGCCTTCGTCGTTCCACTACCATTCTGTACGTCCCTATCCCGTCCCTTACCTCGTGTTTCCCCTTCCGTTGCGCACTGGTTCAAAAGTAACCACCGCAACACCGTAGAACGTACTGATTTTTGCCTCCACATACTTTTATTATATCTTAAGCTAATGTAAATTAGTCTTCTTGTTCGTTTCTCCGATCGTCATCGCCAGACAAAACACACACGCACGCATGAATCATATAATCGACGACGAATGACACCGCGCTGCGGCGCGATTCATTCTTAAAGGCGAAATATATACATAGGTATTATAACCAACGACGCCGCACGTATAGGAACGGAAAAATTGGTCTGAATTGCAAATTTCGTCTGCCTGGATATTGAATAGCTACACGTACGCGTGTGTATGTTTCAATACTAATATAAACAGTAACACTTCAACATTTTTTTATCTGTTTATTCTATGAAATTCTCTTACACAACAAGATTTTGTACAAAATGATTCTGTATGTTAAACATCTTTGCTTTATTTCATTTATTTACTAATAATAACGATCATTAGATTAACCAAAAGTAGATTATCCCAGAAAAGCATAAAATACAAAAAAAATATATAAATTTAGGCTAGAGGCTATTGCATTCCTCATTATGTTTTTAACCGAAAATTCATACTTCCAGGACCAAACGCCCAATAAAAAGAACAATACAAGATATCGACTTGTTCAAACAACGATATATCTATGTTTACCAGAGATGGTGTGTTTAATACTCATACTTTTCACCGTTGGGTAGAAACGTTGTTAACACTTGTCTGGGCCATGTCTCGATGACACGGGATACCTTAAAATATTGGAACAAATTGTTGACGAGATGCAGTTGAATACAAGCTATAATAAGATTTACATGCTTGATGGAGCTCCCGGCCACCTTTCTTGAGAGTGTTTGAAAATTTCCCAGATGGATCGATGCCTGCTAGATTTTCTGGTCTGACGCTGACGCATCGAAAGACACGAATTAACACTGCAGTATTAAAAATTATTGCGGAGACTATTGAGTGAATAGTACATAAGATACCTCGTGCATTGCAGCCATGCTTAGAAGCAGACGGACTTCAATTCGTTAAAATGTTAGGGTCCCGCGATTTTAAAATCTCTACTGTCGAAATGTTTAAGTCTTCATTCAAGAAGATGACGCAAACGGTAGAATGATCACTACTAAGAAGAAATTAAGGCCTTTATTACAAGGAATTTCGATGTGCAACATCCAGACAGATAATCAAAAGTGCACCAATTTTAGATATATTTTAACACCTAAAAGTTGACGCAATCTGTTGAGGAATACTTAAATATCAATTTGTATAAACGGGCGGCGTATATGAGTCTTGCTATTCTTCTGCTTATTATTTTCCAAAATTTTCAATAAATGTATCTATGTATATATGATACACGAATTACAATGTTTGTCATGCTCATGCACCTACTCGACCCTTTCCCGTGTCGCTGCGCATAATTGCATTGATTTGCTAATTACATACTGACATTACATAATGTCAGCAAAAATTCTCTCAAAGGGAGCAACCTTATGCATAAAAGAATTGTAGAGGTGTGTTCACAGGCAAATTTAAGGTACATTGGAATTCGCTGATTGTGTGTGAAAGCTACATTTCATCGGGAAGGCTAGAATAAAACTTTTTTCTTCGTTATATTTTATATTTATTATTTTCGTTATATTTATTAACGTAAGTAGCAGTTATTAATCGCAGTAAATTGTATAAATAACAAGTTTAAACACTATGTATGCAACTCCACTACTGATCGTATGTAGATCGTATTATTTACGTCTTAAGGTGTTATCATCGTTATTTGCCTCAAGCTTATGAGAAACACTACAATGTTTGTATGACAAGTACTACCTTTAAGGTGTCAAACAATTGGTTGTGAAAGAAAACTAGCTTCTTCCCGTTAAGAGTAATTGTATGATTGCACGATGCATGTCATTTTAGAAGATATACTGAAACTTTGTTTTCTTTTTACTTACGTCACATTATTTTCAGCCTCTTAAAACAAAGACAAAACAAAAGGAAATTGATGATTGAAGTTTCTTCCACACTTTTTCGCGGAACGGAAAAGCCAAGACATAAATTATGTGAAAAAAACGAGACTACATAGCTAGAATGCAGTGATGCGTTAAGAAAAAGGGTCTATTTATTTGTATACATTCGGGCAACGATGCTGGCTTACAAATTGTTTTTCTTAACAATGTAATCGACACACTGCGTTACTAACATTTTTATGAGCGCGTGAGAAGTCAAGAAAGATGGAAAATATGTACTGTATTTGTATAGTAAATGTGAAATATGATAACCGGAATGCGTAATTCAAGTCAATTTAATTGTGGATTTATTGAACGGAATGAAAACCTTGTTAGCACTTTGCACTTTGCCTATTCATTTTTGTTTTTTACTTTTTGTAGCTTTTCTGTAGCTAATAACGAATTTCTAACTCACTATCTGTAGTTTAGAACTGTTTGCTAAAGTGGTGTATATAGATCCCCAGGGGTCAATTTTGTCTCGCTCAGGGTCTGCGTCGCCGAGAAAAAAATTGCGGGTCCGCAAGATTTAAATGGAAGTATATCAAGTTAGGGTCGGCATTGAAACAGTGCGTAAATGACAGCTCACCTAACAGAGATTGTTTATACGTAAAGCTCATAATAGGGATGGATATTGATTTTTCATGTTTGTTGAGTACTTTGTGGTGTGGTACTGATGATTATATAGAAGCTTTGCAATTTTTCCAATCCAAGGTGACAATATAGTTCAAATATGTATTGATGAAATGAATCACGATGTAGACAGCTTATAGTGTAATTGTGTCCAAACAAGCCATTTCGCTATTCAGTTAAATAGATCAGCTTACTTATTTGTTAATGAAGCACCATTATTGGCATATTACATTCGTTTTATTGTCGACTGAGGTTCAACCTTTTACGATAATTTTGACATGAAGGCAAAAAAAATTATTGAATCTCTTACTAGATTTTGTCCTGGAAAAAAGCGATCCCGTTATCAAAGATGATATCAGCTGGATTAGCCATGTTTGGGAACTAACGTGGTTTTACCCGGCCAATTTGCAATTCGCTGAGTTATTCATCGACAACGTTTAGTAGCTAAGAATCTCAGTGCAAGATTACACAAGTCTCTTCAATTCGTCGTAACCACAGTAAACAACATTCTTAGCAAAGCGCTGAATTCAGTGCTGTTTACGTAGTGTCAAGAAATTTACGAGGATTTCCATCGACTACTCTTTCACATCGGAGTAAGCTTGTTGCCGATAGGCGTTGCTTGACAATACTTCATTCAGTTTTGATGCTACGGGCTTTGGATGCTACGGATGCCATTTTGAGTGGAAGTTTAATTAAATGGAAGCCAGATTTATCTATTAAGTTTATGTTATCGATTCACAAGGTGATATTGAAATATTGGATATCATATTACAAGAACAACATTCAAATAAACGTTAGTCAAGAACTCAAGATGGTGATATCGACAGTTTTAGCTTCAGAAATATGTAGCTGCTGCTTATACTGTATTACGTATAGTAAAATGTGAATATGCTTTTCTTGTTTAAAGAAGGGACTCACTCGGTGAACAACTATCGCGTTAAGGAAAATATTACTATCATATGATTTAAATGTATTTAGTATTTGCGCAAGCTATTCACAAGCATTGTTCGAATCTCTAAATTAAAACGGAATCCATGGTCATTTCACTTCAAAATTGACCTGCATCGCTGTGGGGAAGATGTTCGAATTTAGGAGTTAGCTGTCTACGTTTTGAAACAGCTTTCAGCAACAAAATACAGTGTGTTTTTGGAGCATTTACATTTGAACATTTTTCGTAAGTTCCCAAGGGATATCTCTTTTTACAAACATACAAACATTTTCGGCAGATGATTACAAATTTTGAGAAATGTGTAATACTAAAATATATAAAAATTTAGCCATCTGATAGATTTTACTGCGGTTATTCAAAATTAAAAATTTCGTAGAAGCAATCCGATTATTTCTCTGATGTAATACATTTTCTTTAGGATGAACTTCTACTTAGCTTATTATATTTTAGTTGATCCTGAGCGATCATAAAGATTATCTTTAAATCAATGGAATCACTTATTTTGATGTGGTCGTAAATCTGCTTCCAAAAGTTTTGTAATCATCTCAACTCTTTCTTTACCTTCAAATTCCTAAGTAATTAGCAAGTATTTATTTCAATAATTTAATCAAATAACTCTAATTATCAGCGTATTGCTCTCTAGTATCTATTTCGATCAATTTAATCCGTTAACTTGAAGTTTCTCTGAATATATTAACGAGCAAACGTATTTTCCAATGTAATATAACCAAAATAAGGGCATAAATTCATCCGTGCAATTGTTTCGTTGAGGAAGCGTTAGGTGTTGTTGAAAGCTGTATTCCGCATAACTGTTTTAAAATTTAAATTCCGCCGTATTTAAATTTCAAATTTTATCAGCCAATAAATGTTAATTTTATTTGCGGTTACCATCGAATCAATCCACTTCAAATGCAAATCTTTCGATAATTATAAATCCAACCTATTATTTCCTATTGTTTGACGAAATCCCTTTTTCCCGTCGAGTAGCGTATTACCACACCAGGGCTTGTTGGTATAGTGCTGTTCGTTTTAAACGTTAAAAGTTGCCTGTTTTTGGTAAAATAATGTTCGCCTACGCGTGCAGGAATGTGTACAGAATGGCACACAACGCAAACACTACGTATAAATGCGAAACTCACGCATATACACACATACATATATCACCTAGCTTCATATATACATGTGTATATTCGAATTTGCTCATGTTATGTATCGAATGACACCATCGAGTATTTAATTTAAAGTGAATGAATGTAAATCACGTTAATGCAATTTACCACCGGTGGAAATTTATCTGTTGTGACAACGGTGTTTTTTTCGGGCACTAAATACCAGCGGATATTTCAATACATCACAGCAAATATCCTAAAATTCCTAACTATAATGTTATTGTTACGCGATTAATAAGTTATTTAACAGATACATGCATTACGTTTCGGCAATATTTGCGTGTTGATTTTTATAAAATGTAAAATTGGATCACTATATCGCGTTCTAGCCTACTTATTGTGAAAATTCGATTTAGGGTTGCCAAGCGTTCCGATCACATACCGATGAAACGTGAGGGTTTTATAACTGTTAAAGTTTATATGAAATCAATTTAAAAATTAACAAATTAATATCAACAGTTTGAAGAAGAAAAATGGGTAATAATTAAAACCACAAACACATTGTGATTCGCTACCATAGAAATTTGTGGAAAACATTAAGATTTACACAGCTACATCCACAGATAGATGTTTTGACATTGATGTAGCTTGTGTTAATTATTTATTAAATTGAATGCACGTGAACAGTAAGGTTTTACAATATGTACAAAAAAAAAAGAACTCAACCAAGGGTTCCTTCATTCGAAACATCTTAATACTGTTGAAATTACTTGATTAAGAATTGTTTCTATTACTCTGGTATTACTCTGCTTGTCCCAGCGTCGCTAAGTAGGTTTGTCGTTTATGTCCATGCCCTCCTAATATATTTGCGGGCTATTTGTATGCATATTATAAGTAATAATCAAGTCGCTCGCAATTGTAAAAATGGCTTACCATCTTAAACGGGATTACCTGGTTATTATCCAGGTTATGACAAACTGAATATCCTTGTATAAAAGCTTTACAGCATCAAATATGTTTCCACAGTTCTCTCAGCAAATGATTCGTTCGTCGTGATATTAAAATGTTTCTATTTCTTGAAAAAGACCATTCGATATTCACCGATGTCAGATACGCATAATTAAAATAATCTTAAAATAAATAGAAAACGGATGTATAGATGCACCATTATAAAAATGCTTAATCTAGTAAAATCGAAATTTTTAATTTTAAACGTCTTATTCTTGGCTAGCGTATGAACTATGCTTTTACGTTAATATCAACAAAAATTCACCTTCGTTATTGAAAGGCAAGACGGAATACCAGATACAAAGCTTCAGAAGCTGATGGTCAAGTAAAATAGAGTCAAACAAAATGAATTTAATAGAAATTATACGTAATAACCAACTAACCTTAAGTACTTTTAAATGTTTATCCTGGAATTTGCTTTCTTTTAATGTAGCACTCGCCGATGGGTTTTAGTCTGTTTGATTATCATTCTCACTTCGTATAGTTAGCAGTCGAACAAGCTGCGCCCATAGCAGTCGAATCGTATACTAAACCCCACGTGATACGTCTCATCCGCTTTCTTGAAGAATGGAAGTATTTCATATAAATAAGTATTCTATAGGGCGCCATAGCCCGGTGATTTCACGAAAACGCATTGTTAAAGATACATCCTTTTCGTGTTCATTATTCATTGAAAATCGAGTAAATAAGACCCCGAACCAAAAACGAAAACGGAATCTGTTGATATCCACAAATGTATCGTTCGACAGAATTCGTTCTCATTGTGAGTTTTTCATGTCTCTGAAAATAGTATAAGTTCCCCGAATCGGAGGCATGACGAGCATTTTTCTCTCTCAGTCAGGTGACAAAGTTCACATCGTGATCGGCTTGTAAGAAACGAGGGAGACACAGATAGAGAAGGAGAGACCGGTGCCGTCTACCTGACCGTATGGGACAATACCTTACCCAAGACCATTGAAAAGTAAATTATAATAACCTGGCGGTGGACATTGTACGAGAGAAATTGGTTTAAGCTGAATAAAGTTAAAGGAAAGAATGAAGGTGTCGGCGTAGTAACCTTGAATGCTTCTTAAAATGAGTATTTTGTAACGGAAAAGGTATTAGTTGACATAATGGTACATAAATACAGGATTTATTTTAGTTACCAACGGAACTTGTTTCTTTCTTTCTTTTTGAGAATTCTAGACACACCGACTGTGTGAAAATAAACATACGTAGATTCGTTAAATTTCAGTCTATGGATGCGCTTAAGACGTTGGCGTATACATACATGTATACAGAGTTATTAAGATGACAGTAAAATGGGAGGCCGTAGGAAGTTCTTTCTAAAAGACGACCTGGAAATATAAAAAAGGTGCTTTGATTTTGTGACTTTGTCTGTAAGGTATTATTCATAAGAAACAAATTTATAAGAAAATATTTGCAATTAGTTAAATTGTATTATGAAAGGCATTCTTGGTAATGGATAGTACAACATCATCCATAGTTTAATAACGGATAAACACCGATGTATACAAAGACAGAAAATAATGACATTTGTTTTTATAAATTTCAGCAAGTGATTAGTAAATTCTGTAAAAACGTAGGCTTTCATGACCACAGTTAATTAAAACTGTACGTGTTCCGGCTTCGGACCGTAACATATCATTCTTTGTTAAACGAAAACTCCACGTTTCCTTCTTCAAGATAGGATGATGTGCTAGGTGGCAGTTAGCACAATAACTCATTGTGCAAATAACGCCATAGGCAAAACTGAACGGAAAGCAGTTGTTCACGATAACTCGGTAAGTGAACTACGCCAAAGGCAAAAGTCTACTTTATTTCAAAAATATCTCTGGGTAGGTTACTATTTCCAAAAAAAAGGAGGAATTGATTTTCTCCCTTGATGTGGTTCACGTTCTGAGTTACTACCGCTCGGTCAGTTTGGCCCTTGGCGTAGTCTACACCTTGACTTACTGTGCTAATTGTTGCTTTCCCTCTCCTGATGAGGTCTGTCCTTTGTTTAACAAAAAACGGCTAAACAGCGTGTGAATCCAGAACACGTTTGATGTTAATAGTAAATGCTAGTTGAATGTAGGCATTCACGGCCATTGTCTATTGTAAAATAATCTGTGTGTTGCAATGTCTTTGAGTTTTGACGTTTCGCAGATTATATCGCCAGCCACTATGGGTTGGTACCGTTCTGCATCGTGCGTATCCGTTACGGTCTAATAAGTCGGTTCCGTCACGGTATGGTCGTTTTGTTGATGTTTGTGCTGTGTATTTATGTATGTGTTTATTAGAAAGCCCACATGGAACATACTAAAGTGGAAACCAAGCAACAAAAGTTTTAAAGTCTTTGTGATACTAATCCAATTGTTATATAAGTATTCTAGTTTTATGCGTTCTCTTAACGTGCGTTCTCCTTCTGAAATCTATTCTGACAATCAATTAGTACTTATTATCTTCACTGACATTTAACTTCTTAACGTTTCTTCTTTCGAGAAAAACAAAAAAACAATGGCAGTAATTTAGACCAATGTAAACGTAAATAATCTCGTATAGAAAACGTACTTGCGTACTATGAACTAACGATTTTTACTAAATAGCGTGATACTAAAGGAAATCCTCCATTTGATTCAATTTTTGAAGGAAGCATGCTTAAATAAACGGCTAAAGCAGTTAAAAACACATGCTTCACTACGTCGAATATATCTATTTCACTTCTAACAAATCACGACAATAATTGCAAAATTACACTATTATATTGACACATCAGAAGCGCGTGCATAATTGAATCGCATAATATGACCAGCATTAGGCTAGCCGAAGCGTTACTGTTATTTTCTCATTTCATGTCGTAACTATTAGTCATTCATACTGTCATCTAACATAATACGCGAAGCATTTGTAATCCTAATGAAACTATCATAAAGTACAGTAAAAGTGATTTGCATAATTGAAGTGATTCTGCTCCATGTCGCAGTGATCGTTTAATTCCTAAAAATAGCGATTATATGTATATCAATAAAGAGAACAAAAGTGAGTGAAATTTTAACTTTTTTACAGCGACTAGACAGACTCGTGTCTATTCGTCTCGTAAGAAAGGATTCGTGTTGCCCACAACACACGACCCTGTCTAGTCGTTGTAAAACAGGTATGATTTCACTTGTTTTTGTCCTCTTTATAAGTACGTAGCTCTCAAGGACAGCTACGTACTTATTCTTTGCGGGAAGAACTGTACAGCGGATATTTATGAGCAATATGTGAAATCTGGCATAAATTGTTTTGGCGTTTTCCCCTTCGGTATAGAAATTCTTGTTGTTCCTATTTGTAACTGCATATGTGATAGTAGTCTGAAAAGTCGCAAGCCTAAACATGAAGACGACGTTACTCTTTGGAAATATTCATGTATTGCAACTGTGCATATGTTGAAAGATACCTTTGAACATTTCAGGCACATTGGACGATTAATTGTTGCGTAATAGTCGATGTTAAAGTTTCCGTAAAAGAAATCGATGACATCGGAGAACGGGAATATGAGAAACCCGAAAAAACGTACGTCGACATTTACAAGATGGCCATCGAGATCATTGCAAAGTTTTATTTATATTTAAAGATTTTTTTTCTAGAATCCAAGGAATTGTTTTGGACATTTTTTATAATTTTCAAAGCTATAAAAGCCATCCAGATATTTATTCTGCAAAAGTATATCAAGTAGATACTGCTTCGTTTTATCAAGATAATCCTTAAAAGTGGTCTGTTAAATTTAATGCATGTATATATATATTTAGAATGAGCACCATTTCTTTTCATAGGAACTTTATAGAAATTTTGTTTCAATAAAGACACGATTGCATAGAATTAGTAATTCTTTCGAAGCATCTTATATGTGAACCCACTGACAATTACAAATCAATATTCATTTAATAACAATTTTAATGTTGAGTTACATTTCATTTCCTTCAAACGTTCTTTACGCTAGAGCTGGGCATTTCTACCAATCGTAGTAAGTACGTGCGTACACACAAACAGCCGGGAGAGGGAAATTCTAACATCGAATGCCGATCGGACATGCATGATGAATATAAAGATTTACATATGACAACTACCCTGTACAACAACACAACGCAAATAATAAAATAAACTATCCAAATTATTAAACAAAATAAAAGCCCTACATTTTTAATAGCTGTTATAACATTAAATATTATAAACTGAGTAAGATCCGTGGAATATCAAATTTGTTTCCAGATTTCTCTCGGTGAAAAATATTAGTCGTGGTGAAAATGTATTTCGATATCTTAGGAAAGATCATTCAATATTTACCAAAATAAGAGAAGCATAATTAGAGTAATGTTGAAATAACTACACAACGAAAAAACTAACTTCACACTAATGCATCGCTGATCGGCGGTCGCCGCTAATATTATCTTCGCCCATTCAGCAATTTGATACGTCCGGTCGGGATACGCGGAGTACCAATTCTATTTATAACTCTTTTAATTTAATCTTCTATATCTTACTGTAAATATTTAATTATTTTCGACAATTTGGCATAGTTTAGGTATAGAGCTCCTTATGCTAGGTATTTTTAGATGTTAACGAACCGATCCCTTGTGCATAACGTAAATCAACGTCTAGAAGTAGAAAGAAGGGAAAAAGTGTTACGCAGAAGTCTTCCTTCATTAGTCATTACATTATTATTAACTTGCGTGCATATCACCGGGTCTATTTTCGATCGATTTCAATTATCAAACGGATCCATTCTCGTCTCGACGAAAACGCTTTCTGTCTTCCCCTTCCTTCTTCTTATCTCTATCTCTTTCCCCCCGTATCGTATTCGCTTTATTAAAATTTCATGTTTTAAAAACAAGTTTACGATATGATTGAATTTTTTGCGCCGACAAGTTTCGACTCGACTGAAAGCGGAGATTCCTTGGTGGTCACATCCGGTGCATAGTATACCCGAAGAATACACATAAATATTTATAGGGAGATACGTGAATAGCAGATTTAATTTTATTTAACTCAGAACACCATACGTGTACTGACGATGCATATATATATATATATATATATATATATATATATATATATATATATTACGTGCATGTTTGGGTAGATGTATGTATGTTAGTAGTTTTATACGGAAAAGTTAGTTTATGAAAAAGTAAAAAAGGCCGTAGATGAGTAACGTGTTATTTGGCATAAATTTCGAATTAGGATACACATTACATTTTACATCTTAAAATATTTTAAAAGTAAATTTAGCATGGAAACTACATTTTTGGTTAACACTAAGTATTATAGAACATGATATACATTCCCTTAAGGAAGAATTTGCTTAATATTTGAAATGCCTGTACGAAATTAGACAAACATGCAACAGCAACAGCCGAAAGATGCTTTAGATTAAGGGATTTGTTAAGAATAAACGCATTTTTTTCTTCTGATCGGGAGGAATGAATTTTTGAAAATTTTCCATTCTACCTAGGTACACAATTCGCTAACGGTAAGAGGTAGAGACTAAGTTTTATAACAAAAATTGTTCGTTGAATGAGTTTTGCGACCTGTTTTGTAGTAATGCAAAATTTGTTCTTAATTACATATATTGTGTTGGCGTCATTGGATTAGATTGTTTGTCACCAAAAAGATGTAGGTTATTCAAGGAAGCAACATTCGACAGGGGAATAGTAAACATGTTTTATAAGCAGGCAAACCTCGAGTATAAGTATGCCAACATCTTCAATTATGCCCACCTACAAAAGCATTTAATATAAACGTAGCTTCGTCCGGAGAGGCAACATTATTGTTAGAACTTTCATTAGTTTCATTTTTATTTCATGAATTCCACTATACAATTGAAATCGCCTTCTTATAGTCTATGAACTGAACGTGTCTTGTTGGGTGTTGTAGTATTTTTCTTATTGACGTTGCTGGAATATTGTTGATTAGGGCGGATCTGATTTATCAAAAACTTCAAGTAACACATCTAATGTAATATTACATTTGTTGCAATACAGAGAAAATTCTCGAATAAGTAATGAATTGTTCTAAGTACATGTTAAGAAAGTACAAGTTCTTCCAATTCTCATTCAAAACCAGGATCAGAAACAATTCGATGTCCAATGGAATGATCTTAGAAATGAGTCGAAACTACTTATTCCGTTGCCATAACGCTAATTTCCTTTATGCATTCTTTACACGGTTCCGAAGTAATTCCCTTGTTTGTTGAAGTAAACCTATAATCATTGGTTGCTGTCTTCGAACTTTCAAGATTAAACTTTTTCTCTGTTCAAACCATCGTATTGTTCTGGAAGCTCAAAAGTTCCAACATCGAATGATCCATTCAAAAGAAATCGAACTGAAATATATTATTTGTTAGATAAAACAAATTGTGCAAATTAAGTCGATAAGCATTGAATTAAATAAACAATATCGGGGTATGCCTTCAAATGAACGCAAAAAGTACAATTACATCGAAATTAAAACCTCTTTCGATACAAGCTACAAGAAAACCAGCCACAAAGTCAAAGCGATATAGAATTAACAATTGTAGATAGAACCCTTGCTGAGAGTTACAAACAGAAGTAAGCTAGCGTTAGCGAATAGTGCTGATAATATTGGCGGCTTGATTGATTCTGATTGCTTGAATTAAAATGTTCTATTGCAGGACTATTTGTCCTTTTTAGCAACTATTACTAATAATGATATTGTCGACGTTAGAAACCAACTAATGTGTACGAACTCTACAAATTAGTGGATAAACAACGGTTTCAAAGTATCAAATGAACGTTTTTGCTGTGGGATGCAGATTATCTAGTTCGTTTTCAAACGAAGTAGATCATTGTCCCAGAGAGTCGACAAAACGCGAGCCTATCTAGTCTCAAGAAAAGTAATAATTTGATTCGCCTTTGTCCTCTCTAATAATAAGTATGGATGAGTACCACTAAACACATGATAAGCCTTCCAACGAGTTTTTCTGCGATCACCGAATGCAACAATTATTAGTAATTCAGTTAAATTCGTTTTGTTTCTCCAAGTTAGTCGCTAATATTAATGTTACTACGACGATAATACGACTAACATAAGATAATTGTTTTACGACCATAATTTATCAACGACAACAGCAAAAAACGTAAAGGTTTCTGCTGCATCATTCTAAATAAGCGCAGAGCGTTAATCGACTTACATATTGTAAGCATTAGAAGAAATAAGCCTAGCATTTTAAAGTACTTAGTGGATATAAAATTGGTTTAGTGCCGTCGCAAGTAACAGTCTTACCTGCGCTTGAAAAGATCTCGGTCTGTGCAGGAAGCTTCCGTCATCCTAATAAGATTCTAAATTAACCTCTGCTTGGACTTTCAAATATGTCGTGCGTGTCTATATCTTTCCCTACCTGGTGGTATGGTTTATGATTTTTCTTGGCTATTACATTGCATTCAGCTTCAATTAAAATATGAAAAGAGCACCGTTTAAAACAACAAGTATTAGTCAAATAAGATACGGTAAATATTTCATAAAAATATCCATGACAACATATGTCAATATATTTCTTTTGAAACCTTTGTTGTAGAACGTAATGTTTTCCTTTTGTTTACTTCTTAAACTGTATCTTTCGTGAAGCGAAGTGCTTTCTATAAGTTTTTTTTATCAAATATAAACTTGTCTGCTGTTTTCCATTCCAGAGAAAATATTTACATACAGATAGTTTTTCAATATTCATGCTCTGAGAAAACTTTGAAAAGAAATCAATAAACTTTCTCCTTAAATAAAAAAAAAATAAACCAAGTCCTTATACAATGGTTCATTTTTATCGATTTTTTTTACTACCACGTTATTGAAAATCAATTGTCGATCAACCTAAAATAACAGACTTTTATTAACACTATTTTAATAACATAAGTAAACAATAATATTAACGTTTGTATCTATAATACGGTTTTAACGTAACCCTTTCTACTGACCATTTTGTATGTACACGTCTAGATTGTTAACATGGAGCCAATCGTGATCATACGCGCGTAGGAAGGTGTAGTGGAAAGTTGCCGTTACACAAATTTCGATAATTACGATCCTTTCGGCAGTGTTTATGATTTTCCATATCCTTCGCATAATCCATTGTTTGGTTATCGTTAAATCTTAGGATGTATCGAGGCGAGCATTTGCTAATTCCGAATACTAATTTATATGCCATATTGAGCATTAATTGTTCTCTCAAGTACAAATTCCAGCGAATAATTCTATTTCTGGCAACTCTGTTGCTACGTGTGCCAATAGTAAACTGTGAGCTGGCACGCAAAGATAGGCAATTAAGTTTGATTAACTGGCCACGTACAAATATTAAACATTCAACGAATAGCTATACAAAATAATTTCGAATTTTATTTTTAGGTAATAGTTTTCGACGTACATTAGGCATTTTTAATTGGTGCAATTTGTTTGGGAGAAGAGTGTTATTTCATTAGGAATTTTATATTCTTTGTTCTAATAACGCAAAAACAGTCGACTGCGTTAGTGTTATTGTGAGCCTCGAAAATATTGATTGCGATTCGTTATATGTGATTAGAGGCGGAAAAAATGTTTAATGCAGAGCAATGCTTGACTTTTTGTTTGTCATGGATAGTCATTGCGAGGACACTTTTACTTTATTTAAGACGTATTCGAAAATTAGTGAAAGTTCGAAGCATTTAAAAGAACACTAGTTAACTAAATTTCTAATTAATTTGAAAGCAAATGTAAACTGGACAAGAACGAAGAACGAGAAAATTTTTTTTAGTTAATAAATGTAAAAGATACAAACCTTTCTGGTAGTGCACAATTCAATATTCAGAACATAAAAGATGTCTACGAACACTCAGGCAAACACGCGAACCAAAGAAATATTCTGTTTTCTCTGGTTACCCTTGAGGAATTATACAATTCTAAATAAGATCATTTCCTTTTAAGAAACAGTCACCCGATACTAGAAAGACGGAAGAAATGTAACGTTTCGCTAAAACAGTGTAACGCTTCTATGAAAAATAAATCCGGAACAAATTTTAGTTGTGCGCTTTGATCGATATTTTAATAAAATCAGTGCAAATATTGGCTCCAAAGTTTTAGCGAACTTCTGCAAAAATCAAAAAGCCGCTTCGCTAAAGTTTTACACGTCATTTATTTACTTTTTTTCATACTACATCTATCAGTATTCCTCAACGCTAAAATTACAAATTTTCTATTAAATAGTACATTTACAATAATACAATTTGTTTAAAAGTTCTTTGTATAATTTGAATTATGTTGTAAACTACTAGAATTCCGAACGGAAAAAATCTCAAAAGCCGGGTTAAATGAATGCGTTTTACGGTATTTCTAACTCACAAATGTTAAAACGCTTCACGCACTAAATTATTTATGTGTTAATCTCTATAAAGGTAAAGAAATTTATGATACCGACCCGGCAGAATTCAAGCTCCCTGTATTTGTCGAGGTTTTTTTATTTATGTTCTGCGGCTGGTTCGCCATTTTTTTTTTCTACGTGCGAATTACGTTACTATGAACTTCGACTCTAGTTAGGAGAACGTGCGAAGTAAATCAAAGTAATTCCTTTTGCAAAGTATCACTTGAATATCCTGGAAAGATGGACTTGCCGCTTGCAATGTTACAAATCCTTTGGAACTGAATACGAGTGTTATCAAAAATTTGTAAGAATGCACATTTAATAATAAATTTATTACTTCGTATATACGATTTGGACTAAGAGGAGGAATTCTATTCTGTATGAAAGATAATGTATCCAATATCGTTTAATATATCGTTTTCCTTGATTTCTTCGGGGCCCAGTAGTAAAAGAGACTCATTTTACCAGAGTCGATGGTTTAATATGCTTGATATGTACATTTCCGTAATGGCGGTTCATCTGAGGTTATGACTGGTCCCGATGCTTATAAACTCCGCTAGGCCAACACCATACGTGAGAACATGTAGTTTGGGGTATAAATTTTTTCTCTGGAGCAGACTGTACTCATGAATATCGCGATGTTAATAAATATTATTATATGGTAATGCTAGCATATGTTGTTTTCGGTATGGACACGAGTCGCGTGGAATTTCTGCCGAATTCGTAGAACAAAGATCTATTATTCGATGCATGTTGAGCTTCAATTTTCGAAGACGTGCTCACTATTGCGCTTTATTTTTATGCCTATGTGTCTATATAAATGCGAAATTTTGTGAATGATTAAGGAAGATTCACAGATTCAATGATCAAAGATTTTCACTTTACACGCTTCAAAAGACAACGATAGTAGGGACTGTGAAGAATTACACGTTGACGCATTTTACATTTTATCACCGAGGGAAAGGTTAAAAGAAAATATCAAGATGCATAATTTATTTCAACCCTACCCTTACAGCAATATGTAAGCGAAAAATGTACATTTGTAATTAATGTTGGGATACGTCTTTTTTGAATATTTTAACCGGCATAAAATTCCTTGGGCGTACAGCCCGTACATATTTTGTCAAACGTACCTGGGTGTGTGCCTTGTATCTGATGCGGCTAATGGGTTAAAAATTTTGGAAAGCGAATGCATACATAGACACGCGTGGGTGTGGGTCCGACACAACCGCGGCCGAGACCGGCATTCCCAATGCGTTATCTCCTCCTTCTCCGCCTACTACAATTTCTTTCTCCTTATTGAAACCCGCCGCGGTGGCACCGGATGTCGTGGAATTGATTTATTCGAAGGCCAATGCCCACGTTTTGTCTCTTTGCTTTTTTCCCTTTTGTTCCTTTATTATTTTTTCATCCTACGATAGTGGTACCGGTTAGATACAAACTTTAATTTACGTTATCTGGTTAACTATCATTTAATTGATGAACTAGGTGCTTCAACGTCGGCTCCCTTTTATTAAATAAACATTTGGCGGTCTTACTACAGGCGTAGACGTCGCCGACGAAAACATCATCTAATCCTATCAGAATGCGTGGCGAAACTGTTCCTTTGAAGTACGTAATTAAACCGATATATTCCTGTTGTCTTTGCGTTGGACGTATTTATTTCGAATGTTTGTCTACTTACGCTCTCTTCTTAGAATTTTTGTTGTTCCCACAGACGCAATTACTGGTACATTGCTGGTTAAAAAGGCATGTGATGGACTCGATATAATGTAATAATACTGCCTTGAAAAGCAATGAACTCATTGATCTCCTCAGGGGTAAACGTTAATTGAAACATTAAATGCGTGGGATCTAGATATATTTTATTTACCGCTGAGTTAAATGAAAACTAAACAATGTTTAATGCTAGAAGAGTTTACAGACTTATTAAATCTAATAATGGTAATTAGGTATATTCCTTTCTTCAAAACTGTGTGACTTTTGCTGTTTCTCAAATGAAACCTAAGCTAATAAATTCTTAAATAGCGTTTCTTTTGTATTTATTTTGCGAAATTGATGAATTTTAATTTTTTTTTTTTTGTAGTTCTGTAAATCCTATTGCAGTTCCTAGTTTTCAACAAAAATGGTCGAATATACAATATTTATTTTACGGTAGACGTACATTGTTTTTTTTTAACTTTAACCAATTAGAAAAATTTTGAAATTTTTCTTTTCGTCAAGAATTATTTTATTGAAGATTTTCTTGTTGACTACATGCCCAAAGCTTCCTACCAGTAAAGTAAATAACAATCTGAACGATTCCAATATCCATATCAAGATGCACTTGGCTTCCATGGTGATGCTGCATTCGAAATTTTGAAGTACGGTGAACCCAAGATATTTTAAATACTCCTCATTGATACATGGTAGGTACATTAAACTAATTGTTAATTTAATTTAATGTTTCGGATTGTGCATTTTATTTGGTGCATTAAATGTTGTTTGCTAGACCCTTTTTTGAAAGAATGGAGTCTGTCCTCATATGTAAGACAACCAGAGAAGGATAATCTGGGTGAAAGTCAGTTCATCTTCAAATGTAAGTAAATTAAATAGATACGATAATAAAGTTAATAATAAAGGTTGAATAATAAAGTTATTACAATATATATAGCATGTATTTCTTTAATACAGCGTTAGTAAAAAGTCCCGGAACGGTCGAATAACTTTGTTATTTGAAAATTATGATTTCTGAAATTTGGTATGGGGGTATAGTTAATATAAATGCATTTTATGCAATACAGTTGATATTTTTTTCACTTCCGGTTTAATCGGAAATACGTCCAACTTTTTTTTTAAATGGAACACTTGGACACTTTTTTAATTTTTTAACTGTTTTCTTGTGAATAAAAATAAACATCTTAATATTTCCTGAACGTAGTTTTTTATTTTGCATTCAAAAGTGTTAAAAAAATCTGGGCGTTCCATTAAACAAAAAAGTTGGACGTATTGCCGATTAAACCGGAAGTGAAAAAAATATTAACTGTATTGCATAAAATGCATTTATATTAACTATACCCCCATACCAAATTTCAGAAATCATAATTTTCAAATAACAAAGTTATTCAAACGTTCCTGGACTTTTTACTAACGCTGTATAATGTAAGTAATAATTGTCTTTAGTGTCTTTAATTTTGTGTTTTTTTTGTACCGATGTACATGTCCGCGTTGTCTTTTATAGGTGCACATGTCTTATTCGCTCCGTATTTAGTGTTTGATTTAAACTACTGCATGGTTGAACAACAATTTCATTTAAAACAGATGAAAAGTCGCACCTGAAATTACGGCCGAAATAAATATTGAACGCGAAAGACCAATTAGTGCGACCATCACGAGAATAAGGTTAAGACAGGGTGGCTTATTTGGTCGAATAGTATTGCGTAAACTACTCTTACAGAAGCTAAATAAAATGAATTGACTGTATTGGACCAAAAAGCACAACAATGTGGAGTTTATTAGTGGAAAATTGTGTTGTAAAGGTGAGTTCAAATTTAGAAAACGTACTACAATTGCTTTACATTTAATTAATTACGTAACGACGCTTCGCCTTATTAACCCTACATATTAATAGATCTCGTCTTTCCTTTTTGGCAACAGGTCCACAACTCGTATCGCTTACAGCCGATTTTCCACCAGTTTCGGTGTACACGCACCCCGAAATCTATTAATTCATTAGACACGAACGCATCGCCGTGTGTACAAAGCAATTAGAAACGTGTAAATACTGAAACGGAATGGGAAACTCTCCGAACATTGTTCGCCCGCGTTCGAATTTAAATTAAACGCCGCTATGTTGAACGACAGCCAGCGAAAGAGGAAGGAATAAGCGCGGGAACGATAAAGAAATAATTTCTTTGTCTTAAAGGTAAATAATCTTATCCTAAATTACGACCTCGATGTTCGTTTCGCCAAAATGGAAGGGCGACAGAGGATAATTTAAAATAATTTCGTTTAGCGATAGATAACACTGGTTGGTGGCGATTGGACCGAGCATCCCGACGCAACGCGACACTCGCCGTTCCGTTGAAAACAGAAAGTCCCCGGACTATGCATAGCGAAGAGCACAGACAGTAATAATCCAATTTCCTCATCGTCGATCTCCTGGGCGTTTTTATATTTGTAATTTAAATAGCGTTTGGATCTTACGATTGTCGTAAATCAGCGGTTTACCCGTTCTGCGTTACATCCGGTATAACAAGAATATGATTCAATTTATTGTATACGGTGAAACTTTATATTAGATAAGGTTTTTATTGTTTCCGCTCGAGAATAATAACACTCGGCGCACATCACCAACCTAACGTATCAAATTGTATGATATTAAATATTTTTAGGAAAAAAGTTTTTCGCCGACTTGTTTTAGTAAATTGATGTATTCAATTATGGAAGGAAATTCCATTTGGTTAAAATTGGTAATAACAACAGGTTTATCTTTTTCGTTGTGTAGCTATGAAGCACAATCTCTTTGCATTAGAATTTTCTCAGCTCTTCTTTGAAATACATCGAATATCTTTTTGATTCTCTAGCTTTTTGCTATATAAGTTACAAGTTAGTTTTGTCCGTATCCGTGTCCGTCTTTTGGACTGTCAGTGATTCTGGTAGTATGAGTATAGTCTAATTTTAAAAATACGTTTCTCAAAAATCTTTTATACGCACTTCGGTAGCGTACCTTAGCTTGGATTGTACGAGAACATAATGTAAGCATGTCATCTCATTAAAATCCGTGAATTGACTCAACGAGCGGATAAGAAATTCTCTAGAATTTTAGAGGAGGCAGAACACATGGATATTATATCGTCTGTGAATTGCAGCCAGGAATCAACTAAAACTAGATTTGATATGCGAGCCACCTGAAATGTCACAGACGTTGTATTTGTGATGCATAGTCTTATATGTAAGTATAGGCATAACAGATTAAGATAAGATAGGTATAACAGATTATAAAGCATTTATTTCTACTAAAGTACATTCATGTTCTAAATTAATAGCTATAATTAAAGTTTGCAGTTACAGTCTAAAGTATAATAATTATGTTTAGATGCGTCCATTAACAATGTTTAAAATTACCGCTATCAATGCTGCTAGAAGCAGCGACGTTGGTTTGACGTATGCATTGTTTTTGAGTTGCGCAAATGTGGCCCAGCAACAAAGTTATGTCCATCAATATGATCTTTAGATAAGACTAAAGCCATGTTGAAAGTTACCATGTAATGATACTGGTTCAGATTAGGTGGATTGTGTTTGGAGAGCTTTAGTATCAAGTGGTTCTCCATGTGCCTCTGAAGCCAGTTGATATTATAGCAACTTTACGTTATCAAGAGCACGCAGCCAAAAATACAGATTAATTGAAATTTGTGGGTGCTACATTATGAAAAGCCGTAAGTCACTGCGTTGACTTGTTTGCTTAATTGTAGGCATAATTTGGAGGTTGCTATCCTCAAGTCGTAATTAATATCAAGAAGCTTCAAAATGCCCTATCGTCTGAAAAATCAAAAAAAAATGTAATGGTGCTATATAGCTTCATATAATCACAACAAAGGTAACAAATCGTTAATAAGGGCTCGAGGCTGGGACCTTGCAGTGGCTCAAATGTTGAAAGAATCCATTACTTAGATGATTATATAAGTTTGCCTATTTTGAAACATTTTGAAGGCAATTAGATACTTGATATGCAATTCTTCATTTCGTAATAAGACATATAAGTATATAAAGTAATAGCGGTTGCTCATTAGAGTTAACACCTTGCTAACATAAAAAAGAAAAAAATAATAAAATTCATTAGTGACATTTCAAGCAACCTTTACCAATGTCTTTTTTAAGCTATTTTTAAATAATTGACACGCTACTCTTTACTTAATTCCGTGTTTTCTTTCTTTAATGTAAGTTTAATCAATACTTAGCTATTATAAAAGACACTTCAAAGTAAACAAAACTTCTTAAAAAATGATTTCCTTTGTAAAGGTAAGTCACTCCTGTTACTACCGCCCACCTCTTCTCCGTTCCGCCAAAACTCTTCTATTACTTAATTTACCGGGAAAATTACTTAATTTTCCCGTCTAAGTTTACTTTTTCACTTTATTTTGATATATTCGCTTATTTTTACCTTAAAATTGTACCTTAACAGAAGCATTCTTCAAAGAGGTGTATTTTCTCAATTGTTCCCGTTTAAACGGTGATTTTTCTTTAAAAGAAAATAAAAATTTATAAAGGAATTTTATTTGTTATAAATTAAATCGTGGATGCTTTCCGCAAAGCGACAACGTGTTAAGTAAACATCAAATGGCTTCCTGTTAGCAATCAAAACTCGATTTTTTGATATTCAACAACTAACTTCCTTCGTCTATGTAGACGCATTGAAGCCAGAAATAATTTTCTTATCGGGAAAGGAAATGTTACGGGCTAAAAGTTTTAAGAGTATCCGTCCAGGTAGGTGGGAAGTTTTCTGATTACGTAGTGAAACGAACAATCTAGCTGCAGCGCTGAAACGAGCAAACTAGATGCAGTTATTAACGTCGCAATCGGTTAGGAGAAACGTAAACATCTAACCAGCACATTTATATTCCGCAGCTACGACGGTAGCTACTTTGTATAGTGAGCAATAATATTAGTGCTTGTTACGTTTAATGCTTTTCTCTAATAATTTATTGGAGGAAATTGAAGCTGAAACGTATCGCTTCAAAATAAAATTTTATGTAGACGGGAAATGTTCCCTTGCAAGTTTGCGTTCAACTAGAGATCGAGGTATAGAGTAGCGTATTGCACTTTGAAATTGACTTATAACGAGCGTACCTTCGATGTAGTACATAGTAATTGTAAATAAATTTACATACCGTATACAATTTGTTGTTGTACTTTCAAATTGAATATTTTAACTTTCCAAAGTCTGGCATTTTAATCCGTTTACACATTTTATTGTGAATTGGACGTTTGATGTTTTTGACGACATGATTCTGTGACTTAAATACTTCGCAGCTCGTATGAATGCTTACAGCAATTGAAGGAATATCTTCGAACTAAAATTTTAGTTGTAAGGTCGTCACAGGTTACAAATGTTGAGTTTATGCGTATCATTCCAAAACCAAGCAGCAATTATCACAGCGGAAGAGAGACGATTAATTCAAAATTCTATTGTGAAGTTCTAAGACGTCTAAGGGAGGATATGATCTCTAGATATTTCCTGTTCGAGGCCACAAATGTTTCATCTAACAGCAGTTGTGCAAATCCAATCATGCCCAACAATAATCCGCAAGAAATTAGTAATGCTTTATGTAAAATGACAGAAATATATCCTCGTAAATTGCGATAGCTGTTTAATTTGGAGACTCCTAACATTATGTTTTTTAGATGCAATATTCGTGTACTTAAACTTAAGCTGTCCGCACAGAATATGCTTTTTGGATTAGAATACAACATTTAATGTATATCGGTACCTTCATTGAGCCGCCGCATCTTGGAATTGAACTTAACAGCATTGAATCAATTAATCTGCTTCGAATAGGATCAAATCTAAACGTTGCATTAATTCAAAGAAAATGCAGCCACAGTTATATTTTCAAATTCAAAATTGTGCGTATTTCAAAACGCCTCGCAGATGTCGTTTTCGGAACTAAATTAAAACCGCGAGGTATTAAACTGGAGTCTTCTAGAACTCTCAGTTAATTTATTTAGCACCGAATGCTCGTGAACTTGCAGATGTCCCAAGTTGCGTTTTAACAATTTATCAGTGCGCTGCGCTCCAATAAAAGCTCGCAAGATTATATCAAAACTCTATGTCGGCCACGTAGATACAAGTACGTATTTGCGTTTATCGATTATTTTCTACGTACAAGGTTTTATCAACGAGCACATCTACGAGAGGATCGGTGTCTTTGATTTCGTGCTTTCCGAGACACGGAACCGTTTAGAAATATTCAAAGGTTTCGTATTATTTCTGTACGATTTGCCACTCGATGTTTCCTGTAGGAAATGGCATGTCAATTTCCTTTATAAACCGGGTCTTTCCTGCTTAAGGAGTTTGTAAGAATTTAGTTTAAAGATTAAATGCTTTTATATTGAAGCCGCAAGGACCAACAAAAGAATTACCTGCCTTATTTAAGTAAACGTGGAAAGGTTGTATGCCATAAAGGCGATGCTTTTGTATTGTTGACATTGCGAATAGAATAATTTTATTATTCAGACGTTTGCGAATTTCGCAAGCGCTTTTACTTGACGTAAGATGTTACGTCAAGGTGACTGCTGTTTCTTGGAAATATATATGTTAAGATGTGCTATCCTGGTATATAATATAATTTTTAAATTATATATTTATTGCAAATAATTGTAAATATATAAAGAGTACAGAATAATTTAATTATTAAATTTATATGAAAACACTTACATTTGTTACGTGTGTTTCCATAAATAATAAATAAATTAACATCACGCGTCAACATTTTCCTATAACTTGTTATTTTGTGATTCGTTAACGCTGGCTCTTTGAGGTGAGCAAATTTTTCGCGACATTTACATTAACTTTTAGCGGCACAAGTTCACTTATCTGTTGGTTTATTAGGAAATTTTCTTGCATAATTAGCTTGTCGATATTCTTAGATACTTTGAATTTAATCGTTCTGTAAATCAGGTGGAAGAAAATATGGAATTTTACATACAATAATTTTCTGATTATTTTCGGGTGTCTTATCATATGGTAAAGGTGGAGCGAATGACAAGATAAACATTGACAACTCATCTTATTATATCCTGAAAAACTTTATATTTCCTTCAAGCAGATGTGCCATCACAATCTTACTTACAAATCAATGATAGCCAATGATTACCAGTAGGTAAAGGTTCTAAATCTATGCCCTGATTAACGCAAATATGCTCTGTGGTTCATGATGTTTGCTCAAGTAAAATTTTTTTCATTGCTTCCACTGTTTTATTTCAAAAAAATATATCAACGTTGCGGTCTTTTGCTTCTTTGCGATCTTATAAGCTTATATTAATGTCGACTTAGTTTAGCGTTAATAGTTAACGAAGATGCTTCTTCTTTGGTGAACTTCGAGGGATAACGTTGATACTGCATCATACATTTTTTTTAAGTGCATTTGTCTTCCACGCTAGTTACATCCTTCAAATGCTTTTTGTGGTCTACTGGGCCGTTTCGATGTAGATGTATTTGAATTTGTTCTGTACAAATATATCCAACTACACTTATAAATCATTAACGTTGAGAAAGCTTGACTCCCATTGTGATTCTATCTTTTCTATAACATTGGTTTTACGGACAGACTGCTTAAAGTAATGTACTTACCGCAGATCTCTTCAAATTTTCATATTTATGTCACTCCGCGAACAAGTCGTTGTGTTTAGCTGAAACAGACACCACATCAAAAAAAAAATCGAAACATCAATAATCATATTCCGCTGTACTTCATTTTTGACACAAAACACCAAACAAGCTCAGAAATGGATATCATATGACTCTAAAGTAATGTTCACATAGAGATAGTATGAAGTTACTGCACATCTTACTGTAGCTTTGGGTCTTAATTATCAAATTCTTACAATAATTTTATATTGCTCAATGTGAACATAGCCTTAGGCGATACTTTTAAATTTCGTAGTAATACGTATTAAATTATCAATAAATATATTTTCACGTAAGAGGAATTAAGTTAATCATTTGCCTTCGAAAATATCACTTTTATTTTAATAATTAGTTTACAATTATCAAACTCAGACAACTGTTTCAAGTAAACTAACGGTATTATTTGATGCATTTACCTATAATAGTATGTGCGCCAGCGGACACTAATACCTCCAAGATTTATAGGATATTAATGATACTTTAAACTATGTAATATATAGATAATGTACTTTAAAAACTACCATTAAAATTAATAAATCGTTACTATTTAGCCCTTTGACAATTGTTATCGGAAGAAATTTACACATCTGATATCTTCAAACAAAAAACTTGGGCAATTGCAATAAATAAATTTAATGTAATTTGAACTCACCTTTCGTATTGATGTACGAAATGATGCAAAAATTAATGATTTATGGAATATGAACTGTTAAATTTAAATAAAATTAATGAAAAGCACTTTACAACTATAACGCTTGTAAAGCTGCCGAGATAAAATTTTATTGCTTCCGTTAAGATTCAGATATGTACATATACACTATTCCTATGTACAAACTATGTACACTGTTCCTATGTATAACTGTTTCTATGATTAGTAAAACGTCGTCTTGCTTTGTCAATAATTTAACGCCTTGTTTTAGAATGTTTATTATATATAGCGTGGCTTTATTAACATTTTATATGTGTGTACAAAATACTTATCGAAATTAGGCATTAACCCTAATTTTTTTTCCGTATGTAAATAGCATATCGATGCCCAGCGATGAACGTAAAAGGCGTTAGCTCAACACATTTTTAATGGCGTACATAAATAACGCAACGGGCGTGTTGTTTCAATACACAAAATTATGTTCATATTCAGTGTTGTGTCAACATTGTTTTAAGCTGTAGCAACACTATATTTAGAGCCACTCTGATGTTCAAATAACCAATGTGTAATACACCTTAAATATGTACACACTAAAATTGGAAATTAACCGGGATGATGTGCATACAAAAGGTTGCTCTCCACTTACCTCCGTAGATACAAGCTATAACATATTTCGTGCTATGTAACCATGGATAGTCAAACTGCTGCAATGTATTATATTTGGCGAAAATAGTATGATATTAGTGCCGGATCAAAATAAAATAATATTATTTCAATACACAATGCGAACAAGAAAAGTAGCATTGTGTCAAATACGATTAAGTGTTAATTTGATTGGATTTTGAGTTAACTCAACGCAAAAAGGCTAACACATTTTTTTACGTTGACTTAAGGCAATTATTTTTCTTGGTGTACAAGATAAGATAAGATACGTTAAAATGTTTAGGCGAAAAATTTGCGGCTTGTGATCCAATTTACATCTACAAAGAAGAAAGTTAAATTGAATAACACAAAATATCACCAATGTCTTCAAACATCTCTGTCGATTTCATTTTTGTATTTATTGACTCTTAGCGTTATTCGTTGTCTGTTTCGTAAGCAAATTGTCACAAAAATAGTCCTTTTTAGATCTCTATTTACCACTATCGAATATTTGAAAGAATCTTTCTAATAATTATAGAAGGATGCTTATGACATATTTGTTACAACAATCAAGCCAATAGCAAAACTATCAAAGGATCCTCCCTGAAAATATCTTGGCGCTAAGGTATCTGTCAACGTTGTTTGGAGATAAACAAGTTCAGTCTTTATAATGCCAAAACCAGACTATTACTTGATTTGCCTTTCAACAGTTGTTCCAGAGCAACTTCCGGAGTGCATAATTATAAATGTACATTTAACTTACGCACATGGTAGCATGCAAGGGGTAGATATTAACAAAAAATTAAATCCGGAAATTAAAAACGCCAGAATTTTAAATAAAATTTAGGTGTAAGCTAAAAGCTGTATTAATTAATGATTGTGTTTACATACTGAGTGAGTTTAAAATATATTTGAAACAATAACTGTAGCACCAGCTTTTTGCGTTACTGGCAGGGTCGGGTTAACTGTACAGTAAATGCGCAAAAGTCGGAAAATAACATTGTGATTTTTGTATGTAGATGAATGTTCATCGCTACGTTCATTGTCCCTTTCCATATAATGTACTTCTGTTTCCATAGCTACATATGTGTATTTTTTATCAGTTAACTGATTTCTTCTTGATCATATCCAAATATAATTAGGGAGTGTTTCTTTTGTTGCCGTGAATAAAGGAAACAAGGTAGGCGTAATTTGCGTTTCCATAATATATTAAGGAAATGATAAGGCCTCTTTACTTCCAATACACTACTTTCAAGTGCTTTCAGTAGAATTTCGTTTCGCAAAAAATATAATGCAAATCGTAGTGTTACAATTTATTTACTGTTGTCAACGCCACGCATAGTGACTTCAATGTGTCCATTCGTTCAAAATTCACTTGACGAATATGAGCCAGTATTCAATAGTTTCAGCTCTTTCTATTTCCTACGATCTACGTAGCAGATGAGTTCATACTAAGTCCAGTCGAAGATAGTGGTGAAACTATAAATAGCTCCCCTTTTGCTACTGTTTTACTCACATTTTAAGTTTTTTAATTTGGTGTAACATTTTTCTACAGAGACCAGCAACCAGCAACAAAATAATTACATTCGCAACTTCGTGCATTAACTATCCAGTCCTCAAATTTATCAGTAAAATGTAATATTTTATACCTGTTAGTAGTGTTATATCTTTTAGAACAGCAAAACATCAAGCTTTCGGTTGCGTCCCCGGATTGCACGCTGTGTTACTTCTAAAAATAAAAGTTTCCTCCTCGAGTTCCTCAAGTTACTCAAGAGTTCCATCCTCAACATATTTTTCATAGGTGAAAATTATCAATTGGTTCCGATTAAAAGAATGACTATTGTGATTTGAGAAGAAGAATTTCTGACTTTGAGTCTGATTTTCATCCAGGCGACGCGTGTTCAGCTGTGCACTCCAAGATTTTCATTCTTTGAAAATTGCTACTAATTAGAAATGATAGTCAAGTGTAGTAGTTTGAATAAGTTGAATTTCAAGGCGGAACATATAAATGTACATTAAAATGAGTCAGTTTTCAGTCAGGTCAGTTTCTCCTTCCAAATTTCTAATACTCGTTAAATTCTATTTAAAGAGAGATTGCTCCAGAAACACTTTTGCACTTCACGGACCCTAAATTTATCACCTAGTCAAATTTTGCTCTCGTATAAGACGTTACTATACTTCATCGATAAAGAAGATAAATTATGCCTAGTTTCTATCGGATGTACTCAGCCCTAATTTTATTGCTTATCCTGTATAGGTGTTACATAGCCAGATAAATTCTTACAGCTACTATCGAAGTTCTCTAAAAGCTGGTATTTAGAACACATCATCAACGCATTTTGTTAATTTGAAACAATAACATTGCAACAAGAAGCATCTTCGTTTCCTGAAATTACAGAAAACAAAAATTGTTGAGTAATTTCAAAACACGGTATATTGGCGATTTATGAAAATCAAAAAGTTGCTTGAACTATTTTCAACAATATAAAGCCGTTTTCTTACAGTTTCTAAGCACAATAACGTAATTTATCAACATATTACCGAATTCATTTTATTCCAGTAGTTGTGACTGAATGTAGTAAGTGGAGAACGTAAGCAATTACTTACGCCGTATACCCCCAGTCTGGATCACCGTTTATAAGTATGCCCCAGATACACCTTGGATCGACACAATAACACCGGGTACAATAGAACGCCGGGCTAAGCGTTTTAGCTCCGACAATTTAAAGAATAAATAAAAATAACTACATTGGAACACATTAGTGCGCTACCTACGATGAATAGGTAGCTGGTTCTTCGTCGAACCAAGAAGGAATGTTAAAAAAAAAAAGACGAGAGGAGTCGTTCAGTATTTCAGTACAATTATTGTGTTTGCCCGGATGTAAGGCGCGCAGGTAAAAATACCTTTTCGGTTTTCCAAATCCAATAAAATAGGAACGCCGTAGATAACGTAAATTATGAATAAAATGAACGTGACTATGTATAAATTTGTCAAACCTTTCCCGGTTCACCAGGACTTGTTTACTTAGCATGACGAATTAATTCCTATTGGGTTTCGAGAACGTTAAATAAATAAAAAAATTAAATAGTTTTCCTTTAAAGTAAGTTAGGTGTTCCTCTTTTAATTTAATTAACTACTCCGTATTTACAAAACAGGAAGAAGGCTAACTAGCATTCGTAGTTAATTATTTGTTTTACGTTCTTGCTAACTAGCTCTTTCCGTTTAGCAGAGCAATGCTAGAGAAAATAGATACGTATGCCGGTACAATTATATACAGAGAGCGTGTGAAGTAAGGAAAACACGATAAAATGCCCTCCGTACGCTAAATTTCTTACTTTGATGCAGGATGATCTAGGTAGACACTGCTAAGTTACCTGTTGGGGTTTGTAAGTATAATATTCTTATAAAAAAATTACGTTTTTATTGGATTTATTTATTGGATTTCTTTAGGAAAGGAACTATGCAAAAACACAATACCAAAATAAATAGAATATTCAAATTAGTTTTCTCCGTTTAAACTCGGGGTAAGTTTAGTGAATATTTAACATTTTGGTAACTAACTGCAAATTTTCACTAAAAATAAGTACCAAACAGGTTGTGTATAAATCGTTATATACATTGTGTCCCAAAAAGTTTGATACAAATGGAGAAAAAGTTTATCTTATATTTCACAACAAAAAGCATTCTTGACTAAAAGCTCTGCATGACTTGTAGATTTATAATCAAGTACAAAATTTTGGCAAAAACATTAGCTGGAATACAGGGAAAATCAAAATGATGATTTATTTGGAGTGAGAGTAAAATACGTACCAACCTGTGTACATAAAGTATTATTACGTCGCAAGACCCCGTTAGGATGTGTAATAAACAAATTCAAGAGTCCTTGAAGTGTCGATAATAAATTTTGGAAGAAACATCGGCCATGGTTTAGAAATGAAGATATTGAAACTGATCTGATGCAGTTGGTCATGGAAACTCCAAAATATTCACTTCGAAGATGATCCAATTTATGGAATGTAAGTAAAACTACAGTTGCAGGAATTTTAAAGACCAATAAATTTAAATCAGATAAACTTTAAAAGAAAGAGACGTTGAATGAAAGTTTATGCTGGTACTTAATTTGGAATTGGAAGATAATAGATTTATGACAGGATATTTACTTTCTTAATCAAAGATCAATATTCATGTATGGTATGGCATTTTCAAAGATTAAATTGTTGGACTATTCTTTTTTCAAAATAACATGAATGGAGAAAGATAGCTACAATTCTCAAATAATTACCTGTTGGACTTTCTCGATGAACTGCCACTAAATGAATGAGGAAAAATATAGAACTAACAGGATGGAGCACCATGTCACTGCAACAGAAATGTTCTGAGATATGGAGGATTTTCTCCTCCAGCCTCTTAGCGGTAAAGTGATCGGGTGGTACATAGAGTATCTGTGATCACCAAGGTCTCCGGACATTACTCCTCTCTATACTTTTTTGTGGGGCTACTTGAAAGTAAATGAATACGTTCAGGGGCCATTTGAAGATATTGATAATCTTGAAAGAATCATTAGAGAAACATGTGACGCTATGACTCTAGATGGTCATAATAGAATTTAGTCAACGAACAATTTTATTTGTTTAGAAAGTATTTAAGATGTTCTCTATAAAATTTATTTCTTGCGTATTATTTATTGTTAATAAATTGATAATGAGGTTATTAATCTTTTATCATGTCTTATTTGTTTATTCGATAAATAATCTAATGAATAATATACATATTGCAATTTTTATCTGGGAAAATAATTGAAGTTTGTACGTATTTTACTATTGCTCCAAATCATGATATTAATTTTCATTGTATTCCAACAACTGTTTTAAAACTTTTGTGCTTGATTATGAATCTACAAGTCATGCAGAGCTTTTCATCAAGAATAATTTTTTTGTATGTGGCTGAAAGGGTAAATACAAAATCTTGAAATGTTAACGTAATCGATATCCTAGATGAACATAGCACACGATGTTTCAATCTTTTGAAATTAACGAATTGTACCTAGCTATCTCAATGTTAATGATGTGTGATGATAAAGGCTTATTGTTCTACAAATTGTAGAACGGCAGAATTTTTAAATGATGGAAGAGACACCATAAAATACCTTTTGAAAACGTTACAACTAACAACCTAGAGCTTAACTGTTATGAGGAATTAGCGCCATCCATACATCACGTTTACTGACTTCAATTTGCCCACCTATTCAGAGTAAAAGTTCCTTTAGTGATTGAGAACTAGATTTCTACAGCAAAATTCCTTTTTGCGGGTTACTATCTAGGGACCTAGTAGTTGGAAGGATATCATAAGTCCAACCAAGAGTTATTGAAGAGTGCTGAAACGGAACAATAAATCTTTCGAATTTCATCTTCTATCTGTCGATCTGTCATGTGCTGGTTAAATTTCCAATCGAAAGGTATTTAATTACTTAAAAGGAATTTTAAGAACATTCTAATTATAGTCCATTGTGAGTTACATTTATTGTTCAGAAGTAGCTGATTTCCATATATACATCGTGTTTATGTATTGGAACTTTGCTGTATCTGGTTTTCGTTAAATTTTCTAATAATCACTTAAATTGTATTTATCTCCTCCAATTAAATTTATAGCGAATCCCATAGCCTACTACCTATCTAAATTTCACCTAAATCAATTCGGAAAATAATAAAACATAACAGTATACGTAGCATGTTTAATAAGTAGCGAACAAAACATTTAGATTGTTATTTTGAGCGGAATATCCCACATTTTTGTATTTATGCTTCAGATGGCCCAACCGAATAAAGGAGAAGGAAGAATAAAAGGATCAAAAAGAAAATCTTTTTGGTAGCTGTCATATGCGAACATACCTGGATGCATATGGGTGAACAGCACTAATTGTAACAATTATATTAGCGTCATTTCTAACTTACAATACATCCACCCTTTTATAATAGTTTATTTTAGATAACTTACCTGTTATTTAATACCTATAACCTCCTTTATAATTACTTTGGCAGCATATGATTTTTTCCCTTCTCCATTTCACTTCGCATTACCTCTCAACGAAGCAATTACTTTAATCAGAACGTTTTGCTTATTTGTATACATACACATATGAACAGACGTGGTGGTATGTAATATACTGTCCCTTAATGCGATAATAACTAATGACGTATCAATCATCTCGAATTTACTACCCGTTTGTGATTGGCTCCTGTGCTAATTCAATTACGTAGTCTACGGGGCGCGTTCCAATAAATTAAACATTCCGCATGGCAGTTAAATTTTATTTCATCACGAGCTGTTGACAAAATTCGAGCAATGCTTTGATATATTTTAAACAGGTTAAACCTGCCGTTACGTAGTTAGATACAGATGTGCTATCGTGTGATAAAATGTTGACTTGTTTGCATGCTGTGTAGCTGGAATGTAACAGCATGAGATATTTGCTTAATTGTTATTAGGTTAAAGGATTGCGTATTGTGACATTGAGTCCTAGAAATCCGCTAGATTATTGTGGAATAGGTTTAATGCTATAACATTTTATATTGACCTATAATACAATTGCTTTTTCCTCCCGTAAGCTTTTGTATATATTTCAGTGTTCCTAATGCAAAATTCTTCTAATGTAAATCATATTAAATATATATTTTTCAATGTCAGAAAAAAGAAATCTATTATTTTTTCAAAGGACAAAGCCGAGAGTTCTGTAATTATTATCAAGTAAGGATTGCCACTTTATTAATATTGTAACACAAACGAAGAAGTCGTACATAAGTCAAAACAAATCGCGATTGAATGAATCACTCGCACAAAAGTAATTCGATACTACATCGAGCTCCGCTATTCCGCGATTAATGTAAGTTTCATTCGCTATATAGGCAAGGCTGTGTAGTTATTTTTGTTCTGCGTTGTGTAATACACATTATTTCGATTGTGGTATTTCAAGCAAGTTGGGATCATTTGATTGGTAGAATCTCTGATGTTTAGTATATTTGGATAACTGAATTTAAAGCGTGCGAGAAAATTCTCAGAAACCCCGACTCTAACAAATTAGAAGAAAATTAATTTTGTCAGTATTGGTGGAGTGTTTTCAATGTAAAAATATTCAACCTGCAAATGCAGTAATTACTTAACTGTGCGATATATGGTCAACAAGATCTTTAATGTATTTATAAGTAGTATATAAACCGCGGATATTCACGCAGATTTTTATTTGCCATATTATATAGTAAAACATAGCAATGATTACATTATTGATTATAGAATCAACTAGTGTTGTCATTGTTATTTTTTCCATCGTCAGTTTTTTGGTAATTTCTTACAAATTTTAGAGTGTTAGTATTCATGCACATTTTTATTTGTCATATTATACATCAGCTTTTTGGCAATTTCTTACAAATTTTAATGTAATTTTTATAATTTTTGTAATTTTTATAATTTTTGGATTGGTCGAATGAATAAGATATCGTGGGGCAATTAAAATGAATTTAAAAATTCTTGTAATGTAACGTTTACGTTACGCTCACCTTTACTAAACGTGAAAAAAATAAAACTTACAATACAAACTTACAATAAAAATTACAAAAATTATAAAAATTGCAAAAATCACAAAAATAACAAAAATTACAAAAATTGCAAAAATTAATTACAAAAATTACAAAAATTACAAAAATTACTAAATTACAAAAATTAAAAAATTACAAAAATTACAAAATTACAAAAATTCCAAAAATTAATTACAAAAATTACAAAAATTACAGAAATTATAAAAAATACAAAAATTATAAAAATTACAAAAATTACAAAAATTAATTAAAAAAAATGCAAAAATTACAAAATAAAAATTACAAAAATTATAAAAATTGTAAAGTTGCAGAAATTACAAACATAAAAATTGTAAAATTGTAAAATTGTAAAATTGCAAAAATTACAAAAATTACAAAAATTACAAAAATTATGAAAATTATGAAAATTACAAAAATTACAAAAATTAATTACAAAAATTGCAAAAATTACAAAATAAAAATTACCAAAATTACAAAAATTACAAAAATTATAAAAATTATAAAAATTGTAAAGTTACAAAAATTCCAAACATAAAAATTGTAAAGTTGTAAAATTGCAAAATTATGAAAATTACAATTGCAATTACAAAAATTACAAAAATTACAAAAATTACAAAAATTACAAAAATTACAAAAATTACAAGAACTACAAATATTACAAAATAAAAATTACAAAAATTACAAAAATTACAAAAATTACAAAATTACAAAAATTACATTAAAATTTGTAAGAAATTACCAAAAAACTGATGTATAATATGACAAGTAAAAATGTGCATGAATACTGACACTAAAATTTGTAAGAAATTACCAAAAAACTGAGGATGGAAAAAATAACAATGATGACACTAGTTGATTCTATAATCAATAATGTCATCATTGCTGTTTTACTGTATAATATGGCAAATAAAAATCTCCGTGAATATTCACATGTTAAAAATATGAAAATAATTCAATATTTTGATAAATATGATCGATGAAAAAGTCTGCTGGAATATTTACAATCTATAAACTGATAAAATATCGTGACAACACTAGTTGATTCTATAATCAATAATGTAATCACTGCTATGCTTTACTGTATAATATGGCAAATAAAAATCTGCGTGAATATGCGCGCTTTACATACTACTTTTATATAAAAAGCAATGGTCACCATGTTTGTATTGTGCATATCTATTCTAGTTATAAACTTAACATGCACATTTATATGTATATCATATACACTAGTGTCTTCAGAAATTTGGTTAAGAAACGAAGTTTTAGAATGCCTTAGTTTTATGTCTTATTGCATTCAACGATCTCATATTTGTCGTAAAACAGATCTGGAACTTAAATAATCCAAATATTAGTTCTCTCTACTGTATTTTAGTACTAAAATTGAGCCATTAACTTTAAACTTATGTACTTGGTCAACGCCGTTTTATAAATGCCCTCTTGGATTTAAACCTGAATATCCGCTTTTCCAATATCGGTTTAAGCTCACTTCAAAGTTTAAGTTTGAGACTACTAATAAAGCCATGAACGCCCAAATCAAAAATAACTTTAAAAACGAATGCAATAGTCAATAATTAATAGCGCTCTAAAAGTTCAACACTTGTTAGAACAAACAACACTGAAGTATCGGCCACTGCACTTAATTAAAGTTTGGAAAGCGTCTCTTAGGTATACGTGGATGTTTATTTGTAAAACTTATGACCGAATGATAAAAAAATGACCTCTATTCTCGTGAAAAAAATATTTACAAGTATCAGCTGTTGTTGCCCGTACACTATAAAACTATGACATGCGAGAAATATGAAAAAATGGACGAAAGGATCTCTTGTCATTGTAGCATGAAACCTAATACGTGTAGTGCGGAGTATACCGATACTTTGGTGTTGGATGGATAGTTAAATGGAATTCCTTTAAAGAATTTAGGTTTGCGAGTTGTAATTTATTTAAAAGAAGTTGGAAAAGTTTCATATTTTATTACAACTTCAAGCTTGCAATATACTCGATTTTTTTCAAATAACGTTAAAAATACAAAAAATTACTCAGGTCTTACGATATTCCAAATTGTTCAAATGCTATACTGTGTCTGTTACATGACGTCGCACGGGACGAAGGTGAAGAGATTACCGTGATGTCGATACTGAAGTCATTATTGTTGTTAGTTGTTACTAATCTTGTACATTGTCAGTTATCGATTATTAACAGTACTAACATTTAGATACTTAATACCTTTTTCCATTTTGCAGATGTAGTTGAGTAGATGTATGGAAAAACTTTCTAAGTCAGTTGGTTCAAGTTCATGCTCAGAGTTCAGCTGAGGCGATACTGACAAAGCGTGCATAAAATAACATTGTAATAAAATCCATTTTCTTACATTTTCTGGATAGTTATTGGACCGTAATCGAGATTTTAATATAAAAAGATGAGTTGTGAGGCCAGTCTGTGGCTCATATCAGATTCTTTACATGACATTAACATTACTGTCTTCTCTAATATTACTGTACAATCGATCCTAGGTACTACCAATAATCTTTAACAAGTAATGCATTACGGTGTCAGTGCATCACCGTCCAGTCTGCTCCATAAACTAAACAAGAACACATAACTTTGTCAAATTCGTTGGTAGACGATATATTATGTGAATCGGACGTAGCTGTGAATAGTTATAACTACTTTAAAATATAAACATCCCAAGCATTATTTTTGAAAAATTTCCATGTCTGTTGTAGGAAATTGACTCATGCAATTCTTCTGTAGCATTGAATGCCAACATTATATGGCACTGTATTAAAGTGTATCCACGTGTTACGTGCTGTGATGTAATTAAATAATGTATAATCCCATTCCGTATAAGCAGAATACATGCGCTTCGTGGGTGAGCGAAAGTGGAACTATTAACACTAATTACCAACGGCTATTATACCGATATAAATCAAATATTATCGCTAATTTGTAACCCTATTATTTTGGGTTAATTTGAAATCAGATTCCGTTGTAAACCTACATCGATAACGGCATGTAACGTAATTCAGGTTGACAGTCGAAACAGTAATCTGTCCGATATATAAAGTTGGGGATTTCGCAAGATGCACATAATAGAAATGAAAGCCAGAATTTACAACGGCAAGAAAATTATTAGCCACGCGACACGAACGGAAGATAAATGGTCGACTCAACCCTCTTCGTTGGTTGATACGTCTTGACAGATTAAAAATAGAATAGTGCTCAATGGTTGCTAGTGCAATCATTGAGAACCACGGCATCTAATATAGAATTGTATGCTGGGAAATAGTATAATATTTCAAATACAAAGTTTAATGCCAACTTAAAAGATCTGGCAAACTGTTAAAAATAGGACGCTGAAAAGGGATTCTCGAAACAGCCTAAATGCATAGAACAGTTCATAAGGAAAGTTTGTGAAACCTTAATTATTAAAAAAATGCTGCAATTTTTTTGTACTTCAAAATTTCAAAAAGCAGCATCTCCATAGAAGCGGTAAGTGAAGAGAGATTTTTTGGTTGATGTTGATAGTGAATCAACTTGGTTCATCCAACACCAAAGTGATGATATTAAGCAAGATCTGAAGAACTAAAGCGTTAATTGGGTGCAGAGTCGAGATAAAGCTTTCACAATGTAGCATGGAATTATATCTTTCAGTCAAAAACCACAGAGAATAGTTAAAAATTCATTAAATGTGGCCAAATTAAATTCGAACAAATTAGAAACGTTTACAAACATTTAATTAAATATGAGATATAGTCGTATTTAATAAATATTGTAGGTGTACATTTTTGTATTGAAACTTGTTTAAATCTCTATTAATTTTGTTTGAGAAGTAACAAAATCAAATAAAATCAGGCACATTTCATATTTCATGAAATATTATCCCTGAAAAGTTCAATTTTTCATTAAATTCTGATTTTAATGTGCTTAGTATAAATTTTAAATACGTAATCCGATAACATACACTGGCGGCAGTTAAAAATGCGCCTCCATGTGAAATTAACAAAATTAAAAAATTTGGATTATCTAACCATAGATTGAAACGGCTTAAATGAGGTATATATACCTTTGCATATAAATAACAAACAAATACACCTTCTTCCCTTTTTGAATCCATCCCCGAGAATCTTATTATGAAGTGTCACGCGTTCCCTAAAATTAATCATTGTTCGTTCTTCACTTATAATGAGTTTATATTTAGCAAAATTTCCAACATCATCATATATTTATCACGCGATTGGGAATTTAGGAATTAAGACCAAGAGGTACACACAATGAAGACCAAAATTATATAATACTCCAATTAAGATATAAAATTCGGCATAAAGTTCTTTCCATGATTAATTAATTTTATCTGTTGGAGCGTTATAAATAAGGGCGAGGTCCGACCACGACGAAACGAATCGTTTCTGTTATATTGCTTTTTGTTAATTTCGTGGCGGCGTATAAAAGATAACGTTTCGAATGGTGTTTTCACTACTAGACCTAAACCGTTTTCGAGTAGTAGCGTCTTTAATTGATGGCGAGTATTACATTGTTTGTATTTTATTACCCTTTTATCGCGAAAATAAATCGAACGGCTTCATTAGGTCAGAGGAAATATTCCTAAAGGTCTTCGCGCAGGCACCGAGAGATGACGCCTATTTATTTTTCTAAGAGCGCGAGTTTGACAACAACCGATCTTATTAATTAGAAGTACTGCTGATTTATACGAGCTTTCTATCTACGCGGCCTACACGTCTTTGCTTTGCAGCTAAGTATAGTACGGGAATCAACATTCTTTGGTGAATCAGCATCCAACAATGCTTAGCATCGTTTCTACCTACCCTACTTCTCTTAAATTTTGCTGAGATGTGAAATAAATGAAACTTATTTATTGCTTGGGTATTACAGAGGGTGTATCGTTTAATTTAAGACAATTGAATATATCAAAGAAGATGTACTTTAGAAAACGATATATCTACCAGAAGATATTTGATGTATGTTATATTAAAAGGTAAATCAGATAACATTTTTGGCCATATTTCGTTGCCAGTTTTTTGACTAAACATGAATAGTCTTTGCTTAAAACATTTTTCAAGATGGCAAGATGTTAATTAAGTGGGCAATCATTACTATTGCGCTAAAGAAGTAGCAGTAACATTGTTTTATATTTTTGTCAATTGCTAGTCCATTGGTAAAGAGATCTGCTTCGTATTGTGGCAGAGTTAGACGCTATAGGTTCGAGCCATACTACGGTTAGATAGCACAGTTTTCTAACGGTTCTGATACAATTTAAGGTACCGTTTCTAATGTTGCAGAACAATTAGCTTCGTCTCACTATTTATCGGTGAGGGGCCGATAGTAACGAAGCCATGGAACATTTTACATATGGCATCGTTAAAAATTGTACTATTCGTTACTATTCGGAAATCTGTTAGGGCAACTGTTATATGGGAAGAGATTAAACTTCGAAATGTCCACAATATTAATCTCTGTAGCAAAAATCCTGTAACGCTACTCCTACTCACAGTACTGCTCTTTTCAGGTGATTTACTTATAATATATGAACATTTTGTAGTTGAATCCCCACATCTTGTCGGCAACATCGCTCGAATGTGTAGTTAACCAATATTTATATTAAAAATGGTAAATTTGTCATAATTTTGGTTTAGCACTTTTTTGTTTTTGATTATACGTATATTACGAAAGAAGGGAATTTGTTGTTATTATTACTTCTTTATAACCAAATCCAATCAGTAGAGATGTAAATTGTTTTAAAATCCTTTGCTTCAAATGAATTTCGAAGAAAGAAACTTTCTTGTTAGTCTGGGTAATAATTGTAAATTGTAAACAAAATAAGAGTTCGAGGCAGGCAACTCGATCTCAAATGAAGTATTACATTAGGCTGCAGAACAAGTTTTTTTGATGACATCAAGTTCTTTGATCATCTTAGTTTATGAGGCAATATTGTTTTCTGTAGATGTGCTTTGAACATCTAAGTAAAACAATATCGTACATATTGTTTTATTATTTTTTGAAATCTCTCTTCTCTTAGAAAAACATTTATTTCGGCATTTTGTCGTAGTCTAATAATTTTAAAGATATCTGCCTGGTTCGTTTCCCGGTATATTCGTCTATTATTTAAATTATATGTATGTTTCTTTCTGTTTGTTAGTGGAAGTCTAACTATGATTTAACTATAAAGCAAAATATTACTTTGTAAACTTGCTAATCACTAGAATCTATCTTTTAATTAATTTGCTGCGATAACTGAACTGATAAAGATGTAGTTTCCTTCCAATTTTAATACCGTACGACATAAAATGCTTTCCCTTCCTATTGTGCAGATAATTAGAAAACGAAGACAGCATGGTACGTCCCCTAAAACACAATGTTCCCTGTTCTCCGTTCCAGTAACGCCACTGATAATAATAGAGTCGTTATATAACTCGGAAGGGCGTCACGATTGGGGCGAGACACAGTGTGAGTGAAATCGGGCAGGTACTTTCTTCTGCTATCCTTTCGCCCGCTTTAAGTTCAAGTTTAATTGGCGGGTGTGGCGTTTACGAGTCCAGACGAGTTCTAATGAATATGTGATCCACTAAAATTCTAAATTAACTTCCAGCTTCATTTTACCAATACAGAAAAACGAACGACGAAAGAAAACTGGAAGGCCAAGAGGACTTGGTCTCTTAATCAATCCGATGAATATTGATGAAGTAGCTAGGGCATGGAGCGGATGTGACTTAATTTGATTTAAGGGTTTACAGTAAATTAGTTCTGGCTCTCTTTCTTATGCGTTGCGCGCCATAAAATTGAACTTGGGAAAAATTTAATCTGGTTATTGTTCATCGGAATTATTTTTTAAGTCAGCGTTTTAACGTTGTTTGCTTACTTTTTTAAATGAGAACAATGGTAGGTACAGAGAAGGGATGATCACGATAACCATTATATATAAAATATTTTATACGAATAAAATTGTTTTGTCTAAATAGTATGTTGTGAAAATAAATAGATTGTTTTTTACTTAGGAAAAAAATCGGAAAGCAAATTGTTGGTAGTTAAATACGGTATGCTATAAAATGTTCGTTCACGTTCACGGTAAGTTAGCTTATGGCATAACTATCTGGAGCAGATCATCCTGATGTCAAAATGTGCTTTTGCTCAGAAGGACATTTTTAGATGAATTGTGGAAATTGGTGTAAGACAGCTATGTAGACTTTAATTTAAAAGTTGAAGTATTCTTCCCATGATGGCGATACTTTTTATGTAATATAACGCAGCACAACTAGAACAACATTTAATTTTCACATACTTGCTCAGTCAATGCAATTAACAGAAGAACACATGCCTAGTCATTCATTAAAGTTAGCATCTCTTCTTTTTCTTAAAAACAATAGCATCATAAAAATCACCCCAAAGTGGTTTTCTAAACACTATAACTAATTAGGCATGCGTTTCTTAATATCTAGCTGACGAGTTCTAGACAAAGAGGGATAAGCTGACGATGTGTATACTGAGCTCCGAAAGGTATCCAAAAAATATGCAGATTACTACTAAAAGTATTACAAAACGTTGATTTTGTTTCTTGATTCCTGAAGCTATTGTAGGGAACATTTGCCCAACATTTGACATTCCACAAAGATCATACTTTACTCTTTATTAATGACGTTGTCGATTCTTTCCAACGTTAAGCTTTGTTATTTTACTAGAATCCTCATACATAAAGACTTGGACTCACTCGATTCGAAGTGTCAACATAACGGCCTGATTTTTAGTGTTACAATGTGCAAAGTAATGACTAAACTTCGCCACTCCGTGCGCTTCAGAGACTTGACTCGAGCTTTGTCGACTCTCGGGGAAAACAGTAGCCAACACCAACCCTTTTCTTATGAGACGAATACACACGAGTCTGTTTAGTCTCTTCTAATTTTTCTAATAAAACTTCAACATTATACAAGACTAACCTAGACGAAAGCATTTTAGGGTTAGGGAAATAGTACAAAAGGATTGTGGAAGAGCTCCGATATCACATTTTGGAAAAATATGTTATTACCAACTTTCTTATTTTAAATACAATTGTATATTTCTATCGACATAATCGATTCTAAGCCCTAAGGACAATAACAATACCAATTCAATTGTGCCGTGAAAGATTTCAAAATCCACCTCAAAAAGAGATTCTTTTCTGTTTATTTTCAAACTATGTTTAGGTACTCCATGTAGTAGTAATGATAATATGTGATGCGTAATACCTTACATTTCGTAAACATTTTGATTTTCAGACATTTAATTTTAACAAGAGGTGCAAGCAGTAAAAGTTCAATATGATAGTAAATATCTCGAAAATAGTTGTTATTAAGAGTTAATTAAGTTCATTTAAATTATTTACAATGGATTAAGCTGAACATACCATTGTATTTAAAATAAGAAGGTCCCGGAAGGAAGTATTTGATAGGCGAAAATATTTTAAATTAATGATTCCGATGTTTTATAGCTATTTTTTTGCAAAATTTTAGAATTCTATTCATAACGACACACTTGACATCGACCGCTGAGAAAACAACGGCATTTATAATGAACTTGAAGTTAGACAGATAGATGCTTTATTCGTAACTAAAGGTATCGAACTGTGCGTAATACATATTAGCGTAGAGCAAGGCGTAAAAATAAAATAAATATTACAATGAATGCCTCAAATGTAAATTTTCGCGAGTGCATCTGCTTAACTGCGGATCCGAGAATAATTTTCGTTTGTTCGGCAAGTGATCTTGCTACCTACATATGTACATATGTATAGATAAGATCGGCGAGTCAGATATCACAAAGGTGGGATCTCTGGTATTATAGGAATGAACTTTGCGTTCGTTAAAAAGTTTTTACTCCCGTAAAAGTAAAACGCTGCAGCCCATATGCACAAATTGTAAAGTCAGTTTTTGTAAAAGAAAAACTTATTTTATGTTACGTTTATTCCTCGAAAAGAATACGTAGCATGCGAATCAACGTACGGTATACATCTTAAGGTTTTCATAGTACAATTTTTTTTCAATGGTTTCTACATACATTTTCCATTTTAGTTTATTATTAAAAGTAGTAGCCAGCAATCTACAGCTGGAAACTGAATCACCTTCGTAGTACTAATCTGCAAACATAACGAGTCTTCTATTGTTAAGAAAAGGATCATATTAACGTTTGAAATAAATTTATTAAAATTTACAAAGTTCGTGTCTAATATTGCCAGTTTTTTCCACATTTGTGTCATTGGCATATGATGTGACAAAACCTAGTATATGGTACGGCAAATCGATTGTAAACGAGATGGAAATAGCGGCCCGAACATAGAACCCTGCGGCACACCGGATGTAGAATCACCAAAACCAGTAACGTAACGAGCTACCAAGCCTCTGCTATCAACACTTCTCACTTCTGCGTAATACCCCAATCGCCCCAGATATAATTTGCAAGTATCTAGTGTTACTCCTCTTACTCCATATCATGATAAATTATTTGAAAAATATCGTAGTTCACCAGATCAAAAATGTTGGATAGATCACAAATAATGCATCCCTACTAAAGTAGTGTTGGTATACTCTTTACTAATGAGACCGTGTTGATTAGAAGAAAGTATGTTTCTTATATATTCTTTCTTATATAAAGGTGCATTTTTCCACATTTTATCATCTCGATTACTTTAAACAATTATTTCAAAAACTAACGTGTTGATAAGGGGCATCGAAAAAAGCAGCAAAGATGAACACTCTGCATAGGTGAGTATAAGTGTATTGTGTGTGTATGTTCAAGGAAGCGAATTACTTTCCATCCACCATAAACGAACATGCTGTATATGCTCAATAATATCGATGAATTATCCCTCGAAATCCGTCTTTAATCATCCTCAGCTTGATTTTGCCAGTGATAAAAGGCTAAAATCAGATCGAATCACTGTATTTTCCGAGTAATATTATTCTTAGTCGGTAAACTTGATATAGGTTGAACGTAATTGAAGAGGGCAAGAAAAATGTCAAGACGTAGGCTACACAGTTCCTTTGGCGGGAGACATTTTATTATATTATATATGTTGGCCGTTTATTTTCCTCCATAGCAACCATTTCCGCAAGAAACTTGGAAAGTGCAAACGTTTCCGTATTTCGGATTTTGGTGTAAGTTATAAAAGATCATATATTACATGTATACGTACACATGTTTCTAAATGATGGTGAGTTTTATAGTGCGTGTGCGCCCATTTTTTCGGGTTTACAAATGATTTTGTCAGAGAGATTTTCATTTACTTCAATTTGTTCTGGCTGGTACACATACTTGCACCCAATAAGAGTAATGTCGAGGCAGCTGTGATTGTGCTTAAAATAGAAAAATATCTACAAAAATTATTGTAGCGGAAATAATTTACGCTTTAATTTCCCGTTTCTTTTACTTTTTTCGCAACTGTTTACGAATAGTATAACTATACAACAGCGGCTTCAACAAATCCAACATTCTCTCTTTTGCAAGTCCTGTTAGGATTAAGCGATTTCACATCCACATTCAGTAGCATACGACACAGAAAAAATATTCTTTATTAAGAAAGAAACTTATTTTATTTTCGTCTTTCTAAATCATGTTTATGAATCAATAACAATTATTATTATTTTAACTATCCTTTAAAAAATTTAATTTAAATTTTATACGTTTAACAACGCACCACCTCTAAATTATTGGAGTATTTCTTTAAAATTTCACGAATGCATTTCTCAAGCTCAACATAAGCGATTATTTATCGCACTGCATTGGTGTAATATATTTTTCCAGCATTTACAAGAGTCAGTTGTTCCGCATATGTATTTACAGGAACACCTGTTACAATCCTGTAGTTGCCAATGTAACTAGTATGCTTTAAACAATCCGTCCTGCCCGGCAGACGAAAACGTGCACCATTTCAACTTTAAAAATGGCCGGATTATTAGACTACATGAAGGTAGTGTTAGTTTAGGAAATTTCGCGTAGACTTAATCCTAATCATTCGACTCTATTACGGTGTTGGAACCTGGGGATTGCAAATCAAGGCAGAGCACGTAGAAGAGGTTCAGGCGCACCAAGGAGGACGAGATCTTCTTTTGAACCTCTTGATCGTATAACATCGGGTTTCGTTGGTAATATTTTTATCGTAGCAGTGGTTGTAGAATATCGTTACGCTATCGGTTGCGTTACATTTACCTTTCTTTTTGTTGAATTGCCTTTCATTTACATGTTTCTAAATAGGATAAGCATTCCTAATTCTAGTAAACATTACCTTTCACAAGCTTTGGCGGTACATTTTAATTGTGGCCACAGTATATTGTCGGAATACATACATTATTTTGTTTGTTTTTAAACTGTCAGTAGCCAACGTTTTCGTGAACTTTGTAGCAGGCAAGGCACAAATTCAATGTATTATTATATTGCACCGATGTCAACCAGCTATTACTTCACTTTTAGTAGCTATTTCTGCCGTTCAAGTTGTTCGAAGAATCGACAATAATTCCATACTTTAAATTCAAACGAGCGAATAAACCGAAGACAGAATCGGTCTCGAGTTTATGTGGGAGCATTTAGTGCGAATCGAACGTCTTGCTTTCATTGGGCTTAACGCAAAGGAGGACCGACGAGCATTTCGCAATCAAACTTTTGTTACTATCCAGCACCAAGATAGGGAACGGAAAGTAATTCCTTAAATAGTTTAAGATCTGTATAGATTACTGAATTCGGTCGGATTACCTAAATCGAGAAAGTAACGGGCACAATTAGTAAGTTTGCCGGATCGACTTTCTTCATTGAATTCCTTAATCACTTACACAAACCCGCTAGACTGGAACGCATTCGATCTATTTCAGCGCGTTAGTTTTATTAGATAGAAGCGAAACAATTTATCTTACAACTGATGGGGAACACATCACGACGAGCTGAAAATTACTGTTTATAAGTGGACATTTAGTAAAACCTAATGTTTGCTATTTCTTTGAATTTTTTTTTTTTTCTTCGCAGAAGTTACAATATGTGAAGTCCATTGAATTGCTTGTTCTGCGAGAAATTTATTCTTATCACAAAAGTTTCCCGGCCATTTCAAATTCAGAGAAGCGTAATGCAACTAAAATGTAAAAATCAAGATTAGTAACATCTTAATGGTAATCAACACAATCTCAGCGTGCCTGACAAAATCGTATCAGAATATCCCCGTGGAATTGTAAGGCAATTTAAATAGTTATTACATCAAGGGTGTGGTTCATTTATTCGAGTTGGCAATCTATGGAAGAAATTTAGATAAATAATCGAGAATAGTTCTCTCTAGACAGCGACATTTTTTCGAAAATTTCTCGAGAAGGCAATTAAAAATTAACTCTTTTAATGGAGCCTTCTTCAAAAGCACTAAGAATTTATACTCTTGAACTCTTTGCTAAATAAGTTTTCACTATTTGCGAATTCGAGATTACTCGGAATCGAGTCCGCAAGGATTTCAAGGTTGGGCCGTCCCAATCTCGAAATCCTGATTTCTGAGGAAAGTAGATCCCGCAATTCAAATATAAAGAAACCTTTAGTATTTAATTTTGTTAATTTTTTTGTAATAGAGTCTCATTACAATTGATTTTAAAGTCAGCACTGTTCAAACATATAAACACTGGTTTACAGAGAACTTTGTTTGATTTTAACGCAATTTCGTTTCAGCTTTTACATTTTATGAGGAATTAGACAATTACTAGGAAGTTATTTCCTTTAAGCGAGTGTATTATGAAAAAAATGTCTGTTTAAGATAGAATTTGTGCAATTTTTGATGTAAAATTGATGTATTTCAGTTTTCGTGTTAAAGCTAACTTAATTTTCATAAAGAATTCAGTAAAGTCATCGTAATACTTTATCGCTTATTTTCTTAATGTGCAACATGTTGACTAGTGTTAACTAACTATAAATATGAGCTGTTGAACAATATTTCCATTTTTGTGCAAATATTACGCAGGGTGTGGGATACTTATCGATTAAATATGTTAAACTAGATTATTGTTGCTGATAGAATATTAAATTCTTCATCAAATGATATTACTCTGCTAGGTGAAAGATATCCAAACAGGTCAATACAGCTTAAAGATGCGTTTTGACGGCTTATTAATAACAATTGTGCAGAATATGAACAGCTTAAACCAAACATTAGAAAAAACAGATCAATTGTTGGCGAAATGGTTGAGCTTGTAGTAATGGCATATTTCTATACCAATCGGACTGCATCTCTTCGAGAAGTAACAACAACGTTAGAAATCTCGCGAATATTTATTCAGAGAGTGCTACAAAAACATACCGGACGGATACCTTTTCGATACCAGCGGGTGTAAAATTTGCATCCACAGGTTTTTCTTAGAGGGCTACGTTTCTGAGATTTTTTCACCGTATCTTGTAAGGAGGTTACAAACTTCACGAAATCATTTATGTCGATATATGAAGCAAAATTTTCGAAAAGCGTTATCTTCGGTAGACGCTCCAATCACTTTTGACCGGCCAAAATCCTCATGTGGTTAGACAAAGGGCTCAATTCAAAAAATTTGGTATATTACATTCAGTTTTCTGCCCTTCAAATGAATAGCGTACTAGGTAACAATACAAAAAATGCCATCTTTGTTTGTCCCTTTAAATTTAAACATATATGCTACTTCGGTGTTGAACGTTTATAGCCAACTTTTCGAAATTTACAATTCAATAACATTAATTGTTCAAGTATTTATTTTAGGTGTAGGGAAATGCAACATCATTCGATGAAAAATTCGATATTCCATCATCTACAATAAAATATATAGGCTGTTCTATTTAAATTACATAGATACAGGGTCTAAAAATAATTTTTCTTCTCTCTTTATTGTCATACCTATTTGCGTAACAACATAGGTGTATGTAGGTAAGTGAAATAATGGCGGCTGCTGGTATTATAAATGGAGGCAGCGTGCTCCCATTGCATACAGTGTAAAATGTATACGATATGCAACGGAAATATACGAAGGAATCGATGCGTTTTAATCTAGCTACGCAGCTGCACCACCAGCAGTTGCTGTTGCGTATAAGTAAAATGTATGCAAGGATAAAGCGTGCATAATAAAATTTTACTTATAAATAAATAAATAAGTAAATAAATAAATAAATAAATAAATAAATAAATAAATAAATAAATAAATAAATAAATAAATAAGTAAGTAAATAAATAAATAAATAAATAAATAAATAAATAAATAAATAAATAAGTAAATAAACAAACAAATAAATAAATAAATAAATAAATAAATAAATAAATAAATAAATAAACAAACAAATAAATAAATAAATAAATAAATAGATAAATAAATAAATAAACAAATAAATAAGTAAATAAACAAACAAACAAATAAATAAATAAATAAATAAATAAATAAATAAATAAATAAATAAATAAATAAATAAATAAATAAATAAATAAATAAATAAATAAATAAATAAATAAAAGACATTAAAAGACATTTCACAAACAGAATAGGTTACTTCCATCACACACAGACAGCATAAGAATTCATTTCCATGGAAATTATATCCTTTTGTATTTTTTAATTTACTTTGAAGGGTAGCTGTACTCTTACAACTTTCAACAACATCTGGCAATTTTGTTTCAAAAATACCGGAAACCTTTGCATTTCTAATACTCACTGCGAATAAAGTCGGTTTCCTGATTTTTAAAAAGGATAAAATTCCGTAATGACAACAAAACTATGTGTAAGTCTCTCGTTATTTAGTTACATGATTCGCAGGTGGGTGCATCGAACCACGTGTTCCTGCACACAAAATAGATCCTTAACTGCTGCTGATGAAAACCAGGAGATCAACACTTTCTTATATTGTTTCACTTAACTAAATTATGACAATTTTAGAAAAAGTCCTTCAGGTTGGTTTTCCGTGTCTGAAACTCTGTTACGGAAGGAACGGCAGTCCTCCGGGTTTATTTTAGATACAAAGACTTTTTCTATTAAATGCGTTATGTCTGTCAAACATTGTTACATGGTCGTGATATTTATATAAAATACTAGTTGAATTAGTCTCAAAATAATAATAGGTAAGCGTCAAATTTTACTACACATTGTTGTACATAAGCTTTATCCACAGGCTCCGGCTAGTATCTTTCAATAAATGGCAATTAATCCCATTTCTGTTATAGTCTAAACGGTACGAAATGCAAATAGTTGAAAAGAGATGTAATTACGATTAAAAAAGACTGCGTCAAGTTTATTAGAGCGATGCCCATATCTGAAATTCGATATCTTCCATTTAACGTAATGCACGAAACTGATGCAGAACGTCCGAAGCAAACACAAACTGAGACATACCTAGATTCAATTAACAAGTTCACCGCGGTCGGTTCGTTACCGTAGCATGTCATTTAAAGAACCTGAAGCATACCTCTAATGGATTTGAGAGTCGGTAAGTGTGTTTTTTTTGTGCACCGGAAATCATTATTTATACCTCCAGCCAGTCAGCCATTCAAACGACTGCCTTAAGAATACACACACGAACCTTCATAATTGGCAGACCACTACGATACCATCGGCTTTCTCGTTTGCCTTTTTTTTCCTTCTTCTTCTTCTTCTTCTCCTTCACCTCCGATCCGCTTTGAAAAAAATATTTAATCGCCGCGATGTAAATGTAAATTAACGGAAATTCGTTTCAGCTCGATTTTATTTATTAAAGATGCCAGAAGTACATCCGTTGCCAATAATAGCGTTTAAATGAGTATAAATCTGTAGGAATTTTTTAGCGCATAAAACAAAAACTATAAAAGTACTTCCTCCTCACGTAAGCCGGTTAATTTGTATGCAGTAAACGCCGAAAATATTGTTAATTTCCTTTGGTTTCTTCGACGGATACAACATATTTACTGGTTACTATGCAAAGTGAAAGGATTATGTCAATGACTGATGCAACAATTATCTATAGATCCGTAGATCACTTTGTTTATAATTAAATTAAAGCGTAATAATAGAATTTGTTTATTAGTTAGTCATGGTGTATAATCTTTAGCAGAAGAAAAATCAAAGTAAATAACTTAGATTGCTATACACCTGAAAATATAGAAATAATTGGTACCACATCTTGGTGGTCCAATGGTAAGAAGTCGGAACAGAAGATAAGAATAAGATAATTGCAAAGCAAAAAATGACAATGAATGACCATTTGGAACGTAAGGGGATGCATAGCCGTGAAGCTCTTCTTCCCTATCCGTAAAAAGAAAAGAACTACATACCGCGAAAGTTGCACACAGGGCTATTGGAAGACTGCGTTTGGACAGGCGAATTAAAATCTTTTTCTATTTGTTTGTAGCCGAATTAGGGAAAACGCGAATGAAAGAAGAAGGTGTCATCAAAATTATTAAAGACTGGGGTACTTCGGAGGTGATGTAATTGCCACATTTTTTTAGAATATAACAACTAATCAATCACAACTTATTTTTCAGGATCAATATCCCTCTCAACATACTTACCAGAAATATCAGCCTTTCTAACAACGTAATTAATATAATGCCTAGATATCTTTATGTTGGATGTGAATTTAGTCATATTCTTTAGCTGTTAATCGCATTTTCTTCGCATTTAAAGCGAATGCTCTATTTTTAATTGTTATTGCTTTAGTCTTGAAATTTTGCGAATTGCTCTTAGGATCATATTCTGCTTTAAGTCTTTTAAAAATTACTGGCAGTTGGACTTCAGCATCAGAGGAATGAGCGTTCGTAGATTGTTGCAATATCATTTAAAAGTCAATGAAGAGTGAGGCAATTATTGTGTTACGGAAAGAAGAGAGGGATTAATACCTCTTGGAGTACTTCTTCTTAATTATTTGGTTCAAATTCTAAAAATAAAAAATCCAAGATAAAGAGAAAATCTCATATCGAATAAATAGATGGGTTTCCTAGATAGAAAGCCCGTTTAAGAATTGGTTCCGTTGGATTAAGTTATCGTAGAAATAGGAAGTTCTTCTATTATCAATTGTAAAGGTGCTCATTGCTCCAACCTGTATAGTACTAGTAATTAATAATCTAAAAATATTTAAGTGTTATAGAAATTACTATATTAATTCCCTTTGGGTTCCCATTAACAAAACAATGTGGCAACTGTTATTTAACTAATTCAAAAACTAAGAATATTTTTTTAATATGCACAAATCAAGTATCCATACACAGTTGTACGCCTGGTGTTGTTTTGCTGCGATCACATCCCGTTAAACCAATATTCGATTATACATATAAGCCATTATTCCACTTAAACTGGCATTAATACTGTATAACTCACTCTAATATTAGACATATAAACAGGATAGGGAGTAATTATACGTCATTACCGTAAATAAATTTTCCGGTTGACTTTCTTTAAATATTGTGTGTGTGTCCTTCCGTCGAATAGAATAGCATTGTATGGAACCGTTTTAGAACCGCAAAAAGCTTTACCTGACGCTAATAGGCTTATTTGTTGCGAATGCGTTTAGATTCTAACCAACATTCCTCTTTGATTACGGTAAAAGTAATATGATATTTTCGGAGGAAATATTCATAGTAACGATAATAAGGAAAGGACAATGAAAAAAATAAAAAGAAGAAGGAAAAGAAGGAAGAAAAGAAGTAGAAAGAGAGAAAAAGAGTAATAACAGCCCTTTCGTCGCAATACAATAAAAAAAAAAACGCTTTTGAAAAGAAATGTTTTCCATAGAATTCCTGAAACGGACCCTGCTTTGAAATTTATCGAATCTATATTGATGCTATTGATAAATCTTCAATATCGTATTTGAATTACTTGGCCAAACTTTATCGACGTGATCTACATAGAGGACAAAGGCGAGTAGAACCACCACTCTTTTGCAGCGACCAGATAGGCTCGTGTTTTGTCGACTCTCGGGGAAACCAATAAGTACACGAATTCTTTTTCTCGAGACGAACAGACACGAGTCTGTCTTGTCGCCGCTAAAGGGCAACAATTCCACCCGCCTTTGTCCTCTCTAGTGATGTATGAAATAAAACTATAGCAAAAGTTCTTATGAGCGTGTATTTAAAAATTAAAAAAATTACGAATAATGAGTGATAATTTTTATTAGAGCATCAATAAAAAAAAAACACATCCGATACGATTTGTTATTAACACGGTTGTAAATGTGTTACGTTTAGATGTTAAAGAAATTGCCTGAATTGTCTTTTAGTAGCAATATGTTCTCACATGCTCTAATCATTGATTGTCGTTACTGCGGACTACACTAAAATGTTGTATTTGGCCCCAGAGTACCTTTAATGTCAGAATCAACATAAATAAGATTTTTTTAGGTGGCTCCATAACATACTACAGACTGGCGTGGAGCTCTTCAAGCAAGATAGATACATCTTTTGCCAAGAAATTCCTGGATTCTCCAGCCCATTGACGGTCATTGGAGAAATTAATAATTGCATCCCCAGAAAGGTCTGCTTCGTTCGTGAAGAATCACAACAGATTACAAGTTTCAATTATAGAAACTAGCAATTCTATGGAGTACATCTTCAATTTCCGGCATTCTGGTGTTTTTTTGAACTTCACAATCTAGAATATTCAGTTTAAAAGATGCGAAATGCTTGTAGATTGCTGCAAATGGTCACTTAGCATTCCTTCGTTAGTAAAATTAATAACTAACTTTGAACATACGAAGCTTTGTTTATGTCTGTTGTATAGCTCTCAATGCCTGATTATGAATGGCATCTATGTTTAAGCTATTTTTTAGAAATATGCCGGAATGACTCTGATAGTAATCAAATGATTTTAAATCTGAAAATTTATAGTGCTATTTGTAAATGCTGTTCCTCAAGCTGCGTATAACTTTTTAACGCAATGCATACGTTAGAGATTTTTATTTTGTAATTGTGACCTGTGAAGTATCTATTCGGTTTAAAAAAAGGGACGAAGCTGAGATGTTGTTTGAATTTACGACCCTTCTAATTAGAACGTATCGACTAATTGTTGGACAAACAATACGGTATGTCGATAATAAGAAGATTAATTAAGATGTGGAAGATTTTGGTTTACCAAGCAATTCACTCCCCAATTTCAACTTTATAAATGTTTATTGATGTTGATATTACATTTTCAGCATGTAATCAATGTTTTAACACATCACGTTTGTCATCCTTTTTATTCACATCATTCAACTTCCCTAAAAACTGCTTCAAATGGTTGTAATTTGCTACATTCTCCAAGAATTAATCCTCAGAACGTTATTTTTCTTCGAAACAAACGACAACAATGTTGCAACTGTGTGTTTTGAATCAGTTTGAATCTAGATGTTACCTTACATAATAATCGATTGTTTTACACTGCTTAGCACTCATCAGGGATTCCAATGTTTGTGATACAGTAAAGTAGAAGCTGTTTGAACACGAAATATCTCAAGTTGAAGCAGATCAGCTGCATTGGACGTCGGGCACTTAGGCACCTAGGATACCCACTTCAATTGCTTAAATTAACATGGTGGTTATATCTAGCTTCCTGCATGTGTTTTCGCTTATCAAAACTTTCAAAAATTGAAAATTTAAGTTTTGGATCTCCACGAGAAAACTAAGAGAGAGTAATCAGACTACTGACAAATATTTTTAAATACTCTGCTGTTTAATCTGCTTCATTCTTCCTAAGAGTAAAACATCGTAGTATTGTCATAGGTAATGTTCTTACTAAAAATTAATCAAATCAAATAAAATCGAAAAGTACAACAATTTCTACGTAATTATTATCAACCTGTCATATTTCTCGTCCGCTTGATCGTGCCAGTAATAATCTGCAAAACCGCTCTCTGTTAGGTACGCCTTGGAATTCGAGGAACTATGGTCTGTTAATCTGTAAGCATCTGCGAGCAATGTAGCCGCACTCACACAGACGCCTACAGACACCTTGTAATACATCAGCTGCCTTCCGATATCATTTTACTCTCAGCTACGTGCATTCCTCAACACCTGGATAATTATCCCCTTTTCGATACCAAATATTTTAGTTCTCTTTTTGTGCAGCACTATAACGTAATTATATGGGGAGGACACCTAAAGTATTGTATACGTAAAGATATATTTTTCGATATTTAGCGCCCTGTAATAATAAACAATTCAAAGAAAAGCGGAGACCTAATACGATGCGGATTAGTTTGTTAAAATGTGCGATCGACTTTCTAATATTTGAGTCTCGGAGCATCTCGGAAATAATGAAATTTCGCCTTGAAAACTGTGCCTCCTTCTCTCTAAGGATGAAATTTCATATTTTGTTGACACAAAAAGATTGCGTTCAAAAGTACTTATTTGAAATAATTTAGTTTCGTACGGTTTGTTATTTCCTTTCCTCAGGAAGATTCAATTTATTCGTCTACGGGGTGTAATAAATGGGAACATCTGTAAAATACGAAATATAGGTATTTCTGTATTTCGACGAAATATTCACCACTTCCTTCTTTCATATAACAAATATGTTACGTCTATACTGTGCGCGTGTGTGTGTTTTATTATGGTCGGTTATATAGCGTTAGATAGGGATGCCACGAAATTTATTGTGAATGAAGGATATTATATCCTACAACCTTCACTCATTTTGGTTCGGTTCTATAATATTTTTCAAAGGTATATCATTTAGATGAATTAGAAATTGGGATCGAGGACGAAGATTTTTGCGTTAGTTTTTCATATATTTGTTTTTATTATGAATTTTGGGAATCAATCAAATTATGTTTAACTGTACACAAGACTATTCCGTTACAAGCATTGATTCATTATGCTCAAAATTTTCGTTGTTTTGTATTTCTTGTGTACAAGAAATACAAAACAACGTAATAAGCGTGAAAATTTTCGTTTAATAATTGTTTACAACTGTTACAGAGGATTACCTCAATAACAATGTTCAAGAGTTTTCTGTTTTTGGTAACGAAGCATCACATCAATCGACAATTTGTCGGTGGTACTGCGAACTCCAACGTAAACGCAGCAATCCCAACGACGATCCATGAACAAAATCACCAAAGACAGCAAACACTCAAAAAATCGTTGCTGTTATGCGTCAACTGCTTAAGGTAGATCAATACGTAACACATCGTGAAATTCTTGCTTTAAGGAAGTTAGTTGGTTAGTTTCCCGCACCCTCCAACTTGTTTGTCTGAAGAACAGAAAGTGATTCGCGGTTAATATTAGTTGGTGTGCAACTGTTCCTGTTTACCAGGAATGATTTTGCTCTGCCTCGAAAATTCAACCTACAACGACGAATTGTCGTCTATCACAATAATACGATTTTACAAGCAGCTGAAGAGACAATTTTTAGAGCAGTAAAGCATCAAGTTGTTATATCATATTATCTACGGTCCCGATCTTAGTTCCAAGAATTTTTTAATGTTTCCTGGAGTCAGGAATGGGCTGCATGGTTACGGATACTAGTGAACGCGCTTAACACAAAAATTTTAGCTACAATAGTTTCATCTGATGACTAGCATAATTGCTAATATAAGTGGAACGAAAAAATTAAAACCTCCTCATCATCAACCGGTGACCGAATGATTATCATTCGTGTCCTCGAAACGGCCGCCCCGGACTAATTATTATACATTGCTAGATAATAGATTAAACTTGTGTGGTGCGGAGGTTACCGATACTTATGCGTTGTTTACCATACTACGCCACAGTCCTTGCTATCATTATCTATCATTTGGAGAATACTTTGAGAAGCAATGAAACACCTATCGCTCTACCATCTGCTGTTGTGGCTATATGTAACACTAGAAAAACAAGCCTCGTATTTATATGTTTGTATTACCTAATACTGTGCGATATAGCGCGATCTGCTGAAGCTTTGTACAACGGAAGAGTTATCTTTCTCAGTGCACAAAACAAGGAGTAAACAACCGTTTCTATAACACCTTAGCGATCGATGAATAGATGTTCTAAAACAGACGACGAGGGATTTCGCTGGAAGACGAAGAAAATGTTAATAGCACGATCACTTTCGTTCGAAGGTCCCTTGCTTTTCTTTTTAGTATCTCTGACGTTCTACCATATAGCAGAATAGGTACAATAAAATAATTAACAGCTCCTCCTAATTTGTTATAGAAGCAACACCAAGTTACCCTTTAAACAATAGACGTTCAACGAATCAAGGGAAAGGTAGTTGCTTTTGTGCCACACATGCGGTGTTAAGAATTTCCATTAAAATTTCAGATAACTTTTCTTATGCTCCCTTTAATGTTGTACATCCAAATAATTACCTAATTAACTTTTTACGAAGGGAGATATGTACGTAGCCAAAGATAACAACCATGTACCAGAATTATAGGTAACTGTTTACTTTGGATTTATGATTTTCAACTTTAATCAGTTGGAGTTTTCAATCTGGCGAGGAATTTTTTATGTGCAGGAAGAAATACACTTCTCATACTTCAAATGTTTCGAAAACATTTCGAGACTTGAGATTTTCCTCCTCTTGTAATTTTCATATTGTCAATTATATTTACTGACGCTACTGTACAAGGATGTTTACAAATACTAAAAAGGAACAAGTAATAAGGAAACACACAAAAAATGCCTTCATTTTTCAGAAATCGCATATTACGCAGCGCAATATTACAAAAATTGTTGCATAAGAAACCATTTGTAGGGTAGGATAGAATGTTTTGCAGAGAAGGCCTTCATCTGAATTCAAGAATAAATTCTCATAGTTTTGAAAGACTCTGCAAACAGTGAGAAGTCCATGAGGACCATCATTCGTCTGTACTTCATAATAGAGTAGAATTGCCTGAAATACGAAAACTATAAAGACTTAAACTGTATCTCTTTTAACTTATTTCAAAAACAATGAAAAAGAAACAATTTCCGGTTTTACTATTTTTGAAAATATTTGCTATTAAGATGTGTTCGCCTTTGGATACGTTGGACCTAATTCTCGAAACATTTTTTCCACTCTGAAGATAGGATCTTCAAAATACGGTTTTTAAAGGATTTAACAGTTTATTGAAATGATAAAAATTGGTGCCCACGCATATTTTCTTTGACATTTTGGAACAAAAAGAAGTTGCTAGATAATAGATCAGGTAAATGTGGGCAATGAAACGCCAATTTTACGTTTTTCTCCTTGAAATAGTCAATTGGGATCATGCGAAGTTATCTATTGTCCATCGATGATTTTTTGGCAACCAAATTATTGTATGCGATTAAGCATTAACTTTTCTTTGATCCTTCAAAGCAATGCTTACAACATGTCGAGTTTAACGAAACAAACAAGCGATCATCTTTGTGGCCGTGTTTCGCGTCGTTGGATTCGTTTCACTTGGAAATGCTCAATAAGCTAGTTTTCGGACCGTACGGCCAAAGCTAAGTTACGCCACCTGTTACGATGTTCTACGAGAATTTTGAAGCGCTCTTTGTCGTATTTTTTAAACATATTCTAATATGATTGACATGAGTCTTTTTTCTGTTTGAATCAAATTAGGCAGCATTCATCGACAACAGAACATTCTTACACATAAACAATATGCCTAAAGATGGCTGCATTACAGCTGATTCTTCTATTCTGACAAGAAGGAGGCGAAAGGATCAGGAATTTGCTATTATCCTTTAGTAAAATTGACTATATTCCATCTCTCATTTGTTGTTTCAATATTTTCTAAAAAAATCTTCTCTGACGCGGTAGGTGGAAAACGCAATATCAGCTTCCAATAAAATACTGCTAAAATAGAAAATAAAGCTGGAATATGCATTGAGCCATTACAAGAAGAAGGTCGTAAGTTGCGCAGTTGGACTTTAACGACTTTACCTACGGTTGTAACAGCTTCGATTGATATGGAAATAATTTTTTAATCAGCACTAATACTCGAAGTTATGGAACGGTAATTATAACCTTAAAGAGTTCTGCTATCAAAATATTTCCATATCAACCAGCAAACTATTTACAAAAGCCGATTTAATACGCTGTTACATTTATGTGCTTTTAACATGCATCGGTTTGATATGTGAGTTTATTTATAACGAGAATTGTAGGTTTCTTTTTCTATAACTGCTTATAAAAAGAAACAACCTTCAAATCTTGATATAACCTTATGGTTGCAGTTTGAATATCCAGTGTAGAGCATTCTCGTGGCTGAATATATATTACGTGACTCTAACAATAGAATCATTGTTAGTAACCTACAGTACAGTTATAATTAAAATATGGTGGGTATTTGGATGAAAAATTATTTTATGTAACTATAATTTTAACTTTTAATTTATATCAAAACTTCACTTTATATTTTCAGAATTTTATTAGCTTCTTATTGCTATTTGGTATTTTGACGAATAATATTTTAAGGATATACGAAAACTACTTTACAGGGATTTACCAAGAATTTCACTCTTCTTTACAATTTTTGCCAGTAATACATATATATAAACGAAACATCATCAATATCTGTACCGTCGTTTGTATCACGTCGTATTTTAATTGTTAGCCTACTGCTGATTGTTTAATTAAAATATCTTAAATATGTTGGAAAAAAGGTATTTAGAAATTAATCTAGACACAAACAGTAAAAGTATTTAAATTATTAATAACATTAAAACACCTTAAAAACTATCTGGAAATAGAAAACAGGATAATTGAGGTCAAAACATGCAAAGAGGAGCATTTTTATTAAGGATGCAGCCAGCGCAGAAGCTAACAGAAGAAAACTAGTCTCTGGAATCGGCCTCCAACCAATCTAACTCAACCTCAAACCAAACAAGCAGCGAGGAAAAGAAGTGGTAGACTACACATACTACACATACGCGTAAGTACATTTTAATGCATTGCGTAAGTGGATGCAGCAGAAATTAAATTTTTCCATATTATTATTATTTCAACTAGAAACATACCATATATAACATATTATGCAATAATACTGCGAATCAACTGAGCGATGTTAGGAAAAAGTAGTATAAGCAATGTTGACACCGCGGATTTTTGGATTACTCATTTTAAGCATAACGTGAATTATTTGACGTTCCGGTTATGGTCTTGTTAATACTCTAGTTCACGCTTAAATATTTACGTTAGGTCCAATTTGATAAGAGATCTAAATAGCCACTTTCACTGTTTTTGTTCGGGTACTTGACTTCGAAGAGTCTTTGACTCTACTCTAAGTACCATATTGTAAGTACGCCATATCATCAAGCCACTGAAGCAATTGAATTTAATTTAATTTTAACCTTAAGATACCAAAAGCTTAACTTTTGCCTTTGATTAAAATTATTTTGAGATTGTTTTATTTCAAAAGAATTCGTTTTTTCAATAAGACAGCAGCAACAATACTTTATCTGCTAATTTCTCATTATTAGCTCTCGTGACTGTCAGTCCGCGCTTCGGACCTAGGGTTCGCAACTCTCAAAGTAAGGTTTTTCCTATGCTAAATTTGACGTTTCAAGCGTCTAAGCGTAATAACAATTCATAACCAGCCAATGCCACTTCTGTAATTGTCGAAAGCTGGGAATTCAGAAGCATCTGTTGTTGTTCAATAGTTAATAAGAGCCATAGAAAATGCACGATCCGCTAAAAAGGAGTCACTTTGCTTACTTTTTGCGTTTATACTCCATTATCACATTCATTAAGTGTCCTCTTTATATTTGATATTGGCTTTTAGTACTTCGTCCAATGGAAGTTGCAGGTCACACTGAAAAGTTTTCAATATCTGTAGAAAATGAGATAGTAAGTCCTGTACCCGTGATAATGACATTTAATGGTTAAATCTGTATTCTTCACGGTAGCAGACCAATTTGAGCATTGTGGAATTAAATTAAGGTGTACATATGAACACAAGCGCAGCCATTTGAGCTGTCTGATTGCCTCTAGCGAATCGTAGAACTATGAACAATAGCATTTATCAATAATTTGGCATACCGTACAGCACACAGAGCAACAGACCAATATCGTGGAAGCTGCCAGTCTTCCACGTTCTGATAATAATATTGGTAAGAACCGCCATTGAATGTCCTTGAACAGGATTACCACTATATATTATTATTTTTCAACTATTCTAATGCAGTCTTCATAATTGTCAGTATCTGCAAAATCTCTCTTATTACTGCTTCCTCCGGCTTTTACATTTTGCGCTGTTAGGTATTCGTATACAAATTAGATTGGATTAGTATCAGAGGGGGGTTCTTGATCTATCCCACTGCGACCTTTTTGGATCTATTGTAGACCCTTCCTCATTAGATCAATTACATTAGTTTTGCTTTCTTTGCTAGAATTAGTAGTCTTATGGGTTGGGTATTCCGAGCCCATTTTTCGGAGCTGAAATCTTACCAGTTTTACACAGTCCCACGGCACATGGATAGCAGTCTCTTCTTTCACCTGGCACAATCTACATGCTGTTTCCTTTATTAGACCCAGGTTGCTAATGTGCTCCTTGAGCAAACAGTGTCCCGTTAGCAGGCTCACTATTGTTCTAATAGGCTTCCTGTCCCTGCTTAGTAGATCCCTTGTGCCCAATCAGCTTGTCTCTGATCTGGAGTGATCTTCTACCGCTTTTAGAATTTTTTATCTTTCCATTGTTTAATGGTTGCTTTTAGTGCCGTATATTCTCACCGAGTGTATTGGATGACCTTTATCAGTTGACGAGCCTGTTCGTAGTAATTCGTCTGCTTTTACGTTCTCCATTCTCTGTCTTTGAGCCGTCTGTGTACCAGAAGGATTCGGCCTTTATAGGCAAGCTTTTCTTTCACTCTTCTGAATCTGGTATTACCGTTTTATAACACTTGTCGAAACTATATTTGGGACTGATGGCGTCATTGGATATGCCAGTTATACCGATTACTTTCCCATTAATTATACGAACGGTTGTGCAGTAACACAGAATATAGATATGTAATATATCTATCTATCTAATATATTATATATCGCTTAATGATCTTCATTATATTAAAATGACGTAATTATTCATATATTAAAATGCGATTGGAATTTACCAGACACCTTGGGTGAGAGAAAAGCTTCAATGAGCAAAACTACGTAGTTAACTTCATTTATGAAATCAGAATTCAGTAAAAAAACGTATTTTTTTTAAGTAAGGGAAAAACTTACAAAGGATCTTAATTAAAATTATGAATTATGCATTTCGTAATTAAATATTTTTATTCTTCGGGTTTGTTCTCGCCGGTCGCCGTTGGATTCACACTCCGTAATTAGAAATTCTTGTTAGTTTTACGCGGTGCCGCGCTACTGCCGGCGAACGGTGAAATGTTGAAAAACGGCCGAGCCACCGCCTCCTTTCTTCATAACGAATTTAAATATCAAATAGACTTCGTGAATTAATGCCTAACACATACAGTCGGCCCTGTAGCATCCACAAGTATATAGAGAGTTGGTACGACATAAAATAGTCAACAGGGGATGAGTCATTGGGAAACTGTTCAGAAGTTTGCTTACAATATAAGGGTAAACAATGGGTACCGTAACCCTCTTTCTGAACCAGACATTTCACACTTAACTATGGCGGCAGCCGCGATTGTGTATTCAATATCAATATTTGGCTAAGTAATACACGGAATCTAAGTCAAACAGAGCTCGTCAGCTAGTGTTGAATTTTATCTTGCTTTAAAAGCGAAAGCTCTATTTTTTCGCCAAACCAAGGTACCGACATAGATTATAATAACATCTCAATAAGCTTTTTGGTGTAATTATGCTGCATAAATTATGATGATATGCGGTACGATAATCTTTTTATCACTAGAAAATTTTAAAACTTTCCCTTAATAACCCTTGCCTCTTCTTGTTAATCTTTTTAAGAGGTGCATCCATCAGACTTATTATTACTACATTTTTTTTATTTAAGTTCGTAATATGTACAATATGTAAAAACTATAAAATAAATTGAGTATTGCCAGCTGATGTTTGAGTTAAATTCGAGAAAAGTTAGATGGGACAAAGAAACGAGAAAATAAGTAGTTATGGGTACCAAGGCAAATCAGTTCAGAACCTCGATTTTATGTAAACTGCCTTTATTTAGAGAAGGAGCTATCTATATAGACGAAACCCAATTTATTTAAATTAGATGTTTGGGAAAAAATACAGCCAATAATTTGCAAAATAGCTTTGGGCGAAATCAATTTCTAAGCAATTATAACACCTGGCGAAGGATCCTCTATGGTATGTGGTGCTGTGGGACTGAATATATGAGAACGACCGTGTGTGGTGTAGGGAACAGGGCAGATTCGCTTAATCCCTTTTTTTTTCGTTTTCCTTTTCTAATCTCTACTGGCGTGACTGAATTTGTTTTGATTCGTCTTAATTATGAACATGTCTGTCTTGACTAACTTCCTTGATCTGCTTGTTTCATTTTTTTTTTTGATATATTGCTTAGTCATTTTTCTTCTTTCAACAAATTTTTTGACGTTCGAGTTCGTTTGTTTTTGCTATTTACTTCAAATATCTGTTGTCGTGCGTTTTCATATAATGCTATTTTCAATAAAACACTTTAATATGACTTCATTTAATACTTGCAGAAATCGAATTATTTATATATTCGTATAAGGTCGGAAAATTCGTTTAATTGGAGAAACAGTAGAAGCGAGTAGTTTAAATAAGTACCAATGTCTTCTTTGTTACTTTATGAATGTGATGTACGACCTCAGATAATATCGTTTGCTTGAAATTCTTTCAGAAAGGCCTTCAATAACAACCCCTTGACACGAAAAAGACGCCTCTTTACAATTAATCCTAAGTAATCGAGATATCCTCTTTTCGTCTTAAATTTTGCTCAAAGTCTAAAGCGCTAAATCTGTTAAGCAAAAGCGCAAAAACTTTAATCTTCTACATCCTTTCGGCGAACACTGTTAATAGGCAGGTGTCGCGGACCTCGCTTCTTGCTATATACTTAGGGCATTAATCGCGAAGCAAATAATTAGCATCTTGGTTATACATTGCTGGGCAAAAGGAATTAGCACCTAATGAAATCGAGTAGTATCGGCGAAAGCTCTTACAGTTATTAATACCATCCGTATATAATTTAATTAAACCTTACTTGGAAGTTAGATTTAGCTTAAAATGTTAGTTGTAGGACGTAAATGGGAGGGAGACTTAACCAAACTAATTTTTTGATGAAGATTCGATATATTCCTTGAAAATTGGTTAAGATTAAGAGAAGGTGGTAATGCATTGCCTTACTCATTTACTCATATCCTCATTGTGTAGTACAAGGTTCTAAAGAGAATCTAAAGTTATTTAAAAGTAGCTTCAATGGGGCTTCAATGCTATGTTCTCAGGTACGGTTTAGCATACAAACTATTTGATGGCTTTGTTATTACCACTCTCTTGCTGTGGAGCAATTCCCCAACATCCTCTAACTTGCTAGTTACTGCTAGTAAATCAGCTAGTATTACTATACAAGCTTAATTTTGTTTAATAATAAGACTAAATTCTTCTTGTGACCAGACTTATCCTCAGGCACTAAAAAGAAGAATTTATTATACAACATAGTAAAACTTTATGTATAAGTTTTCAAAAGGATTTTTCATTTCAATGCTGAAGGAGATATATCCGCGTGGAACTAGCGACTACATCCAGGTGACTACATATTAAATTTTTCTCCTTAAAGTCTCCTTAAAGCCTGAGGAATGGTTATGCTTGGAACCGATATCATAAGGTAAACTCTGTCAAATATTAAAGTAGTTGGGAGGTACTTACGTATTAATAGTAATAATAATACTGCCACTTCCATTCATCATGCACGGACGCCCTTTGTGGAAGATGGAAACAGAAATTTTAACAGTTTATGTGACATTCTAGAGTCTCTAAAATACTAAAAGTCAAATGCAAAATTAGCGTCATTTATAACATTGTTTTTTCGCATTGGCGAAACTAATTATTTTTGATGTAGCATGATGCAGGGAGGCAACCGAAATTCAATTTCTATGCTTTCTAATGTCATGTTGTACCACCTACAACATTACAATGTAAAACGTTTTGATATGACTAAGTCTTATTGTAGAAAGATTTTTCATTAATTTAGAAGCTTTGGGAAAGAGAGAATAAAACACAAAAGAAGTGAACAATTATCCATTTTCACAATTACCGTCGCCGGCTGGACTTAATAATGTTCTTCTCTGCGCTCCAAAGATAATGGACCAGAAAAGGATTTTTTGTTAGAAATCGAGCTTTCCATTTAGCTGTAAATAGCCGCAAGCGATTCCATCAATACCATCAGGAAGCTATTTTAGCATTATTTTTGTTGTTATTGTCTCTAAACATTTTCTGTCATGTTCTATGTTAAAGTAAATGTAATGTGTTTTGGAGTACAACTAAGGTTGGTTTGATTTAACGAAAGTAATTGGATCAAGGTGTTGAATGAAGATATATTTTCTCTGAGTCTACAGTTGATTACTTCCTTTCTACATTTTCCATTATTACTTACTATCATTACTAACATTAGACTAAGCTGCACTGGCTGGATTCTTTTGTACAATACTGTAGATTCATTTATATAGTAAGCGTATCATTCGTTTCCTTCGCCAACGCCGCCGCGTTATTAAAACAAAATATAAAAATACAAATCACAAAATACAGTCATTGACTTCGAGAAACGGCTACGAGCGGATGTCTACCCATTCAAGGTATATCTTGTCGTGCAGGATGTTGTATATACACTTTATCCGTCAATTTGCCGGATGAAGGCGCGCACAACCGCAAAGTCAGGTATTACCAGCTCCTCTTGACCGTTTCCTGTTGTTACACGCCGGCTACGACGTGTACTAGAGAGACAATAAGATGGCAAGGTAACAAAACCACCACGAAATAAACGTTGTGGGTATACTTTTTACGCGCATAAAGAAAGGAATTTACGGTAGTACAATGTTAAGACCTTCCCAGCTTTATAATATAATCCTGTATTAAGTGTCTATATATGGAAGGGATTGTTATCTCTTAGGAGAATTTTGCAAATATTTACTTTACCGCAGATGGAGAGAAACTAAGCAAATTTCAATTAGATTTTGAGTTTCCTTTATTTCTCCTAGTTTTAAACGTGCGTATAATAATATAAGAACATTTCGTTTTGATCTTAGTTACTGAATCAAATGTTTGATTATCGGTACGCACATACCGCAATAAACTTAAAATTTGTAACATATTTAATCAAATAAATTCAGCTGTAGGTATTAAATAATCAAATTTTATAAAAGTAATATAACTCAATTTAATAAATTGTAAAGTCTTCTTGGTATTGGAAGAACATTTGATTTCATTTAAAACTCAATAAATTACAACATTCTATGTTAGTTAATTGTTCATGTGAGAAAGTAGTTCTGCATCCTTTCTTGCGTGTAATGCGGACCTTCCCGATACTTTTGCGTTGTTAGCCATACCACGTCATAGTCTTTAATACGATTATTCTCTTTAAGAGTCTCATCACAGTATCAAATGACTCCATGACGAAACGTGCAATTTTATTCTAATTTTTCCTGTACGGGCGGCTAAAATCAAAGGAGAATGCTGAAAAAGCTGAAAAAAAATATTGGATCGCTTTAAACCTAGATTTACACTCGAACCTGAAACATCACTAGCTGTAGCTTAGCTCAGCTTGAGAGCGAAACGTCGGCATTCTCATGCAATTACGATGCGGTTTCAACTCGGAAACCCAAATTCTTTAAGAGACAACAACGACCGCGAAAGTCTACAACAACACAGCACTAGCTGATTTTGTACTGAATATGGAAAGTCTTCTGTTACTCGAACCGCTGCCTGCAATAAAACGAATGTGCGTATTATTGGACAATATGCTAGAAAAATTCTAGATCACCCAGAAGAGAATATTTAAATTTATTTTTTTATCAGGAAATAAGCTTGGAAAAATGTTGTCTTTAAATGGAAACAACGAGTTGGTATAATAGCATCTTATGAGAAAGGGATGTTAGGGATGTTATTAATCACGGCAGAGATGTGCTTTAATCTGCTAAGCTCATATGTGCCACCTTTGTTAATTTTTCCAAGGGTCAGGAGAAATCCTGCATTTGAAAACGGCTTACCGCCCGAGGCAATCGTAGAATGTTCATCAAAATGGATGGTTGCAAGGCGAAATTTTTTCAGACGTTTTCAGGTTTTTCAGGTTGGAGCTGATAGCTGGTGCATGGCGGTAAAATAATAATGTGTACGTCTTTTGTTTAACACTTTCTACTAATTTAAAATTTTTAACTTGCATCTAATATTAAGAGAACAGAATCATGCGAAAGCGTTAAACCCTTAAATCCATCTAAATAATTTCTAAAAAGCAACAAAAGTTTTTTACTAGAAAAATAGAAAAAGTTTTTTCTATTTTTTCCCGCGAGGAACATTACAAAAAAAATCTTTTTACTTTAAATAAAATAAAAAATTACAAGAGTAAATACTCTTATAAGCCTCAACTTTTCTGTTGATATCCACGTGGATTTCGGACAAACTATGTATTAATAAGGAAAGGATAATAATGGAACGTATTTGTCCATCTGGCACCTATGTCCGTTCGAATAAAAAAGAAAATACTCGTCCCTTCCAACCGTTAATAATTAAATCTTGGAAACTTTTCGAGGGATCGGTCGACCTGTATTTGACAATTTAATCTGAATCGATGATCCGCAAATTGGAGTTAGTTGTGTTAATGCACACATACACGCGCGTACATCTTCGAGAGCGTAGTTCCATGTAGCAGAACATCAATTGTTGGAAGGACTTTCGAGTCCCTAAAGATTAATCACTCAAGCGAAACGGTAGGAAACTTGTTCGATTGCTCGTCATGTCAGAAATAGAAGGAGGAAATGTTAGCTGCGACGGAAAAGCAACCTTAGGAAGGAGCGTACAATGTATGTGACAGGGTCTCCTGATACACTACCGGGTTCGATGGTGTTCGGCAGTGCACCCATAGCCGTGTGCTTTATAGGGCGCTAAATAACACGCGAAGTGTAAATTGCTGATCCTAAAATTCTTTCCGCTCTTGTTCATATGTTGCCCTACTAGTATTTATCGATTTCTCAAGCCTCCGTCTACAGAAATAATGGATACGCTAGCATAAAGTAACGCTTGCAGGCGCTCTCGCTTCGAAAGATTAGAAATTATAATCGTTACAGAGTTCGCTGGGTGTACTTAAACGAATGTTAGTAATATCTTGATTAAAAGATATACGAATAACCTAGTAGTATGGAAGGACAACTAATGTTATAAATGTGATGTAAGCGTATGTATTGCATAAAGTTACAGAACTTTGATCGATATCATGGATAGTTATGTATTGCCTCAAAATATATTCAACTTCATGGCATTCTTCACTGTAGCGGAAACAGATATAAGCTTTAATTCAAAAAAGGATAGTATGTATAAGCAATATTGGATGCAAGCAGGAACACATCTAATTAGTTAAATACTATACAAAAAGCTGTACTAATCATCGCTAAAGTTAAAATACTATAACTTGCAAGCCAGAATACTATGATTGGGGATTGCCAACGATGTCGGTATCAACATCTTTGGGGTTATATAGCAATATTAAATCAAATTGTTAGCTTTAATTTATTCATTTACGTGTATTACTTGCGTTAATTAAATTGTATGCAATATATTTATAACATAAAGAAAAAAATTAAGGCGGCCCATGAAGAAAACTATTTCTTTAGATTTCTGATAGCTTTTATTTTGGCAATTTATTTGCCAAAATGCATGCCTTGTAGCAATTGTAAACCACTTACATTTAACACAGAGCGCTCGATTATTAAATATTATTCGCAGCTCTCTTCGGAGCGCTATTTCTAGTAAAATAAACATGTGTAAGTACACTTTAATAAAGGTATTCGACCCAGTTACTTGCACCATAAAAAAAAAGCATTTATTCAGGATGCCAAGGAAATCTCCTTCGTTGAAAGCACTCACCGTCTATTTTGAAATTAAAACTTTATTTGCATATTGTATTGTGAAGAGAAAAACTTAATTTAAAACCTCTCACCTCGCACTACGGCACATTTTAGTTCTTCGGAAACTTCTCCTTCTTTATTTAATGCCCCGAGGTTTTAAGGCAAAACCTCTCAAGTTTGCTCTCTCCCGGCATCTGTCTGTACTTTAGGCGGGCTTACCGTTTCGAATGCATGGTGAAATATCAAGCACAAAGCATCTTGTCTAATTGTCTTGCCGTTGAACTAGTTCTCTAGATCGTTTATTCTTTCTTTTTTTAAGTCCATGGTTATATTTGCACAAAAGTTTTATAATTCCGAGGTACTTGAGATAATTTTGTGAAATTACGAGAATTGTTTACATAAGTACTTTTAATTTCAGATAGAAGGCAGTGGGTCTATGTATACTCAAAGTTGGACAAAAACGAGTTGCCGTTTGTACTAGAAGAAGTACAGCAGGTTAATTTGAAATATACGTGCAAATAAGAAATTGATCACGCTCTTTCTTAGATACCACGATTTTCATAAAAAGTGACTTTAAAAGAAATTATAAAGTATATTTATTTAATACTAAAACATATAAAACAAGATAAACAAGTAAGATTTCCACAAGAAAAAAACAACTTTCAGGAAAACGAATTTGACTTTCATAGTAACTATTCGAAACTAAATATTTTTTATCGTTTAATCTAAATGAATGTCTTTAATGTTCGTAATTTATAAATTCCCGGTAAGTGATTGTATATTTAAAAAATTTCCGCCATTACATCCCTGTGAATTTGCATAAAAGCTGTCTGCAGGACACGTAAAGTTCCACGAATACGTTATCGAGTATTATATTCGTGATTAGCTTCGTATTTCCTTAAGAGTTCGTTCTCGGTGTTTTTTTCGAAACACGCGCACTCAAGGATATACGGACAGGCAAGGTAAGTGTACCGAACCATATTATAGGTTTCGGTCTTTTTCAGGTGACAATGTGAAATGACAAGAAGAGATGTGATGGTGGCGCTGATGACTTACAACCTGAACCATGAATGTTTCGTTGTAATATTACAGTACATTTGTGTTCTTGGGATTGGAGTGTTTCTGCAGTATCTCTTTTTATGTTTATTTTATCATTTTTTTGATAACTACGGTTGTGCCGTTGGCAAATATTATTGATAAGGTGGTCCATAGCTTCTAGAAAAACCACTTTCTGGATATTCTTAATTAAATTAAAATGTTTACTTCTAACTGTTTTCCACAGTTCATCACGCCTATGCTATCATCATCATCAAGCAATCAATTTAATATCTGAGATATTCCTAAATACCAGAATAAATGCTAATTTCGTGAGTTATATTGATAACACTTTTATCAATTTAAAAGGATTTAACGCGGATATTTTGACTGGATCAGATCATACAGCTCAGAGAGTCCATTTTGAAGTTGGGGACTCCTCTGTAATAGTTACACGAGATAATAGTTACACCCAATTTACACGAGAATATTTTCACTAATATAGTATCTGAACTATTTAGTTTAGTGGTTAGATGTAATTGCGGTAGACTATGATGTTTATAATAGCAATGGGATAGCTCTCATAAAAATTTGTGTTACCACTCTTGGAGGAATCGTTATTGCCAATAAATAAATGTTTTGGAATATTTTGCCAGCAAACAACAGTAACATAAAAATTAATTACTTACTTATACCTTAATTATTTTATTACCAAGTAAGTAATTTATATTATTAATTACATGGCGAATTTTCAATTTACTCAAGCCGTTTTATGGAGATACCGTTCTCGGATGTTTGGATCTATTCAAAACTTGTGACTTTGAGGACAGAGATATATTTTCGGCAAAAAATGGTATGATCTACACCTATAGGTATGAACTATATCCACGGTGAAGGTCTTACTTGTTAAATGGATATCAACGTAGAGTCTTGAAAAGGACGCTATGGTATGTGGTTCCAAGATGATAATGAATAACTGAAGAAATTTGTAAAAAAAGTATCCTCGGCTCTATTACCAGTAATTCGCTACTTTGAAAGAAAAAAAGTGGGATGTGTACGTGGATAATACCAACAGCCCGCTAAAAATATTGAGGAGTAAATAAACCGTAGTAGTGACTTGCTGGGCAAAAGAATTAAATTGTTAGCAAGCAACAAATTAGTTGTGAACAAGTAAGAGACATCTTGTACCATGCAATGAAGCAGAAACTGAAAGGTTGAAATGTTGAAATCTTATGAACTTTTTCATATTTTTAAAGAAAAAGCCAAGAGTTGAATATAAGGTTTACTGGTATAAATCTTCAACTAATGTCAAAATCAGAAAATAGCGTAAAGCTGCCTTTCTTTATTTTTTAGGAAGTCTGGAAGATTTACATTGAAAGAAAAAAAAATGCAATTAGAATGTCTTCAGCATGAATCTAGTTTTTCAAGTAAGTACATCTCAAATTTTTTAATTTGAGTGAAAGGTGTTAGTTACAGCAGACATAAATTGTTAAGTATGGTAATCATTAAAAATCGATTAATCTACAAGCCAACCAAAATGCTGTTTATAGGAGGAAAATTTCTTCTTGATCAGGAAGCATTTATCAGCAACGTTTTACGGGGTACAACAAGAGTTTTTGACCTATTTTCTAAATTTATTCACATCATTTTCTCCACTCAAGTAGACAATATAGTATTGTGCTCCTCAAGTAAATAGGAAGAAAAGAGCACTCCAACTCAATCAAGAGGTAAACCAGCAATAACAACAAAACAGTAAAACAAACGAGTTTGTTTTACTTCTCCTCGCATCACACCGTCCATGATTCTTTGCTGTGCTGCAAATTGAAGATGCCGACTGCTGATTTCGAACGCAGACGTAGTATTGAAATTTACTTCCGTCCATAGCGAACAATAAGCTCTAGCGCGGTCGAAACGAGATGCGAAACGCAAATTTAATAAACCCAATTTCGTTTATGTGCAAAGGATTACTGCAGCCGGACATTTTGTACTGCACGGAACGTTCCTCGGTGGTGTCGCGTCGTAGCGAAGGCGTCGCCACCACCATTGTAGTTGAGAATTTAATTTAGTTTTTCCAGGAATGAGCAACAGCATCTGTCACTTCAAACGATGTGTGCATTCGAATTTGCATTTAATAGAGACCAATGGCGATGCGACGCGACACAGCAGCAGCAGAAATTCACCATGCATAAAGAAGCGAACGTCTGCGTCAATCTGTATCACACTACTGAGTATTGCAGCTTGCAACGTACATACTACCGACGGCGGCATCATTTGCGTATAATCTAATCCAGTATTATCGTATTAACGTAAGCCGTTTCAATTATGCTATCGCCGTGCAAACGAAAGGCTTAACACGACGCGATACCAGCTAGACATCGCCTAGCAATATGTAGTGTTCTATTTCAGAAACACTAATGGAAAGAGAAAATCTAACAATTAAACGGTTGCCGCTTTAGGGCATCGTAAAATTATCTTCTAAGTAATCTGCGTTTGATGTGAATTAGAATACGATAAATGAGAACGGTTGAGTTGTATTGGCGAGCACTAATTTTTCACTTGAAGATGTTCAAAGTGCTTGCAAGTTAAGTGTTGCAAAACCCAATAAAATCATTTTAAAAGCATCTCTATCAATTTATTTTGAATTTCTTGTGTAATTGTCGTAATAGTTCACTCTTATTTGTAAGATGAGACGGTATAAAATGGTATAATCGAGCACTATTTTTAAAAATGACCTTTAATGGAAATTCTCGGTTTCTGAGCTGTTAGGCTACGCTGTTACAATTTGATACGTACGACAACGTCACAATCTGGACGACAAACAAGTTGTGGTATTTGTTGAATTATTGCACATGAAATCATATGCTAGTTGGCTGACCTCCAAATTCATACCTAGGACTGATCGATCTACAGTGCGCGCATAACTAAGACAACAAGAATCGTTCTCGATAAACTACATTAATCTAATTGATATTTACTGCATTCAAGCAATGTACTTCATGAATGAATTTTTCAAAGCTTGAGATATTCGTTTAAATGTAAATCGTAATCGTAAGTAAGTGTAATTAAACGAAGGAAATGAAATAAAATGTTAACGGATTGTTCATCCGTCATTGTTGAAATAACTTCATGCAGTAGAACATAATTGTTTAACTTTGAACAAAGGATAAGGCGTGACGAAGACCGTTCCGGCATATGGTTATACATACTGATTTCTCCAATATTTCTTTTGTGTCATAGAAGGAAGTGATTCACGCGAAAGCGGCTCATTTAAATGTACCACCTCCGCTGCGTATAAAAGAATTGACGTGATGGCGTCTGCGTTTATTCTTCGTGATTAATTATTCGTAACGGCGAATTTCTCCAGTTACATGAGTAATAAGAGCGTAACTTTTACAAGCACTCGCGTTGTAATAGGGGATATTGCTATATCATTTGAATAATACAAAATTAAAGCTTAGACAGTACGTTATTCCAATGTAATTGTTACTTGTCTTGCGTCTGCAAGAAGATTATACGTAAAGCCAGCGAACATATCCGTCACTAAATCGCATTAATAGAACGCACAAGTTACATCAACTTTCTAAAACACCTCCCCACTAACCTTCTTTTCTTGTATATTCCCATATATCAACAGGAGCTGAAAAGATTCAGATATAATATTGTCAGTAATTTTGATAAATAAATGGAAAAGTTCGTCAGAAAGATTGCGCTAGCAATAAATCTAAATGAAGTAACTTAGCTACTAGGAAATGAGTAGAAGTGATTAGGCTCTTTGCTAACGTGCAATAGATCATAAATGAAATTTAAATTTTAAATTACAAGAATTTCGTTTCAAATGAGTTTGACCAAGTTCAACTATTTTTTTTTAATTTCGTTACAAGACTGCTAAATTACACATTTACTGAAACACGATACTGAAACATTCGAACACTTCACTATCACATTTCAATACCTTTTATGAAGGAATCCAAGCGCGCTAGAAAGTAGTGAGATAAATTGAATTATTCTATTAACCAAGTTACTGGAAAAGTTTTCAAAAGATCTTTCCTAAAAGTCTTCGCAGAACTATTTTTTAATTAAAAAATAGCCTCAAAAATATTTTAAAAGACCCTAAAAACCAATTAGATACCACTAGATAAATCGAGAATCATGTAAAAATTGTAATCAAGTATATATTAGATAAACAAAGATCAGTTAGAGTTCTTCTACAAAAATCTTCTGGCTCATGTTAAATAAAACTGGATGAATCCGTAGCACGTTCGGGTCCGGCATTTTCAACGCGTTACGCGTTGGCGGCTTGAATTTTTTATAATTTTTAATGAGATTTTTTATCGTTTTCCTTTCTGTTATTTCACTGTATTACTATTATTATTATTATTATTATTATTGTTATTATTATTTGTTAATAATAAAAAGGAGAACGTTCATGGTTAGTTTGGTTTGAAGAAATTAAACAAAACAGTGTCGCTGTTGTAGTACATTGATTTTTAAGGACAATACGGCGGGTTGGGCAAACTGTATCCGATATCCTCTTGTACAACTTTATAACCGTTCTTTACCAATCCTTGCGGTTCGAGTTTTCATCTACTAATAGTAATAACATTCCTTTGTCGTAGGATCAAAAATGAAGATGACATGGACAATTGTCAGCTGTAGCTTCATTCGCCGTAACTATACCGAACTGTCCCGAATCTGTTCAAAATTTTTGCTTTCACGCACGACAAAAAGGCCAAAGAGATAGCTTCGTACGGTATTTTTAGTGAACTGTCCAATCATATAGCGGCGCGTAACGTGCCATCGCCATAACCTTTCCCAACTTACAATCGATGTTTTACTGGCATCCTGGTATTAACAGTATTAATTTCAATACGCATGCGTCGGAACTCGCCAAAGAATGTCTGAAACATGTTCCGAGTCTATTCCGAACGTAACACATATGTTCCACAAATGTAGAATGTTTGTTCTGGAGAGTCGTCCGTGGTATGGACAGTTTTCCGTACCACGCATAATCCTTTTAAAATGGCCACGCCTGTGTACTTTGAATATGTTCGGAATCGTTACCAGGAATAAAGCTAATAAGACGTCATATTACATCAAACCATATCATAACAAAGTTCACTGTAGAAATAGCAACACTTATTAATTACGAATTCTTTGCATGGTTGCCTAAATTTATTGAAGTTTTTTATATCGCAAATATGGGTCGGTAGTTAATTATATATTACTTTAATATATTTTCCAATGTACTCCCTATCCACTTTCGCTATTATAATATTTAATTAAAAAGGTCAATGATGTAAAGTCTATCTAAAAATCGTGGATACGACGAATTTTTGAAAAACCAGCAATACAATTGTTACACATATGTATATCTAGCCTGTAAAGTATATGCACATATTTATGACAAAGCTTTTTATATCCGCTTATAATCCTTCAAGGAAACCTTTAAGAGGATATTTTTGATATTGATTCTTGTCCTCTTTATGCTCCCATTGCACAAGACTATATCATGGAGTAAGTAAGTTATACAGTCGGTCGAATTTGTGATGGAATATCATTAACAGCAATTGGTTCAACTTTATCCAATATTGCTATACTTACTAATCAATTATAAAATTATAATTACGTATTTGTACCGGATGTAAAACATTTCCTTTCAATTACTTTTCAACTTTAATAGTAACTGAGTTATGCAACTTTATTAACGTATGTGGGTGTTGTGTGCACAGTTTGGTTCAAGGTATTTGAATGAAAGACGTCAGCGTATGATAGCAAAATCAAGTTCAGAGCACAGTGCTTATGCAACTAACACAGCAGCTATCCAAGCAAGTATTATAACTTATAACATCGTTGGATGTATATACTCCCATCGTTATGCAAAGAAAGGGTGGGAGAGAGACAGGAACTTAGATTATGCACCATTCCGGCTACATTGTAATAAACTCATGGCTCACAAACTTGCGAGCGTGACTTGTCAGTCTTTTATCGGATTTACGCGCCAGTATACCTATTAAATATTGAATGTATCCGTATTATTATTAAACGTAGCGGAGAGAAAATTCTTGGGAAAAGAGCTTTTATACAGATACCGCAGTATTCATTAAATATTTCCTTATGTAAAATATTGGATATTGTACAGCAAAATTGATATGTACAGAAAAGCTCTTCTTTTTCCTTCATAGAATTTTGAGAAGGGTAATTAAATATAATACTTAACATAGCTTACAACGAGTGGGCCTTTAATAAGACAGAGAAAACGGTTTGGAGAATAAAACGTGCATTATGGGTTAAGACTATGTGATCTGCAGCACAACTGCTATCTGCGTTGTTGCTAGTTTTACAATGTAGATTGAATTAGCAAAATGATGGTATTTTTAATCACAATTAAGAAGAAAACAATTAAATAATTTTAAAAACGTTGCAAAATATTTTCATTTATGATATAAATGTTAATAGGTTGTTGTTAGTTTTTGAGAAAAAATATTCTTCGTTGTGTAGAGATTCTAAACTTTCTCAATCTGGACTGAAAGGAATAGGGAAGAGATATCGATTATATCCACCTTAACAGAAACCGTTTGAACATTAAATGTTAGCTGTATATTGTGATCTTGTTGTTTGAAATATGATGATGTGAGATCATATATGTTATGTTGTAAAAATACATTTCTGTCGCTCGAATTTACTTTAGAGAATCAGGAATTTTGAATTATACATTCTCTTGATTCTTAAAACTGCTAGTTCCATCTAAAGAGTGATTAATGCCTATAAATTGACGAAAATTCAAATCGGCCACATTACTTTCGAATGATCCTAATGAAAACGATAGGGTTACCTTTCTTTTTAAGTTTGAAAATTTTAAATTACAAGCTAGATCCACCTAAATTTAAAATTTCAATTCGTTGTACGCATATTTCACTAATGTAAAGAGTTTCGCTCTTTTGTTCTTTTTAACGATTTTTCAATTAATTTAAAGTTTAATTTACTTAGAAAAAAAATGAAAGAGGATCCTTTCTTTGACAAGGATTATTTTTCATTAAGGAGAATCAACCTCAATATTTCTATTTATTTATTATCGGTATGTCGCTATACTTTTGTTTCTTTACATAACGTGTCGGAATCTTGTTTGTCTTTTTCTTTTCAAAGTGTTTAAAAGCTGGCTATAATATAAGTTGTACAATATTTCAATTTAATTATTAATTCTATTATTCTTTTTATACATACCTACCATTTGTTCTGAGAGATTTTATGGATTTGTGCTTGAATCTTTAGATACAGCACTTACATCTATGCAGGACATTTTTCACGGACAGCTATCACGAATGTGTTTTTAAAATGTTAACCATCTGCTTCCAGATACATCTATCTCAACTACGTCCCTTTCCCTACTAATAGAGTTCTCTTCTTTCCCCTTTCTCGTTTTCGCAAAACCAATGACCATTCTTAATGTGCATTTATGTACTTTTATATTTTAAAATGAAATGTTTTGTATATATAATATTTTAGAATAATATGTAATATTTCGGATATATAGAGTGCGTCCGTTCTTCTTCAGCTATACATTAACTGATTAACTGCAGATTCCTGACACCTAATTTAGGTCTTGATCAATTAAGTAGGTCAAGGACAGTCTTACCGCTTAGCTACCCTTAATCAAAAAACTTTCTGGTTGTTGCTAAAATAGACAAGTGCGTTCTGACGCAGACAGATAGTCATTTTTGGGTTCTATTTCACTTTGTTTCTTTCTTTCTGGGCAAATCAATGAAATTCTAGAGTTCCGCGAACGCGCTGTAATAACCGTTGATTTAGGATATTCTACGTTACGAATTAAATTATTTTTCAGAAATCTTATTGGTAGAGAGGACAAAAGCGAGAGAAGTCATGCTTGTTTTGCAGCGACTAGACAGATTCGGGCTTTGTCGACTCTCGAGGAAACCAGCAGGCAACACCAACCCTTTCTTATGAGACGAACAGATACAAGTCTATCTAATCGCTGCAAAAAAAGGTATGATTTCACTCGCTTTTGTTCTCTTTACTTATTAGACATACACAACATTTCGTTGAAAGAAATTACCAAACTTGTTTTCTGAAGTAGTTTTAGCTACTTATTTTTTGTTAATTGCATAGTGATTTGTCTTTGCTAATTTAACTTTATTTGTAGAATTAAAGTAAAATAAACATTACGCTAGGTAAACTATTTCGCAGATTTGTATTCGAATAGGTAATAAAGTAAGAAATTGGAAATATAACTTATACAACACTTATCTTTTCGAAGGAAAAAGGCGAAGTTAAAGCAGTAGTAGCATTTATATTTAGACATTCTACTACATTAGACGCTGAATCTTTTAATCAACTGTACGGGGTTAGCACCACTGCTCCTTCGTATTTCTATCTCGGAGTTTGTCGCTCCGGGCAATAAAACCACATAAACTCAGACAAACACTGTTGATTCGGTGTTCTCCCGGAGGCTTTAAGTCCCTTCTTCATGGACAGGTTAAGTGGCTGTGACTTTTCGCATGGGATGAGACGCAAACGAATAAACTTGATGCTTATAAACCTGCATCATTTCGGATTTTTATTGAAATCGAAGCTTAGATAGCTGAAAAACCAGTAAAAATTGCTGTGAATAAAATGAGTTACAAATTATACAGAGTTGTCCATTCGAAACATCTTAAATAATCTTATAAAATAGATAACGGCCAAACGTAATTAACAACTAGAAATTCGTACAGGTAACGTTATGGAGCTGAAATAAGATCATCTTTTGATAATAATACGAATCCTTCAACATTTGACATTATACGACGAAAAACGAATTATTTTTCCTGAAGTAAGTTCTATAACTTACAAAATATTTTAAATAACCAATTTCCCACCGTTCTGAATCTCGTGAAATTTGTTATTTACATAACTCTTTAATGCTGTTTGTTTACATTGTTGTCATTTTGGTACTGTTACTTACGCTATATGTTACTATATTTGGTTTTAGGTTCATTGAATTTATTACTAATGATGTAGCGTGTTATAGAACTTAAAGTAAAGCATATATCCATGAAGCCACAAATTTTTTAATGACAACATAATTTTAATTGTATCCAAGAACTGGTTTTCCGGTAATAGATAGTATCAAGTTATTTCTTGGAGATGTCCGACTAAAATTGTAATTTCTTGCTGGTACTGATGAAATCAGTTACGCAAAGTTCGATGCAAAAAAATTCAATGATCACGGACATGTTTCTGTCTCTCTGGTGTCATCAGCTTGATTCCGATAGTTCTAACTTGCATCGCTGTTGCCTTATAGTTTATGCCATTTATTAGCGCCCTCAAGTGCTAAGAAATCCATCTTTGGTAGATAGCACATTGGACAGGGAATCATGGTTAGAAAATTTATAATATAAGCATTGCTCAGATAACTTTTAGCAGTCCGTCACCGCATAGTTTGCGTCTCTGTTTTCCTGTACACTGATGACTTACATGCAGTGACTTCTGCACTTTTTATTTAATTCATCTCCGGCCGCCAATCTATCACAAGAATTTTATCTCAAATTGGAAGCAAAGAACTGTAAAAATCAAAATTGTTGTAAAGGAATAAATATATGGCTTCCGTTCCAAATAATTCCACATAGCAGCAACCGTTTAACCATTATTTGTTTTTTTAGATATCTGTTTTGGATTCTTTTTGATTAGCCTGCTGTAGATTAATTCCAAACGAATTTTAATAAATCCAAAGCGTAATCCGGTAATGTAAATAACGCTTATCCGACTATATTTTGATAGACTGTATTTCTCCATCAGAACGTAACGAATTTACCATCACAATTTTAACCAAAACGATTAGCGAGACAAATTGAAACGCTAATGTGTAGTTTTTTCGCAACAACGGGTACGCATTTTGTTTCTCATAAACAAATCAGTAGTTTCGCCGTTTCAACAACACGCAAGCGGTAAAGATCATTAAAACCGCCACTAGCAAGCCAATATCAATATATAAACAAAGTATATTCATCGAAATATAGCATTCATTAGTAGAGAGTCGGAAACGTACGGGTATAACAAAAACGGAGCACAGACATAAGGGAACTGAGGGATTTGCGTGGACCGGCAGCCGCTTTATTAGGAAAATCATTAATGCGTGTCAGAATCATCTTCGGATTTCATAGGCATGATCATTCATGTGGTGAAATCTCGAAATCGTATTTGAAGGTTGCATGCATGAACGAACTTTAAATACGAAACCTAATGTCCAACGATGCATGTTTACTACGATTCAGAATGTTTACACTTGCGACGCTCTTAGGAGGGAATGTGTATTCAGCAATACGTTTAGATAAAGTCCTAATTATGTTAAGGATTTTGATGTAAGGAAATATCATTAGCACGCATATCTCTGTATATCAGTGAAATATGCTACAAAATACCTGCTGGTATGTTAGGATGGCCTTAGTCGTCTTTTTTCATGCAAAATTGTTCCGGCAGAAATTCACACACCGTATAATGGTTGACTAACTCTATCGGCAAAATAACCTGCATTTGAGTTGAAAAGAGCAAGTTAAAAGTTACGATGTATACAAAGAAATTTATATAAAAATAAAGCGTATATACAGTCTTATTCGGATATAGTACGAAAAAAAAAATTAGGTGAAAGAAACGCATGAGTAATGCCTAAATACAAAATATTATGGTTCTATGTGCACGTAGTAACGAGAAAATGATTTTTCTTTATTCGAGTCCGACTCTGTCTTAGTTAACATATGGGAATCACCGGCAGTCGCTGAAGCAGCGTTCGGATATCCATTTAGTATGCACATGGCATTCACCGTCATTACACGCAATTGCAATGGCATCCTATACGAATATCGAATACACCGATATGATTTTGATTTATGGCGAAACAGGACAAAATAGTCTTGCGGCAGAAAATTTGTACGCGGAACGGTTTCCCAATCGGCGGCATCCATCATCCGAGACAATTGTGAGAACCGTGTATCGACTTCGAGAAACAGGATCAGTAATTCCACGTTTCGAAGATCGTGGCCGTCATATATCACGTAGAGTTCAGCAAGCAGAAGAGCATATTTTAAACATCGTTGAGGCGGAACCAGGCATAAGTACTACAACTTTAAGCTTCCAACAACTTAACTTCCAGCAAGTAAATGTGTCCCAAACGACGGTGCATCGAATGTTGCAGCTCAACGCATTCGCGAAGACATGGTAAATTTTACTCGCGTGCATTGTGTATTAGAGCTCACGGTAGACATTTCGAACATTTTTTACATTAATAAATTATTTTGTCCTGTTTCGCCTAGATCGGTCCTTGTTAGGACCACCACAAATTTCATAAAAAGAAAAAGAATGTATAACTACAAATAACTCAAAACCCGACATTTCGGATGCATTAACTTTAAACATTAAGAACGCAAATCATATGGTTATCGGCATATTCAATGTAAACACATAAACACTTCGACATCAGCTGTACGATAGACTAATGCATTTCAATAGACTATTCACTATTCATAGCATCTACAATGCTTTATCGCTTTTTATTTGCATCTGGGTTAACTTTGATTCATCAGCGGTATTTGTATAATATAGGAGAAACAAAGATATGGACCGGCTTTACCTGCATTTTGGGCCCTAAAATTTGAACAAAATGTATATGTTACGAATAAATTTCTTTTTAAATTTTCAGTAACACATTGATAGGTAGTCTTCAGATTTCGGTGGCTTACGTGCTATTTACAGGTAACCCTGTATATATGTTAATAAAGTGTATGTTTTATATAAATATGTTACTAAACAAATTTATATCAAAATAAAGCATTGACATCTAAATTTAAGGTGTGTAGTAAGATCGATTAAATGAAGAAAAAAATTCTGAGCTGAATTTAATAAATCTTCGTTAAATTTTAAAATTTAAAAATTTTAAAATTTTTAAAATTTTAAATTTTAAATTAAAAAAAAAACGTACGGTTCACTAAATATCTCAAAAAAAACACGATTTCTTCAGCAATTTTCTAATTGTTCACGTAGTCAAGCTATGGAAAAATTGATAGATGTAAACGGCGAATTACACTAGAACACATCAAAGTCCTCCTTCAAACAAAAATTACTTTTTCTTATGTGTTTTGTTGATATGAACACGAGTAAGATATAAATTTTGAGCCTGAGAAGGTTTTATGTATTACCGAATATATAGTGACTCATCATATATTCATAATACATGGTTTAATAGATTTGTAACATCGATGACGAGTTGATATGTGCAAATTTAAACTCATCAGGTCAGTTTTATGCTTACCGAATTTTTAGAAATCTTTAAATAGCCTTCTGAATAAATATGGCCTGTTTTGGATATCCGTTGCGCCCCGTTCCATTTTTTTTCCTAACGTCAGGGAGGCGTGAATTCCTGCGTTCTATTTTGATTGTCTACTTATTATCTAATTTTATCTTGATTTATGTGACGTTATCTTATTGTGTTAATAGAATCTTCAAAGTATGTTTCATTATGTCACGAGTCACCCGGATATTTTCTGTCACATTTGCGGAGAGTTAACATTAGAAGAACATCAGTTCCGCTTGCTAAAAAGACTTATTATCTGTATTTAGAATGTACAACAGGGTATTAAGACAAAACTTAGACTCTGAAAATAATTTGTAAATAAACATTCCCGAACGCTGTTGGATTGGCTGAAAGGTTTCAACAAATCAATGTATTTTTGGAATCCCTATAATTTGACGGGTCGTTCAAACTCATTCTAATAATTGTTATTTCTCCATGATCGAAATCAAACGATTCACGAAATAAAATCAAGTATCTTGTACGGCCCCAGCGCTACGTCCAGGAGCCGATGATGAGTTGCAGCAGTTCCAGCAACAAGTTACTCGTTTGATTCAAAGTATGGTGGCGAAACGTAAAGCTGGCTGCAGCTACGAACCTAACCTAGTGCGAACTTTATCACTTCCGTGAAACTTTCAAATTTTACGGAAATGCTAAGAGTACTGTTAATAGATCACTCTGGATTAAGTAATTTGAAAAATGGAATCACAACTTCTTGGTTCTCGGTTTCAGCAATGAAACCTTTCAGAAGAAGGATGATTTCATTTTATAAAAGGTATAAAAGGGAATCGCTAAATACTTTTCGATTAATATTTTTTAACGATATAAATTCCTTGTTGGAAACAAAAGTAAGGCTAACATAAAGGAAAGAGTCTTCATTGGTCCTCAGATTATGCAATTATTAAAGGGTATTGCTTTTAAATGCGAACTGAATCCTGTAGAATGGAGAGCATTCGTTTTCTTTTGGGAGTCTTTTGGAAAACTCGCGAAGAAAACTATCAAGAAATCATGCAACAACTACAAGTTTCTTGCAAAATATTAAATTGCAATATGTAATTGAAAATTCACTTTTTACTCTCTCATTTACATTTTCTCCGGAGAATCTAGGGGCTGTGTCGGATGAATATGGAGAAGGTTTTGCTCAAATAAAAAGTGAAAGAAAACATGTCAGGTGGCTATTGTCGGCGTATGCATTATACAGATAGTGTAGGTGATGTCTTTAGTAGATGTAGCGAATGTTATGGTATCGTGTTGAACACAAGAGACACCAACGTTAGTTTAGATTTAACCTTCGATGGAGCATCATTTGTCATCAGCTCCTAGTCTTAATTTGCTTTGTTGTTCCTTAATTTATTCTTTTTCTATTTATTCAAAAGACATAAACGTTTTATATGACAATAATTATGGTTATCTTGCTTGTTGATGTGGGTGTATTTTAAAAGGTTTCAATTCGTATGAATTAACTGCTACAAACATTTTCCCAGGAATACTGCGGAATCTACTCTCTCATTGTTCAAAAATAGATTACAACACAGTAGCTATGAGGTAAAGTAATCATATCAAATGCTAAAAGATATATATATATTTGAAAAACAAAATATATGAAAGCAGCAAACAGGTTTCAAAACAAGAATCATAAGATAAACTTAAGAAGTTGACCTCATCGTTGTATGTAAGTAAAACATACAACATACATAAGACGCTTCGAAAAAAATATTTTTCAAAGCGTCTTTTGTTCGGGAAGGTTACCTTTGGCAACTCTTAACATGTTTCTGATTACAAAAATTTGTGTCGGTTTTATTGTAAAGATACTGGCAGTAAAACTTATCATCAATTAGTATGAAGTTTGTTTAACATCATATGTTTTTCACAATGCTGCTAGCAGAAATTAGATTTTAATCAAATTGACATGCTTGAAGCAATCTATAGAAAAAAAAAACAAGCGTCGGGTACGTCATAATTTTGTAATTGGATATTGTTTGAACGTGTTTTCAATAATGCACTAATAGAGTCAGTGATGGATGTAAATTAATAAACATTGGATGAAGCAATAAAAATTTTAAAACCTCCTATTTAATTGATTGGCAGATATTAAATTTGAAGAGTGATTTATTTGCATACATTTTATGGTGGATGCGCTCATATTGTATGCATTTGCCACAAACGCTATCCATTGAAAATTTGTAAAATAAATCATTTATTTTGCTCTCAAATTTTAATTTAAGTCGTAACAAACATAAGAATTAAAGAAGCTGTTGGTTTAGAGAGCTTCTAGAATTAGAGCATGTTCTATCACCTCTCTAAAAAATTTTCAGATAGCTTAAAAGGGTAAGATACAAGTAATTACTCAAACGAAAGATTATAGAACCCAACATTTGAAGGAGTATTTAATAATCAGTTACACTATCAGTTTTTACATCCGCATAGCTTTCAATGAAGGAACGTATTTATTTCTATGCTTCGTTTCCAGCAATGCTTTTCCACTCTTGATTTATAGGTGGTGGATGTATATACTCCTTAACAAATCTTCGGAAGTATTGTCCGCCAAATAAGTGGTTTTTTAAGCTTACAAGTTGAGACTTGACCCATGCATAATATTCGGAATAGTAATTCTCTCAATGTGTTCAACTTCATTATTACCATCAAATATGATCATATCATTAATATTAAAATTAAAGAAGCAAGTTGAAGAAATTTCTTAAAATCAGCATATTGTTATTATAGAATTCAATAATAGTAATAGTGCCATTGATATAAAATTTGTAAAAGGCAACAAAATGTTGTAGTTGGAGCCTGAAAGTTAAAATTTTATATTAGCAAGTAAAGTTAAATGCTGCCTTTTCTATCGTTAAGCCTTACACAGTAGGTCCAATTTCCAGGCTTAGAAACTGATATAATCAATGTTTTTTGAAAAAAAAAAAGATAAAACATCTAAATTAGTGTTTTAAAAAAGTTTTTAAGCAATAATACTGTCGTTACAATAGCTAAATAATAAAATTAAAGCTGAACGGCATCAGTTCGTATTTCGTTATTGCAATTCGTTCATATTGTGAGATTTAGTGACGTATACTTTTTAACTAACCACCCCACGAAAAATAATCGGATACGTTTAAGTCCGGAGATCTTGCAGGCTACTCGATTAATCCCCGCTCCCCACAATCCATCTGTTTGGGAAGGTGTCATCGAGATATCGACGCATATCTCTTCTATGATGCGGAAGGCTCACATTTTGCTGCATTCAGATTATCAGATTGGGTAAGTCAGGATTTTCGTCTTTGGGTAGAGTACTGCCAACTCAGGAATCAGCTCGTTCCTGAAAAAATTCAAGTACCTGCCTTTCGTTGAATTATCACTAAAAAAGGAAGGTCCGTTCACACATTTATTTTCTATGGATGGTGAGCGTGTGGTACATGTATCAAGTGCAAGTTCTCATAAACGCAGTACTGTATAGTTTCGTATAATGAAAATTCCGTGTAAAAGCAAACGGGTAAAAGGTTCGTTGTCAACAACGGCAATTACTGTCATTGCAAACGTTATAATTGTAAACGTCGATGCAAATCGTCTTCGCACAAATAACTAAACTGAAAACACTAAAACACTAGTTCTAAGGATAATGTTTTTCCGTTTTGAAAGAATATTTTGACATTTTCCTCAGGAACCCTTTTATGTTTTTTTTTTTAAATATGATTTAGAGAACGAGCTTACTGGAAATGAAGCGAATAATGCCATTTGCAGAAAAATACTGCTAATTTACTTACTTAAATTACTGCTAAAAAACCACTACTACTAGATATATATTTTTTTAACATTAACTGACATGTCTTACAACTTTTTTCAAAAACTATTGATTAACGTTGTTATTTAGGTATTTCCACAATTTCAGGATGCATTGTATTTAATACACGTTTTTCACGAGTACACGCCAAGGCAAATTAATCAACTGAATAGTACCGCGAGGAGGAAATAAATCGTCCTAACGATTACTAAACGTTTATTTTATTGAATAATGATTAAGATTAATAATACGTCTGTAATCCAAACGCAATATGTTTTAGATAACCCCTAAATGGGATCGGTACGGTGATTTACCGTGAGCGATACAATTAAGAGAAAATTATATTGAATCATAAAGATAATTAACCATCGCGGCGGGGTGCTACACAATTGCACCCCTCATTGGACGATCAACTCCGCATTATAACACCATTGTTATTTGATAACACTGTCCATAAATCAATAAACGTAACGATCTGTTCCGGATCTCGGCGGCCGCTATCATACATATTGAATTTTTTACTTAATCCGTTCTCCCTCGGCCCATTGGTTTAGCGCACTGTGTATATACGCTAAGCTCGAGAACGTTTACCGAACGGAAATAGAAATACGCTCCAGATACAAAATAAACTCATATACGGGATTTAGAGCGTCCGGATATATCATCGATTTTGTTTAACTACGTATAGAAGAAAAATTGAATCATTTAACTATCCGAGGAGCGATATTTTAATGGACTATTTATGCTATGCGCCGTGGGAGTGATTAAAAACTAATATTTGTAATATTAAATCCTATAAAAACTCAAAGTACAGCTGGAGTTAATACATCATTGGAAGAATGTTACGTTATTAAGTGCAAGCTATATAAAGCAGAACCTCAAGACTTTTCCATTAAAAAATCTCGGCAATTTTTTATTGTTTCAATATTCTATTAAGAGAAGGTAATACGAGAAAATAATTTAAACATTTGAATAACGCAGTTGTATTTCTAAAGAGAAAATATTTCCAATATGGAATGTGCTGACAATTGCTGTAAGAGAAAAATTTCATAGAATTGTCTCTGGAGTAAAATTAATCATTCTTGTTCGGATAGCCACTGTCAAAAATAACGTCATACACATTTTTCGTAAGATTTACAAGCTGCATAAACTTTGTCATTTTATAATCAAAATCCGGAACGAAAGTGTAAGGACAGAGGCTTGTAAATAAACGATTAAGCAGAGCTTTTAAATTGTTTCGTATAACGTATAGAAGACGAATATACGAGTTCTCTCATTAAAAATATTCTTCAGATGCAGTGTAAATGAGTGAATCCGCCGACTCATAAAATCATCAGATTTTTAGAAAAGTCTAGTGCAACTACTACCAATGTGATATTAAAACCAAACGACCTTTTTCCTAAAAAATCAATTAATTTGACTTTTGACTTTGAATTTGAAGCTACTGGTTTAAAACTTGACTTTGTTGAAAATTTCAGCAAAATCATCCTAGTAGTTTATCGCTTGTTCCCCCGGTGTGAAAAAATGTTGACTAATACTCATTAATCGACGAGGCAGAAAGGTATAAGCGTGGGCTGTCGAAAAGTATTTCTATTTTTGTACAAAAATACAGAGTGTCAGTATTTATTTACTTTTACTTCTTTATCATTACATTTACTTCTTACATCAATATTTATGTAATTTTAAATACAACACCTTATATATTTTATATATGTGCTGCAGATGAAAGAACATTAAGTTCTCTAAGTATTTAAAATGAATAAAATACTTGGATACTAAAAAATACTTGTATTCATTTTAAATATAGAGGAATGAATTACTTCTAATTAATGTTATTGCATTAAAGAAATTCTTATAAGTTCATCATCGATTTAGCGTATATGTGCGACAGTATATCAATAAATTTCCTAGTGCACCATACATTTAGTAGCAGTTATTTGTTGAAAATCCTTAAGACTTTCAAGTAGAACGTCCGATCTGCTTCAGAAAAGATACCTTCTAAGATGATTGATTAAACATTGTTTAAAATATTTTATATCAGTATTGGTCGCCAATCGTCAAGCTCTGTTTTTCCAAACTGTTCGTAGCATATACCATTACCATTAGATATATTCCCTTTCATATTTTACCTTTTTTCCAAACATCAGCTTACAATTAAGCAATAGGTAGATAGAGACATTGGCTCATTTTACTAGTGAAAAAATTTAAAGAACTTCCTTTTATATATACGAAAACGTATATATGCTGCTCAATCGACCAAATAAAGGGTTGCTGTTAATAATTTAAAATTTGTCATCTATTACAATTATAACAAGCTCAAATTACAATTTAATACATTTTCTTTACCACGTCATAGATCCACAGAGAAACTATATAATAATGATATTTCATTGCTTAAAACTTAATAAATTGCCTGCGTAATAATGGAAATGTTTTGTTTTAATGGATTTAAGTTCTAGCAGTAATTGTACCCCTTTCGCTGCCGCATCACATTCACGTCATTAATTTTATTAAGGCCGTTGCTATCGTGTTTAAAAAAAGGAGCGCAGCAGCCAACTTCTAAAAATTCTCGAGTTTGTTGAATCCGAAAAGTCGGTGATGTCAGGAGGGTCCATTTATCATATTGCCAGTTTCCGTTCTCTCCGGAGGAACCACTGCTCATAACTAAACGTCATCTTGGGATGGAAAAATGTGTGGATTCCATTTTGTTTTAGGTACAATCTCGAAGTTAGGAAAACATAACCCAGGTTATTTGCATTCGAGAAAACTCCTCCGACGTCATTAAATATTCTTACCTATGAGTTACAACGCAAATTATGCTCGTAACGTTTCCGAATGCGTATTATTCAGGTAGATTTGACGTTAAAGTACCTTGAAAGTTATTTGGGTCTTATCCATTTACGAACGAAATGAAAATTAAATAACGGGTGTGATGTCATCAACTGGTCTTAAGCAGTTAATTAAATTTGACACGTCTGCATTGAATTAATATCCTTTTTGGACTATATGAAATGCTACTACAGATTCTAAACGACAAATAAAATATACTTTTATGTGATTTCTAATGTATTAATGTAATTATCATTTTTAAAATGTTACCGTTCGAGTTTAATGGAAAAAATTGCCTTATGGATCTATAATTAATCCTTTTATTTGAAGACATTGAAAGAACGTATTCCTTCAGCACAACTCAATCAGTCGCCAATCGACTACTATACTTGGTCGATATCTGTGCAGGTTTTAGGAAACAAATTATATGCCTTGTTTGATTAGTTCTCTCCCATTGAAAGACTCAAACCATCCTCGCTTATTTTGAAATAAATACTTAAATGTAATATTGCTCATGTATGTATGTGCAAAAATTCTACTAAGCTATTACCACATTAAATGTTCAAATGATTCATTTACTGTTTCTGTGTGCTTAACATAGTAGAACACAACGACTTCCTAATTTATACTTCATTGTATACTAATAAAGCACATTAAAAGTAACAAAAAAAAAAAAATAAAAACGTAGGCTTCCACGGCCGAGTCTGTTGAAACTAGATGTTTTTCGGGGTCGAACCGTGTCATGTCGTTAAAAATAAATAAACTCGACGTTTCGCCCATAAGCGTAAGAGGCTTCTTCAGGAGAAAGACCAGTTAGCACGGTAACTCAACGTGTAAACCACGCCAGAGACGAAACTAACTGAGCGGGAAGTAGTTGATCACGGTAACTCAGCATGTGAACCACGCCAGAGGCGAAAACCAACTGCTTTTGGTTTGGTTTTTGGAAAAAGCAGTTGGTTTTCGCCTCTGGCAAATTCGATGATTAGTTTATGGACAGAATTAACTAACAAACTGATTTCAATATTCGCCGAAAAGTCTCTGGCTTCTTTGGCGATGCTGAATATCGAAATTGTAAATTTCAGGAAAGTTGAAATGGTTATAGAAGCCATTGCATTACTACTTTAAATACTGCAAGAAGGTAGTAATACGCTTACAGATTCACAATACTAGTTTTGGATTCGAGGATTGCAAATAAAGCATCCAATGGTGGATTTTAGTTTTGGCATTAAATGTTATTTACAGATCTTTTCTAAAAAAGAAAAGAAGAAAGCAGAGATGGGTGTTATTCTTATGGCCAAGGAAGAGAACCAATAATGTTGGGGAGACAATACCGAAAATTATACTGTTGACAAGGAGACTATAAAATTGGAGTAAGCCAATATTTCATTTTAATTTTGTAACCAAAGAACGGCATCGAAGATTTTACTTTCCTAGTCACTACTCCATACCACATTTATTAAATTTGCTTTATTTACATGGATTCCTAACAATTTCAAAACAAATTACGAACATCGAGCCTATATATACACAATGTTGAATACAATCACATCATGTACTTTATTGCGCCGGAAACCTTCAACCATAAAATTTTATTTCGAGTTTTAAGTTCGTAAAGTATTACTACTCCTAAGTTCAATATTCCGGCAATAAGTTTATTATAACTGACAGAAACTCTTTTAGGGTAAGAGGGCGCACTTGCACGGAAAAGGAAACTTTTCTTTTCGCCGTTCGTTCTTTTGTAAACGACGCGCGCGCGCTACCTTCTGGCATTTAGCGGTAATTAATAAATACAAAAGTTGCTAAAAGTAAAACGTATCAATATCAAACACTTAATGTACACATTTAAATTTTAAATTAACAATTATTCGTGATGAAAGGGGGTTTTAGTCGAGATATTACAAAAGATTTTGTTCGCTTTGTTACGCAAAAATGAAAATATATTTACATCTTTGATTACGATAATGGAACGAAATTAGCATACTTTTGTCTCAGCAAGGAGAGTACGTATTACAAATTAATACTGGAATTATTAAGACTTCCGCTTTATTTTGGAAATTCATTCGACGAAGCTATAATTAAACTTTGTTAATAATTTAAGGTGTTTCGAGTTGTCGAACATGATACAACACCAAAAATTGCAGAAGGAAGGTGTGCTTTAAAATATTTTCACCTCATTTCCGTTGGTACCTGTTACATTCTGCTGGCTTGAACAACAAATGCCACGAGTAGTCTGTTTTGGTGTATTTTCCTTCTGAAGGGGGACGAAGGTTTGCTTTTGTTTGGCTGAAGAAAATTCTTGTTTATTCGCTTGCTTAATTACGGTACGTACATGTAGAACATTAATGTATGTTACCCTTATATCATACAAGAAAATTAAATAATATGAGATCTGCGTCATATAAAAATATTATGTATCACATACAGTAAGAATTATAATGAAAATAGTTGGGCTATCATCTAATCATTATGTGCAGGCGTGCGTTTCGCTGTATACATGGAGGCAACCTCATTAATTTTTTTTAATTCTGTGGCTAATTAAGCTTGTCGCAATCGCATAGGTGGCTTCAAATATTTCGGTAAATTACGTGGATTACTCATCTATACATTCACGTTAAATAATTACGATCTTTATTGCGCAACAGGTTAATATCATGTAAAGGTTAAAATAAGGAGACGCGTACCCAGTGATGAAAGGAGAATTTATAATTTATAAAAATACATTTATTTTACTCAAAATACTCTCGTACATAGCGGCATAAAGGTATACATTGCTAAATAATAAATAAATATGTGAATGAAACAAATATTAGTCTTATAGTATATACAGACAGGTGCATTCTTTACATTCGTAATTTTCTTGTTGTATATACTGATTTGGTTGTTTGTATAGTTGTGGATATTTTGTTCAAAGCTACTAGTTTTGATTTTCAGAGCTTGTAAGTGCTAAAATGTTTGTTTTTGGACTACGCCTAAAGCTCTTTACATATCTCCAAATTTTCCGACTGGAAACTTATCTTCAGAAGCCATTTTACTTAGGTTTGCCGGCTTATCCTTGACCCTGATCGTTTCTCCCTAATTCAATTTATTTTATTGTTGTTTTCAGTACCTTTGTAGCTATATCAACATGGACTGATTTGTTAACCCGATCCACTTATTTATTTTCGTAAGCGTGCAAATAATAATTATTGCTGGGCTGTTTGAAGCCTCATTAGTATATTCTTCAGAAAACTCTGTCAGTTCACAGCCTTTAACTAAATCAGCTGGTTATATTAATTGAAGCTCCAAGTTTCTAGGCCTTCTACTGTTTCAGTAAAGAAGATATCTGTCAGAGGTAACCTCGTAGGACCTACTTTTAATTATCTCATGGTATGCACGATCTTTTCATTAATTGTACAAATAATAGCAAATCATCCTAATGATGTGCGTATTCCATTTCTGACCAATGCCAATAACTCTAGCAAATTTTTCCGTGATAGTAGGTATCTGTCGCGATACATCGTGTTTGCATGTTCCGTGTTATTGTATTGTATAAGCGTCAAAGATGAGAACCACGTATCGTGCAGTGCATTATGATGCGTAAGCCTTGCTTTTGTGTCATGCTTTTTTTTCTCTGCGGTAGTTACTTATCCGTCCTGTAATCTGGAGATTTTCGATGTAAGCGCTGTAACTGTTACTCCGCAAAAGTTACATTTTTTATTTAATTTGTTACAATTTTCGTATTTTTTGAAATATATCCATTATTGATTTTAATACATTTATGTAAGTTTATACGTTGCTCAATTTATTTTAAAGCGCTTCCATCGGTGGATATTAAAAAATTCAATGGGGATACATTTCGCTCCGTTTGATACAAATCGACCAACATAGTTTCGCAACTAGGGGAAATCGAACAAATTGAAACAATACATTAAATAACTAGCAGATCACAAATCATCATACTAAGCCAGGGAGCTTACGCCAATTGATTATATCCTTGAAAGCAATTGTAAAAAGAAAATATATAGCTACGATATCCAGAGCAGGCATGATAAATCAAGCGTGGGATAAAAATGACCGTGGCCGGGAAATAAATTGAAATCGATGGCCCTATTGATTATACTCACTACTAACATGCTAATCGCAGATGATTTTTAAAGGGCGATCGACCCCCGTCGTTGAATTACCTTCATTATCATTTATCAAATTACCTTCAGCCATACAAATTTTACGCCGCATCAGCGTAAGTGCCCTTATTTACACTCTATTATACTGCCTCGATTCCGATGTATTGCATTATAGTATTACACACGACTATTTTGACCATACAGTGTGTTCACTTAACGTATGGGTCGAACTTATATTTATAAGTAATCATTAAAAATTTAATGGGGATCTATATATCCAAGAGACAGAAACGTGTTATCTATAACATATCCACGCTTATTCTAACAATACGTTTTCCGAAAATGATTCCTAGCAACTTTCCAATTTTCCGGCAATCCGGCGATTTTCCTGAACTTTTACAAGATCGATAGAAGGTTTCCTCTAATAAACTTTTAAATACTAAACGACGACGTGAGAGATTGACGACTTCGCGTATTAAATTTTCACGCTATGCATTACCGGATTTGAACAAATCGAACGATAAAAAACGTGGAAGGCTTTATTTAAAAATGATGGTGTATTTTAAGAAGTATTGATTTTGAAGTTTCAAACTAACGACTAAACTACCTAAAATACACTTCTAGAGGGATGGTGTTGTAGGGTTGAATCGTAAATCACATCTAATTGCTATAATCTAGGAGGACGAGGAAATGAGCTGAAGATTAATGTATATGCATTTGTTAGAGACTAATGGTCCGAAAGGTTCGGAAATGTTTTATCGGCACCACGTCTTACATTTCTTTGACCAAGTGATCAGTGTATATCAATGTAGACGTGTAACTTGCCCTCCTTGGTTCAACAGGAAAAAATTATACCCCTATGATAAATGAATCGAAAACCTAAACGCTCATAAATTGTAGTTGTGATCAATAAGTAAAGACGCTTAATAGTGCAGTTTATAAAGAGTAGCAATAAAGAATAATAAGCCATCAATATACGGGAAAGCACGTTTGTGATGATATCAATCATATCAATTGTGAAATTTAGAAATTGTTCTGTATAACAGCGATTGACTCAGGATAATCAAATTGAACTCTGTGGTAATTGAATTTTGGGAGAAGTAACCCCTTAAAACATCACAACCCTTATCTGTTAGTCAAAGGCGGTTGAAAATCGACTTGATTTCATATATAAATAAATTGGCCATTGAGTTGATTATTGTACAATTGAATTTTAAAATGCCTTTTGGGGAATATGTAATTGTAATTTAAAGTACTTTTCAACCCTATTGTCTGTTACCTTATAGCGCCCGCTGCGTGGTATTAAATGGCGTCTAGACTACAGCCACAATTACATCTGAATCGTAAACACAGCTTAGAACTTAAATACTTACAAAATGGCCAGACAGAAGGAATTTCTAGCTATCTTGTTAAAAATTTATTCAAGTAGGAGGCGCTCGAAATATTTAGTGAAATTGTTCTCGATTATTATGTCGTTTCCAAAAGTATGTATACCTTTCGATCGAGATGATTCAAAGATATCAATTTTAATATAGGTGTCCAAAAAAAGTAATGATTTTGAAAGGAGCACTTGCTAACGATATGATCTACAAGATACCCTAAATATCCCCTAGGATATCACATTAAACTATTAATAATTTCACCTAATTATCTAAGTGTTGAACAAATCGAGAACAAGAAAATCGCTGAAGGTATAAGATAGTATTAACATAACATTTACAACTAGAAAAGAAATTCAGGAAAACAAATGTATCCTAGGTACTGATAAAAAAACGTTGAAGTAAAATACAAGTACCTAAGAAAAGTGTGAGATGTCTTAAGGATGGCTAAATTAGGAGATACAAGATTGAGGGAAATCTTGAGCATGCAATCAATTTAGTTCATTTTTATAAGACCAGTGGAATAAATTTGGATGTGAACAATATTGAATAGAAAGAAACGAGAAGGTCAAGGGGAAAATGGGCAAAATATTACGAAAAATTTGGTGAAAAAAGAATACAAGGTTATAGAAATTCAACCGAAAAGTAGCAATTGGGAATTTAACAACTCATGGCTCTAATGTCGGTATTGGTGAGCGCCATAGAATCTCCATGAGGATTAAAAATTAACGGTTACTTAATGAAAAACAACTTGGCAAAATTTGTATTTTTCGAATAATCTAATTAATAATAATTGTTTAGCTCGTGTCATATCCTCAAAGTTACAAACGAATCGGTATATTAACCTGCGAACATATGTGTAGTTCAAAAATTAAGGTTTTTTAATTCTAAAAATTAGAATAGAAAGAAAATTAGAAGAAAAATAATAATAATAAAAAAAAATTCTAAAATCTAAGCAAACTTAGAATGCAAACCTTTTAATTAATCAATCTATGTTCTTCATTTTAAATAAAAATAGTTTTCAATTTAACTGTCAACGATGTATTAAGTACTATGAAAAATGTATTCTCAGAAAATTTAGAATGTAAACGAACATTTTATATTACGGGGTTTTGCTACGTACATCTTTGCCGTAAAGGTAAACCGTCAGAAGAATCATGAACATTTTTAAATTTAATTAAATAAAGTTTGTGTCAAAGGTATAATCTTAACATATCTATATCGGCGTTTTCTTCGATAAATAATATTGGAGATATCAATGGTTTCATGACTGTGGAAGTACGAAATATGGAACCTAAAGAAGTTATACTATTGCACTACATGATATAATATGAAGAATATGTTCCATTGAAAGATTTCAAATGGCTAATGCTTTTCCTGTTATTGCTTTATTACAAAATTTAGCTATAGTATGTTGATACGCTTGTCAAAGGAACTTCATTGTTTCCTCGTTACACATGCCATATGTTATCCAGATATGTTCTCTTACGACTGCTAGAGATTAAAGACTTCTTTGTGTATCCATTCCAAATCGTATTCCTTTTTTTACCATTTTTACAGAAGTATTGCGTTACATGGATTATTAAATAAAATTTAAGTGTTTTCAGAAATTTCGTTGCTGGTTGAGATGCAAAATAAGAGAAATATTCATTTGTACATCAGTATTTAAAATGAACCTTTTAAATCCTTTCAGCATGTCTTGGTAAACAGATTAAAATAAATTGTTTTGCTGATGGATCTCAGTTAGAAGGAAATTAAGTTTAAGGGTGTATTTTTGCGCTCGATGGATAGAAGAAGAAGAAAAAAGGGAGAAGAAAGGGGCGCAGCGGAAGTCTTTAAAGAGTCTTACGTTTTAAAGTTAATTCGTTAAAGTTTGTTGCTTACGCAAGTTCGCGAAATAAGGATATCAGATGGAAAGTGGTGAGGACGTACGATAAGCCGGTAAGAGGGTCGTTTTGGGGCACTTTTCATTCAGATTCCACATCCTCAACGGCGTCGTCTCTGCCTGCTACAAGCAGCTGCTACGTGCGCCGAATCCAAATTAGCTACCAATATTCTATTGACAACATTTTTACTTTCTTCAGTATTCTAATCTGTTTCGGTGCTTTGTAAATTTAATATTAATAAGGGGTCAAAAGGGCACGAACTGCTCCTCTCGAACGCGGCCAATAAGAAAGGGATCCCGTTCGTTTTTATCTCCCAGCGGGAGAGCTTAAACGCCGTAATTTATCAAGGTTGGGCGGAAAGTTTTATGGCAATGTAATCGTTTATTCAGCTTCTTCTTTATTCGGATTGTAATTTATTGACGCGAAACATAAGTATGCAATAAATATTAATACGCTTCGCTAGCTTTTGGCATTAATTTATGCAAGGAGGGTCTTTCTCGAATATCACCTTGTTTATATTGATTTGATTTAGCATCAAAAGTTTTGAAGCCATTATGAAGGCGAGACTTATACTCAGGTTTCTAAGAAGAACCAACATGTTCAATTTTTGCTTCTTTAATATTTAGTATATTTCACTCGAATAAAATAGAAATGAATCTTTGGACACATCACCGTCATAACGATAACCAGCTTTTGCACTTCCATGAGGTAGTACCCCGAAGTTTCCGAAGTTTGAATCACGTGCGCTAATGAACGTTACAATCAACCTCCGCTAGGTGAGTACACCTTTCACGAGTCAGTATGCCAAGTGGTATCATTGTAAATGGAATTGTCCTTCGTTGTGAAGAATTCGCCATTGTTGCTCCTGCTTATGTCTGCGACTCTTCAACGGTAGATTCGAACACACAAAATGTTTTAAGAAACATCTGCGATCTATTTCTTGAGTCAAACACAAACCTATAACAGATTACATTTAAAGCTGGCTAAAGATCAGTTACCTGGTTTAAAGAACAATGCCGTTGGTCGTCTACATTGACATGTGCGTCTTGCAAGAAAGCAGAACCAATTGCTTTTAGTACTTATTTGCTTCCTAGTTAGTAGCATACAGGGTTGATCCAACATTAGTTGCCGATCACAGACAGCTTGGTACAACGTTGCGAACGATCCTGGAATTACGTAAAAGTGTGAACACAGGTTCCTCTCGTTGGTGGAACTCTTAGTTTCGATACTTACCTGACTTTTAGCCAACATTGTGTAAACACATTCGTTTAGCCAACGATGTGTAACATTGGTTACACATTCGACACTAATCCAAGCACGGTTAGCCATTTATGTTGGTACGATCTTAGAATAGGATTTAGAACATCGTTAGCGACTGACGTAATGATTTCGAGGCTTCGGCTCGCGACTGTAATGGAACAGAAAGTCAACGTTTGCCATAGACGCGATATCATAGGCACATACTGGCAGTCTGCTGCTAACGTTCGGACATTCCTTCAGTATTATTAATGGAGTAGTACGATTCCGCAGGGACTGCATCTTTTCCAACAGGAATATTAGTAATATATATATGTAATATTATATTACATATTAGTACAAAATGATGTGTTTGATATAGAAAAAAGTACGTAAAAGAATATAAACATTTACAGGACAAATACACAAAACTGATTTATCGTGTTTTATTTCATTTCTGAAGTAAAATGAAATCCGTTTACAAATACAAACTCTACATTTTTCATGCTGTTTACATTGTAATAGAAAATACAAAACATGAGAAAAATCCCGTAGTTTAGTGTCGATTCATTTTACGCCATGTAGCTGGTCGTTACTGCAACTATTAGTTATAGTTACTACTCGCAAAATCATTAAAAGAGAAAAGTAGTGTACAAAATAAAATAGAGCAATAGTAATTAATACTACGTTATCAGAAATATTAAATATGTGTATACACTTACACACATACATATGAACAGATATTTTTATTAGACCAGAATTTTTAGAAATTTAGCCCTTAACGCTGTAAAATTAACAAGAAATGGCTGAAAAGTAAAGGTAATCTACGTATTTTAGAGTTGGTGGTATGTATTTCAGTTAAAAGCCCATACCGAACCACATATGAAATTTCGATAAAGATAACATCTTTCAATTCGTACATACACTATATTAGGAAATTCTTTTCAGTAAATTACAAATCATTTGTCTTCCAAAAATCAGCACCGAAACTATTTTTTTGGGTTGAGGTAATTTAATACAATAGCAAGGCAAACACGATTAAACTGCTTATAATTTTTTAACATCTTTGACAAGCTCTCATTTAATATCCCAGCAACATAATAAAGCTAGAAACTGCTCATATCGTTATGATTTGCTCTCTAAAATTAGGCTTCCGTGGCAAATATACTCTTGAATAGCTCTAGAAAGTACGAGGCATATTAAATACCAAGGAGAAATTTAATTATAGAAAATATGATAAAAAGACTGGAAGTTTATTCATTTCATGACAACTCCCGATAGTCGACAAAACACGAGTTAGTCTCTGCTGCTAATGACAACGACTTTAGGTGCACCATATGTTGTTTACTTTTATATACTACAAAGTAATATTTAATGTTTTGATAAAATCGGTTGGTGAAAAAGAACGTAACAATGCAATACGTTATTTGCAAATAATTTTACGTTATAATATCCCATTGCAGTTATGGGAAATCATAATTCAAGCACTATCCATGGCAGCTAAGCGAAAATAAATACATTAAATAGAATTATTAAAATTCTTGCAAGAGTAAAATAATTATCGGTGATTAATTAAAGTACTACATGTGTCTTTATTAAAGAGCAATAAAATACGCTGGAACTAATCCTTCGCCAGCTGTAAAGTTCGGTAGAGGTAATGTATCAGAATGCGATGTAATAAAGTGGTGAAGTAAGATTAAGTCTCTTAATACAATTACGCAGATAATGATACCTGTTATTTTGTTGTAATAGGGCAAATTAAACAAATAAAATTGAAATAAACAGTTGCATTTTACATATTTTAATAGATACAGTTTTAAAGGTACGTAATAATAACGTAACACAATGTTTGACAAACATTTTGATATGCATTAGTAAATAATAAATTTCATCGTATATACATATATTTAGATCACCAATGATTACAATGCATGTACAAATATTGGAGCAATACAAATATATTATATGACCGTGCTACTAAATATTTGCAAATACATTTTTAAATATTGAATTGATGTGTATTTTTAATTTATCAAATATTGGCAATATAATATCCAGTTTGAAGAATATCACTCGTCAATTTAATATTCAATTGGTTATTACATTCTAACATTCCATTTTTATATTTACTATAATATCTGTTCTATTTTTATTGTCGCCTAAAGGAAAATAAATAATCAAGTAAATGAAAAAATATGTAACAAATGGAATGGAAATGAGGACATATTAATTTTGTTTCTCTATATATAACTCTTTTTTAACATTTTGGGAGATTTGGCGATTTTTTGGATAGTACAATAGGCAATCTCTCGCGAAAGTATCAAATTGACTAATCCTGCTTGGAATACTAAATTGAATTTTTGCACTTTGCACAAAAGTAAAACGAGAGAGTTATAACAAGGAAGAAAAATGTAAGTTAGTGCAATCAGGGTAGTGCGTGCTAATTTGTCAAGTGTTTGTAGCAGCGTGGATGAATTTAAAACATGATTCTGTTAGTCGCAATGTTTCCGAGCATATGGTCATGTTATGTTATGTAACATCTCAGCCATAGGTTTCTTAAACTCGCTTTTAACGTTTTTCATCCACAATGCCAAAGAAATAGCGGAACTTCTGAACAATCACGACCAATTATATGTTCTACACTGTTAATAACAATGTCGCCAATCTCGCTTGTAGTACCGCGCAGCCTGTTTTGTGAACAGTGAAGATGATGAAACAGGATTTTCTGGATCCAACGTGTCAACTATTACATTAACAGCATACGTTCCTTTAATGCCTGTTATTTTATTTAGCTTGTTCAAAGATAATTTTCACTCTAGTTTTGATCTGATTTTAATTACTGTTTGATAGAATTACATAGCACGCTAGCATAAAGAGAGCGCGTAAATGTCATAGTTTTAAGGTTAGTAGTGAGGTGACTGTTGTGATGGTAGGCGATTATTTGGTTTACAACGGAAAATTGTCAGAACCCTTGATATGATCTCTCATCCGGAGGTGGCAAGAAGGAAAATACAAATAGTTAAAAAGTAGTCAACGAATGGTATGATGCTCCCAATTATTTGTTCCCAAAATTTTGTTACCAGATTCAAGAAATCTAAGGTCGGGGCCAACTATGGTAGACGATTATTCTGTAACAAACCTTCAGAATATATTTAATTCTGTAAATGCAAATGAGTTTACACCGAAAACATATTTGTCGCTACTGAAGTTTATCGATAATAAGTTGTGGCCAGATTTGCTATTTCGTGCAGTGATAAACACCTTCGTTTATGTTGGTGTAGAACGTCATTGTTTGATGTCTTCTGTGCTTTATTAGATTTTTTCATCATGAGTATACAGTATGGTCCACGAGCAATGGGACAGCATGATATCTCGGGAAGAAACCCATACTTTCGGTATAGCTCAGGAGAAACGAAGAACGTAATTTGCAGGGCGTTTCACTTAAAATGAAATAGCACGTCTATTCTGTTTATCTAAGTTAATCGGAACACACGAACTCATTCTCACGAGACGAATCAACACGAGTCTATCTAGTCCCTGTTAATTCCGTGAAGCGCACGAGAAATACAGAACATAGCCATTGTGAAACAACAGAGAATTCATGAAATGTTAGTTTTTAATTATAAGCTATGCTGGCACGTTTAAATTATACGAATGAAGATTATTTAAGTTTATTTACTATTTACGGATTTACTATTTTATTTTGATATCAAAAGCATGCGATACCTTTGCCGCTCGACACTCACAAAAATAAAAATTTCGCCAAAGACAAACTCCGAATCGGTCATTGCAAAAATTCAAAAACATAGCTCGTAGTAATTTAATTTTAAATGGTCTCAATAGTACGATTTTGGACAACATTATCTGGAAAATGAAGAGAAATTGATTCTTAAACGATCATAATTCTTCTTATTACTACGGATGACAAAGGCAGGTGGAATTATTCCTTTTTTGTAGCGACTAGACAGACTCGTGTTTATTCGCTTCATGAGAATGCATTCGCGTTGTCTACTGGTGTCCCCGAGAGTCGACAAAACACGACCCCGTTTTGAAATTTTCTACATTTGAATGATCAAGAGTAATTGTCGGACATGCTATGTAATACTTTCGAAAAATTTTTATTAATTTTTAATGTTACCTATTACGGTCGGCAGTTCTGGAAAATTTCAGTTTTCCAAGTTAAGCATTTTCGCAGTTATAAAAGTTATAAGAAATGTAACAATATGTAGGGTGTTCCATTTAAAATAACGAAGTTAACTGTTTCCGATACAACCGGAAATCTTAGATTATTAAGGATGTTTTAGTTCAATACCAGATATCAGCTTTAGTGTACTGTTACGTTTTTAGAAAATTCCAATGAATACTCTTTCAGATATCGATCGGTGCAACTCCCTTTAAAACAGATATAGTACATCATGTAAACATGTCATAATATAAGCTACAGAAGGTTAGGACATCATTTTAATAGGTATATTTCATACTCCATTAAAAGCATTTGATGTTGTAGATCTTTGGTGATATCCTAAAACGTAATTATTAAAAATAAAACGTTAAATGTGCGAAACACTTCAAGCACTTCACATCTCCCCTTCGTTTTTATCATTTTGCGGCGACGATTACCATTATTATATTTTCGTATACAGTCGCACGCCGTTAACGGTTATTATCGCTAAAAAAATAATAACGAAGCCGAAGCTGACTGTAACAAACCGCGCTTTATCATTGCAAACATGCTGCTGAAACATTTTCGGTAAGGAGCCGAGCCATGGTAAGGGAAATTATGAGATAATAGGCACTTTAAACTTCCTACCGGGGAAAGGGCTTTTACATTTAATCTTCGGTTATTGCATGGTAATTTGAATAGCACACACTCTGGAAGTAAGAGTCTAATTGTTTCTCTCGGATGATGTTCGGTGGTCGTGACTCGGTACCCCATTTCGACCTCGCATACAGGCATTTAGCTGTCAGAAATCAATTTGGACATCTGCAATGCAATCAATCGGCGCAATCAAGCTCGTTACGCGACCCTCTATACCACCATCTTGTTGAACGTACGCATACTAACTATATCCAAAGCCTCAAATCGGAAATTTTAATCTACCGTTATCGATCTTTTTCATTTGAAGTGTTATAAGAGCTTTTTAGAAAACTTCTCAGGTAAGCTCGCTATAGGTGTAGCCTACGGATTAATGCAAGATTAAAACATGACGTAGCTATATAGCGCTACCTAATGATAAGTAATTAACTCATTGTATTGAGATACCGTCTTAGTATTACTTTTAATGCATTCATAGAAGAAGCACTTGGCCAATAAAAATTAAGTTGTCAAAAGGAGAGAAATCAGATACAAATAGTTATAGGTCTACTACAACAACAGATTCGAGATTAAATAAAATTAAATTAAAAGACCAGGTGTTAAGTATCATAATGATTGCAGTCATTATAGAGCGCGTAGAAGAGCTAATACCATTAAATGACGGAGAAAATTGTATCATTACCAAATAAGAGAAACAATATACAAAGTACTGAGGATCGTATCTAGCGGAAAGAGATTGAGAACATAAAGTAAATTTCTTCTAAGACTGCGGTAAGCATCTGTATTGAGCTTTCTGTTGTTCTTGCTGAGATCAAAGCAAAAATCTTTTTATTAGTCGGGGATGGTTTTCAAGCAATGAACTGCGCAATAAGGAAAATTAGACGGACAGTTACTAATGAAGCAATACTTTACCAGTTCCATGCACGAACGATGTACGCAATACGACTATACACTTGAAGCCCAGGAAATATTCCCGAAACAGAAGGAGGCAAGAATAGGAAATACCTGCCTTAACGGAACATGGCTTTGGCTCCGTGCTAATTCCCAATGATTCGCACAGTTAACTTGGTTAACGTAGAAAATAAATGTATTTCAATTTTTCAAAAGTTCTTTCACAGTTTCATCACTAGTCATTGATGAGATAGTTTTTGCTAGTAACAGGATGAGTTCTTTGACAATGGCCTTTTTTGTTAAGAGTTCAGCTATTTTAAAAGAGAGCATATCTTTTATTGTTCTTACTTCTTGCAATGAGTGCATTGTTTCAAAATGTTTCTTTAGCTTTTTCATGTAGTTTACTTATTGCCTTTTATTAATTTTTAAACCTATATCCTTTTATTATCATTTTTTTTATGAATCCACCATTGTGCAGTGAGCTCCTGGGTGTCTAGGCACTACCATTTAGGAACCGCTGATCCATCTACTATCCCATGTATTTATTTTATAATTTATACTTTCACTTCCAATTCTTATTACTTAAAAGGTTGCTCCAAGTCCTGACACATGAATCAATATAACGCAAACTAATTTCGAATTTTAAGACGCAGGATATTTGCAATTAATCGAAATGTCCTATCAGGTCGCGAAATTTGAATGTTACGAATGTAGATAGAAATAAGGAGTTAAGAGAACCACAAGACGTTATGTTTCAACAAGTCACTCACAAATTTTAGCCGCTCACTTACAACGGTGGTGTATGTAATTGTCCTATATTTTCTTCGGTATAATCGCATATAATTCCTTTTCTGTATTTCCAACTGGTTCGAAGCTCTTTTAATATTGTTTAATGATTTTTGATATAACTTTTACTATTTGTTTCTAAGTTAATCTCTTAATATCTGTAGAAAAATTCTTCTGTTTAAAATGATTATTACGTCTATTTGTTTATTATTATTATTATTATTACTGTTATATTTATTATTAACCGTATGTATATTTATTATTAACCGTAAGACCAAAAATTTTCGTTTTACCAGTTGGCCATATGTAATACTACAATCATACAAAATATATTATTTTGATGATAAGATGATTCCAATATAGACAATGTTTTATATTAATTTGAATATTTGCGGAAAATCGTTGTTAAAAGGCGAATTGTTGCAAATGAGTCATGCAGAGTCTTTTACGAACGAAGAATTAACACAAATCATTAGAGCGAAATTCTGAATATATGAAATTGAATTTTAATATAAATCGAAATTTAAAACTACAATTATATCAAATAATAATATTGTGTACAAATGCACCCACTTCATCCCTATATCCTACTACAGCACATATATACGTAATACATAAACACGTTACGTCATACTCACATATATCCATCTGTATATCACGCAAAACGTGGTGCGTTTCATTTATCTAAACACGCGAAATATGATGTACGGAGATGAATGAAACATGTAATTTCATTCGAATGTGGCATTTGCATTTTCAGCGCGGCGAATATTGATTCGACCATCGTATAGCGGCGAACTCGACGAATTTGACCGTTTCAAAGTTGCAGTAATCAAATTAAAGCACGCTATTGAACAATTTGTCTCGCTTATTTTGAATCTTGCGTCCTGCTGCCGTTGTTGTTGGGTTGTCTTGTCTCTAAGCGAGAGACAGCGCGTAATTATTTAAAAGATAATTGTGTACATAAATCTTTCCGGGAGTGGCCTGATAAGACATTGCCGGGATTCATTTATGTTTTTCCGTAGGGCACGCAGTCCTCAAGGAATCTCTTCTATTTAAATTTTTATTCATTCTCTGCCACTCTACTATATTTGTTATTCTATGGCTACTCCTTCGCGCTAGATGGAAACAATTATTAATATTTGCGAATATTTGTTACTCTTAATGCTATTATCAAAACTATAGGTTCTGTAGCGGGAAACTATAAATTCTCAGTGAAAATATGTATCATTATCTATATATCTAGATCGTTATGAGGACAAAAAACAAATCGTGGCAAATCGCAAGACTATGCCAAAAATGGCCAGAGAACGTAACGGTTTTGGAATGGAACAAGGAAGTGTGTGAAGAACATGGTCCGATGCACTATGGCGTCGATCGGCCAATACCACCTTAAATATCTACAACGCTTTTTGTTTACTAATATAGTTTCTTGCAATTTGGTGTACGTGCGGCAGCATCTTTACAACACATAGTACAATAGTAAAAGGATAAAATTTTAATTTATGTATTAGTTTACGAATAACGAATAACAAAAGGAGCTAAACAGGAGCGTCAAGAAATGTCCAACTTACTAGATGAATTGTGACGTTTTTTTATTTTAATTTCTTTTATTCTCTATTTTACTATTCAACTATTAGATTTGTACAGAGTGCTTATTACGATTTTCAGAAAACGGAACCCTGAAAACGTACGAAAGTGTTGGGTCTATTAGAACCTTTCAGAATGTGAAGTATAAAATATGGAAAATTTTTAATTAGCGGTAAATCTTGAACATATTCCGGTACGATGCATTATGTGTTGCCTACCATTATTTTTGGTTTCATAGAAATCCTTAAAAAGCTGGCAGAGTTGTATTAATTGGTATTTTACGTGAAGTTATAAAGATATTTAGCATCTCAAAGCTTTGCAATCGAACACGTTATATTTTTGCACTTCTGCAACTTCTGCGTCGAGCGACTTTTATTCCCATTGTCTACAGATACGTATACATAATGACCATGGAAAACATTTTACCGAATAATATGGAAAATATGGCTGTTGAAATTTAGGCTACCACCGAGACAGCATCTGTTCTCCCACTTAATTATTCACTAAATTAACTTACACCAACCCAGAATCAAAAAAAGTACTTTATATAAACGCTGACGTTAAATAAAAAGCTAAAAAAGTGATAAGGAAAAAAAGAAAGTGAACTTTTCATTGAACACTTAACCAACTTACTCAAATTTTACTCTCACGTCATTGCTTGCTGAGGAGACGATATTTCTTTTTGAAGGTAGGATCTTTTTATTTGCGCTTATTATCCGTGATTAGCATCATATTGACTTGAAGGTTGAGTACCGTTGTTTATAAAGCGAACATGCGAACCATTAAACACAACAAGCAGCGTTAAATTGCCAGAAAGCGGATTTTCATAGCGTGCACATATTTGAAAAACGGCGTAATTGTGCGCGAAACACTCTTCAATATCTAATTGAGGACATTGTTGCTTATTATATACGAAGAAAGACTCGGTCGCAAATTGTACTACTGAACATATTTCCATTTATTATCCTAACTGCATGAACTAAAACAGTCCTATAGAGCCTTCTATTGATGTGTTAATATCACCATTTTAATACGTTTGTATGTAATAACTGCTTATGAACGTGCAAATGCATTTTTCACACTCTATGTCCGTCGGATATATTCTCAGGATGTAATTTCAAATGTCCACAATTCCGTTTTTTAGGAATCTTAAGCTTAGACTTTCTCAACTTATCTTCAGCAACGGTTTGAACTGCGCGCACAGGGAGGTACGTGAAGACCGTTGGAATAATCTAGGAAGATAGTATAACGTGCCTAGGAGAACAGCGAAAAGCATAGATGATATAGCAGGAATGTTAATTAAAATTATCCAAAAGGCTATGGTTATGGGAATTTAGTGCATGCTTACAGAGGGTTTTAGGTAAAGTGGGCTGTGTATATATGCAAATGTCGCTAGTAAATATAATAAAAGGATTTGCTCGTACTTCGGTAAATGAAATTCTAGTAGTGAAATGTAAAAAAATTGACGCAAATAATTCAGTTTTTTATATAAATTACTTCCTATTTTCCGACTTGTTACAATGTGAAACAGAAATGAAGGCGATGTGCCAGTACCGACGTTTTAAAAGTAATATTTTTAACAATTTATTAGTTTTGTTAATAGCTTGCATAAGGCACAAACTGAATTTCTTTCTAACGATTTGTTTCAAATTTATGTAATTCGCAGCTAGGTTAAAAAACTTTCAATGGCGCGGATGGATCATCGAAAATCTAAGCTTTGTTTGATCTTTTTGAGGCTTTTCCGGCTAAGATTTGATCGAATTAAAAGGCCTTCTTCTTTGATTTACACTAATTTCAGTCATGAAATGGCTGCAGCTCCTAGGTACCCTTTTTATGGTTTTCAGATTAATTTTTCGAACGAATTCAGCATAAATCTTTGAAATACTTGTCCTACAGGAATGACAGTAACTAGCTTATCCATGTTATCCCTTATAATAACCTGAAGAAAAATATTATTGTTAACAACAAAAAAAGAGACTCAGCTGGTTTGATGTCCAGAATTGACATGCTGGTGTTACGTTTCGAATTAGAAATATGCAATCTTCCACGTTGCTGTAATTAGGAGCCATTATTCTTTATTTAAAGATATTGGTATATTGCACAGAATGGAATACTTCATGATTCTGTTCAAAATCTTTAAAGATTCGTTTAACATTCTTCATACAATAGCGCTCCTCGACTTTAATACGTGTAGGTACAATTTTTGTATGTGATCTTGGATAATCTTTGTTCATTTAGTTATTATTTAGTTATTATATAAATTAGGCTTTCCCAAAATTTTGTAAACTTAGTAGTTGCGTTGTACGCCGTCACTTTGCTTAAGTATAAAGTTCAATCTGCTTCAATTCAAAATTCGTTTTTCAGTTCTATTGTTCCCGCTTTACTTTTACTTTAACATTACTCCGACTTATCTCATAACGCGCGCCTATGTGTACATATATACGCATAACGTTTGAATCACATTCGCCATTTTCTCGCCGCCTCCCAAACTAAAAGTAGATATTGACGCCCTCTGCGTCCTCTCGCTTTCACCTCTTCTTCCTTTTCTCCTTGCGTATTACCAAAGAGAGGTTTCCGTTGACGTGAATCTCTTAGTTATGACAAAATACACATTCTCTATCTCTGCTCCTCTACTATAGAGCGGAGCGCGCTACGGGCTTCAATTTCCCAGTTGGCGGTGACATAAATCTCCGGGGTTTCGCCGATACTCGGGGAGCGCTAATATCCAATTACGGGGGCCTATTTACTCATGCGATGTCTCATTACAGTTCGAAGTTACACACATGTGTTCGCGTCGCGTATAAGGACGAAAGGGCCGGAGAGCAGGGACGCCTGTTTTTGCAACTGCGACCGCATTCCCGTTCGTGGCGTATTAATTTGGAGAAAGTGGCGGACGGTTAGGAGGTTCGGCCATGTAAGGCGGGAGGGGAGAGGACGGAAGGAACAAACAAGGCGGACGAACTCGAAAAGGCCCTTTAAAATGGAAACCGGGTAGACGTGGGTGGACGTAGAAGTCGGTAACACCACCAGTGTCGAATTCTCGATTGAAAAAGTTGTCGACGGAATTATAATGATCCCAAAAAGTGTTTTCATTACGCCCTTTAGAAGATAAATATTCATCGGCGACGGAAGTAAAAAACTTGAATCTCGTCCTCGCCGACCTGGACGGATAGTTTAATCATGATACCAAGGAACTTCTTCCTCACATATCCTCTATAATGAAGGCTCAGGCTAGTCAACAAAAACTGATGTTCTTGATTTTTATGCATTTCTCTTTTATAATTAATGAAATGAGAGCTGCAATCTGTTTCAGGCTCGTAAAATATTTCCCAGTTTATTTTAAGGATATGACCATATGAAGACGTTTGAGTTAAAGAAGACGCAGCGATTGGGTTCTAGCCTATTACGTTTTTAACTTCGTAAGCCTAGAGTAGTAACACAATTCCTCAATTGCTATATAAACGTCGACTTTCTATTTTAACAACGACATGTCACGGTTCAAACTCGGAACACGGTTAGCTTTAACAGACTCTAGCCGTGGAAACCTACGTTTTTATTTTATGACAATGTTTGCTGAATGCATAGAAGATTACACAAAAGATTAAATATAACTTTAATAATGACCACAGCCAGAGTAACAGAGAAAAGTGTTACTCCAAGCTTTCTAAGCACGTATTCTACATTTTCTCATGTGAAATTGATTCGTTTAATAGCAAGCACATGCTTAAGTGTAGAAATAGTAATACCACGATTAATGATAGACGCATACTGAAAACGGCGCAACGTTTTCTGGAGAAAATCATTTTAGTAGATTTCAAGGCACTACCAAAACGGTTACTTTATTCAGAGTAATATTTAAAGCTTCAATTCGTCGTTTTAATTTATGATTATCTTTTGAAATATTTATTTCTTAGGTAAATCTTTAAAACGTTCATTGGTAGAATTCAAAATAGGTTGTGGAGATGGATCCTGCAAAATGGTTTCACGTTCGATTACACAATCTTCTCAAAATTATAATAAAATAAAGATTACATTAGCATTTGTCTAGTGATGTTTTTAAGCAGTACCACTGGTAAATCAGGACTTATAAAAGTAGTCACGGACTGCGTACTTATTTAATTACATTTTATATGTTTAAATGCAACGAATTACCTCAAAATTCAGGAAAAAGAGATTGCCTCTGGAAAAATGTTACTCTTATAGACGAATAACCGATACTAAATTTCAGAATAATGGCAGAACTATTACAAAACTAATGAGTCACAACCAAAATACCAGAGTTAGTTTACTAGTTTCTGGCATTCAACGTCAATTTAACTAAGACAATTACTCGAATGCGATCCTTTGATTAAACTAGCCATGTCAAAGTTATTCGACATTCGAGGAATAGCCCCCGATTTACATTCTAAAAATACCGGTGTCAACGGAATAACTGCCGCTACAATAATATCATTCAAATGAGCATCAAGCGTCCAGAGAAGGAAATACGCACTAATTTAAATATTTTTAGTCGCTAGCTTTCAGGGTGTTCTTCTCGTTGGCGTAGTGTTCGTATTTACATTGTTAAATTTTGATTACGTTTTGTATATTTTCCTAAATGCGCTTTTTTAAAGGAAATCTATGCTTCGATTCTAAATTTTATGAAATAAAACAATTATTACGCGTTGTTGTGTTGGTTGTACCGAATAAAACCTACATTGGTTTCGTTTGTTGTTTACTGAATTTTGCAGAACTAACTGACTGACTGTTACGTATGCTCTTGAAGGGAGGAAGTGAGTATTATGATCTTTTAGTGTTGCCAAACCTACATTGGTTTCGTTTGTTTTTTATTGAATTTTACAGAACTAACTGACTGACTGTTACTTATGCTCTTGAAGGGAGGAAGATAATATTATGATCCGTTAGTGTTGCCAAGAATCAAGAGAAATGAGAAAAAGACAGTTAACAAAAATAAAGAAGAAACATGTTATTTTTCAAAATATTCGTAATTAAGGAGTATATATACATTTCCATGCGTTCGAAACATTCCTTCGGAAAATTTTTCTATTCTAAAGATGTCTCTAAAATATAGTGATAAGAATTGAGGTGATCAAAATTACCGTTCCTATATATTTGATATTCGGAAGCAAAAAGAAGACTTTAAGCAATAAATCAAATAAATACGTACAAGTAATATGTTGATGTGTTGCGTGAGACAGACGTTGCCGTGATGAAGGGAGATGTGATGCTATCAATTGCTTTTCCTGATTTCATCGATGATTTCCGGCAAAGAAATTGTCGTACATCATTCCACATTAACTGTTCTTCAACCCTATGAAGCAGCACTTGCACCATGTTCACAAAGAAATAAGCTACCATCTTCTTGGAAGTGCTTCGCGAGCGAGCAACTTTTATTCAATTCGATTAATCTGGGAATACCCAGAATAGTTGATTGATGGTGTTCGAACTTCACGAAATTCTTCATTGAAGGAAACATGACTAATATGAAATCCTGTAAACCAGTCATTTTTGGTGGCGCTTTATTATCTAAAGTTGAACGGAGTTATTCGACGTGTTGCTGTTGTGTTAGGCCTTTACTAAAATTATAAAAAAAATCATCGAACGAAGATCTTCAAATGACATTTCTGCTTTTTCGTTTGTTCGTTTGAAACGCGCTTCGTAAATAGATCACTTTGCAAAATGGTTGCCCTACTAAGACTAGGTTCCATATACGATATTCTAATTTATATATCTCTAATTTAACATTTTCGTCGTTAATCCTGAAGTTGCCTCATATGTTTTCAGTTGGCGCGATCGAATGCTAAAAAATGGAAGCTACACGTGTTAATTAATGTGTCGTAGAGTCAATTTTTTTATCTTTTATGTACTTTCCCTGATCCCTGAGCCTACTGGAATAAAATAAAAAATCACTGTAGGTCATACTACGTATATTGTTAGCATAAAGAGCTCTGTCATGTTGAACGCGGTAACATTTTTCGTCGCGTAAAAATTTGAAAAGGGAGGCGTCGTGTTGTACTTTTTGCATCGGTTATGGACGAAAACACGAATACGAACAGCCCATATTTTAAAATACGCTCGAGGAAGTTTCCGCTTAAAATGGTCATTAGTAAGTGTCGGAAAGGGAAATAACTCGCGCTTGTTTTATATATTGATTTTTACGTTTGGTTTTGTGTACTAGCGTTTATTCTATTACCATTGTTGCAGCTATTACTTATATACCTATAAGGTCAGCAGTAAACATTGGGAGCAATGATAGATTATTCAAACGAGATTGGTATAGGAACACAAGTGATGTGAACGAAGGAAATCATAGAGGAAAGCGGCGCTTGTGTTTTATTACAGGAAATTACATGCAGTAGATTGTAAATATTTCGTGTCCCGCTATAAATTCTCCGTTATAATACTGCACACAAATACACCGTTGATTTTGTGCCAGAGAAATCCCCATTTTAAGGGATTTATGGAAAAAGGTTTGGCAAGCTTGGTCACGTGATATTTCTTAATTATTAATGTTAATATTTTATTCGGTTCGCTTGCCAGCTAAGGTATAATAAACGATTTAACGAGTTATGGTATTTTCGCTGCTTTTCATCAGTTATTTATAAACGTTTATCGTATTGATTTTAAATAATGAAGTTCGCCAGGCGAAGGAAACGCAAGAGCCTAACGACGTAATATAAAACTGATGAATTATTGGCCTTGCGGTGTAGAAAGCGGATTACAATTACATTTATCCAATAAATCTTAACTCCCTCGCGATAGAAAAACTAATTAGAGGTAGGAAACAAAGTTAAGCGGCGGGGAAATAAAATGCTGAAATAAAGCAACGGTAGAGATTGAATGCTTAAAGGAAACCCGATCAGTTATTGAAAGTAGTGCATTTTCTATATAAAATCAGTTAGTAAAGCATTTAATAAGTAAGTAATACACTTTTTCGTAAATCTCTATTTTTACGTCACAACCTTAGGGCTCTTCACCGTAAAGTAAAGTGCTCCGTTACTTTGCCACTATTCATAATCATTGCGCCGGATGAGAATTTTGACTCGAGATTGTATCGCATCCGCCAGGAAAGCCATTCCGGTAAGATTCGAACACGCAGTGTCTAATACCGGCATATTGAGGGGCAGTGCTGCCAGATTTGCTTCCTTTTAAGATATCTTAGCGACATATTGCGTTACCTGTAGAGTAATCCTTCCTTACACATCGAAACAGTATTTTAAGCAAGATACCTTTACTCTATAAATGACGTTCGACACGATGTTGTTCCACTACGGGGACGGATTTTTATGTAGAGAGAGTAGTTCGTGTTGTTTTCTAGTAACTGTTGTTAGAACAGTTTCATCCCCAACTAGAATATGGACTATTAAACACATATAATTTAACCAGATAACGCATGGAAATACAGCCGTTGCCAATATTTATCGGTAGTTAGCGCATTCAGGCGTAATGTTTTTCTAGCGTAAACATCGGATGGAAGGTATGGCAAGGTATAGAATTTAAATTACTACGAAAATCGTACTAGTTTGAATCAAAAAAAATGTTGGCGCTCGCTGTTGGAACCCTATCGCTACGCTGTTAAAATTGCCGAATAATCTAAAGGCAGTGGCAGAGACATTTTTTCCAAAGGGTTTCAATAGTTTCAAACGGTCACATGTATTAACAAAGATTTTATTTTATTTGTGTAACCTAGCCAAAGACGTATAAATATATTATTAATTACATAAAACTAAAGATTAATCTGGCAACAGAAATAAAATAAAGTACAATTTAATTCGCCTTTTAATACACAAATGTGTACCTAGTGAAAAAATAGATACATACACATAACTGTTTATGTTGAAAGGAAAATAGTTGCTTAGAAAGCATTCAATCTTCAGTAACTTTATTTGTGCATATCAAGCCGTACTAGAATCAATTACACATTGCTACATCTATTAATGCCTTCGATACTTGCAATGCCTAAAGCGAAACAAAGCTGAGAGCAAAGAGTGTAAGTAAATAGCAAACTTCTAATTAATATTTGTTTGTTGGAACAAACTTTGGTTCTATACGTAACATAAACTTTAAGCAGAGATGCACATACAGGTTACGTAGACTCTAGTCTGATCTTGAAGACCAAGCAAGAGTGATATGGTGTAGATATAATGGCTGATTCCGCAACTGCGTATATGCAACCCATAATACACTCGGGAAGGAAGAGCAATGTAACGGCCTAAATATCCTACAACACTCAGATGATTCAAACATTGCCGTTGTGTATAGCAAATTTAGATCAGGCTATTGAGAATCAATGAGATTCATGTTCCTCAACTGAAATTTTGTTCGTGTAATTGTCAGTGAAATCATAGCCTACAAGTCCTACATGCACCCATCATCCAACAGATTAGTCACTTTAATTAATGAATGCCTGAAGAATTATGCTTTGATCTCTAAAATTATTGAAGTAAAAATTAGCTTTATGTTATCTTAGTGCGTTTTGTGTGATAATTTAGGAATAATTTTTGTATAAATTTAAATATATTTAATTAAATATTTTAATTTCAAAGCTATTTGCATTAGATGCAAGTAGTAAGTGAACTGACAGACAAAAAACGCTTGTTTACCTATTCGAGTGTCCTCCAAAGTAATCCTCCACTACATTTTTTTGTCTCCAACAAAGCTAAGGAAAACGAGAAAATGTTCTAATTTATGTATATCTAAAAAACCGCCGCAGCTCACTTCAGTGAACAGCGAATAGAAGAACAAATCAGATAACTCCTTTTTAAGTAGAACGATAATTAGACATACAATATATTTGTATTAATTTATGCCGGCGACGGTTTCGCTAATGGCATTCTATTAATGGATTTTTAACGGGGTAATTAAGATCTGGGGATTTAAGGGTTCCTCGGTCCGACATGTCTCGCGTCCTAGATTGATTGTGCGTTGTCGTGCAGCGAAGTCTTGGTTACTCGCCGATATTGACCAGAAAGGCGGTGCATTCGCGTTACTCACGCTATACTCCGCCGTTCAGCTGTTTCTTTTGCCACTTGACGGAATTTATCACGAAATATGAATTTCTTGCAGGTCGGTTTAGGTAAAGTATTCGAGAACATTTCGTATTTGCTAAAAATAAACTGGGAGGTAGATCGCACGCAGGAAACTCCGTAATTCAGGAAATTTGCTTCCATCCAACGCCATTATATAATTTTCGGTAATGAGATATGTCAACGTCTAGGTTGCAAACTTTCTTTTTTTCTCGGGAAACTTCCGCTTTAATAATTATATCAATCTTGAATAAAACGTCAGACGGGTTGGATAGAAATTATCCGTTTTAGCGGTGACTACTTTCATTTAGAAACTTCCTAAGTTAAAAAGTGTTTGTCAGGTTAATAGATGGCATTACGCTCGATATTATTTTGTATTGGAACCTGATCTAGGTACATTACTGGAATCTTATCTCGTGCAAGTAAGAAACTATGTTGTGAACTGTAATGTTGCTTTATTTAATAAAAACGGAAAGCCACTTATATCTTTATGTTACAGCAATAATTCTCTTATATTAGAACATGTGTACTAGAATGGCGTAAAATTATTGATACAGTTTGATACACCTTCGGAACCGGCAACCATCTTGTTACTTGATTTACTCTTACCTTCGGTTCGATTAATCGTATTTGTAAGTATTCATGCAGAGCAATCGGAGCATCTTACTAAATAGGAGATATATGAATTTAAATCTGTATTAACAACGCGTACACTTCTTCATAGGTTCAGTGTTTGTCAGCAATGACTCATTTCCTTCCCAAATACCATAAAAATTAGGAAAACCAGGCAGGGTAAGATGAAACTCTCTATTGAATACTTTGCCATTGGTATCTTCAAGCTCCTTGTTTTGCGTTATACATCGTTTGTGTTCTTTGGCCTCGCTTTAAATATTCACACCATTACCATTGAGACCTGTTGGATTGCTTTTCGAAGGATAGAAAGCGTGCTTTATTGCACAATATACAAATTAATTATTATAAGAGTATATTAGCTTCAATCGAAGAGTAATCTTAGAAATGTAAAACCAATTCTTTGACCACTACGAGATTTGTAGGTTGCCCTTCACGCAATCAATAATTTTTTGTTGAAGTTCATTTTTGTAGTGTTCTATTTCGAACAGCTTAACTTTCCTTAGTTTTATGAAATTTCTAAATTGTTGTACAGTAGTCTGGATGTTGTTTATCATATCTTCTTCATATTGTTGATCTTATTCTTTTTAATAAATATAGCTTACGGAATATAGAAACTAGGTTGTTGATTGTAATTCCAAGCCAGACATTCACGCAGTAATCACAACAGGGTTCCACATGATCTTAAAGCATATAAAACACTACACTGGCCTAGTTTCAGAATAAATCGAGGGTATAGTCACAGGAGAAATCGTTTTATAGTACGGACGAATATCAGTTTTATCTATTAATTTTGTTTAAGCAAAGATTCGATTTTGTTTATACAAATATTTTTAATTATGTAAGTTTTATTTATGCAAATGTCTTTATCTATATAATATTTTATGCACGCACTCATGGTACATTCTTTTTTTTTTCGAAAATATAAGCACATAATTACATTTAAATCTGAAAACTACAAATAAACATGTCGATATTCAGTAAATAAATTATTATTGAACAATACGCCAACATCTAATGTTTTGTTGCGCGATATAGTGGCATCGTTAATCAGGTGGTTGTAGTGTATAACTGTATGTGAGTGCAAGGAAGATAATTGAGGTTACTGCAATCATTAATTAGTAGAAAATTATTTTATAGTGATTGTTTACCATCGTGAAGGCTATTAATTGCGTTAAATAGTTTTACGTCATCTGCTTATGCATAACAAGTAACTAGGAATAGCAAGTCATTGAAGTAGAGATTGCAAAGAGGACGTCCGCGATTTGAGTCTTGGAGAATGCCCAATGTTGGAGAAAATGGATCAGAGAACTAACCATTATATTAAAGATAATACTGTCTTTTACGGACCTAATTGACAAAAAGGACCGGTACCGAAACCAAGTTTATTCATTTCTTGCAGTAGCACGATAATGAAATATTTTAGAAAAATCTACGTGAATAAAGCCCACCTGAATTTGGTTCGAAATCAAATTTTCTGTAAGATATCGGCTAATGTATCGTATTTATGAATGAATTGTTGTTGTTTGTAGCTGTATGCATTTATTGCTGCATACTCAATTACAACCTTGTGATGAAAGCTGTTATAATTGAAACTGTTTTTGTAAGTTGTTACAGAACAAATAATAAATTATTACGATTATTTGCGTCTGTCTACACAATTTTACACATCTAGAAATTTGAGACATCCTGTATATACATTACACCAATGTATAAAAAAATAAATTTCTATCGGCGTATCCACCACACTTTATCAGGTTAACCAAGAATTTCGATTAAAATGGGAATAGATAATGTTAAAGCAGAGTCAATTTGATACTTAGTGATAACGAATATTTTTATTTTCATAGCCAATGAGCAGATAATGTAAACAAATATTATTAGCATATTTAAAGCTCCCATAAATGTTAGAAATGAGGTGAAGATCATTTCCTGTAAATTGAGAAACATCCTCCGTAAAAATATATTTATTTCGTAGCAGCGTAAAGTTAATCTCGGTTGCAAACCTAGTAATGAATGTTATTTTTGGCGGAGGTGCCAGCTTCCTCTTCGTGATATATTAGTTACAGAAGAGTAATTACGAACTTGTGCAAATATACCTACCACAGCAAAACCTGTATTTACTACGTTTCTAAAACGTTAGTTTTTCTATAGGATACAGCGTTGTTCAGGGATGATATCACAAAATATGACAGCATATTAAGTAGAGCAACGGCAAATCGTAAGCTTTCATTTTAGAGCTTTGCCGTTTGGCTTACTTTTTTTGCATTTTATTAATTTGAAACGTATTCTTGCAGTGCAACTTGAATCAATATACTTACTATTTCAATAAATCCGTTATTAACATATTTTCCATGTTGACGATCGAAATCATCTTTCTATATTAAATACGCTAAATACGTATGTTTTTGTAGTAATTTTGATGGGACTATTTGTTGTGTTGTGCCTTTCTGTATGCTAGTACACCCTCATCGTTAACCTGATATGGGCGTCGTCATGGTATTCCTACGATACATCAGCGGTTCCAAACATTCTCTTTGATAATTCAATTTTTGTTCACATTTAGTGTCAAACATCAAGTTCGAAAATCTTTATTACGTATTGAAACATACTACAACTGTTCCAAATGCTGCAGCATTGTACGAACAATGACTGATGTAATTGAAATCGTTCAGTAATAAATGAGATGAATGCGTAATACGATGGGTACCTTCGAGGTTATTATAAAAACAAGGACAGAGGAAAGTTTTTGACACAGCCTGTTTTACTGTTTTCTAAATATTAATCATTAAAGCTCCTATGCCTCTGCATGCCTCCAAACCGATTTTCAGAATATTTGTTCCACGCTGAAGATGGTACCTCTAAATATGGTCGTTGAAGGCTTCAGCAGCTTTGAAATGATGAAAATCGCTGTCCACGTATTTTTTTGGCGGACAGTAACAAAAAGAAGTCGTTGTGTGAATATGGCCAGTAGTACTTTAATTCGATGTTTTCTTCAATCAAATAATCAATTGATTGGCACGCTGGGTGGCATTTTGCGGAATTTGATTCAGCTAGGAATAACAATAAACAGTTGAAGAGTTTAAAAATCGACCTTCGAGCATTTGTTTATACCATTTAACACGAGTCTTTTTCTGTGCTTGAGCCAAATTATGCGGGATCCATAGAGAATAGATGTTTGAGTAGAATCGAACGTCCTGTAGTTTTCCATATGCTTAGGGATGCGTTTGCTTCTCGGTAAGTCATAGGCTTGATCCTCTTCGATCATGTCGCACACAGAATCGACGTATTTTGGACAACATACGATTTTAATTTTTTTTCACGATATTCATCACTGATGAATGCACTGCTACGACGAAATTTCGCCAACCGATGATGAGCAGTCTTTCCTGATGCTGAATAATAACATTACAAACTTTACGAGAATGGTAATCTCAAACCTCAAAAGCGCCATTTGATGGTTATAAATTCAGAACTTAAGACACCACCCATATATTTACTTTTCTTCGCCTAATACTCAAGGTGTTAAGATCCAGTATCTCATTTACCCTTGAAGTTACAAAAAAATAAGATACGTGTAAATTAATCCTGAATGCAATTTCCACTAAATATAAATAACAAAGATTTTATTGTAATTTTCCGACGATAAAAGCTTCCCTTCCAGCCCAGCTATTGTTTGCGTTAGGTGAGCGGCATAAATTTAACACCGCCGTCTTAAAACAAGCGACATATTTCATCCAGTATTCAGCTGGGCGCAGCATACTGCTGAGAATGGGAGACGCCTGCACATAATAGATATATAAGTATAAAGTTATTAGCTGGTTATCGTAGCGCAGCCGCTATAGAAAGCTATAGACTGAATGTATAGAATGGATTGGTATTTGTAAGGAAAGCGGTAATTCACGCTGAGCTTAACGCAGATAAAAGGAGCGAATCGTCAGTTGCAACCGAAGGAGTTTCTCATTCGAGATAGAAGAACATGTAATTTAACTCTAACCGTATATAAAATTACGCCGAATTCTTTGCTCGCGTTCGGAAACTTCTGGGGTGTCTTTTTTTTTACCGGTAAACAAATTGTCTTGTGGTAGAATTACACCGGAGCGCAAATTATTATATTCCACCTTAACTGGAACGCCCGTGCCGTGCCGTCAAGCAGTTTTCAAAAACACTTCAAACAAACGCAAAAAATAAACTTGACTCTCGCTCACAACCTCACACAGTTCGAAGTGGAAACCTGCTCCCTTGTAAATTCAGTTGCTTTTGTTCTTTTTCGCATACGCTTTCGAGGAAATTGCATTAGGAAGGGTCATCACTTCTAAATGAAATTTTCTTCTAAACCTCTATTATTTAGTGAGTGGAAAAACATAGATACACGAGAACGCTACAGGAAGAACGAAACAAAGGAAAATGCTTGCGTTCAATTCTAAATTTGAAATAAGGTTTATATAGAGGACAACTATAATATGGTTCCGGTATACTTTACTCTGGCGCAATTGCATTGCCAATCCGGTAAGGCAAAAGGGAAACCTTTTATAGGAAATAAATGTTACGAAAGTAGTTTACGATAGAAGCCAAATTGGAGACTCGGAAGGTTCTTATGGTAACAAAATGAAACTCATATGAATTAATGATCATGTAATATTTACATTATGTAAAACTAATCGTAAGAGCTATAGTTGATAGTGAAGTTACTGCTAAAATATTATTGCAGTGCCTAATTTAGAATACTTTAACAATAAAAACATATAAGATACGTCCAAGATGACAACGCTCATTCTCTGATCCTCCTAATTCGTTATTGTTCAAACTAGTGTCATTTTAAGCGAAATTGATGACAAAATGTAATTAGCAATAAATTTAATTTAAACGTATTTTTGCATGATTCCTTAGAAGATTTTGTAGCTCATGTTGCTGAGGTCTAGATATCTCTTGTATCAACGATTGCTGATTAGTACAGGACCACATTATTGTCGTATTATCCTTTGGCACAGTTCCTAAGGATTTGCCCATCTATTTGAGTCTACAACACAAATGATTTAGCGGCTCGGTGGCCCAGAGGTAAAAGGACCATCGCTTGACTGGGCAGAGTTAAACGCAGTGTGTTTGAGTTCCGCTAAAATCAACAAATTTTCTTAGCGGATCCGGTACACTCCCTAGTCACCATTCGCAGTTGGAGTACACTTAGCTACGCCTCACCCTTTACAGCGAGGGGGTGACAGTAACAAGGCCATGGAACACTTTACATACACAACTTACACATTAAAAGGCTCCTGATGTTAGCTGACAAGCTTGAAAAAGGCTTATACATCCCGTTGGGCCGTCACCATACTTAAAAAAAAACTTTCTTTCTTTTTTGATTTTTACATAATATTATTTTAATTTAAGTGCGAAATATGCTTGTATCAAAATGGATTACTTATCTTGTAAACATTAGACAAAGTAGCGGCTTTGTTTCCATCTCTCTGAAATTAACGAAACGATCGATCGAAATCGGTATTAGCAATAAGTAAATATCGCCTGAAACTGCAAAATTTTAAAATTCTCATCGTCAGATAATAATTTACGATAATTTTCAACTAGAATGGAAATACGCGTAAAGCGCTCTTGATTAAGTGAAATTTGAAATAGTTTAGAAACGAATTTGTACTTGACAGAGAAACTTTAGTTGTTGAACAATGCACTGAAAATCACGTTAGCCTTAAGGTTTGATCGAGTTTGCTTGAATTGTATCAGGTTCAGAGCATTGTGTTAAATAGATATTCTGTGGTAAATTCCATTATGCGAGTACGCTTGTTTATTTCCTAAAATGTAAAAACCTCATATGAAATTGCAAGGCATGGAACAACGCTAAAATTCAATTTACGGTTTTGCGTTTTCTAAGTGTATTTCCATCTCTTCATGCATGTTCCGAACTATACGTAGTAATAAATATGAAGCTGCTTTGAAGGCTGGAAACCATTTAGTTTGCTTGGAAAACATACGATGAAAGTGTTCCTAATTGCTGCTGTGCGTACGTACGTGAGTCTAAAACATCTCATTTAGGGAGATTAAAATTTGTGTTATTGAAACGAGAACTATATGTTAAAATTAATCCTGGAGCGTACACTTTGAACTTCATGTATATTTATGAGGGTTTCTCGTAAAATATGCAGCATACGTAGATACGCAGCCGGTGAAGTGGATTTTTGGAAATATCCTTGAAGTGCCAAAGCGAGTGATTACTACGGTATGCACGTTCTGCGATAGCTATTACCTACGTGTTTTGTAGGTATCCTCTCCAGGACGCGTATTAGATGCTGTGCATATTCTTCTATACTATGTAAGCTATTAGAGACTAATCTATAGTAGTGAATATGCATGAGGTTAGCGTTTCGACAATTCATCAATCTTATATTGATACTAACAATAAAGTCTTCTAAAGAAAATGGTGAATAGCAACCTGTGTTCAATCTTTACGATTACAGTTGCTTAACTACAAGTAAAGTTGAGAAGCTTGCATGTTTTTATCATATTCGCTAATATTTGTTCGTTCCTCAGACACTACAGCATCTATCCGTATTCAGATCAAGGGTTAGCAACCCTTACCTCTTTCTATTTCTGAAGGAAGTTTAGTTATATGAAAAATATTCTTTTTTAGGTTCTTGCGAAGATGTGTATTTCTGCACATCACAGTTTCATGCATGCTTCTTGATTTCTAGAATAGGAAATCTTTACGGGAACGTTGGTGATATAAATAGTATAAAATTTTACAAATATTATGAAAGTTTGTGTCAAGTATAAAGGTGATAATTAGAGATGACAAAGGCAGTTGGAATTATTCCTTTTTTACAGCGACTAGATAGACTCGTGTCTATTCGCCCCATGAGATTGGATTCGTGTTACCTACTGGTGTCCCCAGGAGTCGACAATACACGAGTCTATCTAGTCGCTGTAAAAAAATAATAATAATAAAAACAAGTGATCGATAGTGTATTAATGCCATTTTATTTATGGAAAATAATGTCGCTTAAGTGATGTCCTTCATACAGTTACCTTGCTGCTATGCAGAGGTCGTTCTGAACGGAAATTTTGTTTGTTTACACATCCAGATAACCGAAAATGCACTCCATCGAGCATAATTAAGCCATTCAAGACATTGTCAGCAAAAGGTTCCAGAAGTCGATTGCAACAATTCACACGATTTGAAAAGTCTCCAGCAATCAGTTCTTGAACAATCGATAACTTATATGGGTGAAATTTCCGTGATTACTGAAATGGCAACTACTAACGATGGTTTCCCCCCACTAACCGCTATTCTACGAAATACAATGACTTCGTACTAACATGTTAAAAACGTCAGGTTCCCTTGGCGGACCCTATACTTGATACACCCTTGAACGATTAGTGATCTTCATTTTTATTTTCAATTGCTTCAATTGCAATTTGGTGAATGCATGCTTCGTGAGCTAATAATAACAAAACTGCGTAGCTTCCAAACGATTTAACTATGTAGCAACTATATCTACGTAATTTGATAGGTTTATGATGTCCTGTTTGGAGTGTATCGTGTTAACTCAGTATTGTGGTTATAAACTACTAAGAAATCTACAAAGAACATTTTTATGAGTATATGAGTTTTCGTCCACGGAAGTTCATCTCGAACGTGATTTTCCACAAGAACTGCTACAATTATGTTTAATACGCGATCCTTAGATGTAAGAGCTCTGTGCACGGTATTAATGCTGTTTATTCATACGCCTTCAAATGCTAGAAAGGTTGTTGTTTTTGATGCCACAGCAAACTAATCGATACCCTTCAACCTTTTACATTTTTACTCCGCCATCAAAAGTTCTCACTAAGATTTATTTGTTTAATTTGATTCAAGCATTTGTATTTGTAACGTAACCAACGAACCTATAAGTAATACATTTTTTGCGTCTTTGGTTGATAAATTTCCGAGTAAAAAAAAGTAGGTATACCCGTGCAACGTTTAGCGAGTTGACTTGGAGGGATGTATACCAAGAATCTCGAAGTCACCGGATTCGCCTATCATTCACTGCTTTTGTGCTTATAACATGCAGAATGTATTTGTCTATTGCTTTACATGTAAGCTTGACTTGTATCTTACGTTGCTTGTACGGCATTAAGCTAATTTACATTTGTTTTATGTACTTATGTAACTTTATGACAAGTTGTAGGTGTTAGTATTTGCTTCTCCCAAAATCTTTTAAGGTAATTCTAGTGCTAAAGTTATAGATAATTTGTTTAGAATGTCGAATTGGTAAAGACTGCATAAAAAGTTGCATTCTAAGTAATTCGTTAGTTGCTTCGTGAGTAACCTTTCAAATATAAAAAAAAAATTGGTGCTATAGAAATGAAACGGTAATTACTTACATCTTCAGCATAGCCTTTTTTAACAGATTAAAGTTATGGTTGAAATTGTATTGTGCAGCTAGTATAGCACAATCCTTCAGGGCGGGATCAATCTTCGAACGAAAACTTAGTTTCCTTGGCACGACAACGGAATCTGTTCCTTCGTCAAGACTAATTTTCCTCCAACCTATCACAAAATCTTTCAGCTTTTTTTCGCAGCTTTATGGTAGCTGCGAAATGACGCTCGTGTATGCGACGATAGATATGCATTTCAACGAGTATGGCTCGAAGTTGAAACCAGAAAAAATTATCAAATGCTGACGCCATTTTCGATAGTAGTTACGATCTATATCTAGTGCATTTAGATACATCGTTTCAATATAGGTAGCGTCTAATTTGACGCCTTTCAATGAACTATAACACAGATATAACATGAGACATAGTGCCATTACAACTTAGAAAGGTAGTGGGATGTAAACTAGCCTTCTTCTGATTATATTTGGAGCAATATACATCAGAGAATATATAATGTAATTACCCACAACAAAAAATATAAATAGTAATTCCGCTGTTCATATAACAATATGAAGCAATGAGTATTGTATAATTCTTATCCGAAATTTTTCTACTGAACTCGAGCTTTATCTACGTAATCAACCAGAGAATGCTCGAGTTTCGAATTGGGTGGCTAGTCAAGCGGAAACAGATACGTTAATTCATCATCGACACTAATTAACCAACAATCCCTATAACTCTAAGCTAAAATTAAACGGAATCGAATGTTAGTCGCCGCCTTTCCGTGTAAAGCTCTTCGAAGTGAATTGTACGAAAATAAAGCCAAACTAAATTTTAAGGCCACCGCAGAGTAGTCGGTTCTATAGCGTCTCTGCTTTTCAAAGGCCGCGGCTGTGGCAAACGAGCAAGTAATGTTCGTCTTGCGCATCTTCGTTGGGACCTGAGTCACTAATGTGATATTTATGAGTCTTTATCGGATATAGGGAGCGCCCCGAACAGCAATGGCGACGTGTACCATTACATGCATTATTATTCTTCCCTTTCTGCTCTTAGAATTGCTTCGCTTGGTTGAATTTTCTTTCCGAGGTAATATTTCACCGTCAGGCATTATTATTTTATTGTGTTTATTATTACTGTTATAACCGTTATTACCGTTACATCAGGATTCTTCGTATTTTGGAGAGGGATAATAAGCGTATCTTTATAGACGCCATTCGTAAAGCGCTAAATCCCGTAGAAGGTGTCCAATACCGGGAAGATAGAATGTAAAATTTCTAAAATTAATCAAGAACTTTAACATGTTAGATAATCAAAAGACGATAATTAGAGAACTTTATCGTTTCAATTCTTTTATGTCTTTTTCGAAATTGGATTCGTTCTTGATGTAGGCAATAACTTTTATATTTGTACTTTCACTAGGCACGTTTTGACTTTTCTTGGTAGCTTTATAAAGAAGTGGTACGTTTTCTTATTGACCGTGTTCTTGTTTCAAAATTCCCATTTCAAACCGATTTTTAAGGGACAAGAGGTATTAGATTGAGAATAAATGGAGCAATGCCAAGGAAATGTCAACGGTGCATATACCAGGAATACGAGAAAACTGGAGAAGTTGGCTTTCCCAATAACGGAATATGATCCATATTTCTACATATTCCACAGAAATTAGATAAGTTTATGTTCCAGGTTAGCTTAGTCACTTAGTCACTGTTCAAAAAATAATAGTAAAAAGCAGAATTTAAGGGAACGCTAATAAAACGACCTTTACTGCGTAGAAGTAAAATTTGAGCTGTGTAAATCACCAAAACAGAAGACGTTTATATGGAAGTGTTGGATTTTTTTGAAAAGCTTCACTGAGTAGATCAGAAATGAACAGTACTTTTGATATTTTCTCAAGGAAAATTTAAAATTTTTACAAAGCTTTGATTTTTAATTTAAATCCTACCACCAGCTAAAATTTAAAATTATTGCACTAATTGTTCTCCAAATCTTAAATTATTGGCCGAATGCATTTAGACTTACGGAATAAATTTGCCACTCTCTGTCCGATGAGCATATATAGGGTGTCGTAGTTAAGATAAGAATGTTTGCAACACTTCCAGTGACGCCAAGCCAACGCCGTAATTGAATTGATGATAATCTCAAAAACATATCAATCACTAGCTCTTCTAATCCAAAGCTAGGGTGGGGTAAGCTTTAGGATCACAGTTTGTATAGCATATAAAAATTGGAAGATGTTACTCGAAGTTAAGCGGTTAAGAAAGTTTTGAAAGTATTGCTGAGAATCACCTAAGAAGACTCTAAAATAAACCTGGGATACGAAAGTTAAGGAATAAACGAAAATGGAAGTTAATTGGAAACAAAGCTTTTCATTTTCTTAGTCTGCGAGACCAAGCACGTATGTACGTGATGTATCTAGCAGATTAAAGAAACAAAGAATTCAAAGCGTTTCAAATATTGATGCTGCAGGTAGTCAAGGGAATTGTGGTACTTCGGTACACCATTTGAGCTATCATTTATTGAGAGACAATTGACAGTCTTTCCGTTAATTACGGAAAGTGGTGCATAATAAGGAGCATAATTAGAAATATTAAGTAATAATAAATACATTTTATATTTTAAGAAACTTTTAACAATTTCCGTGATTAAAGCGGAAAGCAATCTAGTAAATCCGCAGTGAATATCTACATATCTAGACATAAATAGACATTATCACATGACTGCAAACATTTCTACAAATAGCAACTAAAGGGCTTACAACCAAGAGCTACCTCAGAATTTCCGATTCGTATTCTCTCTTTGGCATGCAGATCGGTACATTCTATAGAAATGTATTTTTAAATCATCCGCTAATGGTGTTTCTTTTACCTTTACGTGAATATCGACCAGTTCCAAAATTAGAAAATGGGTTAATACACTCTGAGAGCGCTTTCGGAAACGTACACGTACTAGCAAATTAGGTGTCACTTATTGAATCAAGATTAATGAATTAAAGTACGATATAAAATTTCTGTCAACCAAATATGAATACCTCCAGCGCTATTGCAACGAATTAAGCAAGAGCCGGATGTATTCCATGCTTTGTTGGTAGTATCCCCCTCGCAGGAAAGATTGAAGCGCAGTTAATTACCTCCTTTCGAAAAGCAGTTACAATTCCTGGCTGAGATCCGAGCTTTCATCTGCTGATATTCTCACTGGTAAAAGCAGCTTAAACTCTTGATTTCGGTTATCAGCGAGAGTCTGAGATTTTTTCGACTGAGTTGCATTTCTTATATTTATTACCTGTTGTCACATCTTTGGTCTCTACCTTGTAACTTGTTTATGAAGTAATAATTCTTCATTCACTTGAGAATCTTGAGAAGCTATTTCTTCATAACTTGTAGAAAGGTAAAATTCCCAAAAGCGAATGAGTTAACGTACTTAATTTAAAGATTGAACAACTTTTAATAAGAAATTAAAAATCTGATTATTAGAAATTACAAAACTCCATGTCAAAATATTCAATATAATTTAAAATTACAAGAACGTTAAATCTGTAGTTAGGGTAAGCCAAAACGAATTAATGAACCAACAAAATATTTCGAAGCAGTTCTTTTGATTATCGTTATAATATGGAAAAAATTTAAGAAAAGTATTAAAAGTAATGAAGTAATCGAAATCACATACAGGCACACAGGCATTCAGCAGCATATACCCTATCTTCAGAAAAAAAAAAAAATCGAATTAATCAGCACTATACAGGATAAGCCGCAAAGTCCATATTGTAGGTAGAAATAATGTACAAACACTCCCATTCGATTTTGATTTATGTATTTTCAAGTTATAGCGTAATTAAAAGATATTAAGACAATATGTCCTAAATAAAATGAAAATATCCTTGCATTGACTTCAAATTCAAAACAAAAAGGCAAAATCAATCTTTTGAAGGCTCAAAATCATTTCAGTAATATTGTTCTTTTGATAAGTGATAGTGTCAGTGTGTTTTTACAGAAATTTAATTTATGCTACAGCTCGAAAATAAATGAAAAACGGGTACAAACATCTGCATTTTTCTATTATTTCTACATGTACAACAACTCATGGAGTTTGTTTCGTTCTTCTAGACTTACACTGTAGGAAAAGATACAATCTTATATTAGAATGAAGATTTTCTGCAAAAGACATTTCTTATTATTAATAATGCAATTTATTTATTTTTTTGCTTAAAATAAAGATCGGTAATACATGTTCTTTGTTGGAGTTAATTTTTATTGTAAATTATAACGAAAATTGATATCGCATTCTTTGCTTGCTAGTCAGGTCCGCTCGACGTACTACCACTATATAAACCGTTTGTCCGACGTGGCTCCTAGATACTCAACGAAGGAGCACCATTCCAATCGTCGACCATTGATTTCTAACTTCTCTCTCGGAGGTTTCGTACACTTTGTGAAACGAACAGCGACTCTCATTTACGCGGAGGCGCCACTACTCAAGCAACTACACTGAGCTGTCCGAGGCGGTTTGGAATCTGGAAACTGCAGATTCTCGCCCCTGCTTGCGGTGTAAATATCATTGTCGTCCGCATAGGTAAAGAACTGGACTTAAAGGTGCTTCAAAACATCGACAAACGAAATTTGAGAAATACTGTATTTGAAGAGATGAGGCAACGATATTGATTCTCCAACGTTAACCTCAAAAGTTCTGCCGCAGAGGTAAGGTAAAATTAATCTTACCAGACCCTTGCTGAAAATGAATCCATATTGAAAGCAATGGTATCCTGTCGTACAATATAGGATGCCCTGCTAGTCCCAAAAACAGCAGCCTCAACGGTTTGCCTCCGCTGAATAATTGCTTCAGTAACTAGTAAGAAGAATTACTTCAGTAACTAGTAAGAAGAATTGCTTTAGTAACTAGTAAGAAGCAACAGGAAATTAAAAAGCAAAACTCTGAGCTGGATCCGAATTACTCATCGGGCAATGGATTCAGGATTGCGATCTCAGTTTTCACCCTTGTCAGAATCACTGAATCTGTCAACGTGACATATTCTTTGTAAATGAAAGTTAGAACAGTGGTCATAGCATATTGTATTAACTCCTAACAGAGCCTAAGCTACAGTGCTTTGTTAATCACTGGAGAACCAAAAAAACATTTTTTCATTTTCATTCCCTTGACAATCTGTTGTAGCTGTATTTCAAAATATTTTCGGTAGATGTAATTCCAAAATGAAAATTGATATTATTTGTTGATCGAGAACTAATGAATTAAAAATACTGGTCATCCTTATCTACAGTTAAATGGTGTTAAACTTAATATATCCAGAGTTTCTGTCAGTTCAGCATGAAGACGTTCCCTGTTACCATAATATATTAAACTAGGACCGGATGTGGTTAGAACCCGTTCATTCTCTTTGGTACCTTCTCACTGATTACAGCAGTTAAGTCCGTAATTAGGGTAATATGTTCATGAAAACGGTGACAGAAGTTTACGAAACTGTAATAAGGAATCTTACTTCATCATAGATCTTGAAAGCGCCGTTCTGCATTCGTTAACGAATCGAACTTTATAAATTAATTTCGTTTAAATATTAGAATTGATGCGGACCGTTTATCAGACTCGTAATCGTCGAAAGAATAAACTACTTTAATTCATTCGTTTCACTCGATAATTCCCAGGTAATTCCAAATTTATTGCGACATCAAAAGCAAGCTAAAATCGAACGTCGTATATTTGGAAGCGAATTAGACTTTTGTAAATACGGTAATGGAATACATTAGCAGAATCCTTGTTCCCATTATTTTAAATTTAAAAGTTCTCTGCGTCGGCGAACTGTTCCTAGCTTCTTATTGGTAAATACATAACAGTCCCGCTTGTTACGCTGAAGATCATCTATTCCGTATCGATCACTACATTTTATCTAAAATACACCTCATCCAGGATAGCGTACGTAGTTTCGTATATTAGATTTACGATGAAGCATAGTGGCTAAATAACGAGTTTAATACAGAAAGTAGCCGTGCGTTAGAGTTACATCATGGTCGGCTTTGTCCGTTCCGACCCTACTATTTCACGTTTATTAGCATTATTTGCGGCTTTAAACTTTCTAGCGTTATTACAAATGTTGCTACATTCTGAAGCTCTTATGCGGCGCGGAAAATGGTGGTTTTCATTGCACCTTTAGAATTATTATTAATGGCTTGAATATTACTTGCATTTATTATTTACCACGCAACGCATGCAAATAATCTGGTTGTCAAAATTATATTAGAACGCACGTGAAAATAATTTTGTTTAAATATTGTGTTTTGAATTGGTAACATAAAGGATATATTTTTTTATCTATCTCACAATTTTTAAAAGTTCCGATTTAATACGCAGTTTAATAAATGGCGCTTTAGAAAGGTAAGTACTCGGACACCATTAATTCGAGGTTGTTGAATAAGAAACTAATAATAATAATTCTAATCTGGCTTTGGTTTTCAAATTTCAAAAAATGTTCAGTGTCGTGTTTCGACAATAAATTTATATCTGTCTTCAGAACATACAACTGGTTAGATAAGAATAAAAATAAAATGAATGTTTGTGTGTATTTACCTGGATATTTCTGAGATGCATCTAAATTTACAGCTGACTTCTTTATTGGGAATGGATGTATTACTGAAATTGAAGATATGACCAGTGTTGCTTTCATGTTTTTTAATGATGTTTTTTGATGTTTTAATGTTATGGAATTTTGATATTTATATTCTTTAATTTGGTCATTTAGATGTTGTTCCCATTACGAATTTTTGTAAACAAAGTTTTTCTGAAAGTAGCGGCAGGGAACAACAAATTCAGGATTGAGTTTTACGATATTTTTTGGAGCTTTGGAGAGAACTGTAGAATGTATGAACGTTTGATTGTATAATTTTTTGTATTAAGTTTAAGGAGTAATTATTTCCTTGAAGAGTAATTGTGATGTTGGCGAGCATTTCTTGTCAAAAATTAAAGCGGGCTAATTTTATTGTTCGGTTTATTAGAATTCAAATAACACGTCTCTTCTGAAAAAAGTTGGATGGAGAGGAAATTTAATTATCGACCTGAAAAAAATGACTTCTCAGATAACCTTGTTACATTTTTTTTTAATTTTATTTTGATTGGATAGTTCTTTTTCAGTTTCTTTTCAGTTTGTGGAGCAAATCTTAATTTTGGGTTGAATTCCTTAAATTGCTGAAAACAATATCCTATTTTATCTATTGGTATACATCTTGTATAATCATCTACATTTTTTTTTTAATGAAGCTGGCTTAAAGTTTAAGTTGTCAATGATTTGCTTTTCCAAGTCTTCAAGGACAAGTTGTGCTGTTACGCCTGATATTGAGGCTTCCATTGCGCAACCAAAAATTTATTTGTACAACTTTTTTCTAGATTAAATTGGCCTGAGTGATCGCTACAAAATTATACCTTCGCCGTACTTTTGATCAGGTTTTGTAGCGAGCCGCATGGTCAGTTTACTTCCAACGCTTCTTGGAGTGTATTGTCAGTAATATCCACCAATTAATTTGTATTTACTCCTTTATCTGCGAAATACGATTACTCTCTACCACGCTTCTTTGCAAGATCTTGTCGCGCTCATATAGTCGTCCGTAGTAATGGTAATCTAGTTTGTTAATGTTATAATTAGAAAAGAATTATTATTTACCTCCAATGAATTTGTGTCATCCGAGTTCCAAAAGTAGCAACAAATGTTCAATCAATAGAGTTGTACATATGTCATATTGGTAAGAATAACCTATGTTGGGAATAGTTTGTAGTGGGGAACAAAAATTAACTGAAACATTTTATAATACGGTAACGTCAGTCTTATTAGGGAACTCTTCAAAGCACTCTTAACTATAGCACTAAATTCATTGCAAGTCTAGTAATCAAACATTGTAATCTTTAGTGGACGTTTAGGTGTAAATATTTATACGAAAATATGCCACCAAGTCTCTTACGCAAGAATAACACCTCTCTGGATCTTCGAAAACAACTGAATAAAATTAGTGTTGAAGCAGTAATTTTTACAGTCCATCAAGCAAAGGCTTTCAGCTGCATCACACCACGCCAACACTGAAAGTGCATCGTCAACCAAACTGATATGAGCACGATTAAATTCACCTGTCCAATTTGCTAACTGTGTGTAGTATCCCCGTAAACAGCGTATACTTCGGCACTAATCTGCGTAGATGTATTGCCCTACAAACACAACAATTTAATACCGGCGCATTATTTCAGCTTTTCAATTTTTACAAGAACGTCAATATCGATTAGCACAAACAACTGTTAAACAATAATTGAGCGTCTAACATGCCGTACAAATCGGCTAGTTTACAAGGCAATATGGAAATCTCTCCAATTTACTCCGTAAATTCATCATTAATTGCAACTGACAAAAAGTTGTATTTTATACCTCGGCGAAACTTTCTTGACAAGCGTAATTCAACAATGGATAAATAATTTTTTACCGGCTTAGAAAGATTGATGTTGGAAATTTCTGGGCGAATTATTATAACTTTAAGTGCCACGCAGAAAAATATGATGTTATTTTGTAAAAGAGCTCTCGTTAAACGCGTCTAGACGATTATTCTGTGAAACTCTAGCAGGCGTAATAATTTAAAATTAATGTCGTCTTTTTTGTAGACGTTTCGATAACCTAACGCACAAAATGTAATTTGTAAGTAACAATACGGTTTCTGTGTAAATTTCAAAGTAGATGTATCGCAATTACATTTACTTTACTTTTCAATTTAAAGTTTGAAATAACTGCTGTGATAATAATAATAATTTCTTCATTTCGAACCCATACAAAGAAGTCATATAACGAATAGCGATTAATTTGGGGCAACATTCGTTTGACTGATATTTTCAACTCATTCTAAGTATTAGTAACGTGAACTTTCTGTTTCTATCAGCGTTAGAGGAAACATATAGGAAACTCATATTAGATACACGTACTCTTGGCATTTAGTGGTGGCAGGAAATGTGATATAAGCTAAGAGATCAACAACGATGTAAGTTGGAGAAAAATGCACTCGGAGCAACGCTAATGACAGAAGTTAGTTGGCTAACGGTTAGCGTTCAGTTAGTACAATGTCGCATGGTCTGCGATTGATATAGTGTCAGTAAGGTATACAAAACGAATGGCGTTGGTCAACGATCGGGAAATGATAATCAAGCTACTTGAGTGAAATTAGCAAGTCAACGTTGAACCTATTCAGTCGGTGCAGCGTCGGCTGAAGGGAGTTGCAAACATATCACGTCGAGATCGACAGACCACTGTGATCCAATTTTCGGGAAAGGTTCGTCAAAAGTCGGTGCGCATATTTCGACTAAAAATCAGCTAAATATGCGAGAACGTTGCCAGCAAATGTTTGACCGAAAGCGTAAAATTTTCACTCTTTCACGTAGTGCCGACATCGCTGTCAACGTTGAGTTAAGCGATCTGTGATCGGGAGCCAACGTTGCGTCAATCGTTTGTGCTACTAGCACGGTTAGGCAGAAATAGGTTCGTTAGCCGGTGCTTTTCTCTTCCCACATTGATTTTGCAGGAACCGATTCAGAATCAATCAGAAAGAAATTAAACAGGCACATAGATCTCATTTGTGAATTCTTGAATATTCTTAAAGATATTGTAATAACTTGAGGAAACGAAAAATGTATTGAAACTTTTCAAGCTACCCTCGTTCGTGTACTGCTTTAAGGTTGCACACATCTATAATCCAGTAAGACAATCCAGCGATTTTCTAACAAATATTTAAAGGGAACTGTCTACATCGCGACTATACCAATATACTTCCTGGAGAGCAAAATTTATTAGACGTATACGTCATATTGGTTATCCAATCGGCTATTTTATATCACATACTTTGTTAGTATATATCAAGTTACTTTAGAGCTTTACAGGTTTCTCTCGTATTGATTCTTGCTGAGAAATCTTGTATTACAACTTGTAACGGAATACTTCAGTTTCAATCTTTCTGAAGGAACAGTGAAATATTTTTGTGATCGGGAGAGAATTTATTTACAATTTGTCATTTTTATTTAAATTGTTCCGGCCAAAATCTTAATAGTTTTAATTATTATTAATTTTAATTAAGTTATTCTAAATAAATGCATATTTGATTTAATTCCGATTAGACTCTGGCGGCAGAAGAAGCATGATTTCCTCTGCAAACCAATTTTAATAAAAATTAATTACCGATTGCTTGAGAGTCCTTAAATTCAGCAGCCGTACAAAACAATTTGTTTCTCCTAGGATCGAAGAGGCAATTTTTTTGAATGTTTGGCGGCTATAAGATTGTGCTAAGCGTATTCGTTACCTCGAGAAATCTACTTAACGTTTTGGCATTATGTAATATAAAGTGGATATTGTAACTTTACAACTTTATTGTGCTTGTGTTCCAATTAATAGAACAAAATGGAAAGGAAGAGAGTTTGTAAATTATAGCGACGAAGACAGCGGCTAGCCTGTCCGACCACGACTTGTTTAGGTTCACTGGAGTGCCTCAATTATTAAAACATTTAAATTAGTTTTACCTTTGGCCGCATTTCTGCTAGTCTTACATAGTTAAACAATATCTAGATCGTAGCCTCTTGTTGGGTCTGGTACAAGCTACATGTCGTTTCCTTTCTTTTAGCCAGGCTGTACATACCGTGTCTTGTTAATAAGCGTAGTATTGCTTATTTAACTTATTTCCTGCTCCTGTCTAGCAGGTTGGCTGTACATCTGGATCTATGTCTAATTAGAAATTGATATTCCTCTTTGTGGCCCGAAATATTTTTCTACCAGTCTTGAGATCTTTCTTCTTTTCATCGTTTTGTAGTTGTTTTGACTCATGCTTACATAGAGCTTTAACTTTTTTTATCAGTTAAACGGTGCTTTGATGTTCTCTCAGTAACCTACACGTCCCAAACTTATTTAACGTCATTGCTTGTATGGAGTCCGTTGGCTTCAGCACCGCTTAATCAACTGAGTAAATAGTAACAGATCGCTAAATACCGCTACTATAGCACTACCGTGATTTCGCCTTGGAATAATCCAGTGTTTTGAGTCAGATTTACAATTAGTGACTTAGGTATCTTTCGTCTAATTCGATTGATCCCGGTATCGATTCCGATCTTAGTTTTTGAGCCGTTTGTGCACCAGATAAATTCATGTTTAATGGGGGACCTCTTTTCTATGCTCTCTCTTTTAAATTAGAAGTTTATACTTATTGTTAACCCTGTATTTGGAGACGATGTCTTTTTAATATCTGCTCCTAGTCGGTTCAACCTTGGGTTCCTTCAACAGTCTAGTTGATTATATATTTTTTGATTATATATTTGATTGATTATATATTAGTCTTCCCATTCGAAAAGAAAAACGAAACACAATATGTTAAGTTAATTTTCACACAAATGCAGGACAACATATCAGTTTCCTGTTACCATTGGTCCAATACTTTTGCTTCGAGTTTCGGCAGCTGTTTTTACATGTTCGCTCTGTCCTGGCGTTACCATTTGAAAACATTTTATGCAGCAAAGAGGACGTTGTAGATGATCGCAAAGGTAGGAAGAAAGGTAAGAAGTCTAAGATTGTCAATTCGATAATAACAAATACTTTCTGTGAAAACAAATCTATAAATCTCATTTATAGATTTATAGATCTATAGGCTTTTATTTTTCCTGAATATGATGTATCACCTTTTAATGAAAGGAAGCACAATTTGTTAGAAATATTGGTAGGTCTATTGTTGCATCGGCTTTCGATTATAGTAATTTACGGATTCTGTACACCTTTCTAGCATTTAGGTTGTAGCATATTGTGTAATATGGGGTAATGTAGGCAAAACCGTACCACTTGGTAAATCGTACCGCTACCATTTTTCATATATACAATCTAGTTGCGCTGATCTATTGATTTAATTAGTTAACCTTTCCAAAAATAGCTTCTTTTCCATACAGCTTTACAAAATAGAGTTATATTATAGTGTGTTTATAAAAATAGAAGAATTACCTATATAAACGTAAGTAAAATGTAATCAAAGCAGTATTAAATCGTTACTTACTTTATAAACAATATGATTGTTGAATGCTAAGAAAATACTTTACGCAAAAATCTGATTTGTTGTAATTCGTACTTGCGATGTTGTAATTGGCAGCACGCAGTAGTAACCATTATATTGGTTATCTGAAACGAATGGAAATTCAATACTTGAGTAAGTAACTATCCAATACGTCTATCGATATAATAAGATTCCGCCATTAAGAGAATGGTGAGAATAATCACGGTGACTGCGAATCTGATTTAGAAACTGAAAGTAATACTGATCCATTGCATGAAGGCATCTATTACCTCTCACTTCTGTCACAAATGAAAGTAAAACTACCGAATTAAGCGATTTCTGTATTCTTTCGCAGAAATTAACGCCAAATAAAAACATAAAAGGAAACCTCAGTAAACTGCTGTTTTTGTCTCGTAATATTTCCAATATTAAAGCCAAATATTAAATACTTAATTACCAATACTCTTCATGAGCCAAGAAACCTTTATAATGCACTAAACATGGTAGTATAGACGAGGTTTCATGAAGTAACCGCTGTTGTATCGATGTCCGACATAACGAAGATAGAATCACTGGTATAAACTTCTTTGGTGTATCATCAATTTTATAAGAATTTCTAACGGGTCCTTTTACTTTTGTAATTTTTTAAAAATTTTCTTTTGTGTTAATAAATGCTCCCTACTCAATTTATAGGCAGTAATAGCCTCAATTTCGCAAGTGGTATAAATTTATCAGCTCTACACTACATAAACTAAAGTACTTTAGACCATCGCAACGATTCTTCCGATTTTTTAAGAAAAACCTTCTATCCTACAATTTACATGTTTGCTATGGAGACATAGTACTTGCGTTAAGCTCTTCCATTAAGCTTCTATCGGAAGCGCTCGAAAATAGGCTAAGCCTAATTCCGCTAAATTCTAACATTTTCGGCACGGTGAACAACGCGATTACACAACGTCAGTAAACCGGAACTATTTTCTACGCTATGCATTTCTGCATTACATTCACCGATGCCGCCGACACTGCTGCCAACTTTACTCATTTGTAACTAAATCCTGACACTTAACTAATTGTATTTCACGCCAAGTTTAGGGTTTTATATGGATGCGTTCGCGATTGCATTTTAAACGTATACACATTTCCAGCGCATGGATACGGCGCTGTTAGTGGCATAGTATAACAATCGGTTTAGGAGGCTCTATACTCCGTACGCTAATCACTTCTTGTTAGCTGTTTATCAAAGTCATTTTGGGCGCCGTTATTAGGATTGATGATAATTGTATAGCGGCAAGGAATAAGAGTATCGTACACCCGACTTCGCTTCCATGTATGTTAATGGATATTACTTGTATACCCTAATTTCATTTGAAACTTTTCCGTTAATTTATTAATTGGATTAAACTTGAATTTTAGTTATTGTAGTTAGTCGGCGCATCGGTATTTTACTACGATTTAAAAAAAAACATTGTTTACTAATTGCATTAAAGCGAAAAGCTCTTTAGGGAACTTTCAAGGAATAGCTCGACACGAATACATAAATTCAATTCGATGTTATCACTTTGAAAACATAATATTCCACTTCGCATCCTGTTAAGGGCAAGCTTTATCACTGATCTAAACAGATTGTCACTGGCCCCATGAGAAATGATAATTATAATAATAAATTCTTTTCGTTCTTACAATAGTTTTGCAAACTAAAAGGGAACACAAGTAACCTGAAAATTTAGAGGAAATTAAATTTGTGGATTTGTAAACTGGTATAAACACATGGTAATCATTCAGAGACTAGTCTGTGCGACAAGGTGAGGTTTCCAGATTGTTTTTTTTTATTTTTTTTTTTCAATTTAAATGTTTCACTTGTTTTCCTGTAAGGCCAGTTTCACTTAGTTAAAGAGCTTGGAGTAGTACATAACGTTGACTCTATGTCGCTTATAAAGCAAATCAAAGAGCCCTACGCCTTTACAGTTCTCGAAAGCTGTCGCAAGGGTTTACTCTATACAGATACAGAAACAGATGGACGTGTCATGATTTTCCAGTTGGTCGCTGCTCTTTATTCGACTACCATGGTTTTGGCTTGTAATCACGGCATGAAACATCATTCACTTATTTGTTTTTTTGATTTTCCAGCAAGAAGCGGAGAGCTCAGGATGCTTGCCTGAATTTAGCGTCGGTAACTGACGTTTTCAACTCATTCTTGGCTAATGAAGAAGTCTTTCTCCCAGTCATAAATTTGAAGCTTTAATTGCATTCGGTTAAACATCTGAACTCTCATTTTTGCGAGATTTGCGTACAACTATGACACAAATGATCCTTTTGATGGTTAAGTGGTTCTCTGTTGGATTAGGCTGATGAATTCTGCTCCCCTTGACACCGAAACTGCATATATTACTCACTTCATCCAATAAGTATTAAAGCCAATTTCCTCATTGTAAATGTTGTCTTTTTTGATATATTGATATTAAAAACCGAACCAATTTGTCTCATCATTTAAATTATGGGAAAATCAGGCTCATTGTGTATAGTGGCTGTATAATTTTTCAATTGTCTACTTTTTGTCATTGTGCACTTTTCAGCTACTTGTACAGGTGGCCCCCACCTATTGAATTTCGCTTTTTGTATGCTTCTCCCATTGAGCAACAACATTAGCTTAGTTTTAATTTATAAGTTTTAGCGAAGCCGGCATATTCGAGACAGTTGTTATATAGAAAAAGCAAAACTGACACAAAAACCAACGTTTTGTGAGGAATGTAACCTTATCAAACTTCAAATGTGAAATCTAAGTTTCAAGAGGTCTGTATGAGTCTCTATTCGATGTATTTTTGTATATTGTAGCATTGCTGATGGAGGATTATTACTACATGGTGAAAATTTTACAGCCCTAATTTACAAAAGACACATTATGAGTATTACAAATTAATACAAGCTGTTTTTGGCAGGAGTAAAGTTGTAAGAAGTAAAGCATACTTTAGCTGAAGATTGTCAATTTAGAATTATTTGTTGCACCTATGTTCTCATGAATACTCTTTTTGAAAACCTTCTTTACATCTATGTAAGCTTCTTCTTTATCACTCAAAGATTTCTCTAAAAGTCAATAAAACAATAAATCATCCTCTTTTTCTGGATTTCAAATACAGATTGCTTAACAGATAAACACATAAATTCAAGTCACCATTAAGCAGATATTTATAGGAAGAATAAAATAAGAGAAGAAAATACGAGAAGAGAAGAAAATAAGACAAGAGAAGAAAATAAATAATAGAAGAAAAGAAAATAATGTGAACTTCGCTCCCTGATTTAAAAAAAAATGCTAAATTCTGTGAGAGGTAAACAGAATCACTTCATTACGATGTATCTATTAAATCTGCTCGGTAGAAATGGAATGGGCACATTAGTTCGTTAATTTTAATTCTAAAAGCTAAAAATGGGTCTGGAGAATACGTTCTAGAATCTGTTTCACGACATAAGAAACCGCTGAAACTTTCATGACTATTAATTTTCATGCTCGCGGAGCTAAACTCATAAAAACTACTTTCCCAAGTTATTCAAATTTATACATTTTAGGTCAAGTATTAACATATAATTTTCAGCGTATACAAGTGCATTAAAAGTCTGAAAGCAAGATAATATTCCATTAAATTCCATTAACATTTTGTTTAAAAAACATTTTATTCCTACTAATGAGAAGCTGTCGTGGAATTCCCACGTAAATTAAGGAAATTTCCGCTTATTATTGATAAGAGACTTAACTCTAGAGAACGCTTATCGCTTTTGCATTCACATATTTTCCGGTGTATGTGACGAACAAGCGTCGTCGTTAATAGAAGAAGTAATTTATAAAAATCAGAAGTAACGCCATAACCTTCATGATGCATTAAGGAGAACTAAAAAGTTATACCTTATACATATGATATATTAATTGATACGTCAGAGTAGATCTTTTATAAAACCTCTATAAAAAATGAGATCTAAAAGCTTTAAAAAGTAGCATTAATAGAGACGTTGGGGAAAACATCTGGGATCGACTGTATTCCATCCATCAAAGACATAAAGCGCGAGGTGACAAAGTGTGTAAGGCAGGCTTAGGAGTGAACAGCATCCGGCGCCATTCATCAAGGTTTCAGTGTTTAACTGAAATACTTAGTCCCCTCTACTAAAAACTTATTCTCCCGTCGTTCCAGCAGATTGCATTATATCTAAGATTACAAAGGATTTTTGTAATTTATTTTCAATGGTTGATATATCCCGCCGTTGAAATTGAAATGTTTTTTCTAGCTACCATGACGTTAGTTTAGTTTAGTTTCAATTAACAATGCCATGTAAATGTTAAACAAACGGAACAATTTAATAGAAAACGCAAAAAATAATTCTTTAACAAAGCGTGAAACGTATAAAGGGAATTTACTGTTTTATAACATAATTTCAAAGTAACCATAGCAACGTATAATCTCGTTTAACGTTGAACCATTTTGTAATTACTTCGGAGCGTTATTTAAAAAAACTAGCGCTATCTACTCCGAGCTGTGTAAAAATAAATATCTGCAGTGAATACTCTGGTGTGTGAAAGCAAGAGGTGAAAAATTGTTCTAATGCGTTGTATACACCTACTAACTAATGTAAAAGTAATAGGAAAGTAATGTAAAGTAATAGGATCTTTTTGGCGTTTCCAGATATAATTTTTTTAAATAGTTTTCCTTTTTTTAATTTTAAAATAACCTGCTTTTTTAGTAACTTACTTTAATTATTAATTCTAACAACCTGCAAGAAGGTTGATAAAAAGGAACGCTCAAAATATAGGAGAATTATTTTGAATAGCCGCTAGAAGCTTGCCCGAAATGGCCGAAGTGAATGCGTAATTTGAACCAAATGAAGGAGAAAACATAGTTAAATCGATCGATGCAGTTCCCGGTGAGGCACCACGTATATGTATTAAACACGCTCTCCATCTTATATGTAAAATTTTAAAACCAAGCACAAATAAAAAGCTCCAATGAGATTAATTGTACTAGATATCACTTCCATCATTATGCGTGACGTTAAGTTGGTTCCTTAATATTAAGAAAGGTATAACCACACACTCCGGGCATTTTTCGACAATTAACAGTTTTACTCATACCAAAGGTTTTGGAAAATTTGTACTTCGTATTAAATAGAAGTAATCGTACGTTAAGCATTTTTAAACTATTTTCATACAGCGGGAAATAACGAAAATAGCTTGTAGTTGTTAACGGTACATCTGCCTCTTCTTTTATGCAGAGAAATAATTTTAATTGTTTTTAAAACATGTAGCTTTCGTGAAATCTCGAACGTATGGTTTGTAATCATATAATTTAATCCGTTTGATTTTACCCGTAGCAGTGGATATGTCAACTGTTGCTGAAGAAAGGAGTTATAGAAAAAAAAAATTGTTCTACATTTAATTTTCTAGTATCTGCCGCTGCAAAAAGAAACAATTGAACATTAAAGCTGCTAGATGTAGCAAATACTTTCGACATTGTATTTTTATTGCGTAATCTAAAATGACAGCGACTTCTCTTTACAGCGACGTTACACATTTAATCATTTAAATATATAAATTGATAAGTAGTAAGAAATGTATGGTAGAGCTTTAGTTGGAAGGTAGGCGGTAAAACAAATGAAACTAGTTGCCAGATTCTGCTCGAACAATGTTCCTTAATACCGATTTAGCAACATATGCTGTCCCATATAATTACAACGTAACAACATTAACAAACGTGACCTCCGTTGCTTGCAAGGTATTCTCCAGATGTATCGGCCCAACGAATATGGTTCCTAAGATCATATCCAGATCTTGCGGGTAAGTAAGATAAACTGTTTGTTTTCTTGAAGACCCACGCAAGGAAATTAAAAATAGAGCGATCTTGATGGACGCTTGAGGAGAAATGGTGGTCCTCCATTTCTTCTATTCATTTTGTTCTAAACATTCCATTTAAAGCACTTCTGATATTATATAAGAAAATAGAATATGTAAATAGAATATTATTCCTCATTAAGCGATCGTTGATAATAATATGGACATAGTATAGTATTGCCTAATAATAAAATGAAGATTTTGTATTCACGGAATCCCAGAGATGGTAGATTTTTCTCTTGAAAATTCCATTATTATTGCTCCTAAGAATTAGATTTAATAAATTTTAATTATTATTAAGCTAATTACAAAGTTCTGCGTTCTTGTCAAAATCGCCAGCTCCTAAAAAAATCGTAATATTAAAGTATCTTCATCATTCAAACAGGCTATGTATTACACGTAAATAAGACACTAATTTAAAAAAAATAATATAAACAAACAACTTAAATATTCTCTAATCCTCTCATTCAAAATTCGGGAGCTACTATTTGTATTAAAGTGTAAAACCAGAAACCATTCCATCTGAATATTAATTCGTAAACTAATTCCATTTCCGTTGCTCCAATCTGGTCTGAGACCAAATTAAGCTGTAACCAAAGATTGTACTAAGCGAAAGTACGCTTAAAACTTAACAGATGTAATACGAAATTACACTGCAATTGGCGTTGAATGCTTGGGTAATGTCAAAAATTACATCTTTAAGTAGCCGTTAACAATGTACGATAAGGAGCTAGATGTCTATTTTGTAGTTCGTAGAGCAAGACGTTATTACGTACCGCTTTGATTTCATTACGAAAACGACATAAAAAGGTATTTACCAACTACACAGGAGCGATATAGTAACAGGGAGCTAGTTCCTTTAGTCTGTATGTGCGAGAGTATTCGCGGAATGGGTTTCATCGACAATAACGTTATTTTTTTCATAATCAACACGTAATAGCGTCCGTATGTGTTAAAGTTTTATAATCTAATTCGTTTTTATTCGTCGTCGGGCGTTTTCTCGGCGAATTGAAGAGTTGCTCGTAGTTTCTCGGAGAGAAGTTTAACTGTTATACCGCCTTTATACTCAATAAGACTTGAATGGCTGAACACAACACAATTTCACGGACTAAAGCCCTCATGACCTCTCATTGTGTACCGTACAAGTCGTCGTGAGCAAAGGAATGGAAACTATTTATCAAAACAAATCTATTTTATTAAAGTGCCACGTGCACACTGTTTTTCATAATTTGTACGCGGGCGGGCCGAGATTGAATACGTAGAGAGCATAAACGAGCTTTACTAGTTTAAATATGATTTCGTCTCTAATAAAATCAATAAGATTGCAGCGGTAGTGGTGCAACGAAGAGTGTTGGTTAATTAATCAAGTGCGCCGCCTTCTTCTTCGTTGTTAACGCTAAGTGTTGTGCCGTAGATAAACTTCACGCTGGAGCAGGTATTGAATAAGCAGCGGGAATTTGTGAAGCAACCGAAATCCATTGAAAGCGTAACACGGGAAATATAAAGTTTTAATTATTGATCATTACTAAACCGCTGAGAGAATGGGTGAGTGTATCTAGTGCATCTAACGCATTGATTAAACATAGTAAAGTTTCTACAACAAGATTAAGCTACGGTATTGACTGCACCTGCGGAACTATTAAGTACCACGCACATAAGGACGCTATTAACGGTTAATATAATATTACCCAGGATTAATTTACAAAGCTTAGAAAATAGAAATGTTTTTTCAACTTAAGTTATAGCGTCCAAATCGTCTATTTTCAACATAGGCAATATTCTATTTGAAGTGACAGAAAAAAGAATTTTGCTACTCAAGCTAATGCATATGTTTGTAATGTAGAATATCGTTATACAAGATCTCCAAGAAAACATATTTTGTAATTAAGGCAACCTACAAGCAAATTTGTTCAATAACTTCCTGATAGCTTTTATAATTGTTAAGCACTTCAATTTAAAAACAATTTGATCATTACTACAAGACAAGATAAGACAAGATATATGGACATCCATCCAAACGGGCATAGATCTGCATCATTACGAAGCCAGAAAATCAAATGAAGTATTGAATTTTCCTTCGTTTTGTATTTTCTCCAACAAAATATCCAGCTATAGTAAAAGACAAGTAAGGTGCAAAGATGAACACAAATAGATTTCAGGGCTCTCGAAGATTCAAGTACATGATGTGTTGAATTCTTATGTGTACATATCGCTTTCCGTTTACTATTATTTTTAGGATTCTCCAATATTTTTTTTAACTTTAAAATTTTTCGAAGGCTGCATTTGTTATATTTGGTCGGAAAACAGAAGTAGGGTGGATATACGACCTTCACATACGCGAATCTCACGATATTTGCCTTATCAGGAATGCTTCCGACTGGATTACGAAGGGAATTGAAATATAAGAAGTCCGACGTATATATGCTTGTCAATAGTAAACAAACCAGATTTTATTACGGAAGCACCGAACAGAATTGAAATATTTCCAGGCTATATATACGCATCATCCTTTGTATGTAACGAAACGTACCTCATAATGCCGATATTGAAATTTCGATCCCTATTTACATAATTTTTGGGTCTAGTAAACAAGAAAAAATACGGACATTAAAGAATTTACATCGCGGAATTTCTTTGTGCCGCTGTAGAAGATGGTTTAACGTTGAGTAAATGCGGTAAGGAACGGGGGTGAATTGAATGAAGTTCATTTAAGCAATTCTACTTCCTGAACGTTCATTTACAGTTATAGTTGATTACGAAATAGTACTTACCTTGAAAGTAAGATCACTCCGCTCACAACTATGTTCATTAAAATACTTTCAGAAACGTCCTAAAGAAGATGGTTCTTAATGAGCGCGATTACATACGGATAATTTTAGTTATAAATCCAAGTGAATAGAGAAAATCGCAGGAGTGCAGAAAAAGCTAACACGATGGAACCAAGCGTTGAAAATATTTGTAATTTGGTTTGAAATTTAAAAGAAATGAAACAATACACCTCATTAACCAGTTGTTGACTATTACAATTCCGTCATTTCTATCTGAAAAAAACCATCTGCAACATGTGAGCATTACAATTAATATAAAAATGTTCTTAAAAGTGAAAGGTTTCATTTTTTATCAGACTAAATGTGAAACTGTGAGAGATAAGTTTGCTAAATGAGTAGATTCTGCCACAAAATATTATAAATCTTTGCTTTTCTTGAAGATATTCATTAAAAATAGTTACGAAACGATATAAAATTAACGACAGTACATCAATCACGGTTAGAATAACAGCTTCCCGAATACTAATTACGGAGAATATTAGGTATTTGAATAAAATATCAAGAGGCTTAGCTGTATACATTCGGCTTTTGAAATTTAATGTTAAAAACGGATTCTCGGAAAGTGTACATATGCAGATTACTCCCCTTTGTTATCAATAAAAACAAATGTCTAGACATTTTATAAAAGATAACATTAACTAGATATTCCTAACATACGAATATCTAGAAACGTAACGTCCACGTAACATACCAACGTAGATATTGAATAATACATTAATAACATAACCTTAATTTCTGGTTAGCTAAATTTGAGAAAAATAATATCTATAACTATTTATTTTTATGTTACGATAATGCCTACAAACTGCAAACATGTTTATATCATGTACTATTGCTGTAGTGAACTTATATCTTTTTGAAAATAAATACACCCATTACACAAACCTTGTAAATTATGAAGGTATAAACACAAGCGCACCACATCATCAGCGGTAACAACATATTATTTAATTAGACTAAATTAATCACTTACCTACATATACTTAGAAAAAAACGAAGGAAAACGTCGAGACGCTTTTTTCAATGAGTGCGATGGAAATTGCGTCACGCAAGATCTATGTAAAATGACTAAATAATTTAGTAACAATACTCAGGAAACTAGATAAATTTTAGGAACATTACTTTTTTACTTGTTACCTATAGGTAAAAATGAAACATACCGGCCGGTATTTGGTAAATTTTCAAAAAAAAGTTAATTTAAAAAAAATTCTCAATTTTTGGTAACTTTCCCCCAAATGTTACTAAAATTTACTAGAATGTGAATGAATTTACTAGAATTTAAAAGATGTTGGTAAATTTACTAGAATTTTTAGCAAGAATTCTAGTAAATTTACCAACATCTTTTAGTATGTATACAATTCCACATTTATTCGATGTGAACACAATTTTGCTTCATACAAATTGCAATGCAATTTTTCGAATTTTATGGAACATTTCACGCTGCCGTGAGAAATTTATCCACGAAGTTTCTCCAAAAACTATTTAGCTAAATTGAGATCTTTTTTAAATAACTTTGTATGTTCTTATTAGTTTCCTTAATGTTGAAAAAGCTTAGTGTGTGCTCTTTTAGTAAATCTATTTATTTTTGATTAACGGTCGACTACTTATTTTCATTTTATTATCCATAAATACGTGCGTGCATAAATAGAAATATTCTAAAAGAATAATTCTATTTGATTTTTAGAAACATTGAGGGTGTTCCATAAAAAAAAATGAATCAACATGAAGCTTGGTAAGGGCATCGATTACCATTTTGTAGTATCGCGTTGATGTAAAAATAACTTTGATGTCCTGTCTGGCAGTTTAAAAAATACGCATCTAAGGTATCACCTATTAAAGACAATTCGTAAAAATCTCAAATTATATCAATTATCTCGAAAATAGGATAGATAAGCGTAAACTAGTATGTCACCGAAAATATTTTATCTGAAAGCTTTTTCTCTAAATTACGCAATGATCTTCCGTCCATACTAGGTGGACACGCTGTATATTCTTAAACTTTATTTGTGTACTTAGATATTTGCAAAAAGAACTAAACGAGTTCCTCATGACAGTACTGTAGTCCAACTTAAAGGAAATAATCTAAATAATAATAATAATAATAATTCAACGATATATAAAATTGGGCATTCTTGAGAATCTCAGAAAAGATCTAAAACCTTATTGCTTTTGGAAAAAGCTAGCATTGGTCTTCTTAAATACTTTATATAATCTTCAGGTTCATCGCTCATGAAACATGATATATTTTGTGATAGCCGCTAAAGAGTTCGTGCAGGGTTTCATTATAGACATATCTTCAAATTTCTTTATCAGCACAATTCCTTTTTTTTGCAAGAAATATGAATACCTCGATATTTGAATCAAATTTATACGAAATATGAACTTACAAGCAATTATTGAAATTCTGAAATAGCCCATTTCTATTATTTTTATTCCAATGCAGTCCATAATAATAATTGTTTATAAAAATTAGAACTCGTATGTTTTCCTTTCCGTTTTTACGTATTCTAAAATAAAAAGGAAACCTCACCAATTTCTTACTACCATCGCCTATTACCTAGCACCACCTTCGGATTTCTCGAACGTAACCAATTCTAACCGGACGAAAGTTTTAAGAGCGTCACGTTCTGCGGATCATGACCGATCTACATTAATAGAAGAAACCGCACAAATTTCACCGACGTCCTCCTTTTTGTATTAAGGAACTGTACACTGTTTTTCGGAAACATATTATTGGTTTCGTTCGAGTTTTCCCCGAATATAATCGGAAAACGGACTCCATAAAGGTTAAGAGTGTATAGCGTTCCGGCAGGCCTTTCAGGTTAGGGTATTCAAACAGTGCTATTTCCGGTCCATTACCAGAAAGGCAGTCGCATCCGCCAGAAGATAAAGGGGAATGTCCACGTGGCCCTCGATGGAGTATCTCATTACGCACGTCGTTTCCCGCCCAACTCAAGACCTTAACTTCAACAGACGCAGTCATTTTCCCACTTTACCGAATCATTCTCGCCATTCGACTTATCGATGATATTCCATTTGCGAATACGCTGGTAGGCGAAAGATTCCTCTTCGCAACCGAAACGCTTCTGTTTCTCGTCTATTTATGTGCCTTGTTTGCAATTTGATGTAAAATAATAAACATCAGGGAAAACCGATAAATGTAAGTGGGTGTATTACTGAAGCAATCGTTAGGACTTATTCTGTTATCACCAAATAAAATAAACTAAATAAATGCTATAATACTAAGTTAGACTTTGTTGGAAACTTTTCAAAAAGAATGTACTTTTTTAAAGGAAAGTATGATGATATGAGTTCTCTACGACAAACATTGGTGGCGTTATGACCAAATTTATCATCAACAGAAAGAATCAGCAAAGTACGGTAATATTGAAGAAAACCGTGTCAACAGTCTTGAAGTTAAGTAATCATGTAGTTAGGGTTAGAAGAAGATTATGAAAATATTTTCACATGAAATTATTAGTTTATATCCACAAGGATAAACTATTTGATCGGTTACCTAGAAATAAAACATTCTTCTTAATTGTTCAGATCTGAGCTTTCGCAATTACTTCAATGCTTTTTTATGAACCACTATTGGATCTACTTTCTACCATCTACCACGTTTCTTCTCAAAGTAATTAAGAAGCGAGTATTGAAGAATTTTAGCAATTTTACTTCAACAATGTTACTACAACAATTTAAGGAAAGTTCGTGTTACTTTTGCCAATAATGGTTAACCCGCAGATTCAGGCAATAGTGACGACGTTGGTCCTGTTGATGTTCAAGACAAGTTACCACATTCTCCGGGGCCGAAATGTTACAGATTTGCGATTATTACAACTGCACCTTACTAATCTCTAGTTGTTTTAAAAACCTACAATTCTCTTATCATATATAATTTAAGCACTTCAAACTAAGAAAATTCTAAATGTAGGGATTCCGTAACTTTTCATTAAAATATAGTTTATCAAACGTTATAATACCAAAAAAAAAAAAAATAAGTTAAAATAGCAGAGAAATGATTGAAATCATCTATCAGATAGCTGTAGAGAATCAGATCTAGCTGTAATATTACCGGCCACCATTCTACTCTAAGTGATATGACTCCTTTGGTCGCAGGATAATCTACGTGAAAAAGGCTTTCGAAGGAAATATATTGCATTAATATAGATACAAACACAGTCAGCTTTTGAGGTGATAATAACAATTTGAGCAACATAAATTTATCGTTGTTTGACATCGAGTGTGGTCTCCATAAAGAAACAATTTTCTGCAATTATATATATCGGAGTAAAGTTTTCTCTTGTTCCTGTTACATTGATACAAAATTCATTGCACCAACTTCGATTAGTTTCTTCTGTTGGCTTGTTTCAAAACTGACCGTATTACTAATCTCTACAGTGTTGATAATTGCAATTTTTAAGCTACCACATATATAATTATCAAATTGAGCTAACAGAAATTTGTATATAATAGAAAACAGACCGTTATTGTTAGATTTAATTTTATCGGGTTCTTGAAGTAAGTACCTATTGTTATGAAGCCGAGATATTAAAAATTCCAGTGAAAAACGTATACGCCAAGAACGTAGCGTACAGCCAATGTTTCCCTGCCATTTATGGGTAAACTGTGAATGACTTTCCGTAAGGACTTGCGAAACCCAATTTCACTACTTCAAAAGAAGGAAAGCGCTTTGCTAACTGGAGCGGTTTCATGAAAGAAATAGAGCGTTCGCAGTTTGATATCTACCGTACCATTTAAACATTTTACCTTCCGAGGAAATGCGTAATATCGACAAAAGGAAAAAGTGTTTTACATAAAACACAATGCTCAAAAACCGCAGATAAAGCTTCGTAAAAAAGAGAAAAAGTAGGTATATAGTTGTATCCCTTTGTGTTCGCAGAACAGCTTTAAATGATTGGTAGAGTTTCACTTTTAACAGAAAGTTATTTTAAACGCTTTTAATAGCAGTGTTGCTGTAATGTCCTGTGTAAACGACAGTAAAAGAACAGTTATTTGGATAAGATTCCATAAACGGATATATGTTGATTTACATCAGAAAAACTGTCCGCAGTTTAGAAGTTTTAAGTACACTATCCAATCTATGCTTTATTGAACTAAACGTAGAGTAAGTACAATAGACGGAGATACCGTTTTATTACGTAGAAGAGTGGGAGTGACTTTCTTCTGGATTCAAAAATACGGATAATTCTTCTAATTTCATATTGTTGTATAAGTGCACATTAATAACGTTCACTCTCGACAGTTAAATAAATTTTCGAAAAATTTCAAAATACATTTCTTCACGTAAACGTGCACTTCATTCTTTTAAGTGTACGTGTAGTTTGGTCACGGACAGAAAATGGTTTTTAGTATAAGCGCGTACAGCTTCCATACTTATTGTTAGTAAATTTTAGTCAAATCGCTAAATTGTTATTAAGAACGCGTCGCTTTATAAATTGAAACATGGAAAACCTAACGTGGTCGATAAAATTAAGTTTTAAGCTAATGAAATGCAAAGGAAATTGTCAAGATATGCAAAACGCCTTAACTATTTGAACAGGAAACGATGGCTAATGGAAGAGAAATATATTTGATGACAAATATCAGCCTAAGAGAGGAATGGGGGAAAACCAAAAGAAGGGGCATGGTTCTGGAAAATCTGGAGAAAAAGTCTCTGGAATGCGAGAGTGAACGAACGCAATGAATGAAATTAATTAAACAGCGGGTCTTGATAGCTTTGACATCGATATTTTTAACGCTGGTTATTTATTAAATTTCACTTAACGTAAAGGAAATTGGATCGTAATTTAAGATAAAATTGTATTTCGAAAGGTATAGACATCCAAATTAACTGTGAATAAACAATCGGTATCGCAAATGGAGGAAGAAGTAAAGGAGGTGCTAATTAATTTTTCGCAATTAATGAATATATAAACACGTAATGTAAGTGAAGTTCGGTGATTTAAAAATACAGAGGGTTCGAATAGGTAATATATAAATGTAGAATTCACATTGCGACGTTACAATTCTAGGTTAGTTTAGTTACATTATTCCTATATGTAGGGTTTACCAAACCCAAATAGAATTATTTGTTATATGTTTACTGAACGATGTTCCTTTAAGGATATAAAATGAAGATTGTTTTCTCGCTTTCTCAGAATGATATTAGGCGGAAATATATTCACTGAATAAAACTATGCGGTGGATTTACTGCAATGCATATAGTTCAATTACGTCAATCGTGCATCACCGATATGGTTGGCATCGGAATCCTTCCATTGTTAAAGTGGTAAACACTGTTGAATCCATGCCATAATATCCTTTGTATGAATCCAAAATAGTTGGAATAATGATTTTGATAATTAATAGACATGTACGTAAGATGTCCCAGTTAAAAGAGTGGTTACCATCGAGGTACTATAAATAATAATAAAAAGACCAAATTCGACATAAAATATATATCTATGCTGTCAAAACAGTATTATAACGACATATATATGACGCTTGATGCGTGTATCCATTTCAAATTTTTCTTCATGGAAAATTAAATCATTATGTTGGTTTTTGTCTCGTTCAGCTAAGCCAGCTATTTTTTACCATTAACGATACCCTAATGGTAAGCATACTAACTAAGCCAGTCATCCAGCATAGCGAGAATCGATAACAAAGCTCTGAGCTGTAAAACAAGCTTTTATTGTCGAAACGTTACGACGGCAATATTGCAGCATTTATGCTTGAGTAATTAGAGACTAATAAAATACCAACCTCTAGGCAAACTTCAGAAACGTTAAACTGCCAAACGTACGTATTGATAAGCTCCAACAAAGCAAAACAATTTCGAAGAAGTGACGTGATACTTATTTAGTTACCCCAAGATACGCACGTCGCATCGGTTCCGCCGTACAAAGACTCTTTATCTCCACAGGTTAATAATATGTACTAATACCGTTACTGTGTCGTATAATACAAAACAGTCGACATGTGCGAAACCAATTATTCTCCCCTTTTGTATTCTCCGCGGCTTATCTAAACCGAATTTTCCTCTAATTTTGTTTTATTTCGTTACCCATTGTGTTAATAAGTTTAGAGGAATGTGGAATGCCTATATAAGTGCGAAACATATACATGTATACATTTTCTTCGTATACCCCACCGCATTCGCGCCTATGTATGCGTACTGTATAGCCGAGGTAGGGTGTGTGCGACTAAAACGCGCGTAATATATTAATTTTATTATACTTTACGACTAAATTAACAAATTAGATCTTTACGCAAATATTTTGCCAACTCTGCGTAAACAGCACGTGTGGCGGGAACTGACGCTTCAACAAGACAATAGGGGAGAACATTTAAATTCCTCTCTCAACTTTACTGCTCGGTTAAAAGTAATTAATAGGGTAATATTTTTTCTTTCCAATGTTTATTTGAAGAGATTAGACAATTAGTAATGCAAGATTTTTATATTTACGAAGATTAGGGCGATTTAAGGGTAGAAAAACATGCTTTGATTGACGAGGATTTTCCTGTAAATAGATCATTGAAGAGAAAATCAAAACCAAAAAGGGTTTACGGTGAGGTATAGAATTACTAGTTGTTGCTGGTTCATCGTAGTGACGTCTGCTCATTGGGCTAGTTCCTTCTTGGTCCGGTTTGTCGTTTTCCCAATACCATATAAAATAGTAGTAGTGAAATAGATATAATAACATTTATTACAAATTACATCTGCATAACAATAAATAATACTCCAACACCTCAATTACAATCCAAAAACAAATATGTATTTATTTTGTTTAAACTATGAGCAATATTCCTGAATTTGATAGTCATTTGTCATAAAATTCTCCATGATTACAGCGTAGTAGGCAAGATTTAATTAGTTGTCTACAAAATATCTTGGAAATTAAAAAATAAAGAATCCAAGACAAAAATAGGTTTCTTTAAAGCAAGTCATTTAGTCTTTTAAGCTAAAAAGATATTCAGCATATTGTCATGCTTACTATTATTACTCTAATTAAATTTTTATTTAGACATTGCTTAATTCAGTTAATTCACGTTTTATCGTTTGCGCAATTCGTAACGCACATTGGTGCATATACATTTCCAATATGAGAGTAGACGTTAGATTTAAGGTTGTAAATATTTTACGTATTAAGAAATTTTCTTGGTTTATACGGGAACAGCTGTGTTGCTATGTGATTGCTGCCTTTTTTTTAAATATATACGGTCTTAATTTTCTATTTTCGCCCAACATCTCAAACATGCGTTGTAGAATTGTAGTCATGTAAAACGTGCAAAGGCGGCGAGGTTTCATCTGCTGTTTAACAATATCGGAACAAAGAGGCTGGATATGTGTTTATCTAAATGCAATTGTTGAATTGACGCAAAGATTTGTTTGTAGCTAGTATTTAAGTAGACAAATACTTACGAATCTCAGAGGAATACCTGGATTATAGTTAGATTATACAGCGTCATCATTGCGAGTTGTCCTCCTTTTGTATATTAAAATCCTATGAGTACAATCGATTAGTAAATAAATATTTCCTTGAAAGTTATGGTTTGAACGATATTCACCTGGAACAGGGTTTAAGATGGGAATGTCAAAGGTCCATCAAAATTTATGAAGACAAAAACAATTAAAAAAGCTGTCACTAGCTTTTTTTTAGAAAAACTGCCGAAAACTTTATTGCATCTCCTCTTAAATTGTGGAAATGTAACACAAATGATTAAAAACTTTGATAACATTTTTATATATTAATGATAACAATTGTAATGATAATGGTGACGAGACGCAACGCCTCTGGTCATCACTCTGGTACCTCGAGCGTTCCTTCAAATTCTTCTGCGGTAGTTGCCTTACTCCACCTAATGATGTTCTGTCGGTGTTCAGGGATTATTGCCTACTGCATACACCAGGGATTATTCTTCGCCTCTGAACTTTTCATTTTATATACGTCAGATGTTCTGCGACATTCTTAAGTTCAGCTCTTAATCTATTGACGACAGGGCCATATACGCTACTGATTAAAACGAGGATATGCGCGTAAATTCTGAGAAAAATGTACCAATATCTTGAAACGGTTTAGTCAAACACCTGAGTTCCATATCGACCAGTGTCTTACTTGGAAGTAGCACGTTACGTCGCTAGGAAACAAATTTATCATGGCCAGAAAACTGCTGCTGCCGCTTCTTGGCTCAAGCAGCTCGATTGATCCTGGACTAACGTAACAAGGCATACTTAAATCACCTACGGTAAAGGCGTCCCACATCGACAGACTTGACGTTCTCCAGATTACAATGCTGAGAATAATCCGTGAAGCATGTTCAACTCCGTGAAGATCTTCAGGTCATCAGTGAATATCTCCACGAGCTGAGGAAGAATATGCTGTAGCTGATCCTAGGACTCTTCGGGATCTTCTGTAGAAGATTCCCAAGACCGGATTCTACCTTGTCTACGCATTGTTAAATTCGCGGACTTAGGGTAGGACGAGAAGATTCCATTTACCGACTATTTTCATATGTGACCGCTAACAAGAAAAACTTTGATGAACACACAACACAACAAAAGGAGTTAAAAGGTACCAAAAAGCTCAGCTCTAGCAGGAATAATCAAGATCTTGGATAATCGTTTGAGTCTTTTCAAATTTCAAAATACTTGAAAGTACAAAATAACCAGCAAAACAGAAGCTAAGGACGCAAATTTAGCAAGAGAAACAAAAAAGAAAAACAAATGTGTTTAATGAATACAGAACAAGATACTAATGAAAAAGATTAAACAAATTTATCTACAAATGAATATTGAAGTATTCATTTGATAATTTCGGTAATTTGCGAAATGATTAAATTTGTAGTAAAATTTTAATTGAATTTAATTGAAAATAATTGTACAAGTTGCAATAATATGATTGGGCAACTTTCAATGTTACACTACAAACTATTGTTATTATTGGCTTTTGTTTAATATCATTAGCCAAAGACTCTTCTGATATCCTATCCGAATGGGTGCCACAGCAAGCACAAAGCTGAAAGGTTCTATGTCACAGTTATTTCAAAGTCGATAGCATTTTTTATCAACATTTTACGCAATGAGAATTACTGCTGTTTACACGCCATTTCAATTCATGATTGAAATTGTTAACGGACAGTGTTGATATTTAGCTGAATCATATGTAGATAGTTGCATACAGGGACTTTTGTTGGGTAGTTGTTGAATTAGTTTACTAGCATGAAATGTGGAATGCAGTAGCTAATCTGGAAGGATATCTGGATTTACCGGGATAACATCAGCTTATATATAACGCGAAACCAAACAACTTCTATAAACAAACACCAAACTTAAAATAGCATTCCAAAATAGCTTTCATACAATTTAATATACGGTAGGAATCTTCGCCAAATAGTACCTTTGCGTAATATTTGCTTGTACATTCGTCGACCGGTTGTGTGCGTCTGTATGCGGGGCAATATACGTTATTTGTATTTGAAAGAAGGGTCGGCAATGTGTATCGCGCTGAATGGATCGTAGCTTAAGGTTAAAGAGGTCGTACTGTAAAGCAAAATACGTATCTTGCAAACGCGGTTGTTGCTTTTTCTATCGCAAGGAAGTGATTCGGTTCAATACCGACCCGTCATCACTTAGTTACACAACGAGCTGGAAAATTGGGGTTGCTACAATTCTGGGACCTCCGCAAACACTGCCTTGTACTATATCTATTACTTCGATCCGTTATGATATTATATGCTAACGCCGTACGGTTTTTTTTTTTTTTTTTGGTATAAACGGCATTCGTATGCTTTAGTGATAGTAATAATAATATTTTTTTTATTGGGAAAATCTTTCATGTTAACAAAAATAATGGAAAAGGTCCATTCAACTACTGATTGCAGTCTCAAGTAAAGGAATCTCTGTATGTTGTACGGCGCGGAATTTATCCTCCATAATTAAAGCCCTTTGGTACAATAGACAATTCAATATTTATAGTTTCAAGGAAAACTAGTTTAAGGTACTATAGCCAAACTTTTTGTGTTAAACATGTTACCTTATTTCTTGCAGTGGAAGTGTTTCTTTGTAAATCAGAAGTGATACAAGCGAGTTTTGGATTTCCTTTTGCAATGTTTTGACAAATCTCTTGTTATTGAATGCTTTCTTGATTTTGATTGACGCTGATAGATATTAACATTTTTAAGTATCGAGTAATATTTTACTAGCTCATAAATCTTCTTTGTCCCAGCTTACTCTCATCATAAGTCAACCCAAAAATCAAATTACTTGATATCATCTTGAAACAATATCACACATAGATAGAAAAAGGCCGTAACTTATCTCCGTAAGAACGCCTTCTTGCATTGCGCTTGTCGTAAATAATTCAATCGATACCATGGGGAAGCTATTTTAACATCAACATTATTTTTTTTAACTAATCGCTGTCTCAACGCTAAAGCTAGTCTAACTTTTGACCTGAGACAATTAAAAAGGAACTTCCACATGATTGTAAAAGTTTCTAATGTACAACGAGAACTCGTCATATAGGGGCTGTCATTTCGAAAGTTGGTTGCTCAACGTTGACACCAACGAGAACCTGAATAAGAAGTGGCTTTGACTTAGAGTGACGAATTACTTAGAATACGGACTGAATTACACTGAAGCAATGGGTAAGTTAACGGTTTAATGTTCAATAGCCTATTATGCCCTCCAAATACATGTCATGAGATTCCTCATTCTCTTGTAGTCTACAATCACAGTTAGATCTGTTAAGTTATTCTTAGCGGTACAGTCCATTGCTGCGAATTCCGTGTAAACAGTAAATTTTGGGGAAATATTTAGTGATACTGTAAAACGTATCATAAAGATAGCATAACAGCTTCGACAATTCTTAACTGCATGGTCGGTTGAGCTAATATTTTAGAAACTTGCGGCCGACATTCCCTAGAATTTAGGAAGCAACAATATCTAAATACAACGCGGAAGATGCACAGTGTGTCTGAAATGATATCTTGTTACAATGCTACAATGTACAAGTAACCAGGAAACGATAACAAATACGTAGACATATATAACAAACAAACAATAACACAAATTAATTCAATGCTTCTGCATTCACGTCCGAAACGAAAACGACGACGTAAATTCGAAATCCGAGAATTAGTTATTCTTATCTCGCTCGCAGTCCTGCTTCGGACGAGCTATAAGTTTCATGTCGAAAGGTCCTGCTTGCATATCTATCTGGTACCAGTTAATAACGGGAGTTATCATTGAGATAGCGCAGTGTAATTGAAACTGTCCCATTTAGGAGGCCTGCGTAATATTAGCGCAACATTATGTGCTCACGAACTCCCGAAGACCTTACACAAGGCTCTCATTAAATTTTATAACGTTGGTTTTCTTGAAGTAGAATTCAATTACTACTACTACTACTACACTTTTTTATGGACCATAAACTAACGATAATCGTTTATATATTAACACCGTTCCCCGACCGTAATATATTATTCTGTCTCGCTAATAAGCGTTCGGATTATACGAATAGTGCGCAACCCAGTTTCGAACTGGGAAAAATATTGCTACTGGGTTAACAAACTACGATCTTATGAACAGAGCAGTTTTCGTAATGCTCGCCGCACTTCAATGGTTTTCTTTATTTTAAGGTTCGCACCATTCCGATTCTAATTTTAAGGTTATGGCGCAATAAAAATATCGATAAATCATAAAATATGAACAAACGTACTAATAACTTAGAGTTAAATAGATGTAAGGATTTCAACATGTTCAAATAGTTTATGATGCACATACATATGTATGTAGATATTGAAAAAAGTAAATAACTAAATGTATGCTTGAATAGCACCAAAACGTTAATCTAATGTTCCTTTCCAAATTTAACTGTAAATTATGTTTTCTAATTTAAGTAAATCATTAATGAAGTTAATGATTTACTTCACATTTGAATTAATATTTGTCATTTATTATTTATTCAAATGAGAATGTGAGCGTCTTTACTTCTGATATTTCTAATATTTCTCTTGTTAACTTTGTTCATTCATAGTCGTAATAAAAGTTACACGTGTTTGCTTCTGTTAACGCTGTTGCTTCGTTAACCATTTTTTAAGTGGTCGATTTCGATGTTCAGTAGTTTTTAGTAGTAACAGAAAATATACAGCTTTATTTAAAAAATGATATTTCTTGTGTCTGAATTTGAATTTGGTATTCAATGTCTTCTGCGAAGATGTTAAAGCTTACTTGCATTTTTGATTTATCTAAAAAAATAGATACATATAAATTTAAGCGGCTGGTGAAAATATCAAAAATATTGTAAAATCTGTAAAATCCATATTGGGTTATTTCTAGCTAGAAAAACCAAATACATTATAATGTATAGACTGTTCTATTTAAAATTAAGTCTCCGGTATGCTATCTCTTGGTTACTCTGTATACAGGGGAATATTGTTGGTAGATAACTCGAGCTGTCTATTACGTTATCTGAAAATATTGACATCCTCCAGGTTATTCCAAAACAATGGAAGATGCTGTACAAAAGAAATTGCTTATACTTAAATATTTTAAGTTTCACTAATATCTAAACAAGGTAAACAACACATAAGTAATCGGCAACCTTCGCACCAGTTTAATTTATTATATAGCAATATATAATAATTTTCCCGGGATGGTCGTTTCGAGAATGGTCTTCATCATCAACCTGTGACCGAATGGATTAATTATTATATTATTATATAATAAATTGAACTTGTGTGGTGCGGAGGTTGCCGATACTTATGTGTTGTTCACCATACTATGCAACAGTCCTTGCCATCATTATTTATATCTAAACAAATTTAATTCCTTAACTTCTTACACCTATGTAGCGAGCATGTAACAAGTACTTGGTTATCGTATTAAACATATATATATATATATATACCACCAATTCGGGAAAACCGTCCCCTTTTCCAGCATAGGGCGGGTGTTGGAAATCTGGATACGTTTCAACTTTGCTTGTTAGTGTTTACATTATTCATTCGAAAATAAATTTCAATTTGTGCGAAATTGACCATTCCTCTTGGGAGAAAGGAATGATGAACTACGATCCTTGGTTATCGCCGGTACATGCAGATATCTCATTAATGTTTTATTCGCTAATTGGTTATGTGGCAAAGCGGCTTGTATTCCATTAGCAATACGGTGTATGCTGCTAAGATGCTCTAATCAAGAAGATGATACGAAGCCTAACAATTATTTTTGTATATTAAGGGAATTACTTAATGCGATGTAATATGTTGTAATATGAATATGAGACCTTGTGATATCGTTCAAGCTGTAATTGTCAGGGATAAGCATAAATTATTCGAATACTAGAAGAAAAGGCGGTTTTAGAAAGGCGGTTGATCAATTCTTAAAACTACACCATCAAAGGAACTAACTCGTCTTTCTTCTTACGTTTACATATTGTTCTGAATTCTACACAATATATAGAATTTTCTAATTCAACAAGAAATAACGATATAACTTATGTCACCCACTAAACAAATGCAAAATATAAAACCTTCAATACCTACATTGCTAGTGCTATCATTTTCTTCTTGCACAACACTAGGTTCCACTTTAAAAACACAGATTCTTAAGAAACTTTACAAATGTCCTTTATATTTTTCAAAAAATTGATCAATTTTAATGTTTTTATACCATTAACCTATATATAATGAATTTTTTGAAGAAACGCTTTACGCGCGACTGGTCGCCTGTAAATTTAATAAATTTTGTAAATTTTGTAAATTTTGTAAATTTTGTAAATTTTGTAAATAATGTTGTAAATTTTGTAAATAATGTTGTAAATTTTGTAAATAATGTTGTAAATTTTGTAAATAATGTTGTAAATTTTGTAAATAATGTTGTAAATTTTGTAAATAATGTTGTAAATTTTGTAAATAATGTTGTAAATTTTGTAAATAATGCTGTAAATTTTGTAAATAATGTTGTAAATTTTGTAAATAATGTTGTAAATTTTGTAAATAATGTTGTAAATTTTGTAAATTTTGTAAATTTTGTAAATTTTGTAAATTTTGTAAATTTTGTGAATTTTGTGAATTTTGCGAATTTTGTAAATTTTGTAAATTTTGTAAATTTTGTAAATAATGTTGTAAATTTTGTAAATAATGTTGTAAATTTTGTAAATAATGTTGTAAATTTTGTAAATAATGTTGTAAATTTTGTAAATAATGTTGTAAATTTTGTAAATAATGTTGTAAATTTTGTAAATTTTGTAAATTTTGTAAATTTTGTAAATTTTGTGAATTTTGTGAATTTTGTGAATTTTGCGAATTTTGTAAATTTTGTAAATTTTGCAAATTTTGTAAATTTTGCAAATTGTGAATTTTGCAAATTTAGTAAATTTAGTAAATTTAGTAAATTCAGTAAATTTTGTAAATTTTGCAAATTTTGTAAATTTTGTAGATTTTGCAAGTTAGCAAATTTTGCAAATTTTGTAAATTAAGTAAATTTAGTGAATTTTGTAATTTTGTAAATTTTGCAAATTTTGTAAATTTTGTAAATTGAGTAAATTTAGTAAATTTAGTATTTCCAGTATACCTTAAAGTATATATTTCAAATATAATTTCCAATACAGCTTCAAGTAAAAAATAAGAAAAAATTATTATATTTATAAAAGTTATAAATAAAAATTCGCGGCAAAGCCATAGATAAAAGAAAGCTTGTTTAACCAGCCCCTTTTTCGACAAATGATTTGGTTAGCATTTGGTAGAGCTGCATTTAGAAAACTAATCATTTAAGTAATTTATAAACACTTTCTGGATAGTCGAGGTCTCCGCATCCAATAAGTGATGGCACGTTGCAGCCCTGGCTTGGTTTACTTTAATTTATCCCAATTCAAAAGGCCACGATTAGAATGTAAACAGAAATTGCATGGCGTGAAATATTGGTTTGATTTTCATGAATATCAGGCAAACTTCATAATAAGTATGTTGCCCTGATCACTTGCATTTAAAACTCCGTAATATGTATGTAAATTCTATTCTTTTCATATTGAACAACTAGTTAATTAATAAAAAGTATTTGCGAGATATAGAAACAAACCTTAATATACTTTGATATTTTAATATATATATATCATATATATTAATGTATATTGCATATTAATATTATATGCATATATGCGCATAAAAACAGTTGCTTTTTTAATTCATGGTAAATTAAGTATAGTGGATATTTCACGTTTACCAATATTAAAGAATACCACAAATTCGATAATGCTGTTCCCGAATTAAGGTCAGAGTACCAAATAATGTGGTGCGATTCTAGAATGATAGGAAATCACAGGAAAGAAGCAGGCATCGACGAACGCCCTTGCTACTAATAAAATAAAAGGAATAAGACTCGAAGATTTAAAAGTCATCTTGAAATTCTTGAAGATTTAAATATAAACCACAAATATGTTAAGGGTTATTAGCAAAATCTGAATATCGATTAAAGCTTAATGACATGCTAATATAAGAAAAGACGGTTTTCTGGTGTTTCTTAGGTCTGTTATTGTGAGATTAAAAATTAACTTATATCTTCCATGTTGATGTGTGATTTTTGTATTGAAACTTAAACTTACATTGTTTTGTACAATTTTTGCACTTTGTTCACAGAGAATATAGAAACCGATAATTAGATTTCTGTTAACAGCAATTTAAAGTAAAATCGAAGAGTCGCGTCGACACACTAGCCGATTTGAAGCATCCCTATATTGCTTCACATTATACATATAATATTCACAAGCACGATAGATTGTTTCGGGTGCTACCGGAAAGAGACAAGGTACTTGTACTATTATCCTCATTGATGGTCAATTTCAAAGCACTTTTATTCCTGCCAGCAGGGCCAATTATATCTGAAACGAAAGACACGTTTTTCTTTATTGACGCAGTAGTTGTATTCGATTTTAATCAATTGTATTGGATCTTCTCAACCTATTTGAAAACAGAATTCGGTCCTCAAGGAACAGATAATCTTTCTTTGGAACGATTAATTAAGTGCCAAGTGATGGGAATTAGGGAAAAAAGGATTTAGAGAAAATTCTATTTTTCGCGACATGGGCAACGAAGTCATGATGTTTTCGAGACTGTTGTTTGTGTGATCTGAGAGCTTCTGACGACGTTGTAGGGGTAGTCTTGTTAGATGTATCGCGCCATAAGGAAGGTACATTCCAGAAGGATTAAATCTTATATACAATTGTTTCATTGTATAAGCTATCTTAAAGCTTGGTGTAAGTTAAAGTTGCCTTTATTCCTATTTCTCATCTGAACGATGTAAAAAAACGTCAGTACTTAACACGATAATGATGATCCGAATCTAAGTAAATTATCCATAAAATTTTTATATCTTCTATTAAGACAATCTGAATTAAAACGTATGTATACCCGACGCCAACGTTTAAAATTTCAAACCTGACTTTGCGAAGGGTCGGCAAACTTCATTTACAACTTGGATGTGGGTTTTGGTTTAATAAAATCTGGAACATATATGTACATACGCACGCAGCATATAAATATTTTTGGAATAAACTGCAAGCGAAGGTTGTCGTATATCAGAAAAAGTACGCCGGTCATGTACAAGGGCGCAGAAACGCCAATTTGCATACTTTACACGGTTGGTTACTCTAGTATAGACTTCCACTTACAGCTTCGGCCGGCATAAAAGTGATACACGGTCCTAAAAATCTTTGTATAATGGCGCACTCATATGTGATGCGAGCGCTCATTACAAACGGTTTTCTGGCGGCGGCTCCGCATGCCTCCGGGTTTTTTAACAGACAGTGAACATACAAAACACGCGGAGACGGCGAGATTTTATTTATGCAAACTGAACTGCCGAGGACCCGTTTATACGGCAGTACTCCCCTATACTTTCTACCCATCGCTTTCTTTCGACCGTATAAGATATTGGACTTCGGCGTCGCCATAAACAGCTTACAAAGAAATGAAAAACGCTTTGGCAGCGTTTTAATGTCCCTCATTAATTTGATTTACTGCTTAGTTTGTAAGAGTCCGAAAGTACTTAAATTTATTTTTCGTCCACTGCTGGAATGAATTTACTGCCGGTATAGCTACCGGAGAGAAACTTAATTTGTTTCAAGACACTGCTGGGTATAATTGGCAGTATATTAATGTATGTCGGGTAACTTTACACGTGAGATCTTGTAAACATGATTTTTCCAAGCCCTCTTAAGCAATCTATTAAAACAAAGGATACCTATTACCAGTTTTACTAATAACTTCTGAATATTGCTACCAGAGCTGTTTTTCTGTTTTCTCTTCTTTTTTGCTTGCTTCCTAACAATATATATTCATTTAGAAATTTTAGGAAAGTCTTAAGCTTACAGAAATTGAGAATCGTCAATTCGGAAATGTTCCTAGACACTTTTTCGGCAAATGAAGGGTTGTTAAATGAGCCGTGTTAAGAGAAAACAAAATAACCACTAACCTTAATTCTTGTATCTTTCCACAACATAAACATCCGGTTTACTGTCCTTTTCCGAACATAACTTCTTCAATATTATACTATTGAACACTCTTGACTACATTCAATACTACAACGTTAAATTTCATTGAAAATTTAGACCAAACCGACCGGAAGACTTTTGATTGACAGAGACGACGTATGCACCAAAACTTGCAGTAGAAATTTCTGAAGTAAGAGAATGATAGATAGAAGGAGTTAATATAAGCCTTCCCCACGATTGCCGTTGGCTAGACTTCTACTAATTTTAATATTTTTAAGCCCCTTTAATATTCGAGTAAAAACAGGAATCTTTCTACAGGTATTGGGCTTTCTACCAACAAATGAACCCTCATAGTCGTTAAGTGGATAATGCGAAATGCTAAGATGAGAAGTGAATATAGCGCTGGTGACCTCGTCGATGTTATATTGTAACGTTACAATATACATCAAATCTTTGACCTATTAAACAAATGACAATAGGTAATTAAATCATATGGAAAACTACAGCGCCCTAGATCTGCAGCTTACCTTTGATCTGTGTTTAGGAAAATGGAAATTTTTCAGAGTATTTCCTAGTCACCGTGCCTCATAGACCCTACAAAGCGAATCGGCCACCTCGAAAATACCCATCGCTCGAACAATATCGCTCCCTAACATCAACGTCATAATAAATAATTTAATAGCTGAGCTTTCTATTTAAAATTTCTTCCATTAGCGTATTTACTTACAGAAAAGCGATGTCGATTTTCGGAAACATTTCCAAAGACGTTGCGTTACCCTACCCACAGCGGGGATAGCGAATGAGCCGAACGAACATTAGGCCAATAATTCACGAAATTACCAAAATCTCGGCGGAATTATATAACGGAAATTGTAATGAGCGCCGGAACTAGTAACCAACTCGATATATTCTCGGAACGTTGATGACTTCTCAGAACAGCCGTTTCAAGTTCTTCGGTGCAATTACACGGATTTAGCATACGTGGTTTCCGACTCATACGAGTAAATTAAGGGATCATATTAGATATTCGCCTTGCGGAATCGTTGTATCGGTGGAAGGAAAGTTATTTGCGTCATTCGCCAACGATTTTACTCTGAATAAGACGCAATGGGTTTATTAAATTATATGCTTCCACGGGGTGAAACGTAATTAATACAAACACTGGAATTTCAGACCGTCTTAGCGAAGTTATGAGCGCGTATTAGAAATTACATTTAGTTTGAAAAGAAAAACTATGAGCAGAAAGGTAGAGGCTCGATTTTGGCGTCTTTTTAAAGCATTGAACAACTACCGTCTATTCGCTGACGACACGTAGGTATTGCTGTATGTATCTTTGCGTGGTACATGGAACTCCTACGTAAGGCCTATTGGAACCTTCTGTGTACCATCGAAAAGTTTCTGCTTTAAATCAAAGTACACTCCAGTAAATTAAATACGGTTGTCAAAGATCATTTAGGCGCAGATACAGAGGACAATACAGCAAAGAACACTTTTTTTGCTGAAAATTGTGTTATATAAAGTGAATTTTTGTGGATTTCGAGGAAGGAGGGATAGCCCCAACTTCTCAAGTTAATAACATCTTAAATTACTAGCAGATGTTATCCAAATTATTCAATTTCGTGGTTTTCGTGCATAATTCAAAAGCGTCTATTTTATTCCTGGTGTTAGATTTAATTCAGTTTCAACAGAAACCTGTAAAAATAAATGGTTGCAAGGCTTTCAATATACTGACACTGAATCAGTTTTTTTTTGTTTTTTTTTTTTTGATGGGACGTAGCCGGTACAAATAATGACCGGAGAGCAGTGACCCAGGAACTTGTAGAATTAAATCAAAATATCAGCCGAGTGTATGTGTAAGGAATAAACTGCTACTGCACAATACTTCAAAGCAAAATGATATAAAAGGTGATAATCCTACAGTAACGAGGCAGAATGAAGTCACTAAATTTTGAGAGTGACCGAAGGTTGCTCTATTCACATGCCCAAAAAGAAAACCGCGTAAACGTGAAAGAAAAGAAAATCAAGTGCTTTCTAAAGCTACGAGAAAAAGTGACAATTTCCAAAATACAATTCAGTAATCAGACCATCACGTAATTATCTCTTCAGTGTATCAGATTTTGAAGAAATGTGTAGTTATATGGTTGGCATCAAAATATTTCTTTGATTATCTTGAAAAGAAGAAAAACAGTAACGGGGACATCAGGTTGACAAGCTGAAGGCAGAATTTGTGAAAAAACGACCGCATTTGAAGACAAGGTTTTGTTCCATCAAGACAACGCAGTGGTCTCACACAGAAGTGGTGGCCGTGGCAATTAGTCAGGAATTGGATTTAGAATTAATCGTATTTAACAAATCTGGCTTTCTGTGTCTTCTTTACGTTTCCTGTATTCAAAGTTACAGACTTTCGTGAAGTACTTTCTAGAACATGATGTTAAAAGACATCGTTAAAAAATATCATGAGAGGAGAGGAGATCATGTTGGGAAATAAAACTTGACCATTTAGCAAAGAAAATATTTATTTCTGTTAGGTTAAAAATTTTTCATACAATACTTTTATAATTGAGTTTATATCGTATCAGTTGCCAGATACTGTTGACCAAAAAACTGTTTGAAAACTCTTCGTCGCAAATTTATTTAAAAATATACACAACCCATCAGATAGAATATACAAATTAAAACATCACATTGCCAATATCAAAATGTTAAGGTTGAATTTGAATTTAAAACGATACTTGTGAAAATTGATGCTGATAAAAATAAAAATCTGAAAGTTGAAATTGAAACCTTTTTTGAATGGTAAAGCTGATCATTGGTAAAAGATTAAAAGCCCCTAAAAAAAGATTAAAATAATGAAAATAAAAGTTTGGAAAAAGGCTGTTTAAATTTGAAAATGTTAAAGTAGGTAGAGAATCGGATAAAAATTAAAATAGAATTTAAAACACTGAACAACTGATAACATACGTTCAGAGTAACGTCAAGTACAAACACGACAACACAAGTTACTTTACAATTGAGTTAGTTCACCGTTGTCCCTGAAGTTGATATGATTTCTGTGTATGCAAACTTTCGTATAAGCTAACTGTTTCACCGTTTATTTCAGTTCCATTTCAGTCCTGTTTGCCAATTAAATAAAAGCAAGTCGCATTAAATAAATAAGACCAGCAATTACGAAATGAGTATGTTCAGCATTGATTACGTAGATACATATCTGAACCTTGTATATTACTGTATTTATTTTCGAGAGATTTTCTTCGTTTATAATTTTGTGAACTATGTCGGGATAAATAGATCAGCAATCTACTGGAGCTAATAAGATCAGTGCCAACGAAACTCGAATAAGGATAACTCAGTTTGGCATCGAATGCCCAAGAGCTATGCCGGGCAATCATTTGAGATCGCCTCAGAAAAATGGGATCCAAAGTATTAGTTTGTTCCGGTATGATTGATTGAAGTTATTTTAAGTTGGAAAAGTGAAGGATTTTATTGCTCTTATAATTGTGTTTTGCAATCTCTCCATTACGAAACTTCGCTTGATGAATTACTATTTTAATCGAATCGAAATAGATAAAGTGCGGCCGGAATTATATACGTCTTCGTCTATAACGGATGTGTTTTTTCTTTTTTTTTTTTTTGAGGAAAACATCGTATATCATTCCTGAATTATCATTGGTTTCTTTTTGCTCGAAAAGAAAATGCTCTTACACGAGTATATCGTCGTTTAATCATTCTCTATGCGTAAGAGAATAATCTAAATTAAGATCAGATGTTACGAGCACTGTTATGATTGTAGTTAGAGATATTACCTTAGTAAAGCAAATAACACGTTGTTCTTAAACAAATTTCCTAGTAACTCAAACACGCCTAGGGAGATAATTACTAATTTCTGTTTATTAAACTCATGTAAGTACTCTTTGTAGATTGAGATTATAATTAACAAACATATCTGAATATGAAACTGAATACATTAAGCGTAGAAATTGAAATTTCTGATAGCGTTCAATTAAACTTGTGCAAACAATATGCTTAAACACAGCGTATTAATTTTAAAAGTTAAAACTATAAGACAATATAATTTTGCTAATTAATTGACTATACCTGTCACATTCCACCTAACGCTTTAACTTAACTTAAGATTTATTTCGTGTCGATGCAATTGGCCATTAATGTCCGCTGTACGAAGGATTCTTCGTACAACAGCGACGCAACATCCAGCAGCCCAGAAGGAGCTCCGTACAATTGAGAGCGAAGTGAGTCGGTATTCTCATGCAATTACAACGTTGTTTCAACACGGAAATCCAAATTCTTTAAAAGAGTGAAAGGTACAATTTTCGAAACTTTGACAACTAGGCTTCAACGGAGTAACACCATGTCGTAGCAAAGGATATGAAGTACTTCAGTGGAATACATTTAAAGAAAACTGTTAGATATTTCGTGCGAGAAAACTTGTAAGCAGTATTGTGGCTATTTATGTAGTGATGGTCTATTTCATGATTTCGTACATATTATTATACTTCTCAATAAGCTCAAAGAAACACGAATTGCTCAAGACGTAAGTAGTATGAGTTTCAAATGATATTATAGGAGATATTATGAACAATGGTAGCTTGACTATTAAGAACTGTGCTATTATTAATCGAAGGGGCAACGTGCGTATTCTGGGAAGGAATAAAGCTAGTTGGAACTGCATGGATAGGAAACTGTAATTAATTTTCATCCCACGCATTTAATATTTCAATCAACGTTTATCCCTGAGGAGTCTCTTTTCAGAAGTCTTATTACAATATATATATATATATATACTTGGTAATCAGTACGTTATTGTAACCTAACCGCGCCCACATAAGGAATTACTTTATCGCCGAGATTAAACTGCAAATTGAAAGCAGATAAACAGATACTGGATGACGGGATGATGAAAGGATAACCTAATATTCGGGATTACCCGTTATTTACGGGCGCGTTTCGCAGCATATTAATGATGTTTTATCAGATGGTGGAATGTAGTTAATAAGGATAATTAAGATAAATTTACCCGCAAGACGCACGTAAGTTGCTCTATACCTTTAATATAGTAGATATATGGTAGACGTTTTGAAGAATATACGATCTTCCAAAAGTAATAAATTATCTGCGTACATATTTGTCAAGTTTTAATCCATCGAAGTATTTTTCTCTTGAAGTTCTCCCATTCAACTTGGAAATTCTATCCTCCATTTATTTAGGAAAACATAAGTATATACACTCCGCCAAAAAAGTATCGCATAAACCAAGATATTTTAAACGTTCACAAAAAGTTTGCCTCGTGTATGTGAACTATAAAAACACTAACAAAATCATGGAACATAGCTTTTTACTTTTCTTTTTTTCTAAAAGAACACATTTAGAAAAATGCATATGTATAAGGTTTGTTCAGTTGTTTATTGAAAGTCTTCCTATACGGACAAATTTTAAAGTGCGAAGTCAGAGTTCTGTACCAACGCTTTTAAAACTAAAATGAGCAATTTAACTTCAGAACAAGTGGCTGCTATAGTTGCTTTAATCGAAGATGGACGATCTCAAGCATACGTTGCTAATTTGATGAACATCAACCAGTCAAGTGTTTCTAGACCCGTAGCCAGATATAGGGAAACAGGCAATTACAGTAGAAGACCTGTACCAGGTCGTCCAAGATGTTCTACTCGCCAAGATGACCGCTATTTACTACTACAAGCATTACGTCGAAGACATGTAACTGCGAGACAATTGCAGAACGACTTGGCTAGAGTCAGAAATACTAGTGTGAGTACTCAAACTATTCGGAATAGGTTACGACAGAGTGGATTAAGAGCTAGAGTAGCTGTAACAGCCCCTCGTCTCACTAGGAACCACCGAGTGGCTCGCTTAAGGTTTGCCAGAGAACATGTAAATTGGAACATTAATGACTGGGCCAATATACTCTTCACAGATGAGTCAAGATTTGGTCTTTACACCTTAGATAGGCGTATCTCAGTGTACAGACGAGACGGTGAGCGTTATTCGCAGTGTAATATCAGACCTAGACCTAATTATGGTTTGGGGAGGCATCTGTTTAACAGGTCGTACAGAGTTAGTACCAGTAGACAGAGGTACACTGACTGCCCACAGGTATATAACGGACATTTTAGACGAACATGTAGTACCGTATGCGCCAATTATAGGAAACGAATTCATGTTAATGCACGATAATGCACGACCGCATGTTGCAATAATCGTCCAGGAATACCTTAACGATGTTGGTATTCCAGTTTTAGATTGGCCTGCGGTAAGTCCGGACATGAACCCAAAATGTTGCCCCAGCGGACCTGCATGGACTAGAAAATGCTCTCCGTGACGAGTGGGAGAATTTGGATCAGGCTTATATACGGAGGTTAATCGAATCTCTGCCAAACCGTATGCGAGCGGTCATAAGAGCCAGAGGTGGCAATACTCAGTATTAAAAGCTACTGTTATGACATTTTTCTTTCCAAAATTATAATTTCTTGTTTCAATAAAAATCTCAAGTATGAGTTCTTGTTTTTATTTGGCCTGTATTTTATTTAAACAATCATAGAAATTATATCTTAGAGCGCATTAAAATATATTTACAACTTTATGCTACAAACAAAGATTATGCGATACTTTTATGATTCAAAACTAAATTATGCGATACTTTTTTGGCGGAGTGTATAAATATATCAGGTATTGAAAGTTGCTTTAAAAGTGCAGATGTTCTAGATCTTATTGAACAAGCGCCAAGCTCGTTGTAATGTACGTAACTTATGTTATGAAAAGATGGGAGAATTAGATGGCATAGATTCAACCCAATAATTTCTGTAGATAATCTTCCGCAAATCTTTTGTTTTGATAGAACTTAACAACCATATTTATTTTTATAATATTTATCACTGAAGCGCAATTTTATTGGTGTACATAAATATCGAAGATCTTCTTTTTCTATTTACTCCAATATATTCGAAATATCTAATATAAATTTTAAAATAAATATATCTTAGTATTTTAATGAGCTTAAAATAATTGCAGCATTCGTCAGCATTTGCACATTGTACGGTCATCTATACTACAAATAGAATTAGTTATTTATCGTTTTTAAAGCGCTGCAAAGCACTAAGAACACGACAGTTCTCAGTATTCGCTGTATTACCTTCAGATATTTTTAAAGAAAATAAAGCATGTCTTACTTGAAGAATAGATTTGGTTGCTCAATAGCTTTGAGGCGCCTTCTAACAATGAATTCAGTGCTTTTAAGTTACTTGCAAGTGTCGATATATATAAATAATCTGAAATAGTAATTTTATACTTGACCACTTTCTTGTTTAATTACAAATGTCACTCCTTCATGTGGCTTATTTTACAAGTGGACTCGCAACAATTACTTTTTAACCGAACACAAACAATGAACGAAGCAACTGTTGATCAAACGTTTGTTTTACTAAACATCCATTTCCGAGCGGCTCATTTATTCCTAGGTCGAAAGGAGCAAATCCGTCATTTAGCGGTACGTTGCTAATAATATTTTTCTTAAGCTCCATTCAAGTCGCACACACGAGTCGTTATTTACAGGCTGTAAAGTTCTGTGTACAGGGTAAACAGAGATCCTATCAGCTCGCAGATTACAGATATGAATAATTTCCGCACAATTAATGAAGTATATCCGTTGGTAAAAGCTCTCAAAGCTCTTTACGAGGCTTCCTTGGAGGACCTCGAACTCGACTTCAGTTATTATTGTTTCAACGACGTCTATTCATCACCGTTGTTTTGATATGCATATCATACGGACATCTTTTGTCATGTAAATTCTCACTAGAGATTGTAATCTATATTCTTGTATAACCTACATTAGTACCTTATCCCACTTACGACAAAACCGCACAATTTTACTGTGTTTCCTTTTGTAAATATCTACCAGTACGCACTTCATTGTTGTAACGCGAAGGGTGTGCAATTGTTTCGAAATTAATTAAAAAGGGGGTAGTTAAATTGAGGATACTGGACGGATAAAAGGTAACTGTGTAGTAGGTACTAAATTAGTACGAATATACATATGTACATAAATTCGGCCTGTATTTATTCGTGAAGATGGTGTTGTAGCTGCTGAAATGTTTGATATAGCATTAAATAAAATATATTTTGGTTGAGAACTGCTTTAAATTTAAATTGAAATTGGTCTTTCTTTTTTGTTTGTTTTTATTCCTTTTTCGTCTACTATTAGTGTCCTTCTTTTACCGCTATGCTTTGAATTTAATTCCTTGATTTAACTTTTAATTACATAGCTATTAATTTGTCTAATATAAAAGTGTTTTGGTGTCTGACAGTGAGTTAAAGTCACTTATGTACTTACATATTACTGTAGAGTAATAGCAGCAGTAAAATTAAAGCCATTAGTGCCATGCTACCCAGCGTCTCCAAATGTAATTGAATTTGCTTCACTGCTGAAGTTTCATTTCACTAAATGCAACAATTCAGAACTTCCCAGGTTGGCGATTTAAAAAAAAATTAGGAGGGCTTTTCGTTTTTAAGATAACACTGTGTACAATTTACGTATCCGACGATTTAACCCGCGAAAAAAAGAATTAAAAGCTTTTTTATACTCTTCATACTCTATTTTCAATATTCTCCTGTTTTTTCTTTTAATGATTTTCTTGATACAGAATTGAAATCGATAAATATTTAAAGTATTAATGAACAACGTATAACCTCTCAAAAATCATAGAGGCAAAGTTGAGGTGAGTGGAAATCACGAGTAATTAATAAAAACATTTGCCCATTTGAATTATGAAATTTTAGAGGTAAATTAATTTTTTCCCGGCCGGTTACGTGATTGAATCTGTTATGGTGGGAATATTTTATTTTATCACCTAAGTAAGAGAGTAAGTAATGTAATTATTATGATGATACTGTACATGTTAGATGTAATTGATAAATGAGTCTATTCGACACATACCTGTGCACAAGAAAGGCAACGTCAACCATATAAATACTTGTCGTACAACATCAATTTTATCTATAATTTTACCAACCCGAAGGTCAGACTGCATCTACGTACCTCGTACCTCGCCTATCTTCCATCGTGCGTCCGCTTTAGTCGTTGTATACAACTGATTTGCACAACCCTGTCACCCCAACAAATTTGGCCACTTCGTGTCAATATTTTTTTTTCAAGTAAATATTGAAGTAGGCGCCATTTTGCTGATTGGTACATTATCGAGACTGCTCTTAAGATATCGCAGGAGTAGTAAAACACAACAACTTAAGGTGCTCGTAAAAATACACTGGTCGATTGTTCGTCATTGACAACCATACGCCCTAGCATTAAGAAAATAAAAATTTCACATATGTACTTTCAAGACGAATAATACATAATAATAATAATAATTGCGAATACATGTTTTATTGAATAATAAACAATACGATTGGATAAAAGAAATTTAAAAATACTCTAACTTAGTGCTTTTTAGGAAAGACGCTAACTGAAGTTAATTTTTTATCACTTGATTGGACGGACAGTTAGTAGTGGTGAGTAAGTAGTTTGCTAGAATAAGGAACTCTTGACCCGTAATAAAGGTCTAAAATGGAGTTGGGGGTTTCATTGTTTTGGTGTAGGTACCTAATCCGTACACCTAGCACGTAAGTAGTTGTTTGTGTACATGTGAGTATCTACCCAGAGCTGCCCCTATTGCGGTCGTCTGTGCTTATAATACTTGACGTGACTTTGGTGTCTGATTTTGATGCACTTGAACTAAGGGAAATCAAAAGAAAACGCACAATCCGGTTTAATTCCGTTCTATATATTTGACATATATAAACATACAATTTATGTTGACACTACGCTTATACACTTCTGGTAATATTTACTCTAACTAACAGAAAGTTGAAGCAAATCTCACTTAGGGGAAGGCTACTGACCTACCGAAACACACAGCTGGCTCCTACTGAACAACTACGAACTGCTCGCATGAGTCCTCATTGGAAGAAGACGGTTGGTGACTGCTTTCTTGGGCTGAGCTCTAGGCCGTACAAGACGACAACTATCAGGTTGTCGGAATCTAGGTTGCCCAAGTGCGACTACTCGAGACCTAGGCCGCCGACCATTGGCAACTATGGACCTATAAATGACGGCACCAACCTAGTCTCTTAGATAACCCTTTTATTGCAAACCTGGCAATATTCAAGGCTATCACTATTGGAGCAATACTTCGACCGTCATTTCCCTTTTCTAGTTCCATAGTCAAGAGCCGTTTGATGCTTTCAGAATATAGGACATGTTGACGAAAATGTTTCTGTTTGCATCCATTATGAAGCAATTTATCGAAAGAAATACTTTTTGAGAACAGTTTTTAAGAAATACGTAATCAACTCTTTTATATTCATTGTTTATTTAGATTTTTTAAATTTACGGTTTGAAAATTTCACAACTCTTTGCACTCTATAAAAGTTCTCCAAATAAAGCGCCAGTTTCACTCGTTTCTTGTATTATTTGACAGTACACTGAGCTTCTGTCATTCTAGTCGACTGATGCCCATTAAGTACATAGCGAAGCTTACTTCTCAAGAGAAAGGCAAGTACAAATAACCTTTCTTTTTTAGCAATTATAGGTACAACATATAATATAGGTATTATAATTATAGGCTAAATATCTTCGCAAAATGCAAATTTTTTCGAAATTTTATGTCAATAAAAGGAAGAATATAATATGTCACTCAGCCCGTAAGTGCTTTCGGGATATCAGATGTATCGCAGATCTTGGTTTCGGTTTGCAATAAACTTCCTCGGCCGCAAAGCTGTACTTAAACAATTATTTCCTACTCCCAGTTACGTAAGTGCATCGCTACCGCGCTGACTAGAAGCAGATAGATGCTTTTTATGAGTTAATTACCTTATTAATGCTTTGACAATTAGAAGCAGATGACAAATATTTTCGTAAAATGCTGATTTTTCGTAATCCTGGGATGATAGTAGCAAAGGCATTGTTTACCACTTGGCACCACATGCGCTCCTTGTAGCGTAAATAATTATACTTTGCTTGATATTTCATTTGAAAATAGAACAACAACGTAACTAAAATAAGGTAAACGATGACAAATTTTCTAATGGTTTGTCGATTGATGTCGATCTTTGTTTCCGTTACCTACTATCCATTTTTTTAAGAAAATTCACAAACACTGTGTATAGTTAAATTATTTATCACACTTGGTATTGTTATTACTTCTTACATGCAAATGCGTTATTATTTAACTCATTTCCAAACGCCAATTCAATGGTATTATCATGCCAAGAAGAATTTATTCGCATTATGCCTCAAGCTGTGCGACATGCAAAGATTTTAAATTACACTCAGAAAAAACTGTCACCCTATTTATTTTACCGCGGCAAGAAGGTTCCCTGATTCTTATTCCTGCAGCATATGCGGTTTAAAACATTTGAAAGAGTTTACGGTGGTGCTATATTTATGACCAAACGATATTTCTTAACGGAATGAAAGCGACATTTACACTATAAAATAAATCCTGGCGGACGATTTTCCTACTTTATGCCAACCTTCACGTTTATGGAGGTTGGAAAGAAGATACCATAGAGGAAATGCACTAAATATTTTCTCGTTACAACAAACGCCAATAAAATTCAAGCGAACGACACCCAATATGTAACTTGATTTACGTTACATTTTATTGTTATAACGAATCAAGAATTTAACAGAGTTTAATACCGTATGGTTAAAATCAATCTGCACTTCTATCAAACAAGTATTTGTGCATTGGGTAATGTGACAATGTTAAATTAGCTCTTAAAGCATGCATTTGTAACAGTAATGTGATAAAGCTTACTTACAACACATTTTTAAAAAGAAGAAGACAGAAACGAAGCAATAGTTTTAGTTATTTCAATCGTTTATTGAGAAGAAAAGCTTTGAGGGTTTTGTAAAAGGCTTCAAAAAGGTTGTTATTCCACTGAGTCCTTTTGCTTTCCTTTTTGATCTTACTACTTTTACATCTTCTGGGGTAATGTAGTACGTCGTATATCGAAGATTAGAACATATAATATAGAAATTATATATTATATTATTATTATAACACATAGAAAGATTAGAAGATAAGGGTTAGAATCCGATCAGAAAATATGTATTTTAGTTGGTTGGTGGATCACACATTTGGCATTAACGTGTGTGTATCAAAGGAAGAAGATCACAACTCAGGACATTGTAGAATCACGGAAACTCGATACACGGCGGCCCTATTTTTGACCGGAAGAACTTTGTAAAATACTAGATAAAGGAGATTTTTTTGCTAATAAAAAGAACAAGGTCCTAGAGTTAAAGATTTGAAAGTTGAAATGAATATGTCATTGGTTATTGGATGAAATTGGAAGATAATCATAGTTTTTACTTGTTTCATCAGGTGTAACAAAAACAAGCAAACTCTTAACATCTCATAAATGCCAAATTGAAGTTCCAACGGAGTTAAAAACTTGCCATTTCTTCCAGCTCATTCATGAATAGATTTTAATGAATGTTGTTTTTTTTTTTTTAACAAAAGAGTTCATTACGTTGAAAAAGTTACTCCTTGCTTGCTGCTTTCCACACACGAGGAACCATCGTAATGAAGCAATGTAAATCTAATCACCTGTATGATATTTCCCAATTAACATTCCCCTCACTAGAATGTTTAAATTCCCCAAACATCGAATTCCGTAAATATTTAATGAAATGTTGATAATAATTGAATACTCATTCCGAGGCAATACCAGCTCATAATTCTACAGGGAAGCCGAAAGTCAAACTTAAAGCTTCGAATAGAACCCATGTAAGCTAAAGCAGCACTATTTACGTACACCCACAAATTTTGCCATTGATGAAACAAGAATTGTGCAGACATTAATTCATTTACTTACTTTACTTTAAAAACGTTCACCGTTGTATCTTTACAAATACGGCGGTTAGTATCAATTATGTCCGCTTATAAACGCTTTTGAAGCTTTTATTCCCTTATTACAGTAGACAAACACGTTTTATTTATTTCATTTTAACGATCGATCGTCTACACTCGTTTATTCGGAACGCTACTTTTTTGTTCAGATCTGTGAGTATGACGAATAGTTTCAATAACTTTCTCGATCCGCAACGTGTATTGGAACTTCAGGCAAAAACGTTCTTTTTATCTTGGAATACATTTTTCAAGTTGTGTCGTCTGACTCCGCGCTATATTTTTCTTTTATTTTGCGCTCCAGTTTTATTATTCTGCTCTGTAGTGTCTCATCAGATGCTTCTTATTTCCGAATGCGAGTAAGAATGGAAAAAAACAAGACTTATACGCCGATTCCAATTTATGGCTAATGTTAAGTATAAATCTGAGAATTATTATTATTATATTTTCCTTGTCTGTATAAAGAGGAGAATAAGTTCTAGAAATTTGTAGGTATGTGGGGACATCAATCTTTGGTAAGGGGACGTATGTTATAAGAACATATTAGCTGCTTTTCCTCTTTTCATCCTTTATATTTAGTATTTCAATGTATGATCCTTTTAATGTGAACTAAAGCGGAAACCTTGGAAAGATAATTTTAATTTGTGGAACTAAAATTGTTAATCAATGCCGGTATACGTCCTTAAAAGAAGTATTTCTAGAAACAATTTTCAAAAGAAGACGCAAATTAAATTTGTAAAAAAAGGATATTAGCGAATTATAGAAGCCGTGTTTGCAGAAGTAATATATATATATATATGTATATATATATAATAGTCTTATAAATCCGTTTAAATAATTTAGAACCTACATTATAGCTTCTTAAAGGCTATTTGCAGTGCCACAATGGTATAAAGCTTTAGCTGTAGTTCAGCCTCGATAAATAAAAAGTAATAAGTTTTAATCCATTAAGATACGTACGTTCAACTCGCCAATCATTAAGAACGATGATAGATGTCATTTTTGTCGTGCCCTTAAGAGCTTTTCTGCTTACGCTTATTCAGTTAGAACCATACCCAAATACCAAGAGTTCTTCCGTTAGTACTGCATGGTTAGAATTTGGGTCAATGTTTGACGATTCAACATTCCCTTAATTGTTAACCGGTTATTTTTTGACTAATTTCGAATACATTTTCATTGACTATTTTCAATGCGAATGCGACTCTTTGGAGTAGTGTTCAACTTCAGCATCGTCTCACCTAGTTTTGAAAGTCTTACGTCACCTATAAAGTTAATCTAAAGGTTTCATCATCGCCATCATCGCCAATATCGATTAAGTTAATTGCCAGGTAGCTCTCTCGAGTTTAGCATAAAATCTTGGTATTCATTTTTCCAGTGATGTAGTATTTTATTTAAACAAAACGCTAAACACATATAGATTACAAAGATGAAACGAGGCTAACTGGACATATTGTAGCTGCCACAATTATGATTATGCATTGTTCTCCTGTATAGAATAAGTTATACTTGACTATACCGAACTTTATACAATGGTTAGTTTGCTTACGTTTTAGAATTAGTTACATACTACATCTCTAATGTAAACGTTTAATGCAATCTATATATATATATATATATAGAGAGAGATTTCCTATATTCAGTTATGTAACATATATTTACTTATCGGAAGATACTTGCAAATCTATGCCAGGCACTTATATTAGACTTTGTCCTTTTATAATTTCCGATTTTATTAACGGTCGCAGCAAAAGCGATTATTAATGGAAATTAAAGTTGTTTAGATAAAATAAATAACTGCAAGTATTCTTAAAATCCTTTTTTTAGAAGGAATAAACGAAATAAATAAGATTCTGCGTAAAACTTTGTATGAATAGTAATCCAGTTAACGAGTGCTTGTATATATGTTGGATAGATGGACGCCCTAGAGTTGAAAGAACATTGAAGTTAGCTTTTTTAGTTCCATCCCTTTGACTAGTTTGTTTGCCCGTCCCATTTCTTGTTAGGTTGTGGACAAGACGATAGAGAATAATTGTTTAAATTGGATAATTTTAGTTCTAACGTTGAGGAAAATTAGAACTTTTTATAGATATTGAAAGGTTCCATGCATTGGTTGTTTGTTAAAAGAAAAACAGACAATAAATAGTCATAAAATCAATCTATTTGAAGGCACTTTCTCGAAAAATCTGCTACTTCATCTTTCAATGGTGTTAGAGATTTAAGTTAGAATCTCTTGAGTAACAAGTTTGTATTTTCTATCAGTGGTTGTTGCAATTATAATCCGGGATGCCGGATTCTCCAATAGAAGCGCTGTATATATGCGAATACATTCGATGAATGTTGAACCAGAAAATCTACTTAGAGTAATTGTGAGACGTGTTAATAGTGCACTGTGCTCCTAAATAAATATTTCAGTATTTTGATTGATTTTTGATTAATAACCTTAGACGCAATTTTCATGACAAGCATTGATGAATTAACCACTTTCATGCACATCACACCAAAGGCGCTTGCATTGCCCTTTGTATGGCTATAAAAAGTTTCAATAATTTCAGATTTCATAGTGTTCGCATAAGTGGCTTTCATACGTATTGTAATGTTTTCCGAGATTAATTTAAAGATATTTTCGAAATTTTATTACAAATGTCAGAAATTCGCCAAGATTGCGGGTCTTGAATCAAAGAATGTTCCAAGACACTCTTTCGGTAAATGAAATTTTTGTTCGATGATAGTGAAAAAAAAAAACAAGAAATGAAACAACTACTAATCTTTAATTTTGTTGCTTTCTTCTATATAAATACGAAATTTATGTCCATTGTACGCTAATTCTTCAATATTACATCCTTCAAATGCACACTGAACGAAAGCTAAACATAAAGTCACAAATAAGAATTGGCGTTGCTTTAACCATTGTTAGTTTTCGTTGGCAATTGTTTTGTTTCATTGACACCTACGATAATCTTTAACAATTTAAAAATATACGATTATTGAATTGGATTCTGAATGCTGCCGGAATTTTGTGTTCTAGGAAGGCACACTTGAACACATACATACAACGTTAAATTGTACTGAAAATTTAGATGATATGAACCGAAAGAAATTTAATTGACGTTTATAACTTTTGTACTACTAACGTTATGCCCACGAACTTGCTGTAGAAATTTCTGATGTCAACATTCGAGAGAGAGAATTACAGATATAAATAGTTAATATACGTCTTCCCCACGCTTGTCGTTAGCTGGACTTACATATATCAACTTTATTAATTTTTCGCCCCAAAGATATTCGACTTAACAAAGGATTCTTTCTGTAGGGATCGGGCTTCCTACCAACAGATGGACTCTCATATCCGATAGGTGTATAATGTGAACTTCGAAAAGAAGAAGTGACTACGGCGCTGATGACAGCTAATCTTATTGATCTTATTATTATTTTTTTATAACATTACAGTGTGTTGGCATCGTGGAAATCATAAGCGCTTTTCCGTTCTTGGAAACCTTAGGAAGACGCGTCATATTTTTTGTGAGTCGGTGGCGCATATTTCCATGGGTATCTCCCACTATGTGTATCACGTTTATTTATTTCATAAAAAGTTCGTTCACCCTTTTGAATCCAGGAATAAGAATGTATTTTCATCAATTCATTCGCCAACGCGTAAAGTGGACATTAAGTATTTCACTTCGAAGAAGATAACCCCAAAGTCATAGTCACCATAGTCAAATTTTGGAACTTCGTATAACTTAGTTGAATATTAAACCTAACGTCTGAAAATCAAACAAGTATTGAAGATGTGCATAGGTGGAAAATATACCATACAAGCGATAGTTTGTGTTATTTACCACAGCTACCTACTTTATTATTAATTTTATGGCGATTACAATATACAAAACGTTACATCTAGGTAAATGCTTTACTTTAAAAGGAAGCTATTAAGGTATTCGTTTAAAATAAAGAAAACATTACAGCTTCTTCGCTTAGGTGTGTAATAGTGCAAGCAACATGCATTCAACTTCTTGACTTTGTTAAAAATCGCCTGCTTTTAAACTAGCGTTAGCTTCGTCATGGCGTAAGTACAATGTAGACGTTATGTTTTAAATGTAAAAGTCTACAGCCGGTCTGGAAAATGTTAAATAATTAAGATTTTTTGGCGCAAGACTTTATCAAAACCGTAATCGAGAGCATTAATTCAGGCGATGAACATAGTTATTGCGCTAATAATTTAACCACGCCAGTTATATAAAATTCGTGCACGTGCTGCTACATCGGCGGCCTCAACATTCGAGCGAAATAAATCCGCGAGCCGACGGTCTCATTGTTTGCTTTTCGTGATGAAGGCGAAATGCAGATTCATTTTTCATCATGCACACGAGGACTGCTTAATTATTAGAGCTGTAGGCGCATAAATAATATTTCGTATTCCTTATCTTCTGCTCTTAATAAATTAGAACGCAAAAAATTTTTACGACGAAAACGTGTACTTCCGTTCCTTTTGTAAATTTGCGCAACACAGAAGGAATTCTTCGACGAGGAATCTTTTGCTCTAGATCTTCCGTGATTCTCGAAAGCAATATCTTTTCTGTGTTTTCGTAATCAATATAAAATAGGAGATTTATTACAGCACAGTGAATTTGGAAAGTACTTAAGATTATTCATGCAGTGGAAATGTCACCAACCAAAACGATGGAACAAATTTAATTTTGTTTCCCAGAAACTATTCTGTTTGTTCATTGTTATTCACTCAATTATTCTATTTTAATTTTTGTAAGCTTTGTTCTATATCCTTAAAATTAAATATGAAATTTTCTAAAGTTTTTCGTTTCGAAACGCAGAATATTACGACAGAATACATCTACTACATCGAACTACGTCTCTTTTTTGGTACAACTCATGTCATATACGACCGAGATATGCACAATTAATGAAAAACAACATTAACATCAAAAGAGTAGATGCACCTTAGCAATAACTAGTAATTGTTTGAATTTAATGTTCCGATTTAATGTGTCGCATCCCTTTTAACAAAACTAGATTATGTAGTAATCAATGTATAACCGAAGATCAAAGGTTATAAGAACGAATGATTGCAAAAATCAACCGCATTATGCAATAGGCGATACAAAATTATATAATTTCTTAATTAGACCACTCTCAAGTTGTTAACAGGCAAACTTCACTCTGGTTTCGAAGACATCATCCAAACAAACATCCTGATTTTTTTTTTAATTTTTTTAGTCCGCTTCACAAAATATAATATAATGATGTACTTGCACTTCGTTTCACTGTGCCTCATTTAAAAATAAAACCGAATAGGAAACATTTTCATTTGCTATTTTTGGCTGTATATTGTTATGTTTTAATTTGCAATGCCAATGGAAGCACATGTAACGTAGCTGTAATAGCATTATTTCAACTTATAACATTACTCTATTGTGTTTCCATATCTCAACCGTCTTCTAATAATAAGTAATAGTAAACGCCTACGAGTTAGGGCATTTATCTAGAATTTGTACTTAGTGTTCCAGATAAAATGCATAATATTAGTATTTTTCAGAATTTCACCCGTTTAAATACCTTGATAGTAGTCTCTCCTAACACATTTGAATTACATGCATAATTTATTGAGATATTTGCATTTATTTTGTGATTCAGGTGTCTTCATGCCATCAAAAATCCAATAATTTTGCAGGTTTTGCAAACTCTACGACGCCTAATAATAGTAGCCATTTTATTCTATCTTATTATCACATCTATAATGGATTTTACCAGTAGTGTAATCTTGTTAATTATCGATTAATCCACATCTCGCATAAGTATCAAGCTGAAACGAAGTAGTAAACCAACACTTTCAATATTCGCATTTCATTGGTGTTCCGTGTGTCACAATGGGCGGTAGCATCACATGTACTTAAGAACGTCTATAAGACATCAAGTTTTCGTTTCGAAAGCTCACCTTTGGATATTCTCTAGACGCTGATGGGCGTTAACAGTATTCGTTCACCTGTAACAATTGCGTGGTGCGGATTGCTAAGCAGCATAACACGAAGGTGTGATATCGAGCAGAATTTGTTGGAAATTCTGTTCCTTTCTTGAGCCGATCGTACGGAATAAGTACTTTAAGTACTAGGCATATAGTACTGTTTATCATCTAGAACCCCGATTAACAATTTACAATTGTTTTGAGTCTACTGTTTTTGCATTCATCCACACCTGACCGAATGAGACTTCTCCAATTCAATCTTATCAACTGTTCCAAATCAGGTCGATCAGACTAATACCCTCACCACTGATTAGTTAATATGAGTTAATTCCTTTTTTTAAGAGTACAAACTATTGCTATTAGACCCATTTGTTGTTTCAGCCAGTTTGTTTGACTATTTGGTATCATTACTCGTGCGTACGGATCGCTAATTAAGATTCGTATCGATCGAGCATTTCGATTTTCCTATTTAAATTTAATGCATACATATTATATAGATTTATCAAGATCAAACCCGTTGAATATTTTCACAATACACACGATACCTTCCGACCTCTTCTTGAAAATTCTGAATAATTTTTACCAACCAGCGAAGTGAACAATTTTCAAATTCAGTGGCCGTCCTCTTACGTATCCAGTAGTTCATTTACTGAATCGTCGCCGTCATGAAGAATTCGTGGGTATACGGACCATACCTTCACCTACCTATTAATAAAATAGTCGGATTTTGTTAACAGGTGTTTGTGTTTTGTTTTATCCTTGCCTCACCCTGCCATAAATCCTACCATCGTAATCACTGTAATCAGATACTTTATATATATTGAATCCATTTTGTATTCAAATTTAAGTCTTTCCTTCTGTGCTGTTTCTCTAATTCCAGTTTCCAGAATTTCATTTACCAAATCACGACTAATAGAAAGTTCTCACGCTTGTTAATAATTGAATAGACTGAACTGTAATAATATCCTTACCGCATTTAAGGAAAATACTTGGCAATCAACAAGATAATTCATCGACCGACCCAATACTTTGTTATTAACCTTGTATATACCACTTGATTCTAAAATCTTTCAGTTTTAATAAATTTATGTGCATCTGTGCGACCTTATCTATTTTAATTAACATTTCAAAGTCGTAGTCGCGTTTTTCATATACCGGTTTCAATTATTTAACCCACTGAAACGAAATTTACGTCAATGCTGCCTCTAGACATTAAAATATGGTCGCGGTTACAGTATTTTGCGTCCGTTAGCTTCACTACAATACCGTATAAGCGCGGCTACCTTAATTGCTGGAATATGTAAATATACCGTCTGCCTCGTTATTCGAATACGGCATAATTCGCTCAATTTATTTAAAATTGTCTCTGGCACTGGCTAGGACCGCGAAAGCGGTTATGACGTTTAGTTTTTCACGTGCACGCGCGTAATCATTTTCGCACGAGTTTATCATGTTCGATATTTAAAGGGGCGTAACTACATTTATGCAAATTCGATTGAAAAGAATTTTAAATTTTATCCAATAATTTACGTCACGTAAATGTTCAAAAGGGAATTTTAAATTAATGGGTGACGTAGCATCCATCGGTGCTTAAAATCAGGTGCGACGGCTCTCGTGACCAGCTTCAAAAATAATGCTGATCGCGCAAACGCGTGTTGGGATATTTTCAATATTTCTGCGGGTCATGGTGGAAGAGATCATTAAAATAGTAAAGCACGTTCGATATTTACTTAAAAAATATCCCAACACTGCCGGATAAGTATTAGATGAGGATACCTTTTTTATTATGCAAAATCAGCAAATAGGAGGAGAGTAATATATACGTACACATAATGCTTTAGGCGGATATAAGCAGGATAAGTAAAGTGAATGGTATATATAATCTAAAGAGCATTAACAACTATTATTATCGCTGCAAAATGTTGAACACTTACTTTTTTAATGCGTATGCACCGCACGGTTTTATCAGGATATTGGAACAAACCCACTAAGATACACCAAATCGATTATTTTGCAAATTCTACATATAATAGTTAACTAGTAGATGACTTATTGGGTGTCTAGCGGTGAACTCAAAAACGATCTCCAAAGATATATTTTTTCTTTGCCTTCCCGACATTGAGCAAAAATTGTAGTTAATAATTGATCATTCCGCTATTCTTTACTTGAGAGGTACTGTTCCTCGAATGTGTCTAATGAATGATGTCTGAATCCCGAAATATTATGTGCGGGTATTTTGAATATAGACGAATGTGTGAAAACTAGGTGTTGTTAAACACGTTCTGGGAAGTTTCTTATTCGCTGAACCAAGTAGGTCCTTTCACACACGTAATGCAGATCATTAGGTTGGTCGCATTGTAATCTTTGTATCTTTTTCCTGTTTAATGAAACGATAAGAAATTAACAGATTTTCTATTACTTACATATTGTTACGAGGTTTAAAAAGTTATTTTTCTTTAGATCATGTTCAGCATTTGCTACGTGTTGAAGCTTAATTTACTAGAAAATTACTTGATCTTGAAGCAAAAGCATATATTTGGTTTACATTCCGGTTATTGACTTGAGCAGTGCCTGGAGTGTAACCAACGTAAGAAACAATTTACTTGCAAGTTCATTGCCTACAGATCCTTAGAGACTAGTAGAAGTCGTAACTAGCAAATACTCTCTAAAATTACATTAGATATCATGTTAGTTCGATAAAACCAAAGGATACATGAAGTCAACGAACGTGAACGTCTGAAATATGTTTATTTAGAGACTACCAGCGAAATTCATCAACTCGAGAAAGCTTCATAGACTCAAACTCACGACCATCAGGACATGCCCGGCATATATGAATATAGGTATAAATATTTATACTGAAACGCTTAATAAATTCTATACTTATCTAAGGCAGCGTTTACGCAATCCACGTGGGCGTCTGCTAACGTTCGCCTCAAGTCATTCTCATTCATCCCGCCACCATCTTCGTCTTGTCGAATTTCCTCACTATCATATATACACAAGCTCGAGACACTTCAAGAGGCTGGAAGGTAATTAAGAATTTTAATTTGACATAAATGAGGGTTTAATCGAATACCCATCTACAAAGTAAGTAAATGAAAATGCTCTCGGTAATTGCAAGTTATTTAATAATACCAAAAGCAGATGTTGATGAAAGGCGCCGTAATGATTCTAGGAAAAAGTTTGTGTAAAATAAACGCCCGTGCCAATAAGAACTTCTGCTTTTGACAGGTCACTTTAATACGTGGTAAGCGTGAATAGGCAAGAATTAGTTATTTACCTGCCTTCACTTTCTTAGTTGCGCTTTCATTTGAACGTTGAAGCTCTTTTTTTATCAACTCTGGCTTTGATTAAAACGTACCCTCGCAATTATACGTACGTAGCATGTAAATAGCATTATACGTAATTATACGTATGTAGCATGGTTTTATAAATGGTTCCGAGCATCAGAGCGATGCTTTTAGTTTATTTAATCATTTTCAACATGTTTTGGTGGCGGTGTTCACTATATTTGTCGTTAATACATTTTATATTTTGAAAATTGAAATTTTAATACCCGGCTATCAATGAACCAGAGTATTTGACCAACTAACAGCTACTTAAAGTGGAAACCTCATTCCGGAAAAGAAACCAGTAATAAAATCAGGCATAAAAATTCATATAACTTTGAGCTAAGGACAGATATCTCCCAGTTAATGGGAACCCAAGTAGTATTTGTGGCATATGTAGCTCTGAAGTTATCACTTTCATGTATTTCAAACACTCAAATCTTGAATTTTACTTTGTCTTACTCAAGTAGAATTATCAGATTGGACCGATGTTGGCTACAGATAGATACTAGATTAGTGCGAGTTATATTTAGTATATCGCATCGACTTCAACACGTGAAAGTAAAGTTGGTCCAATATACTTTATCGGATTAAGGGCAGAAAATGATATAACATAGATATCCGTAAACCAGATTAACCCAAGATAGCATAACTATTGTTATTACATCTACCAAATCTCGTGTGATATATTTTGGTCCAATAGAACGAACACATTGTATCGATATATTCCTGTTCTCGGAATTCATTTATTCCAAACAACTGTTTTGGATCATGGACAATTTGACACTCTTCATCTTTTTTAATGTAAAATCACTTGATTCACACATAGTACATGACCAGATTAACTCGGTGACGTGGAGTATACCAATACAGAGTCACAAATACGATGTAATTGTCTACTTCATTTGTAAAAGTGCTATTTTAAATCTCTTCCTATTCTGTTTGCATAATTATTGTTTCCTCGCGTTGTTTCTTTCTGACAATGTGAGCCAAACAAAAGCGCATGTGATAACCTTCAAAAGAAGAAACTAATTTTAACTAATAATGAGAATGATTGAAAGAAAACATTATTTTAACAAGTGGCATACGTTATGTATCCATGACGTTTATGCAATACGAATTCAATTTATAGAAAACTGTTTTAAAAAGAGAGCTTAACGCAAGAATTCAACCCCTAAATGTGACACCTGTCGAAAGAGAAAGTGTTATCTTACAACACTTAATCTGACCGATAGTTGACATCTTGGTAGATGGAATTTTTTTTTTGCAGCGACTAGATAGACTCGTGTCTATTCGCCTCATGAGAATGGATTCGTGTTGCCTACTGGTGTCCCGGAGAGTCGGCAAAACACGAGTCCGTCTAGTCTCCGCAAAAAAGTAATAATTTCATCCGCCTTTGTCCTCTCTATTTATAAGCATCGGATCCATTTGCGCGACACTACCTTATAGTGAGTGCGGTCAGCTAATTGTAAGCGGATGATGTTTTGCAAATCGATTTTGATTTCAAATCGAATTGTGTACTTAATGCTTTTTTCAAATTTATGCGTCAATATTACGCACGAATATTTAATGTAATTAATTAATATTCCCTGTATTTCAATTTTAGTGCATATTACAGGGCTAACATGTTTTTAATTTAATTAAAATTGAAGTGTTTGCGTATATTATTACTCAATTTATTAGTCAGTTTCATGCCATTCCTAGTATTCACTACATTTGTCGAGTAATATATGAAATACCTTCATTTTCATATAATTTTTCTTTGAATATGCAATGACGAAGTTGGTAAATTATTTCAACTATATTGAAATGTATGCCGGAGTTAGGCTTTGTAGTGTTACTCATAATAGGGGTTTATATTATTTTGTTAAAATTGCCAATAGCTATAAATATGTACCGAAAGAAAAATAACGAAGCTTCAGCAAAAAATCAGTAAACAATTATTTGTTAGGACTTTGAGAAATATTGTTCGACTGTATTAACGTAAAATTGTTAAAAGCTCGCTTTATTTTTCAGTTGCCCAACTGCAATTAATTTTGAGCAACTACTTGCAACTGTAAGCTTTCGTATGTTTAAAATCCTCTTCTTTACGTTGCGAATGTTCTGGATCTTTTTTTATTAAGCCTCTGATGTCAGATTTCATTCAACTCATTTTTCTATCTTCTAGGGTAAAATTTTTTCTTCGTTAGCCTATCAATAATCGTATTCATTACAAAGAACAATAAGGATTTTGATCACTAGATTCCATGTGAATGGAATGGAATGGAATGAATAGATATTGAATTTGGTGATAATACGTACAATATTATTCAAGATGCTGAGGTATTTCCGAACTTTGTCTATCATTATATGTAGTTATTATTTATTTGCTCAATGCTTGCACAAGACTGAAAGCAACACGCAAATCCATTTTCTATTTACAAAATATTACCTAAACATGAGTCACTCTAAAACAGTCAATTTGGAGCATTCATGCTGTTGCTATTTAATATTTAATGAGCAGTAAATGTTATTACCTAAAATCAAATATTATATCAACATTATTTATCAGCATTATTTAAAGACCGCAAAGTTCGCATTGAAATACGTTTCGAAATAAAAAATTTCACTAAATCAATAGTCCGAATTAATTTTCCTATGATACAAGTTAAACTGTCACATACTGTAGAATACTGCAAGTATTGAATTCAAGTAAAATATTTTCTCGGTGTTAGTCAAATTTAAAAATGATTTTGTTCTTCCAGCTCTGCGTTTCCTATTACAATAAGTATTTAAATACTACGCAAATTGTACGAAAGCCTTAGATAAAAGAAATGACGGGCTTTGTCTTTAAAATGAATGTATTCGAAATTCGAATTTTAATGCGACGTCTTTATAATACGGAGGGGGAAAGAAATAGATCAACTCGAACGCCTCTGCGTTTGCCTGTCCTAGGATTTAGCGGATTTCGGATCTAGATTGAAGGAGGGATTCCTTTAAGGCTCGCCAGATGATCTTGATCGCTTAAATATCACCTCACATGTTTCATATTAAAACTGGATCGATGAAGAAGTTTCAGTGGATGGTAGATACGAAGTTACCCTCAAGCGGTATATTAGATGTATAATACACCAAAAAAGTTATCAGCAATTAATACTTGTAAAACAGTAATCAAGTTGAAAGTTTACATAGTAAATACTAATAGGAACAATGCGAATATTGCACAAAAGCTGAACTGTATGATTGGGAGAAGAAGAGTATTCGTTAGAAAAACCTTATTATGCGGTCTGGAATCCTCTAGGTTAGATTATTAGCTCAGGAGTTGCTTTTAAATAATTTTGTGAAATATTCGAACTTGAATAAGATTTTATGTATCTCAGAGGTTGTTAATTTGTAAATTTCAAGAAACGAACTCGAAGAGTTCAGAATGTTGCAACACTGGAATATTGCATGCAATATCACTTTTACCACAGCAATTCATTCATACTGAACGCGCATTTTGATGGTGTGGTGTCTTCACTACTGGAATTGAACCAACGAAAGAAGTTAACATTGCACTGTTGATTAACTTTTAAAGTTACAGTAGAGGCACTCAATACGTGGATAGAAATGGTGCAAATTAGGCAAATAAAAAATGTATTCCTTCGATATAAAGAGCGTAATAATTTGTGTATAAATTCTATATTGTATTTTTAGCACAAAGAAGATTATGCATTTATATAAATGTTCTTTCCGCCCAGAATTTATTATTACTCTTCAGCGGAGGATGCCATTTCTATGTTATCAATTATTATTATTATTCAATGCAAACTAATTTCTAATGTACCCTCCATAACTGCCAAATGGAATAGAAAAATATTTTTTAAGAAATCAGTTCTTAAGCATTCAAGATACTTTCCAACCTTTCGCAAAAACGGGAGCTTTAATAAAATCAATGTTTGCGCTAGAAAACTTAATACACCCACTCAGTCTGTGTATGACTTTCGCTTACGCCCCTTTTAGGCTAGCCGCCCACATCGCCCGTAATCAGTATTTACCATCTACAAAACAATAACTCCGAACTGTGCAAACTGTCTGCTTATCGCCAATGGCGGACGTTTACATAAAGACCGCGTCAGGAAGTTTTGAAACAGTTGAGATTCATCGGTCATGCAATGATATTACAATAACCTGGTGTATGCGGAATTTTCATGGCGCGTGCATAATTCTATCTGTGAAAAGTTGAAAAACTAGGGGACCGGTAGGAGCGTATCACATTTTGTCATTAGGAAAATTCCCGACGTGTTATCTGAATCGCCAACTTTTAACTAATTTGTTGTTAGGCTAACTAGTGTAAGGTGTATGTGCCTGTGTGTATGCTGAAAATACGTTTGGGCGTATATGTGCATATATGCGATATTATTTAGCCTCATGGCAAGAGTAAATGAATAGAGTACCAACATGAAAGTTTTTAAACAGTTGCTCCATCGAGGTACGCTTTTTTTATAAAACAAGTTTCTCATGAATGAGGTCAAACAAATTATTCGTACTACATTAAATAAGTACTTAATAGTAAAGTTGCATAAAACCGTATTTGAAAACGTTCAGGTATGCTTTCGTCGTTAGTTGCCAATTTTACATTATTGAAATACTGAATATCCAAGAAAGAGAGAAATTTATAAACGTAGATACCTTGAATGTTCTAATTGCTACTAAATTGGAACGATTTCTAATTTTCCATGTACTTAGATCTTTTTATGAAGTGCCTCAGGATTCAACACTGAGACCGATACTTGCTTATTCCTAAGATTTCTAGGAGTTCTACCCTCCCAGTAATACTCCTAGAAATACTACAGAGGGCAACGTCGTTCAAACTAATTACCAGGGTGCTCTGATATGTTGAAAATTTCCAGTTATTCTGAGACTTTCAGGTCCCCAGCCTAACGAATAATTTTATTGTTCTCAGCAATGAAATTCTGAAAAGAGTTGAAATTGTTCTTCCTATAGCGAAGAGTCCGTTCGACCGACTGATCATATTCCACCGCGTGCTAGGATTACACCTTCTTGACGAGTTGAAATATCTTGTGTACATGCAAACTTGTTTTAGCCCTTCACAAATTCCTATCTGGTTGATAATTCCCAGGATCGGAGAGGTTCAGCCTGATCTCAATAGAAGACTATATAAGATACATTTTTAATATTAATAATTAATTATAATTCGAATGAGCAACTCGACTGCTATAAGGTGATGAAATATAATTAGATTTTTCTGAAAGATGGGGAAGCTAAGGAATCTTGACATTTAAGATTTTTAGTATTAAGCTTAATAGGTAATTATTTCTTTGAAGAGTAATAATGGACATGGCACTCCTTGTTTTAAATCAACGTAGCTTAATTTTACGTCTATTATTACAGCTGAAACATTATTCTTTTGTGAAAAAGGTTGAGTATAGAAAAAATTTGAATAACGTCAAGAAAAAGAAGTTTTGTGGTGTAATTTCCTTGATATTTTGCTTTGTCTGCGAAGTAAAGTTAAATCCATAAATGGTATTGGTTTCTTCTTCTTCTTAATTTTGGAAGGAATTATTGATGGAAACCTTCTATTTTATCCACTGGCACAATCCTTTGAAGAAAATGGGCTTGAAGTTTAAGTTATTAATAATTTGTCTTTTTAAGCCTTCAAAGAGCAGTAGTGTTATTGTGCTTGATATCTATGGTGCCACTGTCAACTGAAAATTTGTTTGTGAGATGTATTTTGAAACTGAAAGTAAGTTATGAAAAGTATAAGTTTAAGGGCAATTAAAAGTTTTTGTTGAGGCAAGTTCGTGTGTTGTAAGCTTCAACTCCGCTTAAGGCGTCATCTAGAAGGATATTATGAAATAAGTTGATAATTATTTTGGATTTTAACATAATCGATAGTGCCGTTGAATATAGAAGAACTGTTTATGTAATAATAATTGTTATTTTAGAAATGGATTCGGGCAAGTTTTAAATAGTTTGTAAAATGGACTCTAGTCCCATGACGCAATTGATTCAAATGGGTTGTAGTTTTGCCGGGATTGGACTTATATCTATATTTTTTTGATAATACTGGGGTGATGTACTGTGAGAAATACATTTTCAAACGCTATGTATTCAGAAGACATATCGACTCAAAAAGAGAAACCTTCTCTCATTTGCGGGGCATCATTGGGTGTCGGAGTGTTCAAAATTTATCGATATTGTTTGTTCTGTATCTGATTAGATAGAAAACTTCCAACAGCAGTTCGCAAATCGTTCTTGAAAATTAGTGTACGCCTTGAGAAGATCTACTCTACTCTTACAAAGCATCGATATTTAGATTCTTAGTGATGTACATATGTAGTTGATTATTAATATTTGTTCTGAAGTGAATGATTCTTTAGAACGCACTCGTAAATTAGTATTAAAGATTGTATGCGTGATTCCTTTCCCACAAATGAGAACTTTTACTGGTAATAGGCGCTTATTTTATTTAATTGAAATTTTACATGTTTGATGCTTGCTGATTACATTGCAATATTTCCACAAATAGATATATGCTGTGTAATAAGTACAGGGTCTCCTAGTCAATACCGGCGATTTTTAGTTGTTGCCTGTATATTGAAAATTAATCGACAGCTGGTTGTCAGATATGCGTCATTTCTGTACTGATTGTCTGATATTTAAGTTATAACGGCCATTTGCGCACGCTGAAAGAGCTCAAAAATGCAACTGAATTCGAAATTAACACTATTGAACCAGATTTATTGCGTAGAGTAACGGAAAACTTCATTGCATAGTATCACGTTTGTTTAAATTGTAATGGTTCTTAATTGTTATTTTAAAAAACGACTTCGATTAATATTAATTCATTACTCAAACGGAATACGCTTTGTACGACCCTTCGTATAATAGTGACCATAGCTACCTACTAATTAAATATAAATCACTGCTATTGATTGTCGAATCCTGTATATACAAATTCGCGAATATACATGGTTACTATCGGCGAATACTGGGAGATCGATTTTACCAATGCAATTCAATCTAATTAAATAGATGAAATGAAATAAAATGAAATAAAATGAAATAAAATGAAATAAAAATCTGAAGACACGGGTAGGACTCGAACTTATGACTTCCATGTGACGGGCGGCCTCCACTACCAATACACCGCAGAGTTTCTATAGGAGGAGATCCGTTTAACATTTAAGATAGATAAATCCTTTAATTAATTCATGCCATGATGTCCCAACAGCTTTTGACGATTTCAGGTAGCGTCGGCCGGCCATTATTAAGTTATTATTAAGCCTTCACCTGTAGAACGTCTTAAGATGTTCACCTCTATCACACCAGATTTGAAGTAAAAAAACGCTGTGGGAAATCTCACTGCAAGAGTTGCGAGTCTGGGGCTTGAAATTGATACCTCGAGATCGATAGCCCCGAGCCAACAGCCTCTGATTTTCAAACTTTTTGAGCATTACTGGCTTATTTCATGGACATGGACATTGACAAACTGCACATTGCATCTGACTTCTTGAATGAGTTCTATGTTTTTAAAATTAATTACGTGAATTTATAAGAAAAAAAAATCACATCAAAAAACAACAATGCGGATCGGATTTAATCAGAAAGAAGACGGAATAAAATGGCAACGATTTATTTTTGTGTAAAAGAATCTCTTGTCCTGTTGTACCGAACACATGCGAAAGTTCCGTATAAATGGTTTCCCTAAAACTCTACCTTTGTCTTGGGTTACGTATAGCAAAGCTCGCTGCAGTTTTTACTTGTTACCTAACCGGAACGGTTGGAAATAAAAGTGCTTCCTTCCAATCGCATTTTCGTAAGTTAATAAATAACTACCCACCTAAATGAAACGAAGTTATTTCGTCTCTCTCTCTCTCTCGAAAGAGAACGTAATTCTTTGCCCTATAAAACTCCGCGGAAATGAAAAGTGTCTCTCGCAGTCAGTTTTACGGGGCACTCGACAGAAATATTAATGTTTAAAGAGATTACATGACGTCCATATTATCAAAATCAGAACATTCGCATGTATGAATGAAATTTGATACCATAAATTACCATATTTGTTAATGGATAAGCGTTGTCGTTTGTCATTCCTGCACACAGAACTGTTCTCGCCTCCAGCTCCTGCATTGGATACGTGTAGAATGCGCGCGTAGAAACTTTTACTTGAACTTAATGTTCTTTTATTGTCACATCTACGTGCATACGCTATTAATATTGTCAGTTAAAGAGAGAAGTGATCATTAATAATATGCGTTATTGTCACCGGTAAAATAACATCATTATATTTGCGTACCTACTGCTTCTGATATCGGATTATATAACAAGGTGTGTATAGTATAGTAGTATGCTGGCGTCGGTGGCGGAATAACGCCCAGATTATCACCTGGAGTAGAGACAAGGGTTTATAATTAATGGTTCGTAATAACGCACCACAACACATGTTTCCTTTCGTCCTTATGTTGTCAGGGGATATTATTCATAAAGCTGCTCGCGATGGATGGATAGTTGTACATAAAGTTCCATTCGCTATACGACTGACCAAACATTTGCATTACGAATTAAATGCAATGTCTATACAGATAACATTTGATAAATATTTAAGTATTTTCACTTAATCAAACCTATTTTTGACTAGATGGTTCACAATGTCAAGATGTTGATTCCTACGATTTCTTTAGTGAAAGTAAATAAAAAGTGTGGTACCTTATCTGGTAATAATTCTGGAGTAAATAAAATTAGGAAGGTGTCAAAATAGACCAGGAAGCTACTCGAACCTACTAGATGTTTATTTAAAATTAATTCGGCTGTTTTTAAAATTAACTAATTCAATGTAGCTGAATGTATAGATATTATTACTGCCGATGGCAATGCTTCGGGCATTTAGAAGATTCTCTGACGGACGCCAATCTTCTCATCTCGAGCTTTTAGACGCATCTTTCAGCATTTCAGGAAAACTAGTTCACTTGATATTACACGTAATAATCGAGGTAATCACGCCAGAGAAAATAATGTAAACAACGAAAACAACGCCTCTGTCACAATTATCGCGTCCCTGCATTACAATTGGAAGATTACGGTCAGAATCTGTATTTCTGTATTTCAAGGCATCAAAAAGTTGCCGAAGTTTCGATGCTTTGAACATTTGCTTTGAGCAATTTATGGAATCTTCAACCACCATGGAGCTGCTATCTTTCTCGGAGAAGTGCTAGAATTGCAAGCTTTATCACGTAGGCTAAATGTAAGACTATCCAACTTTTATATATGAAATGCTTTCTGATAAAGCCAGTAGTACTCCACTTCTTCATCGTCAACAACACGATGTTGTTCCGGCTCACTCGATGGACAGGAAATGCGATGGTTGAATACAGATTTTCCTGCACAATGGATTGCCCGTACAGGCTTTACTATCGAAATAAACGTACGCAAGCAATTACTTCGTTAATTGTAACGTAGCAATTAGATTTAGTGAAATTCATCAGGACTATGCAACCATAGCGCCTGTTTAATACTAAATGATTTGTAAGTATTAGATTAAAGCAAGACATCTGAAACAATTATTGTAGACAATATTTTCTTATGCAGCTATTTGTTCCTTTTTTAGGTAAGTAGTTATTCTTCTAGTTATTTGCTTTTAATGTTGTATTTTAATAGCCATCTTTAATTTAATAGAATTTAAATCTGTTTTAACTCTGTAAATAAAGGAAAATAGGCTCTATGTTTGTTTAATCTTTTTTGCTTTAAATAACTTTCTGAAGAAGATTCGCATTTTTACACTTATTATAAATTATTTAGCATATACAAAGTAATACGAATAAGAGCCTGGTATTAAAAGGTAAAAGTTTCACCAATTATTCAGACAATGCGACACGAATTCTGACTATAATAGGTAAATTAAGCGTTATATGATCCTATAAAAGAGTAAAATATTAAACAGAACTATTAAAGTAACGACAATAAAAACTTTGGGAATATATGTAATGAATAAATGACATGAACGATGGAATTAAGGAGTACAATAACAGTGGTTGTATATTATTAAATGTTCAATTCTGGAGTGAAATAACACTTAGCATTTAAAACATATTGATATATCAACCGACTGTTGTAAGTAATGTTGTACTAACACTAACGAATTCCTTCATTTCCTATTTTCTACAAACGATGTATTTTTGTTTAACCAACAATGCAATTAAAAAACATTGTGTAAACGGAAATAATCCGGAAATGGGCAAGTAAAAAAGAATTGCTTTTTTAAAAACCCGTCTGATAAATGTTAGCATCTATTATTAGGTCTCCGGTTCTTATTCTCTCATTCGTTATTACATACACAGTTACGTACGTGTACATGCACAACGTCAAATCAATAACAAAACCTACACTTTTGCTCCTCGTTTAGAGCCAAATTAGTCCAATTAATCTAGGGATTCATTAGCTCATCAACTTGGTGCGCACGTACGTGATTTTCGTGCATGTCCTCTATACTTTAAAACATCACCATGGTAAATCAAGCACTACGTAATTAAGCGGAAACAAAGCACCAGGTCGGAAAAAACACGAATTTTTACAAATAGACAATCGTAGGTAAAACAAAAACATTAACGGAACATCTTCAAATATTTACTTAATTGTACTCATCCGCGCCGTAGAACAGCAGCTTGAGGATAATATACTTACTCCGGATCTTTTCCGCTCTCCAGAGTTTCTTTAAAAATTAATCCCTCGCCTACGCTTTTTTATTGCACTGCATCTCATCGTTGTAATTTAAAAGTTTTAACACATTTTGCTTTACTCTGTTGCTGGACTTAAACTATGTACTCTTGCGACAAGGAAATCAAATTAGATCTCATTTAGAAAAGGAAATTGAAAAAAAGGGGTTTCTTAGGAGGTGCTTCTTCTGCACGTTACATGGAGTAATGAATGAAAAAGTTGACGACCACGATGTGATTCCAAACATGGAATGAATTCGCAATTATTTTATTTGCAGCACGATTATTGCTCGTTCTCCCACTATTCTCGTTCTCACTCAGTTTGGTGAAAATTTAAGAAAATTAACGACGCCTAAAGTTACCAGATGTACGCATGTATTACAGTTCACAATGAGATTACTATTTACTTTAAGATAAACGTGTTCCAGGTTTGGATTGTGTTAGGATTAATGAAAAACTCGACGATTCGCCCACAATCAACGTCGAGTCTTCGATTAACCATGTCACGAAGCAAATCAGGAACGCGTTTAGTTTTAACAAACTCTGGCCGTGGAGTCTGCATTGTTGTTATTCACTCGTAATAAATTATAAGTTCTCCAGAGATTCAGTAGAAACAGTTTTGACGCAATAATTTAAGCAAATTATGGAAAATCACGTAATTTTAATTGCTTAATTGAAATGGATTTAATGGCAGGGAGGCCCGCTTAGACTTATAACAAGTTAATTTGCGAAGTGTACTAGGGCTAAAGTTGATTAGGTGAAGCAATTGAAACTGGTGCAAATGCTGAAACTAACACTTTTGAGGAAGCTAGAGGAAATAATTTTATAAGATCTTCTCACGTGTCGCTTCTATGAAATTGTGAAAGCCCGACTTTTTGTTAACTTTAAAACCGGCTGCGCATTGTATCTACATGGGTGATGTTCTTGTATTACCGTATCTTATTTATAAGAGACAGCTTGTATTTATTACATGGAACGTTTGATTAAAAAATGATGATTGGGTTACGTTCTTTGTAAGTCAGCAAGCAACATTTGTTTTTAATACATATGCGCCGGAATTGCTACACTACACAAACTCTGTTTAATAGCTACCTTTGTGCACGCTTCGTTGGAATACGATACTAATTTTCAGTTTTCAATTCCAATGTTGGTGCCCTCTTGCTTATTTTCAAGGATTTTATATGTTGATCTCGGACAATAACGGTTTCTTTCTTGCCTTTTAGCGTTGCATCACCTGCACTAATTTCTGCAAAGAAATTTTCTTGTCTGTCCCGAAGAGAATGTCTCTTCAACGAACAGTCAGTGGTCCTATACCTATTTATTGCAAACTGGACAACATTCCGGCATGTATAAAGCAATCGGCAGTGCAGTAAATAAACAATTGATATTTACGTAGCAGAATTACATAATTAACATTAATTTAACATTTCAAAAGAGTACAAAGAATTTCGTAGTCTTTACTAAACAGCTATCCGCTTACTTGGTAACGATAAGTGCCACTTGGTGAAGTACTTCTTCAAATAGAATAATAAGTGCGACAACAATATTGTGATATTTATTCCTTCTGAAGAAGTACTTTAGCATTTCAAAAAATTTCATTCTTACACCTTTAAACGTATTATAATAGATTGCTTTTACGCCAATGGGATTTTAGCAAATAACTATCAATTAGGCACTCTGAAGTATCTAGCAATGGTACGCTGTAGAGCGTCATATTAAAATCATAATTATATTTTATTCGCTTCGCGTTAGGGCGGTGCAGGCGCCCAATTGCGACGTCGTTGGTCGTTATGTACGCGGCGCCGCCAATTCTTCCCGTCCCACCCGGTTGCCGCTTCCCTTATTCCTCCCCATCTCTTGTCGCCCATCGTCTCACTCATCCCTACGGGCAAATTTTAGCCGGCAAAACGCGAGACGGCAGCACTAGAGCATTTCGATTTGTAATTCAATAATTCGCAAAACGAAAGTTCTCTCTGTGCATATTATAGAGCCGTGTTATTGTCAACGGATCCGCTTCCAGCCTGCGGCTCTCACGGCGAAAATGGGGAAGTCGAGTTAAAGGTTTTATTGATTAACTTCCCTTTGGTTTGCTGCCATTAAGTTTGCGAGTTGGCCCGATCCCGCAGAATTAAACTTCAACCTGTTCTCTTCTTCACTTCTAATGAAGTTCGCCTACTATCAGTTAATATACGCACCAATTCATCTTAAATGCCACAGGTATTAGTAGTTTGCTGATAACCTTTCAGCACGTTACTATGTCTTTGGAAATAGTTATAGTATTTTCTTTCTAGAAAATTGCTTCTTCGTTCTTCCAGCGGGACGACTTGCTATACTTACACATGGAATTGTTTTGTATTAAAACCAGCACACTACAGTAACTACTAAGTCACAAATTGTTTTTAATACGAAGACAGATGATGCAATAATGTGTTTTCAAAGATATTGTCGCCAGCAAGATTTTCGAATATATTGGATTTTGTAGAAACGAGTCATTTAAATAAAATAAATCGAAATTTTCAGTCTAGAATTACAACAAAAAGATCAACTGCTACATGGCCAAACAAATCCCACCATCTTTACTTTTTCAAAGATTACTTGGAAAATAAGGGAATTCCCATAAGGGGTATGAATGGAATGTACGAAACGGTCTTGTTGTTTTTGTTTGTTGATTGTGAATAAACTCTCGATCATATCAAGAAATGAACAACATGAGAATATCACAAAAGCTTATAAAACTAATTCAAGTGACAATGGATGGCTTAAAGAAATGGTAAGATTATAAGAAGAACTGCAGGAAAGTTGAATCTAACAGAGTGTGTCATGCGAAACTTTGACAGCGATAGAGTGATCAAGAGCGGACGACCGGAAGTCGTATAATATTCAGACGATATAGCAAAAATCTCGCGAACCAAAACATAAACGAAAGCATTCGCTATGGGAACATTAATTTGAAAAAGGTAGTGCCTTAAATTACTTAAAGATGCAGCCAGAGGAGAAGCTGAGAATATTTGATAGAAATTAAGGAAGAAATTGGTTCGAAAATAGATGAATATAAAAATTAGCAACAGAAAAAAGCACAGAATGCGTCTAACAGAGAAGAGCGGAAATAAATCGCAAGAAAGACTCTGTCACAGAACAAGTAGTAAACAAGTATAGCAGACACATTCCACCTAAAAGAAGCGATTTCTAAAGCCTTCGAAAAGGAGCAGTGAAATTCCTACGAAGACTATTTGAAAATTTGTCTCTTTTGAGTCACCTTGCTTATTTTAACCAGGATAGGATAGTACATTTTATAATTTTCTGATAGCACATATTATTGTACATATGTTCTACTAAGATCTTTGAGAGGATTTTGAACTTTAATGTATCATTAATAGCAGTACGTTAATAACTGAGAAAGCATTTAAGTCAGGAGGTTGAAATGTAAAGGGAACGTTGTACTGGTATGTGAAGTTGAATACTGAGCGATATAAAAGGTTATTGACTTATATCAATAAATAAGATACTTATTTTAAAGGGAACTCCATGTATATTATGATTTTTCTAACTATTCTCCGTTATTGTTAATTAATACTCCCTGTATCTCTATTAGTTTATGAGTTATTTGAATTTTCTTGTGTTAGAAACAAATTCAGATCGAAAATGAAGCATCGAAAGTAAAAATATATTAGATAAAGACGTAACATGTAAATAAATTAAAAGTTACAACCTTTTATAAGATTTTGTTGCTTAATTTCAATTTGTTTTCGTATTTTTGTTAGTTTTAGTTCTTTTTCCTTATTTAATAGACAAATAGAGGGAGTGTTAATTAACTCTTTAAGAAACAACTGGGTTAACATGGTTTACGTCAATCGTCATCAACCAGTCTTCTCACGGAAAATAATGCTCATAAATTGAAAGGTACAACACAGTTTTTTACTTATTATTGAGGCATAAGAATATTATATTATATATAATATTTTAATGGCTCCTCTGAAGAAAAAGAACAATTAGTCAGGGAGATAATACAAGCAAACGAAGAGTATATAATAAATAAATATTGAAGACGGTTAGACAGGTAAAGCAAGTTTATTTACTGCATACAATGTACTACTCTCGATGTAGCAGAACAGTAATAGTTGAAGAAATTCGCTTAAATGTTGCAGATTGCTCAAGTTATTTATAAGTAACATTTAGTGTGCAACATTTCATGGTTTTTACTCCTAGCTTAACCGAATAATTTATACACGAAGTTCAAATCTCAAGTTCACAGGACAAGAATAAAACATCCTGCAGCTTTCCCTAAGGTACGGTATAAGGAAACTTTTACTTTTTGCTTCCTTTTAGTTGCAAAAAGATATGTGCTTCCCTCTTGTTTTATAAAAGCGTAGTTTCGAGAGATACAATCCAACGTTCCAGCAGCATTTCCGTTTACATCAATAAATTACGAAATGTTATAATTGTTGTTGATTATTCAATAAAGTTGCGCACTTTACTTCCAGTATATTTCAAACTCTACATGCAGGCTGTCGGTAACATATCCGGGTATAAATGGTATTGTTTTCGGAGCTCAGGCTTTCGGAACTATTTTGTATTTCGCATTTGTTCGAAAATTAAATTAGTTTCTGAAGTTTGCGCTGAAGCGATTTTATCAAGTTTAAATTTTTCGATTTGTAGTGAAGGAACATATTTAAATGCAAATTTTTCGAAAGCTCTTCGTTCCACAGAAAAAGTATCCTTAGCGTGTAGTCGAATTGCCAAACTAATTTCGGAAGCGGATCCGTAATTTATGTGGAAAAAATGGATTTTCTCGTCGAAGTAGTAATCTTTAAGCGTAACGATTTTCATTAAAAGGTAAAATTAAACACGTAATGAGAGAATGTGATTTACGAATCTGAAAGAGTTTAAAATTATTGCGCAATATTTAGCTTTGAATATTTTCAAGCGGTTATTGATAGAATTGAGTTATGTTGCGAAAACGAATGGATTTCTGTTTGAAAACACCGCTTTATCATTTTAGTATAACATGCTTTTTAATTGAAATAAATTTAACGTTAACAAGCGCATATAGCGTGCAGATTATCAGAAAAAAATGTGGTTTTTCAATGCCAGTAACAACTTTCATTAATAAAACGCAAGTGTAATTTCGATAGAAAAATATTAACTCTACAAAACAAGAAATTGTTGCGAGAAGTAACGTAATTGTAGCATTTTTGCTTGCAAATTACCTACAAATATGGGGAGCGTAACAATTTATAAGTTGTTAGTGTATAAGATTCTACTAACTCAAATATCACAAAATTGTGCCAAATGTGGTTGTACCTTGTGCGCTATTTTAAAACAACGTGAACGTACCGTTTTTAGACGATCTTGTTAACATTTTCTTACTAATGAATGTTATCAAATTAAACTTTCATACTTTTTGTTAAAGTAAGATCTGCAAAGAGGGCAGAAGATCATCACAACCTTTTGTTAGCGATTTCAACAATTAGAGACTCTAACGGCATTGTAATGAAAGCACGTATTCCTTTATTAGATTGTCGTAAATTAATTAACAATTGTATTTTGTTCAAATACAATTTATTTCACCTTATTAAACAAGAAAATATGCATTTTAAAGAGAAAAATGTTATTGAGATTCTTGTAATAATGTTTATGTACAGCTTACAATGTAGTTGGCATTTATAGACAATTTCATATGCACAAAATTATATTATTTCCTCAATACAGCGCTACCTATTGTTTTAACAATTATACGTATTCTTGACACAAATTGTTGTAAAAAATGGGTAACACAACGTTGTTTGAAAATTTCGAACAATATTTTTTCTGTGTATGATAACCTTTTGGAGCATTCCGAACTCCAATCTTGGGCATTTGTAACATGGATTCTTTTCGGTAATCTTAATTTGAGAAGTAAATAATTTATAATGTTAAAAAGATATTTAATATAATAGTTATAATATTTAGCTATCGGTAAAGTTTAAATAAAGGAATTGCATAAAAATTTACTATATTATAAAATTATAAAATAATTTTAAAATTTTAAAATTATAATTTTAAAATTAATATTTTTAAATTTTATTTTATAATTCTTATAAAATTATAAAATAATTCGAAAATTAATAAATTTTATTTTATGATTCTTATAAAATTATAAAATAATTTTAAAATTTTAAAATTAATAAATTTTATTTTATGATTCTTATAAAATTATAACATAATTTTAAAATTTTAAAATTATAATTTTAAAATTAATAAATGTTATTTTATAACTCTTCGAATCATGTGAGTTCAACATATCGAAGATAACAGGCAAGAAAATCGATTAAGCGAGGATACTTATTTAAATTTTACCTGAGAATTTGTAGCATTTGAAGCATTTGTAACATGGATTCTTTTCGGTAATCTTAATTTGAGAAGTAAATAATTTATAATGTTAAAAAAATAGTTAATATAATAGTTATAATATTTAGCTATCGGTAAAGTTTAAATAAAGAAATTGTATAAAAATTTACTATATTATAAAATTATAATAAATAAATTTTGTTTTATAATTTCTATAAAATTATAAAATAATTTTCAAATTTTAAAATTATAATTTTAAAATTAATAAATTTTCTTTTATAATTTTAAAATTATAAAATAAAAAAAACAGTTTCTTAAAAGCCGTATAATTATTTCTTTGAAGGAATAACTTTTTTGGTTGTTTCTTTTAACTTTAGTCTTAATAGCAATTGTACAATTTTCCAGGGTCCCACTTGAATTATATATTTAAATTCTCTCTAGGAAAGTATCAAAAGCATCAGTATTGTAATATACTAGAAAAGTAAAGAAGACCCTTTGAATCTTGTGAGTTCAACATATCGAAGATAACAGGCAAGAAAATCGATTAAGCGAGGATACTTATTTAAATTTTACCTGAGAATTTGTAGCATTTGAAGCATTTGTAACATGGATTCTTTTCGGTAATCTTATTTTGAGAAGTAAATAATTTATAATGTTAACAAAATATTTAATATAATAGTTATAATATTTAGCTATCGGTAAAATTTAAATAAAGGAATTGTATAAAAATTTACTATATTATAAAATTATAAAATAATTTTAAAATTTTAATATTATTTTATAATTTTTTTTATTTTGTAATTTCTATAAAATTATAAAATAATTTTAAAATGTTAAAATTATAATTTTAAAATTAATAAATTTAATTTTGTAATTTTAAAATTATAAAATAGAAAAAACAGTTTCTTAAAAGCCGTATAATTATTTCTTTGAAGGAATAGCTTTTTTGGTTGTTTCTTTTAACTTTTATTTTAATAGCAATTGTACAATTTTCCAGGGTCCCACTTGAATTATATATTTAAATTCTCCCTAGGAAAGTATCAAAAGCATCAGTATTGTAATATACCAGAAAAGTAAAGAAGACCCTTTGAATCTTGTGAGTTCAACATATCGAAGATAAGGCAAGAAAATGGATTAAGCGAGGATACTTATTTAAATTTTACCTGAGAATTTCTTCATAACTTTGTTAGTTTTAATATATAAAATTAATTAGCGATTTATTGAATTTAGCCTTAGAAAATGTCGATTCTCTTACAATGCGTTATCACTTTATTATTACATAACTTCATTTCTTGTTAATGAAATTTTCTTATTATAAGAGGTTTTAGTTAAATTATACGAAGTTAACAAGATTTGCAGCTACTGCAATATTAAACTTTTTATTAAATCGGTCATTATGGAACAGAATAATTTCACGCCGAAGAATAAATTAAAGCCCGTAGTTCGAAGCCGGGAGACGTATTCCTGTAAAGATATATCATTACCCTTTAGCAAAAAATGTGTAAGCCACTTAATCTATTACGACGCTCCATCTAACTTACTTCACGAGATCATTCAGAAAACCGATAGCTTCTAGTGTATGTCAAAGGTTTCACAATACTTATCCCGTTAAATCATTCAGCGTGTTCGGCTACGTTAACTTTGAAACTAGATTAATTATTAAGTCGACAGTAAAGTGTAATAAATGTTTTGTAGCAAATTTACCATGCGCGTTTAAATTATCTCGCGACCTGGCTTGATTTAGTTTAGATTCAGGGATAAATTCACTAGTGTATAGGGACCGCGGGCTAATGTGTTCCCTAAACGTTCCGCTCTTTTATTTTTGCCAATCCATTCGGAAAGTTCGCGACGTTACAACTGAGAGTTTGCTTAAGACGTTAGTAAAGATAAACACGCCGAAGTAACCAACTGTTAGAAGCTCGTTATCAAATTATTCAACGTTTAATATAATTAGATTGCGAGCCAGTGTACAACATAGCAATAACAGCGGTAATGCGGAAGATATTACGAAGAAGTCCTTGACTGTGTAAACCGTATTATAATGTAATCTACCAGCAAGTTTCTGCTAAACTAAGCCGCGGAAACCTATTACGTACAAAGCCAAAAAGCGAATTCAGTAATTTTAATTAAAGTGACGAAGGAAATCATTACACAGTAAACTATTTCTCCTATTACTAGAATTTCCCGTGTCTATGTACGTTTGTATTTACTTTTTTTTATCAATTTTTTTGTAACGACTAGACGGACTCGTGCTTTGTCGACTTTCTGGGTCACAAGTAGGCAACACGGAATCCATTCTCATGAGGCGAATAGACACGAGACTATTCATGACTTTTACAAAAATTAGGAGTTTTAACATTCGTTCATCATATTAATTCTGGATCGCTCAAGATGCTGATCTATTAGACCTACCTCTAAAAGTAACTAAAATATGTTTTTCAAATTTTAACAAATAACAATTTCTATTTATACCTATAACTGATTAGAGGACACAAGATATTCAAATGTTCTTGCAATGAATTTGGCCAATTGACATACTGGGACATTCTTTATCTAGCCAAACGATTTATGGTGTGCTTGCCCCTATGCTCGATAATACGTTCTTCGCCCCTTGTAATACAATCTGCTCTGATGAATTGACCCAAAAATTGCAAAGGCTAAACGGATAGGTAGAATAAAACAAGGAGCTGGTGTATTATGTTAATCAGTTGTCACATATTTACTTCCATTTGATGTGTTTATTTTTTTCAAGTAAATAAGTATCCCCACTATTATTAAGTAAATATAACAATGCCTATAACGCAGTATATCACTGCATTCTACTTAAAAATACTACCTTGACTTAGTTATTTTAATGTTAAAAGGGTGTGGCATTTGTAAGAAATGGAGAGCAGAGTGGCGCAGTGGAAGCGTGCTGGGCCCATAACCCAGAGGTCCGTAGATCGAAACTACGCTCTGCTAATACATTTTTATATGTTTCCATATTTATTATTCTAATGAAAAATGAAGTTACATGAAATATTAAGTTAATTCTTATTTAATGCAAAAGGTTCTACCATATTCATTGAATCTAAAGAAATTATATTCCTTTTAGACAGATAAATAAATAATATTATTTAAGTAAATGCTTTTTAAACATTTGATTTATTTATCTGAAATTCATTCTAGGTTTTCAAGTTTGTTTGATCAAATAATAAAATTTTGTAACTATTCACGGCAGGTCTTCAACTGAAAGGTTTCCGTGGCGTACGGCAGTTCCGTGTTCCGTGCAGCTTCCAATTCAACTCCAAATTTTTCTTTCTTCAAATCTTAGTTAATGTTTTACTGTTGTTATTGATATTGTTTTAAAGTTTATTGATGAAATAATTTCGTATTCATTTGTCTAACCGTGTCTATACCATCTACTTTCGTTTTTTAATCCAGCTCCAAAGCTTTCAATACATGAATATAATCCAATAACAACTTTTCTGATTTTGATGTCGATATATTGTCGAAATTTTGACATACCTACAGCGAGTTACAGATACAAATTTAATTTCCAACAGTAAAAGTTATTTACTGGGCTTGTATTTTAAACGTTAATATATTCACTCCGATATACAACGTAATTCGCATAAACTTTGAAATTAGGGCATAATTATCAAATCCAATTTCGATATTTTTATACGTTCACAAAAAGTTTGCCTCGTGTATGTGAACTATAAAAACACTAACAAAATCATGGAACATAGCTTTTTTACTTTTTTTCTAAAAGAACACATTTAGAAAAATGCATATGTAAGGTTTGTTCAGTTGTTTATTGAAAGTCTTCCTATACGGACAAATTTTAAAGTGCAAAGTCAGAGTTCTGTACCAACGCTTTTAAAACTAAAATGGGCAATTTAACTTCAGAACAAGTGGCTGCTATAGTTGCTTTAATCGAAGATGGACGATCTCAAGCATACGTTGCTCATTTGATGAACATCAATCGGTCAAGTGTTTCTAGAGCCGTAGCCAGATATAGGGAAACAGGCAATTATAGTAGAAGACCTGTACCAGGTCGTCCAAGATGTTCTACTCGCCAAGATGACCGCTATTTACTACTACAAGCATTACGTCGAAGACATGTAACCGCGAGACAATTGCAGAACGACTTGGGTAGAGTCAGAAATACTCGTGTGAGTACTCAAACTCTTCGGAATAGGTTACGACAGAGTGGACTAAGAGCTAGAGTAGCTGTAACAGCCCATCGTCTCACTAGGAACCACCGAGTGGCTCGCTTAAGGTTTGCCGGAAAACACGTAAATTGGAACATTAATGACTAGGCCAATATACTCTTCACAGATGAGTCAAGATTTGGTCTTTACACCTCAGATAGGCGTATCTCAGTGTACAGACGAGACGGTGAGCGCTATTCGCAGTGTAATATCAGACCTAGAACTAATTTCGCTGGTGACTCTGTTATGGTTTGGGGAGGCATCTGTTTAACAGGTCGTACAGAGTTAGTACCAGTAGACAGAGGTACACTGACTGCCCACAGGTATATAACGGACATTTTAGAAGAACATGTAGTACCATATGCGCCAATTATAGGAAACGAATTCATGTTAATGCACGATAATGCACGACCGCATGTTGCAATAGTCGTCCAGGAATACCTTAACGATGTTGGTATTCCAGTTTTAGATTGGCCGGCGGTAAGTCCGGACATGAACTCTATCGAGCACGTGTGGGACCTCCTTCACAGACGGATACGAACCCAAAATGTTGCCCCAGCGGACCTGCATGGACTAGAAAATGCTCTCCGTGACGAGTGGGAGAATTTGGATCAGGCTTATATACGGAGGTTAATCGAATCTCTGCCAAACCGTATGCGAACGGTCATAAGAGCCAGAGGTGGCAATACTCAGTATGAAAAGCTACTGTTATGACATTTTTCTTTCCAAAATTATAATTTCTTGTTTTAATAAAAATCTCAAGTATGAGTTCTTGTTTTTATTTGGCCTGTATTTTATTTAAACAATCATAGAAATTATATCTTAGAGCGCATTAAAGTATATTTACAACTTTATGCTACAAACAAAGATTATGCGATACTTTTATGATTCAAAACTAAATTATGCGATACTTTTTTGGCGGAGTGTATAATGAAATCGAGGAGGGAAGCCATTAGCGATACTTTGCTTGGTAAAACATAATTATATGCTACAAATTTCAACGCACCCACCATGAGATGTGAATAAATAATTAAATAAATCAACCTTTGCAGAATTATAACGTGATGAAGTTGGCTCTTTAGAAAATATCGTTCTAACAATTAACTATTACTTGGAATTCAGCAACAGATATCTTTGGCAATAGATATATTCAATAATGATAGCAAAGGCCGTGGCGTAGTATGGTAAACAACACATAAGCATCGGCAACTTCCTCACCACACAAGTTTAATTTATTATATAGTAATATTTTAAGTAGTCCGGGACAACCACCGGGACACAAATGGTCCTCATCATCGGATTCGATCACCGGTTAATGATACTCATGTGTCGTATGTTTACCAATAGACATATTTTCAAAGGAACTATTAAAGAAATTCATTTCAATCGACGAAAAGATACATTCATTTATAATTATAGAAAGTTCTTGAAGAAGTATCCCGAAGAAGATAAACAAAAACGGGAGAAAAGAGTAATTCAAGAGGCAAAGGCATGCAGCCAGAGAGTATTTGAAAGAAAAGGATTTGGACTATCAACGGAAACAAATCGAAAGCAGGATCTCAAGAAGAATTTTAAAACAAAGACAACAGACCTACTGTAAGTAAATTAAAACGTTTTTGGTAGAAGGCATTGGAAATAAATACGGAGGTTTTTGATTATGACTTGGTCTAATTCTTCATCCATTAGAATCGTATCAATATGTACACTATCGGACATAAATGGAGCAACAAGCGTGTCAAGTTTTACTAATTAATTGTACTAATTAATTAATAATGGACCCAATATCCCATATTTCTTATGACTTCCTCACATCTTCGAGGCATTAAATAATTTAATTTTTCTACGACATCATCCGACATATTTTTCCATACTAGTATCATTTTCTCAAATAGTTCTGGTTTATTTTTATAACGCTTCTGTCTCACTCTTCTGTCGACGTCATCTCATAGATCTTCTATGAGATTGAGGTCTAGACTTTAAACTGGCAATGTGATAGTACAATATTGTTTACGTTAAGCCATTGGCTAATTACCCTTGCGGTGTGTTTTGGATCATTATCCTGCTGAAAGAGGAATACCGCGAGAGCATATTTTCTTCTGAAAACGGAAACATCGTATTCCTTTAAGTGTCTAAATAAACCTATCTATTGCCGTTTCAATTCTATGAAATGGTCCTACACTATACCTTGAGAAACAACCCCACATTATTATATTATCGCCACCCTGCTTCACAGATAGGCGAGTGTAGCGAAAGATTTAGTCTTTGATTCTTCGGCAGCCTTACAAATCTCATTCCATCGGACTCAATCAAACTTACTCTCGTCAGAAAATATTCCACCTTTGTATAGTCTTTGGTTCGGGTTTTTCTCGATGATAAAGATTTTTTTGTCAGGAAGCTTATCTTGTAAGCCGTAAGATATGAAACGTCGCTATTTTTATAGATATATTTTGTCCCACTTGTAATTCGATTATTTTTTCTAGAAAATGCCGACGACATCTTTTTTACGTAACCTCTGTATTCTTGTAGTATGTAACAATTCTGACTTTTGCGAAAAGTATATGCAAATATTCATTATAGGAAAAATACTTACATCTCAGAACTAGCACATGAAGCAATATAGATCTTCTCTTAACTTTTTTTGATATCTCTTGTACTTTTCGAGTTATTGAGTCAAGCGGCAAAAGGATGCTTTGAACTAAGGATGCTTTAGTCCTCGCCGGTGAGAGATTAGGCAGCTATGAAAGTTATCTTTGTTTTCACACTATAGTGATCTACACACGCACAAAATTTCACTTAAATCGGTGTGATACACTTACTTTCGTTTTCTCCCAAACGCTAGAAAATATAAACGTCTTTGTTGGACAACTGCTGAAAACATTTTCGTCTTCTTTCATTTCCCTGCCTGACAACAGATCTACAAAATCTTTTAACCTATTTACCTTGTGCTACTTTTAGCCTTTACGTAAAGTAACTGTCACCAATACAAACCTCAATTTTCACGATCTGATAATGTAATTTATTTGTATAGCACGGTGTGACATATACAAAGTCGCAGCAAATACTCAAATTGAGTGCGCGAATTATTAATGCTTTACCCTTGCTATTTCGTCGTATTTTCATCTCGAATCAATATTTCTCATTTTGCCACCAATATTAACTGCTGTACATGTAACTGCCGGAACCTTCAAAGTTGTTATGAAGTGAATATACTTGGTGGCAGAATTGTATACCATTATAGCGTATGAATTAATTTAATAAGTTTGGAAACGCCCGTTAATTCAATGCTTGTCACTGGGTATATTGCTACACGAAGGCATCTTCTCGCGACCTATATGCATATTTATTTAGTTATGAAAGTAACCGTTAACGATTACATTTTCTTCGTGATTCTTCAAAACTTTCGTTTTATCATCACTAGGTTGTGAATTACAAAACGTTGAACCCACTTAGCACCAGATGTTTAATTTACCTACGACATATTTCGCATATTTAAACCATTTTATGGATGAAATGTGAGCCTCTTGCAAAAAAAGCTTGCAACAATAGGACGGACAACATAGGAAACGGTCATCAAAGATATGTATATCAACTATCAACACTATCAACGTTAGTTAAAAGTTGCTACTTGCCTCATCACGATAAATAGGACTACCTATGATCGATGGCCAACTGCAAGTAAACTTGGAGAAAGTACTTTTTCGTTCATATCGACGGTAATGAGGACCGGAAATGGCCGTCCCGGACTAATTATTATATCATCTGTATATATATCTATTATATATAGATCTATATAATAAATTAAACTTGTGTGGTGCGGAGTGTGCCGATACTTATCTGTTGTTTCTCAGAGAAGGTACCTTGAAATCCTTTTCAAAAGAATCTTCGCCCGATGGAAAATTACATATCTTATTAAATGTCGTTTTGCTCTCCTCAATGGTACTCCATACGTTGCTAAAATAAGTTAAATAGTGTTTCTTGTTTCTAGTGAACCTTGTTTCTCCATAACAAGGTTCCAAATAAGTCTATTATTGTAAACATACAAAAGCAATTTGTTTCGGAGGAATTGGGCCATTAGAAAAACGTCGAAGTACATATATAGTTGTATATTGAAGGGTAATATTTTATTCCACGTCCTTAAGTGTTTTCCGTCACCGCTATGTAAGTTAGGAACGACCTCTTCTGTCGTTTCTATAACGAAACAGAACGGAAACCTAACTTAAAAGATGTGAAAATAATTGAGTTTCGTATAAAATACAGCGGCGAGAGAGCCGGAACATAATTTTGTCCATTTTGTTTTCGTTCTACAGCCGATTATGTTGAAAGTGACAAAATGAATGAGATACGGCTAAAACAATTTCTACAGTATCCCTCTCGTAGAATGAAGGATTTTATTTATGCGTCACTTGCTAAACGTAAAGTAAGTGTATTATGTGCGATGTAGCCATTGTCTTTTAAAGATATAATCCCGTGCAGACATTTATACAAAACGGTATTAGGCTTGTTTTTACGGAACTGTCCCTCCATTGTATAGTCTACGGACGCAGCGCACATTACCCCATTTCAGTGGAACACTCAGAATTCCGGGCTTTTTACCGACGTTTTGCAAAGCTTTTGAATGTGCGGAGGCGCACTAAAAGGACAACGACACTCCATGTGTATAAAGCTAGAAACCGAATGAGGAAAATAATCGGCGAATGTTGCCATTTTCGTGTAAAAACGCTTTGCTGGGAACTTACGATGAATACGGAAACTGGCGCAATTTAATTATCGTTATCCGTAGGTACATATGTATATAAGAATTCAAAGAGTATTCATTAAAGACTAGTTTGTACCTCGCGTTTGCATTTTAAGATAAGTGAAACGTACTCAGCTAGTAAAAATGTAAATACCTAGGAATATTTTTTGCGAATATTTTGGAAACTAACCATTTCTGTTTATTAATAAGGCTTTGGTTCTATTTAAACAGTGTAAAACGCTTTTATTGCACTGTTACATTTACATGAAACCAAGTTCATCTTATACTTACGAATAGTTCAGATTACAGTTACTTAGAGGTAGTTATTTCATATATTTTACCTCATGGAGGCTCTTTAGTCGCATATCTACTTGAATTTTTCTATTGTTAGCTTTTAGGCGATTATTTTTATAATTTGCTGCTTTCTAGGAACCATTTAAGTTCAAAGAAAATACGACATTTAGATGATAAAAGTGTAGTTTTGATATATTTTGACCTATACTTGACCTCAACTTGCATTTAAAAAATAGTTATTGTTAAATAAAACTTTTCTTACAATTAAATTAACTACATATTTCTTTCTACAATGAAATACTATGTTAGCTGATATTCGCTGATTACTGTAACCACGAAGTGTCATTGCTACGCATTAGCTTCCTTGAACAGCGGATCTTATTAAATAGCCATATCTAATGTCAAAGAATATTACTAAGACCAAAAAGTGCTCTCATGGAGTAACAGTAATCTACTTCTGCGCTTGTAAGCAAATGTAACCAAGCCATACAAATTTACTTGTAAAGCTGAAAATACCTCCGTAAATATGAAGTCCAATAAACGGATATACAAGCAAGTCTTCAGTCGTAAAGCAGTGGTCCTTTATATAAAGAGCGCCCTCTTTTTAGTTGAGGCGAACGAGAGCGTTCAGACAGAATTAGTGCTTTTTCTATTATGTCAATACATTACTAAAACTAATGCTAAAACAGCTTCCTCAAGGAATTGATGGAATCATTTGCGGTAAAAGCAATACAAGGAGAGAAAAAGCACGCTACCTACGGACATGTCTCTGTCTATTCGGCATCATCAACGTAGCTCCGAGAGTGTTTTCGCTCAACAAACCGCTGTTTGCCCTACTGTTAACACCGTTAGCATGTCTGTGGTTCATTTCATTTCTTGTCGTTGTTTTCCCTCCCTCTGCACTGTTTTTGCCGTAAATATTTGCAGGCAACGTATTTTTTCTCGTTTGATATTGTTGTTGTCGTAGACGATTCCATCAAACCATGGTGAAGTTACTTTAGCCAAATTATTTTTTTGGTTATCGTTTCTAGGCATTTCCTGAATAGACGGCATTTGTTAAAACACGATTAATGTTTGGTAGACCAACGTACACAACGTATTATACGCCGCTGAGACCCAAAGTAAATTAATTACCAGTGTCTGTGTGAATGAGGAATAGCCTACCAATAGCTGTTTTGTAACGCTTGTATGTAAGGCTTGTAATTACGACGTGTGTTGATCTATTACATTTCATACGTGTAAAAGTAGTTCCTTCTTTTTAGGTGACTGTGTACAGCTTGCCTAGGTTTACCAAAGGAAATTAAACAAAAACAAGTATATATATATAATTTTACGAAGGTCTTAAATTTACAGAAATTGAGGGTCGTGAATCCCGGAATGTCCGTGGATACTCTTTCGACAAATGAAAAATTGTTAGAGGAGACGTATTAAGACCTAGAAATGAAATTAGCTACTAAACTTAAATCTTGTTCCTTTCCATTACATAAACACAAGGTTTATGTTCTTCTTCGGATACCACTTTTTAGTTATTTGACTATTGAACACGTTTATAATTTTTTCTAAATTTAAATATCTCAACAGCGCTATTAAACTGTTAAAGGAATTCTGAATACAATGTGCCTGCATGACAATTAGACATCAGATCACAAATAAAATTGACGCTTTTTAACCGTTGTTAGATTACGTTGGCGATTGTTTTACTCCATTGTCACCTACGATAATTTTTAATCACCATTACTAAACCGTCTGGTTCAGTATGGCGAAACGAACGCTTTTTATTGTAGCATGATTCATGGACGCAACTGATGCCGGAATTCTGTGTTCTTTGCTGACACTCTTGACCACATCTAACACTACAATATTAAACTATACTGAGAATTTAGATGAAACGGCCCTAAAGACTTTGAATTGACAGAGGTAACTCTCATACGACTAACGTATGCTCCGGAATTGTCGTTGATTATTAATTTTAATATTAATTTTATTATTTTTAAGCCTTCTTAATATTCGGCGGAAGAATAGGAATTTTTCTATAGGAATCGAGATTCCTATCAACAGATGGACCCTCATACCCGATAGGTGGACAGTGTGAAACGCCAGGATGATAAGTTAATATAGCGCTGGTGACAGCTTGTAAGATTGTAACATTACAATATATAACGTATGAGAATATAGAAAACGACAACGTTTCCGTCTTACCTCAAAAGCTTACTCTTTGCGGGAAAAAGATCGCCGCTGGAACGACATATTTGAGGATAAAATTTTGTGGTAATTTTCTCTGCCACAAATAGAATATTCATTACTTACACGTTGTAATTCATCAACTGCGTTACTGAAATAGCTAATCTTGGATAACTTCGTGAAATTGTGACAAAAATAAGACTTTTCTCTTGTTGGGATAAAATTGTTTCATTTTTCAATATGGCGATATAAGAAAATCTTTACTAAAAATTAGAGCAACTGTAAGCTTGAAGTAGTGAACGGGAACGAGAGAGTAACTTTTTCAGATCTTCAGCTTGGGTTACTGTGGGCTCTACTTTTTTTATTTAATTTGAGGTTTTAGAATTGTATGCTTTGCCAGCAGCTCTATATTATTGACTCTATTTGGCGAGGTTAATATAATTATGGTCCCTACAATTATTTAGAAAGCAAAGCAGTGCACTGGTTTTTCTAAGGAATTTTTGCGCTAATTGCCAAAGGCTTTGGAACTTACTATTCTGTCGAAGTATATCAGCTTTCTTAAACAGTAACTCTGAAGCCTCTTTAAAGAAAAAATCAAATGGAATTGAATTAACAGAAATCAACGTTAGCGTAATAATACAAGCAACATTGCTATAAAAATTCTGGAAGTTCCATTACGCTTCCAGCTTTTCGTATTTATGCTTTGAATACGGGAAAAGTAAACTAAATGTATTTTTGCAGCTACGATAGTGTGTAGCTACAAAATAACATCTTCTGATTCATTTGAGCTACGCTATCAAATTACTCATACGCTATTGTTATTACGTGCTCAATTGTTAACTAACATTTACGCTGGACGCAGCGAATAATCTACGAAGGGGTGTATAAATATTATTATGCTGTTACTCCGGCACCCTCTCTGATCCGCGTTTGTATAGCACGGGCATACACATACGTGATTTACAAGCGGAGATAATGCTGCTGAACTCAGCGGTGCGTTTTATACGTGATGTAAATCTGTCGATCTCGCTCCAATGAATATTTCGAATACTACAATTGTTTGACCGACATATTGTGATTTTCTGCCCTTTTGTATCGCCGAACTGATCGCTGTAATGTATACAATACTGAATATCAAACTGATACTAGCGACTCGAAAGAAATTAACAATGGAAATCGCGTACATCAGTTAGACAGGTTTTGACATTTTTCTAAAAATTAATTTAAAAATTAGATTACCAATTTATTCTATGTATGTATGTAAATTATTATCTATTTAATACATAGTAGCTGCATACAGAGACAATCACTTGTTAAGTGAACAAGCACTTTTTCATTGAGAGCTTTTGCTTGAATGAACAAAAATATTGATCAGTTTAGTAACCACCATGTGTTCTTCGCTAAAAGAACAAATAACATATGGTGACATGGCAATTGACATCTGGCAGTATAGAAATGTTACTGTAGGGTGAATATACCGTGGCCACCGTGTCTGGGGGCAAACAACCACTGTTTGTAATATAGCAACATGTCCTAATACTTTTCGATAGTTCCTCCAAAACAAATGTCCTACAAACTTTTAACCTATTTACATGTGATTGACAAATTGCTCCAAATTAAAAATACTGGATATGGATTCGAAGCAATAAATAGAATACTAAGATCTTCGCGTTTTTTGATGGACTCGGATTCACTGAGCGTTAATGTCGATGTTAGTTCTTCTGTAGACAGAAGCAAATTCACTGCTACATTCTTTTATAAGGCTTATTATGCCTTTGTACCAACACGTGTTTATTAATTTTTTTTACTTTTACTAATTCTATCTATTGGATGGCGGGAATGACTTCTATTACTACTGTTATCGGAGGTTAAATAGCTCTACAGAACAGGTTGTTGTATACTATAGGGCAAGTTCCAATTGAGTGAAAAACATGATAAGGTAAAAAAGAAAAAAACAGCAAAGGGTGTGCTTCTTGAATGAGTAAGATCTGAGCAAATAAACAAGTGTACAATACAATAATGTGCTTTCTTTTTTATTTCTTTTTTATTTATTTCTTTCTGAGAAAAAATGACAAACAGTGCGGAAATACGGAAAATGTACAGTATTTCTTGCATAGTACTAGCTGTATATCTTTTTTAAACCATCACAAGCATTCTTCACGATAATATTTATACATGCAGGGCCACATAAAGACTTCAACTAACGATAAGAAGAGAAAACGTGCATACTAAAAAAAGGATCCCGAACAACAAAAACATATCGTTAGCAATTCGTAGTGCCTTGTTGTATGGAGACTACAAAGGAGAACCTGTCAAGACCGTTGAAGTATTCTGTAAGTTAGAAGGAGGTACTCCGAAAACATTTTCAACAAACTTATTACTTTCAAATACTTGGAAACACTTTACACGTTATGTGCAAATAAGTGTCGTAGTAGCACAGCCTTTTTAATAGTAGAATATAATTTCAATTAGTTTGGAATTTACTCAAGCTTTTATAATTCGAAAAATGCCCAACAACATGTTCCATTTCGATACTAAAGCTTGAAAATACTAAGGCGATTTTTCAATTCCGACACTTTTTACTTGAAACTTACAGAACGTTGGGCTAACCAGTTTCTTTGCTGGTAGACGCTGTCTGATACACAAAGGAACATTCACTATATTTTTAATAGTTCATATCCTTTATGTTTAAAAGGATTAAATATTATTTTTAGCTGTAGTAACGGCTTAGAGGAACATACAAACTTAAAGCTTTTTCTAACATCAGGGGCCTTTAGCGTGCAATGGTGCATAAAGTGTTTCATCGCTTTGCTACGCCCTCTACGCGGGAGAGTGAAGGGCAATTAATTATTGCAGCAGTACTTTGGCGAATTAAATTAGCTAATTAAAAGGTCAGTTCTTATTTAAGTGTACTTGTTTCGAGAGAACATATAGGTGGTAATTTGCTAACGTTTCATTATTTTACATTTCCAACGTTTATACTTGTCATACCAAATGTTTTTTTTTTTTTGTTAAGATAGTATATCTTTAAGTCGAAATTTTTTCAGTTATTATCCACATAGGGATTTACAGCTGGTATCCACACTAAAATTATCAAATAGAGTGGATACTTAGCGACATCTAAAGACGCTTTAACACGCTACGTATCGTGCACAATTGCTGCGACAGCAAATATTCCTTAGTTTCCCTTTCACACCGAATTTAAAGGAAACATCATTTGAAATGATTCTATGCAGAAGCGGCTGAGATCCCTCTTCAAGACGCGGCGGCGCATTTCAGTGTAGCGACCGATAGACGTAGACAAATTGATACAGTCTAGACGCTCCATCGTTCCTCCCTTCAAGATTGACTCGTATTTGTCCGCCGAAAGAAAAATAGCAAATTGAATTGTAAAAATTTAAATTAGAAATGCCTCGAAACGAGCTGGATTTAATATCGCCAGACCTAGTGAAGGCATCACAGCTAAATAACGCGACAGGCGCTTCGAATAAATGCATATTCGTGAAACATGCATGGCTAAATTCATAGAATATAGACCCCCGACTAACATCCGGAAAATATTATGTGCCTGTATACAAAGTGCAAATGAAAAAGGAATTTAATAAAAGTGACTATTGTACTGGGTATTGAAATATTTTTATTCATAAGCGCGGTGATATACATACTCTAGATCAATAAACATATGTCAACAAATTCATATGTAGAGAGGACAAAAGCGAGTAAAATCATACTTTTTTACAACCACTCGACAGACTCGTGTCCGTTCGTCTCGTAAGGAAGGGTTCGTGTTGCCTACTGATTTCCCCGGTAGTCGACAAAACACGAGTCTATCTAGTCCTTGCAAAACAGATATGAATTCACTCGCTTTTGTCCTCTCTATTCATACGTGAAGTATGCCTTTTATAAAATGTAATATGTTACGCTACGAACGGAAGTACAGAGAAACAAATAGAAACATCTCCAACTAAAATGAGAAGTCGATCAGAAATCTCCGGTACTGTATGATAGCAATAATGTCAATAATAATAGTGATAATAGCAATAACTCGTTCATTGTCCACTGAAGTAAAAAGAAAATGCCAATTGTAGGAGAATATGGAATAGCACAACGAATACATTAGGCATTCGACAATTCAATAAAAATGCAGACACGATAGTAGCATTATTAGTATTGGTAATACCAAGTATTGGCAGCAAAACCTTCTATGTCTTCTATGTCTAAAAACATCAGCCCTCTAAGGAAATCTTTAAATGGAAATGATACCTTTCAAATTTTTGCAAAAACACTGAAAAAAAGATGAAAGATGAAAAAGAGAACCACTTCCCGAAACATTTGTTTTGAGGCGATATCTCTAAAACATGATCTTTTAAAATTCTAACAGCTTCTTGAGATAATAAAAATTGCTGTCTACGTATTTTTTTATATACAAGAATGAAACAGGCGTCGTTAAGCGATAAATAAAGCGAATGCAGGCAAAAAGGGATGTTTGAGTGAAACATCTCTACATAACTATTTAATGAGCTGTGTGAGACTTGCAATAACTGGCCATGTGATTATGAAGGATGCCGCTACGTAAATGATTGCTTTACCTGATTTCATCGATGACTTCTGGCAAACAAATTTTTGTTTGTCCAGTACAACGGAAGAAGCAAGCAATCATCTTTATGAAAGAGCTTCGTGAACAAATAACTTTTATTGGATGCAGCCCATTTGAAGACTTCCAAACTGTTGATTGTTGTGTAGGTCGGGGCTAATAGACATATATCAGAGTTTCGTCACTTGCTATGAAGTTGTATGCGGAGTTAGAAGTTCTTCCATCAATTGACAAGCTATTTTATCTGCTCATTGCAAATTATGAAGAATCCACCTGAAATATATCTATCTCAAGATGTGTCATATGTGTGCGCAGCATTTTTTTGGATTTTTGGAATAGCAACCGATTTTGGTCAACCTGCACGAAATTCAGTACTGACCAAATTCCGTAAACCAGTTGTAAACAGCCTATTCTGATGAAATGTTAAGCTAAAGGAAACGTTTCGATGCGTTATTGTTAGATTAGGCCTTCACTAACATCGTAAACGAAAACCTGTAGGTCAAATTTCTATTTTTTCACAATTTTTTTTATACCCTCACAGTAAGCAAACTACGCGGCCGATTTCTATATATATCTAAATATAATAAGAAGTGCCTAATTTTATAAAAATAGCAGTGTTTTGAATTATCCAGCGGTCGGTTGTATAAGTATTAAGTCGCCATCGTCAATTTCCATATAGAAAATCGAACGCCTTCAGTAAATTTTATTGAAGGTGGATCTGTTGTATCCAAGAACTTTCAAAGTCGGTGAGTTGTATTTTTATCCTTTAATTTTTCATGGACAGGGACATTAATTATATTGTATAAGCGTGCTTGTAAGTTCCTTTGTGAACCTGAACAATAAATTCCATAAAAGAAATCAAAGGTAGAAGGAGCAGACGACAAGGTTGCAGCGGGGTTTCAACGTATGAGAGTTAATTAACAAAATTATAAACAACAGCTATTGTAAATTTGAAATATAAACACACACTGCAATTAAAATTACAAAAAGAGGAACAGTCGCGAAGTCACCATTGTACCTGCAGCGTTCCGAATTTAAATAAACAACTCTTTGTTCATTGTGCCGTCATAATTTCAATTTGCATATTTTATTTCTCTAATTGTGCGAATGCATAGCAGGTACCTATTGTTTTCTCAGTAGACGGCGGCGTTGCTACGAAGAGAACGAAATACTTCATAACTGCTTAAGTATGTGCTGCATCGGTAAACAAGTTTATTTGCATCTCAAAGCCATACACTGCAGTAACTGTATTTACATATCTATAACACCGTGACGACATTTCTGATCTCTGCGCTCGAGCGCGGATCTTTTAATTGCTTGATCTATTCTCAACAATGAAGAAATACAGTTATGCATGTACATTTGCGTATAGATGAAAAACGGGAAACTTTGACTTGAATCGTACGCCAAAGTCAACGTATTCATTTGGAGATGGTATGCAAATTGCTATTTTCCATACGTACCATTTTCGTTAACGAGCTTAGTATTGTTGCGCGATCTATACCGATAAAAATAAAAGTAATAAAAATGGTTTTCGAACTTTCGTGAACGAATGAAAGGAAATTCTATGAAGTAATGTATATGAGCAATCAAGATATACGTATATGTAGCTATGGTTAACTTAACGTATGCAAATAGAAATGGCCTGCCATAAACTAATTACTATTGAATGCACATCTAACCACAAAGGAAAAATTTAAAAACATTTATATAATTAGTAGACGAATAACGAGCGGGAATACACGAGCGGCTTCAAGCTGCCATTGTCAGCAGCAATCTGCTATCGACTAAACTGCTCGTTGCGACAGGCGTCAGCAGCATCAACCTCCCAAGCGCAGCAACATTTGCATTCGTTATTCTAACAGAAAAATTCCATATACAAGTGTTCATTGTTGAATTTGTTTACAGTCATGACTGAATATACATCAATAACTGGTCGCTCTTTGTAATTAATTAGGATATTCAACTCAAATTTGTTAAACCATTAAGTTTGTAAACCTTTATCTCAAATAATATTTATTAGTGTGAAACATCTACAATGAAACATGGGAGTGTAACGCTTGCAATGCTTTCTACTTTGAACTTTATGTCTCTTTTATAGAAGTAAATCTCAGGAAAATGGTGACAACATAAGATTCTAAGCAGTGAAAGGTTAATGTCTACGAGTATTACCAAAATAAATATAAGCAACATCAAGAGGCCGTAAATATCATTGACAATAAAGCCACTCTTCAGTGAGATCAGTTGATGATAAAGTCTGGGTATATTGCGGTTGTCAGGAGCTAACTCTTTAGGTACGCTTTTATTTTTAAAACTTTATTAGGGCCACATTACAAATTGAAATGTACTAATATTAAATAGATTGTAACCTGGAATACGTTAAAATAGATAGGCAAGCTTGAACTTGGAGATTTAGCGAAGAAAGGCAAGGAAAATTCGCGGAAACAAGTGCCATCCTCGTGTTTCATCAGCTCCTAACAAGTACTTTGTTGAATCTTCAAATTCGCAAGACTGGCTATTTATTTTCATCTACAGTAAGTTTTATCTCTATATGCCAGTATATAATGTGACGCTTACAAATTTAATGTTTACATGCTTTACCGACTTACTAAGCAACAACTTAAGAAGTAATTTTCTCGTGGAAGCGATTCGCGAGAAAATTGCCGTCGCTCTTTAAATAAAAGTGCTGCTCAGACCACCTACAATAAGCGCAAAATAAGAACGGTATTCGATATCTCTTTCTATATCTTAAATAGCAAAAAATCCCGTTACATTACAAGCTTTTGTTTTTCCAAATACCCGCCTAGGATTGAATCTTCTCATTCTAAATTGGAATTTCAACTGTACGTTAACGAGTCTCACCCATTTCACTTCAGCCGTCTGCTGACATGTAATGATTATCGAATATGTTTTTTTTTTCCTCCCTGGGTGATACAACCACCCGAGCAAACCAATATTATTTCTCTCGATAAAACGTTCTGCAGGAATTGAAGTATCGACAGGTTGATGGTAAGATATTCCAATCGCTATTCCCAATCGTATACACAAAAGCCACTCGTCCTCGTGTGGTGTATCAGCTAAATATTTTCGTATCACGAATTTAAATCGATGCGCTTTGAGAATAAAATGAAAACAAAATGATACCTATCAACACTTTCCGTGACGAGCGTTAAAAATATTTCTATACGGACGGCTGGGAAAAAAAAAATGTATATTCGTCCGTATTTATTCTTGTCAAGTGCGATGGAACGGGGAAAACAGCTAGCGTATAGCCACGTTTCGCGCGACGCGAATAACGAAAAAAAAAAAAAACAAAGCCCCAGTTTTAATTCAATTTATTGTACAAAAGAACGTGTCAACATTATATTAGTGCGTCATAAACACAAAACGTTGGTGCTTGCGTCTGCCGAGAACAAATCACGTGTCACCAAGAGTGTTCCGCCTGTCAGTATCCAGGAAGAGATAAAACATCACTTGTCCGCCAGCGCGTGTTCACCGCAACGCGCTTATACGTTTTTCTATTTAATTAAGAGTATCTAGTGCGGTGCTATATTGATTTCTTTCTGTTGGCGAAATAATTGAAATATTTCCTAGACATTTGGAGATATTATTGCTTCTCTTGTTTTTCTTATTGATCTCAGAGAAATGGAGCGATGCAACATTTAAACAGTGACAAAGATACGACTAGTGTCTTCTTTCCACTGACTCTAATGAAATAGTACACAATTTATTGATAAACACGTTTATGTATAATTTTCCATTAGAGCCGATTCATTCTTTAAGATGTAAGTTGCCTACTATTGCTTTCTTTTGAGGTACCCACGTTTCATCGCATTTTATAATATGCACCAATAAGACGAAGAAAGCGATCTAATGTAGAACTGTAACGTCAGATGACTTTTTAACTTGAGTGACATTGTGGAGACAGCAACAGTCAAAGCTAAATATTCAGTTGAAAAAAGACCATCTTTCAGCTCTATATATTTTTTTCAGGAATGTTGGATTGCTTCATCATCCGCAGACTTCATTCTCCATTGTTGGTAGATCCTTTACCACCGAGCTATTTTTTTTTCAAGAGAAAATAATCCGCGGGGGTGAAATTTGCCGAACAGGAGGAGAGCGGGAAATTGATTGGAATTTTAACTAATTTATTTGGGTCGCGATAACGGATGTGTGAACTGGCACATTGCCTTGATGAAACAGCACTTTCTCTTTCGCCAAATTCGGCCGTTCTTTTTCCTGATTTCAACACTCAAACGTTGCAATAAGTTCGCACGACGCTCACCGTATATTGTGTTTTCAGGCTTGTGGTCATTCATATGGCTGTGAATCGATGCACATACTCGACTTTGTTACTACGAAACATCGCCAAACGTTGTATTGAAACATCCTCACGACGTTGTTTTTATTCCATTGTGAGCAATCTCGGCATACATCCTACGCGCAGCTTTCTCGTTTCCAAATACCCAATCAATATGAGATGTATAGTACCTTTTGAAGTGCTTGCAATGTCTGCTAGCTTACGTGCTTTCAGTTAACGGTTATCCAATACCATTTTCTGGACTTTATTCACCATGTTGCCTCTTTTGCTGCAATGTTAGTGTTAGCAGGTTCTACAACTTCGAGTATACTTTTCTACCCAATACTTTATTGTTGCAGACGAAGAGGGGACACCTTCAGAGTAGAATCTAAATTGGTTTTGATGGATTTGTTGGAGTGAGACCTTTAAAATGGAAATCTTGCATCATAAAACGAGAACCAATTTTTCATTTTTTTATAGGCTTTATAGGCTTGATACTATCAATTACAACAATTTCTTCAACCAACAACCGCTATCTACGACTAGGATACTTCTGCAACTACCGTCGTTTGCCTTTAGACCAAATCAAAATGCAGTATTTACCAAGAGGAATATTTGTATTTACTATACATAGACATGCACATCTATCGTTGTAATGGTTGTAATATATCAAGATCAATTATCACTATTATAAATTTAAATGCAAAATACTAGTAGTTCCATTCAATCTAAGCGATTAAAGGATCAGATATATAAATGTATGGGAAGCAGGGAGTATTCTGACCATTTCAGTAAGTGAATCACTCAACTATTTCCCATAGCGAACGAAGTAAGCGAGAGGGATAGATGCAGAACGAATCCGTTTCGACGATCGCGTAGCATACCCACTGGTGAAGTCGAGTTTTAGTGGTCCCGCAAATAGAGGACTGTGAAAATTGTTGGGAAATCTTGAGGGAATTACAAACGGGTGCATCTTGCATAGAACCTACATCTGCTTACCGAGATTCAACGAAATTCCGCACAAACATTATACAATTATTTTCGCCCGTTTCACCTTATCCGAATTTTTTTTGTACGGCATCGAACGCTAAGCTTAGAGTAAGTAAAATATTTCCACGTCGATGTTTACAGTAATTCCTTTCGCTCCGTGCAAAGAGTAATTAAATTGAAATCATTCTTGTGATAAAATAAAGTATCCTGGCACATCAAGCATTTCCTCATGTAGCATCGTTTAAAGCCGGATTTACATGCTAATCTTGCATTATTGGTCTAAGCTTTTTTGCTTCGTCGCTTAAAACAGTCTTTATTGTGAAACTTGGAGTTTATCTAACATTAGTGTCTGTAGGAAAGCCCACAACTAGGAAAGTTACAAACGAGGAGTTTCGACAATTTAACGTGGCCCAACAAACTGGTTGGAATTTGAGAATAACGGATCCCGTTTTGTTGCTCTATGGGTAACGCTAACCTTGAGGAAGATTTTCGATTCTGAACTGGTCGAGCACAAACTGGAAATCGGCTGCCAAATTTTATCCAACAATACCAAACTTGTGTTCCATGAATCTTAGTATTCTTCCAAAAAAATTGAAAATCCATCGAAGTCCACAAACATTCCCAATAAAAACGATGAAGACGCATTCCCAAATAGTTCTTCTTCAACGTATTGAGAAAACTGTTTCCGTGACTTTCGGGGAAATAGGAGATTATCGTAAATATCCCTTTTTACGACAAATAATTCTAAAAATTGTTCATATCCTTTTTCATCTACAGACGCTTTCTCGATAAATTTGCGAGGTACAGTCGTCGTTTATCGTCTTGTAACTTTTCTTCTCTTGATTTCATTTTTTCGGTTAAAACATAAAACGAAACCGTTTCTAAGAAGATGTCATTGATATACAATTATATTCGAACGAATATATTCAGGCTTTGTCGTTGACGCTAGAATTACTTTGATGTTCCCAGAGACTCCGCTGCGAAAGGATATTACGTCTCAAAGATATCGGAAATATCGGCAGACAATTCTCATTAAGGAACTGACGACGGCCGACTTTAAAAAGGAAATAAATGTATTATACCCTTCGACGCACCTCGAATTCTGTAAAGCTAATTCTCTACAAAGATGTTGCTATAAATTTACGTCGGAGGATAAAAGAACGCGTTGACTGGACTGGGAAAAGGGAGTTCACGATAATACCCAATCAAATGTAGACGTCAAAATATTAAGTTATCAAGTATACCGTCGGCATTTACAAAGCCATCTTATTGATAAATCTCCGAAGTCTGTTGTTTAAATTTTTGCTAGAAGTTAAGCTTCCATTAATCAAAATCTATCTCATTTTTCAATATTTTATACCATGGGCCATTCTCCTGAAGAAAATAATCTCTGCCTTTTGCCAGAGCCTTTGCCTTGCCCGCTCAGGAAATCAGAATATAATGATTAATGCAATAATCTGACTCTATTATTGAAAAGAGAGAGTATAAATATAATTCGTTTCATCATAGTAATTGATCATCTACAACATTCATCATTGTTATCATCTACAACATTGACCTCAGAGGCAATTCCCTACGCATCCTTGGTTTGACGATACCTTTTGAACAAACACCATCACCATTGATAGAGGTTTAAGAAATAAGGGTTCCATTAAAAAAAATTAGGTTGTGGTAAAGGTTGTAGTAAACTAAAAACTTTTTTATCCCCATAATAAGCCTGGAAGAACACGATATCAGCCTTACCAGTACACCTAGAGGGATCATCCCTTGATAAGATTCTCTTTTGAAGCGCTCAGTTGTGCAGTTGGTAACATTTTTAGCGTAGCAGTAGTGGAACGGTATCGGTTCTAGAAGACCATTTCGGACAATTTACCAATGAATAGTTGTGGTTCCGCAACTACCGGACACTATTGCTGTTATTTTTGATACCTAAGCATAGGCGCATTGGACGAACCTTTACTTTTCCTAGGTTGAATTGTCTTTCATTTACATTTTATTTGTATAAGCATTTTTGATACTAATAAACATTATCTTCCAAACATTTTGCGGTGGTGCACCTGCCTCAAAAATAGCAATAATGTGAACAATTCACAAAATGTAGTCTAATTCCTAATACTTGTCTAAAGATGCATGCTTTAATGTATTATCTTTATATTCAGAAGTACTAAATAAATTTAACCGACAAAAAGGAATTAGAAAGAACAAACTCGGGAGTAGAATTGCGTCATCGCACATGTTCGAATACATATTAGGAAAATTATTCTCTCCTAATCTTAGGGTTGGTATACTATTACATCACATGAAGGTTGTATATTCGTCGATAATTTTAAGGCGTACCTAGATGCATGAACTGAATGTTCTTTACGCTGGTAGAAACCTTCGTTCCTTTCTGTTGAAAGATCTGTTTATATTCTCATCAATAATGGAATTGGTGGTGCAGTGTCTAGCGAGCTCAATTATTGCCTCCCAGAATAGGATCTTCCGCGCAGGGCCAGGCGGTACCTCCTATAAGCTGTTGGAGATGCGAAACCATGCTGCTATTTCGTGTACTCGTTCAATTACATCTATAACAATAAGAACACGGCATAATTTGCGGGTAATATGTTACTGGAAAGTGTTCGAATTATGCATACAATCGCTCTATTATTACAATAGTATCTTACAAGTGCTAATAGAATTTTTACCAAACCCTTCCTACAACTTATTGCAATTTTCATTAGAATATCTATAGTTTATTTTAGTAAATAGTAAGCTATAAATATTACAATTGTTGCAATTCAGGCAAAGAATTCATTATACTAATGTAGCAACGGCTAAAACTCGTTACATTAATGTACCGAGTACATAGGTGCATGCACTTACACATTGTCATATGATACATTATTGCAGCCAATATTATAATATACAGGCTATTTCAAGAAACTAGTTAGTTAGATGTTATTATGAATGAAACTCAAAAATTTTTTGGTAGGTAATAATAGCATCGCACTTATTACTTTAAAATAATTTCGTCTAGGAGACACTTCCCGTTTAAGCGGAAATTTGATATTTCATGATAAAATCATAAAGATCAAGTTATTTAACGAAAGGTCATGCGTCCCATACTTTATTATTATCGTTACTCTTTCCTTTTTATTCGATGACTTCAAAGGACGAACGTTTTGAACAATTATTAACTTTCAGATAGTTTGTATTTCTCACTTAAATACTCAGACACTTCTCGTAATTAATAAAAAAAATATAAAAAAAAAAGCATTCGCCTCTTAAAAACAATTCCTTCTGCACACACCAGCGTTTATTCTTAGTTACGGCCCTGTTTCTACGATGGAAATCTCTTCCGTTCAAGCAGAATATTCAATGCTTAATATTTGGAATTGATATTATCCATTGCAACGAATGTATTGGAATGATATGAAAAATATTTCCTGGTCATTATTTCTTGAAATCGCTTGAGTTGTCATAAACCGCTGTGTAGAGCAGCCTTCCCGCTTATTTGCCTTACATTTCATTTTCATTATAATTCAAAAATTCCGAATATATTCAAAATTGAAACGGTAACGAGGGAGCGTGCGAATCGGTGAAATCGGAATTGAAAGTGAGGGAGTAGGGTCGTTTCCGCAGATTAGAGCATTTCACCCTAAGCCTCGGCTCGTACCATCGGCCCGTTCTAGATATAAGTTATTTATTATACCGCAAATATTTCGATGATATGTATATATCTTTACAACTTGAAAATATTTCAATTTTATTTTTATAGAAATATGCGTGTGTATATAAATAAATTTGGACGTTGCTCGCCGATAACGAAAGAAATAACAGTATTATTCATTAATTTATAACATTTGATTTAAGTCGCGTGATTGCATTGTGGTGCTATTGTTGTGTTAGGTTGGAAAGTGATTCTAGTTGATATATCTGCTGCTAGTATCACCATCATGGTAAGCCACATTATTTCGATGTAATTGACAAGACCGTACCACACCGCACCGCGCATATCGCAAAATTTTTAAAAGGGTTATTATTCTATCAATGGTATCATTTAAATCGTTCGATTTAGTAAACTCTTAATGAAGATGATAAAAAATAATCCAGCAGTAAACAACCTCTTTTCGACATCGATATTTTTATAAAATTTCTCGATAAAAATTTAAATTAAAGCGTTTTGAAAGAATCTTTCGCTTAACCCATTTTCGACCAAGCCCAAAACTGTAATTACACTTTTCTATGGACTCTTCAATTAAAAATATTTTAACCCTATTTTGAAAAAAGAACATCTTGTACGTATTTTCTGTAATGTTACGTATACGCAGCAGTGACGGGATATGGCAAGTTTTTATTGTTTAAAATAAAATATAAAAAAAAATTTATAAAATATAAAATAAAAAATTTAAAATAAAGAGATTTTAAATTTTTTATTGAAAAAAGAATTGAATTTAACATTATTCCTGCGTGATATTCTTGAAAGCAACCGGTAATTACATTTTGTACAAAGATATATTATATTATTTTTGCAAATTTTAGGTGGCATTCTCTTCTTTTCTGCATGTTTCATTATGGCGAGTCTCACATTGTCATTTCTCATTTCCTTTGGCATATTAGTCGAGTTTTTACTTTGATTTTATGTCTGTCATTAGCCGCAGTACTATGTAGAATATAAAATCAAGCTGGGCAATACTCGACTTGTTAGCAATGCGATATACCTTCCAGATGTTGAAAATAATAAAGTTTAGGGAGTTGGTAAATAGTGGTCAATACCATTTCTTTCCGCTACATCTACCTCAATAGCTTGCCATACCACTTTTGGTTGGGCGATATACATTTCTTTTTTCGTTTTCTGTCGTGCCTTTTTGCTCGTTCCGGGGAATTCACTTTCACCGTGTTGTTTGCCCGTTGATAACGACTAAATTATCATTCCATCTGGTAAAAATGTAAGAATTTCTGTTGACGCTTTCCTCATTCCATTCCCCAGTACGATTTTCTATTATACTTCCTGTATGATATAAAATCGAAGTCAACTTAGCCAGTAGTTTGTATGATGTAAAAGAATTGTCGAAGAAAACCCTGTGGTCGTTTGGGCTTGTTTTAACAAATTCAAAACCACTTCTCCAGCTAAGTCGTAGTCTGATTTTGTGCAAAACGCACGGGATTTCCTTTGACGAACAATTTTCAGGAGTATCTACCAAAATAAGGGACCCCTAGAGTTTATCTATAGAGAGATTATCTCCAAATATTCCAAGCTGCGTAAAACGCCTATTGAGTAGATCAAAATTCGGCCTTAGATTTGTGAATTCGTCCGTATTATCTACATTATCATTGTCTTTCTACCATTTTACTAAAGGCACTCATTTATTTGCATCATTTAACCAGTACAAAGGGAGCATTCCGTTGAATTTTTTATATCCTATGCATCTGCATGTTGATACCAGGATGATATCCTTAACGTACCTATTATAAAACTTGATAATAATATTTAGCACGTTGTCGTCCATAAAATAATCAAATACTTCTAAGTAAGTTTTTCCATCAATAAAACTTTCTAACTCTTCTGCTTTTTCGACCGTTTTTGATATTGATGCTTGTAAGCTTATGAATGTACTTTTTCGGCAAACGGGACGTGGACATTGTTTATCATAAGTTTTTGCAACCTTTGCAACCTTCGTACACAGTAACTGATTGTTCGACTCCACAAATTCATCATCAACGAATATCTAATTTTACATAAATAAGTAACAATCGCCTTTTATCTTTATTTTTCAGAATATTGAAACAAATTCGATTTTGGGAATGAAAAAGTCGTTGGAATTAAAGAGAAATTACGTATTTTTGGAACTTCAGGGAGAAATGTTCATCAGTTATAAGATTTCATTGTTTAATTTCAGTTTGTTTGCTCGTTATGTTCTTTTTCTAAATAGCTTTGGTTTTCTTGCTTATTTAATTGCTTAATCATAATATCTGAAATTATTCGACAAACAATACAAAAGTACCCTTCGCCTAACATAAGCTTAATTAAATAATCCCAAACACCGGTTTCGAGGATACGTCGATCCCCATATTTTCAATCCAACAAATGAGTCTTTATGCCACGTGCCATCTCTGGCTAGTATGTAAATTCTGTTCCTTTGTTTGGCTTTCCTTTTCTATTCCAGCCCTTTATTGCCATCATTTGAGTGTATTGGCATCATTTTAATTTTATTTAGGTAGATATCTGGTCCTATTTTCGACAATGGTTGTCTATCTTGGTTTATATTTGTTCAATATTCTCCATCATAAAACTCACGTTCACAAATTTGAAATCTTATATTTATCAGATCACCGTATTAATTTCTATCCTTTGTTATTTTTTCCATAAATCAGTTTGAGATAATTGGTGGCAAGGGTGGGTACACCATTGCCTTACTCTTTTTAATATTGATCTTCTCATGCTTTTTTTTATATATTTATTTTATACATACTTTTCGCTATACAATTTATATAACAACAAGTAAAATGAGCTTTCTCGAAAATCCATCAAAAACAAGAATACATATACGTACCCAACATTAGGAAACCATGCAAAACAAAAATATGAATTATATTGTACTAATGCAATGTTCTCAGTATAAAGCATCTAAAAAGGGATTAAATAAGAATACAGTGCAATCAAAAAGATAAGGGACAAAACGTCTGCCAGAGGAATCAAAAGTATCTCTTTGAAGCTGTAAGGGATAACTCGGTAAATGTAACGGTTGATAACCGTCGATATAAGCGGTTTTTGCTGGTTACTTAAGAAAACTCTGAATTTCATTAAATAACTCGTGTACATTTATTTACAAAGCACATTTAGCGCAAATATCCACCGAAAGTATTAAGAGAATATCTATTTGCAAAAGGAAAGATTAAAATATTCGAAGATATTTGTTGAAGCGTGATACGGTCTTATGATTAATAATATTCAGCTGAAGCGTCTTGTATAGACTCCTATTTAGTTGGTACTCAAAATGTTACATCAAAGAATGAAACGACAGCGTTTTAGAAATGTCTCCTGAAATAATTTAGCAATTTTATCGTCCCAGGAGAGATCGGGAGTTCTGATTGCAGTTTTACGTTGGCTGCCGCCTAAGTTTTAATTCAAACCTACCGGATTATGCAATTTAATAAGCGCTTTATTCCCGGGTACATCGATGCTTGAAATTTATGAAACGTAAAAGTAAGAATAAAGTTTCCGCTTTGATTAAAAATAGAAACATTTTAAGAACAACTGTAATAAAATTGTATTAGGTGTAAAGGAAATTCAAACTTGTGCACTTGTTCAGGCGCGAAAACGAACGTTGGTATTGACTCATTCTTGGAGTCGTAAAAGCAAATGCAAATAAATTTTTTTATTGCCGCCGACGTAAAGTAACGCTGACATAAAATTATATCACCATACAGACGCGTACGTTTTTCAAAGACGTCAGGATCTGCTATACGTATGCACCTACGCGGAATTACCGCTTGAACAATGCTTACGGCATATTTTGTGTATATATTTTGAAAAGGCACCAGCGCCTTTTATAAAAACATGTATTTCCTGGCGAATTTGGTGTCTGGAAGGAAATCTATAGCATTTGCCAGTGGGCGAATGTATTATATTCTGTTAACGGACCAAAAACAGACAAGGACAAAGATGATTTTCCTTGCGTAAATAAATTCTTTCAGGTGGGAGTTAGTTAAAGCTCAACAAGATAAAATACCAATGTAGGTGCGCAATATCAACACCGCTTCTCGATCTAACGAGTGGGTAGCCGGAGCTACACAAATATATGCTTTCGCCTTGTTGTATCGGTACAAGTTTAGAAAAGGATGAATCCAGAAGGACCGGGTCTTTAGCGTCGATTTATAGCGTTATTATATGTAGAAGAGATTAAAGGAAAACAAATTCGACTTGTAGTAATCTCCGATTTCAATTCTGAACAATGATAAAGATTAGGGGAAGCTAAAAAATATCTTACTCGATTCAGTTGTTGCGAAAATGCAACTTTACTTTGTTCATGCGTCTCTTAAAATTATCGACGGAAATAAGGTCCAGTTACATGATCCATTATCGGACGTATTACGGAATTGATGAAGTTCGCCTGTTGACGGGCTGATAGTGTTAAAACGATCTACGAATCCCGATGAGGATCCATGGTTTGGAAAAGCACGATACTATAGCCCGTCGAGTTGAAGATTCGTCATATAACGAACAAAAAAATGTAAAAGAATCCGTGAGACTCAGCGTCAGGATGATCCTTCTTCCGTAACCGCCATAATTTGCTTCGATTCTTAGCATCATGAATACAAGACAAAACAGGTAAATACGAAAATAGACGACTGAAAATCTATGCTAACTTCCGATTTGCACGGGAAATTGATTCGTCTGAAAACTATGTGGAAATCTGTATATGTAAAAACATCTTAAACTAAAATGTCCACATTTTCTTTTAAATTAAAAGTAACATATTTTGGGATTTAATTCATTAACGCAGTCTACCAACAATAAAGAGCTATTCATCATTAATTCCGTTTTTCAAAGAAATTGGTTTACCGTAAAAAAAAAAACGAAATCAGATATACAGAGTGTTCATAATGTAAGAAAGCATAAAATTGACGCATCAGAGAAGTGCTATTAATTATATTATTTTAGACAAAAGGTTTATATCCTCCAACTTTCACACATTTCTCCATCCTGTTAATAAATGCCTCGATAATCCACGTTAATTGTTTATTCATGAGAATGTACGTCTTATTCTGGTCGGTGACGTATCACTCGCGATTGCGTGAAACGTACTGCAAGAATTTCATTCAGCGGGTATTCCGGTGAAAGTATTTACAGAACGTTTGGCTCTTATAAAGGGTGGATAACAAACTAGAGTAGCGCAGTATGACAAGCAATTACTTAATTTAACTTTTCTAAATAACGTACTCATTGACTTAACAAATAGCAACGAAAATATACCACGAGAACAATGAAGTAATTATATGTAGCATACAAATACTTATAAAAGCTCTAGCACCTCAATGACTAGTTTCTATAGACAATAAACTATCTTGAGACTGCCATGGAACGTATTTCATAATTTCCATGCTTTGAATAATAGAATTGCTTAAAGATATCGACTAGAAATAAGTTACAAAGTTATAAAGTGGTATATATGCCAGATATTGTGTGTGATTGGATTATTTTTAGAAAAAAATTATTATATCTACTCTACCTTTGAATTAGCTTTTCGTGTATGATCAGTTAAATGATCTTATCCTCGCTTTTGTTGCGAATTGTTAAAGTTAGGTTCTGTTTGCTGTTTTAATAGACGGAATCTTTTTAAAAATAATTCTTTATTTTCAAAAAGGTTACAAGAAGCTGTGTTTACTCATTCGTTATTACAATACGACTATTGTATGGGACTATTCTATTCTAACTATCTAACTATTCTATGGGAGAACAATTCTAACTCTTATCTTTAATTTAGTTGACAATCCATTCTTGTTTCTTTGGTGTCGTTCAAGATTATTCAGATTGCATCATGTTACTCCGGTTTATCTCTTTTTCTAAATATCAATGCGTAACGCGCTTTTAAGTAGTCTGCATATAAATGTAGAAATATTTATAGAAATTGTAATAGGAACTGCGAATAATCATAATTGAGAAAATCGAATTTAAGTATATCAATGAGATGTATAATCACATCTAAAATATTTTAGTAAGCAGTGAACCATGGAAATTAATTTTCTTTGTAAGCACCTAATACACTTTAATTAGAGACTCAAAACCAGCTTTGTCATATTTCTCAGGATGCTTGAAAGATTAGGGTTTTATTAATCTAATTAGACAGGTTTAATTATTGTTTCATTGATTTCTATCTATATAAAGCCTACAGCTTTTACAATAGCTGCAATATTGCAATAATTCAATCATAATGACTATCCCTGGGCAGATGCCGAGGCTAGGTCGTATATTGTACGTAGGAATTAAGTGGTATGTTAACCTAAACTGGGATAACCCTTTTTTAAATTATTTTCATATTTTGGCTCGTAAAACGCTAGGTTGGGTGATGTGTATGTAACTTGATGCTAAATGCCCACATACATATACAAATATATGCATGGATCTATCGACCTTATATTTTCTACATATAGAAACAGTACTATATCTTTAGCTGCTAAAATGTCAGCGTTTCTGATTAGAAACTCCTCTTCGTTTTATCTAAACGCAGTTAAATTAGCGCGCGCTTTACATACGTATGACCCAGATCAGAGTATGGATCTTTAATTATCTACGGAGAGAAGGTTTCTAAAGTGTCTATTGGTCTTTTCAATTATGACTCTTACACAGATTGTGAAAATCAACCAACGCTGCAAAAATTCAATATTCTTTCACTCTAGGCAAGACGATAATTACGCCTTATAGAATTTGCTTGTACTTTGGTATATAATAAAATTGAATCCTCATGCCTGCTGATTTAACTACTTGCATGCAACCGATTAGTTAGGCGTCGGAAGAACGGACGCTCTGGCACCCAACACTACGTTTGCTAGAAAATTTTTCGCTATAAACGGTTCAAAGGTGCTAAAGCGTACAATTACATATTGAGTGGAGTGGTGTAAGGTGCACTTTATATGGACAATAAAGAAAAGCAACTAAGTTTATATACGACATATCTAGCAGTTTACGTAATAGAACCGACCTTTCCTCCATAAACTAAAACATGCATGCTATGTAAAAACAATAAGTGTTATTGAATAGCAGAAAAATGGATGACAAGTTGTATCTTTTAAATGATAAGAGCAATATGAAAGAACGTAATTGAGAAATCGGTGGCAACAAGTCACATCAGTGAGTCACTCGCTGAAGAAAATTTGTGGCCAAGTATGATAAAATTAATATCGCAACGTGATGTTGCATTAAACGCGTAACGAATAGAACAATTGGGGAATTCAATGATAAATTTAGGCAAGCGAACGGTGCATAAAAGGTGGGGATTTTACGGTACTGTATCGCATTACTTTAACGCAACAAAAACTTGATGCTTTTTCTAACAAAACAATTCGTCAAACTATCAATCTACGTGCGCACGCGGGTCATATTCTAAGCTCAATCTTCGTAAACGGCGAAGTTCCAGAGATACGAAAACATCGAATAATGATTATTTCGTTTACTTGTTCTTTCAATCATTACAAGAACACCGCATAATTTATGGTGGTTTAAAACCAAATGCTTTGGTTGTTCAACCAATTGTCATTGTTGCAATTTGGGTAATCTACTAAAAATTTCACGGTATTGTAGCAAGTGCAATATATACGCTTGCACAAGTGTTGAGAAATATGCAAGTTTATTACGTTACGTTTTTCACGAAATGCTGCAAATTGTACATGTCACGGGTCCTATGTTATGTCCTAAATGTTTATTGTGGTATCTGCTACGATTGCAAAAATTATTCCAACTATTTTCTTCGTGTAGGCTGATGAAGTCTGATAAAGAGAATGAACCTCTTTAAGCAAAATTGAAACCACATGCAAGATTAATGTCTTAGATACAATAGCAATAATAATAATTCATGACATGTCATAAACCTTTCGCAATTATAAAGGCTACCGGCTATGAATTACTATTATGTCTGCGCTTGTAGAACATTATAAGATGTTCATCTTCAGTATTCACCAAATTTGGAGTAAGTAAGGCTACGAAAAACCTTGCTTACAACTTCTATATTTTCTACTGTTTGCCTTATGTTCCTTTAGCTTAAACAAGAATGGTTTTTACGTGTGTATTTCATATTTCTTCATTGTATTCTGCATAATTTAGTAGACATTAATAACAAAGTTAATAAGATATACTTCCCACTATATTTATAATACACAGAAAGTGTAACACTTATTGACCAGTCGGAGAAGATAAATCTCCGTCTGAATGATGAACGGGTTTTACGAAAACAAAGGCTTTGTAATTGATTGATTAATTATTGGTCAATGCCCACCTAGAAACTTGTTCCGCGGAATGATTGATGCGTTATAGTAGTGGAACGGTTTAAGCGCTCTTCACGAATAACGTACCAATTTGACTAAGTGTGCTTGCTTGTGACAAGCTCGAGCCTTTTTCATAAATTTCATTACAATAAACCTCGTAATTATTCCATCATATCGAGTAAATTAGTCCGACGAGTGGTATTGTTCGACTGTCTTCTCGATTTTTTGTTCCCCAGATTGTCATTCATAATTCACCCGTCGATGATTGTCAACCGCTTTCGTCTAGGTCTACCGCGGATCGCGCTAATAATAACAATAAACGAGCTTATCGATTCGTTTTAATATGGCTTTGCTGTCGTAATAAAAGAAATTATGGTTTATTATGATCGCACGAATAGTGTACGCGTTAAGAGAAGGACTAAAAGAATGAATATAATTCTGATGAAATGATATAAAGCGGCGTTTTATGCGAAGTAATTGGAAACACGTTTAAGGAAAAAAATTAATCAATTTCTGTATGAATTTTGTAAAATACGGGGCTCTAGAGTGATAGATGGAATGTCCGGATAAGGTTCAATAAAATATTTTATAGTTATGTATTTATTGTATCTCTTAGCACCAAAGTATAGACAATAGTATCTTAAGATGGAATCTCAACAACAAAAACGAAAAACATAAGCAATGGCTTAAATTTAAGCTAGTAACAGGATATAAATCAAAATGTCAAGAAATGAAATTTAAGCTAGTGATTACAGAATTGCGAAATGTATAGAATTTATTAAAGAAAAACTCAGAGTTAATTATCTTTGCAATTTATTCGTTCACGCGTATACATTTACAAGAATGTTAATAACAATGATTGATGAGAAATTGTATAAATCGCATTGCTTTGAAAAATAATGTAACGGTACAATAATCTTTTCCACTAACAGATACAATTATTTATAGATACACAACTTTTAATTTTTACCATTTATCCGTCTAGTATTGTAGATTTTACCGCAGAACTTACATATACTGTCTGTACCTCTACCTAGCAACAAGATTCAATAATTTATAACAAGAGCAAGTAGGAGTAAGTAACTTTATACTCAAATGTGTCGTGGTTTATGAGAAATTTTATCAGTTTTGATCTGCCAGTATAAAAATATTTTACAGTGGCGCAACGAGTCTATCAATCTCAGAGTGTCGAGCTCGAACACCGGGCTCGCAACCTTCAGAACGAAATTTCCCATAGTTTTCCTTTCTATAAATTTGGTGAATGCCGACGATGAAAAACTTAAGGTGCTCTAAAGGACCAGGTAAGATAGCAACTCACCGGTGCTCTCTGCAGCTGACAAAAGTTGTTGAGAGATGCGAAGGCATACGTTATTCTCATACATACCACAAGATGACAAACACGGATAGGTCTTTGTCTGTCGCTGTTGATATATTAAATTTAAATGTAGACACATTAGATTTAAATGGGTTCATGGATTCAAGTGTATATATATATATATATACACTTATACATATAAGTGTAAGTGATGATCAGGGTCTCCTACAACTAAAGAGGCTGAAACTTGAAAATTACTGAACTCTTAGTTGTATCGACTGGAACTCCATAAAAATAACAGTTTAAGTTAAAGGAAATTGGAAGAGTCTAACATTAGTAACTACCATCACTTCCCTCGTCAGGAAAGCCATCTACAATAATTTGAAAAAAGAAACATGATTGATATTAGTAAATCTCCTACACAGATGGATGAAATGACTCACCTGTATGACCATAAAGGCACTATTAGATTATAGCTGTTAAAGAGAACATTCTAAATTAATTTAAAAGAAAAACAATCGGTCTTAATCTCTTAAATTCTTTGTTTCAAAAATTATCGGTTTTGAACAGAAACGATCGGCAGGCATCAGCTGAAAGCGCATTTTGCGTTACTAAACAGCTTGGTGGCTCAGGATAAGATGGTCTGATTCTACTGCGGCAGAAATTGTTGCTGTGCCTCCGTGTAATGTCAGGAACAAATGATTTTCTGGTTAATTCAATACGACCTGTAGTTACCATTCGCACGTTAGGAAATAATTAACTTCGCTTCACCTTTTACGACGAGCGGGTGACAATAACAAAGCCATGGATTTGTTATTATCGTATATATTACGTACAAATTTAGGTAGTTTCCATCTACTTAAAATGAAATTGGAACCACATACACTTATATATTTCTATTTCATTGCTTTATAGCTGTTTGTATTATTTAGTAAGCAGTATCGTCAGAAATATTGTGAGGCTTGTAGGTGATTCTCTAATGCAGCAGCTGTTTGTGATTAGGAATTATCTAAACAGTCCAAAAACTCATCCTTTGAAAGTAACAATACAACTGACTACCGTGTTCACAATCTATCAGAAAAAAATATATATATGTATAATGGGAATCGTATAAATGCTAGTTTTCTATTAAGCGGTGTAAATATCGCCTTTCGTAATGAATGACTGTAGGCTACGTTGCTAGAATTTCATTTAAGTTAAAAGAGGGTACGTACACACGTCATGCACAAGTACTGTAATACATATTAGCTAGAGCCGATGTTTGACCTTGTATTCGGTTTATAGCAAAACGGTGTATGGCAAAGTTGCGGAAACTTGGAATGGAGACAATATCCGTGAAATTACATAATTGAGAAGCATAGTGGCGGGTCTGCTTTACGTCAAATTTTCAATTTGTGACTCAGAAATGCTAGTACCCTATTAATCCTATGTCAAACAAGTTTTGGTGTTTGATAATTAGTTTAAAGTCCCAATAGCGGTTTATTATTTTACTAGATCGCGCTTCTTCTAAAATATTCAAAGCAGCTAGGGAGAGATGAATTTAGAAGCAGATACATGTGCTTCTGCTATAGAGTATAATTAATTTCGATTCAGTAATATAATGTGTGATAATATGACATGCCATAAAATATTAATAGGCAAAAGATTTCTCATAAATATACAGTCAAATTACTTAGAAATGTTTAAGTTAAATTAATTAATTACAATTTTTCTCGTTTACTTCGAATTTGTGAACAAATGCAAGAAATTATTACCAATACCCATTTTATTCGATTTAAGCAACTCCAAACAAGTTAATAGACTTTTCCTCCAATAAAGTTATTCTTATTTAATTGAAAAAGACAGCAGATTTTCGGACAAATACATTTTTAATAAAGAAAGTAATACCGAGAGGCTTATTACGATATAAGAATACTTTTCAAGGTAAAATTAAGATGTATAATATCGCATTTAATCATTGCAAGCTTTTTTTGCACTAGTGGTACTGTAATGATTTTTCGATGTGTATTTGGTATTATACATTCGTCTATGTTTTCCAATATTTTTTTGATATTTTGTTCGAATCTTTTTTTTATCAAAATTTGTCTCACACGATAAATCTTCTTGTAAACTTTGGCTTTCATTTAAATCTGCGTATTATGCTTCAATTTCTAACTTGCACATAAAATACCAATCGTATTAAAGAGGTCTTAATGAAACAAGTGAATTACATTTACATTCATGTAAAGCTAGAAATCTATATGTTGAGTCCAGCACCAAATTCGGTAAAAGTTACATATTAAGTCGTCATATTTATGTCGTAAAATATTTACGACAAATGTGAGTATCTGTATGATAACATTAACAAAACAAGATTAGGTATTCTGTACGTGGGAGATGTGCTAGGATCGATGTTTGTCCCTCCAAAGGAACGTTGCAGGTAACTGACTAACAAGGGATGATCCCGAACCGGAAAGTTCAAAAAATTATAAAACTTTAGGAACATGTAGAGCACATACGTACGCACTACACAATTTGACTTACCTGCTAATATTCACCTTGAGTGGGTGAAATTTGGAAACCTTTTACTCTATTTATGCATATAATTCCCCTAGTGGTAAAAGATAGAGTAAAAGTTTTGCGAAAAAAAATGTTTGTTGTAATAATGAGTTTTATGAAGCTGTAATGAATTCGACCAAGAAATTACTTTTTACAGGGTGGAGAACATTCCATGGAATTAATATTAGATTTCGCAAGACCCATAGTGTTAGAAATGATTACCACGAACATTTCAAAAACTAAATTACTTTATGATCAAATCAGTTTCTACAATAATATTAGCCTGTTCTCATCAATCTTATTACGTCCGAAGGCATTTGATAAAGTAAACATTTTTATATAGAAAAATATAAGAAGTTATCGTACATGGTAATGAAAGCTCCCAAAAACGTATTTAAAACAGCAGAATTTGTCACACCACGCCCATTGTAGAGCATGCGGAACAATGAACATGATGCAGGAAATCTTGTTATGTGAAAGCAGAAGATCTTCAAATTAATTTGGTGTTTCGTCAATGTAATCCCTTTTATGCCCACTGTTAGCAAAGACGTTGTTATATTTCAGTGATATATAAAGTTCTTCTCAAATGAAGAATACTTGTAATGGTAATAAAAACAGTTGATATTTTCACTGCATAAGAAAATTCCATTATTTGCACTTTCAACTAAGTACCTAAAAAATATATGTAACAATGCCGATATGCTTACACTTCTTAGCCGAATTCATTACTGCTGCATAAAACTCATTATAGCAAACAATTTCTATCTCAAAACGTTTGCTCTATCTTTTAAGATAGATGGAGAGGAAAACTTTCAAATTTCAAGAATTAATTTCTTGAGAGGCTTCATTTGCAAAAAATTGGTTGCATAATACGTGCCTATCTATGTTACCAAAAGCTTCATAATTTTTTGTATTTCTGGGTTCGATTATTCTCTTGAAGGTCCTTATAGGCGACCTTATAAATGGTGGTCGTTCTTCTGGTTCCAGTTCTATATAGCATAAATTCCCCAAGTTCTAGCAGAAACCACTCTAAGCTAATTGCTCTTATTGCGTAAAAGGTTCTGATTTTACGTTATATTATATTACCGATTCCTTTATTTTTCAAGGTTGTGTTTTTTGAACAAGTAGATATCTCCTTTCTTTTAAGTCTCTATCTCTTAATGCTGTTACCTGCTTTAGGTTTAGAAAGCTTTTTGACGTCTACGCCATTACGGTTTTTTAATTTTGGCAATAATAATGAGCTGCTGGTTATCTCCTTTCCTGAATAAACAAGCTAGCTGATGAATGGTGATAATAAAGAAGAAGATATAAAAAATCTTCGTTTACATTACATTTCCAATAAGAACCTTCTAGATATTTATATTCTAGTGTTGTATTCACTATTTCTACACTTGAATGGTATAGGATACAAAGTATCGTACACCATTCAATATGATTCTTGCATTCTACTCCCGCTTCTGTAATCAAATTACAACGAATGTCTTACAATGTAAGGATGCTGTGCGATCGAAGAGAAGTCATATTTTCGCGGTGTATTTCATGTTGCTTACTCCATACATTCCGCGTTGCGGCGAAAGCTTTATTACCGCGCTTCTTTGTTTTGATCACGTTATTGCCATCACTCAAATTCAATAGGTTCCATTATGATGAATGCGGATGCTCGCGAAGACATGTGCGTATTCCGGGGATTTTCGAAGGAGGCAATCGTATGCCTTGCTAAGCGGTATCGTACTGTGTTTTCATTCGATGCATTTGCGCTTGCGGGGAAGGGGGGCGCCGAAAATACAATGTTAGACTTAGAGTTGAAAATGTTTTTGCTCTTTCGTAGCGTATACGGGGTACGTGGCTGTTTCGTGAATATGCGAAATCCGCATCCGTCAAAGGCTCAAAAGACGGTAGGGAATCTTTAATTATATTCGCTAGTTCATATGTTTCCTGCTATTCGTACTTATACACCAATTATTCGAACAACTGCCACCTTCCACAAATGTACTGACGAATTGTTACATAACGAAACGCATGTCTGTACATTGTGATTGGGTAGTAGTACAGATTCTTTAATTAGTTCTAGTGACAATAATACTTGTCTATTTCTGATGAAAATAATAGAAAATATAGATATTATTGAACAGATTGAACTACAGCAAATCTGTAGAAAAGTAACCAAAAGGCAAGGCTAAAACGACATCCTCCTGGTATTGGTGCAATAGTCTACGGCAAAAGCAATGTAAGGAGAGAATCATCACCATCAACCTGCTTCCGAGAGTGTTTTACTTCGAGATGTATCGGTGAAATAAGAGGTACCTTCATACCGACAATTATGCATTTTATTAATTTTCAAGGTTAGATTAATGTTCAGTGTTACATCAAAATAATAAGAACTAACAATTACAACAACAAAGGAATTCAACATGGCAGAGTTTTCATAAACACGTGTTGTTCACATCACGTAATGTTTATCCTGTTATTACACAACATTTTTATGAATTCTACTGAGTGGTTAGCAAAAAACGTACGTTTAATATCACAAGTTACGGACCCGGCACTGTCTTGTATATATTAATCATGCGTGGCAAGATAAAGCAATATAGAGAAGATAAGAGGTAAGTCATTGTGTGAGAATCCTTCCCTACCCAGTATCTTGCCAATCGCGCAGTGACGATATAAGATTAATATAAAAAACAAAAACATCGCTATATTGACCTAATGGTTCGCCATCCTGCAGCCAATATGTAGTTTTACTTGGGACGAAGCCAGCTACCACGTTCATCGTACAACATTGTTTATCCAACATACTCACCTGTTTTAACTTCATTCGATAATGAGCACTTTTGACTTGAAGAAAGGAATGCATGTCGTCCAACTATATTTATCGCTACATCTAGTTAACTCGGATACCGCGTCGTATATCAATTAATTAATAGAATTCTATTCGATGGTATGATGGAGATAAGCATCACTCTCTGATATGTCAGGAAAAAAAGCAGCTATTTAATACTTATTGTTACTAGTGTACCATGTGCACAAAATTTATGGATACTCAACCAGTCTATAACATTCAACATGAATTGAAGCATACTGACGCGCTTATTTCTACGAACAGGGGTCACAATAGAGCGTTTTTTCCCATAAAAAGGTAGATTACCTGCAGATATTCCTTGCAGATATATTCTTTAATACTTTGAACATTTTCACTTTGGTATTACTACCATCATTATCTCCGAGTGCCTAAATTTAACATCCTATCATACTTTATTTATGCATTATTGACATCTACCAGATACGGCATATTGGTACAGCACGTGTTAAAGGTTTAAGCGATTATTGATTAATATGTAAGGAAGGCTAAAGGTCACAGAAGCCAATATATCAGCTTGTTCATTAACCAAGATCCCATTACGGTTTGTTACCGTTTCCATTAATATAATGGAAGACAAGTGGTCTCAGCTTCCTCGATATGAGAAATGGATGAATAGATACTCTCTCTATAATGCTGCACTTGTAGATATTTTTACGTTTCGCTCGATGACGGGGAGTCGCTATACCTTTAGGATATAAACCATGTCCACCTAAGAAAAAAGTAATTACCGGTGTTACGATCGTCTGTAGGAAAGGGATGTGTGTACAAGTAGGTAACATATGGATTAAATTGCAATTAATGGATTAAATGGAGATGAAATCATGGCTCTTCAAAACACCGTTATGCATATTATAATATTAAATCTGCACAGAAGCATCTATTAATTATCATGTGAAAAACTAATTTTCATTTAAAAATATTGTTCTTGTAAGTCAAGAAACACCGATAAATTATTATTAAAGATGGCCAAGGAAGGTGAAATTATTAGTTTTTTATGGCGACTAGACAAACTCGTGTTTATTCGTTCGATGAGAATGCGTTCGTGTTGCCTACTGGTATCGCCGAAAGTTGACGAAAAACGAGTCTGTCTAGTCGCTATGAGAAAGTAATACTTTCACCTTGAACATCTCCTGGAACGGGATGGTGAATCTGCCAGTTTAGTCATCTTGTGGAAAAATGTATAATTTCCACATACTTTACATTCCAAAGATAATTTTACAACCATTATCTGGTGCTACTATGGGCTCTCCTCTCTGCCCTGTCGTGGCTAATATTTTCAGGGAATCTTTTGAATCCGTTACTCTTAATTCAATAGAACTGAAGCCTAAGGTATGGTTCTGACGATTAAGATAGACCACCTTAATCGTCAACACTCAGATATTAATTTCACTATAGACATAGAACATAACGGTGCACTCCCATTCCTTGACATATCGGTCCTACGTAACCCTGATGGTAGCATAGGTCACTCTGTTTATCGAAAACCCACACACGCAGATAGGTTCCTCCATGCTACCTTACATCATCATCCAGCACGTAAGTTCTCAGTGATCAACTCCTTGGTTCAGCGAACGGTGACGATCTCTGAAGCCAACAACCTTCCCACCGAACTGAATCATGAAATACGAAAAACCCTCCACAACAATGGTTCGCATAACAAGGATAAGAATACATTCATCAACAAATATCTTCGTCCGACTTGTAGACCAACGACCGAAACGCTAACGACCGAAAACAGTACCACCAACCTTGCTACCGCTTATCTTTCTTATATCTACAAGGTAACGGACAGAATCAGTAAAAGTTTGAAGAAATGAAACATCCAAATGATCTTCATTTCTAAATTCCTCCATCTCCCAAAAACAAAATTCTCCCCTTAGTGAGTAAAGGAGCTTGTAAAATCCCTTGTGCTTGGGGTTTGGTGTATACCGGAGAAACGGTACGATCTGTAAAAACTCATCTAACAGACCACGAACGTTGCGTTAGAACACGTCTCTAAACGGATTTGGTTATCGCTGAACATCATCTAGATACTGGCCACCAAATGTTTTTCAGTGCGACTTCATTACTTTATAATCCTTCTCACTATTACAGTCGGAAAATTATGGAACCCATAGAGATCTTTAAACATCTTAAGGATGTCAATAGAGACATCTATTATAATTTATAATAGAGACCGTAACGACTTATCCTCGGCCAGCCTCCCATCCAGACGCCAGCCCAGCCCAGTGACTGTGGCACCCAACCAATCAACGGGAGACCCCACTCTTCGCCGGTATGAAAGCGTCTACTTTTCTGCTTCTCCGCAGTTGGTTTTCGCCTCTGGCATGATTTAGATGCTGAGTTAAGTAGTCAAGTGCTTTCCACTCAATTAGTTTGATCATTGCGGTAATTTACACGTTGAAGAAGTTCCTGAAGAAGTCCGATACGATTGTGAGCAAAACGTCGAAGAAGTTGGTTTCAACTGACTCTGGCCGTGGAAACCTGCGTTTTTATCTTAGTTACAATTTCAACTGCCTTTGTCTTCTGTTGTTATTATTATTATTACTATGTTTCCAAAGCAAAACACGAAAAGATAAATAGTTTTAAGACTAGTCAATAATCTTTCTGATAGAACAAAATTATTAGTTCCAATTCTGAAAATGCAAGCTCAAAATTCATTTCTGTCTTGTTGTGTCATCACTTATCAGCTATCGGTGCGACTACTTTTCTGCTCTCCACTTTTTCACGTTGATGACTAAGAAAGGCATCATGAAAAGAAGAATACGAAACGAAGTTTAACGACCCCTCGACTGTATTACGTCAAATCGTATCTCCTTCGGTTTTATTGTTATGTGCATTCGAATTTATGCCGATAACAGAGATAAAAAACAAGTATCTATTGGGTTGTTTATCTTTATTATAGGGAATTGATACAAAGTGTAAAGCTCATAAAATATAAAGACTTAGGGGTATTTATTTTTGGAAATGTCTGAACCGTGGAGGAGGCTGCTCCATCCCTACGGCACTTTTATAACACACCCTTGCTCCCTTTCCTACATCCGTTTCGTAGATATATATATATATATGTATATGAAAACGTGCGCGCCAAAACACCAGATTTTCCGAACGACCTGCTGCGATCCTAAATTATTTTCGATGAGTAAATGAAACCGTGGGGTGCAGAAAATTACATTACCAGATCGATGTTTATCATTATCGATTACCGAAAAATTTCGGCCCTGCGATCTGGTTTGAATAAATATTGTTACGGTTGAATGTTCTCGTACGTGCATAGATGAAGAGCTAACTGAACTACACAGCATACTATTATGCAGAAGTACGTATGGTAGGGTGGAGTACAGTACATACATGCATGGGTATGGAGCGATTCTAGTCGGTAAAGTCTTTCAAAGAACATTCCATTCAAATTTATTCATACAACCGTGGAAAGCTGAAAGTGAATACTGTAAACCTTGTTTGTCTTGGGAAATAACATAAAAGTTTTACGTAATTTTATTTGCATTCGATTTCTTTCACTTAAAGACTTTCGGTTCTGCTATTTACTTTATTGCCAATTACACTAAACTATTGCTAGGGATATTGTTTGTCCTTTGTTTATTTCGAATATTGTTGTTTTGCTGAAAACTTTTGCTGAACGTGATAAAACTAACAATGGTAAGGGGCATAAGAGAGCATACGTTACGACAAAATATATACAAAAAGTAGATCAATCCATATTTACGGTGTTTACCAATTATTTTTAGAGCGTCTTCCTAACTTGAGCTTTCAACTTTATCTAATATTACCAAGAAAATAAGAAAAAATAAAGAAAAAAATAAAGAAAAATAATGGTCTTCCTCATGGTATTGATGATTTCATAATTCACGGCAAATTCAAAAAAGGATGTTTCTGCCTATTCGGTGTCATCAGCGCGGTTTCGACAGTATTTTTTATCTCCCTATAGCCACTATAGCTATTGCCTCACACTTAATGCCACAACTTTCATAATGATAAGGAACCTATCTTAACACTACTTTTTTTTGTTATTGTTTCTAGGTATTTTCTGAGGTGTTCTATAATCTAATGTTATTTGTTGTTTTCCTAGCGTGTTTCCGTTGCTTGTCGTTTTCGCAGTTATATGCGACGAAAATACACCAGGGTAATAAGAAAACCTTCCAGAATTGTTCCTTGGAAGTAGGAGTAACAATTTGGGATCTTCTATTGAGCCCATTCCACAGTGGCTCTGCGGTGGCCACGTAATATCTTGTAATATATCCGTTTCTTTTTGTTCATTCAGATGCCGTGTACATATTCGGGCTGCATGTGTCGAATCTCTATTATGTCTAATATACAATATATATTTAATATTTGAAATTGTCGAGAAGCTTGGAGGAGATGTAAGTAATCACTATATTTGCATATATAACATAACATAATATAATATATTAGAATATTTATTTCGTGAATCTTATAATCTTATAATAGCGCGTTCGCGTATTTATTTTGTCAGAGGACCGATCCTTCATCTTGAATTTAGAATTTGTGTGTAGAGTCACATTTTTTCTTTTAATCTATTTATTACATACAAAACATTTTATGAATCCTTTGTAGGGTACAACTACTTACTCACATTATTTAAACATTTCTCTACGCATTTCCTTAATTTAATACTTTTCACCTTCTTACTTATAATTTCCATAACTACTTCAATGGTTGCTAGTAAAAACAACTTAATTATAGTTTTATTTTTAATTATAGCCAATATACGTAGCCAATTTCACCGCGAGATGTTAATAAGGTAATTAAAGAATTGATGGCGTCCCTGTTACATGTAAATTACTCCAAAACGTAGCTTTCGATAAATTGCACTGACCTGTGCTGATGCCGATAGTTGAAGCAGCGGCAGTAGCAATTCACGGCTTATCCTGTCAAGGAAATTAAATAACAATTGTGCCGTTAATCTGCCAGCTTCTAGAGACGCTAGTTTGATGTTTACGCTGATATGGAAGCAGTAGTCCTGGGTATTTGTAGTATAGATAGTTTGATCCCCAGACAGCTAGATTTCAAAGCTAAACTGTAGGCAAAAGGTTACGTAAAAGATTACGCGCAAAACTAGGACTTATTGACACTTTGATAAGTAAATCTTGTATCAAAGGGTTATGTCCCTTTGTGTGAGTTACGTGGTTTCTGGATTCCATTAGTTACGATGTTTTTTCCTTCAATTTCAGCTTATTTGTTTTGATTACTTCCTTCACAAGTGCAGCTTTGTGCCTCAATATAAACTTATTAATTATTATTGATGTAACATATAGAAAGAGCACAGTGAAAAAGTGAAGGAAGTGAAAAGTAAACATCAGTGGGTGAGGTTCAGCTAACACGGTTCAAGTTAACTAAGAAGGAAGAGGAAAAATAGAAAAACTTAACCCAAAAAATAAATAATGGGAATTTACATGGAAAATCTGACTAACAAATAAGAACATTTAGGTAAAATTTTGGTAGGAAACAAACGAGACAACTGCAATATATGCTGCGCAAAGAAAGTTTAGGCACTTGAGAAGGTAGAGGGGATAGAGCGGATAGTGAGCTTAGATTAAGAGGAATAGAATGTATTTTATTAATTTTATAACAATCCTCAAGAATAATAAATCTCAAGTTAAGACGGTGAACATCGGTAGAAAAACCAATTCTATTGTAAAGATGAGTTGGAGACTTCTGGACTCTGGATAACATTTCTTTATAGTACAAACAGGCACTATGTAAAAACCTATGTTGCTCCATATTAAGCCAGTTAGCGTCCTACACTTTATGGTTGATTTTGAAGATAAGTCGAAGACAATCTTTAAATTCGGTTCTTTGTAACGCGGACCGTAAACATCACAAAAATAAAAATAAGCTGGGATAAAACAAAGGAATCACATAAATTATTTTTATTTTGAGATTAAAAACATATCGGTTGGGATAATTCATTTTTACATCAGTGTAAACACACTGCCGCTTCATAGGAACACGGTTTTTAAAACGAAGAGAGTTATCCATACATAATACCAAATTCATAATTGTTTCGACAACCGGAATGTGGTATTACCTATTTGAAGAGTCGAATTATCTAGCCTAATATCCGTCGTCCTTCAAGAAAAGAGAAGGACGCCCGATTTCTGCGGATTCAAAACAAGAAAATGTTTAGAATGTGTTGCTTCACCGGGCAGAGTTAAGCGCAGTGTCTTCGAGTCCTGCTAGAATCAATAAATTTTCTTAGTGGGTCCGGTACACTCCCGAGTCACCATTCGCAGTTGGGGTATAATTAACTGCGCTTCACTCTTCACGGCGAGGTGGTGACAGTAACAAGCCCATGGAACACATTTTACACACACAACTTACATATTAAAAGCCTCCTGAGGTTATGACAAGCTTGAAAAAAATTTATACACCCCGTTGGGCCGTCACCACACTTAAAAAAGAAATGTAAGCTTGTGTGACATCAGCGTAACAATGACATCGAAAATGCAAAAGATAAGTAGACAATGTTGTGGTATATGCTATATGTATACTGAAGAGCACCCAAAAAGCTCAAAAGAAGCATCAGACAAGTCAACATAGCGAAGCATAGAAAACAACAAGTCGTGACTAATGGTATCTGGAACCAACTGGAGCAAAACCAAGATGGTACCCACATCTTTATTCTGGCAACTGATAATATCGTCTGTAACACAGAACGTAGCAGTAGCACAATTGTATAAACGACGGAATCCGCACTGCCAATTGGGAAGAATGTAGCAGTAGTAGTCTTTATAAACCCCGTTAACAAACGGGTAGCAGTCGTTCGCAAAGCTTCCATTTTATTTGTTTCAAAATTCATAAAATAAAATTGACTTAGCACAAATTTCACTAACTACAGATAAACCGAACATTAGCACGTCTACTCAATATGTGCCATCTACAACATATACGATGTGGTAGGTTCCTTTAAAAGTTACACCTCGTCAATTCAGTTCAGTTTAATTCAAATCGCACATTGAAGTACATCAAAATTATATTCTGCCCATCAGCAGCATCGACTACTGAAATGTAATAAGTAAAGATTCGTACAGGAAATATTGAACAGATTGTACATATTGCGGTGTCCTCGATGTCACATACGTACATAGGTACATCTCGTTATGCGAATATAACGAATGCATTGTGAGCAAATATGTAAAATAGAAAATTTGAGCGTTTTCTATTCGAAGTGGCATAATATGTATACTCCTTCATGTAGCGATTTGTTACGATGCGTGAAGAATATCAATATACCACTTGACAAGCAGTACACCCAAATGCGAAGCCCCTCAGTACATGTCGAAAGCTAGTTTCCGTACTGCAATCAGAAAAGGTCTAACGATAACGTGAAGTTCAGCATTTATATACATCGAGTATATTACCATTTCGACGCGCACGATTTAAATATACATAGCCAGCTGCGTGAGCAAAAATTGGAAATGAAAAATACCGTTTTATTGATTACAAAGTGATTAAAATTTAATTGAAATACAAGTTTGCGTTATTCAAGTGGAACAGCGTATGTATTACTGCATTTGTAAATACTTCTCTTCAATTCTTGTCAACACCCTTTAATTCCATCTATGTCCATCTACCTGAGATAATTTGAGCTTTTTGCGAATTCCCTCTGTTTCTTTAACGGCCGGTATCTTAAATATATTGCGTGCTAGAACGACGATTTAGGTGCCATTCGATCGGATCTATAAAATAGATAAAAAAGCTATTCCATTACCGGTAGTTATTCTAACATGCTCTGTTCATGCCCACATACACCAGGTCCTACCTTTTAAACTATTAATTAATCTGCCTAATGCTATCGAAATATATTTTACAATTTCAAGATAAGATTTTATTAATTTGACAATTTTTGTTTGCTTCCTGAGGATGAGTCTCACGAAACTCACGAAACTGGTGGCTGTTTATTAAAGGGTTTTGTGAGACTTTGACCATCTTTTTTCCATTTGCTTCAGTTACATGTATATATCCAATTGAATGTAACGTACCTTTTTAAGATTATATTGATTACTTTTACGACTGAATATCCTCTAGATAATGCGTATACATTATTAAAATATCATCCTTTCTTCTTAATTATTCATTGAGTTTATTTAAATGTAAATAAAATTATCCATTTGCAGTGACTCCTTCGTAAGTGATGGAAATTCATATGACAACATAGTAAACAAGATATAAACTAAATAATTGCAAAAAATTGGGCGAAACGATTTTAATTCCTTCACAAAAAGCCGAACAAAGCTGCGGAAAGTGGGGCTTTCGGTTAAGTGAGCATCAAGTGATGCGCTTTATCGTTTGAATCCAACTGGACCTGAGTTTATCGGACAAATTATCCGTCTCTAATTGGTAACCTGATTTAGAACTTCCTCATTCGTTTCTTTTATCAATTTATTCTGTTGTGAGATGCCTCTGCTTCCACAGCAGATCTACTTTATTTCTGTTTCACCGGATGCCGATATATCTTATATAAATTAGAAAATAGATTGAGATCCATACAAAGAGCTCGCCTCTGCGTTTGTGTTTGTGCTAGAGAGCATATATGCTTCATGTACTTTGTAGATTACAATAACGGAAGTTATACAGTTGTCTTATTTAATTTATTATCTATCTGCACGAAAATACTGCCCGGAGTACAGTGGTTTCTTAAAACTTACTGAAATTGAACATATAGGTTATTGCAATTTTTTGAATCTCTAAATATGTTATTAGAAGTAACAAATGCTAACGTAGCACTACTTAAATAATGATCTACATGCAGCAAAGGTTTTGTACCAGCTCTCGAGGCAACTGTAAATAAGTGCTATTGTGACAAAGATCGTTTCGGAATTAGAAGCGCGATTTGTTAGGTAATAAGAGCTGCTAAATGTTTCTTTCGCACTAACTGGCACCATTTTCCTCTGCAATTCTTGTCAGTTCCTCCAGAAACATTCCTTGCGTAGAACGAATTATGCAAAATGCTTTTAATTGCCCTTTGCCACTACTTATCTGAGCACCTTGGTTAACTATCATGGATATTGTATCGACCTACGTCTTTGTACTAACCGAAGGCTGACCGTTACCGAATCAACTGAGCTACTAGGATACCTACAAAGAAAGGCGACATTTTATAAAATGAATTCTAATGTCTTTTTTGGAACAAAATTTTCCTATGTCGCGTGCAATGCTCATTAACGCCCACAAATGTGGTAAGCTTGTCGATGTTACCATGTCCATAAACTAAAAGATTCAGTCGATGAACCATATGACCTGAAGTGCTCTTGCAAGAACTAGTAAAATGTAAGTCAAATCATAATGCTGTGATGCGCTTCTATATTAATCACACCTGTTCTCTTTCCCTCGGTTATCCCCAAACCATAATGCCATAGGCTATATCGCTGTACGCAATTGCATGGTGAACACTCACAATGGACGGAACACCAAAAACCTTTCAAGAGAGTCTACACAGACTCTGTTAGCTTATCCGGCCTACGCCAGCCGTACCCGCCGCCAACCGTTTTTCCGCATTTTTAGCAATAATTCGTTAAGTCTAAAATTCTGTTAAAGTTTTGTTTACCTTTTGCTTCATATTTGCTGCAACCAAAGATAACAAACATTTTACCTTTAGTTACATAGTACCAAAGATCGTTAATGTCGATCCAATAAACATTTGCGAGACCAACATTAACATCATAACGTTCTGAACAAACACCAATGACTTTTATTAGTAGTCTCATTTACATAAAAGCGAAACGGCCAAACGAACGGTACATTTGTAGAGACACAATGTTTTCATTTGAAAACATTGTGTCTCAGGAACTATAGTTAAATCAAACATAATTGAAGCTTCGTATTGTCCATTTCCATAATATATATATACATATATTGAATACATTCAATTATTACAGTCTCTGTAGGAAAGCTGAGTTTGTAGTCATAATGAGTTTCCATAATTAAATTATATTTGTCTAAATAACATGAAGCAATGCAGTATGAGGACAATTTTGAATATGACGATTTTGCAAAAAAGAAGCAGCGGTCATCAGAAGAACACCCTCCTACAAATTTGGTGGATGCGCTAGGTATATTACGAACGCTTTTGCTTGCTTTACCACGAAATTATACCACCGAATAAGCAATTTTGAATGCGCGCGCAGATATTCCCAAAAAAAAGAATAATTTTATTAGGGCTAAGCTGGATGAGCGGTAGACTATGCAAAACTGGTCTACAATATCCAGACATTAGTTTCTCTGCATATCTTTGCAACCTACTCCACACGTAGTAACTACACATTCACATACAACGTTTCATTATCGTTTCAAACACTAATTACATGCCCTAGTACTTTGCAGGATTAATAATGCATTACCTTCAACTACTTTGTGTGGTTTAATTTTAATAAGAAAAGGCAACGTATCATGAATTTTAAATTTTAAATATATTTCACATAAAATCCATTACGTTAAACTTTTAACGGAGCCCTGTACCGCGGTATAACAAGCTGGCAAAGAGAAAAAAAGGAGCTAGAGCCGCATTATTCACGATAATAACTTCATTAAAACGGAATTTATATCCTTTGGAACTTTAAACTGTACGTCCCAACTGATCTCGATTATAACAAAGACCTGTAAATCTTACGGAACGCATTCAATTAAAAATGCAAAAAGGATAGTATCGCATTCTCATCATTAAACGTTGAATAGAATTAAATAATGCCTCCGATATATTTCAATGTAATGCTACAGTTTTGCAATACGGGAACCGCTGGCCGTGTGCGATGGTGTCCTAGAAATAGGTCAGTGTTTACGACTTCAGTTGACACTTCCGTTTATTTGCTGAGTCTTTGATTGGACAATTTGTATCCACGAACGTTATTCTGTTGATTTTGAAACATATTGCCGGTATATTTTGTTTACTTTGGACAGTTTACTTTGCCAGTGGAGCAATAAAATATCCTAAGTTGTAGTCACCGACGGAGGTATTTTTTGGAAAATTTTATTGGAAACAGTTGCATACGCATCGCAGTGACATAAGTCCTTTTAATATTTCACAATTTTGGAAATGTACATAAGGCAGACTTACTAGAGTTTACCCTTATCGCAAAGTTTTTCGAATGCTTAAGTATTAAAGAGCTGTGTCTAATAGGAGTTTTGAATGACCAAGGCGATTCTAGATAATCATTAGGCGAACAATGTAAACTTCCGTTTTTTTTTCTATTTATTTTTGCTTTAGTGTGATAACGGTCCAACTGGATGTATAGGCTTTTAGATCTTCCTTTAAAATTGAATGCTGTAGGACTTCTCATGCCTTAATATTTTCAGGTCGGATAGTTAAGGTTGTGTCTTTCTGCATCGCTACTTCGTAGATCGATAGTTACAGCTTTCACAGATCATTCTACGAACTCCTGACATATAACTTATGTATTAAAACTGCTGATATCTCGAAAACAACTCGCATTACATCGACATGGATGAAGAGAGATCGCTTCAATGCTTCAGATTTTCTTCCTATTGCGATTCTTCCGAAATTTTTTAACAAATTCCATATCCCGGATGTTACTATAGTACTAAACCCTCGATTTCAGCGCAACAACATTGTTTCATTTCAAATTTAACTTCCTTCCAACACTATTTCTTTTGTGAAAATTCTAGTGGATGATGATGTAAAGTTGAAATTAATCCAGAAGCACATTTTATATGAACTTTCGTAAGCAGTGAAGGAAGTCTCGTATTAACCATTACGTAAAATACTAACTCTGCATAAATTTTCCACTTCCTCCTGTAATTAAAATTTGTTCTTCCTTTTATATTTGTTCTTGAATGAAAGTGCGGTGTATTGCAAATCAATCCCTGTATTTAGCGAACCGATACATAAGCGAGCTATATTAAAAAATATCCCCGTATCGTAATTACGGCTTACACATGCGAGTAAAGTACTTTTAACATTTTACTAAGAGGAAAATATTGGCTTTCAAGTGGTAATTCCGGAGTTAAGGTATATTAAAAACAAATTAACGACCATTACTCTGCATAATTGTTGCTCACCTACGCGCTAGCTGCCAGCGTAGCTTATTGATAAGAAACGTGTCGGAAAATGCGGGAATTAAATTTTTATAATCTTTAAACATTCAGACTGCGAGTTTTACGTCACCATTTTACCAATTTACGTTCATAATTGAAAGTGTTTGCCGTTATATAAGCGTCTATATAAAATATGGACTTTATTCTAGTTAGTGGAAGTATATACGAGAATTTTAATGCAGTAGCTTGTGAATGCACTAAAGTAAAAAACGTGGTGCATTAGTTGCTTTTCAAATAGCGTAAATGTGGCAACGTTCCTGTAAATTGCAACGTTATTATTTAATTTAACGATTTCAATTCAAATACTGCCCAATAATATATAATACCGAACATTATTTTAATTCGATCGAAATTAAACTGACATCACCGCTTAAACAATTTGCTACAACTGTAATAACGGCACCGGCTAACGATTATAATTCCGGGCGTGTTCGACTGTGTTATTACACTTTCCGGGAAACTTCAATTACATTACTGTAACGAGTTATCAGTTTCTAGTCAAACCTGAATAGCAGAGTAAGCATCTGATCAAATGTTCAAGGTGGAGATGTTCGGCAGTTTACACGTGCTGAGAATAACAGTATAATTTTTACGATCAGAAAGGTACCCTCAGGCTGCCGTCTGTGTACAAACTTTGCATAGAATTTTTTATAAGGGCGCATATTATTTACATATATGTGTATGTAAATGTTGTAGGGAAGGCAGCCTCTTCGCAACAATACCTTTTTGTCACTTTGGTAAGAAAGAAAATGGAAACACATGAGAGATTACATAATAAAAATATACACGTGCGTATAAATAAATTCCTTCCCTTTCAACATCCCTAGAGTTTTCATTATGAAGGTATATATTGAAAAGTTACGACGAATCATTGCAGAACATGAATTAATTAAGTATAAACATAAATAACATTTATATTTATATTTAATTAATTAATAAATTTAAAAAAAAGCGCTATACGAAAAACGATACAAAAGGCATGTTGTGCTAACATGCATTTTATTACTAATTTTTTTGCTTTTCAAAGAGAAACCATTGTAATTTAAACGTACTTGACACCTTGCTACGAAGCGTTCCTTTGCTCTATGTAATAATTTCTGCTATAATTTCGATTTATCATTTTCGTAAAACATTCCTTTTAGAAAATTTGATATGAAAAAATCTGAAGCGCTGTGGTTGGAGGATTTGGGTATCAACTCACCTTGAAATTAATCAACCAGGAAGCATGCCACTCATTGCCAGTACATTTGTTGTTTTGCGAGTCGTGTACACTGTTGCTCCATTAAGTCCCGAAAGCTTCGTAGTAAAACATTTTGCAATATAACCTTGTATCGGTCTGAACTAACTGTGACTGTTCGGTTAGAAACTCTAATTACTTCCGATGCAGACGCTTTACTACAAACGTCACCTTCACCTTGCTGTTATGGTCTCCCATAGCCCGATATCTGCAGTTCGACTTATTATCGTAATCGTCTAAATCAATGTGAACTTCATTACTCTCTATCAACTGGCTTAGCTGTGACTGAACTGAATTGAAACTGATTCCCCTCTTTTCCCAGTTTTTGAGTCACTTGAACTTTGTAAGAATGGAATTGCAAATTGTTTTTCAGTATTTGTTGAGAACATCCGTCCAAAATTTGTAGAGTAATCGCAAGCTGTTGAGAACGTGGGACTGTGCAGCTATATGTCGTATTTGCCAGCGTCCTTACCGCATAAACAGATGCTGAAGATCCATGCAATATTACCGTGTGCACATAAATGACCTATTTTGAAATTGTGCCGCATTTATCCCATGTCTAAGAAGTTGAAATTCACGCCTCTTAACATCTTCTTAACATCGTCTTAACGTCTGTACAACATCCTGTGTTTGAAAACATTTCTCGTTGATTTAACATAAAATATGCTACTATGACTCAAATAGCAGACAATCAGTACTAACATTACGCTTTTGTGACAACTAGCTGTCGATATTGCTATGATGTCATTCAACGCACAGCGAGCCGGGTTTAAGACAATGGGTTTGAAAGGGGCATGAAGAATAATAAATTATTCACCTTTCAAAAGCCGTCTTCCTAAAAACTTGCACTTTTTTTATGAAATTTAAGTTGCTTCTTGGTTTGTTGTGAACAAATATAAAATGGTAGATAAATATAATAAATATTCAGATGATTTTCATATTATATGCATCCGGCAATTGGACACCTCAGATTGCAGTAAATATAAAAATGCAAAATTATGGGGTGAGAAGTTCACGGTCTACCAACATAATCTTCAAACGAAATGTTCTTCCTCCAATGGTCTTCTAACTTTTCGATGCCTTCGAAATAATACGATTTGTCAAACTTTGCAAAATAGCTCTTTTTCCTATTTTGCGACAGTCATTTCCGAAATGACCACCTCATTGGTGTGAATAATTCCGGTGGAGTACGCTGAAATAATGCCAAAGCATGTCCCACATCATCAACAAACCACTACTTCTAGTGGATTGTTAGAGAAGCGACATCCATCGCGCGGATAGTTTCTTCATATCCAAATATGTATCCTTTCAAACAATACGAAGCTCGATGAATATTACCGTTGTAATATACAGCTGGTAGGTTATGTGTGGTTTGAGTCTCCGTGTATATCTTTTATGTATGTACGTGTAAATCTTGTATCTACGGATTGTTTTTTGTAAATATGGTTTTCAGAACAGTTTAGATTCAAAGGTTGCGCGAATGATAAACAAATATGCTACTTTGAAACGATTCAATTTGACCCTCACAGAACTGCCAGATGAAATTTCTTTTTCTTAGAGCTTTAAAAATTATGTGAATCGCCATCATTTACAAGTTTCAAAAGTCACTTAATAAGAAATAGAATTTTAGTTAACACAATCAGTAGAATTTTGTCATCATTCGCTAGAAGATCAATTCCGGGAATTTTACCTTCCTGCAAATAATATTCAGCGCACCAGAAAATATTTTCGTGAAATTCTTAAAGACGATATTTGGTTCACTGAGTCTTACAAGGTGTAAAAGCTCAAGATGTCATAAGCTTCATTCAAAACCTTGGAGATTCTTTCAGGTCCAGTTCTTCAAACGAAGCGCCCATATTATCTTTCTAATATCTTTAATTATTATCTTTAATAATATCTTTAATCTTGAGCTGATTGCCATTTTACAATTGTCAATGCTATGACAATGGCAAAATGAAAAACGATGCAGTAATCAATAAACCGAACTTTATATTCAGGTTTCATTTAAACAGTACTAGCCAGGTTTAAAAATTTGATAAAATCCATATCAATAAGCTAGATTACACTGTGAACCTTGAGAATATTCGATTTTTAATTTCGAGATTTAGTCAAGAGTGTTTAAACAATATATTCACATGGCTTAAGAGATTAATCCTTTTAAGCCTCTGGATAGCGGTAGATGTGGAGTAGTTCAAAGAAAGTAGGTTATTTTTTTAGATAATAATTATATATTGAATACAATCTCATATCTGAGAATTAAGGTCGGTGGGACATTTTCCTAGAACAAATTATGTCAACTAATTCGCGTGTTTACTGCAGTGCTTTTCATAGTAATAGTAGAAATTGTTTTCCTACGAAAAAGGCGAGGCGCGCGATTTATTTCTTTACTAATTTTCAAGTTTACCAATTCATAGGAGAAGCAATTTCAACAACGTTCGACTAACTGCAAGAAATGGGAACGGTACACGCGATGTTTTAAAATACTGCAAAGTATTAGTTCCAGTCACCGAGTTGTTGGTGTTTTTGCCTATATTGCAACACAGTTCTATACAACTTTTCCCTGTGATTTATTCTATGTAACAATTTGTAACGCATGCATAAAGATATAATAGAATTAAAGAAAGTAAAAAATCGAACGTTATTTATGCTTCGAGGTAATAGTTACTGACTGAAGAAGGCGCAATCGTCTCTTAATTAAACTACTTTCCATTGATTTACCGTTCCACCGTAACGCTGACTGTATCGCCCGTCCTAACACCTTGGTGTTCTGTTGTTGGTGTTGTTATTATAACGGTTTGATCGCGCGGAAAACCAGTCTAACCATATCACGCAATGTACTCATATCGCTCTCTTTTCTCGGGCCAGTATACCGGCATTAGTATTCCGTGGGACTCACATATTTTATATCTTTTGCGGGCATTCCGGGACAGGGATATTATTCGGTCCGAATGATTCCGACCGAGTAGCTCATTTCAGCTGACCAGGATGTTATTGCCACCGTCGGCCTCGATGGGTGCTTGTGTGTATACTTCCCCGTGAATAGTTGTGCCAGCACCTTTAAGCATTCCAGTCACGGGAATCATACTCGAAGATACACTGCCGGCGGTGAGTTTATTCGAGCCGATTAAGATAGGTACATTCTCCAAATATATAGAGCTAGACCGGATTAATGTCCAATCCTTAAAGATTCATTGAACATCGCTCAAGGTGTAACCTATATTACTTTAATACAACAAGAAAAACCAAGCGCGGCAATAACTAAGAAAAGAAAATAATAAAATCAATCATCTTTCATAAATAGTTGAACATATTCGTAGCAGAGAAAGAACAAAAGTTCCTAAACTTACCAGGTCTGCTTAAAATCTACTCAAAAATATTAAAATGCACGAAACCTAGTATACTATTAAAATCAATCAATAAAAATTTCTGCTAACTGTATGACATCTTAGTGTATTAGCGTTTTCTAAAAATTTATCATAACTAGAGAGGACAAATGCAGATGAAATTATTACTTTTTTGCAGTGACTAGACAGACTCGTGTTTTGTCGACTCTCGGTGACACCAGCAGGCAACACGAATCCATTCTCATGAGGCGAATAAACACGAATCTATCTAATCGCTGTCAAAAAAAGGAATAATTCCACCTGCCTTTGTCATCTCCAATTATAACTACACAACAAATAACGAGGTTCCATTAACTTTCTTCAGATGTTTTTAACAGTTATTAAATTTCCGTGAAGTAGCAAATAACTTGGAAAGTCAATATTCCAAGCACAAAATTTTTAGATCGAAAGTCACATACAATAAACCTAGTGATTTATATCAAGCTTTAAAGATCGATACCAGAATCACCTAAACAGATGTGTGTTTAATTATTTATTATTATTTTGTGAAAAGAAACAATCAAGAAATGGTAATGATATGTTTGTTTTACAAATAATTTTTCTAATTTTAATTGTAAGATAACGAAGATAGTAAAATTATGCAAGTAAACGGCATGAAAGTGAAAAACACTCAAAAGAGTTGTAGAAGTAATATCATAGTAAAATTATTATTTTAGGCATGCACGTCCATGATTAAGTAAAATAATTAAGATCTAACGCTATCCTCGTATTTATTTCAAATTTTATCAGTGAAAGCCCGGAGCCAACTAGATTTTCCTTTGAAAAATAGTAAGTAACAAGAAAAATATAAATCTGGCTGAAAACATAACAAAATTGATTGTGAAAATATTAGACAGAAAGACATTCAAAATTATTATGGTTATATCCATAACATATCATTCAATCAGAAAACGGCACAAGGAAAGCACAAGACGAAATCATGATGCGATATTTAGGAGTTGGCATAGAATAGAACACAACAAAACAAAATCAGATGTATTTTATTAGTCTTGTACAGTAAGATATACGGCAATGTTGAATGAAATATATTATAATCTTTCTCTGGCCAAGCGGAGCGATGGACTGCGGTTTCATCCTGTTACCCCGTTACCAAAAATAATTTGTTGGCAATATTTCCATAGCTCCAGAAGTTCGCCTTCTTAACGAATTCTTAATAATAGTATTTTCTAGCTGTCTTCATATAAGAGAAAGTAATTTTCTTTTTGCAGTGTGGCATGCATCTGCGCACCACTTGCACCTATCGCGTTTACTACGTTTCGTACAAGAATTGCTCAGATTTACAGATTACCTTAGGAGGTTTATGGTTTCATTTCAGGGAAAATACGTAGTTACTCAGCCACTGTAAATGTGTACTTCTCTTCTCAACTTACCGTTTTATCTTAGGGAAATTACCGCTTCAATTTTGGTTCCAATATATACCAAATTAAATTTTGTAAATTTTCAAACAGCTTAGAGAAGATTATGAAATTGTTTTGAATTTATAATAAATATTGAAAACGAAGGCGACAAAATTATCTTAGTAGTAGAAATAGCATTTAGCTCAGAATTTACAACATACTATTAACATAAATGTATACGGGGACCAACCCGATATAAACAAAAATGCAAAAAAACGGCTAATTTATTTCCAATTAATTCCTTCTATTTCTTAAAGGTAGCTTATACAAACAGCGGCCGTAATAACTTCTTCCCTAGACGAAAATCTGGCACCTCGCAAATGTTTTCTAATCCCATAAAACAAAAAACAACAAAGGTCATGCATTACTAAATCAGGTGAGTCGGAGGGATGTTTTGTGACTTTCAAATTTTTTTCAGCGAAACATGGCTGCAGTATGGGACAATTCGTTCGTTTCGTAATGAAACATTCCTATTCAGGAATTTTGCTGAACACCTCAGGCAAGCATTTTTCGATGTGTTATTTGGCTGTGGTGATTTTTTGTCCATCATATCAAGTTCGTGCTTTCAAAAATATTATCATTAAAAATTGAATCCAAACTTTCCTTGCTAAGATCACGTTAGCTGACACGAATAGGACAACTAGCAAATAGAAAGTTCCCTTAGACATCGTTTCATTCTTAATAATATTGAGCGCTGCATAACAATGTAAGTAATTGTTTCGCTGTTCGTATGCGGAGGTGTTTGCTCTGGTAATTGTCAGTCTGCTGCAGCAGACGATTCCGTATTTGGCTCTAAAATAACATGCATGAGAGTATACTGTACACATAGCAAGCCTCATATGATGCACCTTCGGAACTGCATGTGGTTGCATCAAATACATCCGGCGAATCGTCCCTTTCGGCTAAATAAGTAAGATCTAACTTATGAACGGAGGTGTAGGTTCGTACAACCATAGACGCATTCAGCACTTCCCCTACATCACCCTAGCAAAACTATCCGAGGATTTTGAACGAATTGGACAACGAATTCTTAAGAACGGAGGACATGTGAATTGTCCGTTGTGTTTACGTTGTAAAACTTTTTAAACCGCGCCGAGTTGGGGAGAACCGTACGTGATTTGGAAATGAACACGATAGATGGCACACTACTCGCTCCACCTCCTTAATACCACACTTATAATGCAAAAGAAGTCTCATTTCCAACAAGTTTTCCTACTTTATTTCCTTTTTTTTTTTCTTCACTACGCTTTTCCTACTTCCTCTTCTTCTCTCCCCATTTCTTACAATACACATAAGTTCTTCCACAGCGCAAAGTTGTTTTTAGTACTATGTAGTTCTTCTGATGTAACAAGCGACGCCCCTGATACGTTGCCTGACGCGAAAACAAGTGTAATTTCTACTCTCTTGCGGTGTAACGGGGACGAATAACGAGCGAAATAGGATTCTCTGACACCGAAAAATGTATATACGAGGAAGAAAAAATTGAGAGAGCGGAAGGAGAGATCGCATTATTTTTTGCGTTATTTCTTCCCACGGCGGCGCTACCTTTAGACGTGAACAACAGAAGTTAGTGAAATAATTTTGAACGTTTGCAGTAGCGAAGAGAATTCTTAATTTAAAAAATCTCAAGTTTCGTCGTCGAGAAAATTTGCTCTTATCCTGCACTAAAAGCGACGAAGTTATATATACATCTACGGCTATATTAAGACAGCCCGAATTGAATCGTTGACTGGATAAGGTTATGTATAACAGACTTAAATCCATGATTTAAAGGACTTGTTAAAGTACTACCAATAATTAATAGTATTGCTGTTAGATGGCGGTATTATTTTTGCTTCAGGTCGAAGGTTAAATGCGCGAGTTACCGGCGTAGCCTGAAAAGTGAGCAACGTATCACAAAGACAAGTATTTCTTTAATTTCATTTCTCATCATGACCTTTTGATAAGTCCTTAAATTTTTCTTCCCCACACTCTCATCTTTTTAATCCCTCTAAATATTAGTTGGTTTCTTGCAAAGATGATGGCCTCCTTCCTGGAAACAGCGTCCATCTCAATTTTAATTTGCGTAAAAGTATCGATTTTTAAATGGATTGGTTGAATGTCGGTTCGATATTCGAGTTTTGCCATTCGCGGATACTAACATCGAGTGACCAACATGGCTGAAATTTTCAAAAGTACCTTTCAACCCGAGCCAGATTACATCACCCGAACAGTTGCTTGATAAACCTACGCATATTCTTCTAATTTGTGATACAGGTTTCCACAAGCACACAAAACGTACAGGAAAGGAAAGCACGTCGGGGTGTAATCATTGTATCAGAAACTTACAGCAAACTATTATTACCAAGTACAAATTACAGACTGCTGGCTGTGATATTCAATGAGCCTCATTCAATGAGTGAAATGTTAATCTTTTATTTGAGGAATTAGCCGTCATGTCAGGATTTTAATTTTCTACAAATAGCGCAGTGAATATGAACGATATCGCAATTACAAAGCTCCATTTTTACTTGAATATTAGTTGCTGAAGTTGCAACAACAAATCGGAAACTTGATTTCAGAGGAAAGAGGTGTTAATATCGGCCATCAATGCTATTGGAAATTCGCTGCCGGTTACGTTAATCTTTCTCCGCATAAATTTAAAAAATCACAATGATGGGCTTTCTACATCATTTAGTTCAACATCAGCATTCAAGCAATACCAACAGAATATTATTTGTTTTAGACCACTATGACAGACGCAGAAATTAGAAAGTAGAAAATATTGCAAAAAATTATACATAAAACCTCATTTTTATTGTTTTTAACCTTCTTTTAAAATAACTAATAAAGTAAGCAGTAAGATACTTGAAGATAAATATTTAAGTTAATAGCTCAATTACTTTCTTTTTCCCTTTGTCCCCTAGTCTACTAAAAATGCTCTCCTATTTTGATAGCTAAGCGTAGCCAGTCTTTGTGTTTTATTATTTACCTTGTCTAGACATGTTTGTGCATCAGGTTTATACTATACTGCATTTCAGAAATTGCGTTCGCTGAAGTGTAAACATTTTTAGTTTGCGTCGATGATCGTCTTAAGCGTTGTATTAAGAATATTTTGAACGAGCTACTATTATTCATAAAAGTGTTTTTTTTTTCTTTTTAAGTTAGTCACATTGTGCAAGTGCTTGGCAACGCTTGAATATACAGAATTCTATCTAACTTACAGTATTAGATTTTATTAGCAATAACTTGTTGTAGAGATATAATGAGATAATAGATTTCATATAATTCCTAACAGTATATTTTGTCAGGTATTTTCGATTACATCATTAATATAAGTCAAAAGCACTAGAGGTACTAACGCAGAGCCCTGCGGAAGATCAAAGTTACACTGCTTGTTTCCAAATGTTCCTTCACTAATTTTGAACATTGATCTTTATTGGATAAGCAATTTCTAAACCAATTGCTCACTTCCCCAGTTCCACCTCTGCTAACTTTCTAATTGATATAGATGTATCTTTAAAATTAAAAATCGTGCCTTTGTGTACTTTGTTGTGCATAATTTCACGTTTCTCTCGGGTTTATGAACTACTGATTCGAAGTTGTTTCTTGAATATAATTATCTAAATCTTCTCTTGCAACGTGAAAACGTTTAAACATGAGTGGCCTACCAAATAAATTATTGTTAATTAACTGGAAATATCAGCTACCTACCGATGATCGTTGCTGTAGTTGGAGGGTTGAACTTCTGCATGTATTAGCTTATTATGAAGAGTATTTACTATGGTCCTATTTCATCAAAAGTAATTGTTTGGACTAAACTGCTACTACGAAATTGAAACTAAAAGCTATAACATTATGGAGCCAGAGAATCAGAAATCGAAACGAGCTTATTTTCACAACGAACATTTAAATTCATGTTAATCTTATAAATCATCCATTACAAAAGCACAATTATGAAACGTAACTCAAAGATAGTTGAAGCAAAACTGAAATTACTGGTATTAAGGTAAAGGTAGGTAATATTGACAGCAGGTATTTTTTTTGCGTTCATTTCGCCGAATTAATGAATGTTTACTATTCGTTCCGGTAAAAATGGAAAAGTTGTTCCGTATTCTTAGCGACAGTCCTGCCCTCCAATATTTTTTTATACCTCCATAATATGCAAGTTAAAGGATCTAAAGTGATTCAATGTATAGTGCAGATATAGATTGATATTTATTTATAACTTTTGATTATTCGAAATATTCGAAATCTGTCGTTTAGTCAAAAATTATTCATCCCACCTTGTCTTTCGAAATACACAAGCAAAGTCATTTCAGTAGTTACTTTGTTTATCTTAGTTTTTAATTTTCAAAATTTTTTCTGTTAGCTTTTCAGGTTTTTAAATAAGGAAACCCAAAAGCTTCTTTTCTTTTGATTTATTTTGTTTTGATACGTTTCGTCATGCCGTCTTAGGTATTATAATAATTTTAACAATTTAGCAGTCCACAAAATTTCTCATCTTTCATTCTCTTTATAAATCAAAATTGAAGAAGCTTTTGGTTTCCTCAATTAACGACCTAATAACGTAAAGGTAAAGATACTGAAAATTACTATTTAAAAGTAGAAAGAAAAGTAAAGAAAGAGCAATCTTACCTTAACGATGTTTTAAATAATTCCATGTGAGTAATAGTACAATCATTAATACACAATCCGTTTAATTAATTTTGAACGTAAAAGATATAATGTTCTCCGATTTATTTTATTTTTCCTCCAATATTAGACATATATAGAATCCTTTCTAATGGAACTTGTTCTTCCATTGTTGAGCACACTAAGCGCGTGAAGCACTTAAAAATATTACCTCAATTTGGTCATAGAGCTAGATACTTGACAATTTTCTATAGAAACGTGTCTTTTAGTCTTTAAGATCCTTTGAATATTAAAATTTTTGTGACCTAATGGTTTGTAGTTCATAAGATGTTGACACTTACACCTTATAAATTTATAAAAACATGATTTTCTAAGGAATATAGACAAAGAAAACGCTTCTAAAGATAATTGCCTGGAAATATTGTATTGCGATTGCATTAAAAGATATAGGTATCCTTTAAAAACTTTCAATTACAGTAGGTTTACGAAGCCAAGGGCATGTTAACTATAAGTAAGATAGTACAACCTATAAAGCAACATAGTTCTATTATATGGATACTTATTGTAAACGTTCTACATCAATTTTATTGGAAACCCTTTTATCTAAATTGAAATCGTCTGCAACCTTGCGCAAATAGTCAATTTTATAGAAAGCAGGTATACCACAGTAGCTATTAACTTATTGAAGAATCGTTTAATGCAGCACTAGTGCATATCTCGTTTGCGCTACTACTAAGTACCTCTAGGCGTAAAGTATAGTTTCGAACTTAATGCTAGTCTCACAATAATGTGTTTTGTTCTAGCAAGGTACGCTAAGTAACAATATACATCAACCTATACGATCAAGATATACAAAACACTCTGTACTAAACTTTAAACAACAGAATTAGATTTGTTTGTCACCTGCTGGTTGTCGAGGGAACAAACAGAAATCAATACAGTACTTGCCCTTTCTTCTCGCAGATGTCGCATTATTAGGAAACTAGGAAAATTGTTAGATAAGGATATCTGAATCTGTATTGAAGCTGTGTGTATTGTTTCAGACTTTGACCGTGTTGAATCCGTTTCGTACACCAGAGATCGCGGCAGTGCAGGATACCGATTACGCAGGACCTCTAGTTTTCTGCGTGGCTTTCGGAGGATTTCTACTGTTGGTAAGTAGCAACAGTGTGAATATGCGAAAAGGGGGAAAACAGAAATCTAGTTCTGATATGAGTAATATTTAAGTTAAAAAGAAAGATCTAAACGAACTATAGCACCGTGTACTATAGTTGGTAACTAGCATTCCGACAGTATTCTTTTATTGATACGTTGTAAGAGATTAACTTCAATAATATTTTCTTACGTGATACATTAGCTAAAGGATTAAGCTATTATCCTCCAGATGTCACACATTGGTACTAAATTAATATTTCGAAGAACACCCTTCTATTCCTTAATCTGTGATGTTTACTAATAATTTAACTTTTCTTTTATGATTACCTCTTCTTTTTGTTTAAAAAGAGTTGTTATATTACGTTTCGAAACATTGGTTTATTGATTATTCCTAACATATCTTTTTTCCTGTTTTGTTAATTTTTCTTATTCTTTCCCCTAATTTTGGTGCCTTATTTTTTTGTAACTCTTCATGTGTTGATTGAAATTTTTTTCGATGAGTTTTTAGGTGGACTGTTTACTTTAACAATAAAGAAAAAACGAAGATCCTAAAAAAAAGTTGGTACTAGGGAAATTTTCGTTTTTGTTAAAAGAAAAAACAAAGAAATGTCTAAATCTGGGTTTATTTCATCTTGGAAAATTTAGATTTAGGCATGCGTATCCTCCATTTCATCTATACTTGCAAATCTATTTATGTATTAATTTTAAGCTATTTATATAAGAGCTGACAACCACATCTTGTGTTTACACGAGGTACTTAGAAGATACAGTTGAGCAATCTCTTGGACCTGTGTGATTGTAAACGACATGCATCGCTCTATTAAATTCAGTTCGGAATACACAAACGAGTTAATCTTCAGTTCCAGTTAAATTCAGAAAATATTTTATATTTTCAGAAAACATACCCAAAATGGCGTCACCATAAATGGCTACTCCAAAAATTTGGCTCTTTCTACATTATTTACGTAGAATACACATCCCTGGTGTTGTTAGAGAGATCGTCTAACTTAAAATCATAACCTTTATATCGTAGATAAATTTCTAAATAGGATGAAAATGAATGGAGAGTTCCGTTTCCTTAGATGACTTCAGCCTTACAACACCACAATCGGTAAAATTTGTCTTTCCTTCATAGAATTGCTACTTTGTTTAGAAATATCTTAAAAAAGACATACCGAAGCAGGTTGAACTTTGTTTTCAATATACTGTTTCCTTCACATATTCTCCACCATAAAAAGTGATAGGACGTCAGTTCTCGTCCAACGTCTACCTTTCATAATTTTAATAATTTCATAATTATTTCATAATTTCTTTAACAACATATATGGTCCCGGATTCCACTCTTATTGTCTCTGGTGTTTCAGCAACAAAGAATATACCCATTCAATGATAGTTTCGAGGATTGCAATATAATTCGCCTTCAACCCATATTTGCAACTTGTTAAAATTTACAAGGCTCCATGATTTGAAACGATTCTTATATTGCTACGATAAGAACTCTTTGTAGAGAGAAAGGGGCAAAGAAAGATCGATCATCCGAAATCGTCTTTAATCGTTCGAAATATTATAGGAGGAAAAGAGAAAACAAGAAAAGAACGAACATTCGTGATTCAGAGCAGGAAAAACTAGCATAGTCAATGTTTTTTTTTGTCTAAAACAACAAATCAGAAAGGCATATTTAATGTTCACACGGCCTTCACGAGATATAAAATATTGAATGAAAATTGATTTGCGATAAAGGTTCCGTACTTCATTGACTCTATCTAAAATCTATGTAGCAATCTCCCAAAGAAGTCGAAGAAGAAGCTCAGCGGAGTTTTGACAACTTTAGGATACGCCTCTGCGACAAAAGTTTCAGTTTTGTTAGTTCGGGGGTTAGTTTCCCCGCTCAGTTAGTTTCGCCTCTGGCGTGGTTTACACGTTGAGTTACCGTGTTAACTGGTGCCTATCTTTCTCCTGAAGAAGCCCCATACGATTGTGGGCGAAACGTCGAGTTCATTATTACCATTATTATTATTTTTAACGACATGACACGGCTCGAACCCGGAAAACGTTTAGTTTCAATAAAAAAATTATTTTTGTTTGCTCTATCCAATGTTTGACAAATAACTTTAAATGGCTACCTTCGTTCTTAGCCCTTTCACTACATATTTCCACTACATAATTATCAAAAAATTTTACTTTCATTCGTAGAACTTTATTTCTTTCAAAATAAACAATTTAAAGAAAACTCGATATATTATTCAAATATAAACAAATACTTATATTTGAATAATATAAAATAAATTAAAACAACGTCCGAAAACGCAAGTCTGTATGACGGATATATTCCCAGTTCTACCGTCTGAGGCGATAGTAAATTGAAATGCCTCCGTGAAATGAATTTAGTGCTTTGACGAATATTTTCACTGAAAGAGGAATGTGCTTTATTTCAGTCCGGAAAGGTGCATTTTAGCTACATCTACGGCATCGGTGTGTTCGGTTGTTTGTCAGTGTGGGCTCTATTAAGTTTAATGTCAACGACAGAAGTATCTTTGGGTACAGTCGTGACTGTTTTGGGTTATTGCATCCTGCCCATGGTCGGCCTTTCCGGAATAAACGTTGTACTGAGTTTGCAGTAAGTTGAGTTCTCGAACGAAAAAGGACGCCCCCCAAATGTTGCTCAGTTGTTGTATTTTGTTTGCAGAGGTTATATTGGAATTGTGCTGACTTCCCTCGCCATCGTGTGGTGTAGTCTTTCGGCATCAAAGCTGTTCGTTACCGCATTATCAATGGACCACCAACAACCGCTCGTTGTTTATCCGTGCGCTCTCCTCTACGGTGTATTTGCGCTGATAACTATATTTTAATTAAGCGAAGCTCAGTTCTATTCAGAATTTGCTAACACAATCAGGGAAATATTAACGTTAGGTTTTTGGGTGCTAGTTTAAATTGGAACATTCTTGTTGGGGATTTCATTAATGACAAATATATAATTTAACGAGTGTTTGTGTTTGTTTTCTTTACCTTGCACTTTACTCGAAGATAAATTGTGCTTACTAGTAATTATAGAAGTTGATATTATTCTCGTTAATAATTACGCAAGAAAGAATTGGTTCTCCTTTGTACAATCAATAGTAATTATTAGAGAAGACAAAGGCGAAGTTTTTATTTTTTGGCAGAGACTAGACAGACTCGTGTTTTGTCGACTCTCGGAGACACCAGTAAGCAACACGAATCCATTCTCATGAGACGAGTATATACGAATAGAGACGAGAGAGAAAAGGAATAATTCCACCTGTCTTTATCACCTTTAGTAATTATAGTTAGAAATTCTTACTACATTGCAAACTGAGCATTTAATTAAAAATTACTCCTGGAACATAGAGATTGGCAATCTCCAAATAACAGTGTTGTTCGTCAACTATGCAATTACTTAATTTAGCTGAAGAATTAATATCTCGTCTACTAATTTTGTGCCTCCATTTAAGATTTTCCAGGTAAGTAGCTGAATTAGTTCACTGGATGTTTAGCGCCAAATGCTTGGGCACTGGATTTAAGTAAAGAGCAAACGGGAAAAGAAGGATTTCATTTTTAAACACATGTACTTATGAATCCAAAAAGTTTCCGCAAAAATTCGTTCGATTTTTAACTTCAAGACTTGGAAAGCTGTTATTCTTGAAAAATGAGGGAGAAATTTGTCTATTTCGACATGATTTCGCAAGACCCTTAGAAGGATTATTTGTTTCGCTATATTTATCTAAAGAAAATTATTATGACTAAGAGATACTTATTTTGACTAATTATCTCTACGTTTGAAGATAGTTCGATATAGGGAAGAGAAAGTTTTGCTATCGGCGAAGCTTATTATTTTTTAAGCGAAAAATATGCGTAGGTTCACACCGAACTTTTTTAGATATTAAATTTTACAGCTAACGCCAATCTGCGTAAGTAAATATGCGAATGCGCTTTGTTTTACTATCAGATTATAAGCGCTTCTTTTTGCTGATGAATTTCAAGTTTATGGTTTCGTGTCTTTTTGGTTTCAAGTGTGTCGCCTGAAGTTTAATTACGTTTCGCTAGCTTGATTGCATTAATCAGCAGGCATGCAAAATCTCTACGTGGTGAGCTATAAGTTGTTAAATTACGCTCTTTTCACCAGCGCTCCTATCCAGAAATCAAATTTGATATGTGCGGCATTTACAAATATTGCATGTTAATTTGTATGTACTTCTGATATTATGTACTCGAAATGATTTGGTTTACTTGCAACTAATTATTAACTAATAATAATGTAATTACTATCGTGCCAACTTTTGAAAATTAATGTTTGAAAATCTAATTAAATTATATAATGCTAAGCTTTGCAAAACGTTTCTGAACGTATACTTATGCCTTACTTATGACCAAGGAATCGTTTTATATTAACCTGAAATATTGTACCTATGGTACTTTACAAAATTTCAAATTTGCATTGCTGCTGTTACTACAACAATTACCCATGGAAGTAAAGCTTCAATTTTCTCATATAGGTTAAACATCTGAGGGATACGGAAGTGGTAATCTGAGACGTCACCTAGTACTAACTTCTGAATTACAGATATTGATGTCTGTTACGTAGGCTTCCGCGGTTGTCAACTAAACTATACTCTTGGTTTTCGGGTTGAAACCGAGTCCTTGCGTAACTTTTACCAACCTTTCCGCTTCACACCTACGGGGCGTATAATAGTCTGTATTACGTTCCAACGGAGCGGAAACGTTACGTATTGATGTACCATGGCGGTTGCTGGAAAATAACAATAAATAATAATGAGCTGAGATTTCTAAATATCAGGTACGGGATAGTCAGTCCATAGATTATATGGAAACCCCTGGTATCTACCAGATTCTACTCGTGTTATTACGCAGGAGCGTTGTTGTGTGGAAACAGGACCACACTAGCTGAGCGTGGACCTAAAATTGGCCACAGCATCTAATTTAACTCCACTCGCATCTTGTCTCGCAACCGTGGCTATTATAGTAAAAAAGTCAGTGAATCTGTTGACATCTTGAAAAATTGCAACAATTTAAATCGCGACGATGTCTAGCCCTTCCATTGTACCTGGAAATCCCAACTCGTCGAACTTTCCCGGTCTGAATGCAATAAAAGTTCTGAAGATGTCCCATAACACAAAAGTGGACAAAAGAAGCTACGACAACAGCGCGGTTTCAACTCGAAAACCAACAGTACAGAGTACAAAAGCTGGCGCTTTTGGATAAATTATATCGATTTTTATTTCTGTTAAACTTTTGATGGTCTAGTATTCGCTAGAACAGTCTGAATACTTTTACATTTTTTTGAAAATAATCAAAAAGTGAATCCAATGATTCTAATTCTTCAATTCTTTCTTTCTTCAATTCTTCAATTCTAAGAGCGTAAATTATTTTTATCGAATGAAGAGTAGAAATGAAACAGGATCCAATTCACAAAAGTAAACCTATGTTAAAATTATCCGACGATCATTACATCGTCAGGCCAGTTGCAGGAATACCCCAAAGAGACATAGTACAAAGTCTAGTGTAACAAAACTAAGAACGAAACGAGAAAGAATATATTTATATATATATATATATATAGATAATGTGCTGAGGCTTGACTAGAAGAGGGTAATACCATTTACTGGGTTACAACAATATGTTTCTCCTCTCTTACTTCCTTAATGTCTATTTACACTTAGTAGTTATGCATCTACGTTGGTCAAAGAATTAAACGAAGTAATGGATATCACTTGGTGAAATAATTTCTTCAATCAAAGGAAAACAATTGGTAATCTTTTATTAGTACACGATGTACATATATGCAAATTTAGTACTTAATGGGAAGACCACCTCGTAACCATTGTAGGGTTTATTAAAAGCGATTTATTATATCTGTTTGCTCATTCAAAATGTTATCCGGATTCAATAGCAAACCTTCTTTTATAAAATAACTTTGAAGGACCTTCATGTTATAGCTTTTGTTTATTTTAAAAATAATACTTAAATTATCAAATGCTCATGTATGTCCAGTTGTTCATGTATTATCATGCGTTCCTCAATTCTCCCTTCTAAGCGGCGAACAGTTTGACTTGTATAAAACTTCTCGCAATGGTTACAGTTTATTTGATAAATTCCGCATTTAATGGACTTCGAATAAAAACAAATACAAGTTACAAAAACATTTATTACCGCGTATCCTAATTCTTCTTGAGCTAAAATAAACATACCATCGCTTCCACCTTTCATTTACCTTTCCAAAAACTAAAAAATATACATAGAATGTTTCATACTCAAAATAAGAAAGTTAACGTCACTTCCAATAATGTACCTATAACAGATGTGAATAGATCTGCGTGCGCCCACGCGCCATAAACTCCAGCCGTCAAATTTCATACAATAAAGCCGGTGAAATGGGAATACATCAAACGTAGGTGGCGCTGACGAGCACGTTTGAATTTACAAATTACTTGTGTACTCAGAGAAAGCGTTGCGTAATTGTTAACAGCCTGAGGGACAGTATTGTTTTTATGAGTTCCCTCATGCTTGGCACTAGGCTCTACCTGTAATTAGGTACAAGAGGTATTATAATTAAATTGTGCCGGATCGTTGGTTTCATGAATACACTTGAATGGAGAGCGGCTATTCCATTTCAATTGTGCGCTATCTGCTGCGTACAGTTTGTCTGAAGATGTTTGAGTTTATAGGTTTATTACAGGCTTAATCTCAATTGAATGTTGGATCAAATTGGCACACGCGTAACTGGGATTATTGTTTATTTTTTTCTATGTTAAAAGAAATTAATGTTTAAAAGAAATTAATGGGAACATTTCGAAAGATACATTCGTAAAATATGGCACGATTTCTTTTTCTCGTACGTTAACATATAAATATAAAGTTTTGAATGGATTGTAATGTAACTCTAGAAAATGTTTCAGGTGAAAAGAGTAGTTGGTTTTAGTAGTTTACAAGGAAAGATTCCAAGGTGGCACTCACCGATCGGATTGAAACTTGGCAGATTTGTAGGACCCGCGAGTGTTGTAAAACGTCGGTTTCCATTTTTGCGGAATCTCACGTTTAGGGAGTGAAAGTTACCCCTGAAATTTTGACGATTTTCAGATTTTTGCATTTTCACCGTTATTACGAATAAAAGAAATTCTAAATACGCCTTCCATAAGTCTGTAAGTTTTTGATAAATGATGTTACTCTGATAGTAGGCTGAAAAACATAAGTAAGTAAAGCATTTTTATACTTTGTTAGCGGTTGAATTCGTAATAGTTTGTAGAACACATTCGACAAAGTAGTTCCGATATGCAGATGATAATTACCGAAAGTTTTATTGTTTAGGATGTTGCTTTTTTTAATATATTTTGTTCGCATCTTGTAAATGAAAATACGAAATGAGTAGGCGAAACATCAGAAAAAATAAATAGAGTTGTAATCGAAACGGTAGAGAAGTGCAGGTGCAATGCGTTCCGCTCGTATTATTCTAACACCTAGTCATGAAATTTATCAAAGAAATGTTGAAAACAGAAATAATTATAAAAGCAGGTTTGTCGCAAATTGAATGTACAAGTAACATCCCTTCATTCTAATGAAGAAAAGCATATTTTAATCGATGAATCAAACGATCTTTTTTTAACCGGTTAACCGTATGTAACTGCTTTTATACCATGAATGTATAAATAACATAATACTTTGGGGAAGAGAGTTGATCGTATGATAACGATTACATTTTTACTAAGTTATCAGTGCTGTTGTAAATTAACATCTATATTACTGAGTAAAGCCTGATCTGGAAATATTTCCACGAATGCTTTCCATACACGAAAGTCATATACATGCAAAGGTTGCACGATAGCGGTTTCTCGGGAATTGTTAAAATACGTAAAGGCTTATCGTAAGTAAGTATATACTTCTGCAGATTCGCAGGACATATACTGGTGGAGTTGACGAAAGAATATCGTCTGTGCATATTTCGAGATAAACGGTATGCGAACATCATTGCTACAATCCAATAAGTATCTAAGTAGGAGACGTCGGACATTTTCTTGCATAAATAGAAAATCGTCTCCCATAAAGGGATCAAAAAGCATTATATATTCAATTGCAATCTTCTCCGAGATACATCTGCATTTATCGAATAGTGTTTAACTCTGTACGATCGATATAACAAATCTTACAACAGAACATTACAGGGCCGTCACCAAATGGAATCTTTCCTCCGAAGATTTCATCGCGGGAAATCAACTTTCTTATTTCGAAATGATATGCCTTACATGCTATGAACCTTCTAAATAAACTTTTCTGACAAATATTTAAAAAAGCCATAGATGTAGATTGTATCACCTTTGAAATATTAAACTTTTCATTGTTCCAAGTTGCTATCTAAAAAAATTTAATTTTTCTCAGTTGCAAGAGATGCTTGAACTGAGTTTTTGGAATACCTTGTATAACGTTTCTGGTATGTATTTATAGCAAGAAAACTAATAAAACTAGTTTATCTGTGTAATACCGCATAGAGAGTATAGTGTATCTAATGCTAAGTATCCAATGCTTCAAAGGTGAATCGTCCTACATCTCCGATATTGCGTATCCTTGGATTTTTCTCGAAGGGATCTATCTGAACTATTTGAAGTAAGAGAAATTGTATCGATTTCTGGTGTAATCAAGAGTTACACAAAGATGAAATATATTTTTACCAAATACATTATTATCCATAGTGTTCACATCAAAACTTAAAAAAAATTACTTTGATTATTTCGAATGATGCTTTAATAGGTCAAATAAGGTAACACCAATCGGTGACGTTCACAAATGACTGCAAAGGCAAGCTTCTACTCCGTTTTAAAAGAACTATGGTCTGGTGATCCCGTATCATAAACTACACGTTTGAAGATTTAAGAGCTTCTTGTGCGTTTTGTGTTAATTGCTTTCACTCCAAGAGAAATAAATTTGTCTGTTAACATTTTCACTTAATCAAAATTCATAATGTGAGAAGTGCATCAAATGATTAAACCAAATTGTCGTTATTCTATGCTCAACGAGGAATTCGTAAATTTGGAACTTCTTGCAACACTCTCTCTTACAGCATCTTGTAGTTTCGTACGATGAAATGTAAAGTCCCTTTCGAATAGCTAGTGTAGCACAGTGCTAGCTAGGCAGTAGATTTCGCAAAGTGCACGTTGACTTTTCACAAACCAACATATGTTTCATTATTCATTCAACATTACCGAGAAGTTTTATGAAAATCAAATATTCTTGAACGTGTATTTGTCTATGATAAACTCTGGTGACAGCTATAACATTTCCAACATGGCTACAAACTCATTTTCAAATCATATCGTTCTTATTGAAAAATTCTTTATAACTACTGTATGTCGAACCTTTAAAAGCAATGTTCTCAGAAAATAATGTCTCACTACGCAAAATACAAAATACTTGGAAAAAGTTAAATAACACGGAGCTTTTTACCTTCCTAATTTATAATTGCTGGACCAAATCCTACGTGATGTCAACCCCTGTATGTCAATGCAAATAAAAATTAACCAGGATTTAGTAATAATTCAAACAGTTAGGCAAACCCCCTAAATGTGTACAGAGTTGCTTAACCTTTGAGATGTCACCATCAGATCAACCCAAATTTCGCAAACGAGGTTATTTTAAATTATTTAAAAAGGTTATTTTAAATGGAAGAAGTAGAGTTTTAAGGATAAGCTGATGGTGTTTTTATTGAAATCGGTTCAAATTAAAATAAGTAAGTAAGTAGTAAATAATGCAGCGCTAATTATCGAAAATTTATATTTATAACCTCTTAAGATGCTTTGGAATTTTTTTAATATAATACAAAACATATATTGGCATAGAGAAAATCCAACTTTTACATGATTTCCCTGGAAAAGCATGCTATCTTGACTTGTTTCACGTTAAGTTCCGTTGTACGTCGAACGGAGTTATTTACAATAAGAATAGCAACGTGTTATCGTCAATGGAAGTAATTGACAAGGTGCGCCTGACATGTCAATTACTCATTTCCTATAAATTAAAAGAAAAAGCCTCGAAAGCTTGAATGTAGTTGATATTGACGCCGTCGGCTATATCGAAAAACAAAAGTTGCTCAGTTTTCAATTTCGACGCCATATGTATGAAAATTGACTTTTCCCGGTTGTTTTTGAACAGAGGTAATAAGAAACGTCTGGCTGCAGGCTGAATTTTGCAATATAAACAGCAATAAGGATGCTACATTATTTGCCAAGACAAAATTCCGGCCTAACGACGTTTGCCATGTAAATAACGATTGAGCGCAAGTGGAATTCGCCTTTCTTCTGCCCTTGTGAAACGCCGTAATCGGTCGGCGTAATGTACCTTCATAAACTCCGGCCGAACAAAGAATAACATTTCGGATACAGACGAAGTTCAAGATAATTACTTTCCAATTCTTATCTTGCAGAACTTCTAAGATTTTCAATTAAAATTTCCGTTTTCGGATATTAAATGGCATTAAGTTTGATTAGTGTGAACATCGTCGAACCAGAATCGAAATCGTTGGAAAAGTTTGAGGTAGGGGCAATCGAGCGTGCGCCGTGACTGATTCCATCAATACCGTGAACTATATTATATATATCTTCTTTGGTCATACGTACTGTTGTTTACATAAAATGCTTGTATATAAACATGCATTTTATGTAAACGAAAATAGTTGGTCTTTTTTCCCCATAAGAAAGATATACCGATACAGCTGACTACCACCTTTGTTCTTCAGACCAGAACAACGTAGTAAACGTTTTAGAGAGATTTTAGTTTTGTGTCAGTTAATGATACAGCGAATGATCACATTTATCCCGATCAGGTGGAAAATGCGATGGGAAATTGTCTTTTCGTTAACAGCATCGTATTCACCAGAAAATACACTACAACGTCAATAATTTGTAGTAGCACTAAGAATAACAAAGTTGGCAGTTGTTTTGGTATCTTTAAGGAGCCTCTAAAGTTCGTTGAGCTTGTTGAACGTATTGCAAAATAGAACCAGCCAAATTTTAATGACAATAAAGTATTTGGGTTCTTTTTAAAAACTTTGCTTTAACTTCTAAACAACTTTGCTGTAATCAATTAGATCATGTTAAAAATTAAATTATACCTAAAAACAATAACATCAAAAGATTTAGTACATAATACAGGAACTTTTTGCCAATTGCGCATTGTGTATAGAATTCTTTAGGATAAGAAATAATAAAATTATTTATTAATGTTTTTATTATTAATTATTAATAATTAATAAAAAGAAAAATAAGTATTGATGTTGATATAAACAGGAATAGGAATTCTTCGAAAGTATAAGTATTGCTATTTAAAAGAAGGTCCTTTATTACTTTGGCAACTCTATTTCTATCTCCAGTTAATTAATGACATTGAAAATCGAGGAAATCGCAGATTTTAACCTTACAGCGACGGAAGTTAATACAGCGAGACTTCTCAACAAGGGACGGTTGTGGGACAGAGACTATTATTAATTGTAGGGAAGTTTTCGCCGTAGAAATGGTCAATTATTTTATGTAAGATGTCGAGTACTTTGCTTTTTATTTAGAGATATCTTTTTTATAATTTTGCATTCTATAAACGACAACGCTACGCATACTGTTTGAACTTCTCCTAAATTGTTAAATAAAACAAAGAACACCTCGCAGAACGAGTAATTATATCAGTAACTTCAACAATTATTGAAATTTCCTCTTCAAATTTACCACCATTTTCTAGATTAACTTTCACAACCATTTTCTTGGAACCCACGAACACGATCGTGAACCACTCTCAGTTTTTACACATTGATCAATGTAATTTACTTAAGCCGACAAGTAATTCACATATGTACTAGTACCGTCGTGTCGGATACATCGAAATTGTGTTGGTTATCGAAAAAATAATTCTAATTTTAATTGTTACATACGAATACTAAAACGCTTCTCTACGCTATGAAGAAATGTAGTTCTGATTTACGTTAGTTATTTTGATTTCTCCCAATAAAAAATGTTTAATGTGCTCTCTCTTTTAACACATCCTAACTTACTATAGTATGTATTAGATGAGGATACAAATCAAATCTGAGGAAAACTAGGAAGGAGAGAGGCCATCAACACTTGCAAATAACAGGAATTGTATATCACAACGATATCATAAATGTTTGCGCAAATGTAAGAAACAAATTTCGAATGTTTATTGTACACATTAATTTGCCTTCCCATTGTAAATGCATAAATACATATAATAGCAGTGTTTCGACTGTATTATTCTAACGTATTTTGATGCCCCAATCTTCTAATGTCGCGTAACAGTAACCGCCTCCCAGTTGTTATGTGCAAATTTAGAATTAAACACGTACCTTTCGCTCGGTAGTTTTTAAGGAATTTTTCCAAGTCAGCGATGCGAACGATTTCTACATTCAGGCCATTTACCAACTTACCGACGTCTTGAAGCTAAACGTTTAGTTTCAACAGATTCTGGCCGTGGAAGCCTACGTTTTTATTTTCATCAACGTCTTATTTGCTCAGGAGTTCATACACCTTATCGTCGCTGTAACGAAGAAGCACGTTCATTTTATCATCGTCTCACCCTAAACCCTATCATCGTAATCAGATATTAATTACTTATTGAATTTATTTCGTGTAAAAATTTGGGTCTTTCTTTTTGTGTTTTTAATAATAAATGTATTTCTTTAACTTTAGTTTACTATATTTGATTTACCAAATCACGTTCAATTACTTGTCATGCCGTTCTAATTAACCATTAAGTCCTGAGCTAGGTCGTTGAAGAGGAATGCAGTGGACCGTAGCGACGCAGATGGATAAGTAAATAATAGCTATTAATTATTGCGATATGAATATAGGCTATTACGTTTGTTAATGGTGCATTTCAATTGTGCCACCTCTTGTTACTTTTTCGTTCGGAATTGTTGTTTGAGTGTGATTTTTAAATGGAATACGCGCTTTTGACTACAAGTAGCTAATTGGGCTCAAAAGTTTGAATTAGTAGGTTAAAAACGTCAATATCAATATCGTTGCGATGAACGGGTGGACCAAAGAATACCAACATCAAGAACTACGTGGATGAACTATCTAGATGAAGAACTTCTGCTTAACTGTAAGTTAAGTTAAATTTGAATGCTGGATACATGCATCGTTATGTAACTACGTTACACATATAAATTTCATATACAGTGGACAAAAATTGCGCTGTTTAAAAATTTAAATTATGGGTCTTTGTATTCGCAGATATTTAAGCCCCTGTACACATATATTGAAGGCGTTCTAATACCACGTCTGGATAAAGGCAAGTTGGTAAGAGAGACCCTAATAGTGTTAGGTGAGCGAGGACAAAATCACAGATACCTAGAAATATATTTGAAATACGTACATAAAATCCATATTATGCTGGTTTATTTTCACATGGGAGAATTGAAAACGTGTTGCTATACTGGGCATTCCATTTAGAATAAGAAAGTAAGTACCAGGTTCACTACTTGTCGATCACCCTGCATCAAAGAAAGTAATTTTGAAATAATTTCTGCTATGTCATCAGAAAATTTTAACTTCCTACTCTTTACACAATAGGCCCAATTTTAATTTTAATTCTAGAAGTTCGGGATCTGTATATTACATGCATACAATTTACCAAGCTACACATCACGTTTTCCTTCCAACGACCTCCAACCAAGAGGTAGCTTCCTCTAATAAAGACGAATGTAAACAGAACACGAGATACAAGGGAAGTGTTCCAAAAGCAGGTAAGTACTTTAACGTAACAAAACGGAGACACATTCGCGTTACACGGAATTAAATCCACCACCGGGCACGGATTTATCGTTGGAAGTAATTTAAACGTATAGGGAAATACAGAGGTCAAGCGAAGTAACTGCACCTAACTTTATACAGGACCACGTGAATATTTTAAATTGGCCCGACGTTTCACAATCCGTATAGCAGTTGCAGCGGCGGGATCGGTGAAAGCCCTCCGCTGTTTCTACCCGACTTGTTTTAAGCGCAATGTTTGCGGGTCAGACTAATACATATTGCGGAAACGAAATGAAATCCGATATGTAATAGGAATAGATTGGAGATGCGGCATGCGATTTTGCGAATTCCTATTGCGATGGAAAATTGGTTATGCATCTGGAATTAATTAAAATTTACGTTCGGGTAAATTTTTCCATTAAGGAAGTGGATGCGGTCGAATCTACGTTCGCGGTAATCTTGTTACAACATTGGTGACCCTTATGTGAGTTTCATTGGCACGTTTCGTGATTAAAAATTTCAATGTGGATGGTCGTAAATCTCTTGATACGTTTACTAACTTTGCAACTACAAAACTGGAAAATGGAAGGAAAAAAAATATTAGCGTGTTCGGGATTTAGTTAACTTTTATTAAAGGCGAAAATTTCCCATGTATGCGAGAAATGCGTTAATAAAGCCCGCTTCTTTTCGATTGGCGCAGCAGCGATGTAACAGCGGGCCAGCAATTATTTCAAAGGCTCTGTATCGTATTAACCTTTCACTTGGAGCTTCGCCATACTAACAGCAAAATTGTCAATTGCTCATTCTATCATTGTTAGTGTATTTTGACCTTTGCTTTGAGAATGCTAAGCCGCAGAAGATAGTTAAGCGAAAACACAGCGTCACCAAACTAGATATGGAAGACATCCTACTTAGAAGTTGTATGATACGTCTTTCTGTCAAACAAACTTATGAATCAGAGACGTTGATTTATTATCCTTGTGTGTAAGAAGAGCCTTGTGTAACGCACAGATTACTAATTATCAGATGTAAACATGTAAAGGAGGCTTTGTACATCCTTGAAGAATTGCTTCTTGAAGGAACTGGTAATAAATTTAAGTCTCTGGAGTGCAAGAAAATACAGCTTACGACGTAAAATGCCGCATTCAGCCATATTTCAAGAAGTAAAGTAAGCAGAAAATAGTTAGACAAACATTTTTGTTTCGACTCCGAACAACCGGATTAAGAAAATATGCTAAAACATGTTTTAATCGAAAATAAGATGTCAAATAATATTGACTTCAATGCACATTTGGCTTACCAGGAAGATATACGATCACGCCAAGCCTACTTAAAGTTCTACGATGTTTATTAAGAATGTTTTGCTGTTGCTTCTGTTATGTTTATCGGTATATTTTTCGCAAAAGAAGCTAGCTAGGCTTGATACATTTTTCTTGACTGTTCCTATATTTCTTTTATTTTTCTGAAAACTAAACTTTTGGCTTATGGATTATACCTTAAGATACTTTAGCAATAAACGAACAATGAATAAAACGCTTTACACTGTTTAATAAATGCCATTTTAAATCGAATTAACAAATACACTCCGCCAAAAAAGTATCGCATAAACTAAAAAAGAGCATTTATAAACCAAGATATTTTCATACGTTCACAAAAAGTTTGCCTCGTGTATGTGAACTATAAAAACACTAACAAAATCATGGAACATAGCTTTTTTACTTTTTTTTTTCTAAACGAACACATTTAGAAAAATGCATATGTGTAAGGTTTGTTCAGTTGTTTATTGAAAGTCTTCCTATACGAACAAATTTTAAAGTGCGAAGTCAGGGTTCTGTACCAACGCTTTTAAAACCAAAATGAGCAATTTAACTTCAGAACAAGTGGCTGCTATAGTTGCTTTAATCGAAGATGGACGATCTCAAGCATATGTTGCTAATTTGATGAACATCAATCAGTCAAGTGTTTCTAGAGCCGTAGCCAGATATAGGGAAACAGGCAATTACAGTAGAAGACCTGTACCAGGTCGTCCAAGATGTTCTACTCGCCAAGATGACCGCTATTTACTACTACAAGCATTACGTCGAAGACATGTAACTGCGAGACAATTGCAGAACGACTTGGCTAGAGTCAGAAATACTCGTGTGAGTACTCAAACTATTCGGAATAGGTTACGACAGAGTGGATTAAGAGCTAGAGTAGCTGTAACAGCCCCTCGTCTCACTAGGAACCACCGAGTGGGTCGCTGAAGGTTTGCCAGAGAACATGTAAATTGGAACATTAATGACTGGGCCAATATACTCTTCACAGATGAGTCAAGATTTGGTCTTTACACCTCAGATAGGCGTATCTCAGTGTACAGACGAGACGGTGAGCGCTATTCGCAGTGTAATATCAGACCTAGACCTAACTTCGCCGGTGGCTCTATTATGGTTTGGGGAGGCATCTGTTTAACAGGTCGTACAGAGTTAGTACCAGTAGACAGAGGTACACTGACTGCCCACAGGTATATAACGGACATTTTAGAAGAACATGTAGTACCATATGCGCCAATTATAGGAAATGAAGTCATGTTAATGCACGATAATGCACGACCGCATGTTGCAATAATCGTCCAGGAATACCTTAACGATGTTGGTATTCCAGTTTTAGATTGGCCTACGGTAAGTTCGGACATGAACCCTATCGAGCACGTGTGGGACCTCCTTCACAGACGGATACGAACCCAAAATGTTGCCCCAGCGGACCTGCATGTACTAGAAAATGCTCTCCGTGACGAGTGGGAGAATTTGGATCAGGCTTATATACGGAGGTTAATCGAATCTCTGCCGAACCGTATGCGAGCGGTCATAAGAGCCAGAGGTGGCAATACTCAGTATTAAAAGCTACCGTTATGACATTTTTCTTTCCAAAATTATAATTTCTTGTTTTAATAAAAATCTCAAGTATGAGTTCTTGTTTTTATTTGGCCTGTATTTTATTTAAACAATCATAGAAATTATATCTTAGAGCGCATTAAAGTATATTTACAACTTTATGCTACAAACAAAGATTATGCGATACTTTTATGATTCAAAACTAAATTATGCTATACTTTTTTCGCGGAGTGTATTTCTACCATACAGAACAATGAGTTTTAGTAACGGATCTCTATTTTTCTTATATTTTCAATAGATACCTGACATACATATATGATTATTTAAACGTTTAGCGATCATCTTTGAAATTTTTAAATTTGCCGACATGCAGAGACAAACGAGGGATATTAACGCTTAAAAACACGGGAATAAATGCTGAGCCGTTGGAAACTGTTTAAACTTATATTTTATGTTATCCGATATTTCCCATTAACCTTAAATATATTCAGCGTTATTAGCATTAAAATGGATTTCGTATGATTTACAAGTGTCCCTGCAGTATACGTTCTGCCTTTCTCTAGCCTATTGATCGGACGAAGGCTACGAGGAATAGGAAATTAATTACGTATTCGTACGATTAACTTTCCATTACGTTCCATTTTGTACCAACGCGCTAGCGATATATTATAGAATTTGCTGAACTACGATTTCGTAGGGAAGCGAGACCTGCAAGAAATGTCAAAACTTATTCATCCATTAAATAGATTATATTACTGCTGGTGCCTTGGAAAAGAAATCGACGTAATTCTAAAGGATACGTCGATATATTTACCTAACTTTAAAGATTATCTCTGCCTCAACTAATTTTTAAACTAGAACGATGTCTTCAAGATAGTTTAGTGTGGTTTTAAGTAGTGACATACTTAGAATAGGGAATAAATTGACAAATTCAAATAGATCAAGATATTGATGGATTGAGTACCGGTTCTAATTTTTAATACGCTAAACTGCAAAATTTCTGCAGGTCCTGGAAGAAAAAAGTTATTTACCAGATTCGGTCGTCGCAACAAGAAAGATGGTGATCGTACTGGTCTCGTCCGGATAGAAAGTAAATTTCGGGCAAACAAACCAGTCACAACGCCAATAAAGCGTAACATGTGGGCACAAGTTCTCGTGTACTTCGAACTGCTGTAGATGCTTCCTGAACGCAACGTTCTGCAAGAATAGTGTATATCGTATACTTCGTTTAAGAAATGGACATCAGGATTCTCAACCCAGCCATCCACACAACAACTTAGTCCGCCATGTTTTAGACTGTGCCAGACACATCGTCCGGCACCACAAGACATCCATGATAATATTCAATACCGATAAATTCAGTAACAACAGCGATCAGCATAAGTATTGCGAATCCTAGACCCACCTTTGATGTCGTCTGAAAAAAAAATAAATAAATCAAAGCCATCGCAACTGAGATTAAGAAGACTCAAGTTCTCAATAACCCATTTCATTGACCATTGACGCAAATAAAAAACAGATTGTTTAGTTGTGGAATTCTTAAATGCTGGACGTGATGATTAACCCAATATCCGGTAAAATTGCATTATTAAGCTTAACAAAATAATTTATGCTTTATTATGTACAATACAATAAACAAAATTATACAGAGCTAAATAACGTTGGTATTCCTACAATAATTGCCCAATTAGTGTAATACGAATTCCCGATTTGCCAATTTCTTGGCCCATTAATTGATCAGTGTAATACTACTCTTGTAGCGAGTTTCATTTGGGATGAACCACATGGGATTTTATTACACGGGACGCTCTCAATTTTCGCATAGTAAGGAACGGTAAATCGATTCCCATTGTTAACTTGGAAATTTAGTTTATTTAGATTTAACAAATTTTGACGAATATTTTTTCCAAGAGAGTTATTTCCTGCAATAAGCCAGGTGCTGCTATCTGTCTATAGTTTTACAAAGAAAATAACAGTAACACAAAAACAAAAACGGAAAACAAGATACATTCAAGCAAAATGACATTAATTTGCTGATACTTAAACTAATTTTCAAACCAACTAAATTGACATTTACAAATAAATTTAAGATATGAAGTAATTGGAACAGATTACATATTATCGGTTGGTAAGTGCATAAGTACCTAACAAAAATGAGGCTACTCTGGAAATACAGGTCTTGGAGTAGGTCGTATCAGACTTCATCGGTATATTCAATATCATACAATATGTAGCATTAGCTCTCGTGGCTACTAGCCTAATAGTAGGTAGCCTAAAAATTAGGAATATTTTACACGCCATAGTTTGTATTTTTTACGGGAGAATTATTCGAAAACGTACGTAAGAAGGTATTTCAGCTTTAATTAAGAGAAATATTTTGTTGTTTCTATTTAGAATGTTGATATCAGTCTAGATCGATATACTTGATCTTATTATTATCTAACGTGTGCTCTTTTCGCAAACTCTCCAAACTTTGTGATATATATTTTTTTAATGTTTCGTGCATTTTTAATCCGTCGATTGTTATTTGGTATTGATAGTCATCAGAACAAACGTTTTAAATAAAATTGCTCAGGTAATAATTTCTTCTTATTGTTAAGAACGAAAGTTCTGTTTATAAAATTTTGTATCTTGATCATAGGTAATTGTTAACGAATATTTAAAAAGTGTTGATGCAAATGTCATAAACATTTTAAATATCTGCTAGTATTAATTTATAATTATTATATAAAATATGCTTGATAGATAAATATACATCTACCCAATAATTATTGCACCTTAGCATTTGTTCAATCAAAAATTAAAGTTTAACATTAAACTTGCGACGTTAAAATAGATCGAAATTCGCACAAGTCCACCAATCAATAAGGTAACAAGTAAATGAATCGGAAAAACTATGTAAATGTTTTACCAGAAGAAAAATTGGGAAAACTTAGAAATTTAGCATTTTATAGACTATTATACAGTCTTATTAGGATATAGTACGAAAAAAAAAATTAGGTGAAAGAAACGCATGAGTAATGCCTAAATACAAAATATTATGGTTCTATGTGCACGTAGTAACACAACTGCCTTAGTTAACATATGGGAATCACCGGCAGTCGCTGAAGCAGCGTTCGGATATCCATTTAGTATGCACATAGCATTCACCGTCATTACACGCAACTGCAATGGCATCCTATACGAATATCGAATACACCGATATGATTTTGATTTATGGCGAAACAGGACAAAATAGTCTTGCGGCAGAAAATTTGTACGCGGAACGGTTTCCCAATCGGCGGAGCCCATCATCCGAGACAATCGTGAGAACCGTGTATCGACTTCGAGAAACAGGATCAGTAATTCCACGTTTCGAAGGTCGTGGCCGTCATATATCACGTAGAGTTCAGCAAGCAGAAGAGCATATTTTAAACATCGTTGAGGCGGAACCAGGCATAAGTACTACAACTTTAGCCCAGCAAGTAAATGTGTCCCAAACGACGGTGCATCGAATTTTGAAAAATAATTTACTTCATCCGTATCACATCCAGCGCGTGCAAAGATTAACGGAATTGGATTATCCTCGCCGTTTTGCCTTCTGTGAATGCAGCTCTACGCATTCGCGAAGACATGGTAAATTTTACTCGTGTGCATAATAACTTTCGTCGCCGAATTGATGCCTGTATTAGAGCTCACGGTGGACATTTCGAACATTTTTTACATTAATAAATTATTTTGTCCTGTTTCGCCTAGATCGGTCCTTGTTAGGACCACCACAAATTTCATAAAAAGAAAAAGAACGTATAACTACAAATAACTCAAAACCCGACATTTCGGATGCATTAACTTTAAACATTAAGAACGCAAATCATATGGTTATCGGCATATTCAATGTAAACACATAAACACTTCGACATCAGCTGTACGACAGACTAATGCATTTCAATAGACTATTCACTATTCATAGCATCTACAATGCTTTATCGATTTTTATTTGCATCTGGGTTAACTTTGATTCATCAGCGGTATTTGTATAATATAGGAGAAACAAAGATATGGACCGGCTTTACCTGCATTTTGGGCCCTAAAAATTTGAACAAAATGTATATGTTACAAATAAATTTCTTTTTAAATTTTCAGTAACACATTGATAGGTAGTCTTCAGATTTCGGTAGCTTACGTGCTATTTACAGGTAACCCTGTATATTATATATATAGACTATTATAGACTATATAAGGCTCTCGGTGCCCGAGAGGGTCTCTGAAATATTATTTCTGGAATTTAAATTTGATTTAAAGAGATTAATGTATTCCTAAATAAATATTAGAAACTTAAACGACAAATGAACTTACATAGCGATATTCCAATACATGGACGGTATATTTATGTGGCTTCTTTTCGAAAGTCAGCTACTTCTGAATATTAAATACTGCTCATACTTTGAATTACAATCAGGGTTATTCAAACTATTACCTCTCATTTAGACATTTACTCAGCTCGATGACTCAAAGCCAATTATAAAATTCGCATCATCAAACAGAAGATAACATTTTAATCCATACGTTTCTATTTGAAAACAAATTAAAAAACTCAAAGTTAATGTTCAATTACGAATCGAATTTCTGGATAATAATGTGATTTCTCCATCAATCCGTTGTTCCAACTTTGCAATATTTTTCGGGAGGTCAATACATTAACAAAGTGTTACTATGCACCATCTATAGATACCTCTACTGAAACAACAAAGCTTTATTTCTTCTTCTGCTTTCTTTTCTTAATGTTAATTTAGGACTAGAAAAGTTATTTATAAAAATTACAGCGATAAGAACTAGCTTTATTAAATGGTGTTGTAACGTTCTATAGAAAAAAACAAATTAGGGCATAACGTTACCCGTCGAAACTAACTAGCAAAACTGTTTTCTGCATAAACCAAAACGAATCTGGGACACCTTCAAGCGATACTTGCATAACTTTCCTTTCATACAACGTATCGCAACAAATGGAGAAGCATTAACTCATTCGCTACATAAAGAATTATTATTTCAACTGTAATAATTGAATGTGACAAAATTATCCAATTCTCAATTCTTCTGCTAGATTTCCAGATATAATTAGAATCTAATTTATCTAGAAGAAACCCTTAGCAGTAGTGACAACCGTGTAAGGGGACGACAAAGTAGCAGTTGGAAATTCCAAACTTTTTCTGTAAAGCGAGGGATAGCTTGATATCTTTCAGTTTGGGAGTAATCAGGCATCGTATAATAGCTTTTTTCATTCTCTTTGATCAGGAAATGTCCATTATCGAGGCGTAACAGATGATAAGGAGAAGGAAAAGAAATTTTCTTAAAGAAGATGTTCCTCAGCCGAGATATCGAATTACAACCTAACAGGGGGATATTTTCGTAACGAAAGCAATTAGATCTCTATAGAATTATACACTTTAGGCATCGCCACGTTGTAATTATTTAAAGTATATTAACGGATGGATTTTGGAAAAAGTATCAGTAGAACAGAGGCGTCGGCGTGAGTGAGAATGTAAAATAAGTCAGTATTATTCAGTTGGAAGTGTCTGCATATTGCAATGAGACTTTTCTTCTTTTAAAAGGAAAAAAAATAAAAATTCTGGGTTTATTTGTATTTGAATTTTGAGATCTTCTTGTCTTTTTCCGCAAATTGAAAAACGAATAAGAGGTACATTCGGCAAAAGCAAAAATCTAATTTGAAGAAGGTTGAAAGGTACACTGCTTCGTAATCCAATTGAAAATGGCTAATAAGATAAGTATGCCAACTTTTCACTGTTCCAACCTAAATAAATAATACAACATTACAATATCTTTTGGAGATTTGCTTACGAAGTACCCTTCAGAAGGCGATATCACGAGCGCTACCTACCTTTTTTTATAAAAATCGTTTTGAAATTATTGTTTCATAGCTAGTAAGTCTTATACGTCCTTACAACTGCATTAATCTCCTATGGAGATACATCCAAATTTAAGAAAGCGATCGATATATTTACGATGTTTTTAAATATCATTGCTAATACTATAAACTACTTCCGGAGGAAATTAATCAAATAAATATTTTCGATGTGTAAGTTTCTGGATACCCGTCTTAAAATTTTTTAAATTTTAAGAGTACAAACTTTAAAAGAACCAAACTGTAATGCAATATAAAAATTTCTTATAGAGAATTATAAATAGCTACAAAGTTGGTGGCAGCGCCGAAAATAGTCGAAGGAATTAACTCAAAATAATTTGATTAAGTTACTGTTAGCAACTATCCTTGAGTCCCAATAAATTTAGCTGCAACATTAACACACAGCAATGCAACACATACATTTATTGCAAACCTAATGTGTGTGCTTAACCACAGAACGTGTTTCTCAAGGGTGAAAATAATTGAATAAAGATTTTCTACAAAAATATTCCACAATTATTCTCATTTATTATACACTTTACCGCAAAAATAATAAACAATGTTTTTCCTTTCAGAAAAATAGAGAAACCCTTTGACTCAAGTTTTATGACTAATATTTTCGAAATATGCTAGTTTATCGCTATGCCTCGCGATGTTTGTCAAAAGTTTTTAGAAGATATTTTACGAAAAACGGTGCTAAAGTGTCGGTACACTACGCACCACGCTAGTTTTATTAATATAGGTTTCCTTAAATAGAAGACATAGAAGAAATTGAAGGAAAATTCGTCAGAATTGAGCTCTGTCAGCATACTTTTACTGTTCTCCGACGAAAATAAGGAAATTCGTATAACAATTCTCTAATAGCACAGACGGTTGGTGCAACGTTGCCTTCCAATCCTGGATCGCTTGGCCCGACATTGGCAGAGATGTAGACATAACGTGAGTGTGTGAATATATACACTTTCGGCCGAACATTGCACAATCACCTGGCCTTTGGAAGAAATATCTATTTTTGTCGTGTACTGACTTTTAACAAACATTCTTTGAAAATTGGTTCACTGTCTGGCGACCGTGATCGTATGTTTACAATGCTTAGAAACTGATTGAACTGATGGTTCAATATCCACTTGCTTATATCGCTCAAAGTTTATTGCCAAGCGCTTAACTGATTTTGTTGATCCAGAGCCAATCGATATCCAACGTTAGAAAAGTACCATTGTTTTTATATACCTTATTGACACTCTACCGCCATGTTAACCACCAACTGAATGTCAACCGTCAACTAACCAACTGTGCTATTAGGATTGAATTTTACAGGCATTCTACTTGTGCGCAAAATGATATAATTATTTGATTTTTAATACGGAATGTGTCAAGACTTTCAAGTAACTTTGCAATTCATGAAATTTAGCCTTTTGACTTTTTTTTTATATACTGCGCGTGGTAACTGTTTCGTAATGAGGATTGATTTAGAATCGTTTTTGTCCACAGAGGAACTACAACTAAAATTATGTTGAGATCTAGAAGTGAAAAATAGTCTAAATAGTGATGCGTATAAGATGTACGTTTCAGAATCTGCGGACTTTAAATTCATGGAATTAATATCATGTAATAGCATAATATAGCATACACTCATTCCACGTTAGGTTTTCTTATTTATAATATAACCAAGAGTAAAAGAAAAGTAAAGTATTGATAAGACAAATTTATATAAGGGAACGTGAAATGTAATTTTACTTTAACCAATCCAATAGAGAGCCGCCGTAACCAAGCGTCCGATATCAAAAACAGCTAAGAAACATCTCATTAATTGATAAACGCTGCAATTACAGCAGACGAAATTTAATGGATTTCATGATCGTGTACCAAAAGAGTTACCATTACAAAAGTACCACGTTAGTCTGTAATAGCGGAATTACACTGATCGTGAGATTCATTATAGAGGGATCAAGTTATGTTGAAATGGAATTCATGTAATTGAGGATTAGATTGCGTTCAATTATCTATAAGATCCTTTGAAAGGATGTCATTTCCCGCTCAGCACACATCACCACACCAGACTAATTCAATTAAATATTTAGACAAAGGATTTCGGCATTTTGTGGAAGATAACGTCTGCTGAAGGTGTTATGCATGAGACGTGCACGTAATATATTAGCTGAGCAAATATATTGATTGGGTCCTAAGGTAAGCCTGGTGTATTATATATGGTTTGTTTGGAAATTAACTAGCAAGTTCAATGATTTCATACATGTGACACCGTTCTTGTTAAATGAGGCTAATATTTTAAAGGGCATGCAAAACTAGCAATACCTGCCAATGGGGCGTACAACTTGAATTAAAAAAAATTGTGCCTCGGTTTTATTTCCACGAGTTTGTATAGAAATTTTGATCAATTACTTACAGTTGACCTCCTTGTCAAAATACGACGACGAAAAAATCTTGTCTCTTATTAGCTTTTAACAAACTAATTAAAAGGTTACTAATGAAGTATTTTTTTTATCACCTAGCTACAGCATTTACTCTGAAGATTCTCGAAACTTGACATACCTATTGATAATAACTTTTAATCGAGTGAGATTTAATTAAAATTAAAAACTTTCTACGATATTTATGAGTTTGAAATACACTCCGCCAAAAAAGTATCGCATAAACTAAAAAAGGGCATTTATAAACCAAGATATTTTTTTCACAAAAAACGTTCACAAAAAGTTTGCCTCGTGTATGTGAACTATAAAAGCACTAACAAAATCATAGAACATAGCTTTTTTATCTTTTTTTTTCTAAGAAAACACATTTAGAAAAATGCATATGTGTAAGGTTTGTTCAGTTGTTTATTGAAAGTCTTCCTATACGGACAAATTTTAAAGTGCGAAGTCAGAGTTCTGTACCAACGCTTTTAAAACTAAAATGAGCAATTTAACTTCAGAACAAGTGGCTGCTATAGTTGCTTTAATCGAAGATGGACGATCTCAAGCATACGTTGCTAATTTGATGAACATCAATCAGTCAAGTGTTTCTAGAGCCGTAACCAGATATAGGGAAACAGGCAATTACAGTAGAAGACCTGTGCCAGGTCGCCCAAGATGTTCTACTCGCCAAGATGACCGCTATTTACTACTACAAGCATTACGTCGAAGACATGTTACTGCAAGACAATTGCAGAACGACTTGGCTAGAGTCAGAAATACTCGTGTGAGTACTCAGACTATTCGGAATAGGTTACGACAGAGTGGATTAAGAGCTAGAGTAGCTGTAACAGCCCCTCGTCTCACTAGGAACCACCGAGTGGCTCGCTTAAGGTTTGCCAGAGAACATGTAAATTGGAACATTAATGACTGGGCCAATATACTCTTCACAGATGAGTCAAGATTTGGTCTTTACACCTCAGATAGGCGTATCTCAGTGTACAGACGAGACGGTGAGCGCTATTCGCATTGTAATATCAGACCTAGACCTAACTTCGCCGATGGCTCTATTATGGTTTGGGGAGGCATCTGTTTAACAGGTCGTACAGAGTTAGTACCGGTAGACAGAGGTACACTAACTGCCCACAGGTATATAACGGACATTTTAGAAGAACATGTAGTACCATATGCGCCAATTATAGGAAACGAATTCATGTTAATGCACGATAATGCACGACCGCATGTTGTAATAATCGTCTAGGAATACCTTAACGATGTTGGTATTCCAGTTTTAGATTGGCCTGCGGTAAGTCCGGACATGAACCCTATCGAGCACGTGTGGGACCTCCTTCACAGACGGACCTGCATGGACTAGAAAATGCTCTCCGTGGCGAGCGGGAGTATTTGGATCGGGCTTATATACGGAGGTTAATCGAATCTCTGCCGAACCGTATGCGAGCGGTCATAAGAGCCAGAGGTGGCAATACTCAGTATTAAAAGCTACTGTTATGACATTTTTCTTTCCAAAATTATAATTTCTTGTTTTAATAAAAATCTCAAGTATGAGTTCTTGTTTTTATTTGGCCTGTATTTTATTTAAACAATCATAGAAATTATATCTTAGAGCGCATTAAAGTATATTTACAACTTTACGCTACAAACAAAGATTATGCAATACTTTTATGATTCAAAACTAAATTATGCGATACTTTTTTGGCGGAGTGTATATTCAATCATTGAATTGAATCCTCCTGTAACATTTGAAATATTTCATGAATTTCGTCGAAATGAAGTTTCAAAGCTAAAGCATTTCTAATTTGCAGTGTCTACTGATAGGCGTTCTATTCTTATCATCGATTACTGCGAAAGCCACAACTAATATTCATCAATTAGAACCTCAAATCTAGTGTTTTGAGTTATTTAATCTTAAGTTTTTCCTAGATTGAATAGATAATATTTTAGGGCTACATGACCCATCGGAAATTTCGCCAACGATCTAGGATCCCCTTTCCTGAGCGATTGCACCGTCTTTGCTGTCTTAGAAGAGCCTAATATGAATACTTTCGCCCGTTTCTTCTTTTTTAGAAAATTTTCCCGGTACGAAGTTTTTTAATTATCTTCCCGTGTTTTAATTATTTGTTTTATGTGACCACAGAATGGATTAAGGGTGATGAAGAATATATTCGCTGTTTCTCTGGCTAGCTTGTCTGACTTTTCGTTACCTTCGATCCCTTGATGGCTTGAGACGTCAAAGTAATGTGGTTTTTGTGTTCCAAATTTCTTTCTTTGCTAGTGTACCAATGATTTTTTGGATCAGAAAGTTTGCATAATTTTCTTTAAGAGCAATAATTAAATAGATCGGATCTATCATATATGTTTCACAGGATTTTCGATTTTTTTGAACGTAAACGTCAAAATTGGAAGAAAACGGAATTTGCCATATTATCTTCATCAATATGCAATACGAAGTTTTCGTAGATATTATCTCAATATTTTTCAAAAATAATCTGACAGTAATGGCAAATGTGTCATGAAAAATTGTTTACCTACTTTATCAGAAAAGGGACATTTTCTGATAAATATTTTTATTTTTTTATACAGACCAGAAATTACGTCGAAATGCAGTGGTTGCGAAAATTTTAAAAAGAGGGTAACTACTGAGACTCTATTATTTCATCGCTTACTGTTTATAAGAAAACTATGGCAATTTGTAGCGCGACAGTGAGTTCTATTGTTCACCAATATTTTCTACAAAAAACAACCAAAATCTTAAATCACCCAAAAATTTGAAACGAAATCTCGCTTTCAGTTAATAATTCACTTATTCTTGAGTAACCCAGGATATTCATATTTCCCCATTAAGTGCTTTCGTATAAAAGTTACTCCACTTACTTGTATACGTACTGTATCGTTGCAATTAACCAACCGCTAGCACTTTGACCCTGTAATTAATCAATCAATAAAGCAGACGATATCCTGCACCGCTTGATAAATCAGCTTAACCAGTATTTTATCTTTAATACCGGCATCATTATCACCCTGTAGTCGCTGTAATTTGCATAGAAACTTTAGTCAATAGGAGTACAACGAGACGTCGTTATCTTCCTTTGAATTAGTTAGTGCGTCACTAGGTCATAATGTTGAAAGACAGCTTGCAACGTGCCTACCAATAACAAACGGAAGCGATCCCGAGGGGATAACTACAATAAAGCATCGCAACGGGCGGAATTTCGTACGTAGGGAGGAAAAAAGCTTCCTCCCTTTAAAGCGGCGCCTACATATAAATTTTTTGAACAACCGCAAACCGAAACCGAAGCAATTTAAATATTGTTCCCGCAAACTGTTCCGAAATCCGCTTTGTGAATTTAAAGTACTTCCACGAATTAGTGTCTGTTGCCCTACAGCGCCGTGGCTTACAGACGCAAAAATATCTTCTCCAAACGATTACCGTTAATACCTTTATTACGAGACCTCAAGTAGATGGATTATTCTGATTACACGAAGGCGATAGATGTAATAAAACAACCGCAGGATTGTACCGTAAGTAGATGGATATCTTTCTTTGTTATTACGGGATTGAATGACGAAACAACGTTTCTTTGTAAGTAGATTGGAATTAGTTCCGGATAATATTGTCACAATTGTCAAGCTTTAAAGAATATTGGAATAGGTCGAAGAATAAACTAAACAATGCAATAATGCTAAAAATTTAGGAATTTATAGACATCTATCGCAAGGTTTGTAATTTTCTCTCATTAGGAAGTCTGTTGCCTATAGTCACGCCAAACCTGCTTATTTGAATACTAATACGATATTAATCGAAAAACCCACAGATCACTTTACTACGGATTTTAAATCTAGTCTTGGTACGTACATACGTGCATATAGCATGTCTAATCGGGAACTTTTTGCATTAAATGGGACAGCCTCTATATTATTGTATCTTTAAATTGTTTGATGAAACAACTGCGTTGCTATTTTTAATCATATCTGAAATATTTGCTTTTTTTTTTGAAATATTTGGCATATGAACGAATAGATGCGAACTCTTATAATTGTAATTTTAGAACTGTAAGCACTGTTATATGGCAATTAAACTTGAGAAGGAGAAACATAGTCAAATATCTGGCATTGCGAGATTCTAGAAACTGTAAAACTTGATACAGAAACCTGTTTGTATCATTAATATCAAAATGCCAAACCTAATTTCTAAGCCTTACGTTTCATATGATTTAAACGAGATTTAACTATCAAATGTATCCAGTTGTAACCAGCACAAAAAGTAATTAAAAAAAAGCATGCCGTCCTGCGCTTACCGTTGTTTTATGAATACTATGATACTTTAAAATTCAGCTATTTTCATGGATGTTTCATTCAAATCATCCTCTTCGCTAATTGATATTCCGTGGAGCCAGTTAACATATTACAGTATCTCAAGCGCTCAGTTCCAAAATGGTCTCCGAGATTCGGAAAAAACGCTAGAATTTGCGCGTTCTTTGACGTGCGCATACTATTTCCACCTGCGAGTAATTGCGGGAGCTAATATACGCAAACAAATTTGCGAGCTCGTTCACCGCGGCAGTTGCATTCTTCCCCGTGATGTATCTGTTAAAATTGCAGGAACATGGAACCGCAAGCGTTGTATAAAATTCTGCGAGAGCGCAAAGTATTCTCGTACGCGTTAATTTTGGTTCCGGTATGTTGGGTAGATGCGACGTTACTAGCGGCACCGCAATATTCCAATTTAGTCCATAGGTTGCGGAGAGCTCGTTATCCCAACTATTCTAAATATAATTGAAATTAATATTGAATCTTGTAATATTGCATGCATTACGCGCGCGGATTGCCTGCGGTGACGGGAATCGATATTTCGTTTCTCTAGGGCCTTTCACTCCTGTCGGTATGTACCTACCTAAACCAATCGTTCACGTCTGGACTGCAAGTAATCTAGTTTATGCAATCGAACTGGAATAATGGTACCACCATGAAAACATTGCAACTTTAATCTATTAGTAGACAAAATCGATTTATTTGAAATCGTTATCCTTCTCTCCATATTTTGCATATATTAGCATACGAGGATAGAAAAAAAAAGACTGCTTTATCAAATTTTTAATCATAAATTTCTGAACTTATTAACAGAAACTTAATAAATGCGTTGCACTTAGGCTGTAGATTTTCAGCCTTTGCTTACATTGTTTCCTAACTGTCAAACGAAAAACCGAGCTGACGTAATTCTTACTTTCCAATAACGGTTTTTACGAATATGATGTAAAATGGTAAATTCCATGCATTGCACTAGCTTCCGCTTTGAACGCAATTTGTATGCTCAATTTGTGGTCGTTATCAGATTATAGCGCTGCTATAATGACAATTTAGTTAATTTATTGAAAAACTTATATGAAAACGGGCCCAGATGTACTCTCTGTACTTGTTCAAAGTGTCACTTCACTCTTAGCGCGAAGTTGACAAATGTAGAAATCATCGAAACTGCAAATCGAATTTGCAATGACTTTACTATTGCTATTTAGTGCACTCAACATTACTTATATTTTCAAGTCATTGCACTAAAAATATTGATCATGTGGTTGAAACACTATCAACATCTTTATGTTCTCCAATAACCTGAACGATTTTCTTAAATACGCAGGAAGAAAATAATTCGAAAACTGCTTGGGTAAAATTACACGTGAGCATGTAATTGAACTATTGCAGAATATTGCAACACCAGGTTTTCGTCATCACCAAGGTGACAAAACCCAACGCCATTCATTGTACAAATTCTGGTTCAGTAAACAGCTACCAACGTATTCCCGTTATCCACATAACCCATACTACCATTTTTGGCTGAAGCACAGCTTGTCTGGATTTGAGGATGCTATGCTGACGAGGTGCATCTCCCATTGAATTAGTATCAAATTGGGAAGGATGAACACCGCTGTGCAGTATTGGCGTTTCAAGAACTTACAAACATCTATATATTTGCAATGAAGGGATTTTCGAGTCGATTGTATCGTATAGTTCCTGTGATATAATACGCTTCAAAAAGGTATAAGTGGTACATAAATATCCAAGAGACATCTTTATTAGATTTTTTAAATCTTTATTTGTACTGACGTAAATAATTGTCCCGCAGCTCTCCATTTCTCCATCCTGGAGCATGTCCTTTTATTTACTATCTTGATTGCTCCAATTTGTTTGTTTTATTAATTTTTTACTACAAATACATATTTCGGTAATTCAATTTCAGAGTAGCAATTTAAAGGATCGGACTTTCGGTTCGTTTTAAATTTTTGCTAGGATTTACAAGAGGAACCATTCTTATTTTCTTCTGAAACTCAAAGGTATAATGATATAAGCGTAAATAACGTATTACTGAGACAACCACTACCACCCTCATAACACCATTCTTGAAGACTAAAATGAATTCGGTTGGTCTTAAGTTGATGACAGCTTTTATGTATCCTAAGACCCTGTATGTGTACAATTTCATTATCTCAAAACAGTTGCATGTGCCTTCAGCTAGGTAATACTGTATAAATCATAGATCTCTATATATTAATTTTGTAAATAAACTGACGGGCTGTTGCGTTACGTCAGATCCATGACCATTGCCGGTTTTCAATTGCGAGTTTCAAGACATTATCTAATTCGTTTTCATGGGAGTTTAATTTTCGTCTTGGCGATCCGTAGCATTTTCTTTTGTGATTTCTCTAATGTCTTCTCAAGACAACAACAATTTCGTGCAACGATACGCTATGAGATTTCTTTTCTGACTTATATCATGTCCTATGAAGATAGTGTTTTGTCGAGGACCTTAGTTTTCAGGTGGTTTCAGATATTCCCAAAAAGTGGGGACTAGATTGAATATGAACCTCGTACGAGAAGGGCTTCAACTGCAAGAACAAAAAATAAATGTGCTAAGAGGATCCAGGATCTTGCGCATTCTAATCCTGGGCTAGCGATAAAAATGACCTGGGAAACATTGAATTTAACGAACATAACCGTTCATTAGAATTTGACTAAGGAAGTTGTAATGGAAAAGGATGGTGATCACAACCACGACAATGCATGTTGTCACTGAGGGATTTCAATTTAGGTGATTTTGGAATATAAAAACGTCTCTGTACCTCCTTAACCCCCTGATTTGCTAGATCTGATATAAAGGAGAACGTTGAAAAAGTCACTATAGGCCAACTGAAAGCGATTTCAGCATCCGCATTGGCGTTAGAAGTGGACAAACAGACACCATCGGTGCATTTCGTATATTGTAACAATTTACTTTAGAGGAATGATGATTTCTTTTGAATAAAGGAAGAATGTTAAAGGTTTCTAATTTTGCAGCGCTTTGTATAAATTGTAAAGCCCTGTAGATGCTCAACTGTCGTCATTTATAACTGAAGTTTTCATTAGTTTAAAAATATCACGTACCTTAATCTTGCTAATTATACACTAACGTACAATTATAGATTAAAAAACTTTATAAACAATTTTTAGGTTATAATAGCACCTCTGCGCGAGCGAACTGATCATCGCGAATGTAGAGAGAATTACTCCAGCTTCCACAAATTCTCGTGTGGGATGTGGATGTATTTTTTAAGCGGCTAAATGTCGCTGTATAAGGAGCTGTAGCAACTTCGGTTTTCAAATAAAGAATTTGAGAGTACCTCCGAGTTTTTCCCATCTTCTTGATTAATCTATCTTTATATCGAATTTGTTTATAACGCGAATGTAAATAAAAACCATTAAAGTACAAAACTGATAAAAATGCAAGCTTCTTAGATATTCTGACGTGCGTACAAGAATAAACGTTATCGATTAAGCTAAAATGAGAGCCTATAAAAAATACTAACACCAATCTAAGTACAAGGGTAGAATTAAGCGTTTTTATATAGAATAAGCAGTTTTTAATATCGCAAGAGGCTTATCCATGAACGAAATAGAAACAATACTGTGCTCTCGCCACGTTACACAATCTGTAATGTAATGAAAAATGAGTTTTTACCCTTTAGAGATTTGCCTCGTAATCCAGGACGACGCAAAAAATATCTAGTAGCCGTGTCAGCATAAATATTTATGCGGACATCAACGTTTTCTGTTCGGAGCGCCCTTGACCTCTTTCCGATATTGCGTGACCACAGCGTCGTTTCAGTTATCATTGGTGATTCCGCAACGAAATTGCTCCCCAATACAGAAGGTCCCCTTGTAAACAATGTAGGCTCTTAGGTATAGGAGGAATTAGACTATCAAATTATTGCCGGAGGGTGAATTCCCAAAGGCAAATAATTTAAGAGATAAAGTTGCAACTTGACAAAAACCTTCTGACTCCTAAGCTTCTACCCTCTATTGAAATACGCGTGTAGGAATACGTACCTAAATTGTGTATTCTATTGTTTTGTAGAAAACGGTTTTAATAGGTTTACTAACAAAAAGCTACATTATGCTCTCAATTTATTAAAATATGCACTAGAACTAGTTTTGACAATTTACCTTCAGCCAGTATATGAACATAGTATTTGAAAGAAACATAATTAGTACTTACAGTTGATTTATTAAATGTTCATAACAGTTATAACATGTTGGGATCGAAAAGAAAAACCTGTTAACATCTATGATTTGAAGTGACAATATTAAAATATAAAGCTTTATTGTTCCGATATGCGTCAGCGTCTTATTCATTTTCGAATTATGCATTGCTCTATTAGAAAATGCCAAATGCTTCGAATACAGAGTATATTAAATATGATGTTTATTTATACTTTTTGTAACGGAAATGCTACAACTGATGTTGAAGAGTATCATCAGCGGTTTCAACATTAAAAAGGTAAAATCGTATTTATCACAGCTTCCAACAAACTGTGCGAGAACGGGATAATTCTTAGTGCTAACATAACATCTGAACATTCCACTCGACAAGGTTTAAAGAAAGAAGAAAATAGTCCAAATATAGTAAGAGATGTAAGGATCACTTCATTCAATTCCGCAAAAATAAGTAAATAAACACATTTCACGAGCAAGACTTATATCCATGTCATAGTCGGTGTATACAGTATTTACAGCTGGAAGATTTTGCCAAGCTACAGATAAATAGTAATCGTCCAATTGTATTACAGACAATTTTTACGAATGAAGCAACGTTCACCTTCAACGGCATTAATAACATTCAGAACTTTCATTTACGCTCAATAAACGTATGGTGCGGTATGGACCATAAGCATTTAGTTGCTCCTTTCATTTCGGAAAATCGTCATTTAAATTCTTTATAAAATGAATTACTGGGGCTACCAGAACATATTGCTCTAAACATAACAAGATCAACACGATGGAGCTCGTACACATTTCGGTCGTCAAGTCAAGCAACGTTTGGACGATAAGTTTCTAAGGCCTTTCTATGGCCTAGGGATTGATCGAGGTGGTGATGTAGTAGATTGGGAGATCTTGAGATCTCACACCACCAGATTATTATTTATGAAACTGGTTTAAAAATGAAGTTTACTAAGGGAGAGTCGACACTCAGAATGCACTAATTCAACGTATTAGAAACGTTGCAGCTCATATTAAGGAAAGACATAAAGCAATCTGGAAAGCTGCAGACAGTAGCACAAGCTTTCGTTCAGAATAATCAAGAGTGTATTTGAATCTGCTGGCACCAGCAAAAGTTTAGCGTTCTATTTATCGTAGTTTTACTTTATAAGTTTCATGGTAGCATATTATTGAAATTTTGCATTAGCATCTACAAATACACAAGCTATATATAGCAGTGTCGCACTATTTCGACTTTAAAAAGAGCAGATGCAGCGGCGAGCTGCAGAATCTAGACAACATCTCTCACTAGTTTTCCTTTCGCGTATACACTACCATGTAGACTACCTTATTAATATGTAGATTGCTTCATTCGTGTATATCGAGTAAGAGAGGCCAATTCTGATACTAAAGCAAACGAAGTTACCCTAATTATAGAAATATTCGCGTACGACAAACTACAAAAGTGTGTTAAGATTAATTTTCTTATTCGAGCGCACACAGATATAATGATAAACGAGTTACAAGGCTGCGGTGTCTCTTCTGCCACATTTACGTACTTTCCGAAGTTACTACACAAATTCGATTACCGACACCAACCACCTAGCAAATTTGTAAAGTTTGTTGCCATTTAATAGCTACGGCGTTAAAGCAATAACGTATGACCTTTACGTATCCATAATGAGCATTTCTCTCACTTAACCCTATAGTGAGTGCGTCAGGATATGCTATTAACTATGTAATACGTATGTATACGAGTCTATTATGTCTAACATATTCACTATAGAATTCATGCAAATTAAAGTAATTCCGCTAGTGCGCTGTGAGTTAGTTTTTAAAATATAAAATATTAATTAATTGATTAATGAATCTACGCGCTTCCGCCGGCGAGCAGTGAAAGATCTCCGACGTAGTTAAGTTTAATTAATTAAATAAAACTTTCACTGATTGTCAGGAGTCAGTTTAAAGGCTCTAATGAATTTTGCTTTCTGTAACTTGTATTTTTTTTTTTACTTTTAAGGATCACCTATAAGTGTCACTTATAAGTACTTTCAAGTAAAATTGATTACTTTTTTTCGAAAAATAAATTATTTCAAATTTAATTAGTTCATAGATTCTAGTATATGATACTACTGCTGCCTCTTCTGCCTCTATTCGGATGAAGTTCTCCAATTGATGAAGAGACATCGAAAGCCAACGTTTTTATGGGTACGAGATCTAGATATTCAATATGTAATATACAACCATGCAAATATTGTTCCCTGAACCACCGAAACGCTCTCCAGCTTCATAAAATAGATTTCAAACATTTCTCTCTTGAAATAACTTTCATTCCCTTTTTTATTCGCAGTTAATCGAATATATATTAAAATTGACATATTAAAATAAAACAAAATTTCATTATATAAATATAATCGCAACGTTTCATTTCTATTCATGCAACAAAGTAAACAAGCATTCGCTGACGAATACTTTTTATAAACGAAATATACGAGTTTTATTTCAATTTATTTGAATTAGTTTAATTTTCCGAAGTAAAATTGCAAACGAGGTTTTTTCATGTATGTGCGAACGTTGCCACTTCGAAAATAGATAAACTTTTACGTTCAATTCCGAAGCCGTTGTTGACTGTGTCTGGTATCTGGCGAGGTAAAGGCACGCTGCGCCCAATCTTCTTGAGAAATTCCACAAAACTTACGTTTCTTGTTGGGAGGTTGTTCTTGATGGTAGCCCAAGTCAACTAAATGGGATGGGGTGATACGGTGAAAACCTTATAATTGTGTGTTCTTCGCGTTTAACGTTTAAATCTCAAACGTATTAATTCAACGAATTCCTTGTAGGGTTTTACGCAGCTGATATGACTGAGACATTAACATTTTATTATCAAAACAAATGTTTTTATCGTTAACCAGTTAACCATTTCGTCCTTTTTATTGTCACTTGTTGGAGCACGTTTTTTTGTTGTGTATTATCAACCACGATAACGGAATGCTTGGGTAAATTTGGCGTAAGCTTCTCTTCTAACTATCTACCCAAATTTCTTGTATTTATATCGAAATAATAGTCACCAGTTTTTACGACGGATTAGAGCGGTAAGATAAAACCCACCTGCCAATAACAGTGCATGCTGGAGGCAATGCACTGTTATTGCCCCGGGTCCTTTACGTATACTCTTAGAAAGATTTTTTCCACTTCCAGATGCAAATTTATGACCATTGCGAAGGTAAGTCTTGTCGATTGTGCAATGGGACGCCTCCTCTACAAGCAATCGTTTTTTAATGTTCACATACGTGCACGTTTTATTATTTCTCATTGCTCCGTGTACATCGCTAATTTGCTAAAATTGTTGTCAATGATGTACTTGACCAGTTTCATTCTAAATCGTTTTGTACGTGTTTCCATCTGATATTCCAGAAAGCTTCGTCTTTGATCCGTACTTACCAGAAATTGGAATTTCCAGATCTATTTCCTTCTATAACAATTTTTTGGATTATTCGCAGCGACACACTATTTTCTTCACAAACATTTTTGCCTCACTTACTGTCACTGAACCGCTTCTATGTATGATTACAGGCATACTTGTGAGCATAACCAATGTGTATCATCTTCTGATCTCTCATCAAAATGGTTTAATGTAGATACGTTGCCATAAGCAACTTTCTGCCATTTTTTGTCTCTCATGGTGCGATTAAGTGGCTCTAGAGGCAAACTTGAACGTAATCTCGGTATGATTTCTATAAAAATATCAATGCAATAAATCATATTGTCGAATACAATGCAATTCTCGACCGCATATATTGTCAAGGAATATTTTTTAAGTTAAAGTAGACACTAAATATTTGCAAATGGTAACAATTACATAATTAACTTTGACAGCACAAAAGCACGTTCTAGCTACGTATGTACCATCTTGGAGATGAAGTATATACAAAGACGAAAGAAGAACGCAATAAGTGTCTACAGAGAGTATTTTATGTGACAGAAGATGCTTGCGCATCACACTGTACAATCCATTTAAAGCTTAAGCTTTTCACTGATAGAAAGTTATATCTCGTGCTTATATCCTTTGACATTTATGATTCTACCTTGCACTAGCTGCGATTGCTTTGTACATGCAGGTTCATAGCGTAGTATCATTCGCTTCCATCGAATTGAATCCATATCTTCGAAATGTACTTTCGACGTTGCGAACCAAATACAACTTAAACCAACATTGACGCTTTAACCTTCAGAAGAATACAGTGGTAGAATTATCTTCGCTGCGGCAATAAATAGATACTCCGTTAACGTTTTTAATGCAGTTCGAAAAATAAAAGAGAACATACAGTAGATTGAGCGCCAAAGTGTACAATTACCTTCGCCGAACATCTACAACAAAGGAATTGGGAAAAAAATCGAAAAGCGTAACGTCTCCCAGATGAGCGGGCCATTAATCGATAGTATATTGCAGAATTACATACAGTTAGCAATCCGAAATCGTCGCCGGTGGCAGTGAAAGAACTCCGGATTTATCTTCATTTTTATTGTCAAGTTTATCTCTGGTAACCTAGCGGATCCCCGACAGAGACTTTCATATTCAACCGGCACATTTGTGACCGCAAAGCTTTTTATCGGAACCGTCCCGTGACCGACATACAGTCCGGTGGACATGTATAGAACGTCAAAAATCCTGAATTTATCCAGTCCGCCGCAGCGATCGGCAATACCCAATATCCAATAGCTACATATTACGTAAACATGTGAAATATGTCCAACTTTTATACCGACTCATTCGTTCCCGATGGAATTCGGTTTGTTACGATCGTGATGATGTTCGGAATCTGAAGCTAGCAGCCCTTTTCCGACTTAAATAACACGGCCTGACGGACCAAGGAAGAATTCTTTCAGCTGTATGTCCGGCCAGGGAATTAATTTCCGAACGAAACGAGGTGAGACGAGCAAGACCGAAGATATCGATATCTATAGCCGCTACGTACCGGTACCTTCCTTCTTGCTCGGCTCACTTCGTTTCGTTCGAAAATTAATTCTCTGACCCTGAATTTATATGAATTTACAAAAATAGTTGAGATATTACACGAGGGTAGTCTAATACAGAAACAAATATTTTTGTTACAATAAGTTTTATTTCTTTACGTAAGTCTGTACCATTTTCGCAGCAATGCTCGTTGCCGTTTAATAATAGCGATTGGCATTTTATTCTACAAAATAGCCGTTTACGAGTGCGATGACGTCATTCGATGCAAGTTTCTGGTCCCATCACAAATACATTCTTTCTTAATTCGCCGATTGTCTAACACAAATTGAAGACCTTTTCCGGTGTTGTCTGTAGTGGTTAGCACTTTCTGGTCGTCCCGAATTGGTTGACGTCGTCAACCCAGCCAGTGCGATTATATTTAAGCTCAGATACCAACATTTCATTGTGATAAAAATATGGTGCAGAGTACTTGTAAACAACGTATGTGCATATCGGCTTTAACTTGTGCTGGCGTATTGATCTTCAAGTGTAAGAAGTTAATCACGGTTCAATTTTTTTTTCTATTTTTACATAAATATCAAAATCGAGTGATACAAACAACCGCTAAACGCAACAAGTGAGCACCCAATATATTTTTCATGAATAATACCATCTTCACATGAAGCTTGAAACTTTTCATTTTACCGTCATACATAATAGTTACAAAATTAGGAAATCAACGCGAATGACATTACAATTAAAGTTGTTCAAAACTGTCGGAAAACTGTACGTTTTCTGTACCCCGTTAAAAGTAAAGAGTTCAAAAGTGAGTGAAATCATACCTGTTTTGTAGCTACTAGATAGACTCGTGTTTTGTCGACTCTCGGGGAAACCAGTAGGCAAGAGTACTGTTTGAATATTCATGAACTCCTTTTGTTAAATGTATCACACACACTGTCTTTTATCTAAGGGAACATCTTCTGATAATTTTGAGCCGTTTTCGAGAATTTCTGGCGTCTGTCATTTCACGTGGAGCAAGCCCTCCAACCTGATCTTATGGCTTCTGGAAGTACTCACAAGTACCTCACAAGTACCTCACAACTAATTTCTTAAGGGAAACCTTTCTGTATATAATCGAAATGCTTCGGCTGCATTTTGTTGGCATTCTACATACGGTAGTCATTCGCAACAATTGAATTTACCGTTCTATAAGCCCACGACGAATTGGAAATTTCGTGGATTCATTACACCTAGCCGTTGATCACATGAGTAAATATTACGACTAGTGTAACCCACTTCCTTATATACCTTAATTTACCAGGTTATTCCAGATTATTTATATTTATATTATATTTACAAAAAACCGCGCAAAAGATGCGGAGAAAGAATAATCAAGAAGTAGCTTTTTCGTGGCATCGATGGAAACTTTACACTACAAACACTATCCATTATTACATTTCTCTCTATCCGACATCATTGGTGTGGTTCCGAGAGTGTTCTTAAGCCACTTTGCACTGCTGTTTGTCCGAGTTACCACTAACACTAAACACATGTTTGCCGTTTAGCAGCGTCAAAATCGGTTACTATCTCCAAGCTATTTCTTGAGCAGTCCTTAGGGAGACGCCGTGCGCTTTCGGCAGTTGTACATGTAAGGGATTCTCAGCGACTTATCATGATGTATTAACAGAAAATGACGGATTCATGCCAAAGACGCCGTGTAGGCAAAAATTTATTCGTGAGTAGTTGGTTTCTTCTCTCATTGGGTTCCTTTGTCGCAAACGATTACATCAATATCGCCAGGTAGTACACTTCTATATTAATTTTTGCCCTAGACTCAAAGTATAAAAATAAGTTGCAGTACCGCTTTCCTTGCCTGGAATTTCCTATATCTTTTAATGGATTTTCTATTAAACTTCCATTCCGCATAATACATAATTTTTCCCATTTTCCTATTCGAAGGTATATCTGAAGGTATATCAATATCCTAGGTATATCAATAGAGCGTTCTAGAATGCTAGGATCCTTTTAATTATAATGATTAAAAAATGTCAGCTAATGCTTAACTAACAACTTTTCTAAATTGTTAGTTAAACTGTTAGTGAAACAGCTACGTCTATTGCACAAGTACGACGGCGTTTATGAATTTAACGACTTATATCAGTGGAAATGAAATTTAATACTGGGAAGGTTCTTGCGCAATCAGCCGGAAAGAACTTAGACGGCTGGATTTCGCTGTTAATAAAGTGGGCTTAATCTTTGACGCTAATGATTTCTGCGGCTGCCAAACGCTGCCGGCGGCGAATGAAATTTTGAAACGCTCCCATAAAAAAATAAACTACGGCGAGCCGCGGCGCGAAATTAGAACTACTAAAAAACACTCGCTGTTTTATTGGTTGTCGTTGAATTCTGAGGAAGTGCTCTTCTTTTTTATTTCCGAGTAATGTGGTACAATCAATTTCACTCTTATTCCCTATCTACTCTTCGATTTTTTCAAATTATAGGAAACCGTAAAATTTATTACACGACCTTCATTAAATATCAGGAAATACTGCATTATATTGGAGAAATTGCGTAATCTGTGAATAAAATGTTGTGGACATCAGAATAACAGTTGCGGTTTTTCAATTAGAAGGAAGGTTTGAACTAACTATAAAAACTAAGCAATTTAAAATTTACTGCCTGACCAGATGGTGAAGGGGAGAATAAAAATCCGAGGACGCTAGATAATTTTCCGTATCTTTCCCGGCATATTTACCGCACTAGTAGTGCTATCAATATGTCCTTTTATTAAAAGTGTTTTTTCTTTGGAAAATTAACTGCATTTTCAAGTAAGTGAAATGCAGTATTTGCAATATAGGCTTTTGTTCAATACTCAATATTTATCATTAAAGCGTATTAAATTACAGTATTCTCACACTTATCTGACATTGTTAACACGGATGAATTTCATCTTACAATTGGTTGACACGTCAATTCCAACCAATGGATGGGTTTCGATCGTATTCAGGTTCCTCAACCAATAGTGCTCATAAATGTATCAGATATTATTTTTTACCCAAAGTATTATAATGGTTTGCGTCTAGACCATATTTGGTGTGAGTGGGCGTGGGACAAAGGCAATAAATTTTAAAAAATATGTTATTAAATAAATTTAAAATTGGTTGCCGATAGGTATTGACTCGATTTTTAATAACCTTACAATTTATAAATAGTGCAGGGTGTACATGTACACGTGAATCCTGAAACATTCATCAATCATCTTAATAATCAAACCAAATTTAAAATAATTTTGTAAATTACTCCAGTATATTCAGACAAAAAAATATTTGTAATTGTTTTGACAAATATATTTAAAATTAAAATTACTTAACTTTCAATTAAGAAATCTACCGCTTTTGTAATCATTACTACGTACCTATATGCGTTCTGACCCGAAGATGTGTTGCTGTGAGCAAAAAACCGGTCGCCGAATTTATTAAATGGGACCCACGCAGACTCATCATGTGTGCCAATGTTTCTTGGCATTGAAGAATTGTTTGAATCAACTTGGAACTTTTCAAACAAAAATATAAGATTCCTTTGAATCTCACTTATAATGTATGTTTTTAATTTCTTGCGTTAATATGATGAAACTTTTCCTCGGTGGCACTTTAGAACTTAATCTAATGTATTATTTACCTGACATAATTTATTGTTTACTAAGCGTCCTATATCCCACCTTCTCCTGCTTTGCTATTAGATAATAATAAAAATTAGATAATATAATGAGGTTATAACAAAAATGCTTTTGGTAGACTACATTGACAAGAAATATGTGGTACACTTAGATGTTTTATTATTTCTCCACTCAGAGCTGTAAATAGGGATTAGATGATCTTTAAGTTTCGCAGTGATATTAACCTCGTACTTAATGCTAAAAATAAATCTGAGATATTGACCGCGCAATTAATTTTAGAAGTTGCCAATCGAAGTAGAGGCATCAACGATATTTTAAATAAATGTAGTTTATTTCTGTAACTTAGAGAGGAATATTAAAAGATTTTTTTTATTAAAAATTTAGAAACACCATTATAAGCACTTATTTTTCTCAGCGTGTGATTATAGTATGTTAAGAGTCTTAATTTTGCTCTAAAATAACTTTCTAAAAGAAAAATTTAAGAACCTCTTAAAATGTTTACCTGACGAAAGCGATTTTATTTAACAAAAAGACTTACGCTTAATATTTAACTCTAAGTTATTATAAACATTTTTATATCATACTAAATGATATCCGGGAACATATATACATACTCAATTTCGTAAAATGATGAATCTTCAGAAATTAAGAGAAGAGACAATTTATTTTTGTTATAACATTTAAACTATTTCGAATTAGTACCTCCTACAGCATTTTTAGAAATAGTAGCTACCGAAAACACGAGAAAAAAAAAACAGAACAGAATTTCGAAAAAAACGAGCTGGCGATTTTTGTTGGAATGCAACGGTATATGCTATATATAATATACTAATTTTTCACATAAGGATGAAGTAAAAATTGTTGATTGTAAAATGTGTGTGGCAAAATATCGTTTTACAAAGAAGGCATAAAATTAAGAAATATCAAGAAGTATTAAGAAATAATATAGTTGTGGCTCCATCAATGACAAATATACTTAATTGCCTTCGCTATACGTCAACTAAATGAATCTGCCTATCTATTCATCTATCTATCAGTTACACTATAGCTTCTGCTTTGTATTTGTAAGATGTTTGTGTAAGACATAAAAGAAATTGTAATGACGGTCCATCAAAGTTTAGAGTACGCACTATTTGTTGTTTTGTCCATGTTTACCCAAATTTTCTTATTTTTAGTAATACCTTGTACGGCACATCTAATTTATCATATTTCGCGCAGGAAATGCCACTGCAGTTGGTTTCTGCTCGGTAATTTCCAAGCAGCAGCATATTTTTTCCAAAACGAGCGCATTGTCTCTTGCTCCACGGTGGTTTGTGGGATATTACAAATATGTAACATGAATATAAAACTTATCACGAAAATCCGGTATGGCACATGATGTATTCCCTGTATTTCGCTGATTCTACGTGCCGTCTCCACTATTCTTCGTTGTAAACCACAAGGATCACATTCCAAGCATCACATTTTATTGAACCGCTATGATATTTTAAAAACGAACAGCAACGTATGTATCAATTTGTTGATCTTGTGCATTCCATAGAATTTGTGTTGTCGCCTACGCATCATTTTTATAGTGTACCGTTGGTTTTGCCTTCGCCGCTGCGTGCCAACAACAATCACCATCTCTAGTTATTGGTTCCTAATAGTAAATATGTAAAATTTTATATAAATGGAAAGCTTCATTCTTTATTTTCTGTTTTTTTTTTTTTTTTCGTTGCCAATAAATGCTATTCTATTCTAAATCATCAATAGGAGGACAAGCTTTAACAAATTTTAATTAACAATAATTTATTTTTACAACAACATCAAAGACCAAAGAGCAAGAGATTTTTTAGACAATACAATAATGGCTTTTAGTGGCCTTAAGTGGCTTACTAAATGAAGAATTGTCTTTTGTATAATCATATTCACACGTTAAAGGAGTGCTCTTTATACCAAGTACCTTATTGACTTTATTTTGGTCATTTTCTTTAATCACATTTTCGAAGGGTCATTTTGACAAAATAATAGCGAGTACTGTGATGTTAAATAAATTGTCGCCGAAACAAAAAATGGTATCAAATAATATCCAAAAGCATTTTATCTCCAGAAATACTTAAATTTGATAATTTGTTATTTCCAAATAATGTATCTAATATTCATATTTACATGCAAAGGAGTTCTCTCTCTGTGGAACACGAGGATGCTCAGAAGGCAACTACGTGTTTCTCCCGCTATAATTATCTACCACTTGCGACATCATTTTCCATTGCCTTCTCCTTTCCTTGCCATTTTCAGCTGAGTAGCAGGCACCTAAATTAACTGTGTACACAATTGTAACGGGACCCGTACGCTGTAACTGAAAAACTGTCCACTTGATGGGTTTCAAAGCTGTTGTCTGATGCCGAATGGGATCACCACTTACGTTTTTCACCCGTTAGGTTGAGGGTTAAAATTTTTTGAAATCAAACGTAACTGCAGATGAGATCTGGATTCAATATCACCACCCCTGAAACAAAACAACATATACAACAACGGATGCGCTCAAATTCGCTAAACAAACCGAAAAGTTTCAATCATTTAACAACAGGAAAGTTATGGCTACAGTAATTTGGGACCAAAAGGGTGCGTTGCTTGTTGAATTTATGGAACCGGGAACTACAATAAATACAGCTATTTATTGTCAGACTTCATAACGATTGCGGAGAGCCACTGAAAACAAAAGAAGAGGCATGCTGACTTCTGGAGTACATCTCATTCGTGACAGTACCTATCCTCACACTACTGCTGTAACTTAATGACTTCCTGAACAATCGCTATAAGAAGTAACATGCGCGGATAACGCCGATTTAGTGCCAAGCGGCTTCCATCTCTTTCGTGAACTGAAAAAGTGGCAAAGAGGGGAGAGCTTTCAGAGTAGAAAGCAACTTTAACAACAAAGTCACGGCACCATCTCAACTTGCTGGCTTCAACATTCTATGCAGAGGCGATTGGAATGATTATGTAGAAAAGTAATCATTTTGTACATAACTTTCGGTAGTAAATTCATTTTGTTATTTACACTCGTCTTATTTTTATGAACTATCGGATGTTGAGAAAGGAACAGCCCTCGTACTCGAGTAAGAAAAACGCTGAAGAAATACTAAACTTCTAATTTTATGGTAACTACTATTACGTACCATTATTTTTGGTAACATCTCTCGTATTCACCCGTAATAGTGCGTTAAGCTAGCAATTTCACAAACGTAGGTAGTTTTAAAATAACTTCGTGTGAGGAATTTCAATAATATAACATTTAACTTTTAACTGTGTAAATAATCAAGCTCGTGTGATTTGCCCGCCAACGTAACGCTGTAACAGCCTGTACCGCCCTACGCAATGTACTCGCAACGTTCTGTTTCATTGAAGAAAATTATTTTTGCACGGTAAATTACGCGGTCCTACCCCATTATTATTAAATATTTGGAGTTAGGCCGGCGCCGTCAACAGAGGGGGCGTCGTCGTCGGTAACACAGTCAAGCGTCGCTCCGATCAGTCTTGTGTTAGATACACATGCGTCGGGTTGTTTTCACTCCTAAAGATCTGACACTATTCCTACTTTGTTTGAAGCATGTACTTATGTGTGTAGAAGTTGGTCGAAAGCATTGTAATCCTATTAATTCAGCCAATAGCCAGAAGGACGGGATTCGGGAACATAGATAGTCCTTGACTGTAAGTGACTTTATTATATTATTTCCTCGATCTAGAAAGCATCCTCGTAGTATTTCTCATGTTTTATCAATGACTCTGTGTAGGACGCTTAGTATACGTCGTCTCATTCCGTCTGACGCGCAGTGCAATTTGAATGGTTTTTAATAAGAGGCAATGCGAAAGAAGTAATCAGTAAGTTTGATTAAATTTTTAAGTGCCAATTAAAACTTATTTTCTTGACAATACTTTCGCGTGTTACTAAATTGTCACATGTTTTAACTGCCCCGTTCCTTTCGATTAATAAAACTTTTATTAAGGAGTCATTTTGTAAAAGAATCTACTTGTGTTAAATTCGTATGTTTTGCAATGCTATCTATGGGAAACATTACACAATATTATTAGAATTTGCATTAGTGTTAAAGGAATGAGGCAGTCCTAATTTAAATATGGAAGAAAAATTGTATTTTTAGAGAAAAGTATTTAGGTAGTACAAATACTTAGAGATTAGTGACATCTATCTCAAAATAGAAGTGGACATTTCGCACTAATAGGAATGCATTATAACAATCGGCAAGGTGTTATGCTCAATGGGGTAAATACAATAAGGCTGGCGCCTCCACCAAAATTGCATGCACGGCTCCTATTTGGGAAATGACTCATTGAAGAGGTTTCTATAGCTGTTAGTTTAATGTACTACTTCACTGGTGGCAATGAATTTCATGTTCCTTAGTTAAAGAAAAAATAGAAGGAAGCAGCGAATGGTGGAAATTTTGGATAGATGATGATGGCAAGAAATAATTCAAATTTGTATGTTTTTTTTCGAATCTTGCAGTCTTTAACTAAATATATTTAACATGCTCATGAAGGCTTCAAAATTCAATACATTAACTGAGTGTTTGCTAATTTACTTAAAAAATTAAATTCTAAAAATACGTTGCATATCACCAAGTCAAAACCTAAGTTATCCATAAGAAAGTGTCGTTATTTGCGAAAACGGTAGTTTTCTATATCAATTTTTCCAAATGAAATTGGAAGCCCTAAATGTTCTAGCTGCTGCTGTGATATTTACAAAACGCAAATTTACTTTAAAGAGAGGCTATATTAAAACGCTCGAGGTGATACACAAGAAGGACTTTCTCAAAAAAGCATTTTCTGCCATTCGCAAAGATTTTAATTAGAAGAAAATTAACAAGTCTTGCGTTGCTAATTGGCTGTCGTTTCATCAGTAATACTCAAAGCCAACGTTCATCGTTCTAAATATAGACTTTATATTCAGATTTCAATTTAGGCACTATTAATCTTAATGCAAATTCAATAACGGCAAGTTTAATGGATAACGGGTACCAGAGCAGGTTACCGTACTTCAGTCGAAATTTAGCTCTAATCCTTCGCAGACATTCTTGAGTAGGTAAAATTGAGATGCAGAAATAGGGCTCCAATACTTGCGAGACTTGTGTACTGAAGTGGTGCATTTATCTTAGGAAGTTTGATAACCATGCGCGCATATTTAGCACGATTTAGTCGAAAGTTATGAGTATTTATTACAGAAAGTTGCTTATGAGTACACAGTGTAGGTGTACTAGAAGATGTCGGCTGTGCAGGAGGAGCGATTTCATAATTACAAACTATCTTGCAACCATAGGTTGTTGAAGACGTTTATATATTTGGAACGGTAAGTTTTGGAGTAAGATCGTTTTCGTGGCGTCAGCTGAACGAATATTATTTCGACTAAAAATGTTCGTGCAAGCTCTGAGCAATATTAAGGATTGGTACATCCATAGAAATGATTTGCCGCCTATTAGTAAGTAAAAGTTGCACCAATACTTTACTGGCCACTTACAGCTTGCAACTAAGCAAGCTAAAATTTCCTATTTTTTTATAAGGTTATGGACCTCATAAAGACCTCATAAAGAATTTTCCAAAATTGTACATATAGGTGTTCCAAATTTTTATTATAGCAAAATGGCGCTTCTTGTGTAGATAGTTGCAAGGCAAAATTATTTAATCATATAGTAGATTTTTCAAAAATATTTTGTGATATACAGGGTGATTAGTAAGTAGCGAACCAGATATATATTTTGTTGTTCTAAGCAGCACATTCTGCATATTATTACGTCCCTATCTCCAGAAATAAATCAACATAACATGGATTAGATGTATCTATTTCTCCATATTTCCAGATATTTACAACTTTCTTGTCAATCATTAATTTCTTTGATCATTGATTCAAAATTTTAATGCTAAACCTCATATAAATAAGCATTTTTCTCATCAAGAAGATATATTCACACTTACCGACCAATTTCAATGGTAAACACATTATTCTAAGCGTAGTATTCCGCTAACTATATCAATGTAATAATCCCTACTACTATAACAAATGACTTGGTTGAGCTGGTAAGACACACAACACCGACGAAATGACCGATACTCATTGACAATTGGACAACTACCATGACATGTTGATAAATGATACTTAATATTCACCGCTATCGTGCTGCTATCGTATTAGTAAATGCGAGGATGATCATAGAGAGAATTCTGTAGCTGCTGATCTGTCGGTGGGTCACTTCATCGGTATCGTATCTAAGCTTGCCTATTATTTCATCCTATGAACTCAAGCAGCTTAGTTGTAAATCGTTGCGTTTAGGTACGATATTATCACACCATTGAAACCGGCAAAACAATTGATCGGCAAACGTGAACATTTTTTTGATGTAGTGTTACTCAAGGATACTTTTTGTTGTGCCAGAACTTTGGAGGATGAAATCTGATCCAGGAAGCTCGACCCAAATTTCGTTTATCCAGTAACCTTTAAACGTCCGTGGAATATTGAGCTTAGTTGATCCAATCGGTTCTAATTTTTTATTTAATTAAAAATTGCATAAAAGGGACGGTACGTCTCCGTTGCAACTATTTTGATTTCATCCAGGACAACAATTTTTATCAAAATTCAGTTCATATAGGTTTGCAGTGCCGGTAGCTAACATGGTTCATATGATCATCTGTTAGTATTCTCATGTAGTTGTAATGAAATACAAATAACGCAAAATAATCCTCGTCAAAGAGAATTGCATATAATAAAAAGTCTGATCGACACAAGTGAAGCGAATTGTCCTCGCGTTATTGAAATAGCCCTTGACGAAGAGCCTTCATCGTTTTACGATTCAAGAAATTCTGAAGAAGAGTACGAGTGTCCTTAGATAAGCGACACACTGATAAAGTTTCATTAGAATTTACGATTTACAGTTCGTGAACTTCCCTTTGCCACACACAATACAAAACGATCCATCATAATAACACTTTTACGAAAGGTAACTAACTATTCTGTACCTCAATTTGTCAGAAAGGTTCATTTTCATTTTATTAAGTGATCAAAACCTTTTTCATTACATTTCAATTATAGGTTAATGAATTTGGCAAGCTTGCCCATTAAATATCGACAACGCATATTGATAGCTCCCTTTATTTAGTGTATTTGCAATCATATGTCATGATTTCATTAAAAAGCGCTGTCGTGCAGTGTACAATACATATTACGTCCGTTTTGCATATTGCTATGTGCTTTTCACCAGAAATTTAATTACTTCGCGTAAAAAAGGGTTGCTCGACAAAGAGCTCAACACGCAAAACCGAAATTCAAACAGAATACTGCGTAGGATAAAAATGGAACACTACGCCTAAATAACTAAAACAAATTTTGCTTAGAAACGAACGAAAGAACTTTTATGGAGGCGTTTGCACGATGCATTTTTAAAATGGACGGGATGACAGCATCGGACCGCTATTATTTGGTCTTTTGATGCGGGTCATTTGCCATTTTAAATAAGTTAGAGGTCTCTAACACAGGTGGTCGTTAATCAATCATGGAAATTTGTTTTTTTTAGTGGCTGCCAATCAATTGGGAAGAAGGTTTATAAAAAAACTGGGTTAAATCAAATGTTTCGTTTACAATTCTATCTCCATGGTTTATCTGATGTAATTAAATATACTTAATCATTTGTATCATCAGTACTTATCGCTGGTTATTAATTGTTTGTATTCAATTGGCACCGATGCATATATCTGACAAAATATTGTAATTACGTTCATAAAAAGATTTGGATTGTGAGACTTCGTAATATAATAATCTCACCTGAAATATCCAAGATGTAGCTTCTAATGAATTATGTTTCATTAACTAAATGTAAATACATCGCAAAAATCAAGGAAATGGAATTTTCAGTATTTATGAATGGAAGCTTAGTGTGTTAATTACACGGTACAATTGCTTATAGAAAACATTAGCAATGAAACGCTTCGCTATCATCTTTACTACGGCACTTCACTAAAACGTAGGTTTTTCTCAACGAATTCTTCTCTTTGGGAAATTATCGGTTGAATATATACAACGACAGGCCCAATCTCGCAAAGTGTTTACGAAATTGCCGTTATTTATATACTTCGGCTGCGTGCGCGGATTTTGTCGTAAATGGTAGTCAGTTATCATTAACTAGTATTAACTAGTTTATGGTAAGTTTTTTAATAGCTAACTACTTGCCGCAAATATTAAGCTTTGATGTAGATATGTACGCGGATATTTTTCACACAGTCAACCTAAACTCGTCGTTGTCGTCGCCGCTACGAATATTTCGCATTGTCTTCGGGAAGCTTAAACCTCTCGCAGTCTCATGCATAAGGACAAGCACTTCTGAAATTTTTTCCTATGCAGCGCGATATGTTTTAACCATTCTATCATATTGTCCTGATTGAGTACATGTGGTGCCGTCTAAATTCTAGTAAAATTATTCATTCACCACGAAAATATATGTTAAAGGTAGTTGCGCTGTAGCACATTTCAAACTTTGATCTTCAGCGGTTTTAATTCGTGATCATTCGGCTTTGAAACTAAACTAAGAAGTTAGGCTTTAACAAGACTATTTATGCATTTTTAAAAATATGGCGGAAGTTTTTGATTGAGCGAACTGTTAAAGCTGGAATTTAACCTAATTCTTTAAAGTGGGTGTTTTCGTTTTTTTTTTTTTTTATAATTATCAACGCCATCGTAACGATTTAATTGTACTTTGCTGTCCACATCTTTTAGTCGTTTATGTAGTACAGCACCTTTCGCGTTAATCATAAATTTTACTTGTACAGTATGTCCAAATGTTCAGAAAAATAAAAGTTCAAGTTCTACCAAAAATGTTATCCTTGCAAAGAAAAGGATTATAAAAGTATCTACCAACGATCACTTATTATAACTAAGAATCTTATGATGCATAAGTCAATATTTATACCAGTATTGCATCAATATATTGAAATTGCTAGCAGCACTAGCAACAGATAGCTCTTGGAAAGTGTCTTCTTTTGGTTAGTGTCCCTGAAGACAAATGCTTCTATCATTTTTGGAAGAAGAGGAAGAAATGAAAATGCAACACATTAGCATAACACAAAATTCCGCAAATTGGAAGCTTCTTAGTTTGTACCTTCATTACGGGATCGACCGAGAGACGTATTTTATAAATGTTACCAAAATCTAACAACCCAGAAGCTGGTATCTTGTTGATACAGTGTTGATATGAAATCCTATTCTATTGACCTGAATGGTTCTCTGTATATATATCCAAAGATCCATTCTAAAATTGTATATAATTAATGTTTTTGCTTCTTCGATAGCTAAGTTTTATATTTATTATAATAAACCATTTCCAACTTTTAAAATAATTAGCCAGGAACGATATGTACTCACATTTGACTTCTTAAAATAAATATATCAAAACAAATTCTCTCCGAATTCTTGTCCTGAGAATATTGCGAAATTTGCTCTCAATAAATGCCAAAATTTTTTTGATAATTCCTTCTACAAATAAAAATAGATAAAACAAATAACATTAATACATCTAAGACAAACTTTAAAAATGTTTCAACTTACACAGCCCTCTTAAGTCTAAATTAACAACTTAACATGCTTAGTCTTATCAGTTGGGAAAGCTTGATTTCTAAATAGGCGTATTTCGATATAATAAAAGTTATTCATCAAACGAACAACTTTAACAGAAAGAACAACACAAATAAACGTGGAAATCAGATAAATCCAGATCAAATAAGTAATAAAACTACAGTAATAATAAAACTCGTAAATGCTTCTGTTTATGCTTTTTGTTAGTTCGCCTGTGGAGCTAACCTTAAAATTCAGGTCAGCGAAGCGTAGCGTTCTTGTGGATAGCATATGAGGACTCGATGGGGAAATCTAAATAGAACGGATATCTGGATTTGGTATTACTCGAAGGGAAGTCTTCGAAGAGTAATCTAGGAAATTGGGTCCCCGAATTTAATCAGGTATAACCGGAAATCCGTTATAAAATAGGAAATACCTGGTTAAATAACCAAAGTTGAAGAGGTACTCGACCCAATTAATTGAGACACGACATCTGCCCTCGTTGAGGTATGAACGGCATCTTTTAAAAATTTTGAACACAATACATTGCGAAGCGACGGCCTATTCTCCGATTGGCTAAACGAAGAAAAGCACAATATGGAACCGGGAAGAATTAACTGATTGAAAACTGGTGGTAAACTATAGATTTGTTAGGAAAAGGTTACTATAGAAGCCCACAAACTATTATTTAAGTGGCAGTTAGGTTGGCTGACGTCAATCACTATATTTTTAAAAGAAGACTCAATTGCCAAAATTTGATCGTAATTTCTTCAATTAGTAACCATAAAGCATATTATAATGCGCTGCACACATTTAAAATATGACTAAACGAAGTCGACAACTGAAAGCAACCCGCCGAACATCTAATTAGTAATTCATAGACGTCTAATATTTCATCTAAATGCTTCACTTGGTCACAATAGATATTTCGGCTTTGTATTGTTTCGCGTATATCTCAAGTACTCAATCAATCGAAGCGTACTTTCGCTTAATGTATTCTACTTTGCAAATATTAACGACCAAGATCCTCACTCTCACAGTCTGAGAGCACCGTACTTATAGCGTCTACGTTTGTACAGATATTTGTAATATTGAATGTAATATCCTACAGAGAGTTACATCAATATCCCGTTATGTTCATCCGTCGATTACTCTTCATTCATCCATATATAGCAACACCACCTGACGTAAGTGTAATTATACGACGTGCCGAAATCAATCAAATCATTAAGAAATGTCATAGTGCTAGATACGTAGCATCGGATCAGGTCGTCGTTACAAGGATATATGTTCGGACATTGTTCGCGCTAGTGATAACTAGTGACTGGGGTGTTGCTTCGATACCGCTATGATTACATCAACACGAACCCTGCGATCAGGTAGATTATTCATTAAAATTGCGTGTATTTTTCGGGGAATTAGCTATTGTAACCGATCATGTAAACGTTAATTTAAATTCGGATATATCCAGTTTTAGAAAAAAAAAAGATTTTTTTTACACTGTCAGAATATTTTTATATTTATCGGTTGAACAAACACAAAGGTCAACAAATTCTAGCAATGGTGCAATCAAAGCGAAGCTCTTGATTTTGCAATGGGCGCGGCGCCCGCGCCAAAAACACCCGCATACTTAACATTTTTATCTGACACCCAGTTGTGCTTTTGATTGTGCTAAAAAGGCATTAAAGAAACCCAGCATTGTTTTAATTCTCAAAACGGAAAAGTTGGCAAATACGTACAGCAACATTTCTGAAATTAAAGAAGCTCAGAAGATTTTTTAAAAATATGTTACTAATGAGAATTAACCTACGACTATTAAAGTAAAGATTTTCTTTAATTCAATGAAGAACAATCTTGCTATTGCCTTCAAGAAAGATTGCGTAAACTAGAAAATATAGCATTGAGAAACTCTATATCCTGCGATCGGAAAGAGTACATAAAGTTTCTAAGTGACGACGTTGAATGGCAAAGTTTTCCTAAACTTCTATGGAGAAAATTTAACTACAAGCGAGCAAGACGGACATGAACGAGAATGTGACTGTTTGTTATACCTATTTGGTTGCCCTATTAACAATAATGACAACAACGACTGTGGCGTGCTCTAGTAAACGGCATGTAAGTATTGGCAACCTCGGCACCATACAGGTTTTACACTGGTCCTCATCACGAACCGGTGACCCAATGCCTTATTAGGTTTTAATTAACACGTTAACGGAATACAAAGGATTTGGATTTTGGATTTTTAAGGAGTAATAAGTATTTAATAAAGCGTCAATATTTTTCAACTAAAAATTTAAACTATAAAAATAATGTTAACGTGCTTTACTTTTAATCTAAGAATTTAATATACAAGGAATTCGGAAAAAATATATCCCCTCGTTTTGAAATACGCACCCGAGTTATAATGGTGAAGGAAAGTAGTCGGGGCTTCTGGTATTTATTCAAAATGAGAATCTGCGAGGTTACTTAACTACCAGCCAGGTGGTTCGTAAAGTATGTGTTGTAATATTTTGTGCGAAGAAATTAATTAAAGATAGATGCGTTTGCGAAATTAAATAATTTAACTCAAGGTTTGGAAAACTCGGGAATTTGTCGCTCAACACTCTCATAATTCCTGGGTTTATTCCTCCGTTACTTATTTAATCAAGTATATTAAATAAAATTCCGGATAAAGGTTGAAATTTTCTCAACTTTAATCTTGCAATTAAATTTCACGCATACATGTAATTAAAGTTACGTAATGCAAGAGCAAAGCTTTTAGTGTACTGATGCAGTAACGTGAAGTCAATAGTCTGTAATGTAGGCGCACGTAAATCAGATACTGGTTATTTCGTTCTTTGATACGAGTGATCACTTTACATTCGTGGTCCCGACGAAGCAACCTGTCGGTAGTGAGGCGTTATAGGGTTACGAACAATTATACCCAGCTGCAGCAGTAACTTGATTAAATTGCATCGATTTTATGTACTACGGAAGCTTTTGCCAAAACAACACGCTTTTAATTTAACCTAAATTGTAACAAGATTCGTACCGTTAACTGCGTTTAATTCGAATTAGACGACTCGTATTTTTTGTTTTCTGATTAAATGAGATTTGCGTTTTACTCCAGACATCAAATTAATTTTCATTTCTCGATACAGTTCCCTTGTAAGTCTACCCAATTTTCTGAGCGATAGACATCTCTTTAATCCGCTCAAATGGTAGTTCGCATCTTGATCTACAAAAATACACGTTTCTGCATAAGATAGCTCACTCATTCGATGAAGCTCGGTTTCCCCAGAGCGAATATTTGAGCCTGTTAAATAATAAATGTTAAACTGTTAAATAATAACTAAGCGTCCAAATCATTGAATTGTATCACCACAACATTTTTGAAAAATAAGGCTACCATCATGAAAAAACCTGAAACTTTTCAAACTACTTTCATGTCTATATCCTATAATGTTTTACGTGGAGAAAAATAGAACAAATTTTCGAAATTACCACATTTTCATTCAAGATTTATTTAGATACAAATTGATGTAGCATGATGCAGGAACGCAATCATAGTTGAGAATCTATGTTCTTACAATTTTACACTGAGACTTGTTAAAGAATGATTTTACGTTAATTAAGAATAGAAGTTTTGCGAAAAGTGAAAATGAAATACGAAGGAAGTAATTCTCCACTTTCGCCGCCGCTGTCGTTGGCTGGACTTCTACCGCCCACACTTCAAATATAATGAGCAAGAAAAGGGAATTTTCTTTTAGAAATCGAGCTTCCTACCTCTGAAGGGACCATTCTTTTTGATAGCTTGACAAATTGAAGTCATTAGACAAGATGTGTGGGTGGTGCCGATTACAAACAACCTTTTAGATGTTAGTTGTAATATTACAATACATTGTCAATTAAAAAATAATAAATAGACACACGTTATCAAAGTACTGCTTTTAAAATATTGATATTTTACTGTACGTAACGAAATCTTTAACATATCTTGAAAATCAATGTTATATCTTGAAAATCCCGTATTTAAATTGCGAGAGGTCGTTATTATTAACGGCAATTATCTTTAATTATTTTGTAATTGTTGTTGATTTAATTAACCTGCGTTGTGAGCGTTTATGTTTTTCCTTATCCTTACGCTAGATGGTGTAAGTGTCGCTTAATGTAATCAACATAGCTAATTGAGTTCTGAATTAATATCTCATTACTTTTTCCTTTCAAATCTCGCCCGAGTATTAAACAATTACGACAGTTCTTTGCTGTTTCTACAATAATAGAGCCTTCAAATCGCAAAGATTGGGAACCAACCTTGTTGCTTACAAACTAGTCATGTAATTAGGGTAAGTTTAGAATAAATGGTATAGCTCGTTTTATTTTGTTTTCAAAAGAAATAATATATAAGCACCTATTTGCAAAATTTTAAATCAGACATTATGTTTAAACGTAGTCAAATACATAACATAACGCTTACAATAATAATTGATAATAATAATAATGGAATTGTAATGGAAGCAGTAACGATACTAAAACTACTATACAATAGAATTTATTCCAATCATCGGTATGATATGGCAAACAGACGGATACATCAAAGATACATTAAAGGAGGGATACTAAGATACTTGCTTACCCCATACAGAGCGTATACATTAGCGTAGAAGATGTCTCACAGTATTATAGTGCTCATCAATAAAAATAAATCTGTCATCAAACCAGACGGATGGAGTGGTAATGAAAAAATAAATAATAAAAGCAACAATAATAATAATAATAATGACAAAGAAATGCACGAAATTCTCTCTCTTTGAGCGGATGTATCTGGGCTTTCTTTCAAGTAAGCTCTCTCAGCTTAATTCTTCAACCAGCTGGACGTGGATACCGGGAGCAGATAGAGAAGAAAAAATAATACTAATCATAATAAATTTATTATCTAACAGCGTTTTAAGTTTAGTAAAGAACAAAGAAAGTGGATATTACAAACTATGTTCGATCACTAGGCTGAATTATAGCCACATTTCCGTTGGCATTGTATAATTTTTGGTATAAATAAGCATTACTAGTTTCTTCAAGAAGCTCTGATACACATAATTACAACATTTCTACCATGAAGCCAACGTGAGACCTCAACATTAGATTAGTTCTTGCAATTGGTATCTGATGTACAGTAATCTAACGTTGTGACGATCACGGGATGGAAAAGCTTAAATTGTGGACAACATCCGAATAATCGATTGTAACATCCGTGGTTTCGTAAGGCGTACAGCGATCGTCGAACCCACTAAGATAATACTCGTGCGGTACGAACATAATTTGCTGCTTACTAGCAACTATGTATAAATGTGTTTCTGTTCATATTTGCTCACGTCTAAAACGTTTCTTCTCATTTATTTGTGGATATTCAGCTAAAACAGCGGAACTTTACGGTGGGAAAGCTGTCAGTTTTAATGAATTTCAATGCTACAAATATCAAATATTGTAGTTCATTATATAACAATATTTTTATAAATTTAATGAAAATGGAACGGTGTCCTGTTTCCATGCCCATTATTTCCAGGATATTACAGGAAATAGTAGATTTTAAATAATTTTTATTATAAAAACTGAACATTTTAAACAATGCTTTGATAAAAATAACTACAATTATAACAAATATTTTAACAAAAGGCACAGTTATAGTGTGAAATGTGGTATTTCTGTTTGACAACTTCGTCGATTGATACATGCTTATATAGATGAACGTAATTTGTTGTTGTAAAGCCGAATAAAACCATTGTTCTTAAATTCCATGTTTTGAACACAATCATTAATTCTCACCAATTTATTTCGAATTATTGGTACAAATATCGGTTTTCCTATATAAATGTTACCAACGTGTATGTAAAAATATCTACAATGTAATGAAGCTATTTTAATAAATAAAACTAAATATTTAGTGTTTTTTTTTTGACTTTTTCGTTGTTTTTGTAGTTTTTCTTTTTGCAAATTAAAAATTTAAAAAGTTTGTCTTTCGAACAGAATAGTAGATTTAAAATTTAGAAATTAATTTTAAAAATTGGATTTATATCTATTTTTGGAAAACTTATACAATTCTCGATACCTGAAATCCGAACATGGTGTCCTGATTTTGGTACACTTGCGAAGTCGGGTGCGATTTATCCAAATCTTTTTAGCAGATTTGTGATCAAGCCACAGATATTGGAATTTTGTTGGTTAGGAAGTCCAAATGGTGTTGCTAAGTGTTAAATTGAACTGATTACTAAGATAACATGAAAATGTTTAATTGTAAACTATTTCTGGAGAAATTTTTTTAAATTGTCGATATGACAAGATCTGTTTATTTTCTCAGTTATTTTTTAAATTTTCATCCATAGATTTTTCTAAATCGATAAAGTCAAATTACATCATTGAAAAAGTAATAATAACCAGCGGGTACTTCGAAATTGTATTGGTGACCAAAAGGGTATTACTGATTTTTATAGTTACTTACGAACAATAATTCACTTGTCTGACTCTGAAACAGTAGAGGAACTTGTAAGGTGAACCTGTCAACTTGAAACATTTTCCAAACCAATTAAACAATAAAATCATAATGTATAGTAGATACAGAATGTTATAATTGAATATTCTTCAAAAGAGTACATAAAGGAAGGCAGCACAACTAATTTATTACCTAACAGATTTTTCAATCTGTTACTACAAAATTTTAAGCCGCGACTTCATCGTGTTTGACTGGTAATTGTCCAAATAGAGTTGTTATTTTTAATTGCCGTATTGTATGCCTTATTTTCCTTTCGTGCTGTAAAAAAAATAACTGCAATTTTAAAGAATATCATATCGAAAGTGATGGATATCGTAGGAACAATTGAACGGCACGCTGAGGAACCAATCTACGTATCCCTCACGTGGGGAAGAGACATCTTTGAATTTATATATAGCCTGTTCGCACCTTAGAAAACATGATGGAGAGCACTTGCATGGTTGCCAGGTAGCATTGAAAGGTGGTAGAAATGTCTTTTGAGTTTTTCCGCGTACCTGTTTGATTTGTTTCTCTGATCAGCAATATCCGAAAGACATTTCTACTATGGATTACGGTCTTGAAAGGTCTACGCTCAGCATTGAAAGATGTTTAAACAGGAAATATTTAATTCTGCAGTGATGGATACTGTACGAACAATGGAATGCCACGCTGAAGAACCAATCCACTTGGGAGGGATACGCGAGGAAGCGATATCCTTCAAATTAGATATAGTCTGTTCGGACATTAGAAAACAGAATACCTCATATGGAGAGTACTTGCACTGTTGTCAATTTTGTTGTTGTCAGTGTTGTCAGTTGACATTTCTACTATGGATTACGGTCGTAAAAAGCCTATACTCAGCACTGAAAGATGTTTCAATAGGAAATATTTAATTCTGCAATTGGCAGTTGACGTAATAGGTAATAACAAAATTCTTATTCTGTAGAACTTGACCCTGAGGCTAAAGAATATATTCTTCTACATTGAATTTCATCGATTTTCCACCTTTCCTCCTCCACTGCAAACAATAAAATCATATGTAACAATCAATATAATGATAAACACTTTTCTTAGCGTGATCTACGTAATTTCTTCACTGTTTTCCAGAGACCTTATCATCACCCTTTAGTGGTATATCTGCAGCTTTGAACGTACTGTTGTTCATGTGGATGTAGCGCTTTACTTCAGCCCACACTATTTCAATAGGGTTCAACACGCAATGATATAGAGGCAAACGTAGCATGGTATGACCAAAATTTCCTGCGATTTCCTCAAGTTTATATTTGTCATAGTTATGTTTAACATACGATAGTGTACAAATCAACTCTCGCTTTACATTCCTACTTCTGCGGAAATATGTTTATTATCCAACCAGAAACGATTATTATCTTTTCTCCAATTTAATGTTGGCAGTGCTTCCAACCTGGCTGTGATACGGTGGATTGTCAATTGCGGCAACAGAGTGATTTGGCAAAAATGGTAGCAACCGTTCTGAAAATCACTTTTCATAAATATCTCTGCAAATCTCATCATTTGCATCTGCCGTGTTTCTTTTACAAAGAAATGTAAATTTTGTTTCAGCAACAAAACCATTTTTACTGCGTGAACTAATGCAAACCTTTGAACACGACCACCAGGTGCTGTAATTCCTATCGAGACACCATCAACCAATGTCTGTTGCTTTGAATTTACCATGCTATCAGCCTATACTTTATTTGTAAAAAGTCCTGTATTGACCCATAATTCATTTGAGTACACAATGTTTCATCTCTCTTCGCTGTATCTTTTTATCTTTTAAATAACTCTGCTTTCATCTTGTAATGTCATCTCACTTATTCATAAAGCCAATATCCAGAATAACTTATACAAAGTCGTTAACTTGAAACGTGCAATACCTTCATCCATATTGACAAACATCAACAGACTATGTAGCGTAGGAGGAGTATTATTTAAGAAAAAGCTATGTACCTTGTGACGAACAACGGTTTGAACCTGCTCATCATATACTTGCATATGAGTATTCTTTTGAATTCCTTTCCTTTTCGGCGTTTTCTTCTGCGGTGTTTTAAGCGGTCCTTGTTGTTTACGCAATGAATATACTATAGTCTCTCCGCAACCCAATGCCTTACTTGTCTCTTTGATAGCAGCAGGAACATTCTAAGTTTCGCTAAAACAGCAAAACGTGTTAAAAATTATATGCTTTTTTCAGCTGCGACACTGTTCACCTTGGCGTCCCTTCCTAAGAGAAATTAGAAAGGGATATTACAATATAATCCTTTCCTTTAGAAATAATAAATGTTACATATAAATAATACGATAAAATTTACACGTTTGTAAGATGTAGAGTCCTAAAAGAACTCTTTTTTATACTAACAGATATTTATAAAAAAAAATAATAATAATTTTATAAACAAAACGCAACTACGCACAAATGACACAAATTAAACAAATAAATTTCTAAAATAAAAATTACTGATGTAATGCTTTGGCAACTGCGCCTGTGTCAAAATGAGATGTACATATACGAACATTCTGCTAATAGAAAGAGATGACAATAGTGCCTAAGACCTACAATGTTTTTTGAGGTGTGAAAAGACTGCAGATACATACATCGTGTTGTAAAATCAAGCAAAATCATTATTTATAGGTGTATATAAAATGATATAATTGGCCTTTATTTGAAAAGAAAACGCAAAGTACTAGAACTAGTTTTTTATAGGATTATTTCCATTTATCAGGAAAATATCCATGAAAGTTTATCAGCTATTGCAAGTAATGTGCAATATGTGGCGGGGTGGTGGACAATGTCGAACAGAAGCTCATATCTGCTTGTACTACAATATTTGCAAAATTAGAGCATATGAAATGGTGTGCTAGTTATTTGATCTCCAAATTCGTACCTTGGATACAGTAGGCAACGTATCATGCACGTTCGAAGCTAGTCAAGTCTCACTTAATTACATCTACGATCCGATCTGAAACCAGATACATACTAAATGCTCTTTACACCTACTAGATGCACTTTCATTCAATGGATTCCAAGTAATACTGCCGTACTCAAGTTCTAAACGTGCTGATGCATTGTATGCTGTGATAAATGTACCAAGATCGTTAAGTTTGCTACGTGGGTGTAAATAAACCCAGCGTTTCATTAGCACTAGATATTGATCTTGAGTAGGCGTGCCCAAATTAGTAATAAAGTAATATCTCCAAGTCCTTTAGGACGCCTAGATACACTTAATATATTTATATTTATATTCCCGTTAGCGTACTTACACTTTTACTCTTTCCGTTCTGTAACATATTAGCCTTGAGTTTTCTCGTTTACTTCAATCTGTTATAGAATAGATTTTTTTGGTTTTCGTTATAAATTTGTGTGCATCCATTACTGCGATCCATCTATGTTTTTCATTTACTCATTTCTGGTTCTTTTACTTTTATTGTTTCGGTTTTGTATTTGTCGTAATTTTTCTGTGATTGGTTGTTCAAATTTTGACTACTCTTTTTATAGCCTCTGTGCATCACGCTTCCTTGTCTGTTGTCCCATTTTTCCTTCATGCTCCATTAACAACAGATTTGAAATTGAGTAAGACCAGCTTCAATAATGTATAAAGAGGACGGTCTGCTATTGTTATTGAAATTCAACATATATTCTTTAAGGCTATAGTCATTCCAAAAGTTATTTAGTAAGGACGGGCAGTAGCTAAGATTACGTTAAATCCTCCGTTAACATCACAAACCACTAATAAAAACCACACAATCGCAACAAAACACCTATATTCGATATTTATTTAACAAATTTAAAAACGAAAGCGATACACGCTTGAATACAAAAGCGATATATTATAATATTTAACGTATTATATTGGAGGTATAAATTTTATCTCGTTTTATACGATCCCACACTGCCTATGTAGCGGCCTATATAATCGATTTAAGCGAATAATGGAACGCAGGGGTTCGGTGTACGTATTCATCTAAATAGCCGACGGATATTTAAAATATTAATGACAGAGATAACTAAAGGGCGTTGTAATTCGCCGATATAATACTCAGCCGGAATGGTGATCGTACATAAGAACATCGTTATTTGTAAAAATAACTTGGGAAATATCGAAATTGACCGACGAACCGTTCCAAATAAACGCTACTAAAATATCCCAAGTATTTCCTGTTTTTCTTTTTATCAGCGCTGACGGAAAGGAATGTCGGTCATTTACCGTACAGAAAAGCATTATTAAATATCGTGCAGTAAATTAATTACATTCTTCTTTTCTGGTTCTCTTCTTTTCATGGTTCACTTGTATCGATGTTAATTACATATCCAAAGATAAAAGTTCTACGTCGACATGTTCCGTAATCTTTTCTGTCATATTTACATTTCCCAGTGTTTTATTTTCCTTTAGCTTTTAGGCCTTTGGTAAAGGAAGCAAAAAGCTTCTTTTTCCTGGCTTTACTTTATTTTTCAACGTTTCGTAGCACCATTTTTTGAAGTCTGCCTGCTAGCATTTTCTTGCTTTCATATTATATTCCTGATAAACTTCTCAATATATTTTTTCATACTTTCATTGTACTTTTAAAATGTTGTTACTTATACTGTTTTTCCTTTTGGTAATTTAGCTGTTGCTTGAAAAATTGCGTCAAATAATTAAACACAATCTTTCAGTTAAAAGGTGAGGAAATGCTAAATGCTAAGTGAACGAAAGTAAAAAATATAATAAAAAAAGATTTGGACTAAAGGCAAGAACAAAATAATATAACGAAACTTTGCGAATTAAAATAAACCCAAGGAAAAGAAGCTTTTGGTTTTCTTTACTAGAAACCTAAAAACCAAGTGTTTCATTTTCTAACAAAGCGCTATAAAATTACTGTCTAAATTTCCGTGCAACATTTTATTGTTTAATGTTATTATTCCTGAACTTGATGATAATGGTTATCGATAGAGAGAACAAAGGCGGGTGGAATTATTCCTTTTTTGCAGCGACTAGATAGACTCGTGTCTATTCGCCTGATGAGAATGGATGCATGTTCCTAGTGGTATCCCCGAGAGTCGACAAAACACGAGTCTGTCTAGTCGCTGCAAAACAGGTATGATTTCACTCGCTTTTGTTCTCTGTAGTTATGATAGTCAGTATTAGATAAACCGCAAGAAGTGGCAGTTAAATAATTAAATCTAAATAAGTGTTACTTAGATTTCCTATCTTTCCCGTAATTAGTGCCATCTATAAACCAATGCGTTCCCTAAGGATCTACTTTTAGCCCAACATCTTTTTTTATAACCTGGCTCTCTATGCAGATGATATTAATATTATATTTATTTCCCTTCCATATTTGTAACGCAGTACACGTCTAATTTTAACAACTTACTAATAAACAGTAATTAAACCAATTGTTTCTTTTTATTATTTCTATTATTTTATTAGGTTTTTGGGTATTCTTCTTGATGTCCAATAAAATGGACATCAAAAGAAAGCCTATCTAACGGATTATATAAAATTTGTTGTATACTACAGAAGCGAGTCATATGTATTATTTTTTGCATATTTTAGCTGAAAGGATAGAAATAATCATTAGTTTTCATCTGTATGCCATACAACTGCTTTATCTCATTAGGAAATTTTAAAGAATTTAAACATGAAGCTAAACAGTATTTACTACAATTTATTGCCTTGTTTTGGCATCTTTCTTATGTGTAGATTGCAATAAAAATATTCGTGTTATTATTATAGGATATGTAATGAAATTTAGAACTTGCAATTACATTAAAACACTTTCGTTTCTCTTTTTCGCTCTAAATTTATTTAAATTATATTTTTTGATTTAAGACAACAAATAACGGTTAAACAAATGGAGTAAAAATCCGTAATTTATTGATTTGTATAAGTAACTGTGTGATGTTGTACTGTTGGAATCGTTGAAAAGCTGGCTTTATCGTGAAACCATATCCATTCGTAATCGACTAGACTATAGTGATACTGCCACTTTGCCCGCATTATGTACTGGAATTTACAGAACGAATGACCAGCTGAATGAAATTGTAATAAATGACTTATTATTGTATTAATTATTTTTACATGAGATTCTTAGTGAATGTTTCGTTGCATGAAACCATCTCGGATTGTGCGGTTCTGGAATAATAAAAGTAGTCAAATCGATTAATAAAAGAATTGATTTCAAATATAAAAGACAATATGCGGTTAAACTTGAATGGGCGCAGTTATTCGACTGATGGCTGCTAATAGCGTGATAGTCATCTTCTTGGGCGTACAATGATGCCTCAGCGGTGATGACTAACCTCTTTATAAAACTTGTATAGTATCTTTGCAACACTGTTACGACTGTAGATAATGCCCATCTTCTTGTAACCTAGCGACTTTTTACGCGTCCTAACTATGGTACAATTCCACCTAACTTTAACACTTATTTTCATGGTTTCCTTGGCCACGATAGAACTAGGATATATATATCCGCTTTGGAAGACAAAGAGGATCGTTGCTCTTACAGCCAACTACAGTTTTTTTTAGGCACCGGTCACACGTCCATCCATTTTGGTCACCTCGCCTCTAATAATCTAATATTGATGCCGGGATTGATGATATCATTGCGAATATCATCGCTCTCCTCATCTCGCGCCAATCATGAACCATACAAGAAATCACACGAGTACGTTCAGTAAAATATGTAAGTGAAATAAATACTAGGCGGGGATGTCTTGTTACACATCAGATACCAATTTAAGGAAATATTGTTGTAAATAGAAGAAATACTTAAGAGAAAGACATTAATCACTAATAGTGTTCATGGAACTTTAACATACCAAACGAGCCCAAATTAGGTATATATTTGCAAAAGAAAGTTAAGAAACCAATAATTTAGCTATGTGAACTGTTCCCTGGTTACGGATCTTTAATCAAACGCTGTTTTCATCAACATACTCTACGATGCCAAATGTTGCTGTTGGCTACGGTACACCAGATGACTTGAACACGTGCTTGCGGCGGTGTTGATGAAATCAGGGATTCGTTAGTTTATATTCTAATCAGTAACTTCTAGAAACCCAATAAAGGGTCAAAATGCAACAATTAGAATTAAATTCCGTAAATTGGAGGGAATATCACTTAAAAACATAATAACATTCTCAATCAAGTTAAAATTTTAATCACTAATCTTATTTTCGGTTGAACACGGTCTGTTCCTTCGACTGCGTATTCCGAAAATCGTGCGGATACAGGACAACCTAAACGACACAGCTATTCTGATATAGAAGGTTTCAGAGGTATATTTGGATGTAATATTTGCAACCTTCTAACTCATTCTCACGTGAAAACATAGCAGCAGAATGCCGATGAATTGAATTAAATAATCTCTAATCCAATGGTATATTGCTATTAATGTTAAATTAATGAAAGGAATAACAGGTTTCCATTGAAGAAATGTAAAATCCAAAAAGCTGCAGCTTAAATGAAGTCAGGTTAGATTAAGTTATTGAGCACTTAGCCAGCACCAATTTACCTCATTTCACTATTCTTATGAAATCAATAACAATAGAGCTAATTAATTCTTTCTGCACTTGGTCGTCTCTCTGTCTTTGTTAATTTCCGAAATATCCATGCGAAACATCAGAAGGCTCGCTGTGTTAAAAGGTTCGCAAGCCACTGAAACCTATTACCATTACAACGAAGCTTATTAACGCGGTAATAAAGGTGGTAATCGCACTTTTATTTTCTAGGTTCTATTATCTATTTAATTGTGTGCGGGATTCACTGTAAAACACGTCACGTTACTCCACCGTAATACTGCATGCGCCAACACCTTCATGCAAGATTACACCAATTCAATTCATTTGTTCCAACTCCCACGACACAGAAAAAAATTAAACAGTAATTCCTGTAAAAGTTAACCATGCAGGAGCAAACGGATTATTGGATTATTGCATTTCGTAAAACATGTTTCTCTCGGAGGCCCTTATTTTGTATTTCGCCGTCCGTATTTCGACAATGCCGCTGTAAATTAAGACACCCGCGTTCAGCGGCAACATCTGTTAGTTTGACTGCGACTAATTTCTCATTCGAGTTTCGCTCGGGTGGTCTAAGCTGATTTTCTAGATTGATAAATTTACATCGTGTATCATCTTTCTCTTCTATTTATAACTTTGAAATGTCTCCGTTAATGCGTGGATGATGTCGGAAAGAAATGTACGGTTATGTATAACTAAAATAACCGACTTAAATATATTTCCGACGCCGATCAGGCAAACATGAAGTTAATTAACTGCAAGCTGAAAATATCGGTATTATATTTAGATGAATGAACTCGTAAAAATTTTCCTGAAACGAATACAGTTTTATTTAAGAATTGAATTAGAAGTTTAATGCTAAGAGCCTGAAGCTGAATTTCAGTATGGATTTCCTGCTATATAACTTGAATGGGAATATGATAGTGTTGGAAATTTATACTTACGAATGCGATGTTTGATGACGCATATATATGCAATTTTGCTTAGATGGTACTAGACGGATGTGCCGAAATCTCAGCTATACTAATAGCTGTAATAATAACGTATTTTAAAAAAGACGAAGAAAACAGTTGAATGTAGACTTTCGCGATTGCCGAGGTATCGTCGGTTGGGTTGTCCTGTATTTGCTGCTCCAATATACTGACGGCTCTTAGAACACTGTCAGTTTCTTTAAAATTCTCTTTTTTAACTCCCGTTGTTATCTTCTCTTCTCGTGACATCGCAGTATAGGACAAACAGTCTGAAATCATCTCAAAAATGTAAAAGTTGAGAGTCCAAACGTGTTGCAAAATATACATGTTTCAATAATAAATGAATCTGACTTTTATATCCACTATGAAGTATCATTTTTACGTTGCCATAAAAAATTACAAAGCCGCAAAGGATGGACTCGGACGGATGAAAATATTCCCAGCTACCTTAGCTATACGGGTCTACATCTAATAAGTTCCGATGACATTAAAAGTGATATGTGGCTGGAAAGGATGTTTGATTAGCTCATTTACTACGGTAATTCAATATAAAGAAAAAAAAACAATATAAAATAGATTAACATTTTATCCAAAAAAAATTAAAAAAAATACATGATAATGTGTCTACTGTCTTCTATGATCAGGACTAATGAGACACTAAATTAGATCTGTCATTTTTTTTTATAAATGGCCTTAGTAATAATTTAAATCAATGTCAATTTTTCTTAAACGAAAGAGGTGTTAGTACCTTAACAAATAAAATGGAATAGATGGACCAGTATCTTTATTTTTTTAATTTTACTAATTATTTCAGGTTGCTAGGTTGCACGGTTGATTAGGGTAAACGTTTCTAACGTGTTTTTCTGGGAAATTCGAGAAAATTACATCTGAATAATTTGTGATACGTAAGTCTTCTAGGATAGAGAGTTAAACAAATGAGAAATCAGCGTCTACGAAAATTTAAGGAATCAAGGAGTGGCGTTCTTTTCCAAAACGACTCATTGAGTTACAACATAGAATAAACAAAAGAAGTAGCATGGAAATTCTTCTTAAAAAGAAGAAGATACCAGAAAAAGAAATATTAATTCCTTTTTAATTTAGAAAATAATCAAGTCCGTTGAATTTAGGTAAATTTGACACCTACGTTTACCAACAATCTGATTTTAAGACTTTCTATTAATAATTCTAGCATGTCACCAAATAATTTTGATACATCTTCAATGTGTTATTATTGAAATAGTACTTTACAAACTCCATGCCTGATACCTTTTGTATAAGTGTCCTTTTACATTCAACTTGTTTTTACTTTAAATTTGTGATGTTTTTGTTTGACTTTTTTAATGTATTGATGTATTGATGATTTTCCACCTTCATTATCTTTGGTTGCTTTGCATAATCTTAATAACTTAATCAAAGTGACATTGTACATAGTGACTCTGTGTAAGTTTACCTTTAAGAAATGTGTGTTTGATTGGCTTCTTTTAGATATAATTTCTGGGGGTGACAGACTCCAATCGGGGCTACGACAGCTCCTTTCCGCGTAGCGCATGTCGCCGTTTCTCCGCATCGGTTGGCCTAAAAGGATATTTATTGCGGGCGACGGTGATTCTGTCTTAATATATATCACTACATTCTTAAATTCCTAATTCGACTTTAAGGTTTGTTTTATGCTGCTATTTCCAACCAATTTTTAGAAAGGTTCTACAGGTGAACAAGTGCATCCGATATGAAAGTTGACATCCACTGTGAAAACGTTTAACTTAAAATGATTAAATTTTACATGTTACGCTGTACAATGTTAATATTATAGGTATTAACACGGTACAGCATGTCTGAGAGTTGCTTATTTTTTTTAAATACAAGTAATGCATTTTTCTCTTTCTTATTAGACTGCTCTTATAAAAAAAAGCTAAAAGATGTTCTTTTCACTACACATCTAAAATTGATATTTTTCAAGATATTCATCAGAATGTGTCCTACTACAGTCCCTATAAAAAAGTACCCTTCATCCACCCAATCCAGTGAAACTTACGAGACCGACAAACAAGCGCAACTCTCACTACCGGAACGACTCCAATCCACACGTATCTAGAAGAGGAAAATTGAAGATTTCATCAATGCTGGATTATTTTCTAACGATTCCAATAGTTTACAACCACCCTCGTATTCCTTGTCGTTTTAACTTGGATATCTTCTAAATAGGTGATTCTTTTAAAGCTATAATAATAATAATGTTCATTTTTCAATACACTAAGAAACAGAATAAAAAGTCCTACAATCATTTGAAAATAATAATACAGGTTGTTATATTTTTAACAATATTACCATTTCCAGTGTATAGAATAAGGCCGCAGTAAAGCTGGTTTTAATCTTCCATCCGACCTTTATAATTTACATAAGAGAAAAAAAATAATAAAAAAAATGCGTGTATCTTAAAACTAAATTATGTTATGCAGATAAACAGCGGTAGAAATGAACATAAATCTCAACAGAAATACCTGATCCATATGTTAATAATTAAGTTCTAAATAAGAAAATATATCAAAACACATGACATAAACTGGATTCTCATTAATAGATTCTTTTTTTTATCATTTACAAACGTCACCACAATAAATACAAAAAACTATCACCTTAACGATGCAGATGCAGAATACTTAAGTAAAATTTCTCACCTCAAAAATCCGAGAACTTGCCCACAGAAAACATATATTGTTAATTAAAAAGTTCGTTCCTACCCCTCGTTTTTCCAATTATAAAAATAACCACATCATAATATACATGGAAGCGCATGAATTTTGATGTAATGCGCGCTAACTTCCGAGCGCCAGCTTGTCTTGCTTGAGAGTTGTTATGGTTATTACTCTGTAACGACTCTGTATACGTGTGGTCGGACAGGAGACATTGATAATATTTGACGAGAAGAAAATTGGGCAAATTGCGGAAATTTATAATTTCTTCGAAGGGTTGTGAAATTCGGGAGTGCTTCTAAAACACTCTTCCGGCAATTTCGATTTCTTATTGGAGGAGATAGATGAATTTTTAAATGGGTATTATAAATTTAAATGGGAATTAACTTTACATAGTGAAGTTTCAATACATGAAGGTGGTTCATTTTTGAAAACCTGCTACTTCGAAATAATCAATGTCACTCGCATTTTGAATACCAATTAGAATTTTTCAAATTAACACCTTTCAATTGGGAAAACTAAAGAGCACAAGTTACGTCGATGGCAAATAATCTCAAAGTCAAATCTAAATTTAGAATCAACTCAGGACATTGTTTCATAGAGTTGGCGATTGTTCCATTTCCACAGTAAATTTTGCCAAAACACATACCAAAACTGTTAATTGTAGATGTAGCATGAACAAGAAATCTAACAAAGTAAAGAAAATTGTATTTTACTCAGTGGCACAAAAAATTAAAAAAGGATCATAAGACACAGATCTTCGCCATTAAACTGAATAACTTATCTTTGAGAAGCTATTTAAACATTTATATGCAATATGGGTTGCCTATTGTTAGAAGCCGTTAAATCGATAATCTGTAACTGAAACAAAAAAATACACACAAGTTCATCAACACACACGCACATTACGTAACGAAGTACAAAGAAAGAAAAATATACGTTATCCTCAAAGAATATAAATCAAAATTTATTTTCACAACCTAACATTATCATATCAAAGCAGTGATAAATTTCAAATGTTGTAATAGTAATATCTAGATAATTATATATATTTTTTTATCGACTTCTTCAAATCTTCATATTTTGAAAACTAAAGCTCTAAAGACGTGCATTCGCTTAAAGTTACTTTAAAGATCCGCGGTCCTATTTTTATAAATAAAATGTAGACCACCTCTATGCAATGTACATGTACAAAATATCTGCTAATGATAGCCTGCGGTAAGTACAGCTTCCACGAAGAGTCCGTCTTCGCAACGACCTGATGTAATGAAATCACCATAGCTACGCATTTGTTTTGAAGACGACGAGCGAACGGAAGGAATTCAAAGAGCAGAATTTACAGTTACTGGGAATTGAAAAGTGTAAATATGAGGTCGCCTGAATTGAACTTTATCTCCACATCGGTATTTCCTGTCTTTGTACAAAAAATCGGCCTGAAAGTATTACTTAACCGAATGAACAAATTTTGGAATGTAATATTTTTACAATTGCACTAAATTATATCCAATTACCTCTTTAAAAGGTTTAAGAAAGTTTAAGGTTTTACAGGGCGCATAAAATGATCCATTAATAATAATAGAAAGTGTCTTTTATCTCACTTTTTTTGTTTGTTTTACCGGATATATTTTATGTATTGATTGAAATTTAATTAAATCTAATATAGAATTATTGGTCGCCTTATTTTTTACTTTTATTATTATTTTTTTTTGTGACGGCCTAAAGGGGTATATAAGCTTCTAAGCTTGTCATAACCTTTTCTGGTGGGTAAACTGTATGTGTGAATTTTCAATGGACTTGTGTTGTTGACCTTCTCTCAGCAAAAGGTGAAGCGCAATCTCTCAACCGTCAACCCGGTAGTGTACCCGACCTACTAAGAAAATGTTTTGATTCTGGCGGCACTTGAACACACAGCACCCAACTGTACCCAGTCAAGTTATGTTTTGGATATTTTTGTTATTGCGGCCCTAGATTCCTTCTAATTACTCTCTCCTTACGTGTCTCTAATTAATCTTGTGCTTTCCAAATATTTTCTTTTGTTTACGTCTGTTCAATATGGTTGAACTTGCTTACGCATTGCAGATTCTTGTTGCATAATTGACGAATTGAGAGAGTTCTAAGACGTTGTTGCTTTCGATTACGATTTCATTATTAGGTTTGATATTCTGTTAACTTGCAATTCAATGCCGCATCCTTAGAAACATTTTGATGAGTTTTCTTTATAATTTTGATGAAAGACATCTATCGAGCCCCAGATTTTCATTTTACCTTTACCTACCGTTTCTTTTAGCACAATTTTTCCTGAATCTAAATCAATCCTTTGATATTACTCCTTAATCTGCTATAAGCCAAAGAAGTAAGTATTTCACTGCAATCTAGGATGGGAATTAAATTACGAACAAAACTCTTCGTTCTAAAACGATCGAATGTACTAGATATTTCCAAATCACATTGAATAAAATTAAATGCAGTCACAATAAAAAGACATAGCGTTATTTATAAGCCCATTCCCGGTAATCATCCCTTTTATATCTACATTAGACTAAACATACGCAAAGGCAAAAGTATATAATGCTAAGATAGTTTAGTTTCTATAATGGTTATGGTATTGATAGAATAATTCACGACAAACGAAACAAAAACTGAGAAAAAAACAAAACTAACACACAGACATGTTTCTGCCTACCCGGCGTCATCGGCGTGGTTTCAAGAGTACTTTGTATCTCTACCTTTTGTCGCTAAAACGACAAACTCCACATTTCTTGGCGCCCTCTAGTGCCAAAGAAGCGCATACCTAGTGTTCAAGAAACAGCGATATGAGTACTGTCGAAGAAGTGTATAATAACATATATTCAAAAAGTTTACTCACTACTCTTCGGCTAATGTCACTTTAGATGAAACAGCATGTCCTGTCTGTAAAATCCATTTACATAAGCTATCTTGTGATCGATATAACTAAAATACACGAACATTACAACCATGTGTTAGATGGATCCCATCTAACACATTGCGATAAATTATCAAATGTAAATGAGACTTTATTTTCTGAGCTTCGGGAAGGTTATTTAAGAGTTATTGGACAGTCCAGATCGTTAAACAAAACCACCTAAAGTAACGGAACCAGATTAGCTATCTTGGCTCATACTTCGCCAAATAGAATCCGTCACCTGTGAAAAGATATGGATATGTCATTACGTTGACACACATAGAATGGATGAGGAAAAAATAAACAAAATAAAAGCTCGACGATTTACCCACAATCATATGCACTTTCTTCAGGAGAAGGAAAGGCAACAGACAGCATGGTAAACTCAATCAGGTAAGCCAGGCCATAGGTGAAACTAGTTAAGAGGGATACAGATAACACGGTAGCAATAATACTATATACCACTGATATTGGAATATGAATTTGACAATATGAAATGTTCTCTTGGATGTAGGAAAGAAGATCATTTATTTAACCGCGCAAAGTTAGATTGATCGATGTCAATAATAACAAGCGCTTCATTCGAAAATTGTGATAACTAAGTAATCTAACCGTATATTAAAAGCAGATCTATCAATACCTTCCACATTTGCTTGCACATATTTTATAACGATTTAGTAATCTTATTAGTTGCATGCAAAGTGGATCTCATTTATTATTCATGTACGAATTTGGACTAGATTTGCATATATTAGCTTACTAATTATGACGTTTACCCATTGTGTTTACGGGCGAACGAAGTTTCAGTTAGTTGCATTGTCCACACTTGACACGTTTCGAAATAATGAATCAGAGAAGAATGCTCACGAAGATGGTTGAGTTTCTACACTAAACATTGTTTCAGTTAATAGCTCTAGGTAAAAATTCCCGGCTTAAACAAATAAAACCTCCCCAATTTTTGAAATCAAGACCCACGTTTTAATTTACTTGGTGATTTTACTGCTCGCACATAGTTACAATTTGATAATTTTATTAAAGTAGCTGACATAAATATCTTTATTACAAGAGAGATATTCAGTACACATGTACACATATATATCTATGTGAAACTATCTGCTCTTATAAATTAGGTCACAGCTTGGTAAACACAGCAGCCCGAGGCAAGAGTAGACATCCTATTAATGTAAACTGCATTTTACTGATAACGAAACGACATCTTCAGTGTTTTTAATTGTCACTTGTTAATTGAGTTTTTCAATAGCAAAAGACAGTGAAATGTTAATTAATACCCGGCATATTATGTACAATAAGCTTTTTCATGTTTATTTATAACGTTTAATTATTACTAAATAATCTCGAGCAGTGTTGCCAATCGATAATAATTGTTTTATATCTTATGCAAATAAGCTTGTAATTCTCTTGTAATTCATTACAATGTTTACAAAAGTACAGCCTACAGATACATAAGTATAAGTCATGTCTAGGCTTTCTGATAGCACCTACATTTTAGTTAGCAATTGTTACACTCGCAGTTAAGAGAATTAATAAATCACATCATGTTATTATGATACGGCTATTAGTCACCGGGTACCGAGTGCGAATCCTGAACTCGCAGCTCTCACAGGCTTCCGCGGTTTTTCTTCCGCTCCAGCGTTACAAGTGATACAACAACTGAAGACTGACGTAATTGAGAATACTTACTGGAAGATGGCGAGGCACAATTGGCTAATTTTTTTAATTATTTAATCGCGAATAGTTTCGGTCAATGCATGACACTAACTTAGAAACCTTAAAGAACATATGTATACCAGATAAGATAGAATCAACTTTAATTTAGGTAAAACATTTTCACAATAATAGAGGCCATATGAATTGAACTTATTAGACTCTTATGAAGTACATATGCAGATACAAGAAACTTCAATACAACTGCTTAAATTATTAAATTTATTGAAAACTCCTAACCATTTTTAAATACCTATTTACTTACTTTCATTTGCTTTTTCCATTGTAAACCCGCGGATGAAAGGGATCGATTTCATCGATACTGCTTCATTTACGAAAACTACATCGCGTTGCGAAATCTGTTAATTGAAAAGCGACTGTAGAAAACAGTGGAAGAACGGATTGGTGGAACGTTTACTAGTCAGCCACTGAACACCATACATTGACTGACGCGATCATTACCGAGATTAATTACCTACATCAATTCATTACGCGCTGCATTATTTTTTTTTTAATTTACGGTAAATATGACGCGTGAAAACCGAAAAACAAGACAAGAAACCTGTGCTCTAGACAAACATGATCAACTACCACAGATGTATTAAAGAAATGCCACTTATTTGTATTCAAGACACCTTTATGCATCTGCCATGAGTTTTAGTATTAAATTATGTATTTCAAAAGGGTCTTATTTACGTTAATGGGATGCTAACTTGTATTTTTTCTAGTTATCATTATTACTAAGCCTACAGAAACGGATACTCTGCACTTTACGAGATTAGCAGTTTTTCCTGCAGCTGTAAAGTACTGTTGTCTTCATTTAACCAATCAGAAAACAGAACGTCGCTTCGTATAATATTTTCAATAGTCGCCATTTACAATTCGTTGAGAACAGACGCTATGTTAGTTATGTCCTAATATTCATAATTTTACCCAGCCAGTAAATTAATTAATTAAAAGTTGAATATTTAGTCAAGCTTAGTTATTTAACCAAGTGTTACCTTATTCCCAAGACCAAAGGTCCTAAATTTTCTTAAACAAGATTTCGTTTTAAAACAAATCCAGGAGTCATCCAAATTAGATTTTCATCTAGTCCTCTCACACCGTCCGGACGAACGCAGCGTTTCGTTGCGACTCATCATCATTCTCAAATTTTAAAATTAGTTATTTGTTTTGTCTAGGATAATGAATGGGAGAGAAAAAAATAGACTTCGAAACGTGCAGAAGTTGAATTTGGGCATTAAGTTTCTCATTTACGAGGAGTTCTTCCAATACAGGCACCAACGCAAGAATAAAATGAGTGTTTCAGCAATATTCTGCTCTTTTCTCTAACAATTATGCAAACTGCCCCATGCCAGCATAAGTGTCCGGTGGTAAAGGCCAAATAGTAGGTGCGTAAATTAATTTGTCAAGTTTAAGTTTAAAATACTCCGTTTAAATTAACGAAGTTCTGCAAGGTTGAAAATATTTTTAGTTACTTAGACCACTTTGATCTAAGTAACTCTTGCAAAACTTTTTTCTCTAAAAAGAAAAGTAAAGCAGTAATCGAAAGCGACACATCCTTGAGGCATCCTACATAATCTGTAGGTGATGTTTCGCACAGAAATCTTTACTAAAACTTTCAACGCGGCGATCTCTCGCAAGGAAAACTCAGTTACAGGAAACTACACGCTACTATTAATTAAAGAACCAGCAAATTAAAAGGATTAAAAATTATTCCGGTGTATAATTCGGTACCGCACAGCGTAACCCCGATACTGCATTTTTGCACGTTGACTACAAAGCTTTATGAATTTTTTTAGAGCTGCACGCAGAAAATAGTGACAAAAAAATTGCACGAGCATACTGCTCAGTCTATCGTTAAAATTTCGTTCCCGACGTACGTTGAAAATTCTACATGATTTCATGCGAAATTTAATTTCCAATTCGATCAAATGCCTCCGCTTCCACAGCCGTGTCCGCACCGTTTCATTCGCGTAATTATATTCAACCTGCTTTCTTTTACAATCGGTATCAAAACGGAACTTCAAAAGACAATGCACGTATCTACATGCGAAATTTCGTTACCTTAAATATTTAAAACGAAAGGTCCACTTTTTACAGGGTATTTCGCGAATGTACCGGCGCAAATACTTCTTAAGACCGTAATCAGATTTTTCGAGCGTCGAGCTTTACTTACCGACTTGGGAGAACAGGGAAACTTTTAGGATATACGTATAATTTTTAAAGAAGCACATATTGTGGAATTGACGTAATAAACCTTGTTTTTGTTATTCTTGTATGTAATCTCTGAGAGCGTTTTCGACTTACGTTTATTGCCCTTTCTTATTGTTACGTTCCGTCCTGTTGAATTTTATATCATCTCCAAAATTTGTGACATTGTTTACGGGTTAAAGAATCAACTCGGCGGAAGATCGTGCCATTTACCTCAGCTTGAGACCTCTACATCTAGCAGCAGTTGCTGAGATATTCCGCGCTATAAAGAATGTATGGATCTAAGGTTCGCAGAACAATAGACACTGATTCTAGGACGATTAAGTTTTGATGCTCGTACTGCATTGATTAAATTTGAAATTAGAGATTATGAACATATCTCTATATCTACGGTATTGGAAGCAATAAATCGTTTAATAATATTGCAACGAAGGATACTTTCGGTATTTCTCTGGAATTAAGAAAACAATAAAGTAGTAAGGAAGTATTCTACAATTAGTGACTCGTTAATGATAAAATAATAATCATCGACACTCACGTCGGATCCGTGAAGTGGACTCCTGCACTTTCGATTTTTTGTATTTTTAAAATGTTCACCTTCAGTGATAATTTCTGTTATTTTGTGCTCATTCAGTTGAACTTTTGAACTTTTGAACTTCTGAACTTTTGAACTTTTGAACTTTTGAACTTTTGAACTTCTGAACTTCTGAACTTCTGAACTTCTGAACTTTTGAACTTTTGAACTTTTGAACTTTTGAACTTTTGAACTTCTGAACTTCTGAACTTTTGAACTTTTGAACTTTTGAACTTTTGAACTTTTGAACTTTTGAACTTTTGAACTTTTGAACTTTTGAACTTTTGAACTTTTGAACTTTTGAACTTTTGAACTTTTGAACTTTTGAACTTTTGAACTTTTGAACTTTTGAACTTTTGAACTTTTGAACTTTTGAACTTTTGAACTTTTGAACTTTTGAACTTTTGAACTTTTGAACTTTTGAACTTTTGAACTTTTGAACTTTTGAACTTTTGAACTTTTGAACTTTTGAACTTTTCCGCTTTTCCGCTTTTCCGTTTTTCCGCTTTTCCGCTTTTCCGCTTTTCCACTTTTCCACTTTTTCAACAAACCTACCATAACAGAGGCCCAATAACAGGGGAACACTCGTAACCAAAAAATTGGATTTCAATGGAACCGCGAGCTGCTAGAATATTGTCGCATTATAGCAATTTCGTATTTTTTGCATTTTCAGGTGTTTAAACGGTTAATTTTGAGTTCTAACCATTTTCAAAGTTACATCCTGCTACTTTATCTTGAAAATTACAATTTTTTTACTATATTGAACATCCGGAAAAGTAGTCTGCAATTTTCGACTAAAGTAATAGGAAACCCACACAACCCTTTTCCTTTAATTTATCGCTTTATCTACTAAAACTGAAGTTGAATTTAGCTCTACAAAATTAAACGTGTAAATTCAAGTTGCAACTATTGTTTGGAGAACAAATGCTGAACTACTACAAACTAGTTGAATTCCCGTTAAACTTTTTTGTCGATGAAGGTAGCTGCATGATATTAGAGGCACAGACCGTAATTTTATTTACTTATAGTAATAGTGGTTTATGTAATATGGGTAAAAGTCGATAAAGTGGAGCCTTCAAGAAGATTTATTTATTTTATCTAAAAGAAACGCAAAAAAAAGGAACGCTGATATTCCAGATTTCCTCATAAAGTTTGCGACAAAAGCGCAATCGCGAAAAAATTCCTACGTGCGCCGAACATTTCCCAGCTTCTCTTGGCTGTATTTATTCCGCATCAAATAACCGAACTACATTGTTGGCGACGTCTCGCAAGGAGGAAATTATATCTTAAAGAAGGCACTATTTTCCCATTTCAGAAACATTCTGTACGATCACAATGTTGCCCTTTGTATAATCTAAATTGCACGAAATCTTTCTATTAGTGACCTACGCTGCAGTTTCTGCGGTAGATGGAGCTTTACAAACACGATGATTTATAACTTCACGAACGTTAATTGCTACTTTTAAAATACAGTGTGTAAGTTAATCATGATAAGGCGGTATATCTTGGTGCGAAGTTTAAAAATATCAAGATTTACGGGATACGTGGAAAAGAATTGTTGGAGTAAAGGCGTGCATTTGAAAATGCCTTATTGAGAAATCGCGGTTAATTGCTTTCATAAAGATAGTCTTTTAGTTTCTCTCGAAACTGTTCTATCTTTTATTCAACCGAGGTTCGATCTTTCATTCATACATATCCAATAACCTTTCAACTATTAAGTGTAAGTATTTGCTAAGCCTTTATGCATTAATTTTCTCTTCTCTCTTCTGTATTTTGTCCGTTCGCATGCTTCGTTCTAGCCCATGAGCTTTTCTTCCAGAATTTTCTTCACTGCACCATTTGACATTTTTCTGTCTCCTTTCCGTTCTTTTCATCATTGTTCTAACTACCCATGTAGCTTTCACAGGTCTCTCTTCGATTCTTATTAAATAGTCACTTATTTAATTGCATTTCCTTGTCACACCTTTTACCAGTAACATTGCTTAACGTTGGTTTTATTTTGTTTTTAATTTCTTCTCTTTTCTTTTATTTAATCAATTAAGTTTTATTACTTTTCCTATTCGTTAGAGTTTCTATCAGAAACGTATTTTATTTTTATTTATTTTTTATTTACCATTTGCTGCTTGCCGTTTGTTTATTGTTTATTCTATATTATTCACTATTTGCCATTTTCCGTTCCCCGTTTACCACTTACAATTTGCTATTTATTTGTTATTATTATTGTTATCATTTGTTGTCTAGACTTTATTCAAGGATCCCTGTCTTATATTAACTTCCATATTTAGCAATTCCTGCAAATACTCTAATTAACGGCCCACTACCTCTTTTTCATTTATGTATACCACATTTTCTTTTTTTTTTATCTAATTACGTAATAGAAGTAAATAAGTAGACTTTATTCAGAATATTTTTCAGGAAGTGATTGAAAAGATCCCATTCCTTGGAGCATTCAGTATATCCATCCATCGATGTTCTAATTCGAGTCACGTTGCTGTATTTCGCAAATAGTAAAGCATGCCATTTCACCGTAAACACGCGTTTCCTAATTATTAGCTTTCGGAAATCCACATTTAGATATTATCATGTATACGTGATACAGATAGAATTACGGATCGTGTTCATGAGCTTGTGCATTATTTTGACGAAGGTTGTGTGTAACGAGGAATCCTGAAATCACAGAGAAGGTGTGCAAATATGACACCCTACTGAACATTACGAAATGAAACTCTATGTAAATGTCTACATATGAGTAGCGTATGAAGCTTTCACATATTTATAATGTACGGAAGCAGTCTTTAACTAAAGCAATATGAAAGGTATATCAGCTAACGAACGCCATTCATTATATACATGCATGCGTACTGAAAATAAAGAACTTTTAAAATTAAATACGCACATATATCATAGTAGCTTTCCTTTATTTAATATTATGTGTTTACTTCAATGAATCAAAAGTGTCTGTATATGTACATACCTGAGGGAGATATGCAACTTAGGCATCCATTCAGACGCGTGTTTGTAGCTAATGAATGAAATACCGGCAAGCAACATATGTATGATTGAATAGATAAAAAAATGGCACTAATGACAAAAAGAATAAACGTGGCGGTGAAGTGAAAACCATTCTTTATAGAAGGAGGAACGGACTACCTAGATTTTGTTTACGTTGCTATTAAATGGGAAAGTAGATTAAATGTTTCACCAATCGAATTTCAATGCTTAACTTACTTTGTTACAAGTAAAAAATACAAGTGTTAGAAAATAGAGAAAGAAGTATATACGCTCCGCCAAAAAAGTATCGCATAAACTAAAAAACGGCATTTATAAACCAAGATATTTTTATACGTTCACAAAAAGTTTGTCTCGTGTATGTGAACTATAAAAACACTAACAAAATCATGGAACATAACTTTTTTACTTTTTTTTTTCTAAAAGAACACATTTAGAAAAATGCATATGTGTAAGGTTTATTCAATTGTTTATTGAAAGTCTTCCTATACGGCCAAATTTTAAAGTGCGAAGTCAGAGTTCTGTACCAACGCTTTTAAAACTAAAATGAGCAATTTAACTTCAGAACAAGTGGCTGCTATAGTTGCTTTAATCGAAGATGGACGATCTCAAGCATACGTTGCTAATTTGATGAACATCAATCAGTCAAGTGTTTCTAGAGCCGTAGCCAGATATAGGGAAATAGGCAATTACAGTAGAAGACCTGTACCAGGTCGTCCAAGATGTTCTACTCGCCAAGATGACCGCTATTTACTACTACAAGCATTACGTCGAAGACATGTAACTGCGAGACAATTGCAGAACGACTTGACTAGAGTCAGAAATACTCGTGTGAGTACTCAAACTATTCGGAATAGGTTACGACAGAGTGGATTAAGAGCTAGAGTAGCTGTAACAGCCCCTCGTCTCACTAGGAACCACCGAGTGGCTCGCTTAAGGTTTGCCAGAGAACATGTAAATTGGAACATTAATGACTGGGCCAATATACTCTTCACAGATGAGTCGAGATTTGGTCTTTACACGTCAGATAGGCGTATCTCAGTGTACAGACGAGACGGTGAGCGCTATTCGCAGTGTAATATCAGACCTAGACCTAATTTCGCTGGTGGCTCTATTATGGTTTGGAGAGGCATCTGTTTAACAGGTCGTACAGAGTTAGTACCAGTAGACAGAGGTACACTGACTGCCCACAGGTATATAACGGACATTTTAGAAGAACATGTAGTACCATATGCGCCAATTATAGGAAACGAATTCATGTTAATGCACGATAATGCACGACCGCATGTTGCAATAATCGTCCAGGAATACCTTAACGATGTTGGTATTCCAGTTTTAGATTGGCCTGCGGTAAGTCCGGACATGAACCCTATCGAGCACGTGTGGGACCTCCTTCACAGACGGGTACGAACCCAAAATGTTGCCCCAGCGGACCTGCATGGACTAGAAAATGCTCTCCGTGACGAGTGGGAGAATTTGGATCAGGCTTATATACGGAGGTTAATCGAATCTCTGCCAAACCGTATGCGAGCGGTCATAAGAGCCAGAGGTGGCAATACTCAATATTCAAAGCTACTGTTATGACATTTTTCTTTCCAAAATTATAATTTCTTGTTTTAATAAAAATCTCAAGTATGAGTTCTTGTTTTTATTTGGCCTGTATTTTATTTAAACAATCATAGAAATTATATCTTAGAGCGCATTAAAGTATATTTACAACTTTATGCTACAAACAAAGATTATGCGATACTTTTATGATTCAAAACTAAATTATGCGATACTTTTTTGGCGGAGTGTATATATATATATATCTGATATATGATATCTAGATTAGATGATTCATTACAATGATACAAATACATAGAAATCTTGTAACTAGACTTTTCTTATATTATCCAAAGGCTTGCCACACACGCTTTAATCCAATTGAAACTTTCAAAGTATACAAAATTACTATATTCACTACTAGCGACAAAGTCATTACATTTGAAATAATATGTTTTCGTGCACAATTTGCATTTACCTTGCTTTACCGTGTCAAATCATTGTATTGAGCGGTCTTAAAAATACAATGCTCTCACTGAACAAAAGATTATTACATAAACAGAAATACCTGTTTTTTTACAGTTGCTAAGTGTTATATAGGAAGGTATGAACAGACAGTTATTCCTACATCAAATTTCCATTCAATTAAAGAATGCGAATTTAATAATTACAAGTATTTTCATAGAATCTCAGCTGCACCTTCTTAATTAAAAAACAGACTGAAACCGTATTTTAGGAAAACGCCTTTTACCTTTCAAGGAAACTCCATTCCGATTTCCAAATTGAAAAATAAAAATGCAACATTCTTGACTTTTATTTGCGCCGTTCAGTTTTACTACCGCGACAGATGCAGTGAAATATCAAGCGCTTTTGCTTATTCACCATTCACCGAGAAGGCAGAAAAACGCGATAAAATAGGAAAAAAGAACGTAGTACTTAAAAATGCAATTGACGTCATGACATGATCGCCGAATTGTTTCAACGTTAAAAATTTAATGCGCTAATGGGGCGACTCGATCGATTCACGAACAATAGAGATGTGCAATTTATTTTCTACCTTTCAATTCCAAAGGTTGAAGTCGATAAATGCCCTAAAAATAATTTACGTATAGCGTTTCGTCGGGGACTCCATTGAAGTACCACGAAGCAGTTTTAGATTGATTGCTGATTCGTATCGTGAGGAAATGCGACGGCTTTCAAATTGCTGTTTATTTGCATTTAAATAACGCAACTATTTCTCGAAGTCCTTTTGCTCAATAATCTCCTACTGGGTGCTGTATAGACTACCGCTTGCGTTATTAATGTCTTTATAAATATAGAGTAATGGCGCGGTAAATGTGATGGATAAAGGAGAGCATTTAATGAGGTTACACCTTCATTTTTGACATGAAGTTAGCTAATGGAGTGAATGACATAAAATCTTTCGAGGGCGCTCCCTGGAAGCAATTTACAGGAACAATAAGTAACAGCAGTAGGCTTTGCACGCATGCACAAAGGAACTGAACAATACTTGTGGTTGGGAACCCATGCTTGTTTAACTAATGTGTCTAATGCAACATACACAACGAAGATATGTATGTAAGTAGATATTTAAGAAATCGATGACAGAGAATCCTAGGTATGTCGTAGGTCTTAATTTCGTAAGAGCAAAAGACGATAATCTGATTATGCTGGAAAAAAAAAGTTATTATTAACTGAAAGGTTCATGTGTGATACAACTATAGTAATAGATTTCGAAAGGATCTTGCAGAAATAGTGGTTTACCAACTCGCCGAAGCAAACGCAGAGTCTAGTCAATTACATTTACTTCTTAACACTTGCCATATATGTACCTCATTTCCCATGTAAAAAGATGGGCTTCGCATTATATTCAATTTAGAACCGTGGCGACGGTAGAGAGGCATCTTCGACGAATCTTTGAATTTCTTTGTTCTCGAAGCGTACAAGTTTTTATGCAAGTGCATGAGTTTCGGACATAACAAAGCAAAGTACTTTAGCCAAATTCAGTTTGTCTCTTTATGTATTCTGCTTACACGTCCATATACTTTTCCTGTCGATGTTCCTGCCTCTTTAATACAGTAGTTGGCATATTGTTCCGCAAAATGAGCGTTTACGGATGCCACGGTTCCCGTATTCTATTCGCCGCGTTAAACTTAGTTAATCGGAATCAAATAGAAGGTAAACAACATACACACATCGGCTCTGTAGACCTATCCGGCAATGATGGTCATTTCACAAATCAAAAACAAATAAAAAGAGTTTTCTTTCATGGTAAGAGAAGCGAGAACATTTTGATAACTAAAAATTTCTTAAATTTTTCCCATTTCTTACGCTTATTTCTTTTATGTACATATACATATGTGCGGTAAGGATCAATATCGACTGTTTCTCGACCATATCATACCTAGGAACGTTAGATTTGTGGCTGTTGTGATTTTTATTTGTGGGAATTCTTTAAGATCAAAGTGTTGAGATGAGTGTTGAGAAACACATCACGTAATATTTTTAACACTTAAAGTTGGAATTCAAGAATTCGGTCTCTAGTTGAAGTATACCGTAGGAAAATACAAAATAGTTCTCGTTCGAGATCAGAGTACCGCTTTTGTAGAGGCCAGAAGGTACCATACTGACGATTTATCCATTCTTTAGATTTAAAAATATTTCCCTCTGTTGCTCTCTATTGTGTACAGAAATATCTAAAAGAAAGAGTGCACGAAACGCAAGTGTTGCTTTCCTGTATTAAAGCTGTGTTGACTGCAATTACTTTCTATTGCTATATAGGTTTCGGATCGTTAACCGAGAAAACAAAGGAAAATTGTTTTCATATATCGAATACCGTATACAATAAGACAAAATAATAAATTAAATAAATATTGAGATATGAGTGGCCTTTACTAATTAATAACTAATTTCAAGATAAATCGCAGGAAAATTAACGAAAAAATTTTCCTGCATCAATTAATCAAAGCAAAATATGATGATTTAGACTGATGTAATAGGTAAACCACATTCCAAAAAATAAATTCCGCAAGTTCTTCGAATATATTTGATATACAAATCCTAAAAGTAAAGCTAAAGAGCAAATAATAAAGTCATGTTTGGGAAGGCCGTACAACTGACAAAATGAAAGGAAATTTGCAAGGGCGAGATTGGTCGTTTCTTACATCACATAAAGAACAGTTGACGGTGCAGACGATGAGACCAAGTGTTTCCATTATATTTAAATATAAAAGAATATATTTGTGTGTCTCAAGTATCTTTTTTATGCACGTAAGTGATACTATTCACTCTATACATGAATATGATAGGATTATCACCACAGCTAATCCAATTCGCTCCACTTTGTAAACAAATCAGATCGCAGCACGAAGACAGAGATATTCTCTAAAAAACGTATATTTATTCGAAACTTAAATCAGGAAAACAATAATATACATCAAGATTCATATTTCTGTTTATGTTTCGAAGTAATTTCTTTAATTGATTCAAAGCTTACAAATCTTTATATTTAGAAGGCGATAAGATACCATTGATCTTACTTTACGGTACGTCATCATGTGCAACTGAATAAATAACGCATTTTACACATATGTAACATTTCCTATTTGTATTGTTTTAAGTGAACCAAAATATAACATTAACTTTAATCTCCTATTAAAACTATAAAATTTAGTGGCGATTAATGCGTTATTGCGTGACTTTCCGTTCAGCTTATAAACGCGTCTGCGGAATCATAAATACCGCTTTCAATCGCAATTGTTCTTTTTCCTCTAGCGTACTGAATTATAGGATCAAGCAGTTCGGTTTCTTTTTATTTATAGGTTGCTGATTTTTTGAACTTTATTGGAGCGTTTATTTTTATGTTAACAATAACACTTCGGCGGGCGCTACGGCTTGTATCTCCGTTTTATTCACGGTACGTACCGAGGAGGGTTCCCTTTTCGCGAGATACGCTGAACAGAATATAAATAAATCGTAAAAGAAATTGCGAATTCCTGTAAGTAGTTGGTCGCTACGCTTTTTATATGGAAGGGAATCCGAAACTATTTCGAAAACTTGATTTGTTCAACAATAACATAACGCAATAGTGAAAATGAACTTTGTACCCCACAAAAAGCTTCGTCGACAAGAATTTTAACAATGAATTTTGTGCTCAAATGAGTATATCAGAATTGATATACTCATTGATGGATGCGAGCTTACGTCGCGACTTATCGAACTGGCGCACTAAACCAACCACAGCATAGAGTTTGTAGGAACGAATCACTTTTAATACATTGATCCTTGTTGGCTACAGGTATGTATACTCCGCCAAAAAAGTATCGCATAAACTGAAAAGGGGCATTTATAAACCAAGATATTTTTATACGTTCACAAAAAGTTTGCCTCGTGTATGTGAACTATAAAAACACCAAGAAAATCATGGAACATAGCTTTTTTACTTTTTTGTCTAAAAGAATACATTTAGAAAAATGCATATGTGTAAGGTTTGTTCAGTTGTTTATGGAAAGTCTTCCTATACGGACAAATTTTAAAGTGCGAAGTCAGAGTTCTGTACCAACGCTTTTAAAACTAAAATGAGCAATTTAACTTCAGAACAAGTGGCTGCTACAGTTGCTTTAATCGAAGATGGACGATCTCAAGCATACGTTGCTAATTTGATGAACATCAATCAGTCAAGTGTTTCTAGAGCCGTAGTCAGATATCGGGAAACAGGCAATTACAGTAGAAGACCTGTACCATGTCGTCCAAGATGTTCTACTCGCCAAGATGACCGCTATTTACTACTACAAGCATTACGTCGAAGACATGTAACTGCGAGACAATTGCAGAACGACTTGGCTAGAGTCAGAAATACTCGTGTGAGTACTCAAACTATTCGGAATAGGTTACGACAGAGTGGATTAAGAGCTAGAGTAGGTGTAACAGCCCCTCGTCTCACTAGGAACCACCGAGTGGCTCGCTTGAGGTTTGCCAGAGAACATGTAAATTGAAACATTAATGACTGGGCCAATATACTCTTCACAGATGAGTCAAGATTTGGTCTTTACACCTCAGATAGGCGTATCTCAGTGTACAGACGAGACGGTGAGCGCTCTTCGCAGTGTAATATCAGACCTAGACCTAATTTCGCTGGTGGCTCTATTATGGTTTGGGGAGGCATCTGTTTAACAGGTCGTACAGAGTTAGTACCAGTAGACAGAGGTACACTGACTGCCCACAGGTATATAACGGACATTTTAGAAGAACATGTAGTACCATATGCGCCAATTATAGGAAACGAAGTCATATTAATGCACGATAATGCACGACCGCATGTTGCAATAATCGTCCAGGAATACCTTAGCGATGTTGGTATTCCAGTTTTAGATTGGCCTGCGGTAAGTCCGGACATGAACCCTATCGAGCACGTGTGGGACCTCCATCACAGACGGATACGAACCCAAAATGTTGCCCCAGCGGACCTGCATGGACTAGAAAATGCTCTCCGTGACGAGTGGTAGAATTTGGATCAGGCTTATATACGGAGGTTAATCGAATCTCTGCCAAACCGTATGCGAGCGGTCATAAGAGCCAGAGGTGGCAATACTCAGTATTAAAAGCTACTGTTATGACATTTTTCTTTCCAAAATTATAATTTCTTGTTTTAATAAAAATCTCAAGTATGAGTTCTTCTTTTTATTTGGCCTGTATTTTATTTAAACGATCATAGAAATTATATCTTAGAGCGCATTAAAGTATATTTACAACTTTATGCTACGAACAAAGATTATGCGATACTTTTATGATTCAAAACTAAATTATGCGATACTTTTTTGACGGAGTGTATATTACAATATTCCAGCGAGTGGTAAAAAATCGGTTTTTCTTGGTTTCTTAAACTTATTCTTTTTATTTTAAAAATAAAACTATCATTTTTCGAAAAATTACTCGTTTCCATGCTCTAATATGGTTACCCATTCACAGAACATAATATTACTTAGATTCAATTTTGTTTGAGTACTGTTTTTTATATTCCCATACTTTCATAGGTTTATGTGAATACATTTATACAAAGTAATAGCTGCTAATCAAAGGAAATCAAGGAAATGTTATGACAATTTATCAAGCATACACGGAGCCGTTTTATAGAAACACCAGCTTTTTTATCTGGACCCTGCGAAATTATTTAAATATATCTCCGTAAGGAATTATCAAAAATTACGTACGTTTGTTTCATGCTACCTTCCTCATGTTTCCTTGAAATAGGAGTATTGGAAAATGCCCGCATCCGTATTTCATGTTTTGATATAGCCAGCGCTTTCGCGAGTCGAAAATCAAGTACCGCAGTTTTCAATTTACTCTTCGATACCCGGTAGATTGAAATTTTAAAATGTGTCGGCTTATATATCGAAGAACTATGTGTCAGTTTCGTTTCAGAGCAACCCATGGCAATTTAACGACAGCAGTGCAATAGTGCTGCAACGCCGCGACGTTGCAATTCTGTGAACAATAGCAATGCCTCGATTTCTGTTCCAATTTTGCATCGATGGGATTGGGAACGCATTATTAAACATCGCTACTAATCGTCATCCCGACAGCAGTAGCACTATGTTCTCTGTAGAAAGGAAACGTTTATGTGGTATATTTGTATCGACAAAAAGGTTTTCGCCTTTTTATATATGTTATTAACCACATTAAATGTATGAAGTTATTCTAGAAAGCTCACATTTTATCAAAAATCATAAATCTTCATTTAAATACATAATTTGCATAACTGTCCTTAAATCTTTGCTATATATAAGTATCTCCCTGGTGAGATATAAATGTACCTCAATGTATCAGGTAAGTTAACAAGAAGTTGGTACCATAACGAGGGCTAACTACAGCGTGTATTTTGAGCCTCATATATAAGCTTATAACCTGGGTTATGATGAAAAAACTATTTACAAAATCGAATTTAATCAAACAAAATTTATCGAAAACTTTACTAACGTTATTGACTAACATCAAAGTAAACTTGATACTTACCTAAAACAATTCAAGCATTCTTTTATGGGGAAGGATAACTTAAGAAATACTCACCGTGAAATTCTAGCTTTCTTATTCACTATATTTAATGCGAGAAACGTAAACACTTCAGATATTAATTAATTCGTTACTATTAATTTCTATAGTAAATATTTAATGGAGGTGCCTTCTAGCTACATGGATCTAAATCAACAATATCGCGAGCGGTTGTCTCCCAAATGTGTAAATGTATCAACAACCCAAGAAAATGGGCGAAAGTTCAAAAACTAAAAAGCAAGTCTTATATCTTGTAATACGGGTAATTTTACCTCGTGCGTGGGTACGCGTGTATAATGCAAAAAAAGTGTTTCCATCCAATTTCAAGGTATATTTTCCGAAAATATCGTTCTAAAATTTCAAAGGGTCCATTGTACCTTGTTATGAAGCTATAAATAATGTCGACGATAATTAAATGGACAAATCTTTTACAAAAAATCTGCGAGAGCGCTAAACTGAAATATTTTTAGCAAACTTTACTCCATTATTCTCTTCGAGACTTTGCAAAAAAACGTATCTGCACTATTGTTCTTGTTATTCTTTGAACTTTTATATGACCGTATAACTTTTAAATGACGTACGTTGGAAGTACGAAATAAGTGCTGTGGAACCCTATATATTTGAAATTAACTCCGATGAAGCATATTATGAAGTAGGTTATTTATACATATGGAACCAACTTATTTATTTATGGCGTAATGTAAAAGACCAGGGTTGAAGAATTACAAGAAGAGAAAAACGTTTACAGTGTTTCGAAGGGAATAAAGAGCGTTTAGAGCACATCTAGCTTTTAGTTCTCAGTTTAGCTTTTTTTGAAGATTCTTTTAGAAAAGAGATATACTATCTACGACCTCAGAATTGTTTTAAATCTATTGTTTTCATGACTAACTGTTGTAAAATTATAACTGATAGAAACAATTGCTTATAACTCTTAAAAGACAAGTACAGGGACACCTGGTGTACATCCTTGGTAATTGAGTTTTTGCTCATAGTATACGGAGTGTTCGTAGTGCAAGCAAGGCAATTTGTTATAATAGAGCGCGGCTATAGCGTGCTACAAATTTCTATTCTATTCTTCTTTCTAAACGAGTGTCGAAAACCTTATATTTTCATTGAACTTTAATTGTACATATCTGAATGTTTGGATCTTCGGACGCTGAATACTACATGCAATTAACATTACAATAGTGCTTATAAATGATTATAAAGCTACGTTAGGGAAATATGTTACATTTCCCTATTACATTATTTGTTATAAGAAAAAATGCTACCTTAAATATTCCGAGCTTATCGCCGTTGCGAATTCCAATAAACGTGCATTATGTACAAATGAATTCATTTTTCCTACGTTTATATTTAAGAATTGAGATATTTATACTTTCGTGATTGTTATTACCAAACCAACATTCTAAAAGCTAAACGTTATCGAGCGCATAATGCAGCTTTGGATGTAGGTTTAGTGACATAGGAAGCCGATTATTACATTCCATAACAGTAATCATCGCATTTCAAGCCTGAGGCAGTAGAAGCAAACGAACAGAGTTCAAAATACACACAAACGAAGCATGCTAGCGTATTATTAGTTTTAAGTTAAATGAAATGTTCAGGTAGGAACTTGGTAGATCGCTGTTAATTTAGGAAAGGAAAAAAGGTATTAGTCAATCACCCCCATGTGTACCGACTTCAAGTTAGTTCAATAACTAGCGAGTAACTTTGTACACGTCACAGTCATCAATAACGTATTAGTCAACATCCGACTTTAATGCTTTAATATTAACTAAGCCTTCGGAGGACGGGAACAATACAAACAATTATTATATACTTACCTCCGCACATTCGTTCAGTTCAAAACTTTCAATAAGGAATAAGCAGCAATGGCTCACACAAGCACCACTGCTGGTATTATCTAAGTACTTTTCTATTCATATGTGGACTCCAAAATGAAGTGAGTGCATGCAAGTAATGCAGCAAGTTTCAATCGACCTTCTTTATTTACGATCTAGTTGTCCTACATATATAATCAGCTTTACATGCACGCATAGGTATATACATATATCTCTAACTACATATACTACTAAAAGTTATGGGTCTTTTAGTACCTTTAGCAAAGTATTTAGAATGAGAATGGAAACGAATACGATAACGTGCTATTGACGTTTTGAGACTGTAATAATAGGTGAACACTTCTAAATAATGTAATTGGCATTAATATTTCTTTATGCATTTCTTTATACTCATTTATGACCCTCACCATCGGGACCTCGCTTATTATTGGAGATAGAGAACAAGTTTAAATTTGGAAAAATCGCTAGGTTTGCGTATGTTATGAACACAAAGATAAACCTGTGACAAATTACATTTGGGATAAAAAAAAACATTTGCTTCAATTACTTTCATCATTTTTATTTAGCATTGTAAAAACAAGCCGTGACCATGTTTTCAATGACACCTTCGTTCTTCTGTTTAATGATGTAATCATGATGGTTGAATTCCTTCTGAATGAAGTTTTGCAATACGATTCCACCGGATTTATGAGGGATAAGTGAAAACGAATTAAAAGCACTTACAATAAAAAACGAATCAACAATCCTGCATATTCAACTGATGAGTTTCTGCAGAATATATGTCGCTTCTCTTCGTTGGTGACCGATGTTTGGCTACTGAATTAAAAAAATCGATTACTTCAAAATGTTTGACTCTTTTATTTCGTTCTACAATGCTTCCTTCGCCAATTAAACAATATTGAAGTCTTTTGTAAACACATTATATATGGCTGAACTCAGGAAAGAAGGCTGCTTCCGATGGTTCAAGGTCCAACAAAGTACCAATAAGAAATATGGAAGTTAACGGTGAATACTGTGAATTCGAATCTTCTGTACAAGGTATGTAAGTTTCCTTTAATCGATTCTTTTCTTTTTGCTCTTTTCTAATGATTTGCTCTTTTTTTGTTTTGGCCCCTTGTTAATTTCAAGTTTGTTAGTATCATTATTTCTGGGTAGATCATTTGTTGTATATCCTGTTCTTGATATACATATTTCTTAAAAATAAAACTCTATTATTCTTTTACCTGTTACGCCCTCTCAAACGCCCAAACATATTGAGATAAATCTTTAGAAGACCAAAAACCACCACTTGGGTTTTGGTCTTACTTACAGATGACTACTTACAATCATCTGTAAGTTGCTCGTATTGATGATTCTCAAAATAAGTTTGAATAATTTATCATCTTCGGTCAATCAACCTCGTTTAACAGTTACTTTTTTAGTAAGTTATATCTAAGCAATGAAAGCACCCAGCATTACAACGCCTTCGAAGTACATACGTAAAATATCGAATACCAGACATCATGTATTGGATAGGAAGTTAGTAAGTACAGGATAGGAAGTAGGAATTCTACGTTTGAGTATTTCTCTACGTAGTAATATCAGAAGTTAATTTTAACAGAATGACGAGTAGGTACTGTAGAATAAAATTTAAATAAAAAAATTAAAATATTTTGCAAGATGGAAATAATCAAAGCAAATGAGGCAAGGCAATGGTTCTCCAGTTATTCAAATATATTCTTCAATTGACTAATATGTTGATTTTCTAATCATAAAACTTTCCCAAACGAATTCTTCGAAAAAACAGATGCAAAAGAGCAAATAAAACTAAATTTTATTAGGTCATACGTATGGATACAGATGCGAATTTAAATATGGACATGTGCAACCTATACGTTTTTCGTCCAAACTAAGCTACGTTAAGATAAATCCATGTATGTATACATTGCATTAGAATTGCTAATATTGCCGTAGGAAAAAATATTCCGGCCATGTATCAGACTTTAGCACGAGGACGCATAGTTTATGTAAATTCGGTATTTACCAAAATACGTACAATCGGTCGTAAAAGTAAGGAATATTTTACATCTGCATATGGATAGACAGCAGAGTATAACCTGCCAAAAGAATACGCGACGTTAGCTAAACACTAGAGAGTACGCTACGGGGGATATGCTTACTTGATTTACTTAACGTCATAGAGAAATCAACAGAATACTCATCCGTGCTACTCATCTGTAGATGTCAATCGTATTCGTAAGAAAGTCCAGTATAGGCATCACGTAAGAAATTTCAGAACGTTAATCCCGGCAGAAACTAATGATAAGAAAATTGTGAAACTTCCCTTCTACAGCTTATCGAAAGTTAAGTGAAGTTTTTAAAGGCTAAAATAAGAATATACGGTCCAGTTCGTAAAATCCACTCAAAAACCTTATTGGCAATCTAGAGGATAAATCGGAGAGAGAGAGCAAAGAATTTATAAAAAAATGCATGTAGTAACTGTGATAAACGGTGATATATTATTAAAAAAAAAGAGCGAGGGGCGCCAGATTCAATAAGCATAATAAGTATTGTTGATACGAAAAGTTTGAATTGCTAACGAGTAGCACGACGCAGAACGAAACATAAATCTGATGAACAGATTGAACGGGCCGCTCTCGAATTCAGAACCTTTTGATTTATTACGGTAAGGCGAAACACACGTTTTACGTTTTATGCTACAATGGCAAGAGATCCTTTCGTCTATTCATCCATATTTCTCGCATGCCTTAATTTTAGGGTGGACATGTGGCAAAAGTAAATAATTGTAATTATACATTTTTCCTCGGGATTAGGTATAGAACAGGTATATCAGAGCTTTTTTTCTCACACCATTCAGTCTTGCTCTTGATGGGGATCCACGCATCCTCGAAACAGCCGCTCCGGAAAAATGAATTAAACTCGTGTGGTATGTAGTGTGCCTTTGCTTGTAGCCTAACAGATCGTATGTTTGCTACTATGGATAGAATGTTCCATTTCTCAAAATAACCTTCGTTCCAACGATGTTATCTTATAATTGATTTCTTAGAACTTCTTTGGTCACTTTATATTTCGACATATTTGCAAATGAAATTTAGAAGTATATTAAAGCAATTTATATAATTCGCTTAACTTCTTGTAATCTAAGACGGGGTTAATTCGACAGAAGTCAATTTTTCTTGTTTTCTCGAATAACAAGGCATCACAAGTGCAAACGCGCTACTTTGAATAAATCACGGCTCTCCTAAAAAGACCAACTGTAACGCGCTTTGTTTTCTTTACGACTTTGCAAGTCCTGCGCGTTTGAGGAGGGCGAAGCATTTGGCGGAATATGATAACAGCATTACGCTCTGTACAAAGAAAACCTGGCGCTAATCCGATTTACTCTCGTTATATCAAATTAAGACACGTGTGTTTTTGAAACGACGCCGTAGCCGTCACCTATAAGAATCCGACTGAACTTCCTAGGGATAGGGATAGGGAAGGAAAGCTTTAAGCAATGTCACCGAATTTTCTTGCGGGCAGAACAGTCGTTATGTTGCTCAAGGGGGCCGTAACCGCATACGAAGGCCGCGAGGGCACATCATTATCACATACACTCCAAGCACAACGCCTTCTCGCGTTAAATCACAAAATCAATACGGTCCCGTCTTTCCATCCTCCAGTCAATGTCAAAGTATGGACAGGCGGAAGACTACGGGATAATTATGAACGGTTCTGTATATCAACTGTAATGAAAACTTTCGCTCTTAAACAAAAATTTGCCTCGCGAAACGTTTTTGTTTCGATGTTGTTTTGGAACGAGTGGCATACTACTTCGGCTGCGAACTTTTATCTTGATGGACATAAATTTGAAAGATAAAAAGCGCGCCAGTTACACGTAGACAATAACTGTTATTCATACTGCTTGTATCGCGGAATCGATTACCGGATGCGGACAATGCCTTCGTTTCGGCAGTTTTTGTTTATATCTCCGTTTAACCATTAAACCTTGGAAGGCACGAACCTCCAATTTTCGATTTACGGTTCCGGTTAGGGGAAAGGGTGTTGCGGCGGTAACGGAAGCATGCCTTTTATTCATTTGTAGATATCGCAACCTCAGATCGTTTATCAAGATCGACGACGGTGTCATTGTGAAAGTAGTTAACAACACTATGATTACGTTGATACTCAAAGATAATACTTTTACATTGACAGAAGTAGTGGTTTAAAATTATGCGAGATCCCAAGACTTAGAAATTCAAAAAACTACGAAACTTTCGAAACATGGGGATCACATAGTAGGTATGTAGTAAGCATCTTTTTTCTGAGAAAAAACTTTTTGAGGGAGCAAAATTAATTTTTGAAAATTAGAGGTTTTCTATTCTTCATGCGTATAACTCGCCAGCGGTAAGAAGTAGAAAAAGGGTTTTAGGACAAAAAGTTGTTTTTTTTCAAGGATTTTTATTGAACAGTTATAAAAAAAGTTAAATGTATCAACGTCTTTATAATTTTTAGCGTGGAGACTTTAAATGATGTCAAGCATAATAATGTTCGTATATGGTGCAGATACAACCTGTTTTGTAGTAATGTAAAATTCGGTTTTAATTACTTTTACTGTATGTGTTTCAATAGATTAGATTGTTTCTTACCAAGAAGTTATAGGCTATCGAAGGGAGCGATATTCGACGGGTAAACAGTAAACATGGTTTTGTAAAGAAGGAGATAGGAAAGCAGTATATGCACAATTCATCAAACTTGGAACTAATGATAGGTATTGGCTAGATGTAATTCGCTTACTGCGAAGTAGCCAACAATAATAATGGAACACCTGCGAATACCAGCGTACGACGTAATAAATAATATCCTTCTTGATTCTTAAAGGGAAACGTCGTTTTCGCTGAAATCTGATGCAACCCCAGAATTTTTGCAACCATCCCAAAGTATCTCGGTCCCGCGATAATCGCCGGACCTATAACTTTTATTAATAGCAATATGTGTGTGCTTATTTATCTATACAGTCAGAGTTCAACTTTTTCCTTACAGCTCAATACATTTGCGCATTTGCGCTAAGTCTTGTACTCTGGAATGTCTGCATTATCGTTAACATTATACATGAACCGTATGTATCACTTCTATTCCACTTAATTAGTTTCGTAAATAGCTATTTAAGCATAAAATTCCGAATCAACAGTTAAGAACAGTAATGTTATTATTAGAGAGGACGACGGTAGGTGAAATTGCAGCGTCTAGAGAGACTCGTGTCTATTCGCCTCATAAAAAAGGGTTCGTGTTGGCTACCGGTTTCCCCGAGAGTCGACAAAACACGAGTCTGTCTTGTCGTGTCTTTCACTCGGTTTTTTCAACTCTAGTTATATTTTGTTTAGTTACCATGAACATTTTTCTTTCTATGAACCCAAGTAGTTTGAATGATTATTGTTGTGATGTGTTCTTACTATATATTGATAGAAATCTGAAGTATTACTTAAATATCTTCCTGTTAGTACAAAAATAAACAAACTTGTTTCATCTACTCGCTTCAAATTGTAATAACAGAAAGACACAATATTTGTACTTTCTTGGAGGTTTCTCATAGAACTTTATTATATCTAACCATCGAATCGATTGCACAGCGGTAAGTTTCTAGAATTGGATAAGAATTCCTTTGTATCGGCAGAATCGTTTTCAAAAGTTCTGCTTCTGTAACTTTATAACGTTAATCCCATTTTGAACCTCTCAAAAATATTGTTGCTTCCGATATTAATTCCGCTACTATTTCAGAATTTTAATTAAACTTTCATTCGTATATCCGCTCTATTACCTGGTATAACTCGTTAGACTCCGGTAGGTACAACGATTTGTACCGACTCAAACTGTAATTATCTGAAATATAATACGGGCAGCTCTCTACTGGGGAAACAGCAGAAATATGGCCGGCAGGCAAAATGACGTGCAGCGTACCGAAAACCGCTGTAAATTCCGTATGATATGAACTCATCTGCTGTCATTCATCCAGCAGGCACAAAAGGAAACTTCAATATCGTAATGAAAATGTTTTTTTTTTTGCCGTTGTTGCTCCGTCGCAATTACTAAAAGGGGAAGACGGAATGGGCGAGAACGAAGACAAAACACACATCCTCATTCTTCCGTAATCTCTTATCCATTATCGCATGCACAGGTGGGATTGAAAAATTGAGTGTCTGCAAATTCCGAAACTTTTCAAATAAAAATTTAATGATTCTACTTCGACGTTATATAGTTCGGTCTACACTAGAAAGCTTTTACGTTAACCATAAAGGAAAATTGAAAAGTTTCAATATGAAGATTTAGCAAAGGTACGTACTTCGAAGGGCTATAATTTTTCACAATTTATTTAACATTGATAAGTTCCAAGTACTTATTTCAAGTTCCGCTATTTCCAAAGATGAAATCGCGAACTAACGCACTTTGAAAAGTTTGATTTTTATTCCGAACATACCCTTTGGCGTAGATATCCATTGTCCCAGTTATATAATCTAATAGAATTCGTTGAAAGTTATATAAAATAGATAAAATAATATAATACATACATAAAATATCTTAATGTGTACGTCCTAATTGATTTTTTTAATTTTTACTTCCTTTAGGTTTCTTTTATGCGACTGATTTCGGGCAGAGCCGTTCTTCGGGCCCAAAATATATAACAAAACGTGACAACAGTTTTCACATAACTTATTATTTACATTAAAAATTTAACAGTCTATGATATCAAGAAGTGATTTAACAATTTTTAAAAAGGCGATTTTATTTTGAAAAGTTTTCTTGTTTGTGCTGATGTTATATCCGCAGAGAATAAAACTAATAGAAATTTTAAAAAACTCACTAGGACGTATACATCAATTTTTTTATTTTTTTTTAATTTTAATTTGAATACCTAATTGAAGACATAATCTATATAAAGTAGGCTTTGTTTCTTTTACGTTAATTCTACAAATTAGATATCTCTTAACAAGGTGTCATTGTCAGGTGAAAAATTTTCATAGATATCGTTGTTGTCGGTTGTCGATACTCGCTGAAGAAATATTGTGAAATATAATTTAATTGCAAGAATATTGAACGTTGTCAATGTGAAATATATATAGTAGTTTGGGCCCTGATTAACGAAAGCTATCGGTAACAAAAGAGCGAACTGACGCCAAGACAAACGACGCCTTTTGCATCAAGTCGCCTTTGAGAGAAGACGTATTAAATTGTGCGATATATTTTCAAAGAGTAACGTCAAGTGTTGTAGTCTAGGACATTTATTTCAGGTTACTCGAAGACCCTCCAGGTTTCTCAATATAGAGGACGGATAAACGCTATCGTTAATCGGTTGATTGTTTACGATTAGCTGCTTTTGTTATCAATCCATCGTTCGTTAACGTATAAACTGTCGAAAGAGTAAACGCTCCCGAATTTACGACATTATTACGAATACAATATTACGAATTTATACAAGAATTCGAATTTTGAGGTATTGCATTTGCAATGAAACATCTTCAATCTACTCTGATGAAGTGTCACGAAGGTGATAAAGTATAGAAGTAATGAAACTTTGCAAGAAATCGTAACGCATAATGCATTTAATTTTGAATGTCTTGTTGCGACTTTAACTTTTTTGCTATTACTTTTTTGCGAATTATATTAAGACTTTGATTCTTCAGATCGAAGGATCGACAAGTTTGGTTAATTGAAGTCTATCTAATAATTAATTGTACTGCAGAAAATAGCGCATTGAAATGAAGTAGAGCGTTTTAAGGCTTTAAGGTTGATGATTTAATAATTTACTTCCCGAAAGAAGTCCTATGGCGTACTAAACTGTTACTAAATACCTAAAACGTTTTAATTGACTGGGACGGTTAAAAATTTACCAAAACTGGAAGACGGCAAATAGCAACTAACGAAGGTTTAAACTTCTATCAGCATTTTGCATCATCATGATAGTTCTAGTTGCATGGCAGTCATCATTCTGATACGGAGTTTAAAAGAATGACGATAATTTGTTATGCAGGCGAACACTTTGCAGCGAACGTTATATTTCTTGATCAGACGAATTTCTTGTTTGAATGGAGTAATTAATATTTATAGTTCAAAGGATTCGGCATAATTGGAGCCAATCACCAAAGAAAACCTGCGCTCCAAAAATTGGATAGCAGAACTTCAAAATATATATACATCAATAACAGGTAACAAAAACCTAAAATTTGAATGGGAAAGTAAGCAACAATCAACTGTTAGTATCTTTCCAGGTGGCCCGAACCTAACAGAAATGAAGCAGTTCTAAGAAATGTTAAGTACAGCGTACGTTCGTATCACTTCTGGTAATTAATGGAACCTCAGGTTTACAAACCTAACGAAATTCTGTCAATATCATTTACATAAACCAAGAACAAAAGTGGTCCCAAGGCTGGACTCAGGGCTGGTCCAATACCAACTTCCTTGGATGTTGATATTGGGAATTCCGTTATTCTTCTTGTAATTTATCGAGTACTGCAATGTCTTAATCATCGCATAGGATCCCTTTAAATTGCGTGTTCGCCTCCGCATAATTCAATCTGGATATCCTAGAAGACACGATATTTTATGTATTGATTTCACTATTCAGAAAATAATCATGTTATCAAATTTTCGCATTCATATTATTTTTAACAATAAGACATATTCGACGAAATTATATTGTGTGATACACCATGTTCACGACCTAGTTTTGCAGCCGACACGTCACTTCTATTGCTTGCGCTTCCTGCTAACCTTTGAACATATGCCACTATGAAAACTCGAAGTCGACCGTTTCTAAGATTCACAAACGCAACATAATATTTCTGTATCATCATTTTCTCGGTAGGTTCCTTTGACAGAAATATTCTAGTTAGGCTTTGTAATATTACATGAATATCTACAGCTAACCATTATTTATGATACATGGTTCCATTTATCTAATTAAATGTATGTTGTACTGATTAAGGGTCGGTCCTATGGTTACCCCTACCTTGGTCGAATATATTCCGAACATAGTAGGGGATATTCGTTCATCACACAAACGTGCATTGTGTCACGGCTCTTTATCGTCAACCAACCTACTATTGGGCCATGTCCTTATATATATTTGAGTAATGAGCAGATATCCCCTCTACCGTTCGGAGATAGGTGCGACCATAGAAGCAATCCTCAATCTACATATTATCACCAGAGACGACCAAGGTAAGGAGGATTAATACTTTCTTTGCAGCAACTAGCGACTCATGAGCGGGAGTGGCCCACTCGGGGGATCGAATAGGCCACTCCCGCTCATGAATCGCCCGACAAAACACGAATAAGTGCAGTCGCTGCGATATTCTCTTATATGCCCACTAAGCTTGTTATCAGTTATGTTAAACGGTTATTACCTATCACTGTAAGTACTTTTGTTCTCTCTTTTTTAATTTTCTATCTATTGCCAATGAGATGCTTATTAGGTACGTCTCATTTTCCATTTCATTCCGGTGAGTACATGTATTGTGGATTGAAACTGGAAATGAGCTAACATGCTGTCATGTTCTAAATAAGCGAGAATTGTACCTTTGAAAACACATGAGGTTTCCATTTTTTACATCTAATGCTTTCAGGTACAAAATTACGTGCTATTTACATACGTAACCATATTGAACAGAACTTTTCTTACTCGTCAAATAGAAACATGTTGTTTATTAGCGGATGTTGACGTATATTCTGTGTAAACAGAGGAATATATGACATGAAATTTATGCTTCCTTCGAGGAAGATATTTTTGCTTTTAAAATATATAAAGTTTGAGGAACTCGCAATATGTACGTATACAATTAATTGAGATATGACGCAGTAACTGTCTAGTTTTGATATTTAACTTACAAGCGCGTAAGAGTAATTATATAGGTAAATACATAAAAGTAATGTAATATCACAAAGAGTAACAAATCAATACGAATTTCGTTTTGCAGACATATCCACCGTTAAATTCGCTATCTTCGTGTCATGAGCACGTTATTCAATTATTCATATATTTTACGTTACAACTATATCATGGACGCAAGACCTTAATTGAATTTTAAATGAAATTACTAGACCCAGAAAGCCTAACGACATATCTTATCTCGTAGCTCCGCTCGATACAATTAAAAGATAGATAGGTTTGTTTGCGGTCAACTTGGTATTAATTGTTAAAGTAACGTCCAGATGGCAGGTCGTTTCTAGCGAACTTTTCAAATTGAGTTAGGAAGACCCTGCCGTCCAAAGTTACATTGACATTTATGATTTGTCAGAGAACTCTAATTATTTACTATAGGAGGCCCACCGGATCAATTCTATCCGCTAAGTTTCTTCGGTAAAATACTGATTTTGCTATTTACATCTATTTCGTATATACATGGTATATACGTTACCAAATAGTGATTTTTCTATAATCACAAATAAATTTAACTTTTTGAATTTGAAAGAGGTAGTTATTTTCCTCAAACCTTGTAAAAAAAGAGAAAATAAAGAGAGACAAAAAAGTGTAAAATGTGAATATATTAGATTAGAAGAAATAGGGAAACTGAGAGTGATGATTAAAAAATTAAAGGAAACTTAGAAAACGAATGAACGAATGTGTGGCGAAAACACTATTCCATAAGTTTTCTGGGTAAAACGACGATAAAACAAACAACGATAAAAGCAGAAATTGACAAAAAATATTAACTTACTGCAGCGAAACCTAGATAACAAACAAGAAAGAAAAACAAGTTACATAGTATCGAAACGAGGTTCGTACAAAAATAGGATCGAAGTATTCAGGAAGGATCTAAACATCGCCCTTTTAGATGTACCAACAGGCACAATTCAGATGGTTAAGGCATATAACAAGGAATGGGCAGGATAGACTAATAGCAGTCTATAGAGAGACGATCCAGAAATTCCCGAAAGTCTGAAGGAAGAAACAGAAGGCAAACAGATGGAGGCACGTACGGATTAAATAAATAGTTAAGGAAATTTAAAGTAGTATGCATATATTTACAAAAACTGCTGTAACACTACGTATGTTCTTATGTACAACGTCGCATAAGTATTTAATATGTTCATTAAAAAAACCTAATGGAAAGGGCCATGTCTTATTTTTGAAATGTTATCTTGTGCTGGTTACCGCAATTAACCTATAAAAACCTTTGGCAAAATAATGTTTATTGGTACCAAAAATGTTTATACTACTTATAAACATATAAATGAAGGACAATTTAACAAATGAAACGTAAATAGTGGACATCTAGCGTGTCTATGTTCAGATGTTAAAAGTAATCATAGCAAGGGCCCACGTTCTAGCAATGCGATGCCAAAAATAATACCGACTGAAACCAGTGTTGTCTAAACAAGCGCTTTAAAAAAAGACCTTCTCTGGAGGTGGCCCTTTTTGGTGCGCATGAACCTCCTTTGCGTGCTTTACCTTTATTCGTAATCCATAGGTTCGAACACCGTAATACAGTCGAATAATTTCGATTAAATCTAAGCATAATTTCCCAGAAACTAACGGTGACTTCATGTAGCCCAATAATTATTTATAAGGTACATGGTTTCGGATGTGTACAGATTGTAAAAGTCTAGAGAATGTTCACATGAAACTAATTTGTCATATGATACTTGCCCGCATATTTTCAGAAAAGATCTGCAAAAATATCCTTATGAAATTCGTATTGTAGCTCAACCCCATTGATTACGTAGAGAGGGTTCAGCACTGCACTAAGGAATGCATACTTCCACCAAGGAAATGTCACAGCTCACAAAGCACTACAAACAATGAACCAAACGTGAATATGTTGGCGGATTTTCCTCTTTCAATTTATCTTATTTGTCTTTAAAGAAAAAAAGGTACATCAAACAGCATACAAGAACTAACCTACTGTTTGCAACACAATTATCTCTCAATGCATTTAACAACGCGAAACTACAATTATTGTTTTGCTCTGCTTGACTTATTATTACCCGCATTAGTAGTTTACACTTTAAACAAGGACTTATTTGAATTATTATTGTCAAATACGTCAAACATAATTTAAACAATCTTGATATGATTCAAGCCGGGTTTAACAGTCAGATGTACATAGTTATAACATTTTTACCGTTCTAATTAATGGAGTTCGTTAACTTTACTTTACATCATTATTTCTTGTGCAGCCCTGCCCAAATATCATAAAATATTGTTTCACTATAACCGGAGAGCACTAACATCAAAGATGCTTAACTGAAATCAAATGACCGCCTCGTAATAATTTAGTTAATCTAATCCGTCTGAACAATCATCGTTCTAGAAGACGAAGGTATCCTTGGATTAGCGCATTCAATAAACAATCTACTTAGATGTATATCCTTTGAATGCACTTAATTAGTGTAGCATAGGTGAGGGGTAGTACTACGACCCTCATCTACATATACATAGTATTAAATTATAAAGCGGGAGCATAGCAAACACATCTGCTTTCGTTGAATCAGTGAATTTGCAAGCGTGAATGCTGGCGCAATCTGCATTATTAATCGAAATTATGTTGTGGTACGTATTTTGACACTGGATTACAGCAATAAATTTAAATAATGTATTATTTTTATTTCAATTAAATCGGGCGGTTTAAGATTAATTTATCGTCAAATGCGATGTATTACTGTTATTAAATTTTCAACCAGACATATACGTTTAAACCGTTTGCATTTTTTGCTATTCTGCTAATGTAGGTAGGTGCAATTACTGGCGCAATACTAATTATTCTCACAGAATAAATGCCTAAGTAATTCAGGAGCAGAAACGTACAGTTACAAGTGCCAATCTTTGAATACTAATTTTGTCATTATTGTTAGTGGTAAATAAAGTATTCACTGACTATACAAGAACAAAAAGTGGTAAATTGGTCATATTATTGCTGTAAGCACATTTTGCCTTCTATAAATGCATTACCAGAAATATGCTACCTTTAACTGAATTTTAAATTAACCATTGACTTCAGAAATCGAAACGTTACTATTGTAGGACGATTTGATTGAAAAGGGGAAGGGAACCTTAATAAGGGAAGACTAGAGGAAGTAATGAAAAAATATATGTACGGCAAAACTAACAAAGCATGCATACATTCATCAAGACACTTACATCAACGATTGGCATTTTAAATTGCAATCTCTCCCCCAATTATCGGTTAACAATCGCGGGAATAAGGTTTGGGTTTGAAAAATATTCCAGACGTTCGACCAAAATCAAGATTGTTAACTGTTGACCGCTCGCTCGAGTTTAAAACTTCGTAAATAACAGAATTGTTAGTGGAATAGTTCAATTTTTACATTGTTGCTATTTTGTTACCCTTGGCTTATAGTGTGAAAGATATTTTATATCCATATATCACTCCACAAGAAACGCTACGTCACACGAAGTTTGGGTGTATAAAGCAATGCAAAATGTCATTCTGCTGGAATTTTTTCTTGTCCATTCCTTGTACTGAAGACGCATAGAGCTGGCTAAGATAAGTCCCTGGCGATCACCTTGCAGACAGCCACAGCTAGCGTTTGGTAGGCATCCAGAGCCTCAAAAAATGTTATTTTCTTGTCGTGATTCAATTCTCTTCCTGCACAAGAAGGTAGCCATGAATTTACGAACTTTATCTTATTTATATTTCATTTCATGTTAATTGTTTTATGAATGTTATTATGTATGTATATTATAAACCGAATTTCCTTTCTTTTCTTTCTTGCAATCGGCATAGAGAAAGTTACCTATTTTAGCACTCCACTAACTTCTTTAAAATCCGCAAACAATAAAAATGATTTTGAGACGCGTATAAATTATTGTTTGTTTAATAATACAAAACGTTGGACATTTTACCGTATTATTTTTCGAGCAGATAATAGCACGACAGGTAGTTATCATTTACATTCGGCAAGAGGGCATTGAATCTTTAGACCATAAAGAAAATGCCACTAGTAATGCGTTGGAGGTGTAGTTTCATTAAAATCTGAAAATGTAACACCTTATTTTTTTTCAGGTGAACTTAACTTTGTATTCATTTCATTACCGCTGTATCATTTTTTAGAAGTAAGAGGCTTTAATTTTGAGGCTTCAACAACGTCTGAATACAAATTTGGGTTAGGACACCGTTGTAATAAATAAGTAGAAGTGAAAGTATGCAGAATTGAAGTATTTATACATAGCAAATACAACTACATGTACTACACAAATAGTAATATAGCACAATTATAATTATAGATACTCAAAAAGTACAAGTACCAACAAATATAAAAATTATCATTACGTACATTTACAAGTATTTGAAAAGGGTTATAATTGTAGTTGGCGATACAATCGCAAAAGTGCAGTACCAGTACCAGTAGCCCTAAGTAGTGAATATGTGGTTTAGAATGGGTAAAGATTCTTTTGCAGAACCTGCGTAACGGAAGTAGTGTTAACCGAAAAAGAAATAAAGAAAAACAGAAAAAATAGGAATTCAAACAGTCATTAGGGCTATAGCAATCTGCGCTCCTGGTGCTGTAATCATGGTGTCCGCTTACAGCGAATCGGCTCGAATGCTTAAAAGTAAAACAAACTATCTCTAGAATTTACAAGTTAACATGCTATCAGTAATTTGTCTATTTTAAATGTATAGATTCGGAGAAATCTTTCTATTACTGCTTCAACTTTTTTTTACAAATAGAGATAATAAGCGCTAATTGGTTGCTAGATATTAATTTAATTAAACCTTCCATCTGAATGAGGTTCGAATAATAGTAAATTTTAGAACGGATTGAAAAACGCTAGCATTGATACAGGAATAGAGTAATGGATGAAGAAATGGCTACAAAAACAATACATATCGCTTAATATTAAAGCGTAAATCCAGCGAGATCAATATCTGTTTCAGTACTACTGAAAATGAAAAGGAATTCTTCATCAGGTTCAGATAAATGCATTTATAAAATTAAAATCAATATTGCTTAGGTAAATTAAGTGGCCCTTTTAGAGGATCGGCTGTAAGATTAATAAAAAATAAAATAAAATATCGACATGTTGTGCATAAATAAGTCAGGTAATGTTATCTCTTTGGAAATTCTTTAAACTTCTGGATACTTATATGCCATATAGCTTTATTTGTATTTCCAAAGACTTTTAATTATCGTTGTTAGTTTTATTAAATATGCAGCCAAATGGCCAAACTATTTGTGGTCAAACAGATAGGTCTCATTAAAGAGAAATAAGAGGATGTACGTATCGGTGCTAATGCAGAACGGATACTCTCATACTCGTAGTTCCCTAAAGTAGTACGCTTGAAGACGGTTACCATTTCAGTAATATCCATACTAATTACTTCGAAATGGTTATTACATGGTAACCTAAAGTGCCTTTATGATTATCCTTTTCCAAATTAGATGCTCGTGATATAGCTAAATTGAGTAAGTATGTAGCAAGTATAACAATTTACGTACGTAGGCACATAAAATTTTGGTTTGCATCAAACGTTAAGATACAGATTCGTCCATACTTTATCCAAAATATCCCCGACATTTGTATTCGTACCATAGCCCGTCCTTTTATACAGAATAGTGCACCTCCACATCTGATATCGTTTGACATTCCGTTGTTCGTCTCTTTTAACGAATGCTTCGAACCATTCGCGTCAAAGTTCGTGATGTGTTGTGTCAATACATTATTTGCGATAACGAATACAGCTACGTCAACTGTGCAGCAAAACTTCGACCGGCATCTATTCACGATTGGCTTAGTACCATTCCAGTGATTTCAATATAGTAGATAACTTTAACGTATGTATGCACATCGAGATACGCAGGCTCTTTGTTAGAACGATTTAAATCTATATCAACGATTTTTGTTTTTTTTAATGCTGTTAATTGTAACTTACTTTCTTGTTGCATGTTCGTCACTGACAAAGGAATATGCGATTAACACTGAAGCTGAAGCGTATTACGAACACTTTTAAATGAAACGAGGGTAAATGTGCTCTCATAGCTAGCAGGTGAATATTGACTACATAAAACGACATTTAAATTGATGTAAGCGTGTAATTGGCTACTACCGATGTGACATATGAAAAAATACTGTTAAACTTATGTAATACTCTAAGGATAGTAATGTTAAAATGTCATTTAATCTAGCTGCATCATCTGATGAAGAATTGCGTGTAATGCAGTATGTAAAGTAAAAGAAAGCTGTTTTAATGAAATGTTCGCCCAAAAATTTGTTGAAAGTTTCTGATTCGGAAAGGGATCTATTCAAATGATTTTAACGTACATTGACAATTATTATTGTACTAGTGGTAAAAAGCAACAGGGACTCAAAATGAAAATGCAAAGGAAATAAATTAAATTCAACGTGGTTTCCGTACTATTGCCAAATTTCCGAAAGTAATTGGTGCCATATACGTAAATGTTCTTCCATTATCAGTATTCATGAACCTGACCCCTTTTGTAGTGTCTGCGTTATCTTCAGTGAAGATTTTCTAAATGTTCTTAGTTAGGTAATCTTCAAATTGAGAGTCTGTTTAGAGCTTTCCCTAACATTATCGGTACCACATATCCTCGACAGTTTTCTTTTCAATATTTCCAAGACAGCATCTAATATATATAGTATTATTCGCAATTTTTGATTGCCCTTATTTCGATCTTATATACTTTCTGCTTCGTATCTGCATCGCGTTTTAGTGTCAAACTTTTAGAATTTCCTTATTTCCAGATTGTGGCTTCTGAAATTTTAAAAACGCTTAAACGAATCAGTACCTCTTGATATGATTATAGATCAGTATTTTAATACCAAAGTCAAAGGTATCGTCAGCATTAAAAAATTTCCTCGGCATCTCTTTGCCGACTTTATTAAAATTAGTAAAAAATCAAATAATTAATTATAACAGAAGACAAAAAAATAAAAATTCAACAGAGTATATTTAGAAATTGCCAGCAACGGTAATTACAAGTCAGCGAAAATTGAAAGCTGCGATTACAGTTACACGTGTTCAGTATAGATTCGTTAAATCGAACGCACACTTTATTTAATTGGTTGATAATATGACTATGAAGCAGTCTATTGCAGAATTAATAAGCACGGCTGTACCGCAGTGGTATTGGTAAACAAGAGCTTTTCAACAAAGCTGTTAACGCGTGAAAGAATGTCCTTAAAAAATGTCACTGCGAATTCTGGAATATATTACAAACAATGCTCTAAATCAATTTGATGAGATACTTATTCTTATTACTAATCTTGTTCTGGTATAATTTACATTATCAACGAAGAATTCCGCTATGATGTTATACAACCATTTTAACAACGAAATCTTTGTAGGTTTCTTTAAGATGGCGCATACTATGGAATGTGCGGTTAGTGTATCTTTCCGTGAAAATTTACCTCGCATTGGAACCGAGAAGTAACCTCCAAGAATTATTTAAAAGGGAAGCGGAATAAATTTTCTCTCTTCGCGAATAAATTAGAGACAGGAATTTTGCACGACGTACGTAGCATTGCTTTTATTGACAAAGAAGCGATGCAAGTAGTTTACATACAATTCTGAATAAGCGAAAAATAGGAACGATGCAATTTACCTATTGATATGATACGAAGTAAGTAACGAAGTAAAATTACTACACGATCTTAACAAGCGCGGCATTTGTTGCATAATGTTAGAGGTAAAATGTATTCACCGTGTAATATTATGTAAGAGGTAAACCCAAACACAATTGCTACAGTACTTTAGAATCAAGCATCTCACTTTCGCGAAAAGATTTTTGTGAAATACTAACCCGTAAGAAACATCAATTGAATTACTAAAAGGCTTACGGAAGCTATTATTTTTCGCAATTTATATGTTATTTCATTAACACACATTTTCCTAAAGGACAAAGAGCCGAATTATCCCTTTAATTTTATAAGAATTGCAATTTTATTTTTCCGTTTAATTTATAATAACTATTTGTAAGTTTTAACATATTGGGTATTGTCATGGTTAAACGAAAAATCGACATTTCGCCCCCAATCATGTGGAGCTTTTCAGGAAAGGGAAAGGTGACAGACAACAGTTAGCACAGTAACTCAATGTGTAAACCACGCGAAGGATGAAACTAACTAAGCGGGAAGTAGTTACTCACGGTAATTCAGCATTCGAATCATGGCAGGGGCGTTCGAGTTTTCGTTTAACCATGACACCGTCCGATCTCGGAACACGCTTAGTTTTAACTCCGTCCGAGTCCGGCCGAGGACTTTTACATACAATTTTGTACAAGAAACCTATCTGAAAATCATTGTTATGTTGATCTTTTCTAAATAGCAACTCGCTATTTATTGGCCAGTGTACATGAAAGAGTGGATATTTTAAACCGATGTGTTGTAAATATTGTTGGTGTATTATAAATAATTTTTCGCAACAATGTAACTTAAAGATAAACGTATTTTAACTTTATTTGGAAACCTCTTATGGTGACCCTACTAACTGCAGTGAAAATGGGGTTGTTCTATGAAATGTGAATAAGGTGCCATTCAGATTCAAACACTACGAGGGTGGGTCACAAAATCCGAGGAGTGTGAAGTTAAAAAGGCAATAAAGAGGCAGGCTGAAACACAAACAAACAATAATGTAATGTATAATCAGAACATCCATTTAAGAATAAAGAAGTTACAACATACCTGTATAACTTTATCCATCCAAATAATAAAAATTCTGGATGGAAAATTAAAGACGAAACATTTACCATTCATTGATAACGTAGACTATAATATAAATAAGAAAGAAAAAAAGCTCGAAGTTTCTCCACTTCAGTCAGTTGTATAAAATTGTCCGAATAAGGTAAAATAAGCAGAAGTGGTGAAAATCTTAAATAATCCAAGGTTTCAAAATAATATATGTTGAAGCCGATACTTATTTAATGGACCCACTGTATGGACCCACTTAACTCTTACTACGATATCTAAATAGGATGTAACGTCTCGTAGCTCCAGCTTCGGTGGTATGTACGACAATTGTCACTGTACCGTCTAACGGTTCGTCAGGTATAGATTATTGTTTGGTCACTGCGATTCGTTCTTTACTTAGCTCTCAACGAGAAACAAATGATGAAAATAAAAAAATTAAATATTCAAAAAATCCCGAAATAGCAATCCCGGCAGAAACCTGTAAATAACTGCATCAAAACAAGCGTTGCGAAGGAAGCTTACAATTTTGATTCATTTAATTATTTTGATTAATATAAGGTACATATTTGCAAATTGAACGTGACATTGCTGAGAATTATAACCATATACCAATTTTGTTGTACGTCACATAAAAATATCAACTTATTAGACAGTTTATAATTCATAAATAAGAATCTTAGAAACAGCAACGACAATAAAATATTTTGTGAAAAGAAACAGAGTCTCAGTACCTTAAGTAATACAATAAATCGATTAAAAATCTTAAAAAAGGATTTGGAAACAAGTAAACGAAACCTATTGCGTGGCACGTCTATGAAAGCGGCAAAAATAATATTCGCCAACTGCGTATGGGTCATCGGCCAGCTTTGATTATTACTGTTACCACTATTGTTAGATTATGGATACATATTTTCCATAATTTTACTATATTGTGTAACACGATTACTCAATCAACCGTAATTCTTACAAGAAAACTTCGCTTTTGTGCCCGTGGTAATCGAAGTATAAATAATCTACATTTTCCTATATTCCCGCACCCATCGAATGAAGTATTGAGGTTAAGTTGGCGTTAACAAAATGTTACTTCGGCAATGGAAGCGATTTGCACGTACTCGAATTATGTTCATCCTGAATAGAACATTTTGTAGTTCCGACACTTCTATGTTGACTACGTTAATTTCAACACTGGAACAAAGTTGTGTTAGTTTAACAATGAATCCAGATCCGCTTCATTCAACCTAGCTAACACCGGATTTGCGAAGTTTTCGATAATCTAACGCATCCATTTTTCTGCACGTGCTGTTTAAAATCGCTCATGTTGGCAATAACGGCGGACTTCTTGTTTACGAATCAATATTCGACGACATGATTTCATCCTCCTGAAACTGATTCTGTGTTAAGCGGTTGGTATTTAGTGTTTACCAAAAAAAAAAAAATCTTTCGCTTCCGTGTTTCCACGTGCTAACATTATATAGTAGGGCGACTGCTGAAATTGGCGCTGGTTTAAAAAAGAGCTTTAAAATTCATTATTGACTAATTGAAAACTGATCCCGGGAGCGAACGCGAACTACTCCATCATCGAACATAATTCGTGTGATTGTATCCAACGAAAAAAAGTGCATTTCGAGATTAACGCCGGTCCACCTCTGGATCTACGCCGATCATTTTATTGTTGCATTCCGCGGTTCCGTTACAAAACCAAACAAATTATTTGGCGGCCTGTTTGATTTCATTTGACGATTCCGCTTTATTTTAATTCTGCTATTGTTACCATTCGCAGTTGTAGTTCTGTATCAACGTATTTTGTGTAAATAAATGCATTTTGTGTCATTATTACGATTTTTGCTGATAGCATCGGAATATCTGAAATAGTTACTGTTTATTTTAAAATGCACATTTGAACAGTTTTCTGTATTTTATATTTTATCTAATATACAACGCTTCGAAGCCCAGAAAGATATATCGCCGCAATAGCTGTGGTTCAATTGTAGCAATAATTATAGAGCTAAATGAATCCTGCGAATTGTTTCACATACTCTTGAGCAGGAGACTGCAGCTACTAAGCATAATGTTTTCTCAGAATATAATAGCCCATGCGTAATATATAATAATAAACGTTTCTAAAAAATAATTGAAAAGCTACTTCAAACGCTGTGATGAATTAAAACATTAAAAATTAAATTAAACTTTTCCAATTAAGAAAACGTTGTAGATAGCAAAGTACTATCTATTTCTGCAAAATAAGCTCACAGATTTATTTAAAGAATAATTATAGCGGAGGAACTCGGGAACTCAATCAAATATCGCGAAAATTAATTAATTAATATAATCCTTACAATAAGGAGCAATCGCTCAAGCAAAACAATCTTCACATAAGGATTTGCTTTGAAATTCAACAGCACACTAAAGTCATTAACTAAAGAGGATCGCTTCTTCGGGCGCCTTACCAAACCCGACGCTATTAGCAAGCCTATTTAGTTAAATGCAATAATAACGAGTGTGACATATAAATAGGGGAAAATCTATCGTAATTTCAATCAAAATGAAATGGAATCAACCATTGCAGCTTAGGTTAGATTTACACAGAAAATCGATGTTTGCAATTTATAGCTTGACCGAAGTAACAGACATTAATCAGCTTCTTGGATATCTGGGGCGTCTTCGACAAATCTATCTTTTCGTTTCTTACGGTCACTTATTTGATACTGGATTATAATCGATATACATTGACAATTTATCCAAGTTTTTCTGGATATAGTCAATTAAATTATCCTTTATTAAATAGGATACATAATATTTGATTAGTAATTTCATCGGCAGTTTTCAGATCAATAGACGATGATATCTATGCAACCAACACAACGAAGTTTCTACCATAAGAAGTATTAAAAAAAAATAAATATTTGTTATCTGTATTCGAATTTAGTGGTAATCATCCACTGTTTTTATAACGATTAGCTTATAGGCAATGCTATTGGTGATAGGCAAGTCTTAACATGTTTATATACCTATCCAGTGCAATATTTGAATTTGGATTTTCACGTGATCGTTTCACATGACACGATAGCCTTACATAAATGCTGTGGCATTTCAATAAGTGCTATGCATAATAGCGAGTATTGAAGCTAGTGAAAACTCTAATAGCGTTTGACCTGATATAGATAATATTAGAGCGTCAGCTATGAAAATCAAACCGCAGCAATACAAGTTTTTAATTAAATTTCGAAGCTATCCGTTGCCGACGCATCGCATATGGAAAACTTTTATTAACCGCAAACAGAAATGACTTTCAGCGTGTATATGTTTCAATTAGCAATAAAATTACCCGTTACTATCCGCGATCCTATTTTCGCAATATTCTCGACGTTCGCTTCGAATCGTTTGCATTCAAAACGGCTGCATGATCGCAGCAGAAGTTTAAACTTCCAGAGAGGTGTTTCAGGACCCGCAAACGCTAACTTTGCCACAAAGAAAGGCCAAGTTTATCTCTGCCAAAGATGCAATAAAAGTGAGTAGTCGAGGAGCAGTTATAGATTTGAACGGGTTTTATGGCGTTAAAACTTTTAACAATAGAGTTATTAATGTCGGCTTGAATTCCTTCAATACAATAAATTCCATACCCTTGATTTTCCAAGTGGTGCGTACTTCGATAAGTCTTATTGTTATATTCAATGCCTTTAGTTAACGAGTAGCTCAGGTTTACTTATTGTTCAAATTTAAAAAGTTTGAACACGTCGAGAAAGGTTTCGTCTTTTTCTAGATTTAACACAGTTTTGTTTATCTTAATATGCTTTAGATTTTATTTTGTCCTATTTATAACCTTGAAAGTAAAAAGTAAAAGTAAACATAACAAGGTATTAAAAAATATAAATATATAAAAAGATTACAATTTCTACATGATTTTGTTGTATTAATTTCAATTTTGTTGTAAACTAAAAAAGGAAACATACAGCAAGTATTATAATGCATCAGGACATAAAATTTGGATCACCAAACTTCTCCAAAATCAAACACCAGAAATGTACATTTTTTTAACAGCACCATACATTCTTCCTGTATCTACTGTACAGGGAAGAGATATCTCACATTTTTATATGACAGTTAGAAATGACAAAAGTGAGTGAAATCGTATCTGTTTTGCAGCGATTAAACAGGCCCGTGTTTTGTCGACCCTCGGGCAACACTAGTAGACACATAGGCAACACGAACTTTTTCTTATGAGACGAATAGACACGAGTCTGTCTAGTCGTTGCAAAAAAGGTATGATTTCACTCGCTTTTGTCCTCTTTAATGATAATACATATGGCTAATACTAAAATTAAAGAAGTATTTACAGTCAAACGCAAGTCCTGTACTTGGATCTAAGTACTTCCTGGTGATGATATTGTTTGGTTACCATGACAGCAATAAACAAGACATACTTAGATTGCTGTTGATTCATAATTTGTAAGTTGAAAGAGTTGATGCACATGGCTTATGTATGAAGCTAATGATAGCGCGGGTACTATATTAACATCGGAAGCTACTTGGATACAATCCGCAAGTTCGAGAGTTGTTTTAATTGCTTTAATGCTAATAATTTACTGCAGAAATTCAGGACATTTCTGTATAACATCTATATATGCATATATTGTAAATACTGCTTTTGTTGCTGTAAAAACTATAGGTACTAAAATTGCGTCAGAAAGCACATTTTCATATAACTATATGATCTTGAAAGGCTTGTATGCAGTGAAATTATTTGACATTAAGTAAGATATCTTTTTTTTGTAATTTTAGCTACTTAATAGGTGGGGGCCTATTCATTGTACTGCACGTCAATTGGTAGTGGTGGCATGTACATTAATAACTTTGTACTTATAAGTTACTGAAGGATATTTGGAAGGTTTTGTCTCAAAAAGCGTAAAGTATAAATATTAACAATAACATGTATATAACAAGCACATTATTATTGCCGCTATTGGAGGTTGAAATGACTTCCAATAGCGAAAAGCTATGGAAAGTTCCACTTTTGCACACAGGAAGGGAAAAAGCTCGTCGTATATTCTGTGAACAGACCACTATAATGTCAGAATCAAAATAATGATGATAAACCCAAATTTATTTATTTTTTCCTAATGAATTTGAACAAAGTCCCTTGACAGCAAAAGTTTGTGTAAAATTTAGGATTTTGTATAAAATAAGTTGCATACTTTGACTTCTTTTAAACATAAACAATATGTTTTCCAATATTTCTTGTAATTATTGCTCAAGAAAAATTCCCATACTTTAATTAGAACAGTGCTAACTTCTGCCGTAGTATGAGCTGGAATTCTTGATCCAAATCTTTTATCCAGCATGTTCTAGATCTATTCTATCGGATTCAAATCCGGGAAACATGCTGGCTAATTCATTTCTGGTTTTCCATTTCATTTAAAAAGCCTGGTGAGTATTATTTTTGCATTCAGCAGAAATTTGTTGTAGTCAATGGTGTAAAATGCACCTACATGGTGTCTTGCAAAATATCATTATGTACTTCTCTGCTGTTAAACCACAAATATTAAACTCCACCAATTCTAAGCGTAGCCCTAAACATACCGTAAATTGACCACTACCGAAAAGGACAATTGGCTTAAAATTAAATTGACCATTTCATTTTTCTGACCTTTTACCGCTACCAGTTGATGCTAAATCACCCTCAATATCTGTTACGTACTATAATCAAGATAAAAGTTACTTTAGTACTACCAAGACGGTTTAGCTGTTAGCTGACTTCACAAATTATAAGTGCATAAAGTTATTAAGGCCTAAACGTTGCAAATTTCTTTATTAAGAACACTAACATAGTTCCAGCGTTTTTTTTTTTTTTCATTCTTCATCGGAGTGACAATACATGTCAATTTCTAATTACTTATTGCATATGTAAAAATCATGCCCAATTATTATTTGCATTATTTTTGATAATACAATAAGTAGTTGGAAATTTTCATATATTATCACCCAGTTTTGGTGTTTCTAATAAAGAAAATAGTAACATTTAATCAATAAAAGATAGCGATAATAAATAAAAACAAACCAGATTTAAACAATTACCAATCGATACAACAAGCTTTAATATGGTTAAAATACACGTCCTAAATGCATTACTGAAACTAACTGACATTTACACGCTGAGATTAACATTGATACTGCTTAGTTTGATGAAAATTAAGTGAACAAGGAATTGTAATTTGGCATTGACGGACATCTAGGTACAGACACGCAAACAAAACTTGATTTCATAATATTTACCTTTGTTTCCTTAAACTTACTGATTAATAAACAGATTATAATAATAACAACATTTTAAGGTTAATGTCCGAGCAATGAAATGATTCGTTTGTATTAGACCAATTTTTTTTAAATAACTACAGATTCCAACAAATTTTCTGCGGGCAATAAGCCAATGAATTGCAGCTCTAAAGAAAAGTTTTTCATATTTCAGTTATAATTAATCACAGCCAACGCAAAACAAGATGCTTTATTGCCGGCATTGTACAAAACAAATGAGAGATCCGTCACGGAAACACAAAAGCAAATTTCTCATGGAATACATGCCACTGCCTAAAACTCGCCGAGAAAAAAGCTCCCAGATATTTTCAAACAAGGAGATTAGAGGACATTAGGGATAAATAGTCGGTGCATGAGAGCGAATATCCCGTGCGAATAGGGAGATGAAGAATTCTCCTGTTAGATAAATGCTGAGCGACTAATTTATGAATTTAACGATATAAATATGGAAAGGCCTCTTTTAAGTACTCACTCACTCTACTCACTTGCCGAATTAATTTCGTTTAGGATCCTATTTTTTTATCATTTTAAAATTCGTTCGGACGGAGGCAACAAAATCCCAATATACCAGATTGTGGGCCGGGATTTGGGTCAGTAGCGCGTGGCATTATACAACTTGTTATTTGCATACTTTCAACTTTTTTAAATATTTATAACCTTCCCGTAGCATCAAATTACGAATACAGCGCGGGAACGTATCACATAGACGTCCAAAAAATCTACTCCAATATACACTGACGGTTACCGCAATTAAAATTTCTGTCATGTTTATTATGATCGATGAACTCGGCTCTGTCAGGATCCCCGCTTTGCTACTGTGCTTTCGAAAATAAGGAGGGCCCATATTTTGCGCGATAACATTTCAATTTTATTTACTTACGCGAACAGATGCTAATTTGTAACGTTGATTAAAGTTGATTGAATTATATGTAGAAGAGAGAACACCTGTTCAGATTGAACTTAAAGTTGAATATCCTGATATCTTAATATTCATGGATCTACAAGAAAATACTTATTCCTTGAAATTTTTATTTTCTAACGCAGCAGAATATACAGTAATGATGCTTGGATTGAAGTTAAAGATTGGAACTAAGACTGGACTAAAGTAAATCGTGACCGGAAGAGATTTTAATAATAAAACTTGGCGGCGTTCAACAGTTTAACTCAAGCAGTAATTATGTAGCTGATTTAAAAAATGATGCGAACACAAGAAAATAAAAAGAAAATAATTGATAAAGCCTTATACAATTAATCAATTTCTTTTGTTCGTTCAAGATTTTAAAATTTATTAAATAATAAAAAGAGGGAAAGGTAGAAACGAAAGAAATAGTGAGTTAGAGCAATACTAAAGCCATTCTTTAAGAGCCATTTGTTGTTTGGCAATTCTGGCACTTATATTCCTTACATATGTTTCAAACTATCATAATCAACGAATAACTGAATATTACTGTCGTTAAAATATGTAATGTGTTATTATGAAGTACTTTTGCGTTTCGTGAAATAATTAAAAGGAAGGTAACAATCTATCAATCGAATATAAATCTTTTAGGTTACGTTTTTTCGTATAGAATATAATTCTCTCTCCATAGCTACTATGTAAGCCTTGGTTTAACTTTGCATCTCTTAGACATAAATTTTCCACAGTTAATGCAAGCTTTTTCTAGCTTCAAGGAGTAAGATATCATTTTATAAAGAAGGAAACTGTCGTAGAAAACTCCTATTCCTTTCTAAACAGTAAAATAAATTGAAACGAAACTACTAATGTTAGCCTCTCAAATGATGAAGACTTTCCCTGAGTTTAATATATGTTTTTTTTAACTAAATTTGTCACTAAGTTTAATCTCCAATAAGCACATTGTTTGACAAGATGCTGCGAATTCTTGCAAAACGTATCGAAAGTATTTTCGAATGTGCACAGTCTTAAGATTCTATGGACTTATGAGCGCAAATCTTGGTAGAGTGCTTGAACCGATGAAATGGAATTAAACCAAAGCTTGCCAAAGTTAGTGAGAAAGATTTTACCGAGTAAGTAGCTCCTATCATCATCACCATAACAAATATGAAACACCTTTACTCCCCTTGAAGAAAAAATTGAAGGTTTCCTTCCAGCCAAGTACCAATAGGTAGGGTTGCAAAATATTTCTAAGGTAAAATTTACGGGAGAAGCTTATTATTGGCTCGCCTGATGTAATCGGATCAAGCACATCAAGTTGGAATAATTTAATTGTTACTAACCTTTCTACAGACGTTTACACGAAAATAGACTATCCTACAACATTTATGAAAGAACTACAATAAAATAGACTATAAAATTGGTAAAACCTCTTTCCGTTCATTAAATGGTGACATACAGTTCAAGTACTAATGTATCACAGTCGATGCGGTTAAGCATAACATTTTACAGGATGGGTTGAACTCAGAATATCTTTTTTCCTAAAGAAGGCAAAAGGCAAATACAATATTTTGAATATCCTTGTTTCTGTTAATATTATTACTTCATTATACGATTTACCAGGTTAAGCGCGTATTTGACAAAAATCTATCATATTCCAGTCATAAATTATCTATAACGTGCTCACCAATTCGATAAATTCATATTTCCGCATTGTCAGCGCCTCCAATCCAATCGATTATAGCAGCTAGTAGCTTTAAATCCATTAGCGTTTGTGTTAATACATGCACATATGTACGCGCGTAATATCACAGAGTAGGAATTATACATTCAATATACTACATTCCTAATTTTATATTGCTCATTTTCACACATTTCTCAATTTTACGCCCGCGTCGTTATTAATTGTATGTAGTTATTGCCAAAAAGTGTAATAGCTCAGTAGATTAGTTAATAGTAGAATGCAGGTAGGTTAAGGATAAGTATTGCAATTAATCCGTGCAAGCATTGCGGGTAATAAGTGCAGTAAACACGTATATACGTACAGAGTGATACGTTCGAAAATCGAAAACCTGATTGAAAAATGGTGTATCTTGAAAATTTAGGCGAAACTCTAAAATTTTGTGTAGAAATAGACTTTTTGATCGATTATGCATTCATTGGTTTGATTTGGAGCAAAATGTAAATTTTAGAGGCGTGTTTTGATTTCAAATGGGTCACATTGTATATAATACTTGTGTAGTATTCAGAGGAAAAACAATTGGAGTCAATTAGCTAGCATTGATTGTTGTTCATTATGGGAAATAAGTATAGTAAGAAACCATGTTAAGTTGTTAAGAAAAGTTTCTACGCCCCACGAGAATCTGCCAACCAGCCAAGCAAATCAAACTATTACAACCGAATGATGTAAGATGATATTTAATTCTGACATGTCTTGTTCTATCCCTGCTCTAGAACATATATCGAAATGTTCGAAATTGAAGGAAAAGCAGCGGGTCCATAGCACAAAAACAAGAAAAAGCATTTACTTCATCATAGTAAAAGTTTATCTGGTTTATTCCTTTATATATACGAGGGTAGTTTGAAAAGCTTACAGCCTAACATAGAAACAAGTCAATTAAACGAAGTGATGGATTTCTCTTGGTGAAACATTTCTTATACGATCAAAGAAAAAGACTTAATAATTTTACAATCTTTTATCCTTACTCGATGTTGTGCATTTCGACTTGCGGCATCGTCAGGAGATTAAGCACTAATGACCATTTTGCGACGTAGAATTTGTATGTACATATATTCGCTGGGGAAAATTTAGTTTTAGTGTCTCCTAACGATGTTGCAGGGTAAGTACTAAGGAAGGATTGTGAAATTACTACCAAGTTTCTTCTTGGATTGTGACAGAAGTAAATATTTTTTTGTCAATTCTAGTTTTATTTTTCAGCATTCACTCCTTGTAAGTTCCATTTCCGGAGAACTTTCCTTCTTATTTCTGTAATTCATCCGAATAGTGGTCGGTATCTCGGAATTTGGTGAATTTTTATTTTAGGAATTACTGAAGTGTGAATCGATGCATTGTTTTGGCGGGACAAACTTGATTTTTCATATGTGATATTAAGCTTTAAAATACAAGGACAAAACTATTAGAAAACGCTGTCTAAGCTACTGTATTTTGATTTTACCAACGTTCTTTTATGACAATGTCACTTAGGGGTAGACTAATCTTCTTACGAACGATCCTATGTGCAATAATCTTATGTATATATATCTTACGTATATAATGGAATTATATAGGAACTTTTGTGTGTTTTGTATTACTTTCTTTTAAAGTTGACACTATTCGTCATAACGCGTCGTGATTTCGCCGTTACCGCTTTCCATTTTTATCCCCGCGCGACTCTCTTAACGACAATGCTGGGCCTAGATAATCTGGTCGACTCTCTTCCTTAACAAAAATTCGAGAAACCGACGTCTGCGAGAGGGCAGCAAAATAGGCGTCCTTTGGTGGTGCCTTTATCAACCCTGTTCTTCTTATATTTCAGTGCCCTCAATTTTTTACGGTTCGTTTTTTATTATTCCGTCATCTCGATTAAAGACGTGGAAATTTTCATATTTCTCTCCCTGACCAAGCGGTTATAAAAAGAAAAACCCGACCGAAAAGAAAAGAAATGACATCGAGATAGGCGGAGGCGCCCATCGAGGCACAAGCGAAGACGTCCGGAATACGATATTAATATTTGATTTAATTATTTACTTTTCCATGATTTCGCTCTGTACGGACAGGAAAGAAAAAATACCAGGTTGTAAGAGGAAAAAGACGATGGGATGAATATTAAATACAGTTTCACTGCGCGCTCGGCTGCACAAATGGAAAAATTAAACCTTAGGAGGAGAAATATGCAAAAGTTGCTTTCTAGGGCCTCCAATTGCTTCGACAAGTGTCAATTTTATAGCATAAAATTTTTTTTACTGCTTCACAAAAGCTTCTTCACAAATCATGTTATAATTCTCTGTAGTCTTCACCTTTAATGTTGTTATTGGCATTGCTTTTCATGACGAAAACATATCGATGTATTATTCTGGAACAACTATTTAAATATTTATGGAATTAGGGACCAGTGAATGTTAAAAAGACATTTTCAACCTCCTTTTATACGAGTCTAGCTTGTTACTTGTAAAAGAGAATGCTTTACTCTTCATAGACAATTACAGCATCTGCTTGGGAAGCAGGAATATAGGCTACAACGGCTTCCTAGATTAAAAGATGGATTTACTGAGATCTGAAGTATAGTTGTCGCATTGTATGCAAATAACATCCATAAATTTGTGGCATTTTTTCCACAAATCTTAGGAATTTTGAACTCTAGCTGTCTGTTTCGGAAATGACCTTTTCATTTGTCACGAATCGCTTCTTAGTAAACCATTTTTTCAAGTTTGCGAAAGGAACGAAATCATAGTTGGCTAATTTTGACAAATATGGTAAATAGGGCACGGCAACTGGGCTAGCTTCACTGCTGCAGCTGCTGATGACTGGGTGAAGGCGTGATCATGATAGTAGATAATTTTTTTTTTCACTAAATAGGGTCCTTTTCTCTTTAGTTCAACGTCTAATCGATGCAACAACTCAACATAGTATTGTTCCATAATTATCCTTCCCTTTTCTAAATAATGACCGAATATTATGCTTTGCGAGGCCGAAAACATCGCCGCTATAAGTTTATATCACCTTCGTCTTTTTTGATGTACGTTCACTGGAAAAAACTGATTCAACCCTGCAAAAATTTACTCGTACATCACTTTAACGTACTTTAAGATAATAAGAATAAACCCCAGTTTTTGAAAGTGAGTTAGCTATGATAAATATCGGTGGCAATCAATAACTCGAAACAAAAGCCCTAGAACGTACCAGATCACTCCACCCCACACGGACCCATAAGCGCTTTATACTGCATTCAGCAGAAAAGAAAATACTGCATTATATAAGTCCTTAGTTTCCAAAGAACTAAATGATGGGAAACACCAAAAATACGTGGATCTTGCAGATAGCGGCAGCTGCTGTGATGATGATAAAATAGCATTTTGGAGTTCTTGCTAAATATCGTGTTTTGTTTGATTATTTTCACGATACTTAATTAGAAGAAACTGTCTCATTTCTTTTCGAGTAGTAATTGTAGTTGTAGTAGCGGTAATAAAGGGGTTACGAGTTTTCTAACCACAATTATTGAATTCATTACTTCTTAAATGGTTATAACGTTATTTTCATTATATAATACGAAGTTTATCATTAATTTCATTTCAATATACAAACTATAACGTAAGAATAGAAATCCGGAGCACTTATTTTCAAACAACTTCCGATATTTTTGCTTGAAATTTATTTTTAAGCGGCGGTACAGATCAGAAGAAAAAGGAAGTAAAACATTCGGAATTGAATTTGAGAGGGGACGCAAACAAAATACACAGATGGCGGTAACAACAGTTCGCTGGCAGCAAAACAAAGAATAAACTTCGTCGCGCTTAGAACTCAACATTCTGTGGTTGAATATTTAGATGTTTGTTGTTACAGATACGTTTAGACCTCTGTAAAATATTTCTTTTCTTTGCAGAGAGGAAAAAATCAATATATCGAATTGTGTTCGAGCGTTATAGCAAGAGAGTGACTATAAAAGATCCGGCGATAGAAATAAGTTGAACTCGCCCATTACATCATCGAATCAAATAAATAGATAGCAATTATTTTAAGTTGTTTCTTTGGCCTGCTTTTTTCACTTCACTGATTGTAATAATATATATCCCGGATAGTACGAAGATTCGGCATCAGTAAACTTGGTTCATTTTTTCTATTGAAACCAGACAGTAATTTTGATGTTAGCTTAGTAATCTATATAAATTAACATTAATTACTGTAATATCTGAAATAAGTCCAATATAAGCGCCATGATTAGCGTTCTTCAGCTACATGCATTTTGAAACGTTTACATAGCAGCGATGCTCCTTCGATATTGAATACGACGCTCCATCAGCTTATACCATATAGCAAATATATGCCCAGCCAACGATAATTCCCTTCAAGAATGTGACCCATCTTCGTCCTATATCTTTTTAAAGAAATTATTAATATAACAAAATAATGCGATGTGTTCACTCTTCAACATTAGAATTATAAATGTATGATACGAAAGATATCGCCGATGTGTATAATTTTATTAATATTTATTTATTTATATTTGATATGTAAACATATTGTTTTTTAACAGTTACTTATATCACAAAGGACATAAACTCAGTTTTGTGGTCAATCATGTTGCTGGTAGGCTGATGATAGGCCGAAGTCTGCAATGCATCTGAGACCGTGGAAGCATTTAAAAAATGGGTTAATACATTCTCCTTTAGAAAATGTATTAACCCATTTTGTATGAAAGCTAATACATTTTGTTGTAAGAGTCTAATAACGAAATAAACCCAATAAACCTAAAGAAAATGTAAAAAATAAGACGCATTGCAACATTGATATTCATCCTAGAAACAATGTATGATAATAACATACATGACATAACAATGTCAAATTGTAGAACTAATTTTCTTTGTTGCCAAATAACATTCCACAACATCACCATTCTTACATCTTCTTATAACTTTTGCGGAATGTTCGTGAATCCATTCGCCGAGAATTACATGAGTAGTCTTTAACATACAACATAGAACTTTTTTAATTAAGCATTAACAATTAATTGAGTGTACTCTATTTTAAAGGATTCCTCTTAGTAGGATTATTTTAACGCAGCCGTGCGAATTTGTTAAGATTCAATAATTCCTTTTAGCGAACATACAATAGTTTACTTAAATCTCAAATTGATTTTATATTCAAGCATCGTTAGCTTTGAACACAAAGCTTACGTTATAAAACAATGCTGAATTATCCAATTGCTCTAATTTTTTGTCAACATTCTTTGAACTTTACCAATCAGTATCTCTGTGATCATCACTGAAAATTTTCCACTGCAAATCCAACTAATTTTGAGACCGTTGTTCCTGCATTTTCCAAATAATTGCCCGCGTTACACGTAACCAGATAACTCGGCCTTAATAGCTTAATGGGAATTCATATGTCCGGTAAAATTCAGTTATTTTCTTCCCTTTGTCAAATTTGCTTATATTCACTATTCCGCCCAGCCGGGACAATTACTTTATAAATAATTGCGATTTACTATGTCGCTGCTCACCGCGTACGCTTTTTATTTATGGACCTGACGCAAACAATTATGCATCTTGTTATGCCCGTGGAGACGTGTAATTTCGCTTCGTGCACAGAAAACTGCACCGGTGTTTAAAATTAAAGCTGCAGGGAGGTGCGCAATATAATCTGGAGTTTGTTGGGAACACGGCGGGGGTAATTTATGCAGATGGAAGGTATATATGTGCTTTATTTCATAAATTTCCCGAAGAAACCATAAAAAAAATTATATACTACGACAATTTTTTAGGTGATCGCTATTAAGAATTATTCCATTCATTAGTTTTGTAACGAAAAGTCTTGAACCAAGTTAATTTATACAGGGTTACCTGTAAATAGCACGTAAGCTACCGAAATCTGGACTACCTACAATGTGTTACTGAAAATTTAAAAAGAAATTTATTTGTAACATATACATTTTTTTCAAATTTTAGGGCCCAAAATGCAGGTAAAGCCGGTCCATATCTTTGTTTCTCCTATATTATACAAATACCGCTGATGAATCAAAGTTAACCCAGATGCAAATAAAAAGCGATAAAGCATTGTAGATGCTATGAATAGTGAATAGTCTATTGAAATGCATTAGTCTGTCGTACAGCTGATGTCGAAGTGTTTATGTGTTTACATTGAATATGCCGATAACCATATGATTTGCGTTCTTAATGTTTAAAGTTAATGCATCCGAAATGTCGGGTTTTGAGTTATTTGTAGTTATACATTCTTTTTCTTTTATGAAATTTGTGGTGGTCCTAACAAGGACCGATCTAGGCGAAACAGGACAAAATAATTTATTAATGTAAAAAATGTTCGAAATGTCCACCGTGAGCTCTAATACAGGCATCAATTCGGCGACGAAAGTTATTATGCACACGAGTAAAATTTACCATGTCTTCGCGAATGCGTTGAGCTGCAACATAAATGCGATTTCGCAGATCTTCGACATTTTCGATATCAGGGCGACGATCATATACCAAGCTTTTCATGTATCCCCACAGAAAAAAGTCTAATGGATTTAGATCGGGACTACGAGGTGGCCATGGAGTACGACTTCCACGTCCAATTCATTGTGGAAATCTTTGGTTCAAAAATGCTTGAATTACTCGACTACTATGCGCGGGTGCTCCGTCATGCATAAACCACAATTGTTGCCGTATCGCTAGTGGTACCTCATCCAAATACTCGGGTAATTCATCTCGGAGGAACTGTAAATAGGATTCTGTATTTAATCGTTGTGAGAGCACATGTGGTCCAAGTAGGTAATCGCCTACTAAACCCGCCCGAACATTGACAGATATCCTAACTTGCGAGGCGCCTTGGTGTATCTCGTGTGGGTTTTCGTCTGCCCAGTGGTGAATATTATGGTAATTCAAAATACCATCTCTTGTAAACGTGGATTCGTCGGTAAAGAGAATTACTGACGCAAGACGTGGTTGACGAACTTCGGTGCGTTGAAACCACTCGTAGAAGGCGAGATAATAAATAAATAAAGACGGCAAGGATAATCTAATTCCGTTAATCTTTGCACGCGCTGGATGTGATACGGATGAAGTAAATTATTTTTCAAAATTCGATGCACCGTCGTTTGGTACACATTTACTTGCTGGGCTAAAGTTGTAGTACTTATGCCTGGTTCCGCCTCAACGATGTTTAAAATATGCTCTTCTGCTTGCTGAACTCTACGTGATATATGACGGCCACGACCTTCGAAACGTGGAATTACTGATCCTGTTTCTCGAAGTCGATACACGGTTCTCACAATTGTCTCGGATGATGGATGCCGCCGATTGGGAAACCGTTCCGCGTACAAATTTTCTGCCGCAAGACTATTTTGTCCTGTTTCGCCATAAATCAAAATCATATCGGTGTATTCGATATTCGTATAGGATGCCATTGCAATTGCGTGTAATGACGGTGCATGCTATGTGCATACTAAATGGATATCCGAACGCTGCTTAAGCGACTGCCGGTGATTCCCATATGTTAACTAAGACAGAGTCGGACTCGAATAAAGAAAAATCATTTTCTCATTACTACGTGCACATAGAACCGTAATATTTTGTATTTAGACATTACTCATGCGTTTCTTTCACCTAATTTTTTTTTCGTACTATATCCGAATAACACTGTATATTTGTATGGGAGAGGTCTATGTATGTAGATAAAGCCGTACAATTCATAATTAATATTTTAGTGTATTCCACCGTCATTAAATCTTTAGGAAGAACACGTATAATATTTATATCTAATGTACCAGATGATATATTAGCGCTCCCATTAATTAAGGACGCATGCCTTCTTCTATGATAACACAGTAAAACTGTAAAATGCAATGATTAAGTCGTTAAAAATTCCTAGCGGAGGTTGGTTCATCTCTGGGTTTGGCAAAATTCTAGCAGAGTCGCCCAAATACTGGTAGAGTTGAAATTTAATAATTGTTTATCAATGGTTATGGTTATGGTTAATACAATTTTTCCTGAATTTACCCATGAAAAAAAATTCACGTTTGTGCATTTCGACGTTTATCTAAAAATAAAAGTCATCATCTGAAGGGACTACCTTATTCTAACGTTCAAGTGCCTGTTTTTATATTATTTTCCATTTTCAGAAATAAGAACATGGAAATCTACAAAAGCAAAACATATTTTAACGAACTTATATTTAGGATCCCTAAATTTGAACCTTTACTTACGCTTAACATGAGTTAGTCTGCTGTAACTTGAAAATAATACAAATAGAATAATGTTAGTTTAGATGATGAGCTTATATCCGAAGATGATAGCTTAACTATTGAAACGTGCTTCTAGTGTGAATGAAATGTTATGAAAGCGATAATCATGGAATGTTTAAGTATAAAAGTACGTCAAGCATACGGTTATTTAACAGCGATCGTAGCGACGTACGTAAGTGCTGTTTATATAATAATAGAGATTGCGACCTCTAATGGCTGTATGTCGACATTTATAGCATTTTAGCTTTTGCATTTCTTGCTAAACCCTAAAATATGTGTAATAACTATTATTACGTTTAAAACTACGCTTGAAACAGACTGCGCAATTCAGTAAGTAATCAACAACAATAAGATTTTTAGCGATAAGTGCACAAAATGAATACTGGATGAATGAAATGATTCGAAGATGTCGCACACAATATCATCACAAAAAGGAAACGAGCCATATCCGTGTTCCGAGCATCACACATGGAAATGGAATCTGCTTATGGACATTTTAAATCTACCTTTAGCAAGAATGTTAACAACTAACGGATGTAGAAAACGCATTTATTTTTATACGGTTGCCATTGTTGTTTGAAATGCCGTAGTCAATATTTACAATTAAAATGCAAGGTTTCGTAAAATTCACGTCGCCACAAAATATAATGAATTTCCCCCAAATCAAACTAGCGCATGTAGTAACGTAACACAACAGCAACGTACTGAAGTTCGCGCTTTAAGGAAAAATGTTGTACTTGAACTGTTTCTACCAAACTGCATCTACCATTTAAATCGGACCGTCTGTATCGGGAATCGAGATTAACACAGCAATTTTGCTAAGTGCGTTGTCAACGTTTTCTTTCAGTGTGAAACATTCTTTGTCTTCGGAAGTCTCTTTCAGCGTAGTTCTAAAACTGTAGAGAACAACACAACCTTGTTATCCCGAACTATTCTTGTGTAATACAAAAGCACGTCTTTTGTTTTGACGGAAACTCGCTTTCGTATTTGAAGTCGTCCGGTGTTTTAAATGTAAATACCTCTGTAATTTGCTGGAGAATTCCGCAAAGCGGAGAGACGGGCGATTCTTCTCGCTGTATTTATTGACAAATAGGAACCGTTCCGGGGCTTAACATGATTTAACATCGCACATCCGATACTGACGGTTCGGACCTAAATGTCATATCTTTTTTCAATTTATGAAGGGCACGCTATCGATTTTTCATTCGGCACCGTCGAACCTTGTTAGGCGAAGCATTTCGGTTGTCGTTATTGAGTTATGGTATCTGGCGTAAATTTATGAAAATCTTGTAAAACGTCTCATCGGAGAGTAGACAAAATTATAGCCGATTTGAAATTCGAATTGGATACCTCGACAGGTACGGATATAGTGTTGCGTTGGCCTTTGTAAAATACCCAATTGAGGAAATAAATTTTAAAACATCCACCAAGCGGTAATGGAATTTCAAGATTATGTGTTTTCTTGTCAGAAGGAAATGGTTATTAAAAAGGGAGAGGTATATTGGATTTTGTGGATGTACACAGTTAGTCAAAGCTTTCTTCGTCACTTTCAAGCTTCGCAATATCAAATAGGACTTAGCGGTAACGCAAAATTATTGGAGATGTTGGATGTTAACCAACTCCATATTTGTGTTTATTGGTTTCAGGCGGTAAATAGTTCGTGATGACATGCAATGAGAATAATTTATATATTTGATTGATATTCATTCAGAATGCAATCAACGTAACTACCATCCATAAAGGTAAATTATCAACCGGAAGCTTCGTTACGCAATTATTTCTAGTATTTCGTTAGCAACTAACGTTTATATATGGCATCTACTTATATCATTTGTAATAATCATTGCAGTTAAATATATATGTATGATTTACATAAAGCAATTAATAGGACGACCTTATATTATTTATTTCTCATCTAGATAATTGGATATTATAATATACCTAATAAATAGGCAGCTGATTTAAAAACTAAAACTCCAATTTATCAATATAACATGAGGAAAATTATCGCCTATATTACTATATTATATTCTCTGCATTTGGTAGTATATATTGATAAAAATGCTTGCGCTGCCTTTGAGATATTTAATTAGTACGTGATACTCATAGAACTCTTTATATTTCAGTTCTTTGTAAATGAAAATGTAGATATTGCCGGATGTAATAGTTGCAGAATGGGTGGTTCGCTTACAAAAAAAAAATTCATCCGATTCTGCACAGGAACAAATTCAACAGAAAGGTAACTTGAAATTAACATTATTTGTTATACCGCATTATTAGTACCTAAGAAAATCACGAGAATTAAAAAAAATATAACAAAACTAAATAACCCTTAATGTTGATACTCTAAAGCTACGGGAAAGTTAATTAACAACTCACCCGTTAATTCAGTTTCAAGAAAATAAAAGATAGCTACGTGAATAAAATAACGCGTACATACGCCAGTTAAAATATAAAAAGTTAACGCCGTTAAAACTTCCTGTTTTCTGCAAACACCAATCAAGAGAAATATGGATAGCGTATCGTACTGCATGGCAAACATGCATATGCATTGTGCAGGCTGTGCGGCACGTACGCCGCAGATCCCGTCGATATTTCGATTTTGTCGTAGTTGATAGTTGCAGGATGTATGCGGCTTCACACGCGGACGTGAAAACGGTTTGATATGCGCATTTGTTTGACATACCACTTACACCAGGTAATATTCTCGTGTCACGGTCGCCGTCAGAGTTACACATAAACCGCGTGCAATTGAAATTGGGGCCAATACAGGAGCAAAATTAATTTTGAGTTCGTAGTAGTCCCGAAATAGCAATTTCATATTAATACTGGACAAGCCTTGTAATTCATAAAAATATGCGTTTTTGAATCAGTTTCATACAGTCACACACATTGTTAATATTTGTTCATAAATTCCTTAGTGTATCTGGTTACTTAAAAAAAATATTCTAATAACCACCTTTTCACATCATGGCATTAATTGACGATCCATTCTACTGCTGTGCTACGCATGTTTCGTATCTATATGCGATTGTTGGTATAATTAGCCTATTAAAAAGTGAAGCTGGTATTTTTGGTAATATTAACTTTGTTCGTAATAAATTCATTTAACTTTCCTATGTTGGATGAAATAAGGGAAACAATAAAAAGCGATGATCGTATATCGCATACATACAAAAAACAAACATCAAAATTCTCAACCAAATATATACACTCTGCCAAAAAAGTATCGCATAATTTAGTTTTGGATACGAACCCAACATTTTGGGTTCGTATCCGTCTGTGAAGGAGGTCCCACACGTGCTCGATAGGGTTCATGTCCGGACTTACCGCAGGCCAATCTAAAACTGGAATACCAACATCGTTAAGGTATTCCTGGACGATTATTGCAACATGCGGTCGTGCATTAACATGAATTCGTTTCCTATAATTGGCACATATGGTACTACATGTTCTTCTAAAATGTCCGTTATATACCTGTGGGCAGTCAGTGTACCTCTGTCTACTGGTACTAACTCTGTACGACCTGTTAAACAGGTGCCTCCCCAAACCATAATAGAGCCACCAGCGAAATTAGGTCTAGGTCTGATATTACACTGCGAATAGCGCTCACCGTCTCGTCTGTACACTGAGATACGCCTATCTGAGGTGTAAAGACCAAATCTTGACTCATCTGTGAAGAGTATATTGGCCCAGTCATTAATGTTCCAATTTACATGTTCTCTGGCAAACCTTAAGCGAGCCACTCGGTGGTTCCTAGTGAGACGAAGGGCTGTTACAGCTACTCTAGCTCTTAATCCACTCTGTCGTAACCTATTCCGAATAGTTTGAGTACTCACACGAGTATTTCTGACTCTAGCCAAGTCGTTCTGCAATTGTCTCGCAGTTACATGTCTTCGACGTAATGCTTGTAGTAGTAAATAGCGGTCATCTTGGCGAATAGAACATCTTGGACGACCTGGTACAGGTCTTCTACTGTAACTGCCTGTATATACGGCTCTAGAAACACTCGACTGATTGATGCTCATCAAATTAACAACGTATGCTTGAGATCGTCCATCTTCGATTAAAGCAACTATAGCAGCCACTTGTTCTGAAGTTAAATTGCTCATTTTAGTTTTAAAAGCGTTGGTACAAAACTCTGACTTCGCACTTTAAAATTTGTCCGTATAGGAAGACTTTCAATAAACAACTGAACAAACCTTACACATATGCATTCTTCTAAACGTGTTCCTTTAGAAAAAAAAAAGTAAAAAAGCTATGTTCGTGCTTTTTGTGAACGTATAAAAATATCTTGGTTTATAAGTGCCCTTTTTTAGTTTATGCGATACTTTTTGGGCGGAGTGTATAATACCAAGATAGCTTAGCTTCCTTATGGTATTCATGGAACATTCCACGGCAAGCGCAACAAAAAGAGAAAAAAAAGTACTGTAACACACAAACATGTTTCTGCTTACCCGGCGTCATCAACGTGGTTTCGAGAACACTTTTTTATCTGTATATTCTGCGCACATTTTCTCGTTCAGTATACAACTGTTGATGTAGATAGTTATATTAAGTCAATATAGCTCTGCTTAGGTAGCCACTAAGATTGAAGTAAATATTGTACCAAAGTCGGTTTCGGAAATTTCAGACTAGTGAAATAAGTGGTTTCAATGGTGGCAAGATAATGGAGGATACTGAAGCCTGACCCTTGTAAAAACGCAATATATTGTTGCTAAAGTAACGAAATGTGGATCAAATGTTCTTCGTACTAAAAATCACTTATCTGCGGTGTAAATAATCTTTACGTGCAATCCCTGTGTTAACTTCCACATCAAATTTTATTTTTACAGTAATTACAAACATATATTTAATGTTTGATTGCTTATTAATTTCCTAGAGTAAGTACTTGATTTACTAGAAGCCGAACAGCTCTTAGTGAGTCATTTTAAAGCAGCCGCCTCTGGTTTATGCAATCTCTTTTAGGTGAAAAGGGACGCGACCACAGTTATGTCCGCCAGCGTAAAAAATCTATGAATATTAAGGATCACTTCCCTATATGCAACTGAAACGAGGCGGTTACCTATCTGTCATACATATAAATTGTGTGCTAATGAGCTATTTCAATTACCACTTAGGATGCATTAACTAACAATCTGATTAGTGTGAAATGTTATACTAGTTCGCTATAAGCCGACACATATTATGTTACTAATACAGTGTACTGAACTCACATGATGGTGGGTTATGTATATTTAAATACGAAAAATTCACCTATAACTCACACGAATGAACCGCTTCAATTGAATGCATCACTTTAATGCGTTCAAACTGAAACCTTGTAAACATTTTGTTTCAGGATTACTACATTCAAATGCGCTTTTCTATGCAAAAATGTAAAGCAATTTTTTAAGAGAAGTATTTGGACAATTGTTGGTAAACATAGATTTAGATATGAATTTAGAGACCTAATGTGAACGCTCGTGTTATTAGCAACATGTGAAGTGACGTTGAGCTAAGTACAGTCCGAAAACCTACGTTAGAGCGATCGTGCTTCTGATAAATTTTCAATTCTTCAGCGAATTTTATAGTTTAGGATACCTGTCTTCACTTCATCTCCTTCATGTCGTCAATATTCGTTTCTCATGTGACATTTTCCTACAAAATGGTACACAATAATTCAATTTTTTTCTTCAATATACTTCCGCCAATTCAATATTATTTGGTAGTAAATCATCAAGCCCGAAAGTAAATGTTCACATCATACAGTTAATCACAAATATCAAATCTTTGAACATTCAATGTTAATATTGAATCTTCGATTCTTAGAATTATGCAATGTTAATTATTTAAAACCTGGGTCGTAATTGGCTGCGAGTTTTGGGTCCTATCAGTAACGAAGGCGCAAAAAGACGACATGACAATCTGTCTGTTTAATTCAAATCTACTACAACGGATAATAATGATAATAATAATAATAATAATAATAATAATAAGCAAATACAAGGGTAGTTGTCTACAAATTTCATTTCAGTAATAAGTTTTATTGTTAAAAAAAATGCGCGCTCTCTGCTACATGCGTTATCAGCGAGGGCGGGGTTAACACGATATCTGCTTGGACTCTAAAGAATTTAGAGTGAACGTATAGATGCCGCAATCACTTTTGCTACAGCTTTTTTGCTTTTGTCATCTCTACGGAGTGACGCATATAATTAGCATCTTTCATTCGCTAAGATATATGGACCAAGCGATGCAAAATACATTCGTCATTCGGGTAATACACTACAGAATTTCAAACAAAGACATGGGCTATACATATCTGCGTTCATGGGAGCCGACAATCGAAAAGTGAATTTATTTACATTCCTCCTGTTAGTCAACCGGCTTTGATGTCATTACCTTCGTACAGCATTCGTTCCAAACTGATATGAGAATGTCCGCAATATCAGACAACTTCGTCTAAAGATAGCAAGGTTCCATTGGTGTAGGTCATAAAGCACAATAAGATTACGGACAGTCTTTGCAGGGCTAGATCTGTGTTCAAATATGAGTAGAGAGGAGTATAGAGGCTACAGTATATGCTGTGGGTAGCAATATAAGTCGACTCTTATTAGAATGGTGTAGATGAACGGAAACACAAATACGAATGATGGGAAGATCATTTCAACAATGGACCGCTAACATATACCTATTAAATAGAAGGCAGCTTAAGGCAACGACATGGCATCTTCGACAATTATTCCACCATGCTTATCGGTGCTGCTGGTGGCCAATTTATCAGAGATTGGTCTTTTAATTGTCTTTCATGTTTATTTCTTTCTTTTCCTAAGAGAACGGCTATGTAATTTCTCAACAAAATTTTTGAAGCTAAATCACTTAACTCGACATTAACAGCCTAAATTTCGCCTGTATTTTTGTTATTATTCTTTGTGTGAAACATGTATTCGCAAGTACATGAGTTCACAAGTAATATGATTTCGTGGGTATTACATGCATATTTGCTTAAATTGTGCAATGATCCTATGTTGTATTCATTGTTATCTGGTGAAAATATTTTATTACTATTACACACGTTAAAAAAATTAATGATGGTTAAATTGACTTATTGTCGCGAATAAAGCCACTCCAATACTAAGGACGGTACAAAATGACACAGAGAGTGAAAGTCATTCGGAAATGCAAGCTTAAATTAGCTTCCAGCGGACTGCAATTGCATTATTTGACCGTTGAATTAAGTTGTTATAATATTAAAAACTGTCGCAAAAGAAAGAAGAAAGTTATTGCCATACACCTTATTAATAACTTATTTCACCTTCTGACGGTATGAGCATTTATTAATGACTTTACAATTGAGCACGTACTTCGGATACTACACCCTCCAGCTATGGTTGTTGCGAAGGTAGCTACTACGAAGTATGTATACACAAAACAGAGCGTAAGGGAAACGTGACTACGGCAATATTAACATATACTTATATCCTGTAAACTTATAGCGTTTATTTATGTTCACGTATCCCCCTTGCTTCGTGTTTATCTTCGCACAGATAACGCGTGTCTAAGCTAAGTCTTTAAAATTTACGATTATGCAAAGTTATCGCCAAGATAACTGTATTAGTCCAGTAGGTTTCCGCACAAAATCGTCCAAGCTACTGCACCCTACCCTACACCTCCATATGTATGTATGAATGTAGAATTACTTCATCCGTACTTCGGCGAAGTTCGGTTATGGAGCTTAAATTACTACATAACGGGCACATATGCGGTATTGGTAACGTAAGCCCTCTCCAAATACATACAACGCTACCATTTAAATTAGTGTAAATACGTACGTACGCACATGCATTAATCAGATTACGACGAATGGCACTGTCATTCTGCAATGCGCCCGTTAAACCGTACGACCTAGTATTGATTCTATTTTAAGTGTTGGTAAATATGACACTGAATTAATAAGATTAACGAGACGAACGATGAATCGGGACACCAACACATCCGGTTCCTGGTGTATGTCTGTTACCAGTTAACACAAGCAATGTAATAACACACTGACGCCAATAGATACATTAAGAAATAAAGCAAAAGTAAACAGAAGGGCTCAGTGCTCGACTGAGTTAAACGCTATGTGTTCGAGTCTCTCTAGGATCAACAAATTTTCTTAGTAGGTTCCAGTCATCGTTCACAGTTGTGGTGCAATTAACTGCGCTTCCCCATTTACCGGAAGCGGATGACAGTAATAAGGTCATGGAACACTTTACGAGGAGGGGATGACAGTAACAAGACCATGAAACACTATACACATACAACTTATACACTAGAAGTCTCTTGATGTTATGATTAACTTGAATAGCTTACACACCCCGTTGGGCCGTCACCATACTTAAAAAAGTCAGCTTTATCGAAGGTATTCATTTTTTTTTGTATTGTGAGCAATGCGATCTATAAATGCTTGTAGTATACAATATATAAACCGTTTTACCACTTGTTTCCCACTCCCCGTCCTTTGGAGGACCGCTTATATATTTTCTTATTTCATCGGCGACCATCGATCAAGGAGCGTAGGTATTTTCACATTGGGTAAATTGTGTATCTAGAGCTTTAGTGAGTAATTCAGAACACCATTTTTGCCTTTAATTTTCGTCCTACATTTGTACATACTCCAGTCCAAAAAATCCATTCCTTCCATCTTTCTCCCGGTATTAGTCTACCAATACTTCATCCTTTTCATCATATCTATAATCATATGTTTTTCGAATATCCTTTCTCACGTCTGTATCAATCGAATACTTATTTGTGCTGTTTATCCTGCATGTTCCAGCACCTTTTATGTCATCGGTGAGGTTAGATAATAATTTGAAATTTGTGGAGGTGTTAAGCTTGTGGATTATCTATGTACGATATTTTTTTATAAATAAACAATGGACCTCATTTTCAGCAGTTTTTCTTTCACAAACATTCATATAAAGACAATATGCTGTTTTGGCACAGCTCATAGTGCATTAATGATAGCAAGGATAAGTATAGCAAACGACATAAAGTTTCGGCCCGCTCCGCACCATACAAGTTTAATTGATTAATCCGGGATAGCTGTTGCAAGGATGCGTTGATCTTGAAAATGGGGGTTGGTGGAGACCTTCAATAGAATAGATGCCGCACCAATTTTTTCGGTTTTTGCCACTCTGACAACGTTTTTTCTTCATTTTATACTGAATTACACCGAAACTATCAATTTAATGAATTTATAAGAATAAGAACGTTTAATTTTTTGCAATGTATGACAGTAACTTAAGTTTAGTCACGAATAATGAGTAATATAAGTGAAGCGGAAACCATGACCAGAGTGTCCTATTTAGTGTTGATACATTTGCGTTCGTAAACGCGTGGTTCATTGAATAAAGCGAAACGGAGCGCATAGGTATGCAACTTCCAAAGCTCAGAAATACGAGCGGAATGTCTGACGAACCAAAATCGATGAACGAAACAATTTGAGATGGCGTCCACTTGGGCAGGAAAAAAGTGTATGATGCATACGCGTTCGCTATACATATAATCATGAATTTCTCTGTGGAGAAATGAATGTGAGCGTACACTCAACTCAAGTTTAGTATAACTAATGCCACTCCGATAAATTAGCTGTGAATGCGGTACCAAAGAACGCACCGCATCAACAAATTTCGCTCATTCAATTTTTCGATGCGTTCTCCAAACAGCGTTCAAACCGAAGCCGAACGCAGCGTCCGTTTAAACACCAATACTACGAATCACAAAATGTCCGCCTTTCAAGTCACCATTGACACTGTTTGGATTCTTTTTGTTTTGCGTGCTCATATAAACAGTTTCATTCTTTAGATTCTGATTGAATACGCCGTACATCCAAAAAAGAAATAAACTATCTGATGTACAAAGTAATACCACAATCTATCAAATAAACATGAAAGAAAATAGAAAAATGCTAACATTTACGTGTTTGCTATTTTCCAGTCGTCTACATCGCGGTGAAATAAATAGCCGCTTCTTTTCGGCGGACCTTTTTCAGTAAGAGGGCATCGGAAGTTTAGATTTTAATGTATTCTTTGTGGAGGTTAGGAGTTGAGCGTTTCGATCAAAGCTTCTTAGGAGGATACCATGCCGAAGTATAACGAGTCGGCGGCTTTTCGCTTTTAATGTGTAAGCACTCAGACCTATTTAGCTCGTCTCCAAAATTCGGTTGGCGACCGACCAGCACTTGCGTACACTTGTGTTTAAAATTTTAATTTTTCGTAGAACGATGTATAGCTTAATTTGAATAGAAACCTGACGTCTGAAGCATTTAGCGAATCAGTTTTGAAATTCGTTGCTGTCGTAAACTTATAATTTACTAACATACGTCTACAGCGTTTACACATAAAGAATGAATAACTTTTAGAGTGTTGTCATTAATTTAGATGCAAGGCGAGTTACATTCTTTTCAGCCAAGTACTGGATCGTGAGATCCCGACACCCCCGGTTATCGTCCCGGTTATCGTGATGCAACTCATAAACTCTACTGAATACTTCATGCAAGCACCTTTGCGTGTATTATTTAGCTTCAACTGCTTTCTGTTCGTTTATGCTTTGGATTTAGAAAGTTAGAAGGCTGAATATCCAATATTGGGAATTGTAGCATATGTAGCTCTGCCCTCCTCTTCAATTATTTTCTTCAGCGGCAAAAGCGGCAATACTTTCTTCGGGGACAAGACGGGTGCATGAGGAAATTCTGCTCCTTTCTGATGCTGAATAGAACTTTCGGGTTTGTCCTCATGGATGCTTAAACTTTTTCATAATAAACGGTTTGGAAATACGCCAACTCAATCTCAACTGAGAGAAAATCCCTTTAAACAACAGTTTTTCATGACCTCCTGGATTTTTTTATTCTCGATAGAGATCCTAGATTAATGTTAATTAGTGTTTGATCTTAGCTTACATTTATGGCACTTAGAAAATTTAAATTATCTTACAGGATTCCATTACTGAAGCGGTATGTATGTTTCCAACGAAAGAAACTAGTAGTAAGGTTACAGACGAATCAATTATTAACTAAAAGGTAAGCATCATGCTCCAGTGCTTTGATTCACTAAAACTTTTGCAAACAAGATCATTTAAACAAGCCTAGAGGAAGAGGTAGAGAAAATCCAAAGCTGACTTTCCCTCTTTTGTTACTGATTTATAATAAAGTAATTTTAGCACAGAATTTTCTATCAGTTAGAACTACAATTTGTGTTAACTTGCTAAAGGAAAATAAGGTAAATTTTGAACCATGTAATTTTATATCTATAGGTGGGACGTTCAGCAATTTCAAATCCAAGCCGTACTTGCAAGAGTTCATTAAAGTTTCGCTATTGCAAACGCTACGAGTTTCTTATTATCGGCGCAAAATGCGGTTTATCTAGTTCGAAGTGATTATTTACGAAAATGGCGAGGTAAACGCGATCATTCGGTATCGATTCTATATTATAACGGCGGAAAAGAGACGCTTCGATGCCTTGTTACTCCCTCAAGGTAACACCTTAATCTAAATTACAAATTTGCTTTCGCGTTACGTCTCGTGAGCATACCTCCGCTGAATAAAAGCACACAGTCAATTGTCGCAAAGTACAAAAATCTACTGGACGTACTTATGTGGAAGTAATATTGACTCGGCGCTAACAAATTCATTCCAATTATTCGTTAGTACAACACGGCGAATTATTCGGATGGCTGGAGATTGTTAGCGTAATTACCACTGCTGACATTTTCTAGGGTTTTATGTAGTTGTGACATGTAAAGTGCAATCATAAAATGTGACTATAGGTAAGCGCAGCTTATCTGGAAATACTGGATTAGATTTGACGAAGAAAATTTAACTAACAAGAAATTTGTTTAAGCATTTAGACCTTTGATGCAAATCGGTTTCCTTTGAAGATAGTTTTCTTCTAGTTTTTTGTGAACTAGCTGCTGGTAACGCTGCAGCATTTTTATTGTTATTGGAAGAGATACTAGCCTTCTTATCAACTTTCTTTTTCCTTCTTGTGTAATATCTTACATAAGCCTCTTCGATATGGGCTAAACTTTTTGAAAAATTAGGCATACAATTAAAAATAAACGTTACAACAAATAGTTATTGACAACAAATCATGAATGAATGTAATTTTTTTCTTAAGTAGAGAGAACTTGGTAGAGGTAGAGTAAGTATCTAGTGTTAACCATAGTTCCGAATCTTTTGTTTCATGGTTCGACGTTGGTCTAGTTCAATACTTTTCATCAGCTCAGGGTACCGTCAATAAAAGAAATTCAAAGACCTCAACTGAAGAGTATAACCATAGTTAGTAACTCAAACCTGAGAAGATTGCCTACAGTTGAAGCATTATTGATATTTTGTTATTCGTTTTATTTATTTTTATTTCTAGCAATAAAGTTTGACAAAGCCAGAAAGCCTAGATAGATAAACAAGTTCAAAGTCAAAGCTAATTCGTTGTTCTTCCAAAACGTATTTATAATTTTAATTAATTATTCATTAGGATATCTCACGTATATTAACTAACAGTGAGTTAGTTATCCATCCTATCACAATTAACCGGTAACAAATTTATCAGTAGAGAGAACAGAGGCGGATGAAATTATTACTTTTTTGCAGAGACTAGACGGACTCGTGTTTCATCGATTCTCGCGGCAACCAGTAGACAACACGAATCCATTTTCATGAGGCGAATAGACACGAGTCTATCTAATCGCTGCAAAAAAGGAATAATTCTACCTACCCTTGCCTTCCCTATTCATCAGTATCAATCTCTCAGTAGTTAGTAAAACAGATTGTAATATTAGTTTCTGTTTATTTTAGATCATCTAGTTCTAATACAATCCGCACCACGCCGAATTATTAATGTATACCTATCTTCGCTATCGTTATTTTTTTAAATTTTGATCTTTTATGTTCGCTTGGAATTTGTATTCTAGATAATTAGTAACCTGCTCAAAATTTGCGTTGCATTAACTAAAAAAATTTCTAAATAATCGTAACATAGAACTACATTGATTTTAAAGAGCATATTTCTGCCTTTTCTAACACTGTATAATACAATCCTTACAGAGATATGTTTTAATCCTCACCAGTGCCTTTTACAAAGTTGTTAAAGTAGGGTAGATCAACAGAGCGGATAAAGAAATTTAAAGAAAAGGATAAAATAGTCCGTAAATGACGTGTAGATATCCCCAAAGGAATATCATGACATTATGGTGAGTCTTATATACTTACTTTTATGGACGTGTGAATCGTAAAAAAAGGAATCAAGAAACAAATACCGGAATTATTTCCTAAATTCGCACATCGTTAAAACTAACTGATCGTAAAAGAAACATTTCCCTCGAAATTCCTTTTCCTATTAGTTTTTTAATACTCCGAGGAGGAACATTTGAAGAAACGTCCCGAGCAGAAGTTTAACATTTTCCGTTGTTCTTCGAAGGCGGATTGGAAAATTTCCTAACGGTTAATGAAATGTGTGTGGGAACTTTGTCGACGTTTTGTGCACCGAAACTTTACTAGACTTCAGATATTTCCAGACGCCGATAACTTTCCATCAGTTTTATTGCAAATTTTATGTGCTTTAGCGAGACGAGGTGCAGCAATACCTGCCTCGAGTTTGCCCTTATCTCGGTAATTAAAGCAGAAAGACTTCTTGCTACAAAGACGATAGCAAACACATTTCGAAGGAAAGTGTGATTTTATGCGGGCATTAATTTTCGAACGCCAGTATTGCCTTGAACTATCTAACTTTGCAAAACATTTAGTCACATCTCTACTAACTTTTAGCATAGGTAAAGTTACAAAGAAGCACCGCGGAACAATCTTACAACAATACGTACGAACCTAAGAATTTACAGGTAAATAGACAGATTCTTACCTCAACTGCCAACATTATACTTAATATTATACACCGTAAAAAATGTAAATGAAAATGTTAAAAGTGGTAGGTAATTTTAAAACGATCTCCGATAATTTTCACTGTATAACTAGGATTGGTAAATATAAATTTAATTGAACGCCAAGTAAAGCACTATTTTAACGAATAGCTATCGACATGTCATTATGAGGCCATTTGCAATAACGAGAGAGTATATGGAAATCGATAGCTAATTATTGAAATAAAACTTTGCCTGATATTGAATTGAATTTACACAGGCTGCAATTAAAAGTGCACAACCAAATATTGTGTTAAAAGAAATGTTTATTAGAATCAGGAATGCTTATACCACTTGTGAACATCCAAACGGAAGATAATTGTACAAAAAGATAGTAAATAAGGTTCGTCTTAAGTGTCTGTGCTTAGGTGTTGAAGGTAATCGAAATAAAGACCGATAGTTAAGGAACCTCGTACTCACTGTTCCTCGTTGCTGCACAGCCCAGCTTAAAACTGCTTTACGTGCTTTTCTTTGACTTGCAAACCACAGATCCCAACATTATAATATAGTCGAAACTAACACCGCCTTCATGTAGTCCAATAATCCGGGCACGTTCGAAAGTGAGTGTTAATTGTTTATAAATTGCACGCTGTTGTTGTCTGCGAGGCGTCATTCAAGGCTGCTTAAAACGTTCTGCACCCATCTTTGTGTATTTGGGTTGCAACTATCAGATTGTAGCAGGTATTCTCGTGAGCACATGTGCGGAACATCTGGCTCTTGTAAGTGGCGAAAAGCAAACTGTAGATTTAAGTTGTTAAGTTCCAACAATCTAAAAGTGGTGCTTTTCTAATTGCAAGCGGTGTATTCACAAGTTTGAATAAGATAGCAAACGGACAACAAAAACGCGTCGGCCAGATGCAATTTCTTTCGATGTTCGCTAATAGAGATATGTAAATAGGAAGAAATATCGAGGCGCTGTTTTCGCCGATATTTTAACTTTTAATTCCGTACTTTCTCGCGTAAAGAACCATATCGTTCAATGAAATAAAACAAACATCTATTTACTGAAATAAACATCCACATGAATTGAACTACTGCAGAAGGTGTAAGTTGCCCACATTGAATTTTTTTAACATTTCCGTCCGTACGAACGAAATCCACACACAATGTAAATTGCATAATATATTTCCTGCACAACATGGGAAGAACAATAGAAAGCTCTCACGTACGCTCCCTCGCCATAACATCTATTGCTATTAACCAAATCATTTTCATTGTTTCTGAAAAAATTAGCTTTCTCGATGAAGGGAAATCTTCGGTTATACAGTACTAAAAATGCTATTTGCGAACTATTCATAATAACTTAATAACCGTAACACTTTGTTAAGTTCTCATATTGTGAATTGAATCGAGATTTGCTTTCCTTTATCTTACCTGCAAACAACAACTCCCTCTTAGTCAGGTCTAACAACCCGTTTAGTGAAATTCGTTTAGGTGATGAGTTCCAACTCTTTTTGAAACCCGCTGTTGTATGCGTTGTATGAAAAGGTCCGGAATAGATGAAGATTTCTTGAAGAAGTAGGATGAAACAACTCCTTTCGGCATTGGCAACGTCAGTTTGGGTATTCGAATAAGCAGACAGCGTGAAGATGGTTGAGGCCGAAGAGCAGACAAAATTATGAAAGAATCCTTCATTAGCAACAATTAGAATGGTGACTTTGTTTAGCTATTACCAGGATGTTGACTTGGTAAACAACAAAAACGCATAATGGGTCTGTTTTGTCGTGTAGTTAGAGGTAGTGGAAGTTATTACCTCAGATCTTTGTTATGGTAGGGGTGCAGCAAAGATACTTTTGCCACACTTACAAAGAACTCTTTTATTTAGAGAGATCCTTATCCTGAGATAAGATCATACACAAATGAGGGATGTTTATCCAAAATTCGACAAATCCTATTTTGCATCGAATTGAATTTGATATAAACAAGATACAGAATTCTCTATGTTCCATCAAGCCGTCTCTAAGGAAACTAAATAAAGAACCTACAACTAAAATAATACTAATTAAACTAGTATTAATAAAATAATACTAATTAAGGGTCTCATGACTTTTCTGCCTCACAGATTATAGATCAATCCTTCTCCAGTTCCGATGTACTCCTGCACTGCTAAACTCGGGAAGGCACAAACATGCGTTTACATGCAACTTAAGGCATAGCAAGGAGATCAAAGGAGTTCAATGGGATTTTACACTAGATAGATAGATCTAAAATATCACCTAAGAAGAAAGGATGAAATGTATGAATTTACAATTAAGCCAAGGAAATTGAGAATTTGGAAATAAAGCAAATAGAATGCGGGGTATGCAAAGTAAAATAGTTTAAATTATTGACATTTCAATTCGCACGGAAATTACAAATCGTCCACTAAAATGATTAATTATAACGGCAAAGCCACTATATTTTCAGGTTAAGATCCTACTAAAGCACGTCTGTAGATCATGATGGCTTTAAAACGCATCACATCCTCTAAAGAAAACATAATTAAGTTCTAAGATAATAAATCTTAAGGAACGTAATAAATTCCAAACATTCAGTCCGATACTATTTACCCTTTCATCGGGAATACGAAATAACAGTTTTTTATGACTGTGACATACATTTTGCCAAATGAAAGTTTACGGTACCCCGGGTTTTATTTAATTTAGTCAGAAACATCTGTGTTCAACGACTCATAGACGAGTGGCGACATTTACTTTATGACAAATCTCACATAGTCCCGAATGTATCGGAGATAGGAACACGTGGGAGTTTTAAATATTTTATGCTACGGAGAACCTGTCAGTTTTATTAAATTGTTGGAAATTTTTGCTTCTGCGGTTTCCGTTCGCTCCATTTAACATATCGTTTTGTAACAGTTAATTTCCGCGGTGGCGTAGTTTAAAAAAATTTGATTGTTTTCACGGATGTGGTGCATGTAATCGAAAGACTTTTTTCATTTCGGAATTTAACATCAAATTTTATATATAGATGTAGATATTACATATACGTACGGATATATATGTCACCTACATGGAATTCGTTTAAATATATTTTTGAATCGCTGTTTAGGAGGTATACATTTATTAGTAAATAAGTAATCCGGGTGAAACAGGAGTACTTTTCATCTATTTTCGTGTAACTTCTAACAAAACACAAACAAAACTTGTAACAAAATTTATATTTGAATTTTGAGATTTATCGTTTTCAATATTCTCGATGTCCACTTGTTTGCTTTCCTACTCTTCTTTTGCAGTAGCTTGATGTAGCTAACAAAATATTGGTAGAAATTTGATAAACTGTGAAAGAAATTAAAATTATTGGGTTATTAGATCTTTATTCCTTCAACTGAATATATCAAATTTTGACATCGGATAAACTCATTTAGTAAAATCATCTTTTACAGCCATATTTTGATGAACAGTTGATTGGCTGACGGTTGCCTTTCGATTGGTACAACGTTATACGCTCGGAGCTGTAATCGAATCCTCTAGGTCAACAAAATCAGTTAAACATCGTTCAACAATGACAAAATGATGCTTGGTAGTAAATACTTGACATAAACAGGTGGATATCAAACCAAGTTGTCAAAGGTTGTAAGCATGTTACCACAGTAAACCAAGTTTTAGAGAATGTTCGCAGAAGGTACGATAAAAATAGATAGTTCCTCCAAAGATAAAGTAAATATGCGAGCCAATGTACGGCAGCAGGTGTAAGGATTATCAGGATGAAGAATGACACGATATTCTCCATTGTTTTCCGGATTTCATCGATGACTTCTAGCTAGCAAATTGTTTGTAAATCATTCGACATCGACTATTTTTCTGGTATACAAAGCTCTATTTTCTCCAAAGTGCTTTGTGAAGGAACATGCAAACGGTCTTTGAACTTGGGCCAAATTTAGCGAAATCGTTCGAAAACAGATCTTTCTCACACCTAAATGTTCATGCAAAATCAAATCTACTGTAGCTCTCGAGATGCCTAAGAATGCCTATATATCAGGGTAGGTTACGCGTCGATCCTCTTCAAATATGTTGTGTACATCTTCGACATTTGCGGAAATCGTCACCGATTTTGCTCGACCTTTACAAAATTCATCACCGAAGGATGCCCGATCACGACGAGATTTCGGAAACCTATTGCAAACACTCTTTTCTGCTGGTTCTTCATTACCAAAACTTGAACAAAGTAATTCGAGATATTGCTGTGCAGACCTCCACTAAGATCTCTAAAAGATCATCCAAGGAAAACCTTGTAAGATTTCAATTTTTCCGCTGTTACTCTTTCAACAACAACAAATATCCACAACAAACAAATGTCTTATAATGCATATTAAGCAAATAAATTTGAAAATCAAGAGAAAAGTTGAAAGTATCGTATAGCAATGGAACATGCGCGGAATGTTTTCAATGTAAGGCTCATTTGTTCATTAATTCAGAGTTCAGAGTTTTGTTCATCAGATGAACAAAACTCTGAAGAGCTTAGCCCGCCATCTTATATACATATTTTGCAATGGCAAATCAAGGTCAATGCTTAAAAATATTTTCTTGAAATTTCCTACGATTATTACTTCAGTTGGTTTGTGTAACGAACCAAACTATTAATTAACTATTCTGAATATATTGGATCGGTGGGTGTATTCCACTGATTGTATTCCCAAAATAATAAATTGTAAGCTAATGTTCATTTAGAAATAACATTACCTTCCAACGATATATGTATTACGAAAAGCACGGCCTTTATAAAATCGAAATTCTCTTTCAATGGAACACAATGTATAGGTAATAACACTTTCATTCGCTAGCTACTTGTGTATTAGGTACGTTATGACTTGACTTTAGGAATTCAATCATAGAAAATATGTACATTACTTAAAACTATTTAGTAGTTTTTTGGAAAAAAAGAACACGTGCGTTTAATAGTATTGTTTTAATTCAAAATGCCCTGAAAATGTTTTTGCTAATTCAAAATTCTAAATTAACTATTGGTGTGGTTGCTAGTGAAATAAATGTAAATAAAAAATAAACAAATAAATAAAGTAGTTCTGTTGTTTAAATAATACTTAAATGTACCTATTCGCCAACATGCTGATTTTATTGATTTTACTGAACCAGTAGTTCGGTTTTCAGATTGCTATCAAAATTGAAGTAAATTTATTCTACATTGGCCTCACATATACATACGAATACGCTGCGGTGGCTTTGTTGTTCAGTTTTGTTTGTTATTTTACAAGTATGAAAAAAATTACCCAGCACATTATACGCCTATATCACTAGTTCAGCGATTAAATAACTAGATGTTTCTGTTAGAGACGCTTCAGCAATTAATTATTGAAATTTGGCAAGGGTCACGCAGAGTATATGGTGGTGAGGCCCTTTGGCAACTGTCCAACAGACGAAATGTATTTTCGCAATCGAGATTAAATTTAGCATCTCGTAGAAATTATTTTATTGATAGATAATAAATTTTAGATATGCTTTTAACGACAAGATTTATCGAAGGTCCTATGCTTATTCATTTAAACGAATTAGTAATATAAGAAATTCCATTCGATTTTCGAGTGGACAACTCCGGCGGAAAATATACACTCCGCCAAAAAAGTATCGCGTAATTTAGTTTTGAATCATAAAAGTATCGCATAATCTTTGTTTGTAGCATAAAGTTGTAAATATACTTTAATGCGCTCTAAGATATAATTTCTAGGATTGTTTAAATAAAATACAGGCCAAATAAAAACAAGAACTCATACTTGAGATTTTTATTAAAACAAGAAATTATAATTTTGGAAAGAAAAATGTCATAACAGTAGCTTTTAATACTGAGTATTGCCACCTCTGGCTCTTATGACCGCTCGCATACGGTTCGGCAGAGATTCGATTAATCTCCGTATATAAGCCTGATCCAAATTCTCCCACTCGTCACGGAGAGCATTTTCTAGTCCATGCAGGTCCGCCGGGGCAACATTTTGGGTTCGTATCCGTCTGTGAAGGAGGTCCCACACGTGCTCGATAGGGTTCATGTCCGGACTTACCGCAGGCCAATCTAAAACTGGAATACCAACATCGTTAAGGTATTCCTGGACAATTATCGCAACATGCGGTCGTGCATTATCGTGCATTAACATGAATTCGTTTCCTATAATTGGCGCATATGGAATGCGCACATGTTCTTCTAAAATGTCCGTTATATACCTGTGGGCAGTCAGTGTACTTCTGTCTACTGGTACTAACTCTGTACGACCTGTTAAGCAGATGCCTCCCCAAACCATAACAGAGCCACCGGCGAAATTAGGTCTAGGTCTGATATTACACTGCGAATAGCGCTCACCGTCTCGTCTCTATACTGAGATACGCCTATCTGAGGTGTAAAGACCAAATCTTGACTCATCTGTGAAGAGTATATTGGCCCAGTCATTAATGTTGCAATTTACATGTTCTCTGGCAAATCTTAAGCGAGCCACTCGGTGGTTCCTAGTGAGACGAGGGGCTGTTACAGCTGCTCTAGCTCTTAATCCACTCCGTCGTAGCCTGTTCCGAATATTTTGAGTACTCACACGAGAATGATGACTCTAGCCGAGTCGTTCTGCAATTGTCTCGCAGTTACATGTCTTAGACGTAATGCTTGTAGTAGTAAATAGCGGTCATCTTGGCGAGTAGAACATCTTGGACGACCTGGTGCAGGTCTTCTACTGTAATTGCCTGTTTCCCTATATCTGGCTACGGCTCTAGAAGCACTTGACTGATTGATGTTCATCAAATTAGCAACGTATGCTTGAGATCGTCCATCTTCGATTAAAGCAACTATAGCAGCCACTTGCTCTGAAGTTAAATTGCTCATTTTAGTTTTAAAAGCGTTGGTACAGAACTCTGACTTCCCACTTTAAAATTTGTCCGAATAGGAAGACTTTCAATAAACAACTGAACAAACCTTACACATATGCATTTTTCTAAATGTGTCCTTTTAGAAAAAAAAAAGTAAAAAAGCTATGTTCCATGATTTTGTTAGTGTTTTTATAGTTCACATACACGAGGCAAACTTTTTGTGAACGTATAAAGATATCTTGGTTTATAAATGCCCTTTTTTAGTTTATGCGATACTTTTTTGGCGGAGTGTATTAATTCCTTCTTCCATCGTTTTCGTGTAAATACTGTATTTTTTGAACGATATATTTTCAATATCCCGTCCACCAGAAAAAATCTTCAAAAATTGAAAGCAACATTTGTATCTCTTACAATACGCGTAATAACTAATAAATAATGCTATAGCAAGAAGTGACATTAGACAAGTGTATTACCTTATCGCTTCGACTAGATGTTTATGCAAAAAAAATAGGTTTAAACTCACGTACAGATTTCGTAATGAGACGAGACGAGACTTATTATGAACATTTCTCAATCATATCAAATTCGTATGTAACAATCAAAATTGGTAACATCATGGTAACCCACATAACTTCGATGTAACTGGCAAGACCGTACCAGGACTCATGTACACCGTCCCAATGGATATTGCAAGACCTTCAAAATAATTATTAATATCAAGGTTGTAATTTAACTTATTCGATTCAGTAATTTATGGATGGAGATGAGAAAAAATAATAGAGGAAAAAACAGCCTGTTTTCGAGATCGACATCGACATCTTTAGAAAATTTCCTTGAGAAAAGTTTAAATTAGAATACTTTGACGGGATCTTCTGCATAAACAATACATTCGAACATGGTAAAACGGAGTTGGACAATTTATTAACTAAATGTTACTATATACCGACTTGTAATCAGTCGGATCCGAGTTCACAAGAACTTCGAGATTGGAAAAGACTTCTGGATTTGGATATGAAGACTAGGATATCGTAGATGATTGATAGATGAAACATTTTGCCAAAAATAAAATCTAAATTCATTTCTTTTACAAATTAATTATTAAATTTTATAATTTATTCAAACTTAGTTATCGGATAGGTATTGAATTAGGTTTTTGTATTCATATTATTCTAAAAGGAACGTTTTAACTTCTCGATCGTTTCAATTTGCAAAGTCTCATTACAGTATATGCAGAGCTGTGAGGCAAGTAGTCTCATTTTCTTCTACATGTGCATATACAATGTGACCCAGTTGAAGTGGAAGCGAAATGTAAATTCTATATTTGACGTTATAACGAGGCTAATATATGATACGTCAAAAAGTCGTACATACAGTATCAAAAGTTTACCTAAATTTTTAAGGTACACTACGATCATTCATTGAGATCAATTTTATTAGCAATTTTTTAATTAAAAATTTGACTACACCACTAAATTCGGAAGCTTCGGAAATAGTTTCAAGGAAATTTAGCGTACAATATTTTAATAAAATTTTTGTAATTTCGTACTCAAAAAGTGAAACCGAGATATGATATGAAAATATATCTGATGATCAACCTTATAAATAAGTTTCACTTCACTATAAAATATAAGCTCTAAACTAGTGTTTCCATGTCAAATAGATGGTAGTTTAATTTTGATTCTTTGATCACTGTGCTTCATAAAAATTAAATCAATAAACTAGGAAATTTTGAAGAGAGTTCGATTACAAAGTTGTTTGGGGAATACCTTAACTATTCAGTTTGCAAGTAAAGCCAATCACTAATTGTCGTAATAGAAGGATTTAGTAGCAACTCTTAACATGCATGGAATGCATTGTGATTTAGTGTAGACAGACTATTCTCAGAAATTTTAAACATTCTTGTAGAACGTAGGGATGCTCAGGTGAAATATGTTATTCATGTCGGACATATCCTGCAAAGATATCTGATTAATGAATATACGAGAAAACTAAAATAAGTTGTGAAACGACACATATTAGTTATTGTACGTAAGCTTCCTGCTATGGAATATGTCGAAATTCTGTCAATATAAAATTTGGGAGTGTTGTGTTGGGCAAATATTTTTCTGTTTTATGTTTCCATACTTCTCTATGTACAGCTTAAACAAAACGGGAACTATTCTTGCATACTAACTAGTCTATCCCGAGAGAACAAAGTTAATTTAAATTTTAAGAACCGTTGGACGGTTTATAGCACACCTGTTGTAACTGGAATACACTGATTTATGCATGGTTTAGCATAAAAAGGACATATAACGCCTTACTAACCGCTGATACGTAGTCATGTCCGGCATAATTTATCAAAAACCGCAATTTTGAGCGGACGGCTTTGGAGTGAGGGAGATCGTAATCCGTAAAATAAGCAGAAAAATTAATGCAGTAGAAAAAGTCTCTACATTACTTCATTGTTTTTCAAAGTTGCGGGTGCTTATGGTTGATTGATACTCGTAGAGTAAAAACTCTCTTGTAAACTAAATTATTCTGTGCTGAAGGTAATCCTGGACGCAGTAATGGTTTATAATGAATTATCCTTTAAAGGAAATTACAATTTTATTTTTGAACACCAAATTAATATCATAGAGAGATTGTCGTACTACACAGTACGCTAAGCAAGTGTTATGTACGCCCAGCATACTTAAATTTTCCGAAGATGTAAGCTTGCAGAGGCTTGTTTTGCCTTTGACTATTTTAAAATAAACTAGCTTAATACTTTTTTCAGACTTTCAGTTCTACATTTGATATTGAGTTCGATGTCTTTGAGTTTAAAGAACGACCAAATTGAATCAGGGTGTTCAAGAATTGTATTGTATTGTATCTGAACTCACATTATCTTGTCTTTTAAACAAGCCTATTAATTCTTTGCTGTTGATTCTTCGGAGTAGAATGTTGCATTTTACTTGAATGCCTCTCTAAGTAGTCGTTTATATTTTGTACTAAAAATTGAAGCTGTTAGAGTTATCTTTGTGTGTATTTAACTTGACATTTGCGATCCGAAAAAAAATATTTTATACCATAAAGTTCTGACGAAGACGATGTGTAGGTTATTGTTATAATAACATACGCTAAAGAATACCATAAAGAGATAATTCTGCAATAAATACTTCAACACAGTTGCTATAGTAACCGTTTGGTAGCATATATAATTTTTCCAATTTTAGATTGAATAACTCTTCCGATAAATCTAGTCAATGAAATTGCCGCATGGTTAACAATATTCGGCCATATGGTTCGAGATATGAATGTTCTAGTAATTCTCTAAACATGTTCTCTAGAATCTCTCAATATTTATCTATCAATTATTAAAAGACGGAAGAAGCCTCTTAGTGCTAGCCGCTGCAGAAAATAGAGGTCTTTAAAAATGAGTTCTATTCAAATTTGATTTGTGAATTTCAGAAGCTCCAGACGTCGTTAATTTGTTTTTTTAAAATACCAAAAGGGCACCAAGTGAGCGGACAACAGATCCAAAGAGATCATCACCGTAATAAATCCCAAATATTCCAAAATAACAATTTCACGGTTGGTGATGCTTTATGTTGCGTTGTCTTTTAGAATACAGAAAAACATACACGGCGTTCTATTTAAAACAATTGAATTTTCCTAACACTCTTGGTTTCTTCTCTTGGTATAAAATTGCGATACATACACGTTCAATAAAAAGAAACTAGCCGTGACAAAACTTCAATGAAGATACATATAAACCTACGAATTAATATCCTAATCATTACCCTTTAAGATCTAATCATACAGTTGTTGCGCAGTAAGCAAATTATGATATATCAACTCTCACCGCTAGTACACTCTGCATTAGACCCTTTATGCAGCGGACATTCAAAGAAGATATAATTGAGGTCCACAATCTCATCTGCATACGAACAAACGGCGGTATCCAATATATTAAGCTTATGTAGATGAGCAGGGCACTGTCCGAGATCAGGTTTAAGCCTTGCAATAGTGGTGTGATAAAGCGGGATATTTTATGATTGTATTGCCGCGGATTTCAGATAACATGCGGATCGACTTTTACATAATGCATCATCCTAGTAGTGCACGATTGTTTCCAGTAATCTCGCATTTCAAAACGTTGATTTTTAATGGAGATAATATGTAGTCAATTATTACTATTGTGTCCTATATCACTTTTAAACGAACTGCAATACATTTGCTATCTTGAAGACCTAAAACACTTCTGGAGTCTGCCATAATCGTACAATTCTTATGAATTGGTCGATTATGGCCAATTGGTAATTTTAATCGAAAAAAAATCATGCCACTAATTTTATCGCCCTAACAAGGTCAGCAGTTGTGATATAACAATAATAATAGTAATAAAACGTATTTATATTATGTATAGAATAATATATTATATCTCGGGCTATATTTCTATTTGATATTAGATAACAAAAAGTTTTCGTTGCCTAATTGTTAAGAGTGATTAGTAAATATTAGAAATGCTTCGTTCACAACATTGTGCGTTGGTCAAAAATACATGTCGGAAGTCCAGACAGAGCTACTTGTGGTGTAGATAATTACCCGTTGAAACCTCAGGTTTCATTTAATTAGAAGGGATATACAGCAGATAAGCATATACATATGTATCTGTTAATAACCAATACGGCACGCGATACTGCGGTGAAGTCGCGCCTTCGCCCAAACGGCTGACTCGGAAAGTTAAAGAGCAAATTAACCGTTGGAATCGTATTTAGAAGCGAACTATCTGCTTGTAATTGGAATCGAAACATTCGAGCCGTGTTGCGGTCTCGTGATGCATTTGTTTTAGCAAATTTACTTGCTCCAGTCGAAAGGGTCAAATTAGGATAATGCGAATACAAGGCGATAACATTTAAGCGGTTTAAATTATGCACGTTGATTTACAGTACGAAATCCGTACCGGCGAGTGTCCCTTCTGTTGGGCGCGTAGTCTCAATACCGAGGATGCATACATATCCATATTTAAATAAATAGAAGTGTATCTGTAGTAAGCAACAATTTCCATTATTGATTGCGTGTAAAGTATACCTTATGGCGCGCTGTTTTATGCAAATACCCAGACCCGAGGAATTCAGAGTAGAATCCCAATTGCGGGTGCAATCATTTCTGAAGATTATTAAATAATTTATTTCAGGTTGCAAATGTTTCGTCAAAGATATCAAGTGTGTTATATGCTAAGTATCTTTTTACCGGAAGAAGAAATAAAATACAAACAAGTGTGCGACATGGTTTACGATAATCGAATCTAACATTGGCAACACTTCATTGAGTGATTTTATTAGTAATAATTAGAGCTCCCATCAAACATGGGACATCAAAAAGAACAACAAAAAGACATCAAGAAGAATCAACAACACATCAAAAAGAAATTCTTCTTTTACTCGTTCAAAAACACACCAAGAGCGCTAGATTTTTTAAGTAATCTCTTAATACTAAATTACGATACAATTATTTTTACTTACTTTGTAATTCTACCGCTGCCCACAGAATATAGCCGTGTTTGCCGCAGATATTTGAAATTTTTGTCTTACAAAGCAAAGGAATTTACACCGAGATGGGGGTACTTTAGGATGAACTGTTGTCACGGCATCATAAGCTATCGTTGGATGTTAGAAGAATTATGGTCTGTGAAAAAGTTTTGGATGAAGGTCATGAGTAATATTGTAGCCTGTCCCGTCATGCATGTCGTTGCATGTACGTCGGATAAATTCCAAAAATTACTTATGAAAGAAGCCACCTTCCTAGTTTCTTGCAAGATTAGCAGCAAAATTTGATGATTTCGTTCCATGATATTTTATGTAATCACTTTTTTTGTTGTACTTAATAAATTACTTGTAATTTGCAGATTAGTGCGAAATACTTTGTATTTTTGTTATTTACTTGTATCATTTTATCCTGTTATTAGATGTTACCTGTTGGAAAAACTGACGTATAAATAAATAAATAATTTTTCTCGAAAATTCTTATAACTAGAGCTCCCCAAAGTGCGTGGCAAGTCAGAAGGCGTACCGCCGGGCGTGGCCGGTAGGATATGTAATGTAATATATAAGCAAGTAACTCGCATCGCATTTCGGTAGTTTATTACCGTATGCGATCGGGTTGTGACGGTATGGCGGACGCGCGTAGTAAGAAACGCCCACAGGCCGACAAAGTGAAAAAGTTCTGTGGAGAATTTCCTGACTTAATATATAATGGAAGTAAGATTATATGTAAAATTTGTAATATACCTCTGATGTGCAATGATAAATATGGCTGTAGAAGACATGTAAATAGTCAGCAACACAAAAAGAAAAAACTGGATGTATCACCGACTGAGGCAACTCAATTTATAATTGATTTATTTTATATGCTGACTGCGTGTAATTTACCGTTTTCCTTACTCAGGAAGAAACCATTCCGTGAATTTTGGAATAAATATAATCCAGACTTTGAGTTACCGTCGGAAACAAGCTTAAGGAGATGTGTGCCAAGTGTACGTACCGAAATTGAAAACAGGATCAGATCTGCAATAAAAAATAAACTACTGTGGTTATGTATTGACGAAACGACAGACCGTAAAAAACATTCTATTTTGAATGTGATTGTACGTATACTGGAACCTCGTCAACCTACAAAGGGAATTTTATTAGCTAGTAAAAGACTAAAATCGTGTACTGCCGACGCTATCGAGAGCGTAATCGTTGATACTTTACAAACATTTGAAATTGCCACTACTCAAGTATTAATTTTCATGACCGATGGTGCCGCGACAATGCGTTGTGTAGGTCGTTCTCTTCAAGAACATTATGGGATGATGTTACATATTACTTGTAAACTTCATGCTCTGCATATTGTGGCTGAAACTATTCGTGCAAATTTCCCTGAGGTAAATGCATTAATAACAAATACGAAACGAGTGTTTCTCAAATCTCCCAAACGTACCAGTGAATTTCATAAACAGTGTCCCGGTATTCCCGAACCACCAGAGCCGATTCTTACGCGTTGGGGGACATGGCTGAAGGCAGCGTTTTATTATTTTAAATACTTCCGGCAAATAAAATCAGTCGTCTTACAATTCAATCCCAACGAATCTGCGGCTATTAAGGAAAGCCAGGATAAATTCCAAGATATTTCCGTTGAAGCAGATTTACAAACCGTTTACAACAATTATAGAGAAGTACTTGAGGCAATAAGTAAATTACAAAATAGTGCACCGTCCCAGACGGAGTCAGTACAAATATTAGATGACGTTAATACACTCCTACACTGTATAAATAACAAAAAAAATGATATCGTTACAAGAAATTTTGAAAGTGTTATGAAGAAAGATACAAATTTTAGCAGGTTAAGACAAGTTTGGGAAGGTAACTCTACTGATCCGGTGACTAAATTCAAAGATTATTTTCATTACGCGTGTATTACATCATTAGACGTCGAGCGTTCATTTTCAAGATATAAAAACATTTTTTCAGAACGACGAACATCCTTGAAAGAAACGACTGTGGAAACATTCCTAATGCTTCAGATGTTTGAGAAATCGGATTGCGCTTACGGTAACAGTTTTAATGTGCCTACCTCCTCGTGTGCTGACTAATACTATTTTCCTTGTGCATTAACACCCACTATATTGGATACGGCTAATTATAAAAGTAAGCGTTTTAAAATTCTTTATTTCTTTTGTTTTTATGTACTTTACTTATGTTCCTTATCGACGCCTATGATGCGCCACGCAGTTGGGGAGCTCTAGTAATAATGTAGGCCTCTTTTATGGATGGTCCTTTTTCTAAATAATGGCACCTTGATTTTACTGATAAAATACAATGAAGTACGATAACTTGAATAAGCCGCTACACTTGGACCTTTATACCTGCGTTTAAAACATCTAGTTCGTACATATAAGACTAACGTCTTAAAATATGAAACAATACAAAATTCGTTTATCTTCATACGGTTTCTAGTTGTTTACGTCTGCTTAATCAACACCTCTCCAAATCGCGAGAGTCTATGTGACTGTTGGAATGCAAGAATTAAATCGCAGGACCAAAACAAAATGTCTATTAACGTATTTAAACAAATATACTTAGTAGTTCCTTTTCAACAAGTTTTGTTTGAATTTCTGAATAGATACCGACAATAATTACGATTCTCATACGTACGCACTCCCTCTGCTAGAGTTAATCAATTGTTGATATGAATTGAACTTTTTGTTTCAAGTGAGCCAGAAAACGCTCTGCTGGGTGACATTGAAAAAATTGTAATGCATAATACGTTCGTAAGCTTTTCGTTTTCAAAATGCAGGAGTTTTCTTAGAAATTACATTTCTCTCTTCTTTTCCATCTCTTTAAAAATAACAGCATGACATAATGAAAGAGATCAAAGAAAAATATATTTCGCTCCAAAGAAAATGTTCAAATTGATGACCTTATTCTTGGATACTTTTCCAACTTTTCTGTTAAATAAAATAAATAAATGATAGCATCCTTGTTGTATGCTTGGATTATTATGAAATCGAACAATTCCGTTTAATTAATTTTTAATAAATCCTTAAAATAAAAAATTAAGGGCATTAAGGTTGGGATCACAAGCTGGCTATAGTATAGGTACTCTTTGACTGATCTACCTTTTTCCAATTTGCAAAAACTCCTTTGGTCTTCGAAGAAAGTAAACTGGCGCACCGACATGCATGTATTGCATTATTTGAATGACGCTCAATGGGACCAATTAAGTTATAGTTTGATATGGGTTTTCACCATGGTTTCACGGCTAACATTCCCTACTTCTGAACTTATTTTTCTGATACTCATTCTCGAATTATTTTGTACTATTTGCAAAACAACTTTTTCGTTTGCAACGTTCGCCATGGAATCTGGTAACACCATTACTAACCCTTGTTTTCTTTAAACATCCATCTTGCAAACGTATATGCACGTCAATAAATGTTTTAAGAACATGTTTCAATGTCGTCGATGAATACCGTTAAGTATCGCAAGCAAATTCTTTAAAACCTGAATAAATGAATTTGACACGTTGCCGTATGAGACCGTTTTTTTATTTTTTATTTTATTCCACCGCGTGGTACCATACATTGTAGTTTTTTCGATGACACCCTATATATGGCGAAACTACAGTACATTCACCTTTTGACCCATACTTTATGTTCAACTCTTGAAGCTTATCCATTCTTAATTTAACATAATGGCAATTACTCCATCATGCCAGAAGATATATCGCCCAAAACTATCTTCAATAAACGGTTTTACCAGACGTACCGTGTATTGATGGGCATATCCTTGAGCAGTTAATGCACCACTTGACTCAACAACATCAGGTTCCAAAACACCTTTTTGTGAAATGGCAACTCATGCGTTCTTTTTATTTGCAGTGAAATAATATTTACTAGATGCCTGCTGTCGATATTGATTCGTGAACATTTTGAAATTTTTTTTCAGTCGATCAAAACATTAATATTAAGTTTGTGTAATTTTTCGTCAATCAAATTTCGTTTTCTTGTTGTGAAGTGTTCCTTGCCTGGAAGATTGAAAAAATTGTAATTCGGAGCCAAACAAGACACCAAAGTAGGGCGTACTGGGGACAATTGCCATATTTTTGTCGCAACATTCGATTTCAAACGTCCGGTTTTGTGACAAATCTCAACATCTGGTGACACTTTGTACGCATACATTTTGCCACTTAAAGGAAATGTAGTTGTTTGATCTCTAAATCTGGAGAAGTCAACAACGGAAAGCCTGTAGTATTTAAGTCGAGCTGTTTCATCGCTTCTATGTTTGTAAAACAAACTGCGTCGTTGTTCATATTCCTATGCACTTATCACCACAAAATCAACGTAATCGGCAAAAATAATTTTTGTATTGTATCTAGGGTGATCGGATTGGTTTCGAAGTTAATAACTGCGTTGCTATTCACTCATGTTATCCGATTATGTAACTGTTTCAATTCAGAGTCAAATTTACACGGAATCAACACATTATGAACAAAAATGGATGCTGATACTAGTTATTTTAGTAGCGTTAACATTAACTCCACTACTCTGCATGTTTATAAAAATATCTCTCAACAAATTCACACTTTGATTTATTAGCGCAGTTGTCCGCAGTTTTATCTGCGGGTAAAATATATTTGAAGCGCTTCCGACCGTTTTAATTTTTAAAGCGACCGTAAAAGGCAATTAAGTTATTTATTGAACTAATCTATCACGTACTGTTTTAAAGAGATAGAATAATGAACCGAAAAAGTTGAAATTAACGAATTATTAGAGGAAGAGCACACTTGGCACTACTCCAAAAGCGCAATGAATGAACAATTTACGATCATCATATTTTATGAATACGGCGGGGATTAGGGGTGGAGCGCGCAGTGAAGAAAAATTGATGAACTTGATAAACAGGTCAAGATAAGGGCTGCTTCGTAAACTAGTTCGTTAAAATAGGCGAGTGGACAATGTAGGATGAAGCACACATTTGCTGTAAATTGCGGTCGATGAAGTATACAGAGTATTCAGAAACTATGGATACACTTTTTTTCCTTAAAATATTCAAAATACAGCCGAGATGCTTTAGCGTGCCGAACAGCTTTCGCCAATTACAGAGGAAATCGGCCGGTTATGATTTATGATTACACCTGTCGAGTATCTTAAGATGTCCACTTTTGACGTTTACTAAATTTGGAAAAATAAAGAAAACCATAGAAAACCTAACTTTACCGAATACATTAACATCTGTGAATACAGAATAAGATGGAAGTGAAAGCAACTGTATATCAGTAAACAAAAAGAAGTGAAATAGCACTCAAGAAGCTAGCTATACATGAATTTAAAAAAGACGAGGTTTAGCAATCATGAATGTGCTTCAGTAAAGCCTACAAGAATATATTGCATTTGAAAAACAATATGACACAAAATAAATATTCTCCCTTCCTTCTTCTTCTGATCAAAGCAAAAATTTGTGAAAAGGACGTGCAATTGACGTTCTAGTGAATTGTTAGGGATAAGTTTGTTTAAGCGAATTAAGAATACTTTCGCTAAAGCTTAAACTTGGGAACTATGCCACATCTTGTCACGCAAGGTTCAGATGAACATACCAATAATGTAAATTTGATCACTGGTATTACGATGCCAGCCTAAGACAAGGTACGATTAACTACTCATTGTACAGAAGATGGTAGAAGATCCAACTTTAAAAGGAAGAATTCTTTCGTTTTAATGATGATATAGACGGAAGATTGTTGCTTAGACAGACCATAATTAAGATTGATAATCGGTCCTGGAACATGGATTCATGGGTTAGATGTTGCATATTTCATGTCGAGTTCAGTTTTTGACAGAAAATTTGGATAATATTAACGATACACTGATCACATACGACACGAATCGGAAAGTTTGATTGCAAGATTTCTATCTTTGTACACCAAGAATTTTCACAGAGTAACTGTACCAACAAACAATTCGACTCTACAAACGGTTTTATATTTACTAAAAGAATACTGCGATTTGTTAATGTACGTGCTTTGAAATATGTTTTTACTTTTAAAGATTCAGCATGCTTACCTCGCATATTTCGTAAAATTACCTTAAACACTCCTCATCGACTACATTTTAATGTAAGAGGCCATTACCGTTAGCTTCGAATCAAATACACTAGAGAAGAGGTTGAACACAAATGCACAATTATGAAATTCAATGAAACAGTATCTTCGCCTTTATGAGAGATGCAGTGAACTCTTACCATGTCAAAATAATACGGATTGCTAAACAAAAAAGCAGGAAACTAGGAACGCCAAGAACGTTATAGAATGAAAGCGTTGCTGACATTTTACGAACTTTATCCAACCGTTAAACTGAAAGACGACATAACAAGTGGAAAATGTATTAAATTCGTACATCTATCCTGAATGAAAAGAATTTCAATGACAGTGATTATCATGGAGCGTATACCGTTATTTCGTAAACAATCAAATCCTGCACTGGACGATATTTAGTGGGGTGTTTAATGCGGTGCATTTCATCTTGCTTTATTCGAGAAAATTCAGTAATTCAGTATCAATCACACATACCTGCAAACGAAAAGCCTTAGTAATTACACAAATGAAAATCCCAGTAAAATTGTATCAATAGAAAGATAGTAAATGGTAAATGGAAACGAGAGTCTGTAGAAATTCTGCTGGTTTATACAATATATACATCTGGCTATGAAAAGATGTGAAGTAATAGGGATTCCTTTTGAAAAATAAATATGTTCGCCAGATACTGTGATTGGATCGACTAAGATCGACGAGAAAAAAAATACAATAAAAGAAATGATGTATGTGTATACATGAGTAAAGTAAATAAACAAATGAAATAACATAAAATAAACGCCGAGTATATAATACAAGAAACGAGTAAATAGGTAGGAGAATAAATAGAATCTGAAAAACAAAAAAAAATATGAATGTGCACAACTCAAATGACTAGAAACGTATTACAGGCGTTTCAGCAGCAAAGTAATAACAATTTCCGATTTCAGTCATTACTTATAACTGCTTAGTATTGAGTGCATTTTTTAACATCGGTAGCCTATTAGAAACAATTTACCACGTTGAATAATTATGTGTACCACCAATTTGTTTATCTAAGCTCGTTTTTATGACCGTAGATAGGTCAGCAAGATTCATCGTATTTTAAGTTAAAAAATAGTAGTATATCAAGCGCCCGGATTCACGCAAATTCTTATTTGCCATATTATACAGTAAAACATAGCAATGATCACACATTATTGATTATAATAGAATCAACTAGTGTCATTATTGTTATTTTTTCCATCCACAGTTTTTTGGTAATTTTTCATATTTACAAGTTTTATTGGTAATTTCTTATAAATTTTAGTGTCAACATTCATGCACATTTTTATTTGCCATTTACATAACTTTTTTGGTAATTTATTACAAATGTTAGTGTAATTGTTATAATTTTTGCAATTTTTTCAGTTTTTGTAATTTTTGTGATTTTTTCAACTTTATAATTTTTGTAATTTTTTGTAATTTTCGCAATTCTTGTAATTTTTGCAATTTTTGTAATTTTCGCAATTCTTGTAATTTTTTGTAATTTTTGCAATTCTTGTGATTTTTGTAATTTTTGCAATTTTCGCAATTTTTGTAATTTTTGTAATTTTTGTAATTCTTGTAATTCTTGTAATTCTTGTAATTCTTGTAATTCTTGTAATTCTTGTAATTCTTGTAATTCTTGTAATTCTTGTAATTCTTGTAATTCTTGTAATTCTTGTAATTCTTGTAATTCTTGTAATTCTTGTAATTCTTGTAATTCTTGTAATTCTTGTAATTCTTGTAATTCTTGTAATTCTTGTAATTCTTGTAATTCTTGTAATTCTTGTAATTCTTGTAATTCTTGTAATTCTTGTAATTCTTGTAATTCTTGTAATTCTTGTAATTCTTGTAATTCTTGTAATTCTTGTAATTCTTGTAATTCTTGTAATTCTTGTAATTCTTGTAATTCTTGTAATTCTTGTAATTCTTGTAATTCTTGTAATTCTTGTAATTCTTGTAATTCTTGTAATTCTTGTAATTCTTGTAATTCTTGTAATTCTTGTAATTCTTGTAATTCTTGTAATTCTTGTAATTCTTGTAATTCTTGTAATTCTTGTAATTCTTGTAATTCTTGTAATTCTTGTAATTCTTGTAATTCTTGTAATTCTTGTAATTCTTGTAATTCTTGTAATTCTTGTAATTCTTGTAATTCTTATAATTTTTGTAATTTTCGTAATTTTTGTAATTTTCGTAATTCTTGTAATTTTTGTAATTTTCGTAATTTTTGTAATTTTTGTAATTTTCGTAATTTTTGTAATTTTCGTAATTTTCGTAATTTTTGTAATTTTTGTAATTTTTGTAATTTTTGTAATTTGTAAATTATTGTACAAAAATTATTAAAAATAACTCCACATTGTACAACTTAGCTTCATAGATAGCATAAAGAGCCTTCGCAACAACCATGTTGGCTACTCGTCAGTGTCTTACTGTCAACTATCCAGAAAGGCGTCCATCGTATTATAAGCAGTCATTCGTATTTGTTCGAGATTTTCTATAGGCTTCGTAAAGTAACTAATCATCTAACTTTATAGTCTACACCAAAAATTATAATAGTTTCTCTTCATCTGTTACAATCGACTTTTTTAAACCGTAAAATTGGTTTAGCCTCTTCCTTCTTGGGTAGTTTATTTTAAACATCTCCGGATCCTCTTGTGTTTGGTGACATAGTTTCCAATTATTCTATATAACCTCCTAGTTTAGTTGTTCGCACAATTTTGCCGCATTCTGTACATGTGTTTAATCACATACAACTAGTTCTCTTTAAATCATAATTTTTTAAAGACTCCTAAATTTTAATAGTTACTGTGCCATTAATAGTCACTTGTAAGCAACCGTGAATTTTCTATAGTGAATTTACTACAGTGTACATTGGGTGTTTTCTTCGTCGAAGCAATAAACTCAAATTGCTCAAAATCCGAATAACTCAATGGTTATTTTATTTTTGACTGGCCTACCAAATTTCCATCTTCGTAAATCAATTAATTGAATATGCTATTGCTTTGTTTCGGCAAAAATCGCAAACTAGTAATAGGCAATATACACCGTAGCATCAGTATAAATAAGGAAACAGTTGCGAATCTTTTGCAGTTAATCAAAACGCCGTTGACTAGTTTGTACTTGTGATTTTATTTTGATTTGCCAATAATAACAATCAACATGGCAACTGAGCAACTTTCTAGTTGTATTTTTCGATTACAAGATCAGTACAAGTAGTCAAAGGAAGTGAAAATAACGTCAACATTTTAAAATGTCTAAATATTAAAACTAGTTCTAGTACGTCGCGATTAACACTTCTAAAACGAAGTAGAAAGGAGATAAAATTTACTGCAAGCTTTAGAACACGAATAAGCGCTAACAATCTTTCCGTGTTTGAGAAAAACCAGGTCATCACAAGCACTCACAACCTCGCACTTATCGCCATAATTTATTGCAGTAGTCGTTGTAAATTACTCACACGTGGCAGCAAACACGTATCTGACTGCGAATAAATGGCTTCCAGCTAGCTACTGGATCATACAGGGGCGTCGTGTTAATATTCGATTCGGCTTCATAGCTCCAATCGAAGCAAATCTTTGTATTTTGAAGATTATTTTAGATTTATTTCGCATGTTTTATTACGGCAATCACAAATAAAAAAAATGTATTAGATGGTAGTAACATTATATAGAATTACTCCAGTTACTAATGTCTTTCATTAATATATTTGTAGTGAAATAGAATTTATCACTTCATCGATAACAATAATTTTTTTCTTATTACAATAGCCTCAATGTCAGTTACCGTAAGGATCCTAGATAAGGATTATTTTATCAGTACAATAATCTCGCAAACTTGGTAAGTTAAACCACTGCAGCTTATTAAAATAATGTTAATGTGTAACTGTGAGAGTCAAGCTTGGATTGCAGCCCTGTATATCTATCTATCGCTTCGAGGTTTCCCAGTTCCGAAGTACTTGGCTGCTAACTGCTACAAGAAGGTTCCTGTAGCTTTCCTTACGCATAGCCGTAATAAACAACCGGCCAGCCGATACCGCCTGTAATTAGCGAAAGCTTTAGAACCCTTTAAAAGATATTTCTATCAGTAAAGCCGTGAATTGGATTTATATTAGAAATATTTAAACCTGAGAGAAATAAAAGAAACTCTGTTTCTTCACATGTTAATGCTCTGAAATGTATATTACCTAAGGTTTGTTGTGATTGTTGCATTACTGACACCTTGCACTTCTATCCTTTTTGCAATACTGACGGTGTATATCACTGCCCCAGGCAAGACTCATTCTCGCAGTGTTGACAACGTGTATCGCCGTCCAAGGTGACGCACCCGTTGACCATATATATTCCTATTCTTGTTATTCGCAACATATTCCTATATTTGAGCTGGAAAATCTAAGTAAATACATACAAATTTCCTAAAAAAATTAATAATAATTTTCCGCAATTTAAGAACGTTTGAAGATCCATCAGCTTCATCAATTAGCTCTCACCAGAGAGAGAAACACAACTTATTTTATGAATATCTATCACTTAAAGCGGGGATCCTTCTGCGTGTACAAAGAAATATAAATGATTAGGATTTCGGACTAAATGGTAGTGGACATTAGTAGATTGCTGCTAGATCTTAGAAAATAGAAATATTGCAACTTACTATTATAATTAATGAATTAAAAAAAATGAAATAAAGGAAAAGGTGAGTATCGACGAGCTCGAAAGTAACATCTTAGAGTTGTTGGTTGTGACGTATATTTGAAACAACAAAATAACAGTTGATAAGATGAGATAATAACCTACAGATGTCTAATACCAGTTCCCAAGCAATTCCACTTCTTAGCCAAAATGTATGAAAGTAAAAGCTTTTTGATTACTGACCGCTGGTTGATTACTAACCAGTGAAAGACGGCGACGAGACGGTATAATATTGCGAAGTTTTGCGGGGCTCACTTACAATTTATTGAGGATACAATGGGCAAATATTGATAGTTAAACATCTTAAAATAAAATCTTAAGGCGGCCCCACACTTTCAATAGAATATTGACTCCGAACATACAGCGAAGACAGTTGAATTGTCGTCGATAGTTTTCTGTCAATTCTCCAGTCAATTCAATGTCGTTCTTCTTTCTGGAGTGTTCTTTCAACTGTATTCGGTCTATCTTGATGGAAGATTGAAGTCTTACCTTCTGTTACCAATTCAATATAGATAACACCTTCGTAACGCTATCAAACGTACAACGTCACTCTTGCCGTAAGCCTTTCGGCAGATTGACCGCGATTGATTTGATTTAGATTAGATTCAACTTTCGTCATAGGTTACAATTAGTTCCTAGGGATCGAAGCCCTGTGGTTTAGCAAGAAGTCAATTTAACATTTAATCTCGTCACCATACCTGCTCTACAGTCAATTCATGAGGCACTCTTCTGCATCGTCCGTTTATCCTTTCTGGTTTGTGAATACGGCGACCTATTGTTCATTGCGAAGGGCCAAGGTTCTGTGACGATTGTGGTAGAGGTCTCGATTCTTTAGCGAGGAATCTCTTAGCCAACTACAAAAGATCTTCCGTAAAAGCAATTTGATCATTCGCGAATTTTTAACATCAGTTTCGCACGGTCCGATCTGAGAAAATAAATAAAATATCAACAGGGCTTTGTCTAATTTCCGCTAATAACGCGAAATTTCCAAATCCTCGTTTTACTGGTAATTTTTCTGTTTAAAAGGTGTGTATATATAGCATTAATAATGACAGATATTTCAATTTTATGTATAACAGTTTTTATAAATGCAAAGTCTATCAATCCAGAATAGCAAGGAACCTGGGAACCTAGGAAGGACCTTACTCCACCCTAATACATATATTTATTTACTGTTTGCCGTGCATTATAACGGCTACTCTACTTTCAGTAATCTACATTAAAAAATTGGTCTTTCCAAATTTGTCAATAAAATTTTCAACAAATCTGTAAGTTCGTTAGGAGAATATATTACACTAACAGCAATGGATTTTCGAAAAACGAAAACAGAAAACAAATCCATGAATAGTACAATTTAGATAAATTTGCATAATGCATTTGTTTTTTCAGCAATTAACATCATCCCACAAGCGATCTCTTAATTGCGCTTGCAATATTCGGCAACATTAAAAGCACGAGCATAACGAAACAATAACACGTCCACGTTGAAATTTCTAAGCTGTACAAGTATTAACAGTAACCGGTGTTGTTAATAGTAACATTTATGCAACCTCATGTAATGGCGGTAGTGGAAGTGCAGTGAACTTTGAACTTTATCGGTAAACGATTTAACGTTTGCTTTAATTTGTATCGCATGCGGAATTTTAAATTAGTGAGAGAACTTTGTGTGTATGCGCTACATACGCTTCACAGCTTCACTAACCCTTCTATTTCGAAAACTTGGCAAGACATGCTCTAATAAGCATCTCCGCATATCTGTATGGAAAACACAGATTCCCGATGCGGATCCTTTAACATTAGGGATTATAGTTTTTTTTATAGTTCTTAACATGTAACTTGAGTAATCCATTGAAATTGAAAAACACAAATTTATGTCGTCAAAAGGGAAAACGAAATTGTCCTGTCAAATTGATATTTCTTAATATATCTGTCATTTAAGATGGATGGATTTTATCCTGAGAGGAAGACTGGTTGTGGTGCTCTGTTACAAATGAATTACGTTAACTCACTAGGCGGTAAGTGGGAGCAGGCGAACTTCTCGCAAACCTGTTTCATAATCATATGGATTGTCTATCGCCACCTTCGCAAACAAGTTTCTTGGTTCCATGCAGGCTAACTCCGTTAACAATGGAATTAATCCATGCCCAAGGCGCCAGTTCTTTGATAAAGGCACCTCTGATTCGCATAACAAAGAACGTAAATGAATAGTATGAGAACAGCTGCTTTTTCGCGATTTTGGAGAAAGGAGTACATATCGGAATTTCTTCCTTTCTTTCCCATTGTTTGCATGTTGCTTTTTGTTACTTGATTTTACTTACTTACTTGGCTTATTTTAGTAATAAAAACACTATTAGCTTTGCTAATTTAGTCATCTTCGTAGAGCTAATAATAACGAAGATGTTAGCAGTGGCCCGCTAATCTTCCCTGTTACTATTAGGGGCGTTAATCAAATATGAACCCATTTTGTATTTACAAAAGTTAGTCTAATGCTTACGTTAATATTCAACATAATCGCTTTCCCATGACACAGAACGAATATCGAACTAATTGCGAACAAGAGTTTCCACCTCGTTATTGGTGTTGAATCATTGAATTCCATTTTGAGAGACCCAAGCAGGTGAAACTCAGATAGCGATAAGTCCTACCGTACGGTTGAGTTCAGGTGTTCTTGAAGTTTTTCGCTCGTTGAAGCAGCGAATGAGTCCTGGCTTTGTAATGAAGAAGCAAAACTTCTTGGATAGATCAGCTACAGCCTTTTCGTGATGCGAACTCATTCAAGTTTTGTTATTCATTACACACACGTGGAAGTCAACGGATAAATCGCTAATCGTTTTTAAACAGAACTGTTGCCGAGTTTCTCCAATATTTTCATAACTATGAAATGCCCACATCTATCAACGAGGCGTTAAACCTCGACGACGTATTCACGGAATTTTTTGGTTCGGAGACGGCGAGAATGAGTCTCATTGTCAAGACGACACTATGTCCTCCTGCTAACTGCACCAAGCTTTTCCCTGACCCGATGTCAGATTATCGGTCGTTGCCGAATTGTTTCTGAAGTTAACCGAGTGAGTAACATCGCAATAGCGATTATCATTTTCCTGAAACAGATTCTATACATTCGTTTACAGATCTTCATGGTCTTGCGGGTAAATATTATTTTTATCGGCAATTCGATAGGCGTATCTACCAAATCCTTGAAGTGATAAGAGGCTAACGTTAATACGCTGTCGTCAACAATAATTGGACCGGAATTATCAACTTGCGCTGCGAAGAGGATTTATGAGTTCGTAGCGCGAAGGATATACAGAGGAATTGAACGGCATTGTTGTTGCCTCTTTGCTGTGAAGGTAAACTCGCAGTTAGTTATATCCAAACATGCTTATCGGATGCATCAGAAAAATTGTCACCAATGCACCGGGCAAGAGCAAACCCTCATGCTACTGGATGACCGACTTAAAAAATGTTCCTAAATATTAAAGCACCAACTCTATCTTGGACCTTCTTAAACCACGGAACTCCTTCATTTTAAGATCCTAAAGCGTCTTTATGGGCCTTTCGTAATTTTCCCCAATAGAGAAGTTGAGAGTACAATAAGAATTCCTCAATTTATTGTAATAAGAAACCTTGGTTGGAAGCACCTACTTAGAATTCAACTAAACGAAGACAGGAGTGCACATCGACAAGATACCCTTTCTTTAGCGTTCGATCCTGACAATAAAGTACATGAAAAGATTTTGCTCGGCATATCCGTAGGCTTTCGTAACCTAGAATATGCGTTTACAGCTGTTACAATCCATCTCGCAAAATATTGATACCTTTCCATTGTGTTACTTACAAAGAAGTTCAGATTTCAATGACACGATATCTTTTAAAACGTATTCCGCTCATGTGCAACTGATCCTCTCATTTCCAACATGTTTCGGATCCACACTCTGTATAATAAATATACTGCATATTTCCACACATCAGAATAGTACATTTTCTGTGTAAAATAACCCCATTTTGGGATTCGCAGCGGAACAATTTGTATAATTCTCATTATCTTAAGTAACGAACGGCATTGTGTCGTTGAGGGCATAGTGGCGTAGACTGAATTCGCAGTGTAAACACGAAGAGCTTTGCGTCCTACGTTGAAACGTGTCTACGCGTCACGTCCGTGAAATTTAGGGATGTAGCGCTATTTGGAAATTATTTATTCCCGAGCGCTGATTACATTTAGTACCTGCATGTGGGCATCTTCCTTGTTGGCAGTGGGATTTGTTAAAGTGAAGGACCAAGATGTTTGTGCATCTAGACAGGGGGACGTGGGCTATATAAACGCTTCACAACATTAGGGATGAAAAAGTCCTTCTGTTTGAATATTTCAATATGTCAATACATGAACACATTTGCGCGTTATGCATATTTATCGGACCTAGAAATAACATGATTGTTTCCTGGCATGATGGACAGCGTAACATTACCTTTTCCGTCATCGGCGAGTGAACATATGCTAGCTATCAATGCCACAAAATACATCGCAGCATGAAAATCTATTGATTGCATTTTACGTTGTAAAATACTTAACTAGGTTTCGGACGTTAACAATTTTAATGCGCTGTTATCTTCAGTGTACGCCATAGTTGACAGCATATAGGACCGCAGCACGGGTCTATCACCTGCTGTCTGGTTTGTATACTAACTAGTACGCAAAACCGTTGACAGATATTTTAATGAGTTCATACCAACACAAACCGTAATACTCTCATATATTTTGCCGCATTCGTTCGCGCATAGCTGCTACATATGGTCGTAATTATATTATAACTTGTGATGTTTTTACGATCGCATAACATTGTTGAAGCCACTTTATTAGAGAATAACGAAGGCATTAATAAAACTACTCATACCTCGTCGGTCGCAACTTTGAAATTAAAATTAGCAGGATTTGCAGGATGCTTAATAAAAGGCATTGGAAAGATAAGCAATATTGACGTTAATGAAATTTAATAAAGAATCTTAAGTTATAGAAGTAACTAGGTATGTTAATTAGAGAAAAAATCGACTACTGCCTTATGAAAGAAGGTGCTCTTTTCACTTGCCACGCTGCAACAAATGAATTGAATAAATCTTGTTCGTTGACTATGTAGACTGTGGTAAATGCTACAAAAGGATTATTATATAAACCAATGGATGCATTACAACAACGAATTATAAAGTTGAAATTTGCTTATTAATTAACCATTATTAATACTTATTAATACCCAACATAACCAACTTATTAATACCCATTTATTATATTGATTCGTGAGAACCGAAATAAATGTTTTCACACATGGGATTTTTTTAGCAAACAGTCACTTTACAAAACAAACAGATGAGAAAGCTCGTTTGTTGGACTCATTTTGATAAAAAAAATCGTTACATTAAAATACTGTTTTATTTTGTTTACGTACCTCCTTCGTTCAGCGCAGTTTGTGATATGCGTTGTACTTTCTGGTGTAACATAACTTTATTCTGTATTTATAAAAAGCAATGGATGTTCTGCATATCCGTTGTTAGATGTTTTTTATTTGGGCTCCAAATGTGAGTTACGAGGTATTACTTTGCTCGGCCGAATGGTTTCGTGCCTTCTAAACAAAACAATCTTTGCTTTAGTCTGTTTAAAACAACAACATGTTACATGTCAATGCTACATATATACTGAGAATGTTTCGATTAGAACCTATTGACTTATTAAACCTTCTCTAAAAACGCTGATTACTCGGGCAAGTTCACTTGCAATGAGCAATATATCTAAAAGATTCTGCGCGATTTCGGCGAGCTCTCAGGGACTTTCACTCTTTCACTCTGTAAATAGCATTCCCCAGATCCAAATTGTTTGTTTTATCTGTAAAATTACTAAAAATTCTTAATTTATGAGTTGCTTTGTGAGAATTCTTATTCATTTTTTAAGTAACCCTGAAATATTGATCAACTTATGATAGTCTGTGTGGTGACGTGGATTGCGGCTAACGCATTGTAGAATTAGTATATCACATTGCTTTGCTACTGGGTTTGGCTTATAAGTTTCGCATTCGTATTACGTTTTATCATACATAATATTCAAGGTACAGTTGGCGGAATAGAGTGGGCCGTATTCTATTTCGATCACTGCTCAATTTAATCTTGCGACTATAAATGATTTTAACTAATTTATCTTCTGTTGGTATTACGTACCACTTTGTAACGAAGCAATTTTTATTATTGATATAATTATAATACTGATAACAACTTACTCGCAAATATTGAAGTAAAAGCGGATTATGCTTTATGAAAGTTTTCTACTCTGATGCCTATGTATATTTCTGCATAATACGTCTATCTGAAATACGATCGGTTCATACAAATGCTGTTTATTGCTGGACTATATTGTACTAGTTACTGTTTGGTTGCGAATCATCTATTTGAATGTTTGTCTTAATTTAATTGTTTTCCTAAATGTGGAACAGTGTGGAGCAATCAACAACAAAATGTGGAATATAGAACGAGGAACGTATCCTCGTCCTTTTGGTCTTCAACCTTCAAATTCTAAATTAAACGCTAGATTCAGAAATTAAATTTACTCGGTCTTAATAATGACTTCGCAAATACGGCCATTTATTGAGCCGTTTAGTTTGCTGGGAACCGTACACATTTCTATGATACAGATGCACAACGATGACACTTTCCAGTAGGCGATCTTCGATTTCATAGTAACGCTAGCTGCTCATAAACTTCCTTCTCACTGGCAAAGGGCATCCTCACGACCTCTTCTAATCCGCGCTTCTAGTTAAAATTCGCTCTTCTAGTTCCTTAATATGACGATTGATGTTGCAAATTTTTAACAACTTTTGCGGGCAAGGAGCTGTCGGAAATGCTTGCTCACGTGTACGCTTTCCTAGCCAACTCACAGTAACCCTAAGTCACGGTGGAAATGTTCAGGCCTTTCCTCAAATGCTCGTTCGGGATCAACCCTAGAACTCCGACAATTATTCTTATAACTTGGATCTGCTGTCCTTTAACCATTTTCAAGCAGTAGGGAGCAATCGTCGATCAAATAGAATCATATTTTTTACCAAACCGAACTTCCGGCATACTTTGTTTACAGAGCCCCCACGTACGGCGCTCCGGTTTTTATTTCACTTCAGTCAGTTAAAAGAATGCCGGGTTTATATGGGTAACCCGCTAAACATATCTAGCGCACATGTTTAAATTCTAATTATAAGTTTGCCTCACGTGGGTACAGGTACATAAATACACGACATCTATTATAAAGTTAATTGGAATTATACAGGAAAAATATTTTATACAAGATAAGGTACCAGATTGCGTTGAGAGGTATCCATTCAAAAACTCAAAATTTGTTACCGTCGATAATCCGTTTATGAAGTTGGTAGTACGATTTTATTGGCATTTAAATAAATGTTTAACCATGGACTTTCCAACGACCATAAACTTTAGAGGTATAAGATTTTGTTTTAGTGCTCTCTATTACGGTCGCTCTATAAATATAAATTCCCGGCAGATGCGGATCGTATCTTCGCTAACTTATAACGTAGTAAAAACCGCAGAATTAGATGGTAACTTTTGTGTAGGTATACATCATGCGTATTCGCCATACAGCAGTTACTTTGTAAGCATTTAGAACATCAATAAACCTTAGTTAGCGTAGCATTCCGCAGATATCTTGTATATCCGCCTGTAGAAGGAAATTCGTAGGAGAATAATTGCAAAAGACAAATAGAAGTAAACTTTGTGTCACAAACTTGTAAATAAATGAACCTGTAAACTCTGGAAGGGCACTTACGCGTGAGACGTGCTGAAGATAAAAATGCTGACGACGATATTTTTTTATATGTTTACGTAAGTAAAAATTGAAGACTAAGAAGAGGATAGGATACGTCACTGAGAGCATCAACATATTTATTATTAATAACCTTACCTTTCGATTCGACTTAGAGGATAAAATTAATACGAAAAAGAAAACAAAATGAGTAGAAATAATACCATTCTATTGTATAAAACACAAAAAGAGCGAAAGAAGCTAGTCTTTGCAATGAAAGGTTGAAAAGTAGATGCATTAGGTTTAGCTGAAGGTATAGCAAACTACTAGCCCATGAAGAAATTTTCAAACGAAATAAAAATTCTTGAAGGCTTCATTTAATTTATAGGAAAGAAATTTCAGAAAGCGTCAATGAACTTGTCAACTCTAAAAACTCATTATTAATTAATAAAATTGCGAAACTAATTATTCATTTCAGATGAGAAGAACTCATCTGAAATGAATAATTCGTTTCGCAAATTAAGAATGGTGCCATCAGTGTAATAAAGGAATTTGCAAATCCAAAACTGCTGACCTTTTTCGACAGGACTCCATCTTCCACAGTGCCAAACACACTAGCAATACTCGTATAAATCCATTTGACCGTGAACATCATAACACTCAGTAATGTATTGTATGATGATACTAAGACTAGTCGTCCTAGATCTCCCAGGCGGAAAGCCATGCTGATATGCGGTTGGCGCAGGTTGAACATTGTCTATAATTTTATAGTATATGAGACTTCCAAATACCTTAGTAAAATTTGTTTAGATAGAAACGGGCCTGTAATTTCTGAGCGGAGAGGGATCGCCTTTTTCTGGATGCTCCCATATGTCAGGAAATATACAATTGTCAATATCATGTCTAAGTAACATGAGAAGCGGTTTAACTGAAACATAGCTTGTTTACGCAAAACACAATGTACCCTCTAACAAACGCGTATGCAGCTTTGTCGTATTGTTACTGAACGGAATCATGATGTTGCACATTGATGCAGTAGTCTATTCTTTACCGCACTCAAACGAGCGACGAAAGCTACGTTGCAAATTCCAATTTATTAATAACAAAGCCGAAAGTCATTCTAAAGCGTGATAAATTATTGAAAGATTACGGTAACACATCAAAGCTTGAAATTTTCAAATTTCGAATGCAGATGCATTTTAAAGGATTACTGAGAATATATGAACAATGTACTGAATTTCATAATTTGTAAGCTATCCAGTAAACATAAAGGATGCATTATGTGCACGACAGGGTTCAGATTTTCAATCAATTCCGCAACATATATAGCAGTGGTAGTTTTCACATCCGCATTAATGTTAAAATATTAAGCTGAGACCCCATTAAAATTAACCTTCTGAGAGATTATATAATGGGGATAACAATAAGAACCGTTGGGCTTATCGATCTATAACTTTTTGACTAAGAAGCTTAATTTGTTGGGATTTCCACCTATGTAAAGTGTAGCTGTAGTCGCGATTTAAAAGCAAAATCGCCTACAAGGCTGGGACTCAGTAACACGAGTGCTGACCAATAGCTTCGTCTCATCGATGCACATAGTACCGCACAAACGGGGAAACTGGTGGACACCAAGAACTTGCAGTTGATTGAAGGTCTTTAATGTATTTGAAGAAGTTGCTTGTCCTCTTGAAGAGGACGCATCCCGCTGATGTGATCGGTGACACGTTAAATGTGGGGTGGATACGCTTTCTTACGGAAATTAGGATTAGATGCTGCTGCGAAGAAGGATTGGTGTAGCGATTAATGGCAGCTTTCCTAGAATAATTATAGCGAAATTACACTCCGCCAAAAAAGTATCGCATAAACTAAAAAAGGGCATTTATAAACCAAGATATTTTTATACGTTCACAAAAAGTTTGCCTCGTGTATGTGAACTATAAAAACGCTAACAAAATCATGGAACATAGCTTTTTTACTTTCTTTTTTTTCTAAAAGAACACATTTAGAAAAATGCATATGTGTAAGATTTGTTCAGTTGTTTATTGAAAGTCTTCCTATACGGACAAATTTTAAAGTGCGAAGTCAGAGTTCTGTACCAACGCTTTTAAAACTAAAATGAGCAATTTAACTTCAGAACAAGTGGCTGCTATAGTTGCTTTAATCGAAGATGGACGATCTCAAGCATACGTTGCTAATTTGATGAACATCAATCAGTCAAGTGTTTCTAGAGCCGTAGCCAGATATAGGGAAACAGGCAACTACAGTAGAAGACCTGTACCAGGTCGTCCAAGATGTTCTACTCGCCAAGATGACCGCTATTTACTACTACAAGCATTACGTCGAAGACATGTAACTGCGAGACAATTGCAGAACGACTTGGCTAGAGTCAGAAATACTCGTGTGAGTACTCAAACTATTCGGAATAGGTTACGACAGAGTGGATTAAGAGCTAGAGTAGCTGTAACAGCCCCTCGTCTCACTAGGAACCACCGAGTGGCTCGCTTAAGGTTTGCCAGAGAACACGTAAATTGGAACATTAATGACTGGGCCAATATACTCTTCACAGATGAGTCAAGATTTGGTCTTTACACCCTAAATAGGCGTATCTCAGTGTACAGACGAGACGGTGAGCGCTATTTGCAGTGTAATATCAGACCTAGACCTAATTTCGCTGGTGGTTCTATTATGGTTCGGGGAGGCATCTGTTTAACAGGTCGTACAGAGTTAGTACCAGTAGACAGAGGTACACTGACTGCCCACAGGTATATAACGGACATTTTAGAAGAACATGTAGTACCATATGCGCCAATTATAGGAAACGAATTCATGTTAATGCACGATAATGCACGACCGCATGTTGCAATAATCGTCCAGGAATACCTTAACGATGTTGGTATTCCAGTTTTAGATTGGCCTGCGGTAAGTCCGGACATGAACCCTATCGAGCACATGTGGAACCTCCTTCACAGATGGATACGAACCCAAAATGTTGCCCCAGCGGACCTGCATGGACTAGAAAATGCTCTCCGTGACGAGTGGGAGAATTTGGATCAGGCTTATATACGGAGGTTAATCGAATCTCTGCCGAACCGTATGCGAGCGGTCATAAGAGCCAGAGGTGGCAATACTCAGTATTAAAAGCTACTGTTATGACATTTTTCTTTCCAAAATTATAATTTCTTGTTTTAATAAAAATCTCAAGTATGAGTTCTTGTTTTTATTTGGCCTGTATTTTATTTAAACAATCATAGAAATTATATCTTAGAGCGCATTAAAGTATATTTACAACTTTATGCTACAAACAGAGATTATGCGATACTTTTATGATTCAAAACTAAATTATGCGATACTTTTTTGGCGGAGTGTATTATGGAAGCGAATTAAGTCCATATATGGAAATAAGCGGTTGGATAAAAGACCGTGTTTTTAGATTGGATAATGCTGTGAGAGATCCATCTGTAGTAGTAATTATGTTTCTGTTAGTTGTCAGCTGGTGGATAGCTGCCAATGACATTTCGCGATAACGTTTGACGGTAAACTCTAACATAGATTAGAGGCTAGGCTGGAAAAAGTATTTATTTTAATACGATTTATACAAATTAAGTTATCGGATTAAAGAACGGTACTTGTTGTTTTAATGCGTAACGTAATCTAATACTATTGAATATCCAAATACTAAAGGGATTTCGATGAATTTTAAAAATTACAGGTGTTACCTCAAAAAGAGACCTCATACAAATAAGCTTGGAGGGATGTATTCCTCAAGTTCTTTCTCCTTATGTATAATGTACAAACCTAAACAAGTATATCTCTACCGGAAACAAAGCACATAAATACAAGCAACGCCGTATTAATTATGAATATCCGAACCGAAGCCAAATCAATAGTGCAATACAAAAACAAACAGCGCGGCTACATTAACAATTTACGTTTCCAATGACGTGCAACTTTAATAAATATGTATTCAATATCGTCCGGGGCTGCAGATGTAAAGTTGCCCAGGAAATCTTGCAAAAGTAGCACTAGGAGCCCTTTGAGAAATCAATGTGCATGTGTGAACGTGTACGATGAGTTAGCCTCCATGTGCCCTCAGGCTTATTGATCCTCGAGAAAAAGGATTTGCTTACCAGGATACATCCACTTGTTTTTGTGAAATTGCTTCGGAACGGCGCGTGGCATTTAAAATTTTTAGTAAGTATCCGACTCGGACTTCCTAGGATAACTAATATTTTTTTTTATTCGGTATTATGGTAGCATCGTATCCCATGCTAGATTTTATTTTTTAAATCCCTTTCTTGACTTGTTGTAGACTTCTAGTTGTCTGTTTCGATGCAAGAAATTGAATTCGTTTAAGTTTTTCATTTAAAGAGGAAAACACCTTCATGTGAATCGATATGATATACAAGAAAATTAATAATTTTTAAATCAAATAAGCTACAAACTTCATCGAGAATCGATAAACTTTTAATCATGTTTGACAAACTGATGCTCTAACAAACTTTATAGTAGGAAAGTTTCTGTTTAGTGACAGTATCAAGGTGTAATCTTAATTACAGAAAATCTGTTAACCTTACTATTGCTACAATAAAGCTGCTAGTAAAGACATTATAGTAACAATTACGTAACAATTTTGAAAGTATACCATATTCCTTTCAATAATCTATTTCAGTAGTAACACTGCTACAAATGAATAACGGATATTTAATTCCATTTATCTCGAATCTTTCAGGAATACTTGCCTTCTTATAAATCTTACCGCCAACAGTAGAATCTTCGAATTACTTGAATTAGAATTACTTGAACTTGTTAATGTAGAAGCAGATATAGCCATATTTGGCCTTGGACAGGTTTTTAACAGTTTATTATAGCCTCAAAAAATTTTAGTGTGTATAGTGCCAAGTTGTCTATGGCTTTGTTAATCATCACCTCACCGTAAAGATTGAAATTCAACTCCAACAGATTTTACTATTTGCAGGCAAGCATTGGTGAGGCCTTGAGAATGTTGCGCTTTATAAGCGTTTGTAATTAGCATTCTTGAGATTTGTAGATTAATAACGAATAGAAATATACTTAATTCAATGTATATTGAATGTTAATATAACGAATTTTGGGTAACTTTGAAATGTATTTTGCTGTAGTAATGTTATCTCCATATTATAATGAAAATTACGATGGCGCAGGTTTCTACGATTACGTGAAATTTCAATACATCGTTTCCGCAATATTGCGCGCTATTTTCGAAGCATTCATACATGTAGAATATTTTAGAAAATTATAACATTTAACTTAGGTACCACAGATCGAGAATAATCATTCTATTCGAATGATAAGAATCGTCTCATAACTTCCCGCCGTCTCATCGTCCAACTCCTTGCTAGCAGTGAATACAGATTCATAATTATAGTAAAAAAACAATGTTGTCGGTGAACAAATAGAATAACACCAGCAGCAGTACGGATTCCTGCAGTAACTCAGAGCTACAAGATAAAATAAAGCTAATTTCATGTTTTGTGTCTAAATTGATTGCTTCAATTTCTACAAATTGCACGGATTTGGCATTTCTAGCCAAATGATGCGAGTTCTTCAAAAGTGATAGATCCACATATGTAGGTTCTTCAGAACTGATACCTATTGATCGTTTGCCTAGCTTACACTTTATCACAGTGATTAGCTATTAGGCGAATTGTGCCTATTTGTCAGTTGCTGTCGAAAAATTCCCAGAGATTCTTAGTTATCAAGGAAGTTGTTTGGAAATTTTATCTGCGTAATTTCATTACAAGTGAGAATTCCTTTTTTAATTCATCCATTTTGTTCTTATTGTTCAACAGCTCATCGCAAAGAGAATGTAGCGCATTAAACACTGCTTCAAAGTAACATACTAAAACATTGGTAATTATATAAAGGAAAGGGTCAATGGAAGGCAAAGAGACAAACTATTTACCCCACTCAGGAGTTATGGTAATAGTTTTGGTCTTCAGCTCGATGGTGTAATCGCTCGATGGTGTAATGGTGTAGAATCAAATTTTCTTACTCGATCCGTTGCTCTCTCGAGCAAAGTCATGGAGCGCTTTATACGCAGAGGCTCCTGACGTTATAAGAAGCCTTAGAAAAGCTTATGCACTCCGTTGGCCAATTCTCACAAAAAAAAAAAATAATAATAAGTAGCCTTCTCCATATTTCTTCTTCGTATTCTACTTAATAGTGAATGAAGAGCATTCTGCGAGATAAGATCGTATTTTAGTTTCACCTTATAACATTGAACTGAATTTAAAATTATGTATCAAACTCAAACAAATTTGCATTACGGATGTAATAAAGGGAGATACTTACTATTTCTTTTATTTTCAGCAATTAAAAAGCTAACGTATTTCTTCTCTACGTACCTAAGCTTTTCATATCTGCCTCGATAGCCGGTAAATATTTCAAGGAAAATGTATTCCTTATCATCTTCCATAAATTCTTGAAATATAGGTACGTCGACGCTCGCAGAACGTTCGAGCATTGAAAAATATTCCACCGGAAAAAGAGTACAATCGCGCATAAGTATATCTATCAATCCCGGTGAGAATAGAACTTAATATAAAAATTGAGCATTTTACCTGACTTGTGATTAATTTCCTATACTTCCGTCGTATGATCTGTTGACCCTAGGAAGGGAGAATATTTATTGTAAGTTTACTTTTGAATAAATCCATCCCTAAGCAGCTATGGACATGCGAGTAATACTAAACGACGACATAGGAGAATAGATGGGTCTCGTCAGAAGATGCTATCTCTTCTTATAAATTACCCATTTAAATCCGAATGGGAAATAGAGAATTTATTTCGATATATTTTTATTTTAAGGCGTGAAATACGGACGGTGGTATTTCACCTATCGGTAGCACAATTAATGATAATTACTTCGATCTTTTTGAGCTCTATAAAGAAGGAAATGTTATTAGTAATTAGGCGCCTCCAAATCTAAAAGTTTATTGAATGGTTCAAAGAAAACGTGGCATTGATTACATTTCACTTTGACTCAGAGCGCCAGTACAAATATTATTGTGACTTGGGTAAATCTTGGAGTCAATTTGGATTTAATTATATTAATTATTGTTATTATTATGCAAGGTGAATAATAAATTTTATATTACTGATTTCCATTAGGTCTTACGCTTGTCAATATTTCTTTCGCTTTCAAGATACCCTTAACACCAGTAATTCACATTCATAATAATGACTTGCTCCCACAGATGTCATAAGTACAGAGGACAAAAGCGAGTGAAATCATACCTGTCTTGCAGTGACTAGGCAGACTCCTGTTTTGTCGACTCTTGGGGAAGCCAGTAGGCAACACGAACCTTTTCTTATGAGGCGAATAGACACGAGTCTGTCTAGTCGCCGCAAAAATGATATGATTTCACTCGTTTTTGTCCTCTCTATTCATAAGCACATCAATGACATTTTATATAGGAGAAGCTGTATATTCCTAGCTGATATATCATATTTATCGCAACTGCTTGTAGCCTAGAGCAGTAAGGTTACAACTTGCTCTATCTTTGAAAGTTTAAATGCCGTAAACGTGTATACTTGATATGCGGCTTAAATACGGAAATAAAGTATACGCGTATACGAATAGCCTAAAGTGATAAAATACAACCCGCTTCTGATTTATGAAACGGTACGTTCATAGCTCATTTCGAACATCTGCGTTTTGCATTGTGCACTTATTGTTACTTTTAATTCCGCGTCTACATCTAAAACGACTAATCACGCAGGTGGTCACAAGAAATTGTTTATATTGTTACTTTGTAAGTGTATCGACTCGTGCAATGCAATTATGAAACCTTTGCTTGCTGAACGATACAGATAACTCGAAAATTTGGATATAAGGGAAGCTTTAATAATGTCATAGATCAACGTCGTGTAAAAGCTGTGGTAACTATTCTAGGTAGCGGGTTGTTTCTTTTCGACTTGTAGAGCATCCAAAATGCTCATGGTTCTGGTGCTCATACTTCTGCTATGTATGTTAATGACTTTAAAATTAAGGGATACAAAGGTAAAGGTTGCAGTGCTTCTGCTTCAGAATAATTTTGTTCATCAAACAGTTTGCTAGTAACTATGTACAATTCACTATAGTATGTCAGCGAAGATGGTAGCAAGCAAGGCGGGACTATTGAAACGCAAGCATCGCAATACTGTGTGTACTAAAAAGTAGATGCTCACAAGGTTGTAAAATCAAAGCAGCGTGTCTATTGTTGGGTAGACGAGATTACGTCGTGTAATTACCATAGATCATGGACCTCTCGGCGGGTAAAGAGGTGTCATACTTGAGCATTATCTTCACTTATACGGAATTGGTCGTAAAGAATGGAGGTTACCATAATCGTCCCCTCTGATCTAACACCACTTTATGCCTACTTATGAGGTATGTTAAAGGACCATCTGTTCAACTGTGAAAATTCGTCAAGAACTGTGTCTGCAGTGTCTGTCTTGCAGCAACATTGATGCCAGGATATATTCAAGAATTTGCGTATGCGATATGAACCTTCTCTGCAGCAACCCGATGCATATTTCGAACATTTAGGTTATGCATCTCAAGACACTATCTAGTCCTGTAAGTCTTAGACTAGATAATTTCGCATTGAAAATAACGCAACTAATCAATGTTTGATAACAATATGGAGCGGTTGCATCAAATGTGCTTTGTAAATTAATACACTAGAGTAAATGCTATAGGACGCATGGTAACATAGAACCGGGAAGAAGCACATTGTATTGCCATCGGAATGCTCACTACAATTTGTAACATCTAGCTCTGCTTCTTTGTTCAACATTCAGCAATTTATTTTGGCGATAATTACAATCAGTAATACAAAAGTGAAAAAGCCTTTTCTTTTGGAATATAATGCTTTGTTATAACTTGGAAAATATGTACTTACGCTGCTCATCTTTCCGTTTCGCATGCATACGATTTAGTGTACCCGAGGAAATTGCCGGCGAACTTTCCCTATACAACGTAACGGATTATAACTCCTGTTGGTGTTGTAACGCGATTTAGCTTCTTTTTTCTTTCGCAAGGAATGATTCCATGACGCTCCCACAAAGGTTTTATGAATAAAAGATAAGACCATAATTTTAACAAGACGTTTTAACGTTTAATTTTGTTCTCGTTATTGCCCCGGCAAACGAGTTCATCGCTCAAACCTCAAGTGTTGGGGGGGGGAGATGAAACGGGGTTTCCTTTCCTTCATTAAAATTTGGACACTTTATTAGCACGCCGCTATAACTCAAAGAGACCCGAAAACTATTTAAAACTTTGTCAAGACTAAAACTTTATTAGATTTGGACGCTTTTTTTACTACCTTATGGGCAATTTATTGCTTTGTGAAGAGAGTGAAGGAGGTCGAAATAAAAGTTTCCGCATGCCTCCTTCTTTCCTCACCGCACACTTTCGCAGCGACGATGCAGAATATTATTTGTCCCGCGGAGGACTCAATTACATGGACTATCGTCCCTAATTACATCCGAAAGGAAATTGGAAGTATAAATTTGAAGATTGCAGTATAAAGCGGAAAATTGTAATCCCTTTCGCCCCGTTTATTTCAGATATCTCGGCGGATTTAGATTTAGAAACGTCAGATAAGTCGCGATAATATGGATTTTTAGGATGCAAACATCTGGTAGCTATGGTACGATAAAATTCCTCAATTTCATAATTAAAATTGATGCGCAAATTTCAGGGACGTTCGCTACCTTAAAATACTCAAATCAAAATCTGCAAAAAAATGCTATGTAGTATTTCTGCGTCATTTTGTAATGCTTAAATAAATTATTATTATTTATTCGGGTTGTATGGGTCCCCGTCTCCATGACCAAGCATTCCAATATATTTCGTTCCATAGTACTTGCTCATTTCTCACTCTTTTTTTTTGTAAATCTTTCATTACATCATTCAGTCGCTAACCTGGACCTACCTCTTCTAAATCCACTTGGCTTCTATAACGTGGCTTTTATTATTTTTCCATTTTCTTGCTGAGCTCGATATTTGCTCTCCTTTTATCCCAGACTTGTTGCCATCATATCCATGTTTGGTTCTGTCTCCTTGTTTCTTTCATTAGTCGGCACTTTTCATTTCAACGTATTTAATTTTTTTACTTAATTAAATTTATATTTTTCCACGGTAATAGAACGTTGCAGAATAGTTTCTTCTCTGATAATTCCCAATTTTCGTCAGCTACTCACAGCAACCTGCGCACATAACTTGTTGATGGTTTAAAGTAATACAAAAATTGCTTTACTGCCTTCATTTTTATATTTGTCTTTTTTGCCGCGTACAATTCGTGAACACAATACTACAGCATATTATGCAATAAAGGCGATATAATTTTGGATTTGTTAGATATCGGCAAAGCAGCCCAATTGTATTTGATGCTGAAATTTTATCCAGACATCCAAGACAGTCTTGAAAAATATGGGTTTACGAAAGTTAAAGTGTTGCCTGTATCAGTTGGGGTACGTGGACCTTTTCAACAGGAACACCGCCATGTAAGTAGCATAATATCAAATTTGCATACTCACGTATGTCAAAATTAATTTGCAACTTAGAGATCTACAAATTGCTTATATCAAATCACGTCTATGGTATGGTATAGTTTTATCGGGTAGTAACCACGATAAAAGGGCCAAAGGGGTGCAATGGTAGGTGTCTCTCGGACATCATTGTAATAAAGTTTGAATTGCTGTTATATAGCTATACGTATTGTCATGAAGTATTTCTTTTTTACTTAAATTATATTTCAGCCAATTTCAAATAAAAACGAACAACACCTGATAACGTTTCACGGGAATTATATTGAAGCAACCTCTAACTTTAACGCGCGGCGTACTGAAAATATCTTGAATTATTAAATTTAAATTAACTAGTAATTAAGCTAAAGTTTGCGGATTGTAACAGAGAGATTATCTCAGCTTTCCTGTAGCCTTTTGTTCCCGATAGCATTTGTCAAATATCACGGTTAATAACAACAGATTCGAATAACTATTTTTTTTATTATTTCAACTAATTTCAATAAACTCCGATTAAAATTTTCTCAGGCCCTAGAGCCTGTACGACCTTAGACAGTAGGGGCAACTACATAGACGTTTCCTACAGAAGATGTACACAAGAAAATGGAGTGAAAACAAGTGATATTGCCGTAACTCTGATATTATGGTTGAATGGATTAACTAATAAAACGCCAGGGATATATAAGCAGCTGAAGTATTGAAAATGCGTTAGAAAAGAGAATTGTTCAAACGTAGCTACTCGCACAATAGTTGGTGTACGTCACCCCAAACGGCGATAATGACGGCTATCATCACTGTTGTAATTTATAGTATTATAATACAAATACTTGAATTTCACTGTATATTTATAAGTCCCCATAGATATAGACATTAACCATGCAACAATCTTGCTTCTCGATTAAGGAAACTATTACTTTGTAATTTTAAAGTTATTATAGTTAAAACCAACGTTGTTAAGTATACTTTACTTGAAGTTTTTAAGAATGTTATTTCTATTAATTTGGTAATCACCGACATCTATTTGCGCCCTGTGTACTGTTTTTAAAAGCCAAATACATAAATACATGCAATTCATCACCTTTCTCGTAATTTCGTTGACGGTCACTATATTCCTCAAAAATAAAAAAAGAAAAGCTAGACAATACTTTGTTCATCACTTTGTAAGGCTACTTTGCACGTGTGTTTGGTTCCTACTCACAAACTCGGTAATTCGTGCATCGGATTTCATAAATTTTGGGTTTACCTCTAAATACGGAAAATTAATGTTAATTAATTTTAGCAAATTTCTAACTTATTTACAAATAAAATGATTTATTCCTTACTTTACGTTTTATTGCTTTTGATTAATTTCAGTATCTATACGAATTAACAAAATTTGGTTATCAAATTTATATACACGGACGGAAAATTCGGACGACAGAAACGAATAACGCGGTTACAGGGAAGAGATCCATCAAGGTCAGCGCTATACGACGACAGCGATACGGTACGAGTCCTTCGTCTAGGTCAGCGCTATACGCCGACAGCGATACGGTATGAGCCCTTCGTCTAGGTCGACAGCGATATAGTATGAGCCCTTCGTCTAAATCAGCGCTATACGCCGACAGCGATACGGTAAGGCGGGAGTGGACTCCTCTCGAATAAGATTTTCGAGCGATTTATACATATACCTTTCGAGGCGATGACGCAGAGACTTCTTCTGGATGACGTATGGTACAAAGAAAAACATACGAGTATAAAAGAATCGAAGGATTATGCACCTACTGCCATCCAGAAGAGATATATGTTTTTCCAAACGTTTGTTCACGTAAAAATAATTACATTCTGTTTAAACATTCGTCAATATGATTCAAAGAATGAAACAAAAAGTTATTGTCTTAATAGTAAATTGTCTCTTTCTTTCATTAAAAGTTCTTTGAATCAGTAATAGCTTCCATCCGAAATATCATTTAACGCTTTACCGTCTCCTTGTCGCCTAATATAAAGCGATACATAAGCATTACGAACTACTGGGACGCAATCTTATATTTGTGTTTGCGGCGAGAAAATGACAAAAAAAGGGAAACTGGAAGCGATACGGTTCCTGGAATTTATCATGGACCTTGTTCCGGTAGTTTTTCAGAGGATGCGAACCTAAATCGTACGCGGTATAATTTATTTTATCTTTGGCGCTATAATAAGCGAACATTCTTTTTAATATTAATTGCTAGTTTTAATTGGAATCCAGATTTGCAATAAATATGTAATAAATAAAAGTGAAGAATTTACGTCTCACGAAATGAAAAAGGACGTTAACGTTTGGATAACCTTTGGATGAAATGAACGCTTATATATATTACATACATATATATTTATATACAGTGGCATCATATATTTAAGGTTTCGTATTTTTCAACAATTTAAAACGCAGCAAAAGATTTTTTTTTAATAAAATTCTTAAAAAAATGTTATGTTTGCATTTCTCACGATCGGTCTCATGCAAGCGAGCATTTAAATAGGGACAGTTGTCATAATCTTTTATTTAGTCTTCTTTAAATTCTTTTAGAAGTAACTTAATATTATATTATTAAAACGCAATTACACAAAATAGATTTTTGTATATTAAAACGCATAATAATTAACTTTCACGGCAGCACAGACTAAATTATTTTAAAGATGGGTCGTGGAAAACATTATACGCCCGAGCCTACGAAAAATTACAATTACACTTCACGAAAACGGGTTCGAGTTTGAGAACAATAGCTAACCAAGTATCTGTATCGAAAAATATGATTGCTTGTCAAATAAAATATTTCAAAAAATTCGGAACCCGCGAAAAAATTCCTAAACAGGGAAGAAGTAAGAAAACGACGGTTCGCATTGATAGACACATAGCACGTCTCTCACGTGCAAATCCATTAAAAACGGCGGCAGATACACACAAAGAGGTAATTACAGAGACTGATAAACCAATTAGTGTATGGACAGTCAGACGAAGATTACAAGAGGCCGGATTACATAGTAGGATTGCTAGACATAAACCGCTTATAAGCAAAACAAATAGAATGAAAAGATTACAGTTTACCAGAAATCATTTGCATTGGACTGCAGATCAGTGGAAATTTGTATCGTTTGGTGACGAGTCAAAATTTAATAGAATGGGATCGGATGGCAGAAGATATGTACGGCGAGGCCCCAAAGAAGCGATGAATCCTAAGCATACAATAAAAACAGTAAAAGGGTTTGGAGGAATTGTGTTCGTCTGGGGTTGTATGTCTTATATAGGAGTTGGTCCGTTACACAAAATTAATGGAATAATGGATCAACATGTGTATGATGATATGTTATCCAACGTTATGCTGCCATATACGGAGGATCATTTGTCCGTACTTTGGAAGTACCAGCTAGACAATGATCCCAAGCACATAGCTAAGATTGCAAAGGACTGGTCTCGACAAAATCATGTAGATCTTCTTGATTGGCCTTCTTGTAGTCCCGATTTAAACCCAATCGAAAACTTGTTGCAAGATGTGAAACTTCGTATTCAGGATAAAAATATTTCAAACCTCGAAGAACTGTTTCGATGTGTTGAGGAGGTCTGGAACAATATTCCCGTGGAACGATGTCAGCATCTCATTGATTCCATGCCTAGGAGATGTGCCGCAGTCATTAAAGCAAAGGGGTACCTCGCCAAGTATTGATTGTAGTATCGAAATTCCAGTATACCTATTTCAATGGAATAATTTGTATTAGCATTTGTTTTTGTATCATAAAGTATATTTTGCAATATATACATAATATATTATGTATTAATTGTCCGTAGTTTGTAGTATATAGTTTCCTATTTCAAACTTTTGTTTATTCGAAAATACAAATAAATAAATACTTTCTTTCACAATTGCATCAGCAAATAAAAAAATAAAGTAAAAATAAAGTATCGACAGTGGATGCGCCTTCTGTATTTAGGCAAGCAGTCCTTGCATTATCTATTCCAGCTTTTGGCAAAGGCGCTATATCTTAGCATTCGCGTGGCTACTGTATGGTAGTGAGATAACGAGTCGCTCCCAGGATTCTGCAATGCTATTTACGAGAGTCTCTTATCAAAGATAATACCAAGATATATGTCTTGTGAAACTTTGATTGAGTAACAAACCTATGTATAATAATTGAATAACAAACTTAAATGTAAAAATCAAATCAGAAATATATTTTCGTCCACCTTGTATAATTCTTAGCCATTTTTGCTTTACTGTTCCATACTGTACGATAAAAAATAATAATAAGAAAATTTAAGATATCTAGCATAAATACGTACCTCGTAATTGTTGGCCTATGTTTTTAAGTTAAATTTCTCAAAACCGGCTTGAGTTAAAGTAGAGTAAAAGTTAAAATTACTATCCAAATATGTAACAAAATACGGAGCATTACATTTAAATTTATTCCTTTTGTTCTTTTGTTATGTTTTGTTTATATATATATATCTATATATTATATATATTATATTATAAGCTATTGTAGGCAACCGAATGAGTTCTACTATTAGCTCGCAAATAAATTATTCTTTGCTTTGGGCGCATTTGTGAAAAAGTAGCAGTAAAATATTGTTTCATACTTGTATAAGATATTTCGATTTTCTTGACATCTCGTTTCTTCCTTACAGGGTTCTTCTGGATAAGATATTATGTAGAAAAAGTTCCACAGTCCAATATGTATCCGGTAAGTGCATGCAACCTATTTAAAATACAGTAACATTCAATACCTACATAAACGTTACTTGATTGAATAAAAATTGAATAAAATGACAAAAAAACATTGAAAACTTAGAATATAATCATCTTGACCGTTTATTACATTTATTTCCATGTTTTCATATATTATACATATGTACATCTTTCCATATGCATTTTACGTAAATCAGAATGGAATCTAAATATTATTTATTTATTCTTCTAATGGAAAAAATACAATACATTAATGAATGGTCAATGAGTCATCCAACTTGCTATAAGTGCCGCTTGAATTACAGCAATAAATATTTTTGTGGTTAATATAAAGATACATGTAAAAATACCAATTTCCGCTCATTTGTTATTTATTCAAAGTCATGCGTTAATAAAAAATATTGCTCCTTAGGGATAACTTTTACTACTACGTATAATAAATATCGTTAACGCGATAATCCCATACTGAGCCTAATAAAAAGGATACTAAAAGTTAATGTATACTTCCCTTTGTTCTTTTAACTTACTCCACTCCACAGATTTATTGGACCATAGAAAATGATGTAGGGCATATTAGGTTGTTTATCCTCGAGTTTAATGTGGTACAATTAATATTAGACTTATATGCCTTACTCTACATCATACACGGAATTCTTTGAATAACTTTGCTTAAAAAAGCTCAATTATACGTAATCATAATGGTTTCCAAATAGCTGGGCAACTGAGATTCGGATATGAAATACTTCCCTCGGTTCGCCGCAATTGTTTTAGTTAATAAACTCCTGAGAGTTGTAAATAAGCAAACGCCGTATCCCTTTAATTCGTCAACCATAAAATTTTGCGGTTGAGTTAAACGCCAAGAACCTTAAAAACGTTGAAAACTTTAATATTTGAAAGCTCAAGTTTCAAATGAAATTGAATTTAATATCGAGTTGGGAACTCGCATTCTCGCTCAATAGAAACAAATTAATTATATTGTATACTCCGCGCGTAATGCATAGTGCGGGGTGCTTTGATCTTCATCTCCTGTGCATTACACTAGTTAGCAGACGTGTACCGTTCGCATTTTGCACAAAGATGGCCGTCTTGCCGAAACTAATTCCATAGAATCTAATTAGTTTTTTTATGCGATTGAACAGGTGTGCTGTGAGCTGCAACATGGTTGTATCGGGTAATTAGGTCGTCTACGAAACCTCATTTTCTAGTATTTCGAAAGATTACAAATAGTAGAAGATTGTTTGCTGTTGCTAATAGAATTTTGTTTGTACCAAGCTATTAATTATTGACTCATAAATTTGTAACATAACAACATTAACAGTAGAAGATAGTTTTCATAATATAATTGCAAACATTGGAAAAAAATAGAGGAACCAGACAAAGTTTCCTGTAATTCTGTATTTCATCATTTACAAAGTAAATCATGTAGCTTTTAAAAATAAAATAGAAGAAAAAGCTTCTAAACCCGCAAGCATTTTATAATTACCTTCCGTTAGTGTCCAATTCTTAGCGTCTTTTGACAGGTCTAGAGATCATCAAGATTTATACCTTTAAAATTTACAATTTCCCAAATATGTTTTGTACCTGGCTTTGGGGAAAGCCTAAACCAATTAATAAATACCAATTAATAAATAAAAACCAAGGATTTTAGGACAAGACCATTGTTTATGTAGAGATTGATATACTGAATAGATTTTCAGCTCATTTTATAATTTTTACTACCTTCATAACATTTTTCTTCATAACAAACATCTCATGATAGCTGTTTCATATATATGATATGATAGCTATATACGGTTGTTTGAAAATTGTCGTTTTGTTTTACAATTATGGGAAAAAATTAAATATTAAATTAAACAAGTATCTGTCTTTTAACCAACGAGATAAGCCCTCGGATGTTATTCATACAGTTTACTCTACTTAATTTGTCATTTTGTCTATTTCCTATTTACATTTTTTAGTTTGACCTTTTTTCGCAGTCTTCGCCTGGTCGTTGATATTTATATAATTCAATGTGATATTATTATTGTCTCATACCTTTATTCTTGGCATTCCCTTTTAACTCTCGGTGCTGTCTTACCTGAATTAAGGTTTGATTATAAGCACTTATACCTTGTAAAGTTATGCTCCGCTATCTATCTATTGCATATCTAGTTCTTTATTTAATAGATATTGATATAGTGATCCTGTATACTTTTTTGTGAAGAGTATTATATTTTCAACCGATTTTCCCTTTTATTATATACTTCTTATTGGATAAAATTCAGGACTTATGAGCTATAATCATTTTAGATTGTCATGTGTAACCAAGATTTTTATTCAGCATCATCTGGAATAACGCTAACGATGAGTCTTGAAGCGGAGCCAAATAATATTTTGTAGCAAAACTAAATTATTTTGGAACGGAGGTAAATTTTTGGAATTTAAATAGATAATTTTGAAATTCAGATTAATAATCAACAACCGAATAATTGAAATTCTGGATTTGTGAGGTGTGTCTTAAATAATCATTTTGGATTGACACGCGTGGCGACCATCATATGGGATACTCTAACGAAGAAAATTGGAGTGGGTCTAAATTATATTTTGCAGCGGTGTTAAATTATTATCTTTGACACTAGCCTAGTTCTTTCATGCATGACTGTAAAAGAACGCTGTTCATTATTTATTTTAATTACAAACTAAGAAGAACTAGGTAAGTACACGGATATCCGATGTCTCCACTGCACATTTACTTCTTCCTGTTACAAGAAGCAGATAACACAAGCAGTAAAAATATTCCTTTTTTCTTTCAATGCTCAGCCCTCTGATAATTAATAAAGATAAAATGTCACTTACTAGTAATAAATGAGGTGTCTATTCCTTTGTATTAATGAACTGTATAAAGAAAAAATCATTACTCGGGGAAAAAACTCAGGCAACGTTGGATAACTTTCTGGAGGCGATTCGAAATTTCCGAGAAATTGATTTTTTCTCCCCTCCTGACGTACGCACACTACCACGAACCCCACCTTACGAAGCTAATCGTTCATAATACGAAGAAATTGATCGTATTACAATTTAAAGCCTCCGCGCGATGTACCGGCTCGGTTAAATGAAAGATCAACAAGGTTTTGACAGCGTTTGTATAGATTAATTGACGTACAACGGCAGCGGGTAAATGTCGGTGCATCAACGCCAGCAATATGTAGAATATTCGGGGATGCCTCCAGTCGGAAGTAATTTCAGATGTAATTTATGGCTCTACTTTTATGCGGTTGGTAATTTATCGGAAAAGTATTTGCGAGTAACATTATTTACGAGTGCGTAAAATCTTTATTTCCAATTTTTCCTGCAATAATTCATCCTTTACGCTTTAATATTCTGAAGGTTAACTACACTTTCTCCGTTTAAAGATGTGCTAATTTAATGCGTTGAAATTCGAAGGTTTAGGGAATTTATGTTATAACTGGAATACATAAAATGAGTTGACAACTCGTAGCGCAAAGTGAATTATATGTATATAGAATGTTCTAATTTTCTCTAGTTGTAAAAGCTGCGTCTATTATATTAATACTAGGAAGATGAAATTCTTTAATAACACAGTATACACCACATTGTATTTTCCGAAGATATTTCCCTATATACAGGCATCGACGGCGATGGCCTGTTAAAAGAACCTCTGGAAGTAATTAAAGTATCTCTTTGAAAGCCGGTGAACGATGTTATCAATAATGATTTATTTCCTAAACACATTTCCAACTCCATAGCATTCCTTCTTTCAGCCAATTATCTTTGGAGCGTAGAAATAAGGAAATGATGATTAGTGTTTTTTTTTTACAAAAAAATCTCAAATAATGTGTTCTCATATTCGCATTGCAACCCCTTTTTTAAAGGAAACAGGTACCATGTGGTGATATTACCAGCCATAGAATAAACGGGACTGTCGCAATACCATTGTTACTATACGATCACAAACAGAGAAATTAAGAGGGGTTAGATCAAGGGACTTGGCTAGCTATATTCAATGTCTTAATTTTCTCATCCATCGTCCGTCGATCTGTCTTAATTGATCCGTAATTTCACGTGCACAATGTGCTGCAGCTCCATCCAACTGGTGGTGGTACCAATTAAATTGAGCTTCATGTTTACATTTGATATTTAATACTAATAAAATTTTCGAAGAAGAAGTTACCACAATTCAGTTGGTTGAACCCCATTCCTCATGGAGCTAACGACCGTGATCTTTCATCTGGGATTTTTAATGCCACAATAGATTAAAAATATCAGATTTTTGAGTCTATGTCCAACCTAAATTAATTTTTATTTAGATTAGGTGAATAGATCATATTAAGCTTAGCCGAAGGAATCGTTCAGTTACTGCAGCTGAAATGTTGTTGAACAATTAATAAAGGCTTCATTTAATATGTCGGATCGCCAAATAATTGTTTATTTGCTATAAATAAACAATAAATAACATTACAGAAGCGCCCATGTAAACAGTTTGTTTGAAAGATACATATATATGTACATCATTTATTTGAGGTAATCAAACTGCCTTTTCTTCTTATTTCATATGAACGGCGTTTTCTTGTCAAAACCGAAAAGTTTCAAGTAAATCAATTCACGCCCGGGAAATAACCTGATTGTTTACAATAGATTAACGTTTATCGAAAGCAATAGTGCAAGAACATATATGTTCCAAACAGCTTCAAAGACCGTAATACATATTTTGAGTTTTTATATTCCCTTCTTAGTCTTTTATTCTCCTACACCGTAGCGAAGGGCCTTGGTTAAGAATAAAAACCGTGTATGAGCAGTTTAGAAAGCAGCAAAATATTCCTAAATGATGGTCAATAAATGTGGAACATATTATTCCATGTGTATCAGTTAATTAACTTCGTATATCTGTTCTGGTCAGTTCTTCATAGGAACATGCGGAAATCAATTAATTATCAAAGCTTAATATGAAATGATAATACACGCACTTATTTCAAGTGTGTGTGTATTTATGTTTGCCGTTACACAAAAACTCTTTGACTGGCGTACTACGCTTGAAGAGCGCAGCAATCAATCATTCAATAGCAATAGCTGGTATTATAATATGATACGCTTTTGGAGATGTACGATATTGGATATATCCCGGGCGACTGACGTTTCATATTAAAATTACCCTGGATAATGGACTGGTGCATTAATGTTATTTATAATAAATATGGGCATGCATTTCTGCAAAATTTCCAGATAATGCGGTTTTGTGCTTATTTTTCGAAAGGTTGGTCTGCAGAATTTTGCATAACGTTGATTTTTGAGTGTATTGTAGGTATCTGTGACTAGTCACGTCAATAACCCTCAGTGTTTATACGCAAATGTATTACGTGAATGATTTGATCGAATCAAAGAAGGTAATTTAATTTGTGGAGTGTTCGACGAAAATAATCTTAAAGGAAATACAGTGCCAACATATTTAATCAAACGTACGACACCTATGTGTTATGTACAAACTACGAAATATTGTGGATGCTAAAAAAAGAAATCCAAAAACAGCCATGACGATGTAATATTGTAGAAAACTTTAATAATGCTATTCTTGCATTCATTGCATTCATTCTTCAACTTTTGAAGAATTTTTGCATTAGTACTTCTTACGACAGCACTACTTACTTTCAATGTCATATTTGGTATGTATTGGTGACAATAACAATTTGTGATCAATACAAATTAATTTGTACAATGGAAAAACGAAGGAAATAGGAAAACGCTGAACTGGACGATATTTCGGCGTTTTCACAATAAAGTAAAAATTTCCATTCGAATTTTCAAAAATTAAAATTTAGAAATATTATGACCAACATTATAATTGTACAATAAGTTTTGAGAAGAACTGAAATCTTGTTTGGCTATTTAATCTCGGAATTAAGTCAACTCTCTTAAGTTAGAACCTACATTTAATCTTTGTAACCATAAGGATTTCCATAGTGCCCTACGAATATGAAGTAGCTTGAACTATATGCATATAAAGTTTTGCAAATTTTCCAAATTATGCAGTTTGGTCAGATCCATTTGTCCGATTCGTTTACATTGAAAAATAGAGCCAATATAATATCAACATTACTATAAAGGTGGAGATGAAATAGAATAGAACATTATTGATTCCAATCGTAACTCGTGTAACTTCCATCTCTATCTGATGGTGACCACAAATGAATAAATAAATAGTTAATTAATTAATAATAATAATATTTTGCTACGTCCTTGCTATGATTCGTGATAGTACGCGTACGCTTATTACGCGTATTAGGTACACTAACACATTTTGTAGCGTTGTAAATGTTTACTGCAATAGTTTATATCATTCATAAAAGCTGTTTGAATAAGGCGCTCCTCAAAGAGTGTGATGCCCCTCCTGTATTATATTGCAGCGTCTCACAAATATTAAATCTGCTCTATTCTAGGTTTTTTTGGTATAAGCTTGTATTTCTTTTCAAATTACAGTAAAAACTGGCGCAAGGCAAGCACGGTGGGCATGTGTGCTGTTGGGTTTTATTATAATTAAAGCAGCCAATATATTGCCTCCGAAACATAGTTCTAATTTCATCTTCGCTGCAATTCGCTGCAATCAACGCTGCATATTAATGAGGTATTTATTTTATAAGCAAAAAATGTAATACGATGCACAATATGTAAATGTTCCCCAATACGAGAAAATTCTGGCCACCGGACTGGACAGCCATAAATATCGCGTTTTCCATATCCCCATAGCACGCCCGACGCGTATATATGTATTAATCTACATTATGACTGTCGGCATTAGCGACAACGAGGCACGCAACCTGCCCACTAACCTAATTACTATACAATGCGCTATACGTTGAAGCTGCTATAATTAAATTGACGTGGAAAAAATATCGATAATTAATAACGTGACGCTTATAATGAAGTCCCCGAAACTAAATCTACGCCGGAAGCTCCCATTTCGTCGAAATACGGTATTAAATAGCCGAGATTTTTTTTATTCATAGGACACGAAAAATCAGCGTGAAGAAAATTTCAACCACATTATAATACTCATTAGGAAGTTTTAATGACTAAGACGAAGAAAGTGCGCAGTAGAAATAATTAGTTCTTGAAGTAATAAAAAATTTACGACTCCTTCTCCAGGAGTTTTCGGAAGGGAAAAAGCTGTCAAAATTTCTTGCATGTAAATTCGTTTTTAGCGGCGGCGGCGATAAGTATTGGGTATTATAATACTGAGCTTGCGAGAAGTACTTAGGAATTTAATAACAGCATTCGTTGTGAATTGATTTTATTCAAATGCATTATATCATGATTGTAATATATAATATAATCAAAATTATATGGAAACTTTATAAGTTTTTAACTACCTTAGCATGTTACCGGACTATTTATAATATAGTCATATATATATATTTATATAAGAGCGAAATAAGATGGCCCGATTCAGGAGAAATGGAAGTTGATCAGGCGACGATATATTACTCGGGTAACAGCCATCCACAACATCGAAATGGAGTAGGGATAACGGATCTGCAAGGACTTCAAATATACTATAACCAGCTTGGCTTGCCTGTCTCAGATAGAATCGTTTGATTAGGATAAAAACATGAGAAATACTGAATGCGGTTCAGATGTATGTTCTCATGGCGGATAAGATGGAAGAAGTGGAGGAATTTTATGATGACACGACAGACCCTAGGTATAGTGAAAAATCAGGACATCACGATCATTATGGGTGACTTTAATGCGAAGATTAGTAAAGGGAAAGGGGAAGATATTATCGGGAACTTTGGATTAGGAACAAGGAATGAGAGGGGAGATAGGCTGACTTAGTTTTGCCAAGGACAAGATATGGCAATAGCAAAGACCTTTTACATGTTACATGAAATTTATAGGATTTTCACGGAATGAATCGTTGCACAGCATTGATGATGTTGACGCTATGTTGCACAATTTCAACGCAAACAAACTTCAACTTGATAGATATAAAAAAAAAAAACATAAATTGGCAGATAGTTTTGGTTATGTTAGATATTTCTTAAATTGGACGCATTCAAACAATAGCACATTAGAAAGTACTTAATGTTCTTTTCTATATAACGTGAACCAGTATTTTTTTATACTACAAGCATTCATTGTAAATATTTAACTATTATTAAATATTAACTATAACAATATTTAAAATTGTATTTGGAAATGCAATTAAAAAACACATGGTTAATATTACTGTTCCTGTACATGTCATATACGCATATCTGATAGCGCATTCAACAAAATTGTCAATATTAACCACTGGCTTCCCGCTTTAATCTTTTCTCTTAGGAGTATGTAATGTGCAACTGTATCAATACTTTATGCCTAAAGATTTAGATGCTCACTACAAAGAATATAATATAATTAATTATACTCGCAATTGTTATGAGTAAAAGATGAATATTACCTCTTGTACAGCATTTAAATGCTATTATCACACTCTTCTTCAATTTGCATCAGCTACCAAACGCTTGCGGCATGGCAGGTTAGTTATGGAAATAACTGTTTTGTAAAAACTGCGAGTGAAAGGTATCTAAAGCTAATGAAATTTGGAGGAAAATACAATAAGATGTAATACGTTATAATCTCAATGTCAACTAACGTAAACTACTGGTAGGCAACACTCGTGAAATGGCAACGTTCTCTTAGTTACTAGCTAGTTACTTCCAGGCAGCCAACCTAATAAGAATATTACTGTGACGTTAACCCTGCGCATTGACGGATAATTTTATTACGATATATTTACTCTTCCGAAAATTTTGTCGATGACGTGCAACGATTGATTTCGTGAAAATACTGTACACGAATTGTAGTGTGCGGTCTTAAGTTACGTCATCACTCACCGCCGTCGATAATACGAAATGTGAACTAATCAGTAGATAGGGTAAAGGCGGCTGGAATTATTACCTTTTTGCAGCGACTAGACAGGCTCGTGTTTCGTCGACTCTCGGGATCACCAGTAAGCAACACGAATTCATTCTCATGAGGCAAATTCCTATTAATCCATAAATTTGAAAATATGAAGCCGATATACTAAGCATTTATTTCTGATTGAAAATTACAAAAGTGTTCCTTGAAATAACGAAATCCTGTCAATAGAAAAGAATATTGCAATTAGTGCACACACATCTTCGCCACTTTACTAATGTACGAAGAAAAACGCATCATTTAAACAGTCAACCATATACATTAAAAAAGGTTCCAGGCAAATAAATTATTCGAACCGTTTAACGCAGGAAGTTGATCTGTTGATCGAGAAAGTAGGGCGTTCGAAGTCTGAAAATTGAAACCAGAATAAAATGTGATCATAGATTACCCTCTTCGTATACAGAAACACAATTATTGGATGCTTTTCAACCGGGAATACAAGAAACTCTAAACGAAAAGCAGCTGACGCTTGAATGACATTCGAAGTGGAATGTTTGGGATTGCTGATTGATCGATGGTTGCGTTTGACGCGTGAGTGAAGAGAGCGAACAAGCGTGCCAATATTTTAACCGTATTTGCCTAACAATTCCGGTAATTTCGCAAACATTCTGCCCGGATATATTAAATTACCGGACTATTTATAGGTCTTCGAAACATTGAGGGGTGTAACGAGTTTATGTGTGGTTATAATCAAAAAGTTACAGCTGTGCGTGCGGCGATCGCTTTGAAGGGACTCGGTATTTAATCAATTTAAAGCATACAATTAATCTCTTCCTGATACCAATAATCTACAAATATGCATTGTTTTCGTCGAAGTATCAGCATTTTTTAAACGTCGAAATTTGTATCTTTTTAGAAAAAAACGTGCAGTTGAAAATTACATCATTAAGAATTCCTTGTGGAAATTTTAGGTTTAACGTTGTTTTCCTTATACGAGAAGGGTTTCTCTTGTAATGAAGTGCAAATTGTGCACTTTTATAGTTGCAGTATTATTGAAATTATACCTTTGTTTAATAGGTTCAAATTTTTGACGTGTGACTTTAAACTGATTCCGATTAAGTAAATTCCGAAGAATTGAAGATTTTAAACCTGATATCTGTTACTACAATACAGGAAATAGTCTTCCCTATAATTTCAGTGCACGAGAAGGAAATTTCCCTTGTATCAAACATAAATGCTAACGTATTCGCCATGTATATTTATAAAGCGTTTGTTTAAGAGTGTTTTTCTCACACTTAATCCACAGTTTATGTTCTCTTCCGATTAAAGTTAGCGGTAAGGATTTGTTTTTAAGGATGTACAGAAGACGTTATCTATCCTGAAACAATAATATCCCAAAGACTATTCGAAACGTCACATTAATGTTTCGATTTTATATTTTTATCATGTCTATATATTTAATTTCCTAAAGTAACTATCTTTATAGATATTACGTCAGCAATTAAAAATAACTTGTTCCACATTCATTGTAGTAAAGAATCCCGCTAAAGAATTACCATATTTAAGAAGAAACGTAAAATAAATGATGATAAATAAATGGTCTAGTTGAACACATTAAAAACTGCCTAAAAACAATAATTAAAGGAATAATGTTAAAATAGTTTCCTTTTTGTATTAACGGAATCGTTTACGGCCAACACAATGCAAAAATAGAGAAGACACATTATACACATCAGTAGCGTGGTTCCGAGAGTATTTTAATTCTACCTTTTATCCCTGTTACTTCACATTTAATGCCACAACATTTCAAAGCAACGAGCTTGGAACCCTCTAGTGCCAAAAAGCACCTACCTGGCGTTTAGAAAGCAGCAAGATTCTGTTCTCTAAGTCATTCATTGGGGAATTCTTGAATTGCTTACCGTGCATAGTGCATTCTCTTTCTCTTTGTATTAAATAATTCCATCAATATCAATTAGTTATTGTTTCTCGGTATTTTCTGACATACTCTGTTTATGTAATTTCCCAAAAGCCGCCCTTGAGTACCCCATCTCGTGTTCCGTAATTTTTCAAAGAAATATAGGATGACGAGATCGTAATCTTTACTGCTATTACTGAATGATACTGAATGATATCTTCGAATGTGAAGATCAACTGCTGCAAATCAACTATATATATAACATTATATACATAGTGTTATATATGTATGTATATAACACGGTGCAGCAATGTCTGCAAAAACATGTAAAAAGATGATATTTTACTATTGGGCGATAATGTATTAAAAACACTTCAGCCTTCCTTTCTTGTTCATGAAGATGGATCATTTGGTACAATAGAAATATTATACTCTGAAATCCGTTTTATTGTTTATTATGTTCTGAATTTTCAATGTTCTAGTCGTTAATTATTTTGAAAGTTAATTGAAATTGTTAACGGAAAGCACATAAAAGCGTTTAACTCATGGTTTATATTGAAATTAAGTCATCAGAATTTATAACGTCATTCATAGTAAGACATACATGCAATTATCAGAGGTTAAGTAAGTATGGAAATCCTCAGATTTGTATCCCTATGAAGGCTCACAAAGAAATAGACAGAAAAAGCATTTTACAACGAAACGTTCCCAAGAATATATAAAAAAATATATATATTAATTTTTAAGAGACGTTAGTCGTTATTGCAAGTTTAAGGAGTACTTTAGCTATGAAATAGTGCTATAACGGTTTGAAAAAGAGGAAAACATGGAAAATAAAATTAACGACGGAATAAATAACGCCGCTAAAGTATATCAGGATGTAAATAGGTCGCCAATAAAAGAAAGAGAAGTTCAGTCTTACTATTGAGTTGATTCAAAGGGTGAACTACAGACAATCGATACGATACATATCCGAGCAGTTAAAACATAACACATAAAGATAATATATGAAATGAAGCGGTAAAAGAGAAAAATTGGAGAAGAGTAAAGTGGTTCGACAGTTTCGTTATAGCGTTCTTGCCCTCAAATTTCGTAAGGCGATGCGCTACATGAGGCATTAATACAAATTTATAAAAACCTTATATCCAAACAGATAGAACGGCCCAGCTTCTGCAATATACTTTCAGAAATTACTTAAATCTTTAATATAATACAAACTACTCAATACAGTGCATCATTGCAGCTTAATGGAATGTAGTAGCTGTAATTGAAATTAACTAGATTAATTATTACTAATTAATAGCTATCATACGTACATGTTGCTTACATTTTTATTTTGCGAATTTCAGAATTAGGCCAGTAGTGATAACGTAAAGTAGTGATAGTGTACGCAGTTTCGAATGCGAAATAGGATCAACCAGCCTATAGGTTCAGTTCTCTCTATAGTTGTATTAATGACAGTCTCTTAGGTGTGTAAATGTCCACTTAATTACGGGAACGCTCTTCTTTATTCGAATCTTATCTGTCTGATCGCATTCAGAGATTACGCTTAGGCACTACAAGCGCGAACCAAATCCGAGTAAGCTACGTTGCGACTTGCGCAAATATTTGGGTTCTATTTATTTCTACTATTAGTAAGTAATTTGAAACTATTTCTTAATATCTGGCAATAATATAACGTTGAGCATCAGCGAATGTAAACTTACTTCATTCGCAAAAAGAAAAAATAGAAAGAGTACAACCCGGTATGCTTATTCAATTAACAATTATCACAACAAAAAATTCATAATTTAAATATTTTCTTCTAATGCTTCTCTGGATTCTAATCTTAACAATGATGACATTGCGAGAAGAGCAATCAAAATTTGTTATGAATCAATTAATTAATTCAACGGCAAGTTATCCATGACCCAACGAACGCATTACTTTAATAATATTGTTGGATATTGTTTCAAAATGTCTTGGCGATACTTCCGAATCTATGAAAATTATCTTGGGTAACAACTTAAAATTTAGAATATTACAACAAATACACGTACGTTTTATTAACTTACGTAATTAGCGCCGTGTAATTACTTAGAAGCTAATAGATAGTATTAATTCGTGTGTGAGGCGGAGACAAACAACCGCTGATTATTAGCGATCATTAGCGCGGGAAGCGCGTAGAAAGTTGCGTCGCCTTCGAAAGAAATATATAATAAAAGCCTAAAAAAGCTCTATTCAAAGGAAGTCAGCGCAGAGCGTCTTATTGCAAAGCCTGAAGACGGATTGCAAAAAGTTAATGACAGTATAGCTCTCACCGGAAAGACAGAAAAATACTGAACGTTATTAATGATACTCGACACGACCGATATTTGAAACCAAGCGCTCGATCTTTCCCAATATTCAACGGAAAATGATGGATTTAATGAACGCAAGATAAATGGCAATCCCTCTGTGCGATTCGCGGTTACACACCGTAGGAGTATATTGGTTCTCGCTTGATGTTGACTTATGACATTTCGTGTCTATTTACAGAAAATGTTGATACTAATGAAAAAGTTTTATATGTCTCTCTATTAATTTCTATTACTTGGATCTTTACATCCAGTTTATTAAGAAAGAAGAATCTAAGTTACTGAGCTAAAGGAGGACTAAATTAATATAAAGGGTGCGGTAACAGTTTCAATATCAAATTATCTTTTTTAATGACAACAGTTAAAATTAAGGGTTGTACGAAAATGTGTGTCTAACAGGTGCTGTCTAGCGATTTCTGTTCAATTCAAAATTTTATTGTTAAAAAGATAATTGGTGTCTTCCACAATGTCGAAACAAAAATAACAACATAACAAAAAATGTAAAGACAATAATTCTAGAAAAATAATGCTGGCGTTTTTATGGGACTCTAACACAAATTATGGTTTTGCAATGTGTATTCTTAGTACCCCAGATATTATTTTGCAATATTTATTAGTAATTCCACAACACAGGATTATTTCCATACAGTTTCATAAATTGATGGTATTATTATTGAATTACCACCTTTTACGCGCACGAGCACGAAGCTCTTTTCCGTCTATATGACTTGCGAATATAACGAGGTTTACTTTGATGTTCCAGCTCTCTGAACCACCCACATGTTTCCAACGCGTATAAGCTTTTTTTAGCAAAACGGTTTTGAAATTTCAATTCAATTAATTTTTTAAGGAGTAATGTACGTACAACGTAATTTATTTACAAAACATGTTTCTATTCCACTTTCGCCTGTATTTCATTGCTGCCTCGTCTCCTTTAAGTCTCACCAGCAGTCTGCATGCATGCTTTCGTTTCTCTTGTAAAGTGTGAACAGAAGGAATGAATCTTTGGGAATGTGATTTTGCAGCAGTTCATCAACCAGCTATTTATAGCTTTCCGTTTTTTTATTCTCGTGGAAGTTTGTTACCACTCTCTCATCCAAGGTATTGTCATAATGGGATGTTCCATTAGTTTACGTTAGTTTTGCCTCTGCAAAGTAATTTGTCTCTTAAATCAAGGAAACCTTCGCCATCTTTATTGCCTTTTTCATCGACTCCAAATTAATGCGAAAGGGTAGTAGCAAAACTTTATTTGAATTAACGTCAAGCTTGCAAATGACATTCTTAAGACATCTCTTATATTAAGAAATCTCTGATATTAAATTTTATCTGGTAATAGCTTCATGCGTTTATAAGACAGCTTCATGTTGATAACCAGTTGAAATAGAATATTTTTTTTATTACCTTTTCGAAGGAGAGCGACTTTAAAACACGTTTTCGGAGCCCTCCATTCTTCTGGATTGTGATGTTACACTGCATCGATGGTACATTGCAAACATCGTTACAGAATCTCAGGTCACCGCGTTTTAAAAACAAATGCTGGAGTTCTTGCTGTCTATTGTGGGATGTGCATATTCTTATCCCTCATTTGTGTCTTGGGGCTGAGTTTTGCTTGACTTTTTGAAAAATTCTGGAAACTAAATCGTTTAAATCCGCCTGGGTCATTTTATACAGCTCCTCGGTATATCAACAAAATCATGGTCCGTTTCACTACTTTTTGAGCCCTTGTAGTCTTCTAGTGGATCCGCAGGAGTCAATGAAATCCGGGAATGTGTTAGGAAAAGGCAGTAATATTATATAGGGCTAGTCTGATTGTTAAAGGGAGGTTTGAATATCTTACTTTTGTTCTCGACATAAGTAGTAGTAGTGCAACAAAATCAGATTTATCCATACTAATGCGCTATTAGATGAACAGAAATGTGTTCCCATTACGAGATTTGTGTATACCAGTGTTACCTTTCAGTGCTAATCTACTTGTTACGTATGAGTGAACCGAAAATTAAACTTAATTAACTCACAGCGAATTTACGTACTAAGCCGATTAGTAAAATGTTCGAAATATCGTGGAACGTCTACTTAATTGAATATTTCCGACATTTCCGCACGTATCCCAAGAAGCAAAGGACAAATGCGCTCGAAACAAAAGGGAACCCAACACGAGAAAAAAGCAATTTAGTATGCATATTGGTTTTGGCCCGTATTACAACCAAGTGCACTTACCAACTTATGGCGTAAACTCAAACATTCGCAAAACAAGGCTTGGCGGATTCGCGTCTCTTTCGCCCGAGCCAGAACCGGAACTTTCGGTGAATTATAGTGGTAGGTGTGGTAGAATCGCGCTAGTCTACGCTAGAACTTTCTTATTCGCTCGCTGTAACAAAATCAGTATAACTAACGAATATCATGAACTTTTCGTATAGCCGAATTAATTCGCTGATGGTCGGGCGATTTTTTCCTCCATTCAATTGGGAGACCGAGCAAACAAAGAGGAAATCTATTTATCACGCGTCGTAACTCAGGAGTTGTGAAGTTTGTTGCGTAAAAGAGCCGTGACGTTGGAAAAAATAAATAAAAGGAAAACGATCCCCGGGAGAATAAAAGATACTTATAAATCTTCATGTTTACTTAAAAGTTAAACGCAAGCAGGTACGTACATCGACCAAGAAATACGAGCTTTGTCGTTGAGTACGTACAACGAGGAGGATTTTCGAATACGTACAATTCTACGCTTTTCCATATTTTAAGCGGACGTAGCTTGACGATAGGCGATTAACTTTTGGCGTTCTCTTTAAATATAACAAAAGTGTTATTTACGTACCGCTATTAATGGGGCCAAGTTACTGAACATAATGAGATTTATAACAATTAATGTTAACTGCGAATTGTTTATGAAAGAGTTGTCAGCACTGTATAGTTCCAAATTGCATAATTGACAAGACATTTTTTTAAAATATTTTTGTCATAATTTTTACACTTTTTCCATTTTCTATTTATGGCGAAGGAAGTCGTAACTTTTAAGATCTTTTTTTGTTTGTTTAAATATTATATAAAATTCGCCAAAAATACATTTATTGTTTCCTAATAAATATAATGAGGTGTTAATTTTGTCTCTAAGTAATAAGTTATTTCACTTGCAGTAATTAGATACATTTAATGTAGGTTTAGATTTTTAATATACAGCACACAAACAAACAATACTTATTGATTACAAGAAAGAAATGAAATTACATCCTGTAAACAGTTGGATTTATAATGCCAACAATGATTGGACACAAGGTCTTCGTCTGTATTATAGAAGATCTGAAAGAAATGCCGATAGCAGCTTTGTCGTTTCCTCTCTGACATGGAGACACAAATACAAGAAAAAAGTTCACCTCCAATTAATATAATCCAAGGCTATATCTTCAGACAAAATACGCACAAAATCAAAATTACATGGACATCAATCAAGTTATAATTGAAAATTATAAAGTGGAAAAATACCAATCGCTCAATAACAAATGAATTGCCATACAAAAAAAAATGAGTATGATTGCCGAACGAAACGGTAAAAAATGTACATAATACTGCCTGCCTCAAGGCAAGAGCTTTCAAAATATTTACAGCAAAACGATGATTTCCCAGAAACTAAAATATATTAATGTACTTCAAATCATGACTGAGATTATGTTTTGCATGTCACGATTGAAATACGTAAATAAAATTTTCAGTTCGTTATGCTGTAAGAATACAATGAAAATTTAGGTGGAATTTTCAATTTGGAAGGAGGATAATAAGTGTGCCCGTGGCAAGATTCTAAATTAGATTTGCAAAATAATGTCCGTTCGTTAAGTTGAAAGTAAATATATGTTTCGAAAAGTCATTCATAAATTTGAATGTAAAGATAAATCGCAAACAACGGAAGAAGTGCCTCCGGACAGTTGAGTTTGCAAACCAGGCGTTATTTACGAATATATTTCCGCCAGAAGCGCTTCTACGGTTTACTTTTGTCTTTTTCGTATCGAGATTTATGATTTAAATGTATGTGGAACATTTATATTAATTTATAGTCGCAATTCGTTCTCGACGTAATAGTAAAAGTATCTCCAGTTAAATAACAAGAAACTCAGAAGTATATTTCGCACCCATGAAGCAATCAAATATTAGGTTAGAGGTCTTTCCTGAATCTCACTTCTCGGCGTTCCAAGATCTTCATTAACTTTCCCCTACAACTTTGATTGTTGCGGTCTGCCATCGATTAGCCAAAGTTTATGGGAGAAAACTTTTAATTGAAGGATATTGGAAATCCCCCCGAGCTGTTTTGGATGACTTAAAATTCTACTAGAAATGACAATGTAATTATTGGATGGAATAAGATGCCTATTATTTGAAAAATACTTTAGCAGTACATTATAAAAACATTATATAATATCAAAGTAAAGCATCGGCGTTACAGAGTTATTTAAATGCCTGTGATTTACAAAGACGGCTCAAACTGTTCATTCTATTTTATACTTTAATTCATTTTGTAGCCCTCCTTGTCCTTGCCAATATAGTTTAGATTTATTAATTTTTTCCACATTGCTTAGGTGTTACTAATTATACATATATGTCGTAAACAGCACATTGTTACATTTGAGGATATTTTTTTAGCTAACTATAAGTTTTCATATGGAATGATGTATTTGAATGATGCTTTGTATTGAAAGCGCTCTATTATTATCAATATCTTGTTCCCACAAAATTGTTTCACCTTTAATGTTGTTAAAATCCATGCGTTGATTACTGTTTTCAGGATTCTGAATGCGTAACATAAACTAGTCAGTCGACAGGATATTTTCTCTATTTTAATATTCCATTTAACAGCATCAATGCAGAGATTACTTAACGTTAAGTTAGATGATCTAAAACAATTGCAATACGATATAAAAACCATAGTTTTGGAAGTGACCAACTCAATTAAATTAAAATTTTGGCGTTTATGTGATTTTAGGTTGAGAATTAACAATATCTTATAACATTCTTGATTTACTACTTAACAACAAAATGTTATTCAATTTCATTGTGATATTGCCTGCTAGCTTTTTGAGAAATTGCGTTTGCGTAATTTTCGATATTACAAATCAACTGGTTTGGAATTTGGAACATAAGAGGAATAGTATCACGTTGTGAATTCCTTATTTCTAGAGTGTTATGCTACAATGGATTACTAATGCGTGTTTTACTAAGACGAAATAATTTACCAAAAAGTTGGATGAAGGTATTTATAAAGAAGGTGACTATGAGTATAGGTATCCCTGCACAAAGTGACCTCAGATTCTTTAGTAGGAAGCAAACACTAACATATGGAGTATTCCATTAAAAAAGCTTTCTCAAGCTCTTTCTTGGTTCTCATCCTAAAACAGTTTCAGAATACACAACAAACCTATACTTAGCAATTTTATGCAGCAAACTTGCTTTCTCTACAAGGTCTCTTACCGGGACCTGCATTAGGGGACATATGAAAGACTACACATTGGGAAATTCTAGAAACTTGTCGGTATACCGAAGCCAGCGTGCTATTGCACTAAAATAGTTTCAATAGTCTTGCACTTCCAGTTTTACGGGAAATACCGACGACCCTCCACTTCTAGCATAATTACATTTTAGGGTGTTTGGGCAAGGCCGCTCATTAATGCTTTCATTTCAGGCACAGATCAAACTCTTAATTTCGAAACATTTCCACCATAAATAGATACCATCCCTTCATTTTGGAAAACTCCTCGAATGGCTCGATCTATTACTCCCTTTAGATATCCCCCCTTCTATTTCATTATCTCTGACGTAATTGCTTCCACTGTGCCGTTCTAATGTCTGCTTAATCTTAATAAATAATGACAATTTTTTAATTTGTACATACTGATAATAAATACTTACACAACACTCCTACGTTTCAAAATATTATCTCCTCTTTACCGCGACACATTCCAAATATTTTCAAGCGCGTTCACTTTCTTCTTTCTTTCTTCGGTAGCGGACGAGTTGCCACAGCGCCGGTTATATTTTTGTCAGAAGCACTTAAGAATCAATCCCAAAAGCTGTGCTATGAATAAACTTGAATTCTGCCATTCGCCATTCAAACATATACTAATATTCTGCGCTACACAACAGAAGGTTCAACCCTCGGCTCCCTTAATTAATACATTTAAGGATCGAATGACAAATTATTTGTGTATAACCCTCTTTAACATCCATTATCATTACCAGTCTCTGTTCCTGACAGGAAATACACCCCTCAATCTGGGGGCGATACATTACTGAAGATTTGAGTGCGCGCGGGGTTGTAACTCGCGAATGAGAGTCTCGTGACTGCGCCGGAGTAATTCTGGCGTTGGAAATCGTGCCATTGTTGCTTGATTTTTCACCCCTGGAAACTTGACTTCAGCTCAACGTAATCCGCTTTGTTGATAAATACTATAATGGATTCAATTTACTCTCTTTAATAATATAATTAAAGAAGCGGAAGACGAAACTGTATTAAATTCTGTGATTCTAAGTTCGATTTACCTAATATGAACGGGATGATCTCGCCTTGCCATTCTCGCCTTTCAAGAAATGCTTAACTTTGCATCGACTCATCTAGTGGAAAGTTAGAGCTAGTTATACAATCTTTGAATGGGAAATCTTTCTCTCGTGCTTATTACTGCCTTCATTATTACGGATCGCATAATTGGAAATATTATAATTAAATAACGTTAACTACTGCATTTGATTTAGTTGTCACGTCATATTGCCTAATAATTACTCTTAAGGGCCACCGCAAATTGCCTACATCTAAATGCTCAAATAACGATTTGCTCGAGAAATGTGTGCAACGATCACTGACGGATATTGACGTGTGCTTTCCAACGTGATTTGTGTGCAGATACGCCATCGAATAAGTAATTATGTTTAATTTTAAATTGTTTTAATTTAATTTTAACACAATTAGTATTCTCGAAAGCTTCTCGTAATTCGTGCGTAGACAAAGTATATCCAATTGATTATAAACAGTGTGCAGCTGAGTGAGGTTTCAGAACTATTTCCGGCTAGAAAGTCAAAGTAAACACCCAAAATGTATGGAATGAAACTACGTTGGGTGAACCGAATGAATTCAGTTTACTTTTTTCTCTTTCTATTATTGATACACACGCCAAATAAAGCTTTTTCTTCGAAAAACATCTTCCAAACTAGTCGTTTCATTGCGGATCTTGTAGTGAACTCAAGGAGTTACCCCCCGGTATTATGTATACTCATTCTGACTAAAATTTAGCCGTTTTAAATTATTTCTCTTTATTTCTTTCAACTAAACTATCGTGCAACGTAGAAGGCGTCTCTCTAACAGCACATAAAAACTTAGTACAGCAAAAATGAGCTCTATACGCTACTAAAGCACTGTGGTTTTTTTTATGAAAACAGAATATGAAAATACAATACATGCACTAATTCTGTATTTTCTGTTCTAATTAAAGCGATTAAGACATTTTTCATTTTAAAATTAAAATTTTTATAGAGCGTTTTATGATATCATTTTTTGTGTGTTTCATTTTGTCCATTTTGATGGTAAATATGTGCGTGAAGATGAAAAAAATCAGTATCTGACGATATAGGCGCAACAGTAATGCGTATGAAATTTTTTAATTTAATGAGAAATCCAGTAGATGTTCGCGGTATTAGATGATATGAAACTCTTGCTAGGTCATGCTTGCAATTTTAAAATATTCTGTTTTGGTCGGAAGTGATTTGATGTGATCAACAAATATAGCATATTGTTTATTATACGGTTTTTCATCAATTCCCCTGTCCATATGGATACTTGAATGAATAAAGATTATGATTATAAATATGAATTTTATATCCTGGATTATCTTTATAAATGTGCGGAATAAATTAGGAAAGGTAGTTTGAAGAAGATATAAATTATAATTTATATGAACATTCGACCTTTTCTAACCTATTACGTCACTTCCTATTTTTCCTTCTTGTGCAACCATACTAGCTAAGCGAATGCTACGACTGGAAAAGTTTCGTTTGTAACCTGAAATGGACATCACGTTGAGTCGCGATGAAATACAACGAAAAATAGTAGCTGGTATACTTAGTTTCACATTTTTCCAGAGTCACGTCCATTTATTTTGGAAAAAGGGGAATCCTACGCACTCGTACTTACATGATTTGTTCTTAAGCAAACCAGTGTAAGAGGCGTATCTTCTTCAAAAATTTGTAATTAGGATTTCAATCTATTGCCACTAGAACTATGTTGCGGTAACTTCTTTATCTAATAGGAAGTTATGCATAAGATGATTTAAATGTTAAGTTTTCTTACAAGATATTATACTTTGACCCAATTACTCTCTTACTAAGTTCAAAAAAATTAGCTCCATTTCATTTCTTTAGCACTTTATTACATTTACGTATAATATACTTTCTACGTAATACGAAATCGTTTAAGAATTAAGTCCTCTCCCCTTTAAAAAAAAAAGAGGAGCATGTGAAGATAATCCGAGCTCTGCATTTAAAATCCAGTTTTGGAGAATGAAGTACTCACTTCAATTAATGTTCTCTTTACTTCGTGACGTTAATGGCTGCCTTAAATGGTTTTCTCTCTTTACACTTTCGCTCGCTTCTATTTGAATGCTTTTTCATATATTAGTTAACATCTGCTCAAATATCCTTGCCCTCATTCGGCGGACCCTATTCCTCTCTTATTGGATTCGTTCTTCTGTTTCCTGAAAGAAATATTCATTGAACTCCTTGAAAAAGTAGGAGCTTTAACGTAAGTAACTGTCGAAATGCTGAATACCGTTAAAAAGTATTCATATTGCTGCCCTTAGCAACTACCATCTTTTAACACCAATCCAATTCGACTTTCTTGCTGCTGGATTTACTAAGATTAATGTACGTTAAAACGTTTCAAGTAATAATGTTGACATCTAATGTTGGTATTATCAAAATTAGCTAACATATTTTTAATCGAAAACTCCCTCTACATGTTTAATTTTTATAAAATTGTGTAAATGTTGAAGCTCTCAAATAGCAAATTTTAAAACATTTACTAAACCCGCCCATTTTTATATTAACAAAGTATGTGTATTTACTTAGTTGTATATTTATATTGTTGCTACAAATTTCTATCTCGCCATCTATAATTACGAATTGAACTTCTTTAGTGTCCAATATGTATGTCGTTTAATTTAATTACTGTAAATATCTTTAGATATCTTGTCCATTTTGCTTTTGCAACTTGACACAAACTTCTGGTTATGTATTCCACTTTTCCTTAACTACCTACCGAAAACTTAACCTTCAAATGAGATTACAGACTGGAAGGTGCCATTTACCGAATCTCACGAATGCTCTTCAATGTACCTTGGTAATGAGGACCAATGACTGAATCAAAAAATAACCCACAATAAATCAGGGAGAAATTTGGGTAATAGTTTAGGTCAAGTTGTCCGTCACCGAAAAATTCATTACCACCGGCCACCAAAGGAGGAGAGATATACATAAATTGTTTCAAAGTGGAAAGCTATAGCGTATATACATTAAAGCAAGCTAAATATCCACAGCATAGATGGATAGCGTAGACTTTCAGAGTAAGTGGTTACCTCTCAAGATCTTGTGGGTTCACAAAGTAAGAAAGTCTTGTAATGAGGTTGATAAATTCCCGTTTCAGGTCTTCCTTGGCCTACCTCCTCTTCTTGGCCATAATGCGATCCGTTGTATTACTCTATTGATTATTTCGGTTGATTTTCTCCTCATTATATGTCCTGCCCAATTAAGTCTTAGTGCCCGATGTGTTTTATTATATTTTCATTTTTTAATTCCTGCTTTATTCCTTTGCTTTTGGCCCAAATCACTCATAATTTTTCTTTCTACTATTTTTAGCTCTTCTTTTCTTGTTCCTTATTTGTTACTGTCCATGGAATACGCAATGACTGGTCTTATTAGCGCCTTATATATATTCATTTTGTTTTGGTTTATGCTTAAATAATCAAATTCAATAATATTATATTTCTTCCGTACGTCTAATATCAATAATAGCATCACCTCACACCATTATTCAATCGCCATGGCGATTGTTTTATGCCCACAGCATATTTTGATACCGTTCTTATCTAAAATGCATTGATGTCGAAATACTTACGGAGACTTTTAGTCTTAGATGTAACATTATGTAAGTGATGCAGGGGCGCAACTGCACCATAAAGTTATGCTTTTCAATAAAGCTTTACACCACCAGCAACTGTATAACCCTAAATTTTACTGTAATAGTAATTTTTTCAATTATTAACTGAAGATATTACACTTAGATACTTGCACTGAACGTTGTTACAGGAAGATTTTATATTAATTTGGATGGAATGAAAAGCAAAAGAAGTTATTGTCCCGTTTCAATACTACCGTCGTTGGTTGACCTTAAAGTATCCTTCTAGCTCGCTCAGAGCCTAGATATTAGGCCAGAAAAGATTTCGTATCCTCAGATACTGAGCCCTCAACCATTGGAAAGACCTTTACTTAAGATAGGTGGACAAACTGGAGTTACAAAACGTAATGTGTAGGTGGTGCGTTGGAAATAATAACACTAAAAATTGCATTGATAAAATTCGCCGCTTAGCTGGTCATTAGCACCATGCATACTTTAGCCGTAATGTTTTAGTGAGTTAGTTTTTAGGAGTTATCTAGGTGGGAGAATACTAAAGATCCAGCTAACGATAGTAGTGTTCCAAAAAGAATAAGTAAATATGTTGGAATATCTATATCATGTTAATTCTGGTTTCAAATTTGTAATATTCGTTTGAAATGTCATTCAACGTTATCTGTATTTCTAATTTTATGTCTGATGTAATCGGTGTAAACGTTGACATCAATGATGACAGCGTTTGACGTATTAGTCTTTTAGGTCTTTTGATGCTAAGCACTTTCAAATATTTAATAATTTTCAACTGTATCGTGTACTACCGTTTCCTTTGACATGTTACAGGGTCGTTGATAAATGACTATTTGGGTATATTTTCGGAATAACTTGGTCTTTCAAAAAAGAGTATTTCGGATGTCTTTAATTGGTTATGAGGTAAGTACAACAATAGCAGTGCGAAGCGATTCAGCGCCTCCAGTCGGGACATCAGAAATAAAATGATGAATTTATTTGACAAATGAGCGCGAGAACGATAAATCGCGGACGTTTATCACTCTCTGATTTTTTTCTTCTCGCATCGTATCTATTAGCTGGAGCAATTGAGGGAAGTTGTGCGGTCGCCGAGTAAGTGGATGCAATTAAAGTCGGGTATTAAGTGTACTCTTATCAGTACCTTGCGGCAACAGCCGAGGTAGTTTAGCCGAAAGAGTTTAATTGTATAGGGAGAATGAGAGCAGGTGCTGCAGGTACCCTTTGTTCAGCATTTTGCCATATTTTAAAAGCTCGTTTACGATACAACGTTATAACGTAAGTGCTCTTGATGTTTCGTCGCCTCCCATGTACACCAATGGCTACTCGACACTCTCACAAAACCAACGAAATGAATATCGGGTGTTTAATTAAATTTTAATTTACTGAAATATTATTGGATGTTGGTAATGTGACGTTGAAGAGAAGTATATTTCTTGGAATAATTTTATTACTTGTTTGAAGATTTCACAACTATTTGTTTAACAACTTGCTTAAATCGTAAAACATTAATGAAGTTCGGCTAAAAACAACACTACCTTTGGTTATTTTTGTAATAAAGCCTTGTGATTGAAAATAAGGCAATTCAATAAAACTCCATAATAAATAATCGTCGTATATTGAACAAAGAGGAATGCAAGGTGATTAGTTTATTTATACTTGTAATTCGTTGTTCTTTCTGGCACAGTAGCATAAACTCGCAGAACTCTCTGTATTCTATATACAGGAATATATATTGTGATATTACAATTTACAATATCGAACAGTTTAGAACGTAGCTATCATTAACACCACTACAGCACGTTTAGCCAGCTATATACACATGTCTATCTGTTTAACACTAAACCTTCTTTTTCAGTGTTTCCAACTCGTTTTATTGCCTATTATTCAGGAGGTGGGAGGTTATTTTAAGTATAGTCAACGACAATTTTGGGGAAATGGCTAAATAACTTGCATTTAGTTCATTCTCTTCAAATCCTAAATCTTCAATTAACAATCTCTGTTGTGGTTTCTAAAATTAAGTATTAACAATATGTGAAAGTGCAGTTTGGCAATTGAAGAATGCAGAGAATCCCCGTGCCTAACATATATAAACATTGACTTTGTATTGGAACCTCACAATTATACTAGTTTATTTTAATTTCAATTTCTTCTGAGCTTGATCCGCGTGAACAGCTGGTTGTCAGAAGAACCTACAGTGAGTCCTGACTGAATGAGATGAGAAACACGTTAAATTGCTTTAGATATATCTGAGAACTGGTTACTTTTGCTGATCATCACCCAACAAAGTTTAAGTCATATATATTTATATACATGATAATATCTACACTGAAGCACTGAAATTGGATAAAAATTATCGATTGTTATTAATATTTCATATTATCACAATGTTTATTAATTACTTTCACAAAATAAACTTAATCGCTTATACGAATAAATAAATACAACTAAATGATGGAAATTATAAATATTTATGAATTCACATCATGAAAAATTACCAGAAATTATTCATAACTTTGTGAAGATAAGTAGATGTTCTATATATACGCGTGGACCTTTCCAAGTAGAGGCAATTACGATATAACATCCTCATCATTGGTAACTGATTACCTTTAAAATGCTTTTTATACTGTTTCTTGTTTTATTTCCACTGGTGATGCCATATGTTGCGGACACAAGTAAAGGCGAATGTAAGTACATTTGCATTGCTTTATTTATTTATTAACTAATTTTGTTTGAGTAAATAGTTATTGTAATGTTACAACTTACGACCTAGATGTTAACTGTTATTAGCACTATCTACATATCACGTTTAGTAACTTGAGTTTGTCAACTACAAATATACCTTTAGTAGTCGTGAACTGATTTTCTAGAACAGTAATCCTTTTCCTGACTTAAAATTTAGGAAACGAGAGATTTAGAATAATATAAGTTCACACAGCACCGTTGTGATAGAACAGGACAATAACTTTGAATTCCATCATTCCATTTACAAATTAATGTGAAATCTTGCAGCAACAAAATTTAAAGACTTAAGATCATGTCCGTTTCAGACTGTATATCTCTTAGAGAACCTGTACCAAACTACTATTGGAGAAAATACGACGGAATAATACCCAAAGATGCAATCCCAGGACACACACCAAACGGTGACATTACATACATTGGACAGGTATTGGTAACAGGTTTTTCAAAGGATGTATTACTTCCCGGCGTAATACATGTCGGTAAAAAGGAAGTAGAAGTTCCCTTCTATGGGGTTCACAGAAGCAACCAACATGCTACCGTAAGTATTAGTTGCAGATCCTAAATGTACTTGGAGTAAAGCATAAACGATTTTAAATGTTACAGATCTTATGTAGTGATACACCATCTAAGTTAAAGTGGAGACAAGTTAACATACATGAACTTCATTTGGTTAATGAATATAAGATTGTTGGCGGTTACGAAATTTACCATCCTGCTTATATTGGACGCGTATCGTATGGTAATCATCTTATCGTTGGGAAAGTGCTTCTGGGTGACATGCAATACTTGAGGGTCTCTTCACCCGATGATGATGATGAGGAATTGACATATAAGTCATTTGAAATTTTGGTGTTCGATCCCACAGGTTAGCTTATTATTGCAAACCTATGTTTGTAATCCATATTTACATTGTGTTATAATATGTTGTATTAAAAAATGATTCTTTCAGTAGTAAATAAAAGATTCTCTCAATTTTTACCTTTAGGATGATTTAGATATCCAGAAACCATGAAGGACATTAAAACAGTTTTATATTATGTAGAGATATTATCTTTGAAACTATGTATCTGTAGTATTATTAATTCTGCTCTTGTTTTGCATGCTATTTTGCTGCAACTCATTGTAAGAGTTAATGCTTACGAAATGAAAATTGAAATCATCAATAAGCTCTCAATCACCAAGCATTCTTGAAAATGCTTGGTGATTTTTAAGTTAGAGCTTATAATGCGCGAAAGATAAATATATTTTCTTTGTTTCATTTAACCCATTTATTAGTTTGTAAGACTATTGTCAGGAATAAAGTTAATATATTAATTTCAACTACGTTTACGCTTTGTGGCACTCTCAAGTACTTTTAAACATAAACAGTAAATAAACAAATTCACATTTTTGAAGTCTAATCCTAACAATTTTTACTTTAGCCGCGAAACCCAGCCAACATATGGCAAAATACAAAGAGCGCAGAATTATCAAACTTCGTATACTACATACTTTCAGATCATTGTTTTTCAAATCGACCTTTCTAAATATATGTGGAGGAAAAAGCAAAGGATAATAATTGTTATTGTAAATATGGAAAACATATACTTATCAATATTTATTGCTGACTATGCTTGTTTAATAGTAGCCACAATTTTAATCAATGAGGAAGTGGAAGATATGTTCATATGTTTGTGTGCAAATAGTGGAGTTAATAATAGTCTTCGTAGAATTAATGCGTTACGGCGTCCGTTATGAACACGATTTTGAGACCATAATTTTCAACTTGACAAATACAAGACTTCATGTAATTCATTCACTGAGAAAATTCAAATGGTTGAACCAGTGCAAAAGTGTGTTCATTGAACCACTAATTTTAGTCACTTGTAATAAATTCATTCAGCAATTTTTAGTTTGTAATCAACAATATTACTTTTTAGTTCTAATGAGTATTAAATATTTGATGAAAGGGATGAGTTAAGTAAACACTCAGATATGTTTGGCCTGAATTTTTAAGAAGTTTCCCGAAGGTAAATTCTCCTACAACTCCTCTCTCTCTATATACTTGAATTCAACTCTTTTCTCCTTTCTTTTCTTCTTAATAGGTTAGAGTTCTTGCGTGTGTAATTTTATAACTAGAATACCATAAAATATAATAGTATATGTTTGCTTTAAATGAAATGTCAAAATAGTTATACTCCAATCTTCGTCTTATCTTAAAATATTTATTGAATTAATTTAGTATTTCATCATACCATTACGACAGCCATGTCCTTCGTGATTGATTATGTGATTAAAAAGTGTGATGTAAACTTTTTTCAACTATCTAAGTATGCATAATCTGGATTGAATCAAAGGACGAACAAATTTTCCATTCAACTACTATATTAGCTGATCCAAAAGCTTTAAGATTCGTTTAACCTCCACGCGTAGGTCATTTATTCTCTTCAGCGTAGAAAATATACGTATATCTATGTATTTATTTTGATCTGTCAAGTGCTCTATGATGTAATAGCCGTCAAGCATTTTAACAAAAAAGTTATTGATGGGTCCGCTTCTTAAAACATCGCCGTAGCTTTTCGCCTAAACATGACACTCCGTTGGTTTCAATTCACATTACGCAGATGGAGCCTATATATATATACACTCCGCCAAAAAAGTATCGCATAATTTAGTTTTGAATCATAAAAGTATCGCATAATCTTTGTTTGTAGCATAAAGTTGTAAATATACTTTAATGCGCTCTAAGATATAATTTCTATGATTGTTTAAATAAAATACAGGCCAAATAAAAACAAGAACTCATACTTGAGATTTTTATTAAAACAAGAAATTATAATTTTGGAAAGAAAAATGTCATAACAGTAGCTTTTAATACTGAGTATTGCCACCTCCGTCTCTTATGACCGCTCGCATACGGTTTGGCAGAGATTCGATTAACCTCCGTATATAAGCCTGATCCAAATTCTCCCACTCGTCACGGAGAGCATTTTCTAGTCCATGCAGGTCCGCTGGGGCAACATTTTGGGTTCATGTCCGGACTTACCGCAGGCCAATCTAAAACTAGAATACCAACATCGTTAAGGTATTCCTGGACGATTATTGCAACATGCGATCGTGCATTATCGTGCATTAACATGAATTCGTTTCCTATAATTGGCGCATATGGTACTACATGTTCTTCTAAATTGTCCGTTATATACCTGTGGGCAGTCAGTGTACCTCTGTCTACTGGTACCAACTCTGTACGACCTGTTAAATAGATGCCTCCCCAAACCATAATAGAGCCACCAACGAAATTAGGTCTAGGTCTGATAATACACTGCGAATAGCGCTCACCGTCTCGTCTGTACACTGAGATACGCCTATCTGAGGTGTAAAGACCAAATCTGGACTCATCTGTGAAGAGTATATTGGCCCAGTCATTAATGTTCCAATTTACATGTTCTCTGGCAAACCTTAAGCGAGCCACTCGGTGGTTCCTGGTGAGACGAGGGGCTGTTACAGCTACTCTAACTCTTAATCCACTCTGTCGTAACCTATTCCGAATAGTTTGAGTACTCACACGAGTATTTCTGACTCTAGCCAAGTCGTTCTGCAATTGTCTCGCAGTTACATGTCTTCGACGTAATGCTGGTAGTAGTAAATAGCGGTCATCTTGGCGAGTAGAACATCTTGGACCTGGTACAGGTCTTCTACTGTAATTGCCTGTTTCCCTATATCTGGCTACGGCTCTAGAAACACTTGACTGATTGATGTTCTTCAAATTAGCAACGTATGCTTGAGATCGTCCATCTTCGATTAAAGCAACTATAGCAGCCACTTGTTCTGAAGTTAAATTGCTCATTTTAGTTTTAAAAGCGTTGGTACAGAACTCTGACTTCGCACTTCAAAATTTGTCCGTATAGGAAGACTTTCAATAAACAACTGAACAAACCTTACACATATGCATTTTTCTAAATGTGTTCTTTTAGAAAAAAAAAAGTAAAAAAGCTATGTTCCATGATTTTGTTAGTGTTTTTATAGTTCACATACACGAGGCAAACTTTTTGTGAACGTATAAAAATATCTTGGTTTATAAATGGCCTTTTTAGTTTATGCGATACTTTTTTGGCGGAGTGTATATATATAGGTCTATATATATATATATATATATATATATATATATATATATAGGCTCCAAATGTATATATATATATGGTTATATATTTATAAAGTTATATATATAGTTTTCGAAGAAAATTTATTATTTCTAGTATGTTTAAAAAGAAAATACCATTTATTTAACTCACTCCAAAATAGCACAGCTACACCTTATTTCGGAACTCGTTCTCCACTAATTATATTTTTACCTAAGCAAGTTATTAACAAACTGTCGGCTTATAATGCGGCAGAATATTAATTTAGTATTTTCTTCCTTCCTGAAACAAGGTTCTTACAAAGACCTTCTCAGGAAGATTCAATTAAAAGGGTTCGGTTAAGTGTTGATAACAGGTTGCTCAAAGAATGCACTACTTTCTGATATTATATATTTAATAAAAATATTGTTTAAATGTTATCTAATGCCAATAACACCTAATATCTACCGCACGCCACTACCACAAGCTATCTGGAAACCACCTGCATTATGCGTATAAGAGCGTTCTCTAAAAAAATTCTATACATTTTATATTTTTTATACTTCTGTTGCCAATGGAAGTGTTTGTTGCAACATTTCCTATTAACACAAATCAAAGTAAGTACACCTACTGCTTTATATATTTCTTACATTGTTTTGATATAAACTTACTTTTTTCGAATGAAGCAGCCTGTACATTGTCTGTAAATTGCGAAAAAAAAATATCTTTATTTTCAGCCCTCCCAGTCAGAAAATCTTTACCAAACTACTATCGAAGAAAATATGTAGAAATTATTCCAGAGGATGCGATATCAGAAGATCATACCTCCAATGGCGAACGTACTTATATTGGACAAGCACTGATGCTAGATCCAGTAGATGACCAAGGGCTAATACCTGGTGTTATACATGCTGGACAAAATGAGGTGGTAACGGTTTTTGATGAAGCATATAATAACAATGGATATAATACTGCAAATTTTGTTTTGTATACCACAAGTTTGTCCATAAAAAGTAAACAAAAACTTGCAGCGATACCCCATTAGTATTAGAATGGTGCACTGTTAATGAAGGAACAGGAGATCTATCTCGTCCATAATTATGTAGTGGTTAGAGGATAGAAAACTTGTGAAGATGCTTACATTGGTCGTGTATTATCTAATTGTTGGAAAGGTTTTTACGGAATCCCATAAAGGTTTAAAAATTGCAATATCGAATAGCACACAAGAGTCGTTTACATGGTTTAAGGTTTTGGTATGTGATCCGTAGAATTAACGCAATGTTCTGGTATAAATATGTATTGTATTAAACTTGTTAAATATAGATATACAAGGGTGATTTGTTTTCTCCTGGTGCCATGTCGCTTATCTTACGAAAACAGGGTGGATTTGAACTGGATAAGAAAATTATATTGTGTTTATTATTATTTAACCTCTCCGCTTCGCCTAAAAAATAGACGCAAAGATGTTGATATATCTTACCTTCTTCTCAGCTGCTTAATTTAAATTCGTTGAAATAATTGTTTTAAAACTGTTTACCCTTACGGCAGAATGAAACATTTGTCCAATAGTTCCATCCACACATCCATAATCTTTTTCCGCACAAGAAAAGATATGGAGGTAGTGTATACGTGAACTGCATGTTCTAAAAGTTTCGTAATCTTCTTGAATTTCTAGGTTTGCAGTTAAAAGATATAGCTACGACTTCACTTCGCATTATATTTTAAATAAGAGAAATTTTGTGGGACTCATGATTAATATAAGGTAACGGTAACAGTGCCGTCGCTTGTCGAACTGAAAATTAGAAATGGCCTTGGGCTATTCAGCGCAATAGACATGGTTTATCTTTTGTGATCGCTGTGCGAAACAAGTAAATAAATACGTGTATTGATGTAAATATGTATTGAAGTAAATACATGTATGGAAATAAATACGTGTTTATGTAATAATTTCAGTTTCGTTTGCAACAGTATTTAGGTACATACACTGGACGCATTTCAAAGGAAGAAGCTCAAATTTACCATTCAACAGCATGCAAACTTTAAATGGTGGTCGATAGAATACCGTACTTGTGGTACATTTTCAAGGTACTGCGTAAATTTTGAAAACAAAGGATTGTGTATTATTATCTTTCGTTACCTTCGTTATTTAAACTGAATAGAAGGAAAGCCGTTCCAACATACGGTATATTCTTATTTCGACAACAGTAATGGACAAAGGAGGACTTGACGTAATTCGATGAATTGTATAAAATTGCGAAAACTTTCATTTAATGAAAGTTTGACGATGATGTCTCTCGACAGCGGTATACTGTAGGGCGACAATTTAATTTGCAAATTTTGACAGCAACTTGTAGGCCTAAGATTAAAATTATTAAGACAATTCGCCCCTAAAGACAGTTTAATTTAAGCGATTTGGGGATCCGCTTCTTTGCGAAATGATAATCTTCGGACAACGATGTAATAAAAGAGATTTATTTTGAATTTCTCTAACTTTGCCTGTGATAAATTGTGCTGTAATTTTAGGGTGTAATGTAAGAAATTCGACGAGTTATTAATAATCGCTTCTTATTGTTTTTGTTGTGTTGGGGAACCCATTCTACGAATCTAGTGCTAGAAGAGCTTTCGATGGACCCAAATCTTAAATCAATACTTTCAATACTCAAAGACGTCGTAGTTCGTATCCTTGTTTACTGTTATCATAGTGATCGACTGCATAGTAATGAAAACCATGCCTAGTTACTTTCCTATTTACTATTTCTGTAAAACTTGCTTCCTCAGAGACATTTTAAAAATAAAATAGGGATTCTCTCGTAATTTATCACTATCCCAATAAGAAAGCTGAAAACGTGTTTCAAAATCCTGTTCAATAAACTTCTGATGTAACAATGTAGCAAGAATGCAAATGATGATCCTTTAATATTCATAGAACAGATCCTTCACCTACACTCGTGTTCTTATTTACGTATCTTTGGCTTGTATTTGGATTTTACATACTTTGGCAACTTGTGTCTTTCTTTCCTTATTAGCCGCTAACTTGACAATCTTTTAGGCAAACAACTTTGAGATTATTGGTTATTTTGGATTATTGTAGAAATCGATACAACTAAGTATGGGCAAACCTAATATATGTATGCATCACTTTTAATACTCTATGGCTCAATTTAACAAGATGGAGAAAAACCATTTTAACTGTAGTAATTAATATTTTCTTAATGACTATCACAAGTTGCTTTCATAACGTGGGGGTCGTTGAGAGTCTTTAGTAATATGAAACTATAGAGATGTTCAATTACTTGCCTGAAGGTGTTTCCTTGAATTTACCTAAGCTTCCCCATAGTTTCCTATTGCTATACTGTTCATGAAAAGAAAAATTTTCCTGCCTTCTGTCAATTCCCAGTAATAAACCCAATTACAAACAATGATCGCGGTGTTAAGGAAATACTTGTTTAAAAAAAAAATAATCGATGAGACCAGTCGGAAATTTTTAGTGTAAAAATAAATGCCAAAATAAGCTTTTTAGTAAGCTTATTTTGTGGTGAACTTGAAATGAGATTTGTCGTGAGTATTGAATTCTGCAAAACATTCACTACTTAGTCGTTGTTCTATGGCTTCTAACAATGGAGATATCACAGAATAATGCTAGATTGCCAAGGTCGGATGTTTTCGTTGCATGGAGAAAATGATCGCCGAAATATTTGAAAATAAAAATACGGCCACCAGTACAAAGCAATCGTAGGATCAAGAAGATCAAACTACCAAAAATACAATTATATATTAAATACAATTATGGAAGCTCTTATTCCTTGACTTAAAACGTGGTAAACAAATAAGACTTTTAGAAAACCATGAAATGAAAAAATAAATCCTTTTTTCACGAAACTATTTGGTTTCACGTAAAAAATTGTTCTTGATAAAATCCGTTTGAAACCTTTTCATTCACCCGTCGCAGTTTACTTTTTACTGTAACTAATAAAAGAGAGCTAAAAGAAATGTGAGAACATTCAGAAACTGATCTGAGATTAATTGCGAGGAACTGTATACGGTGATTTGTACCGTTCCGATCCAGCTCAGAAACGGGCTGCAGCTGCGGGGTTCATTTCAGCACAGAGCTAAACTTCTCGCACGCCATACACACACATACAGACAAACACGTACCGAGCGACATAGAACTATAAAAGCTATAAAACGGAGTCCGTAATTTCAGCTCCGTTTATTGCACTTCAGCGTCCAAGTTCAGATGTACGACCTTAATGCCATATATCATTAACTATTAGGTCGGGGCTCCGCCCGTTGTAATTTGACCTATTGTGTTATGATTGCTGACCGGTCGGCGAGTGTTTGGGGACGCCATGCGCCAATTAATTTATCCAACGTCCATGTTTAACTTATCGGACGGCTATTGTGTACCTATGTTAAATTGACCGATCATTGATTTCGTTGCGGTCGGCTGACCTGTAACCCCGCTTCCCGATAATTTAACCTGATTACCTTCGATACTTTTCTAATAGTACTATTCTTTCCTCCTAGCCACACTATACACACGATTTACTTATTATGTACAGATTTAGGTAGATTCAATACGGCGAGAGGGCGGCTCTGACAAATCTCGCTCGAATCCATGTGATACGGTTACCAATACCCTTTTATGACTTCACTATACGGTTGGAAGAATCGTCCAATCAAAAGTATCAAGTTGATAGGGTGAAAGTACAAAAGGATAGTTATTTATGTAGCTGAAGGCATACGAGATTCTACAATTAATATTGCAAAGGAGCTTAACAGTATCTATTAACTTTATTCTTGAAATTAAAGCGTGCATAGATCAAAAACATATGAAGAATGCTGGATAAGCTGGAATGTGGCCGAGAGCACTTGTTTATACTGTTTAGACCTATTAATGTATTTATCTAACTCTTGCAAGTAGGCCAAAAATAAAGCGAATATGCCTTCCGTTGCTTTAAACCTTGATCTACAATGGAACTACCTACCAACAAGGCCTATCGAGCGAAAGCATTCACGTCTGGCTTGTTAAATACATCAACGATAGTGATTTCTTAGCGAGGAAGATCTTAGAATATTGTTAGATTTATTAATGAGGCATGAGGTCATAAGGTACTGCTTACTTAAAGTACAAACAGCTGTAGATCAACTCCGTCCTCTATCTCAAAAAAAAAAAAACAAAACAAACCTAATGCTAACTAATATCTCTAATTAATAACAAATACTAATTGCAATTTGTTACGCTTTTTTTTTCAAGCTTCCAAGTAACAAACTGTGTGACAAACTTTTTACTCACGTACGTGTTGTTGATTGAAGATATTTTATATTTCAGTTTATATATGTCATATTATCAGTTATCTAAAAGATTTTATCTTAAAGTTATTTATAAATTCTCTTTATAAATAATAGAAGGCGGAGAGTAGCCAACGTTGTTCAATTCCAAAGCCACAGAAACGTAGAGGTCTGTGACAGAGGTGATTCTCATTTAAAGCACAAATATCCCATCCATTACCAAACAACCAAAGCGCGCTAATCAGAAATTTAGCATGGTGCATTTGTGTTTAAATTATATGCGATAAATTAAAGGACCACTAAATAATTTGCACCTAGTTCGCCCAGCAAAACACGTAGCACTGTAGCTGGTCGAGTAACATATCTACGATAACTGCAATAACGACGACCCACCACTAATACGTGCTGTAGATCTTATTATTATTATTCGCCGGACTTTAGCGCATATGTTTTGTTATATTTGTCATGTAATCTGTAACTCCTCGTATCATTTATAAGCTTTGTTATGTTAATCAAAATATACAATGCTTTTTTCTTGAAAATTTCTTTAAATGTAAATATCGGAAGACACTGCGTTTTATTAATATTAATTTAAAAAGTTTCCATTCATTCGAAACATATGGTCAGTTGCGTGTAGATGAGTTTAATCTCAAATTAAGTTAAGAAAACAGGTATATTTACGCAGTATGCTGCAAAGACTTGCCCTTGTACAAGAAATGTATTCATAAATGTATTAATTAGGTAGCAACAACGAAGACAACATTTGGTGTTTAAGTAAGTATATATCTTATATTGCCTAACTAATTCTTGATCATCTCACCTAGGGGTAGGAGTGTATTGTATGTTTCGATCGTCTTGTGTTGCTGCGTGTATAACTCTGGCTTGAAGATGAATGCCCGGAATCGGTCGCGCTTTTGTATGAGAATAAATCATTATTACTACCTTCCTTAATGATCCTGTCACATTCGCCTGGAATGCACTTTCGTAACTGTCTACACCCACAAATTCATACCATCTGCGCTCTCTTAAATTCCACGGCTGTTCGACAGATTCAGTTTCGATAGACTCCGGAACTCTGTATGCAATATGATGATCAATCACCAACTTTGTACTTGGTACGCATTGTTTTCTACCTTCATCTCTCTATGAACTTCGTTTAAGGCTTCCTTATCACTATTATCTGGACCTTTACTTTTAACCTTACTCTTCATAGCTAGAGACTTCTTTACATCCCTTTTTACGCGACTTTTTTTAATTTCTTCGGTTTCACGTTTGCTTCTTATCGTCTAAAGCTGACGTTTCCTTAGATGATAGGAAGAAGAAACAATACCGTCTTGATTTTTCGCCTTCACCTTAATTTCAGCCTTCACTTGTTATCTTCGTAACAAGTAGGTTTTTTCAACTATACATGCGCGTCAAGAGTCAACGCCTTAACACAGCCGCAGCACTCTTCAAACGATTCCTTCCTTGCCCGTTGCTTTTTGTTTGCTTTTTTTTAATGGGCCAAGCTCCAAATTTGTAAGATTAAAAGTAAGACGGAACTAACATAAATTATGCTATAAATGGAACATCTAAACAACGCATTAAATTACATCAAAGTAATTTAAATGATCCTACGACTGACACTTTTGACAGTGGCGCGTATATGACTGTCGATCACCTCATCTTCCTTCCTCATCTCCCGATAGTATTTAGTCCGCTGTCCACAACAAAGTAGCTCTAACACTAAGCTGATGCAGGCAATTAATAATATTGAAGCTATACTATGCGACAGAATTCGAATTCCAGAGGGCACAGCGAGATCATGTAGGGTTTTCAAATGCAAAACTGCAACCCCCACCACGGATTAATATTTCGGGATTTGTGGCGTTGTATTTCGACGATATTAACCGTGGTCACCGTTAATGACATGCGGGAATCTATTGTTAATTGTACTGCAAAATTCAATTGTTGGATTTAATGAAAGCAAACCGGTGTAAAAAAATTATTGTAATCCTCTTTAATACTAACGAATCGTTACGTATACATACTGACATGAATTATAAACTGCTGGGAATTATTTTGGAAAATAAATTATATTGGTGTATGCATTTAAATTCCCATATTTTAAAATTAAAGAAGGCCTTATATGAAGAGACAAAAAAATAAGAAAACCTGTAGTAAGAATACTTTAACAAGTTTACTTTCTCTCCTTTGACACACAAACAATTTTGACAATTTGGAGGTAACGTAAGCTTTACTTTATTATAACAAAAAAGAACGTCCCCAATTATCAATAATGTATACTTTATTGTCTCTTGCAGGAATTATTTTGTAAGTTAAAAGTTATATTGTACCAATAAACTTCTAAGCAATGTACAGTTGCATAGTTTTCATGCACTTTGTGTGCATGAAAACAATCAAAGTGGTCCGCATCGTCAGTCTTATTTTGGATGGTAGTTTGACTCAAACCCAAATCTTTTGCAATTGCTTTAGTACTTAATGTTTAGAGAATTGAACTCTACATAAACCGAAATGTTAATAGCTCTTACTTCGCTGTGAAAACGTGAACCTTTTCAATGTTATCATATAAGGTATTCTATGTCTTTCATTATTCGACGTCTACTCGCTTCTTAGAATTCGTTTATTAAAGCAATTTTACTATCACTTTTAAGTCGAAATCGGTAAAAAATGCGGTCCAGTTTATTTGCAAGGCATTAAAATAAATAATTGCCTTTAAAATAAGATATATTTTTTTATTTTTTACTAATATAATAAATAAAATGGAGGAAGTCAGTAAGACGGTGTCGGCCAGGTGCAAAACAAAACGATTTTCGCTGACTTTTTAACTCTTTTCTACTTTCCCAGATAAAAAAAAAAAAACATGAGGGTAGGTTTCAGAAGAACTAGACCAAAACTGCATGTGGTAGATCAAATAAACCTCTTTTAAACAAGACCAATTTTGATAGAACCGGTTAAACATAACAGGGATAACACTTATTTATTAAGAAAAGCAGTAACGTGCCCCAGCACTTTACTTTAGAAAGAGAATTGGATTTAGAATGAAACGCATTGGCTTTAAATAGCTGTTGTACTATCATTATTTCCAGTATTTGTTTGAGTTAACTTTACTGATTAAGGTTCAGTGCATTACTGAAAGTCCTCTCTTATTTATTTTAAGTTCAATCAATAAGCATGACTTACCAGTTAATAACTTTTATGATGGTTGTAGTACTATCGCATATGCACATTTCATAGAAACAATACGGTTCCAATAGCAATTTTCCTAGAATAAACCCATTTTTGTCGGATTAATATTGAAAAACAAGGAATTTTCCCGATATTGTCCTTTGTTTACTACAGTTTCAGTTATCTACCCGCATATAACTCAACTTCAAATACTTTCCGACAATTACATCGCTTTATCAAGGAAATCTCATAAACCTGAGCTCTTTATTTGACATATGATAAATAGTTTAGTGTAGAATGTACGGTGGCGTTCACCGAACGCAATATAACGTTTTCATGCAAACTGCAATCTGTCTTGAACAGAACAACGCGATAACAGGTAATATTTCGAGTGCATTTACATGCCATTGCAGCTTTAATGCGCAAAACGCCACGGTATTAGCGCCTTGCCTCGAAGCAAGCAGGGTTAACATTTGATTATCTCTTAATTGTTCGTTTTTTATGTTCTACATGTCGGCGGATAACGTGCGCGAATATAAAACCGGTAACAACGCCTACCTTGTATCGCGGAAAGATTTATTTTATGTCCTGGTCAGAAACATGTCAACCTTTTATCAGATGTACCTGCACCAGCGGATACAAATGATTAACAGTGCCCCGCGGGATTTATGTTCACGGCGTTCGTATTTAAAACTTGTTTTCTTTATTTGAATAAGTGTTTTTGCTACAATTCATAAATCAACCTTGCCACGCTTTTAAGACCCTTATGAACGTATATTTTGCCTTAAAGCAAGGGGTTTTAAAGATACCCCATTCTTTGCTTTAGAAATGCAGAAACCAAAAATAGCTTTAAATCCATGTATCTGGAATAAATTTAACAATGTTCTGGTTGGAAGAGATCTGGACATTCGTTGAAATATTGCCAGAAAATATTAGTAGGGCGCGAAAAATGTATGGGTGACGTGTGGGTCGCTAGGAACCCAACCTTCTGCCCATAGGCACAATAATACTAATTTTTCGATTCTCCATCATATATTTCCCGTAGTTATATCCGGAAAGAAAAATAAATTTAGAATTTCAAACGAAAGCTACTTCATCCACATTGAGTGCATTGTAACTAATCCACGAATACTTCGAAAAAAATGTTTCATATTTTAAGGATTGTTTCAACAAGAACTCTAAAACATGAACGATGAAAGGGATAGCGGCCAAGACCTAATTTTCTCATGCACAAATCAAGCTTCCCTATTAAACTTATCCCAGCACAAGTGGCCTCTAAGGTAACAAGGCTTATATTACGTACCTACAATCTCGGCTCACAACTAACTAGATCGATATGCAAACACCCCGATCTAACCAATTCTACAGTTAATGAAGTAGTTATTATACCAAGAGATTATAGCCCTTGCTCCTCTAACGTGTGCATCTAGGCAGAAGCAATCACAGCATTAATTAACTTAGTACACACAGAGGACCATAAATGATGCAAGATTCTACGAAAAGAAGTCAAAACAGCTTTTTGCTCCGTCATACTTTATATCAGATGATTTTCCATACTAATTGAGGTTTTCTCTGTACTTATATTTTGCATGTCTGCTCTCCAATTATTTCAGTTCTATCTCCAAGATAAGCAATAAGTTGTGTAATTAATTAGCACCAACCATGGCAACAATTTTTTATGTGGTATTACTTTAAGATACATTTCAATTTTAGACTATTTCAATAATATAAGTACGAAGTTGTACATGGCTAGCGGGAATGCGGTCCTCTGTAATTGCCTCGGAAAATCCATATGTTTACGTAAATGATTTAAATATTAAAGAACTATAATATATCTGAAAAAGTTTCAGAGAAATAAGCGCCACGCCTTATCTGATCTAATTTAATCTGGGCACGTGAACTGTTTACAAATATTAATTATGCTTTAAAGAGCTATAAAAATTAATAGTTTTGCCATCATGTAAATTTGATTGTTTACTATTCATGGAGAGATAGGATTTTAGTCATATTACGCAATCGTGGTTGATACAGAAGTTTCAGGATCCACACTAGTAAGCTGTCTTGTTAATCTAGTTTACATTATCAATATAGTAAGGAAAAGTTTCCCAATATGCCTAAGATGGCTGTGGTCAAATAAATAATAATAATAATAATAATAATAATAATAATAATAACTTTATAGAGAGTTGTTCTTAATACTGACAATCCATTGCTTTTTGGAAAGCTCTGTAGGAATGATACTTGTGGGCTTGTAAGGTCATTCTTGAAATGGAGAACAATATGTTCAACTTGTTACTTTGTGATTAGGAATACTTGTAAGCTGTTACGGGTTTTTGTGTCTTTTCATGCTTCATTCTAAGGACCTTTCTTTTGTAGTCTAGATACATCAATGCAGATATGTAACTGCTATAAGGAAACATTGAAAATTGGTCTAACTGGTTTTAAACAATTCAAAAATAGTATTTAAGTTAATTTAAAGAAGAGAGGTAATGGAAGCAACATCAGCTTTGTTCCCCACAACTTTGGGAGTGATTTTCAATAGGTCTTTGATATTTAAAAGATATAAAGATATTTACTGACTGTGTAACCGTTCATATAAGATATGTTATGGTGTCAAACTAATGTAGCTAGGAGGTTCTTCTGGAGCTGTATTAGGCGGAGTTCTATTCTTAGATCCGCTCCCCGTCATTATTTAGTCATTTGCAACGTTTACAGGTGCTGCAGAAACATGCGTATAAATGAATTTAGAGAAATGAAGTTTGTGACACTCGCCGAATTTATATTTAGCAAGAATTTTTTTTTAAGATATGAATTGGCACAAAATTATCTCATTCGAAACAAACATCTTACAAACTTGTTCGCATAAACCGCCCGGTATCGAAAAACCATTTTTGCTGTCGTATGTAGATTATTTAATACGCTTTCGAACGAATTGAAATCCGCGTGAAGCATTCACAAAAGTAAGTTTCAAAAGTAAGTTAGCGATTTTGTTAATGTCTAAATGTTTCTTTATTTTGGAAGATTTTTTGTAGCTTTTAAAAAGTTTACTGTTCTAGATTACTTTCCTTAATAAAGCTTTACTATTATCTGCAGTTATATTCTTTGCTTTGACGACGTTTGTCTCGAGTGCATATAAGTGCCTCTTTTGGTGTATGGTACTGAGTTAGAAATAAATATTATAATTAGCTTTACAAAAATTGTGGCAGCGGAAACAATGTCGAAAAGCATGTTCATCACATACGCTACGTTATTATTACCCCCTAAATTCCTGCTCGCTAGCTTCAAAGAATTTAATACAAGCAACCATTAACATCCATGTGCTTACATATACGTATATATTTGTATAAAAAGAAAGACACAAACGTCACGTTAACCTACATACATAACAAACACTGCCTATTATTATGAAGAGTGAGTTGTTTTTATTAAAGGGAAGAGAATAAAGGTACGCTAGTATATGAAGGCCGTCGTAAAAATCTTTTGTTATAATTTTGTTGCGTCCAGTAAAACTAAACTTGTCTTTATGGCCTATTTTATGTACGAAACACAGTTTGTTCCTTAATTTTCGTAATAAATGTCGGAGGGGTATGGCGTTTTTGGAACAGCGGACTTCGTGTGGAGCACCTTTTTATTTCTTGCTCGTGGTAAAGGCTGTAAAGATAAAAATAACTTGTGCGAGCTTTGGCGTAGGTACTGCAAGTACTTCCGAATTTACTTCATTCAAATAAGTGGCGATATATATATATAATTATTGCTAACTGGAATAATTTAAAGTATGTATTCGGAGTGATTGTGCATCTATGACTAATTTAATTAAATTGAGTTGCGAAGTTTCCAAAAGTAAACGGCGGCTCCTATCCTCTTTTAAATTTGCGTTAACGACATCAACAGAACGTCAACGCACTACACTTTGTTTTAATACGAAGATGGCATCAGCTGAATAGTTTCAGATATTAATGAACTTTCGTTTAAAGTAACAGCTGCACTGTGTAGGATTGAATATTAATAGCATCGCTTTTATTTAATTTTAATTGTTCACTTCAAACCGCGATATTCTCTCATACACTGTTTACTGTTAGTCTGTTAGTTGTTTACTGTTAGTTGTTTACTGTCAGTTATTGAAAAGCATTCAGCAGCCTTTTTCTACTGATCGACAGTAAGTACGAGACAGTAAGAATTACAATCCTCGTCATAATTTCAATACTAATCCATAGTATAAATCATTGTTCTGCAGAGAATATGTTGAAGAGAGAAAAGAACTATCTGTATAAAATACACTTGATTCAAGGATTGTCAGATGACGATTTTAACCGACGGCTGGAATTTTGTTAAAGAATGATGGAAATTTGTAGTGGAGAAGCACATTTTGCAACTAATGCGATCACTTCATTTTTAAGTAGAACAGTTAATCGCCATAATTCAAACTATGGGTGAAATGAGAATCTTTACTGGATTCCTGAAGTCCTTACTCCACATCCACAATAGTTGAATGTTTGGATGAGAATTGCAAAACACATAGTTGGAAGGCCATTTTTACCGACGCAAATTTGATCGGGAAAGAGTATTTTGATCTATTGAATACCCAAATTGTTTCTGCATTTAAAACACAATAAGCAATTACTTCAAAATTTTTTGATGCTGATTTTCCAAATCGATACATTGGACGTAGGGGGTTCATTAAGTGGCCTGAACATTCTCAATCCCTTAGTAATTTCAAATTACGTGTTTACGCTAGGCGATCAACTTCTTGACAGGAGTTGAGGCAGTGAATTAATCCCTAGTGAAATCTGGTAACACGGGAACTTTGCATATTGTCAGAAGATGAACGACGAACAATTTGAATAGTTGAAATTATAAATTGTAAATGTATTGTTTAAATTGGGTGATTCTCACGATAAATAAAATCAGCGGTTAGTAAATCTGCAAAAGCAAGCCACAAAAAATCTAAGAAGCAGTAGGTGTTACCTCCAAATTTCATCATCGTTTCTGTTTTTCTGACTCTATGCTTTTATAATAATAATAAAAAAAAACAGGTCTCGCATTCCTTGCAAGTATCAAATAGATCGTAACTAATAATCCCCTATCTTTCACCAACTTGTCGATGATTCCCCCGCAAACGTCACGTTCATGTTGCAAAGATCCCTAAAAGCCTTGAAGCTCTGCTCAATATAAACATATTAGATTCGTAAGAAATTGCAGAACATGCTTCGAATGTCTGCGTCTCCGCATTTAAAATATAGTAATAATACGCAATAACAACAATAATAAAACTTTATTGTAACATATCATACGAATTGTTATATGAAACAAAAGCAAAAGCACCGCCTTTTTTTGCAAATGAAAGCGAAACGAAATGTAGTGCGACTTGTTTTGCGAGCTAGAGTCCCGAAGTAAAGATAGTGCACTCGGTATTTGTGTTTTGTGAATAAAAAAAGTAAATAACAATTATAAACATTCGGTCAACATTCATTTCCGACCGAGCATTGTCGAAGCTTTCCCCTAAAAGTTGAAACTGCAAACTTTTTTATTTCAATTAAGAGCCAACTGTATTACATGAAAGCAGTGCATAGAAAACTTCTCTTTTAAATAAGCTGGTCCTATGGGACGTGGGAAAAATTAATCCATGAGATTGGGTAGTGATGATGTGATAATAGGCGCCTTCGTAAATAAAACTATATTCTCGAAATACGTAATTAGATCGATCTAATCACAGCTGAGCTTGAGATTGTAAATTATAATACCACAATACTAATTTGAAGTTACTATTTATGGCACAAATTTCTATTACCGAACAATAACCAAAAATTGTTTACATAATTCTCAACTGAAAATAATTGTTTCATCGGTGGTCGCTTCCACTATATATTCTTTAGAAATAATAAACCTATTTTATCTCAGGCAACTTTATTTTAGCATAACTCTCTCGGTTCATTTTAAAATTCACTAAACACGTAATTTTCCTGTGACAAGCAGAAGCTAACGACTATCTCTAATAGTCAAACGATACTACAAGGAGCGAAATTGTTTTAGACAGTATGTAATTACAAATGTGGTTTGCATGGAAGCGATCACAGCATGCAGCTAACAATGTGATGCATGCGACATTTACATGTAGTTGCTGTTTTCACTTTGGAATTGGTATCAAATAAGCCGGCTGCCTCGATAATGACATTACCAAAGCAAAACGGCAGGACGCTATTCACATGGGTGTGTTTTTTTATTGCGAATTTTTGATTGCAAATGAATTGCTTAATTCAATTTAGTTACACAAGAACGTAAATTTATTATTCTTCAGACCATTCGTTGTAAACACCTGATTAAAAACTAAATGGTACCTATAGTGTCAAACTCATGCTCCCCACGCAAAGATCATTAAAATGAAACTCATTGCCTTCCATCTTTTCTGAGATAAGGGGATGCGCAAAATTTTAGTAAGACTGCGCACTTTACAATAAGCAGTATACGTTACAGTTATCAATTTTATAACCAATATTTAACAGCTACGATTTGTTTGATCAAATTGTACACAGACGGTGTTTAAACAAATAATAATTAAAATGAAGTCTTCGGTATAACAGTCAATTATATAATTTGCGTAGGCGTTTACCTTCTTGAAGATACACATTTTGAGATAGTCATTCTTCCATATGTTTTTGAAGCTAACCATTCACTACAGGGCTTGAAAATTGAGAATTATACATAGTGTTCCATTTGGAAAATATGTGTATGGAAACAGTGATGGAGGCAAAGAAATGCCAGTTGCATTATTTCGCTCTTTTATGTAATTATTTCCATTCTATATTTCTCCAATGCCTTACCGCATTTTTCAGTTTTATTTCATATCTCTCTTGTGCTATTGACCAATATTAATAAATAATCTACATGCGTCAACTCATCTGTTCAGGTACATAGATCTAAGCATTCTGTAGTATGAGAAAAGGCAAGACGTTGACTACTCTAGCCTGACTAACTTCTATGGTTACCGTAAAACTTGCTATTCTTTCTCCAAGTTACACTACGTTCTCTGTTCTTCCGTGTCTATTTTTGACAGTTTCAACGGATTTTTTACATTCTTCTAGTTCTTAGTATTTTCCAAATTTATTTTTTGGATTTTTCTCTCTAGATCTATATTTTATTCTATTTTCGTATAGTCTATAAACGGCGCAAAGTAGTGATAGTTCTTTAAAGTTAGTGTGGTTGTTAAAGCTTCCTTCATATATACTTGTATACCTTATTATAAGTGAAGGTAACAGTTGTTGTATTCTATTCGCCTGTTTGTATGTTGTTTGACTTTTCCACGCTATGCTCAGTATTCATGTACTTCTTCTACGGCCTCAGTCCATTTAAGATTGCTATTATTCTGGTTTTATTTATTGCATTAACTCCAGTTATTGTTACTTCTAATTCGTTTTATTTTTATTTCTGTTCTTTGTCTTCGTAATCCTGTAATTTCGTGTAATATTGGTTCATTGTTCACTCATTGGTTGTTTGTAACATAGTCCATCTTTTAATTGTTTTCTTTTCCTTTATGAGTTTTTTTTTACCATTGAAATGTTTACAAAATTTGTCTTTTCTTTTCTTGAACTTGCTTCAAAGACGCTTTACAACACTTTAGTATTGCCTTTACCTGATTTACTTTTAATTTCACTTTTTCCCTGTAACGTTTCTACCGTTTGCAATCGTTGGATGTTTGGTGTTTTTCAAATACCTTTTTCAATAAAAGCCTTTTAAAATTAGGCAATAATGATAAAAATAATAGCATTGGTATTGGTACTGAGTAAAATCCATACTATACTCTTCCTTATCTTTGCGAGATAAACTGTCGTGCAGATACAAAATAACACGTTGTGTTAAAAACAGATCCCGCTAAAAAGCGAAAATGGTATAAATAACTATGCCAAACTGAATGACCTTTATGACTCCCCTTTAGAATAAATAAATAATGGATCATAAAAAAAAATACAACCGCACCAATAATTCTCCTTAAAGCATTTTACTGACCCCACATCGACCATTAAAGTTTTTGTCCTCAAATGGCGGTGGTATCGTTTCATATCTCAATCTAAATTGTGAGGCGGCAGTTTGCTTTTCGTTCGTTTTCAATAAATAACCCGCCCTATAATGCGAACTCGACACTCCGTCGGGATGCTATCGATCGATGCGATTTTAAACTTAAGCAGAAAGCGTTTGAAGGAATCGTCAAAACACTGTGTCGTAACAAATAGGAGTAAGTTCTGTCGGAGCAATATTTCAGATTTGATCGTATCGTGTAGCTTCCCCTAAGGGCCGTCCGCCTTAAAATTGAGTCGGGTTCTCTCTTCCGATATGAAGTAAAATGGAAAGAAGTTGGGAAGAGAACGTTGTTTGCATTCTCAAGTGGACTTGGCAGCATTTGAAGGTGTCCACGATTTACAAACGATACAAATAAAACGAAAGTTCAGGTGCCGGTAATTCCTTGACCAATATTTCTGCTCTATAATCAAACGTTTACTTTGAACTAGCTACTACTTGAGCTCATTCTTAATACAATGTCTTTGCTTTCGCAGATGTAAGCTTTATTAAAACATTCCAGGGTGTCTGAATTGGTTCTACTTCAAAACGAAAATTAATAAATTTTTCTCTCTTGCAACAAGAGCAATACTCTTCTCTCTTGAAACAAGTTATCTTATTGTGAAAAAAAACGAAATTAAAATTAAGATTAAGGAAACATAATAATGCCGTAAAGAGGATTTACTATTTTACAGGAAATGCTTAAAAAGGAACTTTGCTTGTAATTCAAAATTAATCTTATATATTGAAGATTTGAAGACGTAATTTTGAATTTTATGTTTTATTTCAATTCACCTACAAAAATTCGAAAGCCGGCACGATTTGTAATACTATCAATATTGTTCCGACAAACGTCACTGTTTTTTATTTGCTACCCGATGTATTCCAACTATCTTTAGTTAAATTTGGTCATAATTTTATGGTATTGTTAAGACAATTCTTCTTAAATGTTAACGAAATATTATTATTTTTATGAGTTCGCCACTACTGATAATCAAAAGTACAAAATGCAGTGCGTTATCCAAACTTTGAAGGTTTATTGCCAATTTTTGTAAATTACACCTATAACTTAGGACGTGTACTATTATTTCTGGTAAGGTTGTTAGTGTCTTAAATATTATTTCCTACTTTCAACGAATTATAGTTTCTCAGCTCTGATGCTATCAAATTATAGCGAAATGTTAGCAGTTTGATAAAGATGTGCAACTCATGAACAACTATGACTACCATTGTTTTCACTAACTGGAGTTAAATTTTCCCGCCCTCTGTAATTTTTTCTTATTGACAGAAAATTGAATTTATGCTCCCTTATTTACCGATAAGCACAAACGGACGGCTATGCTAATGGTGACGTGTTCTCGTACGGCTTGACGAGCTTGGATCATAATTAACAAATTATTAAAGGATGCTGACCGATTTGTATCAACTAAGCACTAATAAAGAAGGTATTAGGCGGGGCCACAGCTTATGGAGATCGATTCAGTAAAGTAGTGATAAGTAAGTAAGTAACGACGGTAGATGGTAAAAAATTGAATATTTGTGGACTGAAGTGCGAGTAATAAGAAATAGATGTATCATTCACGCAATTAGAACCTTATTATTTTTATACATTTGAAGCAAGTATTAGGAAGTGATCTCGTGAACATTACCAATCATTAAGCATGTGGCATATTCGATGGAGGCGCCGGGTTGATTCAGATATAGTCTTTTATATCTTTTTCGAAATTTAGCAAAGTACTTAATTCTGAAATTTGACTTAATGCTCTATAAACCAAAATTGCAGAAGCGATACAATAGGATATGGTGTAAAGAAAATTGAAATATTCTACCTGATAACGTTTTGTGAACATTGATTTCTAAATTGAGGTGAAAATACACTAAGGCATGCTAATAAGATTATCTAATAATGGAAACTTGATGGGGATAGTGCCACTTGCCACACAATTACTTGCAATCGCCACCAAACGAGTAGCATTTCTAAGATTGTAAAATAGAGAGGGTAAGTCTGATTTTGCTGTTACCCTATTTGCTAAAACTAGATAATACTCCTTCCAGTCGGGCAAACCAAGGTATTCTGTTATCCCAATTCCGTTTACAATATTAGTCCTCGCAAAGCTAACATACGACGTATTCTATTTAGGCGCCATACGCATCAAGTTTACCAAACGTGAAGTAATTTAATTTACATTTTCAATTAGAATGGCTAAAACATTTCCAATTAGAATATGTAGGAGACACTAACTCCTTATGCGATCTCGTATCACGCTCGACAAGCAGCCCACACCGTCTTGTGCTTCGACACTCAATAGTTATTAGTTTCCAATGGATTAAGTAATGGCACCGCACGGGGCTACAATTTCATCAGTTCAACATAATTATTGACTAAACGTTTCGATGAGGCATATTCACTCAATTTGCAAGTACACCCTTGTCAACAGATATAAATTTTAATAATTGATCAATACAGAGGTACTAGAAACCGATTACCACTGACACGTTCCTTCTATTAGATCGAAATTTATACAGAGAGATAGAGATTTTTTGGACAAATTCAGAGAACACCGTACAATGATCTTTTTTGTTAAACGCCATCTAGTCCGTAAGTTAATAAAATATTACTCATATTAAAGCTTTGACTGCTTCATTTGTTGATTTTTTTTATTAGCGGACACTTCTTAGTTTCAGAGTTCACCAGCCTTGCCAAGAATTGTTCACCTGTCCGAGCGTCCAGCATCTCTTTTGGAAACCACTTCCAAAATTTTATTTGAACTTTAAGTAATTAAGTAATTTATATAGTTTAATAAGTGCAACACCTTCATTGATTTAGATGTAGATAATTTAACACAAGTATTATAATTATACTGTCTTCTTTAGATTGCTCGGCGAGCGAACTTACGAGCGGCTGGACATTAGGTTTTTAGTCTTCTGACCTCGAAATCTTTGTTTTGGAGAAAGCTAGTCAAAGTTACGTAACCCCGTTCGCATTTCGAGGTTTGACTACCGACTAGTAATCTATTACCATCTCTAGAATATAAGGCAAATTATGTGCATTAACTCAACAATTTCGGACATCCTTTTGCATTGCTGATAATTGTGTCATACGTCACGTTTCTTAAAGTCAAGTTTTAGACGACATATTATGGTTCCTGGCTATACGCTTTAGGGTTGTTACGATACTAGCTATCGAACACGTCTTACTTAATAGCTGCACGACATGATTCTAAATCTAACAGGCTTACGTTATGCTTATGACCTTTATTTCAGCATGTTTTCTTTCTTAAATGTAGGCTTTCTGCACACGCTAACATCTTTTGCATGATCTTCGCTGCTACTTCTTGGGACAAAATTCTTTCAAGCACCATTTACCTTGACTAGGACATTCAAGTGGTTCATAGTACAATCGACCTTCTTCTATCTAGTGTTCTAATCTAGTGTCTTAGAACACACAATGCTTATAACCAATAATAAAACATATAGTATAAAGTAATTTTATCGGGGCTGTAGGAACGCAACTAAGGATATACGCCATCTTCTAACATCACCAGACAAGGCGGATGTACGGAAATAGCAAACAATAAGGCTAAAAAGATCCACTCTTTCGTTCCAAGTGAATATGTCACACTTCGGTGAAGTCCACCGTATTTTTACCTCTGAAAGTATAAGAATATTTAATAATTTTTGGCCTTTGTTTAAATAAATAAAAATATTACATCGCCCCTTCTCCAAATTCATACGTATTGAAAAGATAATGAATGTAATTATTTATTTTATTATTATTATTATTATTATTATTATTATTATTATTATCTGATTTAAAAGAAATAAACTGAGAAATAAGAGTTTTTGTAAATTTTGATCAAATGCCAGGACAGGAGTCCAGCCCGTAAAATTGTAGAATTTTGAGACGAAAATGGAACAAAAATAAAAGTTAAAGTGTATTTATGAATCTTCTAATCAAACAGTTTGTTACACCAACCACTTCCTAAAGTGCTTGGTCCTTGCTTCCTAAAGCTTCTTCGAGAGGAAGACAGAAGCCTTAACAATTGGTGGCTCATGCTAAGACACCTACAGGACTTAAGATGAAAAAATAGTTCCTGAGGAACACTGGGTGCCAACTACTTATCTTCTCGTAGAAATGAAACAAAACAGAACTATGTGTATTGATTATTGGTAGTTAATAGTTTTTATTCAGAGATGTGCTATTACAGCAAACGAGGTTATTTGTCTATTATTACAAACATCTGCGCATCTGAATGAAAACAACTGAGTAATAAATAATGGCTAGGATAAAAAGATTCGCTAGAAGTGCTTGAAGTAAGGATATATCGACATAGAAACCTCAGCACGCGAACTGAACAAAGATTGATTGCGGGAAGTTGTACTCCATCGTTGTACATTACTTAGTTTACGTGCTGCATCTCGGCTTTGTGTATCAACTGTAAGAAAGAAGTGGATTTATGTATGTATCCCCGCAAACGACGTATACACATGCGGCACTTTAAAAGTTAGAGTTTTGTGGTTCTATTAACGATTGTACATTAATTTCGGCAGAAATTATAATTCTATTCATGATGTAAGCTATATTAAGAAATTATAGCAAAAAATTATCTACATTGCTGCTAATAGTATTCAGCATACGCGATATCGTATTGATACACCGCAGTAACTTATATTAAAACCAATTTGTACGTGATTTAGACTGCAATAAATACAAACTAATAGGTACAAGGTAACTAGATATTTAAAGCCATTTTCGTTCGAAGGAACAATACCGTAGCTGAAATTCGCAAATAGTCCTACGTGCCGTAAGAAACAAAAGGCTCCATTTTCGCGCGATAATACAGTACCGCACTCCGACTCGAACACTTTATAAGTACTGTAACAATTTCGTTGGGAAACTTTTTGTCCAGATCTCTCGGTAAGTGACTGCCATCTCTTTCTGAATTTAAATAAACGGCTTTCATCACGACGGTCTGAAAATGACGGTGAACTGCAAAACGCTGTTAATGAGTAGTTCAAGACGTTCGTACTGCGTACTTTTGAAACAATGGTATTAACATATGAAAGTGCATAATAACTGCACTGCATATATCACCTTTAGCTACCTGGAATAAAGTTATTTCAGTCGCTTTAATACGAATGTGTTATACAAATCCTGAAAAGTTTGCAAGATTCTCTGAGGTAGAATTAGATATTGTAATGGGATACACTTTGAACGAATGAGTAAGGTATTCATAATTAACGTACGCCTCAATTGCCTCATCAAACTTTATAGGATCCAAGAAGATGGTGCCGTCGATAGAAAGCAAGAACGTTGAACAAAGATAAAAATTGGCAAAACACCTGATATTGGTGAAATAAAGCATAATTGATAAAATATGTCTAGCAGAAAGGAATTTAATTGTTACATAGGATAATCTTATGGGCCTGGAAATTAAACAAAATACCGAAAGGTTGGATGACAGTTGTTGCTATTTCAATGCATAAATTGTTAATCACTTACGAGATTTATGAAATAATGCCAGGGAAGCACCTTAGATTACATACAAAGAGTTCGTGCAAAGATACACAAGTTAATTTCAGACGTAGAAAGAGTACAAGTAACTTGACTTTTGTAATTAGATAAATTGCAGACAAAGTGATGACTACAGACAGGAAATTATATTATTACGCAATCTATTCTGACAGAAAGTGGCGTAATTCAATAACAGAAATATCCTGGATTGTCTTCTGTTCATAGCAGCTATGGATAGAGTTGTAAAAGAAATACACAGACACGATATCGGAAGCTGTAGCTCACAACATGATATATAGATACTATATATCACGAGGAACAATGCTAATAACCATATTCTAGTTACGCATGATAGAATAGAACTAAATGTAAAGTACGGAAGCAATAACTTTGAACATGCAAGTACAAAGGGCCAACAAGAAGTAACGGGAGAACCCAAAGAAATAAAATACCTCGCCGGAGCTATAATAACTGGAGCAGAAAAATGGAAGAAGAGATAATGAATACTACCCAAAGTAATGTCATTACACTGGGTACGAGATTAGAAGAATTTCTCTGGGAAAACTTAAATAATCATGTCCAGAGTGTCACAATAAATAAAACAATATTAGACGGGCGACTTTCTTAAGGAAGTCGTACATTATTCATTTTATTTGTAAATTGTAAATTATTTAAATAATTTTTTACAGGAACTCTCTCGATTTAAACTCTAACATTTCGATTTTCATTTCCACCGTATGCACTTCAAAAATAACTTATCTGACGATAGCTGCTGCTTTTCTAGCTTTACGAAAATGTTGCATTTGGCTTTGAATTTGAGGCTCAAATTGCGTGACCATATTGATGTGCTGCGCATACAATTGATATGTTTATTCGAGCGGTGCTACTGGATGAGTTAAGGGTCTCTAGAATAAGAGAAAGCAGTAAGTAAGAATTATTATAGGGGTTGGTTCTCATTAATGTTATCATCTTTGCATGTGTATGATATTTGTTGTTTTATTTAACAAAATCGAAATCTAGTGAATAAAAACTTCATTGTCATGATCAAACAGTCATAAAAAAAATTTAGTATGCAATACCTCTAAATGTACTGATTGAAATACTTAATTCTATTAGGTATATTCTGTTGATATTAAAATATTTCCTCTTCTCTTTCTTAGTTGTATCCTACTATACTTCAGCAGATGTTTTGTCAATACATATGTACCTATAATACGAAATACTGTAAAAATAGTAGTAACAATAATAATAACAATATTATTTGTAACAAAGCTGGGCATTTCCTAAAATATCTGCTGTACAGGTTTTTACATGCCTTGTATTCTTCTAACCATTGCATATAATTAACAACTGGTTAACACTTGATCACCTCGATTCCAATACAATTTTACTTTAAATAAGTGCTGACAATGCAGAGACCCATACTGTAGTACTTATGACAGCTTTATATGAAAGTTTGTTAGCGAAAGTACGTCAAAGTATAAAACCCAGTGTTGTAATACCATATTTTGAAAGCAGTTATAATAATACATTTTCTCCGCAACGGGCTTGGTAGGTAAACCTACTTAAAATCTTGTCACCCGTTGTTATTACGTTTTAAATGTAAGAAGTAAATTAAGTCTTCGACATTGTTTTCAAAGAAGAAGTAAAATTCGAAACTTTCACATAGAAAATTAATTGAGACTGTATTCAGATTTCCCATTTTAACTGTTAAATCAACCGTTACTTTAAGGAAACTTTTCACCGTTGATATAATTTAATTCCCGCCGTTGCATTATTGTTAGATTTTCTCCGTTCGTGTATTGAACGGCGGATTAAGTTAATGCCGCGTCTTTAAAAGTTTTTTCCTCGAAGAATAAAATCTAAAATTTAATTATCAAATGTCATTCTCCGCAACGCTAAGGTAAATGATGAAACTCAAACAGTATTATTTAGAATCACGTTTAAACACATTTATTTTAAGTGCACTTCTGTATATATACATATATACGTCCGGAGTTTCAGGATAGCTCCACCTAACTCCACTAAAAAAAAGGGAAAAAAAAAAAACTTTAAGAAATGATTTTAACGGCGAGACGTTGTACAATTGCGACGTCCTTTCGAGAAGATTGGATTCCGGTAAAAGCAAAATACGGTTCTCTCTTGTAAGTTTTCAAGATTCTCCCGCCGTTAAAATTCTTATCACGAATTACAATTGAATCATTCTTCGTAGGATTTCCCTCTGACCGTAAAAGCATACATTATGAGGGAAAATACTTCTCTCAAATGTAATGGAATTTTGGTATTTCGAATGAGTAACCCATATGATGAAATGTAATAAATATTTAATAGCCAACAACAAACCGACGTGCTACGTTTTCACGTTCCACTAACAAACGATGTTATCTAGTCGTTTCAACGTCACGTTCTCTGGGGATTTATTCACTTGGACCTTTTGAAATGTCCGTTGCACTTTAAAGTAATTGTGGAAAACTAATAGGATAAAATATATAACCGAATATGTGTGTGATATTATCATTCGATGCATAAAATAAATGCAAAGTGATTAGAAACGAAGAACAAATATTATGTAGAGAGGAAACCTTACTTACATAGAAAATATATCAAAATAAATTAGAAAAGACTAGAAGATTTTGAAACAAAATTCGAAATTAGAAGGTGTTGCCTCCTTGATTGATCTTCCCTTGCATTTTATTTGCTGAAATAATAATTCAACTGAGATTCAGCTATTCTTTTGAGAAGTTGAAGCATGTAAAAAATTAATTTGCTGGGAAATGTTAGAAATGTAATAGTTTATTAACGACAATGTCTATTTTAAATGTGATGATTCGCATCTCACATAGCTATATTTAGGGCAAGTGAGAGGCGTACGGGATAGACATTGCCGCATCTGTTGACAATCAAAGTAAACAATAGAATAATAGGTCTATAATGTTAAGTAGTCACTAAATCAATTTATTTGACCGCCAATGTTACGAATTGCTATTTATAAAAAGAACCGAATACGAATAGCGAGAAGTAACAAAAGCTAATATAAGAAAAAACAGTTCCGAATAAGTTTATTGTACAAAAAAAGCATTTACTGCTTTCTTACTGCAGGCCTATGAGCGGCCTGTGTTTAAAATAAACCAAATATTTTATTTAATGGTTATGTATTTCGAACTATGGAAATACATTATTATTGAACCCATTTGAATTACAAGAAGAGGAGTATATTCAGGCAAGTCAGATACCTTCCAAAATATGTGGCAACGTGAATATTTGAAATTTCCGTACAAAGGAAAGGGATGCGTCGGTAGAAAAGAATTTGGCAGACAATAAAGCATGGTTTTTCTTTTATATGCAACACACATTTTGTTTTCGTATGTTACTTTTGTATATATATACAGAAATAATACGTACGTATATAGTAAAACAGAGTAGACATCCTATCTCTAATCGAAAATGGAGGATACTTTTGACATTATATGTTATTTATAGAACCACCAGAAATGTAATGAGATTCAGAAAATTTGCAGAAAATTAATTTCGAGCAATCAGCATGTAGCATGCAGATTAGACACTAAACCTAATATTTTTGCACAGCAAGTATACATACAAATGCCATATCGTAAATAGGTAATTGGAAGCACGAAAAAAAAGAAAACAGTACGCCCAAATTTAGTCTTTAATGAGAAGAACTTATCTGCAGCAAAACGACACTTGTTTATTTTGCCGCAACCAGAGCTTCTTTGTTCACCTTCAGCCTTAATTGGTTTAATGTTGCAACCTTTTGTTTTTAAGTGCATATTACAGAAATATTCAGGGATGGAAGTTATATGTAATAATTTTGACTTAAACATATAGAAATCCATTTTAATCACTTACAATTACTTAACGGCGATTTCTAATAGAATCCCTCTCATTCAAGTTTCAGAAAATCTAATCTATATCCAGCACGTTCGGATTGAAAGTGAACATTTGAAGACTCGACCGCGTGTTTTATAAAAGATTAAAGCTAACTGTTGCAGAGCTTCAATCTGTAATGGGAATAGGAGGAAGCACGTAGGTATACGTAGGGTTTACCTGATCTGTCCGCTCGAACAAAGCTCTTTCCTCTGAAGGGAAGCGCTGTCGTTCATCAGGAGAAGCTCGATACGTGGCCGACTAAATTACATTTTGAAAGCACAATGAAATGAATTGCTGCCGTAGAATTCATATTGAAAATGCGAGGAAATTGGAAACGTTAATTAAAAACATCCCAACCACCTGCATGTTTTTAATTAGCATCGAAGATACGTCTGAGCTGCGCGCAAACCATAAAAGTATTGTAAATGAAAAATGAGAGATAAAGTGCAGAAGGTCACTTTATATTATTGCAGTTTATGTTTATTATCTTTCGGTAATAAACATAAACGATCAAATTAAAAAAATACACTTCATGATGCATTGTTCTGAATTTTCTTAATGAGTGATGATTGGTATTTCGCGATTCTTCCATGTCTTAATGGGATAGTAGAATAGTTAACAAGAAAATTGTAAACATGGTCTAAATACTTTATTTAGGAATTACTTGATTTAATCAGTATATTGGACAACTGCGTCTGAACTCTTTGTGGATAATTCCCCCATCATCGATAAAGCAGATTAGTTAGGACTTGATGTTACATCTGGCTTATCTTGCTTTCTTTAGTCAAGGTCACCTCCCGTGACCACCCTACAAAGAAAATCTAGTTCAGTTCCACTGGCAGCCACGCGGCGTTGTTTCTGTTCGTCGCCTAGTAGGACAGACATGAACTTTGGTATCTAACTTACATGTTAAATTTCTTCAACAAAATCTATTGACATATGTTACAAGATAATTCTACAATGTTACAAGTGATTGGATAGTGATGGACTTTCATCGACTGAAGTTTGGTCGTTTTTGAAACGTTTAAGCTATTAGTTTGTATTTGACCCAAAACGCGGTTTAAAACAGAAGCAATAATGCAGTTTTTACATTGTCTATTATATGACTATTTTTTCCAAAATAGAACACTCTGTGGACCAAATATTCCCATCCATCTTTCTCCGAAGTAATTTTTCAGCCAATGCCAAAGACGTCACATTCTTGACTCTGAAGAACAAAGAAATGGTAACAATAATAAAATCAAAATGCTGATTTTAAATTGTGTAAAATTTATTACTTAAACTTAAATTAAAATTTAAGTTTAAGTTTGAATTATGAACAACTTTCTTTTATAAATATCTTGTCTAAAATAAAATTTACTGCTCTTTCACGCTAGACTAATTTCTTTGAAGAACAGGATTTTTTTATAAAAAATAACTTTCCACGATTCTTTCATCTCATCAGCTCCTTCTGGAGACGCACTTTTTATGACATATAATTACCTAAGCGATTAGTAAGCCTGTAGAAACGAGTAGACTTTCCCTCCTCACGAAATTCCTCGAAAAAAACGAAAAAAAGCAGAGATTAAACACTCGCGTTTTGTCAAGGTAAAACCAGTAGGTAATACAAATTCATTCTCCTGGGTCGAATAAATACGAATCTGTCTGGTCTCTGCTAATTTGGCGAAGCACAAGACACGCCAGCAGACTTAGTGATAAGATGCATGTGTCTAAGTCTTGGTAGTTGGTATTTGTATAAATTTAGCCAACAAACAAAATTTAACTCTTATGAATTGACTTGACTGACTCTTGAGTTGATTCGAGTTGCTATAGATCCGGTATTTGTTGTTGGGTAACTTTCGAGAGTTTCGAAAATTCCGTCCAGAACGTATGCTATTCCGCGCAGAGTACATCATCCTGTATGATTTGCTCGTTGATCGTTTAAACACTCTACCTTAGACAAGTAAAACATCGATACATTTAGCCGATTTCTTAACGGAAACTCCATCCATTTGTAATCAAAATGTCGCGATAATGTCAATCATTTTGTATAAACTAATAGGGACACATAAGCCACTGAAGATAAATTGCAGATCAGAAACTAAACAAGAAACATCAACACGTTTCAAAAATTAGCCACAATTTCTTTTTTATTTAGAGTCTTCTGTGACTATAACTCGTTAGCACAAATACCTCGACCTTGGGACCAGTCCGTATATGACGCATAGCTACATGTAATGTTGGAAGTAGGAGTAAAAATTACCGCATCATTTGATAGGTGGGCAATTTATAAGCGATTATCTATCATTTTCTCTACCTTGTTCGCGTATTGAATATTTGATAACGGAAGTTTTGTTCGCTTGACCGTACGTCCCACCCAATCAAAATAAAAATTAACCTTCCTGGTAAATCGAGCGAATCCGCAAAGACAAGACGTGTTTTCTGAAAATCGTTGTTAGGATTATTGCCTTAGTTAATAAGATAAGAAAAAGCTCAGAGTGTGAGATCCTTTTCCAGCGGAAACTTTCAAATGTGACTCTCCGAAACTTTCTCACGTAGAATTTTAAACAAGCCACCTTTTTTACTATCAGAACTTCATAATTCTCTTAATAAATTCCATAATATAAAGTTAGTTGGGCGGATTCGGAACGGGGAAAGCTCTCTCGGAGGTTTCTCGAGTCTCAATTGTATTATTTAGTTGTTTTGGTTTCGAATATTTTTATTATATCAAAGAAGAGGCTAGCATTAAATGCTTCCGACAGGCAAGCTTTTAGTTTTTGCTCGAATAAAGTATGTGCATGAAATATATCACGAGAAGCGTCTAGAATTTTCTGATAAGTTCGCGGATACAGGGAAAATAGTTTATGCACACGGGATTTTCTAAGTACGCATAGTGCATACAGAAAATGTTTTCTACGGGCTTATTCGTTGTACGTTTCCGCAAAAAGTGGATTTATTCCGCATTTCTGCATGAAAAATAGGAAAAACGAATAGGTGATTGTTATGGTATTGCATGATTTCATTTACTGAAGATATTCAACTACATATAAACTTCCTTTATCGTTGATAGTTGATTCCAAGTGTACCGTTTATGAGCTGAAGGGGAGAAATGTAGTTTTAAAAATTGGAGTACTGCAAGTTCTCTGAAATTCTTCTTTCGAAGAAATTACCAAGAACGTACATTGCTTTCCAACTCTGATGTTAAGGACCGTTTAGATCTCCTACAGAACTATATGCAATGCAAGATTGCTTAACTAGAGTGGGATAGCAAATTAAAGGTTATAAAGTTCAAATGTTTTTATAAAATTCAAAATGCTTATTAAGGGTGTCCATTTATATAACTTATTGTAATTAATGTAAAAGAATGGACGATCACAACAGATTAAATGGAAGAATCTTTCTAATCTTTCATTTTAAAAATTTGTCATAGAAGAGGACTTTTTATTTTTGCCATTAAATATTTACTAATAGTTACTTGGAATTTTATTATAGGTATATCTGTAAATATTTTGAACTCACCAAACAATGACAGCTACCAGAGACAAAAAATTATTGCATGAAATGTACCACTCTTGTAGAATGAAAGACTAGGTTTTGTTTATAAGGTTCCACGCGATATAAAATGTTAAATCAAAATGCCAACCTAGAATTTTTATGAAAGTTATATTCTGTAACTATAAAGAACGTTGAGGGTAGTTAAAGGGAGAATGTAAAACCGAATTGTAATAAAATATATAAAAGTGAAATGAAAATGCAGATCATATATCTACTGCAATGTTATAAAATTTAAATTTTATTTTATGGAATTACAAGAAAGTTTGTGGTGGCAGATACGCGAATGCTCTTTCGGTCGTTCAAGATAAGGTAAAGATAAGCCGATGGAATAAAGAACAACCTGAAAATTTTACGTATACACACAGTCTTTATGGCGTTATGTAGCAAAATCGCACGATCTTTCAAATAATAAAACTCATGCATGGTGAGACTTATTTTTTTCTTTTATACTAACCTTCATAGTTCTTTATTAAGAATAGTACCTATCTCTATCTCATATTTTTTAGATTATGTTAACAATATTTTTAATTCTGAAAAGTATTTCTTATTGATACCTGCTATCTTCTCAAATAAATAAGATGAGGCTTACAAAAACTTATTTTTAAAGCTTACTAACGACGTATTGTTTCATAATTCCATATTTTTGTTGTACCGATTCCTAGTAGATACTTTTAAGCATTTTGATCGGGAGCATGGCATACATTCATCGTTTTAAGCTACATAACACTTCAGAAATTCGATAGAATTTCTCAGTAATGACTTGGCAATGGAGGAGAATTTGTGTAATTAACACAACCATGGTAAGACAGGTCTCCATTGTTTCAGTGTCGGGCAGGTCCCGCTTTCCGCTGTCGTCCTTAGGAGAATCTATTATGTAGATCCAATGTTTCCGTTACTATTATATGGCTTCGAACCTATTCAGAAGAGAAAATCATATATGGCGTAAGATGTTCTCTTTTGGCTTCCAAGATAGAATGTTGTGCTGGCAGTCTCAAAATGTATACAAAAAGTTGAAGCAAGCCAAAATTGAAATATTCAAAGATGAACTGGATCAATTTTGCGTTTGATTGTAATGTTTCATTAAATATACATTTCCCATTTCGCATATTGTGGTCGATCTACTTTCACGCGAATTGGCGGATGTCAGGTTACCAGACACGCGGCAACTGGTTAAGAGGGGCTTTAAGTTTTATCGGTTTTCTATTGACGCGTATGCCGGTGTTTTCATTGATTTCAATGAATGATTCCAATTACGAGTTAACACAGAAAACGTAGCGGACAAAAAATTATAATATGGCATATTAACAAATCTTAAACCGTATATAACGTATAACAAGCCTGAAAGTAGACATCTTTTTTAGTGAATAATGACCAAATGTTGTTGTGCTAGGCCGTTTTGTCTGGAGATAATTTATTCCGTTTAAAATGTTATAAATCTGAAAAAGGAACAGAGGCAAGTGTGTCTCTTCTTTCTTACGTGCTCCGTTTCCGTATCGAGAGTCGAGTGCCCTATTAGCAACACCACCCTTCCCTATTTGCCTTAATATCTCTAAAACTATAAGACATAAAAAGTTAAGATACCTATTGAACTGCTTTAGTAGCACTAAATGATAGCAGCAGTAGTTTCCTTTTCGTGTATAATTTATCTAGATATGTTTAATATGCGATAAAATAGGCCAATTTATAAGTAAGTATGTGTTTGTCTAAAAATCTTGCAAGAACGTAGTTTTATCCTTAGTGCTAGTAAACAACAATTGTGAGAAAAAATTGCCGTTATCATTTACTGCTACTAACAGTTAAATATGTATCTTAACTTTTTTTGGTACGTCTATGATGATAGTTGCGATGATATTAATGCAATTAGCGAAGGGTAGGACACTACCCTTCAGAGGGTAGCGCGCTCCACCCTCCGAAAACGAACCCTCCGGAAGCGATTTAGCAGCTAAGAAAGTTATCGTTGTTCTTACACTACATCAGACTATAAACTCACCAAGTTTCATTTAAGTCGGCGAGACACACTTGCTTGTCTTCCCTTGTGAGTTGAACGGATTCCATCATGTCAACAATGTTGTTATTTAAAGGGTTCCATGTAGTGGAAGCAAACATCGCGTGCAATCTTACAAAAACAAAATATAATTTTTTAAATGTATTGATTATATAAGCTTTTATAATGTGTAAGAATGACACGCATGCTATTATCTAAAATACATTCTATTTCAGAAAATGTTGTTTCTTAAGCCTAATTGGTTGTAGGTATTTTACGCCTATTTAAAGAATTCTAAAACATTGATATTATACAAGCAACAAGAATTGTTGGTGTAAAAATCGGGGTTTTAATAGAACTAAATTTTGTGAAGTTTACATTTTCGTCGAGTCGAAGTTCCACCGGTTATGTGGACAGTAATATATTCACTACCTGCTACCGTAGTTGCGTACTTTAAAATACATTATTTTAAAGATGGGTATTTATTTTTTTCGCAGCGAAACTCCCAAGCTTTTATACTTACTAAGCTTTACAAAATTAAAGCAAAACTACGGTATAATATTATCTAATATATTTTCCCGAAAAATCCATTAGGAAATTGCTTTTTGTGAGGCAAAAACCGCAGTGATTGGAGTCTGAAACACACCAGCATTTAGGGCTTCTCGTTAATAAAACAATTCAGCGGTTCACTTCAACAGAAAAGTCAATAAATCTTAGTTCTTGAACGCTACATTGTTTAGGAGAGAAAAGAAAGTTCTTTTCTTCCCGCTAAGACAATGTTGAGAGCAGTAGGCTATACTTTTTAGGTTCTATTATTTTAGTGTTCGTCTGGCTGGGGTAAATTTAACAATGAATATTACTTGGACTAGTTGAAATAATCGACTACAGAACGTGATTGAATGAAAATTAATCTCTTACTGTTTCTCGCCTTTCAAATTCTTAACAATTTATAAATTCTACTTCAGAAATAATAATGTTAATATTGAAAATGTTCTTTTATTGATAGTGTATTCGAATGGGATAAATAATATAACGGCGCTTTTTAAGAGCCCCTAAAACTTGAGCTTCGCAACCATCGCCATTACGTATATTGTACTGTTCAATATTTTCCACGCATTATGTAATTGGTAAAATTAAATTAATGTAAAAATATTTACTCAGAGCAATTTCAGACGTACATAACTGATATCTTGTAATTTAATTACTGCTTCTTTTATAATCGTCAAATTCTCAATTAAGTTTTACGTTAAAGAATTGTATGTGGTGTGCTTCAACATCAATGCATTTTCAGAAAGGAAAATTATCAAAATTCGCTGTAGTTTTAAAGCAATTGCCATCGAGCTAACTTGTGCTGGTTGTACTTCGGCTTGAAATTCCTGTTCAGAAATAGCAGATTCCAGAAAGGGACACATAAACATAGTGTTTATGTGCTGGAAGTTCGCCGTATTGGGTTGAAACTAACTTAGAAATTTATACTCGTTCAAAAGTTAATTTATCTCTTGCAATTAGACTTAAATTTCTCACGAATCTTTAAATTTAATCAGGTAATTTGGAAAAATCATATATTTCTAAATTTTCCTGATTTCCCCCTCGTAAAGAAGTACAATGTATAGTACATACCTACGTGGCAATATGCTGCTGTAGGTAGATACATACGTGGTATAGGTTGATAGGCGATCGATGTTAATATTCGCTTCGCAGTGGGCTTGCTGTTTGTTGGTAGATACGTACTACGATGGCGGCCGCCCGCTTGGACCTTCAAGCGGGCTCAACTATATTAATTATGCGCTTATTTGCTTAAGATATTTTTGAGTTTATCACATTTGTTTTGAGTTTCTTAAATTTTTTTGTTAATTTGGTAAATAATGAATATTGGATCTGCTCAATATAATTCTTCTATTTCAAATTGCACTTTGATGTTCCTTCCTCAAGGTCTTGCCTGAAGGCTGCACTCGTTTGAAAATCAAATATTCTGCTTCTTCAAATCTCGGCTAATGTTCATAATTTTGTTGTTCAATGGATAAAACTTGTTTATCTTATCTTGTTTTGTTTTCTATTTTAAATCCAAAGTTTACTGAATTAAGTGAAATAACAACCTTACTGTTTTCAATATCCATCATATGAGGCTTTTGCTTTCATGGAGATTGTCGAAATTGTTAGGTAGGATAAGTCAGAATGGTTACTATGCTTACCATTATAATTTAATCACTGCACGCAAATAGCAATATGTTCACCGATGGGCCATGTAATTGTATAATTTTGAAATGTAATTGAATTCCTCATTAATGGATTTGGTTTCTTACATTAAATCCTAACCCCTCTTCTCTAAGAAAAATATGTCTTAGTTGCATTTGTATAACAAAGAAAGAAACAAAAATGGGGGAAACTGGAGGGAAGAGGTCACCGGCACTGCTTGGCTCGCAATAAAAACTAAAATGTCAACAAAACATGCTTTCAAACGTGAGTAAATGAATTATCATGGCAGTATATTGCAATAAACGGAGATTTTAAAGCAGAAGATTTGAAGGTGTCTAACTCTGGTGAGGTAAGTATATAATCGACGAATAATAGATATATCAACCCACCAATAAATAACTTGACGTTTCAGCCAAGATTCGTTCATAGTAGATGCATCCTCTATCGGTAGTTAAGAATTAATGCACAAAAGGAGCTGCAACAAATTAAGCTGCTTTATTAAATACCGAAATTAGCATCCGCTTACTTCGTGATCAGTGACTTCAGGGTTCGTTTAGAATGAGCAACTGAGAATCGATCATAATATTCCCACACTACTAAGACGTATGAATTGCGAAGAGAAGCACCATTACGAGACGTAAATTTACAGAGAACGGAGGAAGGCACCAACTTGGTATCCTCAGGTGTAAAGATCTGGGAAATATCTTGGCCAACGACTAGGCAAGGTCATTTCTCTCTCTCTCTCTAGTGAACATGAGGACTGCAAAATAGACTAATATATTTGAAAAATCATTAATGATGATGGCAAGTTTGTCAGTTTCGACACCGGTTTGACTTGAAGTACTCCACAATAATGAATCAATTGGTACGATGTACTACGTTGCATTCTTTAGAGTCTCATCTACAAGTTCATTGCCCAAAAAAAACATTTAATTGAATAATTGGAAATTCAGGAAAATTTACGTCGGGAGATATTTTTGTCAGCACGCGAGAATTATACTTTCGATTTGATTTAGAAAGCATCACATTCTACGTAGCTATGTACAAGTGAAGTTTGAACAATAAAGTTGTTAGTAGAGCGCAACATTCTCGCTTGCTTTCGAGTGGTGTTAACCGCGAAAGGTTGCGGCGATAAAGAGCTGCTTCGTTACCTGTCGACGCTTCCAGGACTTTTTTGCTATATGTTTGAATGAGGCAAATAATATACCAACCATCGCCATTACCTATATTGTACCGTTTATTATTTTCCACGCGTCTGTATTTATGGCTATTTCCAGACTTAATATGCAATGGTAAAGAAATCGAATGTTTAGTTTGCGATAAAAATTATGTTCAAAACTACACTCCGCCAAAAAAATATTGCATAAACTAAAAAAGGGCATTTATAAACCAAGATATTTTTATACGTTCACAAAAAGTTTGCCTCGTGTATGTGAACTATAAAAACACTAACAAAATCATGGAACATAGCTTTTTTACTTTTTTTCTCTAAAAGAACACATTTAGAAAAATGCATATGTGTAAGGTTTATTCAGTTGTTTATTGAAAGTCTTCCTATACGGACAAATTTTAAAGTGCGAAGTCAGAGTTCTGTACCAACGCTTTTAAAACTAAAATGAGCAATTTAACTTCAGAACAAGTGGCTGCTATAGTTGCTTTAATCGAAGATGGACGATCTCAAGCATACGTTGCTAATTTGATGAACATCAATCAGCCAAGTGTTTCTAAAGCCGTAGCCAGATATAGGGAAACAGGCAATTACAGTAGAAGACCTGTACCAGGTCGTCCAAGATGTTCTACTCGCCAAGATGACCGCTATTTACTACTAAAAGCATTACGTCGAAGACATGTAACTGCGAGACAATTGCAGAACGACTTGGCTAGAGCCAGAAATACTCGTGTGAGTACTTAAACTGTTCGGAATAGGTTACGACAGAGTGGATTAAGAGCTAAAGTAGCTGTAACAGCCCCTCGTCTCGCTAGGAACCACCGAGTGGTTCGCTTAAGGTTTGCCGGAGAACATGTAAATTGGAACATTAATGACCGGGCCAATATACTCTTCACAGATGAGTCAAGATTTGGTCTTTACACCTCAGATAGGCGTACCTCAGTGTACAGACGAGACGGTAAGCGCTATACGCAGTGTAATATCAGACCTAGACCTAATTTCGCTGGTGGCTGTATTATGGTTTGGGGAGGCATCTGTTTAACAGGTCGTACAGAGTTAGTACCAGTAGACAGAGGTACACTGACTGCCCACAGGTATATAACGGACATTTTAGAAGAACATGTAGTACCATATGCGCCAATTATAGGAAACGAATTCATGTTAATGCACGATAATGCACGACCGCATGTTGCAATAATCGTCCAGGAATACCTTAACGATGTTGGTATTCCAGTTTTAGATTGGCCTGCGGTAGGTCCGGACATGAACCCTATCGAGCACGTGTGGGACCTCCTTCACAGACGGATGCGAACCCAAAATGTTGCCCCAGCGGACCTGCATGGACTGGAAAATGCTCTCCGTGACGAGTGGGGAATTTGGGTCAGGCTTATATACGGAGGTTAATCGAATCTCTGCCAAACCGTATGCGAGCGGTCATAAGAGCCGGAGGTGGCAATACTCAGTATTAAAAGCTACTGTTATGACATTTTTCTTTCCAAAATTATAATTTCTTGTTTTAATAAAAATCTCAAGTATGAGTTCTTGTTTTTATTTGGCCTGTATTTTATTTAAACAGTCATAGAAATTATATCTTCGAGCGCATTAAAGTATATTTACAACTTTATGCTACAAACAAAGATTATGCGGTACTTTTATGATTCAAAACTAAATTATGTGATACTTTTTTGGTGGAGTGTATATATGTGTAAGAACCATGTAAATAGCTAAACCCACGAATTAAAAAAACTGATGTGAAGTATATGCCGTACATCATTTGTGAAAATCGGAAAAACAATGTGTCCAACATTGGAACTACCAAGTCCACAGATGCTGTGTAGGTGCGCGAGAAGATTGAGAATTATGTGAAAACCGCAGTAAAAAATGAACGGTTGTGGCTAACTATAGATGAAACTACATACATATATAACAAAAATTCCGTATTATTGATTGTAGCATGGATAATGACCATCACATCCTTGTTTGCTAGCCTAAAAAAGATAGCAAAGCTGTAGTGCTGAAGCTGTTCACAACTTTTAATAATAATGTTGCGAAAGATCCGTTATACAAATTCAAAGACCACTTTAACTACGCGAATATTATATCGCTAGATATAGAATTACCTCTTTCTGCGTACTTTGATAAATTAATAATATTTTTTTGTTAATTAAAAATACTACTATCATGGAGATGGCATGATTATCTAGATCGTTAGCATCACCTAAGAATCAGGAATGTTCAAAACAACAACTTTTCTCCAACAAAAGTGACGAGTTTCTTTAAAAAGAAGAAGTGATTATATGTAGTTTCTTCTTTAAGTAATTTTCGTGGAAAAATATCGCATGGATTTAACTAATTGCACGTTTACTGCTTGTACTCCTCATAACAGTAAAATAGATTATTTTAACATAAAAATTAATGAAAAACATGTTACAAATATCAAATACCTCTCAGAACAGCCGACCTTTTTAGAAGCGGCAAACTAAAATTATTTCCAGATATACTCGCAAAAAAATTTTCGAACAACATGAAAGCGAAGAAAATGGTGGTTTATGATTCACTTTCATCACAGCTTTATCTTGAGCATTTTGTAATGTTGTTGGCTTGAAGCGATAGACGCTAAAAGTTGACTCTTTTAAATTTCCCCTTAACTCTCACAATACCGGGACCCATCGCCAGTTAATACGACGTAAAACATTTACATCTCGAAGCACTTCGATATCCATTAATATTTAAAAAGAACTCAAATCCTCGGAAGCTTTGGGGAATAAAGGAAAGCGAGGCGTTTCAAAGTGCGGTCGGTAAGAATCGAATGCATCCCCATTAAAATTGTATACAGCGCGTGGAAGAATTGATGGCGCCCAAAGATGGTTGCCTTTATCAAATTTAATAGTAATCTAAATTATTAATCTTGACAATGTTTAACAGTACATGCTACCACACTTCCAAACATTGTTCTGCAAACTGTATTTAAAGTATGCTGTATGCGTTTCAAACAAAAATACAAGTTCGCGTATGGAAAATGTTAAAAGTATTATGTTGGTGCAATCTTAAAAAGCATTTCTAATTTTATTTATGTGCGTGATTTTATTAGGTAAAGATAGATTGCATGTATGTAGTTTTACTAAAAAAGTAGACGACGTTATTGTGGCGTATCCGTATCCCACACTGGTAGTTCTTCAGCATTTTCAAATTGTTTTCGTGCTGCTACCGTAGCATCAGTCTAAATGGTTTCTCATTAGGAGCCCAACAAATTCAAAAGACGAAGATTTTCCTAATTGTGATTGAGAGTATTGAAATTATACCGGTCGATTATTTTTAGAGAGGTTTTGTGGCTGTTAATTCATAAAATTGGGTCGGATTGTGTGTTTGCTGTGGACGTAGTTTAAAAGAAGGTGCGGGCTTTGTGTAGAATTGTCTTCGGTGCTAAACCTATCAATTCGCATCCATATTACCAATTCTAATTTTCCGGTACTTCGGCCATTGTTTCTTCTGGTATCGGTTTCTAAATCCGTGGCTTTTCATATGTCTCTAATTAAAACTGTACAGCCTAAGCTATGCTATGTAGATAAGAAACAACAAACAACTAAGATTTTAAGTTTAAGAAATTTAATTCTAATATAGATTTAATTTTCGTGATCCAATTAAGGGTAGTATGTCACCATTTAATTTGGATTTTACAATAGCAAACAAACATGACATGAGTACTTCTTAAACCCTCGCAACATCAATAAGTAAATGTAACGTATTTGGGCCTTCGTTGAAAACTAGGCATAACTAGACATAACAAGACTAAACATGTTTAGTGAAAGGTTACTGATAGTCAATTAAAACGTTTTGTATTGTTAAAGTATTCAAGCAAAGCAACAGTTGAAAATGTTTTAATTTAGTAGTCATTCCTTGATTATTTCCTCAATTCTTGCCTTGCTAAGATTGTCTTCGCTTCTAGATTTTATCTATAAAGATGCGCAATTTTTAGATTGAGTTTTAGGAGTTGTACCTTCCGGATTGCGTCGATTGGGATGACTTCTTGCCTTCGTTGTTGCAAATCAACCAGCAATGATGACTGGAATCCTATTGGCATCCCGGCTAACAAATGGGTGTTTGTTATTCGTTATTATCATCGCAAATAGGGCGTAATTTACTGCAACAAAACATATGCAAGGCGTTTGGCATTTGGTATAATACGTGCAAAGCGTAACTTATATGCATATACCGTTATCATCGAATATAACCTGTATATTGTTAAGAATATCTGCCTATCTTGGAACATGAGAGATATAACAAATTTTACTAAAAGGCATTATACTTCTTGTACCTGGTATTATACAATTCTTTACCCCTTACGACAGGTATTTAGCAATCACTGTATACGTCTGTAGATATATATACTTCGAATAAGAAGCAATTGCACTGTAGTCAATCGTCTGTATTTTCCCTGTTCGTTGGCCGTGGTCGATAGGTCCTTTCCGGACACATTTTGTCAGCATTTACGGTAGGCACTCTCAAAGGTAGCGGCGGTAGTTGTCTACTCGGGCAAATAGACAACTACGACCGCTACCGCATCGCATTTGAAAGTGCTCGCCATAGATGCCGGCGGAACGTCAGATTTGAAAAGAACCTTCCCACCGCGGGCAGCAAGAGAGACACAAGTCGTGAAATCCACGTAATTACTTAATTCTACTGTAATTGTATTAAAAAAATATGTAATTTTTGCTTGGGTTTAATTAAAAAATGAAAATTGCCGCAATGAAACGATGAATTTTTTAAGGTCACTTGGTTAGGTTGGGTGCTTTAATCGTGTTTTCTTTTATTTCATTATTTAGCATATCTGCAGCCATTTCTATACATACGTGGTTTTTTATTTATCCATTTATATACAAATGTATCCAATTTATATTGTTCCGTATGTTCACCAAAGCCGAATCTAGCTGGTACACAGGCAACACAAAGACAGAGATTGAAGCCGGAGCCGGAATTTGTCGGATTACCGCCAAAAATATCTAACAATAAGTCACTATCATGCAGGTTAGCTTTATAGACGTATTTATGCGTAATAACAGTGTATCTGCAAAACTCCAAAAATCGTCGAAATTTCAAAGGTAGCTTCCACCATTTAAAAGTGCGGTTCCGTAGAAACACACTTACAATAATGAGTTGGGCCTATAAATCTGCCAAGTTTTAATCCGATTGTGAGTGTCTTGGAACCTCTCTTTTGTAGTTTATATCGATAATACATATCATAGGTAACTTTGACTTAGGGTGTGAATAAACGAGCGTGAGAAGCAATGCGTTTTTTTTTTAATATGTTGAGGTTGTTTAGGTACATCGCGCTAAATAAACTATCATTTGCTGCAACATTTCGTTTCAGGAAACGGTGCATTTTAAGCAGTCGTCTATTCTTTGCCCTAATTATTAAAGAAACGTAAAGATTGGGACCCGATTAAAAAAGATATTACAAGAATGTCTCATCTTATCGCATAACCAATTTGTTACTTCGTCCGCGTTAAATTTCCTACTTGATACCAGAAGTTACACCAGTGAAGGCTATTCAATATTCGCCTGATAAAAGCTATTAACCGGCTGCAAAGTCTGTCTCCTGCGGCTAGTGAATAACGTAGAAAACGCCAGCAGCATCTAATTACCCGCATGGAAAGTAGATTACTTCCGATAATAAAAAAATGGGAAACCACAGCGATAACAAGTTTCAAAGCTCTACTAGCAACCTACATAACTCGGAGGAAAAATAAATGCGCGCCAGTCGGAAACGATAAAACTGAAACGTCGTCCATCCGCCCTAATGCATCAGCCTTAATCGTACTTTTTGATTTAATACACATGCACTCCGTCTAGTTAATAATTGCTATCTTGCCCCGCGTAAGTAAGATAAAATGCAATGGCAACGAGCTTAAGGTGACACCATTAAACATCATCCCTCTAACTAATAGTGCAGCCGTTTATATGGCGCGATTAAGAAATACGGTGAAAAAGGAATTTATTTTAAGGATTTGCTCTCGGTAGTCCATATTTTCGTCGAGTAAGGCGCTATAAAGGCAACGGCGCAAACTTCCACCATTAGCTCTAATGGTTCATTTCTGCGGAAATGTGATGATTGTGTGCTTTATTTACTGTACGTATTCTTGTGCGTTGATTTTCTATTTTTTTAACGCTGCTTTTTCACGAAATAGTGCGACAATGCGTTCTATTCGAAATATTTTTTTGATTTTGTTCAGGTTGCATATCTTTCGCGAACCATGCTATATATATCAGTGAATGAGTTTTTCGAAATAAATCAAAGCACCGCTTTTGCTTTCGAACTAATGTACCGGAAAATGTAATAAATTCTGTTTAGCAAAGTGGCAGGGATTACGCAATTTTTAGGAAAGCCACGTTGGGCATAAATTAGAGTAGCAGAAGTTACCAATTGTAATATAGAAGACGATGTACGCATACGTAATATATTACTCAAAGTTCAATTATATTATTACCTTTAAAATTGATACGCTAGATGTGATTCCTGATGAATAACTTGGTTTTAGATAGAGTTGACGACTGATTCCAAGTCTTCAGATTAACCGATGTCACGCCGAAGAAAAAGATTCGCTTTATAGCAAGCAAGGAAAAGAATTATTTAAATCAATTAATAAATTAATTACAGTAATGATTTACGGTTATCAAATAGAAATCTCTTTATCAATGAAATAAATACGGGTTTGTTAACTTTGTGAGAAACAATTAAATGCTTGATTACCGCTAATTGCAGGAGTTTTCTAGTCTCCTTTCTCTATGGATATGCGAATGTACTGCGAATGTGAATGTAATGTAATTAAAATAAGAAACATGCTTAAATAACTTTTCATTAACTTTTCCCCGATGTGGGACGAGAAAATAGTGAATCTCAGAAACCAGAGGGATAAGATGAAATAACGCATGAAAAGTGGCAAAGGACAGGAAACCGTAGAAATAATGTTAAATAAAGAAGCTAAAACTCAACCCATAACTCTGACAGCAAAAGGTAGCAGGAGTAAATAAATACTCCGAGTCAAAAGTTAGCCTTTATTATTCTCCTCGATGTCTTACTTTGTTATGTTGCTTGTATCATTTTCGAGAATAATCTTTCTGATCAAGATTTAAGGATACGTACTTTCTCAATATGTATATATTTTCGATTAAATTTAAACTTCGGAACTTTCTGAACGGCGCAACTTCGTAATTACATTAAAATGAACCTATTCAAGTCCAAAAACGATGTTAAACTTATGAGGTTTTAAATTTGAAACAATGGCAAAGTTTTGCACCGCTCCGTAGTTGTAGGCATGTAAAATTTTCTATTTAACTTGAACGTCAAGAGAAATAGAGAGAACGAGTCGACGGAAAGGAGAGCGCTCCAGATCAATAAAAGACCAAAGGCAGGAGGGCATTTCCAATTCAACCGATGTCTGCTTAGATGAATGACCAAGCAACGAAGAGAGATTACGCTGGCCGTATTTTTTTACTTTTCGCATTTATTTCTGGTTTGTTCCACGTCCGTTCGCCAGCATTAATAAATTCATTTTAACGGCGCATTGTACTTACGCTATAAGAATAAACGCGCACGTCGGAAACGATAAAGTGAAAACGCTCGCATCCTGTTTAGCCTTCTAAATACGTAGATTAGGTCGCTACGCTAGGATTTCCAAACACACAGGTGCAATAAATTAAATATGTTCGGGTAGAATACATTTACAATGGGGTATAAAGGGGAATTAAAGATCGCTAATCTTTACGTATCCGTGTTGGTGTACCTAAATAATAGAAATTGTCACCGTTACCACGTGACTTTATCTGAAGTTTTGTATAAAAGAAGTTGTCCTAAATAAATAATTAAAAATACTTTTCTCTTATTGTTATAGTAGCTTAGGAAAACAGCCACATTTACGAGATAACACTGACAACCCAAAAATTAAGAATTCGATGAGATTGGAAAACTGGAAAAGTGCCTTTCGAATAAGAACAACACACTTGTATTTATGCCTTTGGAAAGTGTGAGACGTGTCCTTTCGATCAATCTTCGTTACTCATCGTTAGGAACGGCCCACTAAAATGTTGATGTCCTAGCAATGTGCTTGCGAGTACTCTGAGATCCCCATTGTTTGATATATCTTCTTTTCCCTTATTTTATTCCAGTCTGTTTTATTAAAATCTAAAAAAAATCTTTTTAACGTATTCGTAGTTACATTAATTAGATTATAAGAGGGTATAAGAGAAACCATTTGCACTAACCTTGTTATAATTTACCATTTTCATCGCTCAGTGGTTTGGTATTCCTTCTAACTATGCTTTCGACCTAAGATTTCATTCTTTTCCATCATAATCAAGAAACCATCGATGTTTGTACCCGTGTTTGAATAAATCGGAGTATACGGGGTTAGTTCAAGAAATTCCCGACTTTACTATGACGGAAAAAGCATTATTAAATTACATGTTCAATATAATCCTCGCTGACATTAATGCACTTACTTTTCAACTAGAATTCAACATCCCTAAAAATACCCTTCGTCTTCAAAATGCGCCCAAGCTTCATTCCTCACGGCCATATCCAGACTACACAAGGACTGGTTGATTTTTTGGGAGCTGCACTCACGAATTGTGCAGTTCCATTAGTAATGCATTGGTGATTAATAAGCCTTGAGCTAAAGTGATGGTGGTATTTTAACCTGCAGCGATACCTGAATGAATGTCATTCCCGGAAATTCTGGCGCTTATCTCGTATGAACCAAACATTTACCCATATAAGCACGTAATTTTCAATATGATCGCTTTTTTTCGCGTTTTTGCAGGTATACACTACAATAGTACAAACTCAAACGCGAAGAGGAACCGCTATAGATTTATACAAAGTTACCTTGCGCATTTTCTTTTAAAGCCCAGACGCTACGATAGCTCCACATAGTACTCAGATAGCCGAATTTGGTACGTTTAGAAGTGTTGGCGTCAATTCATATTTCTTGTTTGCAACCTCGCACTCGCTCATGAATATCATATATCAGATTAATATTTAATTAATGTTTAACATGTGTAAGAGCTATTCGCATTGTTGAAATTCTCAAAACTTTTGATGATGTTGTACTATGATCTCCAAATAGATTTAAAAATTAAATGAACGAAGAGTAAAACAATATATGTGGATAGTTGCTCTATTTACGTACTTTTGCACTGTGGGTTCATTTCCGTAAAGGCGATATACAAAAAAAGTAACGCAAAAATTTAAGCAATCGTTGGAATAGGATAAACACCAAAGTATAGCTTCTGTTAAAATGTAAACAGAGAGAAACGATTACAAATTAATTCTTGATATGAGTTCTTCTATTTTATTGTAACCATCTCGTGTAAAATTTAACACTCACATTCCCAGAATGTTAACACCTATTAAGTCATACGAAGTTTGTAATCAAGACTACTACGCTAAAGTCAAAGCCTCGCTATAATATAATTTCTTTTGAAATTAAGCTAAATTATAAATAAAACGCTAAATTGAAGTGTACTTAAATGTCTTCCTTTTGTTTCAGATGATGAAAGTATGGTAGAGTTTCCTGGGGAAGCGGACACTAAGCGGTAGTAATCGTAAAAGTCCAACGTGCGGAATGAACAAATGCGAAAACCCCAAGTACGTGCTTTTCCTGCTACTGCTAATGCTAATAACCACGGTGAAATCATGTCCCGATATGTGCGTATGTAAGTGGAAGAACGGAAAACAAACTGTGGAGTGTAGCAGTCGGAATTTGCAAGCGATACCGGAGGGCATGGATCCCAACACACAAGTGCTCGAGTTCTCCACGAATAAACTTCAAACGCTACGCTCGCAGATGTTTTTAAAGATGGAGCTGATCAACTTACAAAGGATCTACTTATCACAGAATCGCATATCGGCCATCGAGGAGTATGCGTTCAAGGGCCTAACGAATCTCGTTGAACTGGATCTTTCCGGTAATTTGCTGGACACCGTTCCTACCGCGGCATTTGCCGACTGTCCGTCTTTAATGAGACTAACGCTCAGTTATAATCCTATCAGTACCTTGAAGCGAGGCTCGTTCGCGTATCTGTCCTTCCTGCATTCGCTCGAGCTGAGCAATTGCAACGTGGATCATATCGAAGAAGGCGCATTTCAAGGTTTGCACAGCATAGAATGGCTCCATTTAGACGGAAACAAACTCACCACAATAAAAGGCAACAAAGTTCTGCCGGAATCACTGCGAGGCATTGAATTGCAAGGAAACTTGTGGCGATGCGATTGTAACATGTTAGATCTGTATACGTGGTTGGTAAATTTGAATGTACCGTATTCAGCGGAGCCGACGTGTAAAGGACCGCGGAAGCTCTCCGGTCGCGCAATTAAATCAATACCGGAAAGTGAGTTAGCGTGTCTGCCTAATGTGTCGCCTACTGCGCTCTATTTAGAGATCGGCGAAGGAAAGAATATATCTTTATTATGTCAGGTCCACGCTATACCCGAAGCGCACATCTCGTGGTGGTTCCAAGGACAGGTGCTTCAAAATGACACTTTCGTAGCGCCCGGAATGCGTTTGATGTATTACGTGGAAGAGGGTGGGGAGGAGAAACGAAGTGAACTTTTCATTTATAACACGAGCGCGGACGATAACGGCACCTTTATATGTAGCGCAGAGAACGCCGCCGGAATGGCCCAATCTAACTTTAGCGTGCGAATAATACTGAAAGAAGAACCCCTCGTGATTATAATCTCGTTCCCTTTCGAATATTTTTTAGCAGCCATCATAGGGGCCGGATTCTTTGTCTTGATTATTCTGATCATTGTCATCGTATCGATCGTAAGATGCCGTACGAAACAACCTCAGAAGCAGAAAAGCGAGAAGACCAAAGAAGCAGCGTCGCAATATCAACAACAACAACAACATCAACGTCAACAGCAACAGCAACTACAAAGCGTGGTCAAGTGTATGGAAACTAGCAAGGAGAATACCGAGGCGAATCGACGTCAAGAACCATTCCATTCGACTCATTCGTGCGACGATTTATTGAGGACCATCTCTCCCGTTACCATTCCAAATCAGCTTCGAAGCCCCACATCGCTTAGACGATATCAGGAACAGAATCCGGATCTCATTAACGACGCGGAGAGCGTCGGACGGCGTCGTGGCGATGGCGACGGGGAAGTTATGCCGACAGAAAGAGACGGACAGAACGAACGGCCGGAACCGCTGATGCATCAGAGCATGGTGCAGTTTCCAATTACATGCATGCGCAACGCTAGGAAGCTCTACAACATACATAGTTGGGAAGGCTGTCCTATATTGGATGTCGAGGGTTATCCGGTGGATTACGGGCTACCGAAAGTACATTCGGCTACTGTGATTCCTGCGCCGAATTTTTACAGAACGCTACCGTATAACAGAACCACTAAGAGACAATCAGCCGCCGTACCGATTAGCAGGTACTCGAGGGAAGCGGAATTTTTATCGAGGAACGCGTACGAGCATTACTATCCCGATGTTAGGTATACTGCAGACGGATATCCTGCGAGGCCGTCCGACGTTGCCGCTGAAACGCTTCCTTCCCCTCCCGAAGGTTACAAGAGCGAAATTAGTCCGGCTCCTAGCTCTCTACCTTGCTGTTCGGCGGTTCAGTGGCCTCAACGAATGATGCCATCTAATGTGCACTTAATAAACTCTTCCGACCTCGAATGCGGTCATCAATCTAAATTCATAAACATCGGAAAACGGTGCGTCAGTGCTCAAACTGAAACCGAAGCGGCCGAGCATCCGGTATCGACTACAACAACGATGAATACGACGACGAATACGGCATCAACGCATTTGGCTCTCAGCAAGACTGAATCAACGTTAAACGAGCGCAACGATCCGCTTAACGAAGTGCTGACTGAGAGTCCCGACGAAGGCTACGAAGGCGAGCCATCTGTCGTGTAGTAAATTTTGTGATCCGAGTTCCAAAGACTTTGCGAAATTTTATGTATTTAATGAGAAAATATACAGGGTACCAACTTTTGTACATATAAGTAGATGTAAATTTTTAGCTTGATTCCCGTAATATTTTTATAGGAAATTCATTACAAGGCCATACCACCGACCGATTAGGGATGTTTTGAAGTTTTGATTTCAAATGTAGGTTATATGTTTCGCATAATTTAATAAAGTTGAAAATATAGTGAACAGTTGCAAAGGATGCAACCGGAAGGTTCAACCATTGAAAAATATGTGATGATGAAGAGAAAAAAAACGACAATTTTAAAACAAAAATACTGTTATAAAATATAGGGCGTCCTGACCTTGCGAAATTGTATAATTAGGCATTAACAATTAACTGCAAATTAATAACAATTAATTGTAAATGAAACGTCGTCTTATGTATTGTTAGGTTTCCCTCAACTTAAATATGAACAAACGCAATATGAACTTCGATCGCTTAAATTTTCATGTATTTACTTCCCAGCACATTCTCTAGACCAACAGTCACATGTGTGGTACTGTAGTTTCTGATGTACGCCACTGTGGCATATATGTGTACTATGATGGGGGATTGGATTACTCAAAAGCCACTTACTTTATCGAAAAGAAAATGAACAAAAACATTTTAACATATGAAGGAAAAGCCCGCGCTTAATCTTAGAAGTGCCAAAAATGTCTTTTCAGTGTTAACAAACACATATATTTTTAACGGATATGTTATTGTCCACGAAAAAACTTTTTTCTAATTTTCTTTAAATTGCCTCTATTTCGGCATCGTGTTAGAACTTTTTCCGAATATACAGGATGTTCAATATTGAGCACCAAACTTGGCTAAACTCAAGGTATAGGAAATTAACATCTCTAAAATTTGTCTATAATTAACAATATCAGAACGCCAGTTGTCACCAAAGCAAAGAGATTGGGATTGGGCATTGACTCCTTCGTTTCAGGGATCTAATTAATTAATACACGATCGCCTTATGGAAATTCGAAAAAGTTATACTCTTACAGAGCAATCTTGAATAGAAACGTATGTTATCCCATGCGTGCCTCAATATAATATTTGACGTCTCTCACAAACTAAAAGAGACACGTTGGCTAAATATGACCAACAGGAGGGAATCATATAGTTGCCCTCTGTCATAAGATGATATTAATAAAAACCCCACCGTATCTCTGTCCAAAATTTCATTTCCGTACTGATGTATGTATATAACCTCGCAACTAAGTTTAAGGAACTAATTTCTTCGCCGCACGATGTCACTCTTTGAAAGATTTTTTCACTTACTCTGTTTACAGTAAATACAACCATTCACCACAAGAACTGAAACGATTGAATTGTGATTGATTTAGTCGCGAATACCGATCTATGCTGTACCGTCAGTAAACAGCTAGATATGTTTTTTTCTAATTGAGTTGTTTTCAGCCGCTTTGCATTATCTTTCTTTATTAAACAATTAATAATACACCGCATGGTGGCACACGCTGAATTTTAGTTGCATCACGTGTACGTCTCCATGTTGAAATCCTGTCACGTATGCGTCGGAAGCCGACGTTTCGCTCTCGATTGCATAGAGATTTCTCTGGGCCACACCATGTCAAACAGTGGTGACAACCAATCATTTATTGATTGTCAGCAGCGTCCTGAAACCCTTTCCGAAATGAAAAACGGATATTTACTATTAAAAGAGAGTTCTGCATCTAGAAAATGTATCCAAGTGATTGCTGGTGTAAATGTTATTTAAGAAAATTTAATGTTCAATATTGAAGATTCTAATACAATGTCGAGATGGATCCAAGCATGCAACTTAATCTTGCAAACGTTTTCGTAAAGACATTATCGCATTTCGGAATCTTTTGAGGCAAATATATGTATCTAAATTTAGGCGATTGATGACATAATAATAAATATCTGGAGATCTGTTGGGCATACATAGACATTTTGTTTGTATATTTTTAGGCGGGGAAAGGAATTACGTAGTAATATGCATACCGCTCCGCTTAAAGCAACGAAGCAAAGGCTCGCTACTTTGTGTAGGCAGAAATATGTTTAAAGCATAACTTGTGGTGTCTATTGGCACTATCTGGAAATGCTGATCCTCAAATGATTACACCCTAGACACAATTCTATAACTTAAGTAATTGTTAACCAACTTAGGAAAACTTTTTGTTAGCACGAAAGAACTTTAAAAATTTAAGTACCTGGAAGCTGAATAAAAATTTTTCTAACAACCAGCCAAAGTAAAAAAGTAGCCCTTGGTTATTTATTCAAGAAGAAAAAATGCTGATATGTAAACTTCGAAAAATTTCCCAGATGGAAATCAGCAGAGTGGAGTACTTTTAATATTGTATCAGTTCAAATAATTTAGGAGAAAAGCTAGAGGTACATGTTAAATGTCGGTTGTACGAATCATATTTTTTAAGTTTTTAAAAAAACATCAAAATTATTTTATTTTTTACTTTTGCGTAAAGGAAGGATCGTTTCATACTTAAATTTCCATGCAAAATCGAATGTGCTGTATATTTATATACCTGAAGGACGCGATAAGTCACATGCCAGTCCTCTTCGATCGCACTGCTCACAGCATAAAAGACGGAAGGTTAAGCAGAGTAGAATTCGGCAAACCAATTGTAAACATTCTTTAATTGTAAACATTCGTTAATGAAACACATAGTGTTTCATTAATAAAGCGAAACGGTTCGAAGTATTATTGATGTATTAGACTTTTACTAACATCGAAAATAATCAGCTAAAAAATTATTAAAATTTCAATTTTTTCACGAAATTGCTTTTCTAAATGCTGACTGTAAACAAACTATTTCACGGATTTCTATATGGTTACTGTCTCAACAGCATCAAACATCAAAATTTACAAAATAGAAATGCCAACCCTCAATAGCACTTTCCAGAGGCCGTTTGTAAAAACTTAAAACGTTGCTCTCGCAGGATATTGCGTTGAATCCAGAACCAGAATATAACTTAATGTTTATGAAAGGCTGTTATTTAGTTAATTTTTTTATTGTAATATCTAATTCAGTAAATTAAGTGTCTACCAAACAATTTTTCCTTTTAATTGCTATAAGCCACGAAACGCTTTTAAAAAATGAATAACTATTAAAAATTTCCGACGCCTCTCCTAAAGAAATGAAAAGAAGATAAACGCAATCATTAAGCCAATTTTAAAATGGAAACACAAAGACACCTTTTTAACCATTTGTATATATATAATAAATAAAAAGATATATTCACTAATTTTTCTGAATCGCACGAATTTTTTATATAAATTCCAACAATATAAAAACCTCGCTGAGGACATAATTAAACTCAAGCCTTCAAACACAAAAATCAGGTTATTGCAAAAATTTATAATAACGTAAATACAGAACTGTAGACTTCTCGGCACCTCCTCTGAGACCATCAGCTAATTTATAACGTAATTGCGTTATAAACAAGCAAGGTGCGGACTAGGCCCGAGCGAAACCATTCCCTAATTAGCAACAATTTTAAAGGACTTGCAATGAATTTTCTTGCTAATGATCTGTATGTATCAGGTTGTTGATTTCATAATGTTGCCAGTAGACTATTTAGATTATTGAGTGATGTTTGGGGTTAGATAATTACGTACAATCAGATAGTTGTTCGGTCGTAATTTTCATCGATGCACTGATGTAGGCGGTTGTTTGTGATTGGAGGAAGCATGGTAGATTTATGTATTTTGTAAATAGATTGTTACTAAAGTTAAACTAGAGAAAACGTTATTGTTACTCTTTCTCAACGAAATGCATTTTTAGTGAAAATTTATTTCCTAAACAATCATCACGAATTTATTCGCACTGTACATAATAGATTATATGCATACATAATGTAACGACATGATTGTAATGTATATGCCTAAATAATGAATACACATATAAGAATGCGATCAATTAGTTGATTCGCCTAATAATTAATAGATGATGAAATAAATATTAAATAAAAATAAGTTAAAATAAATGAGATACTAACACAGGTAAAGAGGATTTTTTTAGGTAAAGATGTCTTCAATTGAAGAAACAATTATTTTCGATAGAAGCAAGCCAAGTACTTGGTTTTCCCAAAATAAAAATTTCATTTTTGTTTACGTTTTCTTACTTTACCATCTTAGCTGAAAAAATATATTTTTCGTTTAATTCTTTGAAATCTGAATTTTACAGAGACCTACATTGTCTCATTCTGAAGGAAACGTTTCTTCGAATGAGAAGTAACGTAGTTTGAAATGTATTCGACTTAGTGAAGAGCAGCTTTACTAAATATTTATTTGTTCACATTAGAAGTGCGTTATTTTGACATTTAATTGCACATGGTGGCATTTCATTGCGAAGATTGATGACCTCTTCTTTCCGATTTGCCCCACATCCATTTATCTTCTTGTCTTGCACATATGGACAAAAAATATATTTTTGTTAAAAGAAAGAACTTAGTAACATCAAAATTATGTTATTGCGTCGTACATAAACAATCATGCTGCTATTCACAAACAGTAGTCATTTTCATGGCAACCATTTCAATTCACTATACCTGACATTACCCTACCTAGAAATTATCTTCATGGATGCAAGGTTATCAAGAATATTATTTAATTCAGGTAGTGAAATGGGGATCTGAATTAAAAAGAAAAAAAAAAAAAACAAATAGTGAACGAAGCACTCAAAAACTTCACTAAGTAGATTCATTTCTATCCATCGAATAAGATTTGAACAAAAAAACGTTTGATTTTGGGGGTAGAAAATTCAAATTAAAATCAAATTCTATAATTCAATTTACTAGTTATTGATTTTATTTTTATTCGGGGTCTTATTACATTGCATTCACTTTGCTACTATCCATCTCTTCTGTGACCAACATTTTCCGCTTTGCCTTAGTCGTGGCTCGTAACACTTGAATAATCGCGTGTGTTATGCAGATGCTAGTCGCATCGATCTGAGAAACCTCTTATTAGCATACAAAAACATTTATTTGTGTTGTAATGTTTTATCTATTACTGGTGATCAAATTCTTTGAGCTAAATAATAAGGATGGATAAGACTTCTTCGTAAACAATGTGGAAGAAGTCTTATGGAATAAGACTTCTTCGTAAGCAATAGGGTTGTAAGCAAGAGGATTACTTACTGCGTCAATATAAAAACAAAATAAACTAATTTACCATATCAATGACAAAATAGTTGCAAATGGATCCACCTTTTACATATCTGGCAAAAATACCATGTTTTTCGGTTCTGTTTGGAGTTGCAAAAATGACAATGACCTGTCTGATGTGCTTAATTAACGGATCAATTTGTTATGCAACCTGTAAATCACATATTCCATATAATGATCATAGTTATTTGCTGTTCAATTCAATTGGTACTTGTTGAAAAACTTGTTGGCGACAAGCATTTATTTCATTCGTAAATTACAAGCGAATTTGGTCCGGTGACTTTATGCAATTCTTGGACGCGCTGTAATTTGTTGCTGATATATACGTAACTTAAAGAACGTAAATACTGACTAGTAACAAGACATATTCTTCGATTGCTAACTTTATTAATTAAACAAATTGTAATTTTTCGCAACACAAATAAAAAGAGACGTTGAATTAGGTATGTACGTATAGACGCGATATGACCTGCAATAGTGAAGTGCATTGTAAGAGATCTAATCCAGTTGGGATTAGGTGTTTATAAAATCAAAGGAAATATTCTTCGAATTAAGTCAAAAGCATTTATCCAACATATGATTTTTTTCAATACGAAGACAATTATTGAAAATTGAGAGTCAGATGTTTTGACTCAATATAATTTCTTTGCTTGAAATAGATTTATCAAATAAAATATGTTCCGAATTAAAAGAAAACCTTTTTATCTGTGAACTTTTCAACTCTTTTGTTCCTTCTATCAACATATCGTTGATAATCTTAGCACTTTACTAAATACTAAATTCACCCGATGATTTATATTACTAGCAATAGAGAAAAAAGTATCCTCCTTCTCATGATTTAGATAATTGCGTAATATTTAAACACATATAAATAACGTACATATTTAAAATATATATTGTGAACTAATAATCACACCACTAAAACGTAGTTGAAACCAAAGAAATACAAAGGCATCATAGATATTTTGTAAATTCGGTAGACGTCTTCATCTCCACGAATAATCATTATCATAATTTGTCACCCCCCATATAGATAATGACATACTTTGTATTCGATTTTTATATAAGTAGAACGAATTATTTACGAATTAAATTATGTAGAACATCGATCTCAATATTCTCTCAATTAGTTTAGATTGTTAGCTAGTTTCAAGTTGCATTTTTTATAGGGAAACCGCAGAAGTAAATGTTGACACACTTTTATACATAAATAAAGAGAAAAATATGATAAATCAAGCATTTGTATTTTCATACCTTTACCTCTAAAGATTACCCTCGCTAAAGAAGAAAATAATACCGAGAACATTCTTTTGACTGATCCTCAACTAATTATCATCCAACTCAACTAACTCTAATCTAAAAAAGAAAGAAAGTAAAAATGAAGCAGTTACAAAATTTAAGTATCAGAAGGACAAACCTTAAGAACGATAAAGTAAAATATGGTACTCAAACAAACAAGAAGTGGACTACTTAGAAACCAACTGGAACAATTTTAAATACAAAGAAAGTGTATACGGTAAGAAATCGGTTAAATGGATACAAGAGTAAGAAATTATTATTTAGTGGGTAACGTACTTGAATACTGTGGCACTGGAACACTGAATTATTTCACTATCAGCCCTTACCACAAACACTTCACTTAAACTGTACGATCGTTTCGATAGCTAAATTATTATCAGCGGCAATACTGAACTCAGTTCGATATTGCCGTTCGTGGTAAGGGGTGATAGTGAAGTGTTTCAATTGTTATTTACTTTTAATTTTACTCCACATAAACTTGTACCTAAAGCCTAGTAATACTAAATCTCAAAGTAGGTAAATATCAAACAAGATAATAAAACGGCGAGAACTATCCAAAGATGTAAATATAATTAAGTTCATGGGATTGAGAGACTGCAAAATAAAGTAATAATACTTAATAATACTTAATAATACTTAATAATACTTAATAATACTTAATAATACTTAATAATACTTAATAATACTTAATAATACTTAATAATACTTAATAATACTTAATAATACTTAATAATACTTAATAATACTTAATAATACTTAATAATACTTAATAATACTTAATAATACTTAATAATACTTAATAATACTTAATAATACTTAATAATACTTAATAATACTTAATAATACTTAATAATACTTAATAATACCTAATAATACTTAATAATACTTAATAAGTAATAAAACTTAAGTAATAATATGAAACTATTAATTTGCAAATGTCCATCCGGTCTAAATGTGCAAAATATGTTGTTGTTAGATATATATCAAAAATACTTCTGTTCTCGAAATTACAAAATAATATGTAAAATTACATGTTCTTATGAACTATGTACATTATAGTATACATGTCGTTAAATGTACGGTTAACATCTACAATAGAGAATTAATTACAAAAGTAGAAATCGTGATACCCGGTATTCCCTGATATATGGTACAAATTCACAATATCCGTTTACGATATGAAAGAATTACATTAAGTAAAATTATTCAAAATGATGCAGTTTATTAAAATGTTGCTGTAACGTATAACAACAAAATAGTACTTTTCTGTCGTTTGCTTTACGACTTTTTTAGCAAACACGATTAGTTTCGATTAGTCGCATGTGCTATGCTTAATAAAAAGCTATAAATTGTAACTTTCTTATGATTAAAACAAAAATACTATAATTTGCCTTAAATATTTGAATTTGTGCTCGTTTACTAATAGTTCGGTGTGAACACATCACACACTGACGAGTTTAATGCTTTTCTTGTCAATTTTCGATATTATGTCCGGATATTATGTAAGCGTAAAAATTGCAAACAGGCCTAATCGGCCGAATTTTACTGAAAATTGTGGTGAACAATTTTCTTCAATAATTCCCTAACCTAATTCAAATTGAAATTGCACAGTTCTTTCTCCTCCATTTTTAGTGTATAAATCATGCTTTGCATCCGCTAAATTAAAAAAAGAACTATACTGTTCCTTAACTCTTCTTGGAAGCGCATTGTGATCAGATAAATGCTGATCCATCACACGAAAAGCCTCGTCAAAGCCTCGTCTTTTCCTGGCCGCGTTTTGTGATTTTCCGTGTGCTAATTGTATACCACGTTCCTTTTATTCCGTGGCCATAATTACACCTTTTCCTATCTTACCCTCCTTAAAGTCACTTGGCACGTCTTTGCGGTTGACTCTGACCGTTCCACAGACACCTGTCCTATTTTGGACGAACAAATCGCCCATTACAGCACCTAATCCCGTACAAATGCTCGAAACGTGGCCACTCTTCATAATAAATCGTTTTTTATACAAAAGTAAACTTGAAAATATAAGGTTTCGAAATTTTGCAGCTAAATTTTTAGATACCGGCCAAATTTTAATTAGTTTTAGACAGGTGCAATTTTCTAGACTTTATACATTGTTACCGTACGCATTAGAAATGCGAAAATCCCGGTTTGATCAACTTCGCTCCGGCTGACGCTAAGGAAATGACGATATTCAGGAATAGCATTTAGCGTTAACCAGATAATATTAGAGCTTTGTACGACGTTTTTCATAAATTGTCGGCGTTGTCGTGAATGAAACGATGAAAACACGTTTGTACGTAAATAAAGATAAATCGGAGAAACTAGAAACGTACGCGTTACTTTTTCTCTTTATTCAGATTCCCTTTTAGCACGTACTACATACGCCGTGCACGTGACACGTCACCTGAAATACAAGCCTGTAGTGGTAGTGCCGGCCGGCCATAATGACCGACCATAAAAGTAGGAATAAAACCATCCCGAGAAAAGTCCCTGAGTACGTAAAAAGCGGAATCCTGTGACAATGTATCTTCGTTCAACCGAGATAAGGTACCGTTGCGACGAAAACGATCCTTTGGGTCAATGCGAGTCGCTGTGGTGCTACACTCCGAAACAAAATGGTGCTGGCGTCTTTTACGCTGCATTAAGATACCGCGTTCACACAATGCTTCGTATGTTTATTTATGACAGAAAATTGCTTGCTGTCGTGCTGGTTTATTGATTAGAATCACCGGTTAAATACTTTTTTTTTTCATATTTACGGGTTACACCGATGTATACGTCTTTATGCGGATATTCACGAATTGAACGGGTTCACGGAAAGAGGATAGAAGTGACGTATTTAAAATGTCGAGGTTAATGTGCCTTGTTGTTTACACTTTTGAAAATCATTGAGGAATAAATATAATAATAATATTCAATTTGAACAGGTTCTCAATTCGATATCCAACGATAGTCGATTCTACGTCCAAGCACTTCAAATATTTTGGAAATTTTTAGGCAATGATCGAATTCAGGCATTGGTAACTGCATATAAAATACATCAAAAGTTATTGTCATTAGCACGATGTATAACGACGTTCGGTGCCACTTTGATTTCTCTTCTGGTTTCTGCAAGGACTTAGACTAAGTTTTATTTAGTAAATGTATCTCCAACCACCGGATATGGTTAAATAATCAACTGGTCATTCAAATTATCAACTGGTAATGTCAAATAGATCGCGAACTCATACGACGCATTACAATTTTTAGTATGATACTTTCAAAGAAAATAAAAAGAAAGAAAATACCTCAATTGGTATTTGTTTCAGAGTATTATTAGAAATGCCGTTGGGCTGTTGCCGCACTAAAAAAAAAAAAGAAAAACAATCTAGGAGCGAACAGATCACAGGACAATCTGCTTCCTTAGTTCGAGTTGCCTCTGAGAAAAGACGTATTTTTCTAAGTAATTAAGCATCAAATTTTGATGTCAGCATTTTTATTCGACTAATTTGAAATTTCGAGTTATTGTTTGCAATTTACCCTTTTTAAATTGCCAAGTTGTTCAGCCGACATCTTCAAATATACGAAACTATGTGTCTACTCGATACAATACCATGAAGTCCCAATTCTCTAATTTATAAAGTTTGTGATAAAAAAAAAAATTGCTTTCAACAATTTTCGAAGAGCTTTATTCTAAGAAACACTTTTTATAAACGTGGCGATCAAATTTCGGAAACATTTCTTACAAGCCCTGGCAACGTTCTTGTTAACAGCTACTTATAGCGAGTGGTGAGGAATGTTTTTATATCTACTGTGCATTCATTTTATCTAATTTTAAGCGTTTCTTTCAACTACATATAGCTTTTAGAGTGAAGTTAGGCTACATCGAACTGTCTATGCGCATTCTGTCAAAGTCCTAAAATTTTTCTCAATAGATTACTTTTGCCCTACTTCGGCACAAAGTAAAAGTTAAATACACAGTTCTGCGAACTTTAGGTGAAAAGTTTGATGCAATATAGTCGTGCCGTTCTATACTTTTGCCGTAAAATGTACAACCATCGCGGCCTCGCGATATATTCAACATTGCGTTCGCCGTTCCCGGACCAACCAGCATGCCTGTGACCGACTTTCCTTGCAGCCCCAGAGATAATGGTAATGTAATCTTGGGACGAATATAATTCAGGACATAAATTCGCCGTGCATGTAGCTGCTCTACTGCTATCGCTGCTACTATTGCCTAGCTACTAGCGGTTTACTTATTTTGTATTATTACGATACATTAACTGTGTACCGTATTTAAAATAGTTTTTGTATTATTATTTACCTATAACTATGCATACAGGCAAAAATACACTGAAGATTAACCGAATGTGTCTGAGAAGATTTTAGTCAATTTTAATATATTTATCTTGTTCACCTTTGCATCACCTTTACGTAATTTCGTGATACAATTCTAAATAAGGAACGAAATATTTAGTTAACGAATAAAGGAGACCCCCTTTTCTTCTTTAAACGAGCACCCATTTAATTAGTTGTTTACCACCTGACATTGCTTCTTTTCCAACTTCTTCTTATAACTATTAATATTAGCTATTAAAAGCTGAAATTAAAACTGATACATGGTTCCAGCTTTAATTAACGAGTTAGATCACTTCATAAGATAGTGTTGCTTCAATGCAAAACGAACACGAAAAACCGCATTGAATCGAATATAATTTAGTGTTAATTCTAAGGGACTTTGAGTTAAGTCAACGCAAAAACGGTAACACATTCTTTTGTGTTGAATTAACGCAACTATTTTTATCGGTGTATAAGCAATAGGAACATCTGAAAAGTGTATTCGTCTTTTATTCTCGTAATAGGCTTAAATACTGAAAATTACTAAAGTGTTATTTATTTCTTCCGGTACGTTTTATTCTTTATTCTTTAATACTTTACACTTGAAATTATTAAACGAAGTGGAAGTGTGATACACACGAGAAACGCGCAATTATTAAATATTTTTTCTGTTATAGTATTTTACACTTCAAGGATATGGTGACCATATTTAAGAAACCATATTTGGTTATTAGTCCTTCATTTTAAATTTTTTTACTTTAAAGATTATTGAAAGAAAAAATCTAATTTGTAAATTACTTCCCGATCTGCAACGTCCGTATCAATGATTGCACCATCATCATCTGAATAGGTTGATTAGACAAATCAAATGCTTAAATTCTTTTCTACCATTACTTCCTACACACCTTTCTTCGTTCACTCACATTTACGTACATTAAGCAAGAGCTTTAGTGTTGGAATTTAAAGCGGCGCAATATAAATTATATAAACGTGCAACACAAACAGTCGCGGAACGCTTTAATAAATTTCCACCAGAAATACTATGATGAAACGAAAAGCAATAAAATGTAGACCTTAACGCATGAGCTGCGTGCTAAAGAGCGACAAACGTATCGCCAAGAGGGAGAGGAAAGAAATACTGACCCATTAATCTTAGGCAGGTGGTATTGATTACTAGAATATTTGCTATTTCCATTTTCCATCCGAGGGTTTCATTCATATTTCGAATATCTCGGAGTTGAATTGGTAATTCAGTCGCAAATTAATGACTCGTAAAAGCAGCGTACAATAATTACAGAACGGAGTGGATCGCTCAACAAACAAGAAACATTAATAATTAAAATTTTTGATAACTTTTAATTGGATTTTATGTAATGCAGAAGGTACCGGAGTCAAAAGACCAAACGCAGAATTTCATGTCGACGAATTAAAACAACATAAGGTTATTTTAAATAGCTGTTTCTTCAATATTCTACGAACAATATATTACTTTAAAAGTTTTCTTTTCAATTGCTTTTATATAAACTGGGATGTCGTTAAGTAGCACTAGATTAGTGGAGGTACTGCAACAAGAGAAGGTATGTGGTACAAAGTTAAGATGGATCAAAAAAAGATGTGTTTTATATTTTCAATTATCTCATCATACTTAGCAAACGCACGATTCCAAACAAAATGTTTCGCGTTCCTTGTCAAGAAACCAAGCAGCTTTAATGACTCTGAACAAATGTCTTCAGCATGCGAATAGAAAGCTTCATATAGAAAGTTACACTAGGACCTTTATATAATCCAAATCGTTCCGATTTAGTGTTTACCACTAACTTATTGTTAAACAACCATTCATCCACTATAACCAAGTATTTTTTGTAATATTTCACAATACTGATCGTTGTCAAACTTATTTTAGGATTATCGTTTATGTCGTCAACAGATATAAATAACAGAGCTCTAAACTTCGAAACGTAACAACTCGTCATAAAGCCGTGGTACTCGCCAAAGTTAGACCTATCAGAAAGATGTGATCCGAAGGGTTGTATTAAGTCATCAGAAAATATGAAGTACCGAACGCTTTATTCAAATCAGTAAAGATCGTGCCAACTTGACGTCTTCCATCTAAAGTGTTGCACACAAATTGTGCACATGAGCACAGATTGGTTGCATGCAATCCTTCCTTCCATATGTTAAGAAATTAAAAGCTAATTAACACGTGATTGTACACATATTCAGAAATCATTATATCAGATACTTTCGAAAAGTTAGAGATAAAAGAAATAGGTCATTAGCTTCTTATTTCACTTTTATGCCAAACTTAAACAGAGGTGTGATCTTAGATCTCTTCCAGCAATTACGAAACTCTTTCTGTCGCAATACAAAGTTGTTCAATAATGACCTTAATAAATCAAGTACGTGTAATACAGCATGCTCAATGAACTGTTGTATTGCCAACATTACCGATCGAATAATAGAAATTCATGGCTGCAAGCATTTGTTGGATTCCTTTAGACGCTTACTCTTCCGTAATACAGATGTTACTTCTTCAAGCGAATGTAACAGAATTTTCAGAGGTTTACTTCTATTCTACTCGTGTTAGCTCTACTTGTACATCTTCGCTTTTGTAACTATCTAATTCCATAAATCTTAATAAATCAGCTAGTTTGACTACATCCTCATTAGAAACCACACTCTGGCCTAAACAGTAAATAGCAATATCATTTTCATGGCGTTTCTGATCTTCTACTTCATTAATGACATCCTCCACATCATATTCTTTGACCACGTTACAAGAAGGAACAAAAGCCATATTTGTAATATGGCTTTTGTTCCTTCTCCCACTCCAATGTAGCACTGTCGGTAGAACGTCAAAAAAGAGCTTCCCCCCCCTAGAAAAAACTATTATAATATTCGATACAGTATAGGTAAAAAAGCAATCAAACACGGAAAGCTATGTATTTATTCACAGCAAAACAGAGAAAAATTCGAAAATATACGTTATCAACCATATTTAGTTTAATCCTTAATGGGTATCTAGCGGAAAAGATAATACCATCAATACCACTTCAACATAAATACGCTTGGATTAACAACCGATATAATACATATGTACATCATTCTCCTTCGCTTGATATATACCAAACAAAATCAAATTTAAGTAAAAATATATTCGAGCAAAGTAATAGCAAAATTTGGGGAAAGTAAACTTGTCCAAAGAATCTCCTCTTATAAAAAGCATCAAGCCTTCAGCACCTCTCTGTATCAAATAACAACCTAGTTTATTGATAACTATATAACGACTAGCAAGAAATCAATTCAATAATGTAATTACAGAGACGCCCTAAATTAAATTAATAAGTGTTAAGCATCGAATGACACAACACGGCCCATAACCAACGTTTGATAAATTCGAGGTGAGCCAACTGCAGATACGCCTAAACTGATTCTCCCCAAGAGTAACCGTTGCTCAATCCTCAACGAAACGAAAGAAAAGATATTTTTTATACACAACGTCCCAAAACAAACAAACTGCGCATTTGAATTTATATCAGCGCGCGACAAATGTACAGTTTTCGACCTTTAAACATATATCTAAGGTTATAAATTGACGCCGACCAGTGTTGGAAAGAGACGGACGGATAATTCCCTCGAGATGGCCCGACAAGCCATGTGAAGTTGACCACTAGAAACGAGAACAATTGGGATTCTGCTCCTTTCTCCTATGTATTGATCTCAGATGTAAAAAAAGAAGGGACGCTAACACGAAATCCTACAAAGAAATAAGCGATTCTTTCAACTCAGTTAATTTCTTAGATTAAAGATTCTTTCATGAAAGAGAAGAAAAAAATAACTAAACGAATCCTAGCGTTACACCGTGCCGGTTTCACTAAACGATACCCCTTTCAACGCGTTTAATTCTGGAGTAGTATTCTTCGACGCATCAATAAAATGCACACTCCTGCATGTTTATTTATTATTTAATACCGATGATGGGTATTTGAATTACATAAAAGCAGCGGCTAGCTTAATTTATATCAGATTAGAACTCAAAGGAAACAATTTCGTGTGTACATACAAGGTACGTTCTCGCGCGTTTAAGTAATGGGATCCATTTGGCTCTTGGACGTTTACAATTCCCCCTATCTATCTTCCTATTATCAGACCTAAAACTTTTATCCAAGCGCTTGGACTTTCCGCTGATAGAAGTATAAATCCAAGACATTTCTACTATTTACGGAAAATGTTTACATTACAACTTTTAGGATACCCATTTGTTTGCTCTTCGTGACAGGTTACCTGTTCAAAGAGGATGCTAACTAACAAATATGTTGGCGAAAAATGACGTAGTCGTAAATAAAGTGGTGCAAAGAATATCAGCATCTTCATTAGCAATTCGAAATACATTGCGTTTAGCTTAAAGTGCCGTATCATATTTAGTTTATTTATTATAACACCAACGCACTCTATTTAATTCTTGGCTGCAACGGACTAAACGAACAAATATATACATCCAAAGATAAGCAATTGGTCATTCCACCTAACAAGGAAAGTACGCCGAAACAGACGATTAACAGCTTTGTTCTTCAAACTAGGAGAACGTAATATGTGCACTCGTATATAAAAAAATCCGAAAAACGATCCATACCAAGGATAAATATGGCGGAACCACAAAAATTATACGACCCAAAAGTATTTATCTACACCGACTAGATTATGATTGCGTCTTTGGTCAAGTGCCGAACATTGCTAGTAAGTTACAATACACGAGATATTAAAACTATACTTTCGCAATTACATTTACTGACTTACAAATGCTAGACAAGGACAATGTACGACAAGACTGAACATGCGTAGATGAGGAAGATATTGCAGGTAATCATGGGGGGAAACGTAGAAGATAGTTGGACCAGAAGGACTAATAACGAAGTGTACGAGGTATGCGTTAAAGAAGTTAAAGTAAAGTTCAAAAAGGAAAGACGACTTCAGTATGTAAAAAAAAATAGGAGATGAAAGACTAATTAAAGAAGTAGGCTGGAAAAAAGAAGACGGTAGGAAGAGGGAGAAAAGGTCAACCGAGAAGAAAAAAAAGAGAACAACAATGAAGGATTTATAAGAGATGGCAATTAGGGATTGGACGGGAAATGCTGTAAAAGACGCTTTATATATATTGTAATGTTTTGGCAGGGGCAAAATTGAGAGAATTTTGAATGTTGTGATTTTTCCAAAGTTAATTAGATAAATTTTATGTTTGTGGAAATCGGGAGTGTCTCTAAAATACTATTTCGACAAATTATCTTTAGAAATTTCTCGAATTCCCGGAATCCTTTTCAACAGTATTGCAAATGTCTTTCGGATGTTGTCGCGTAATTGATACTTTTTAACCTTTCGTCAAATAAAATAAAATATTAATTATGCGACAACACCCGAAAGACATTTCTTATATGGATTACGGTCATGAAAGCCTACACTCAACTATTCCTCTCACCAATTTAATGCAGGTTTCTACGTATTTATGTTTCTACGACATTATCGTGGAATATGTTCAGAACATCGGACAAACTTTAATGGAATGGAGGAACGTCAACAGAAAATAAGAATGGATTAGTCTTTTTAAATAAATGTAATCGTTTTCCTTTAATTTAGAAGCATATTCAACATAATTTTAGGTCATTAAAAAAAATCACAATTACATAATATAATTTTGAATAATTGTTTATAAGTTGAATTCAGGTAAAAGCAGACGAATTAGCGCGAGAAGGCTCGTCAATTGCTAAAGATAGCCCAATGCATACTCGGTAGAAGTGGCATATACGATAGTGAAAGTGACCACAAAATGATGAAAAATGAGATTTCTGATTAGACGGAGGCTTATGTTCACAGGGGACTTACTAAGCAGAGTCTCTTGGAACAATAGTGGACTTGCTAACGAGGCATTGTATGCTCAAGAAGCACATGAGTAATTTGGGGCCGACAGAAGAAACAGCATGCAGATTCTGATATGTGGAAGAAGAGACTGCCGTCCATGTGATCTGCGAATGTATTGGCAGGTCTAACACTCTGAGAAATCGGCTCGGAATATCCAAAATGTAGAGGGATAACTCACAAGACTGCTAAATCTAATAAAGAAAGCGAGGTTAGTGCAATTGATCTAATGAGAGAAGAAGCACAAACCATCTGAAAAAATCACTGTGGGATAGGTCAAGAACCGTTTGGGGTAATCTACACCATCTGAAGCTTCATTTTCTAAGTGTTGCTGCAAAATTTTCATGAGAATTTCATTACTAAGCTATTTCATCCATGAGAACTTTTCAACAGAAAGGTGAGTTGGGCAGTATTTGAAACATCTTCTGTAAGTCGCTACAGTAAAATATTTTATATCATTTATTCTATGAACTGCTTGACTGATTGAAGTACAAAAAGGTTAAAATACATTCACTTGAAATTCCACATACATTGTACATTGTGTATTGGTGTCAACGATAATAATGGTGATTGATGTAGTGGTAAATTTTTAATCATGGAAATGTGGTTACTTTGTTGAGCATTGAGTACAATCTTATTATTCGGGACATCTTGTCTATGAAGCTCAGATTTTCTTTAAGCGTTGTAGTAAATAATATGAAATTAATAAATGTAGACGTAGTGTGTATTTCGTATGTTTATTGCATCCGCTAAAGGTACTACTTCCGACACCAGTACCAGACCCCTATATCGAAAATCTTGGTTAACAATCTAAAAAATTACGGTTTTTTTTTATTCGTACATCATTTCTCCTATTCTTGACGCTTGTGTTATTCAAATATTCTCGTTGTTTTTAAACGTACATCACCTAAAAAAATTAAACGACTTCTTAGTTCATAAATTGGCTTTTCTTTTTCTTCTATTAAAGCCAAAGGAATATTATTTTTGTCGTAAAACTTTTTCCTAAGTACTACAGTCAAACGACAAAATAAGAATAATCGCGCGCGCTTCGCAAAAAATGCCATTTTGTCGTAAAGGGATGTCATAAATTATTTTGCAGTACGATGGCGCAAAACTTAAATACGGAGATGAAATTTGGGATATCATATTTCAAAATAATATATGTATGTATGTATGTATGTATATTTGTATGTACCTCAAATACGAAATATATAAGGAAATTTGTGGTCTCGCAGTGTTCCTTCTCTCTAAATTTTCAGGCTTTATGCCTAGTTAACGAAAAATGCGGAAAATATTTTTAGACCTTCCAGTTCAATCCTAATCTCCATTTCACAGGAAACAACCAAAAACGGGGATCTGTTGTATCACCAAAATATGGGTACTAATTTTCTTTAGGAATATCCTTCGGTATGGAAGACCAGCAACTTATATTTAAGAGTTAGGAATTAAAAGCAGTGAGTAACTGCTAAGAGAGACGTTAAATTAATGCAAGATTTTCATGGGCTATTGCCTGTAATTGAGAAGCAAAAGCGGTTAATGTTTTACTGTGTTTTCAATATTGTATTTTGATATTTCACTCTACTTCACTCGAGTCAAGAGAAAACAAACACAGAATTGAAGCGGACCTAAGATAAGCTGCCGCAAAAGTCAATCTTTCGAAGAATTGAGGAAATAAACAACATATTAACGTACATGGTGCTAAGAAATTGGTTAATATGTCCATTATTGTTGGAATTTAGATCATCCGTAAAATTTAAAATATGCCAAGTGAAAAGTCGTCTTCGCTGAGAAAATAGACAACAGCTCGTATGAAATAAACAGCTCTTCTCGTCTAAAATCTACATCTTTGAATCAGGCACTTGGAAACAAACGACGGCGGCAGAAATACAACACTCACACCTTATTGGAAAAGTATTATGCGGCTCTCTGCGACGAGGCTTAGTTATTGAACGTATACTACAAATATTACAGAACCGGTTCATTGGTCATAAGAAATAGAACTTTATTGACAGGAAACTTAGGCGTGGAATTATCTTCCACTTGTTATCGTGTCGTTGCGTTCACTGCGATATAATATGGAGTAACCTAATATTATATTTAAAATCCAGGCCGCGTACCATTTTGCACAACATTCGGCAACGAAACTTCCTCGCGATTGGCACTAAGAACTTTTAGCAAAAGCCAACTGAAACATAAGAAGCTTATATTTCAATTACTGGATTCAATTTATTGTGATTGCACAAACATGGAAGAATGCGGATACCTAATCTCTGTGTTATTTCAGCGAGTGACAATAGTTGAAGCAATTCCGCCAAACCAAATCAATCTTTGCGTAATATAAACAGAGCGCTGCGTTTTAGCATACATACATTCAGCACAATACATATATACACACATATCTAATGCCTGCAGCTATATACTTCCACCCGCTTTATCTTCCATTTTTTTTTTCATTATAGTGATTACATTAACAATAAATGAACGAGAAGAATAAATATTTACTTGGGTCTCTTATTTGTTCGAAGTTAGGTGTTTTCTTTTTTTCTCTCGTCTTAATTATAGTACTAAGTCTTTTTACAATGTTACTATTTTTATATGCACCTGTATATATTCATGCATTTTTTTATTCATATTTTTAACTTGATGTAACTCATATAGTTATGCGAATTACGCTAACTATCCAGATATTACCGAGGATTCCAGGAAATATTCTAAAATAGTAAATACATAGCGGGTGATCTTTATGTAACTTAAAAATTAAGCACTTCACGAAAAAAATGTCCATTAATTTAATTTAAAATAATTAAAATGTGGTCATTCTGCGGAGGAAATACATAATGGTACTAAAATGAATCCCACTTTCTCCCTCCTTGTAGGTGGCGTAACGTAATTTTTTTTCCAATATTGTTTCATCGCGGTCGCATTTAAATAAAAACTGTTTAAAGAGGTGACAACGTACTCCATTTTAGCGATGGTAAGCATAAATAACAGTGTTTAATTTGATTGTTAATTAACTTCAAAATGTTCACCGCGAAACCTCATAGTTTTCCAATTTTAGATCTAGCCCCAAAATTAATTGTTAAGCATCTATTTATTTATTTTGGGAAACCCTTGCAGCGTTCAAACGAAACCTGAACTTAAAACCGCATTAATAATGCACGATTTACGTCATCCCGTCTACAAAACAAATTGTCGAAGTTTACCCTAATCTCACAGGCGTATATCAATTTATGCTAGGGGGATGGAAGAAATTCGAGGACCCGCGCCGCAAGAGCAGGTAAAAGTAATTAATCCGTAAACGTGGGAAAAGAGAGCGCGATCGAAGTTTGCAATCAAATCCCTCAATAAATCAACCACAATGTCGGATGCCTCCACCGCGTCCTAATTCCAGAGTTTTGATGAGCTTCCGATATGCTTCGAATCTTCTATAAATTACTAGTCGCTTAGTGCCCTGCCACTCATGCTGCCATAATCATTTTTACGACCGTCAGCGACGTCGCCACTTCTACGACGCCACCCGCCGTCAACCTTGATGGAATTTTAAACGCACAAATTGGCAATTTATTAATATCTGTTTGAAGCTCTCAGAACTGATTCCCTCCTCTTCTATAGGAACATTCTTCTAAACAAGATTTAATTTGGCTTTCGACGAAATCGGGATTATTGCGACAGTAGCGAGTCACCAGTTAACATTTGTTAGTATCGATCGGCCATTAGTATTTTGTACCGCCATGACCTACATATTAGAGCATGTTAAAGGGATTGTCGCCATCTTAACGGATATTCTAGGCGAATAGCAATAAATTTATCAATTCCTAGAATCGTAGGATCAACGTCTACACAGATAACATAGCATTGTGTGCATTGCAGTAATTATCGTACAACTAGCTGGTGTTCCAAACTACAATAAAAAAGAGCCGAGGCATTGTATGGCGTGTATATGGTATAGCTCTAGGAAAGTAGACTAACAAGAAGTATGCATTTTTGTTAGCGGCCCAATCGCCCGATTTTGGGCGTCACCCGCCTCCAAAGTTTGAGCAATTTTAGCAATTTTTATTCATACCTCCGAAATTATAACCAATATTAAAAAATTCTTTTAACATAATTTGCAGCATATTACGTGATTCCAAGGATGACGTCATCTATCTTCGCAGCAATTCAATTACGGGGGATCGAACCCTCTGCACCTCCCATCCTTTTTTTAATTTTTTTTTTATTTTATTTTTTTATTTTGAATAATATCGTATTTGTGTAGAAAAAGATGGTGTATAATAAATTTAAGAAGGTAGCAATAAATATTCGCTAACAGGTAGTGCATACATACATTTGTTCATACTGAGATAAGTTTCTACGTATGTTGATTAGAGTGTTGCAACTTTTTGATAAATGAACAAACTGCAACACAATGCTTTTTATAGTTTATTTTATTTTATTCTCAACCAATGTTAGACTGGTCAAAGAATTAGAAAAATGAGAATACGCGGGACTCGGCACGAAAGCAACACTGAATCAGATCAAAAGGTAAGTACCTTGAAGGAATATATAAATACGCAATGTTAAAAGTCAGCAATAGATTTTTGACGAGAGTAGCGAAGCGGTTTCATCAAGAAGCTCAACCGATAGGTAGCGAAAATAAACCAGAATAAGTCGTGGAAGCACCGGCTTCAACTTTACTGAAGAATATACTTATTTCGAAGCGGCTTGAGCGTTTATAAAGCTCTCGCAAATAATCTAAAATGGGTCGCTAAAAATAGAATAACGCTGGATTTTTAATAAATTGAAAATGCCTCTTAAATTTTAAAATCTACTTATCCGTCCGATTAACTAAGGTTAAGATGTACTTTAGGTTTAATGTCAGTTTAAGTTAATTAGAAATCGGTCGCAAATAATCCTTTTTTTTATTTTAGAGAATTCTCAATAAACATTGACACACTCGTACATGCAATATACGAAATAAAAGTGATGAAATGTTTACCTACATCTGAGAGTACTTGTTCCTTTTTCAATTTTTCGCTTACTGCGTATGGGAACTTGTAAGAGTTCAAGAAAATAGAGCAATTCAGGTACGAGGAAGAATCGCTTATAAATTGTGAGTCTTTTGTGAATTAGCCATTTAAAGACTAATGAGCTTAGGATAGCTGTGTACCTCACTTATTATTTTCTCTGTGAACATAGCCGGTTTTTATCAGAAATTTTTATAGCAAGGAACAAATGTGACGCAGGATTCCTGGACATATAGTAATTTGTATTTAATGAATCCGATTACGGATTTTTAATGGTGGCTATTAAACCACCACCAAAGAGATAAAATGAAATCTTGAAGGTGATGGTGGACTATATAATTGAAATGCATAAACATACATTACATGCTTGCCCGATTTTGTAAGCGTCTATCTGAATCCGATTGCGTTGTTGTTCAAATACTAGAAGCTAGGGAAATCCAGCTTATAGATCTACAAGCAATAAATGCACGAACGTATAAGGTATAACAGAAACCGGAGAGAGCTGGTATCAAAAAGTTATTAATCTTGTCACTTGATACTAAGAAAGTACTTCCTTGTATCAAGTCCTTAATACTAGGAAGGATAATTTCTGACACATGTGAAAATGAAAAAATTTTAAAAACTCTTTAAGTCTAAAGAAGATTGTGTATACGTATAATTTTTGTGAAAATGTGAATTGAAGAAACATCTTCCAATGAGTTAGTATACATCGATTCGTTTCATCTCATTCTGTAATAGAGCATCATAGAATCATTGTCCTAGATGTTAGAGCCTGACCGACCGCTTTAACCGACCCTTTAGTAGAATGCCCACTTTGTTACGTTGCGGATTATACTACAAATAAATCCTTTTAACAAATGACACCGGCGACAGTGATTGTATCGACATTTGGGAAAACCAGGTAAAACAAAGTACGGCCGGCAACCGTGGACCCTTGTTATCCACTTTCTAGACAGACACACTAATTGACAATTACCTTTTTTTTGTGTGTATCGGAACGACTTGGACATTTACGAAACGAATTACGTCAGTATCGCCAGATCGCTGTAATTCTTTTAAGTGGTTTACGATTGATATCTACTTTAAAACGAAATAAACGAATTTTTTCGTTTCCTAAAAATCCAAACGCAATTACCCCTTTGCAATTGAATTATAGGAACGTTCGATTCGTTCCTATGCTCCGAACGAAACTAGATATACTACGCATAAGTGATGAAGAATCACATAAAAGTTTCAAAAAGTTGATTTAAAATGACGTAAATCTTATTCTAATAATAAAAAAAAAAAAACTTTAGTATTTCGTCAAACAATACAAAAGTATTGGCAAATTTCATTGATTAATCCTGGGCAGCTGCGATTCGGTCTTCAGTTGAAGATGAGACTCGACGTATCCTCAAAGCAGCTGTCCCGGGATAATCAATTAAACTTGTGTGGTACGGAATGTGCCAATACTTTTGTACTATTTGCTATACTACCCTGCGGTGCTGACATGTGAAAGATATCTCGTTGCTAATGATTAAAGATGACAAAGGCAGGTGGAATTATTCCTTTTTTGCAGCGACTAGATAGACTCGTGTCTATTCGAGAGTTGACAAAGCACGAATCTGTCTGGTCCCTGCAGAAAAGTAACAATTTCATCCGCCTTTTCATCCTCTCCACTCATGATCAACGTCAATACATCAACGTTGCCTTCTTTTAAAACGGAAACACAATTGCGGATGCAGAAGAAGCTCCAGCTGCTCATCCTCGTATAAAAGTTTAACGGGATATCAAAATTGTTTGCTTTCTTATGAATATATATCATCATTGGAGATTCCAAAAATATGGGTTAAACACCATAAAAGCTCACTACAATAAGTCTTCGCTAAGGAATGGAAAAAGATTGTGAGAAAATTCGGCTGCAGATGGCAAGTAGCTAAAATGTGGAACAAATCAGAAAAAATAAAAACCGATTTTTATTAATAATTGCGACATGGAGAATGCTTTAATCACATTATTAGCTATCTTTTAATTTGATTCGATTAGTCCATATTCCTTAAACATCTCCTAAGACATATTTAGTGACTTTTCCGAAAATTTAATTTTACGTATATTTCAAACACAGAGAATTGTAATGGAACGGGAGTTCAAATACAATTGAAACAAACTACAACGTAATTAGTTACACTCGACGTCATACTTTAATAATTCAATACCACTATCTACGTAAATTTATGCCTGATACGAATTTGGAGCTATCACAATTGAAAGATGTCTACACGGATTACGCCAGCACAAGAAACTAAATTACTATCGGCTGGAGGCGTTTGAAATTTGGGATAATACATGATTAAATCTATTCGAGGCTACAGCTAGCGTGAATGGTATCTTTGCTGGTCCGAAGATTCGACTAAATAAGTTATTATTTAATTAAGTTATCAGGAATAATGCCCACGTCCTAAGGGAGACCCATTTAAAATGGGTAAGCAAGATGGTGGCTATAACGTAGCGTACTCTGGTTGTGCCTAGTTTCCAATGATACGTGAGACCGTGGTCATGCCTACATATAATACATTTACGCTAAATCTTCTGGTGCGTAAGAGAAATGAACTTATACACGTGGGTATGTAACTATTTAAACTGTAGGCCTTAGTGAAGCAAAAAAAAAAACTGATTAATGTTATAATCTGTTACAATACGCAATACAATGAAAATTAAAGCAAATATTATGCATCATATAAACCACATTAAAAAGACACATATATATCTATATCTATATATATATATATATATATATATATATATATATATATATATATATATATATATATATATATATATATATGAGCTGCACGAAAATACCGAGCGTCCAAAACTACATTTAACACACTCCTGAAATGGATGCCATCAACGGTATTTTATCAAAAAAAAGGGAGATGGAAGGTTAAGGCTAATGAACGCATAGGACCTAACTTACTTCCCTGAATGCTTTGAAATTATCAATTCTACAGACGACCTAATTTAATAATTATTCATTTACATCAGTAATATGTATTAATTAATGTAATGTAAGTTATATCTGTCTATGTATATGTATGTATATGTGTTCTATAAGAAAACTGAATGTTAACTGGATGTTAAATGTTAGATATAGACCCATATATATTAGTTATATAAACGTATTTAACTTTTCAAAAGTACATACTTTGCCAATCCTATTAAAACTTTTATTGAATGTCTCACAGTGATTTAGGTATTTATCTAAACGACGTATCGATACCTTATATCTTAGTACAACGCTATCAGATGTTATAACATCTTAGCAAATTCCGTTGATGGGTCCTCTAGGGAAACTACGTGAAAGGCGCGCCCCCTCTACAGCCTAGACGAATACCACCGGTTTTAATTCTATCAAATGTGTATTATGCTTTTTCAAACGTAAGTCGGCGGGTAAATTTTTACGGGGAATGGTAAAATAGTCGCACTGTGTGTATGATCAGCATGATTTCTCTAAGTTCAAATATCGTTTATGGTTAAGTATAAATATTCATGATATATTAAAGTACTTAACATTTTCGTTAATATTACATTTTTTGATACGCTGGACAATTAGACAATTAGGTGGTGAATTTCGAGATATTGGCGGCAAGTTTTTGTTACAAATGGATATAATATTTGATTGTTAAGGATATACCGAAATCTATGTCTCACTAAAAGAATATTACAAAAATGTGCTTTTACTTAGAATCAAACAAGTATGATGATTTTGCTTCATCAGCAGGAACGGTGAACGATGTAACGTAGAGTCGCGTTCGGTAATTCGATCTTTTCGTGTATCTTTATTGCACATAGTGTATATTGTGGAACACAAATTGTTACATTATTAATTACGATGCATTAATTACGATGCATTAATTACGATATTTTGGGTTGTATTGAATTGTTCGCATTCTTATGTTTTCGAATTCTTATTGGTAAATACTAGGAACGATCATTTGTTTGTCTGTTAATATAGAATTAAATTAGCTACTTTTGTGCTTTTACTGGCTATTACAAGTGTATTCCTTAATTTGTTGTATATTGTGTATTTGAACTCAGATACACATACAATCATAACGTAGCAATTAAGCTAAATTAAGATCTAAGATTTCTTACTTTATTTCATTTTATCGCACATTTAATTATTCTATTTGTTACGTGAAACCCTTTTGATATACGGAATTATTCTTGGAAAATCCCAGATTTAATAATTTATATTGTTGCACACATTTTAATCTAGTTGCAGATTCCCAGCCAGCTCTACCTGCCAAGGACAATAATTCCAACCGTAATATATATGTATATATAGAGAGGACGAACGCGGATGAAATTACTACTTTTTTGCAGAGACTAGACAGACTCGTGTTTTGTCGACTCTCGCGGACACCAGTCGGCAACACGAATCCATTCTCATGAGGCGAATAGACACGAGTCTATCTAGTCGCAACAAAAAAGGAATAATTCCACCTGCCTTTATCATCATATCTATTTACAACTAGAGAGGACAAAGGTCAGTTCCTGACACGATTCCTTAGTTGTTAGTTTTTCTATAAACGTATGGAGCGTTAAGTATAAAAGTGTTTCATTTCGCAAGTGTTCATTTTCGTCAATCATGCATTACAAATAATGATTATATGGTTCTTCGAACCTCGGAATAAAAGACGTGCCACCAATAAATTCATCGGAACCGTCAAGACATCCAGACGCAAAATTGCGTTTATAATTATTTGCATGTACATGCAAATACTGTGTGGATGTATTCTTGACGACCGTAAGAGTTTTTGTAGTAATTGAATAAATTTTCATCCCTCGTAGCGCATGAAAATGTACCTGTTGACTTTTTATTTTTTATACAGTTACGACAACTTTTGGTGTAATATATTTAATTAATCTCTGTAACGGTATGTCATGTAACATTTTGTGCTATTATTTACAAATATACTGCTATTATTTATATTTTTGGCATTCGTCGCTTGACAAATTTTCAACGTTTTTCTTCAAATTTGACCAAGAATAAAGTTTTGTTATTATTACACATTTTACTAATACCTCTAGTATATAACATGTAAAGTATGTTCGTTTAAAATAAGCTGTCTGGCTTCGCTGTTTCCTATAATGATAGCAAACAACACGAAAGCTTAATCAATTTATCCGACGCAGCCGTTTCGAGGATTCTCATTCTCAACCATTGATCGAATGCTATTCTAAATGAATTAATTATGATTGTGTGTCGACACTTTTGTATTATTTGCTGTGTTTTATAGTTTATAACCGCTAATAAAACTTTTATGTCCAACTGCTTTATTACACCTGTTAGTATATTTAATATGTATTGATAATTATGGGTATCCTCATTATCTTTAACTATACACTATTTCGACGTACGTACTGCTGATTCCGGTGCTAAAGAACCCCGTTTTATATGTACTTGCACTCTACAGCAAGTAAATAAACTTATATTTTCTTACATTTCGAATTTCGTCAGACTATTCACTTATTCAATTTATATTGTATTACCATATTGTATCACATAATTGATGAATTTGCGCATTCTAGTCCTATTTAAATAATCAATACTCTCTCAACTAATTAAACTTATAAAATGTACAATTTTGATTAATTTTATATTGAAGCTACGTATATTCGTTAGGAATTTGCATGCGGAGGATTAATACGGTTAAATACGGTTAAAGAGGATACGTTCGGCAACCACTTACATGCTAAATTATAATTAAAGCTTCCCCTCATAGAAATCTGGAATTCAGCACAAACTTGTATCACGTACGTTCTATCGTTTATTGTATATTGTAATTGCCACGAAAATGACGGTGAATATTTCAGAAATTATTACGTGCTTTGAAATAGCATACCGAAGCGCCTTTGACGTAGACGCAGCTGTTTTAAGGAACATTTATGTGAATTCTGGGCATCCTCTTATGATACAAACCAGTTGTAATAATCCCGCAATCCTAGTGACGTTTTAATTACGTTATGACTTGAATTAATCTAATTATACGGACATTCTAGTAAGACATATGGGACAACCGGCTTGTAACTGCAATAACAAAATGTCAAGAGACATATTTATTAACACAAGTTGGAGAGCATGTCTCTCGCGCTTTCGTACACATAATTTTGTTGGGAGTGCTTCGTGCAACGTTTGCTACGTATAACTGTGTAATATGGATGTAAAAGGAAACGTATTAATGTCTGCATTCAATTACTTAACAATGCTACGTCTGCGACGGAGAAAACTTTATCCTTTTTGTCCTTATAATTAATGTGGAATTCGCTCGGGCCGAGAAAAAAGTGGCTTTCTGAAACTTGAGGGTTTTTAATTAATTTAAACCACCTCTCAAAGTATGAAAATCTGCGAATCTTTTAACGCAAACTGAACGAGTTTTGACTTGCCTAGAATGCTTTCCTCCGTAATAAAATTAACTACAAATCCAAAATACGATGAAAACTACAATGTAAGGAAAATATAGGAAACGCGGGATATGATAGGAATAATAATATAAAAATAAAAAAATAAATTAAAAAAGTTAAAAAAATATATTTAGGCTTTTAGAGCTCGAACTATGACTGCGCTGCCTAAAACTTTGGATCAATGTGACGTCACGAGAGACAATTTTGACGATCCCTCCTGACCAGCTTTGCATAATAACAAAAACAAATTACCAAAAATTTTAGTATTGCATATTGTAATATTTATTAAGTTAACATTTTAATTACCTTTTGAAAACCGTGAATACGTGTAGGATGTTCAATTTAAATCAAGATAATTGGGTGACTTACGGTAAAACTAGAAATTTTTTTTTCGTAAAGGCATTATTTTCAGTAGTTCAAAATTTGGTATGGTCGGAATATTTTAGAACCACACTGTGTATATTGGTATGTATTATCAAATTAATAGATAATTACAGGTCCTATTTTTATTTTTGAGTATTCCACCAAAATAATTTTGAATTACTTACAGTAAATATTGTGTTTTATTACAGTGGCATACTCTACAGTACCATTGTCAAATCCTTCTTTAATCACTTCTCTCTTTCCTGTTTTAGTCACTATTCTAAATGTTTCTATTGGAAATTTCCTTCAATTGTTTTTCTTAACTTCTTGAGTTCATATTTACTCATATTTTACACATATTTACAGTACATTTTGTGATCGGGCTAACGATGTCTGCTTCCGATGCTAAAAATAACGTTGTGAATTTTGATTACTAGATTCTGTATACTTTGAGTTGTATAAAATCCTATGTGCTTTGTTACAAAAGGTAAAGTTCACATAATGTAAATTATTAAAAATAACTTATGATTGTGACTGTCCTCATAAACTAATATTAATAGAGCTATTTCTCTAACAAAGAATTAACTATATGAATAATCAAAATATGAAAATTCAGATTACCAATTTTATAACTGATTAGAATATTAAAAATAAAATAATGAAAATCAACGGATTAACGTATTAGTGCATATAGAATTTGTTGTGTACCTCATTACCTACATTATTACTGAATATAAACAATCATAACTAAACCTCACGTACAATATTTAACAGCAAACAGTCGCCTATCACGTCCGCTTATATATTGTTATTATATGTTATTACTCTCTATATTATTCAATTAACCCAGAGCATTTTAGTTACTGAAAAACAAACGTATGTTAAGAAGCTTGCAATTTATAATATGCTATAATAACACTACGTGTAGAGTCATGCATTTTATATGCAGAATTCAAAGCAACTTGCTCGTAGGAATGTGTAATAGGAATAAAATCCCCTATTATATAATTCAGAAGCATTTTATTTAATATTAACACAATTTTTGATATTAAAATTTTGTTTTATTCTTGCCTTTATTACCTAGATTTATTCCTTGAAGCATATATATTTTTTATTGTGTCATCTTGTACGAAGATTCTACAAAGCAAGCCTTTACAAATGCAAATCTCGGTTCACCGAGCGACATTTTGAGCTTGGAAAACAGAGAAACTACTCAATATGAGTCAAGTCTAGCAAACAAGGTGGATGAGGTGACAAATTGATCCCCAATTCTTGAATTTATGTCATGACGACTACCAAAGTTGAAGTAGTGAAGGGTTCCTTTTCTTCAAACGCGATCCCTTTCTCGCTCTATCTACCTGCAGCTTACCAAGTAATTGCGCATAATACGTCTCCGTTATTAGTTTTCATTTCTCGAAATAGTCGACTAATATAATTCCATGACCATCCCAGATATTTCCAGTCAGCATCACTTCCAGCGTGACTTAGTTTCAGCAGTGTACTGATTTATCTAAGTTTCATCTATAGCTATTCGTCAACACTAAAACATCTATTTATTTCGTTTAAATTGCTTTAACATTCGCAGAACTTCGAATCCGTTCTTTTTCTTGAGTGAGCGCAGCTAACGTTTTCACGACCAAATCTTCATCTTCATCTTCAAGTCAAGACAATATGTGACAAGCACGTTCTTTCGAGTTGCTTCTGCTATCATTCTAACCTCAACTTGACAACCGTCTATCACAATGAACGTAGATTGTTGGATAATTAAAAACTCATTAACTGTAGTGAATTTTTAATCATCCCAAACGTTCATCGTAATTCAAACTGGAAGGACCTCGTTTCAATTCAGCTGCCTAAAATTTCATTGTGGCAAATGATGGTCCTCGTAGACAGCGTTCATTTCGGCTTTAATTATTTAATTATATAGAAAATGCAATTGTTTTTCAATATAAGTACCACAACCTATAATGGATATTGAGATATTGAGTTATACGTGCAGAAATAGCTCCACTTAACTTAACAATATAACAAAGGAAAGTATCCTGAACCCTTGTTAGGGGGTAGAATTTGATCGAATGTTATCGTTACTAGCTGCCGAAATCACCAAATAAGGAAGTATGGAATGAAGAATTGAGCAAAAATTCTATTGTATTAACTATTTACAAGGTAATACCAATCATTAAGTTGCACACTACATTTGTTAGCGCTCACTGTAAAGCATTGGTCCCCACTGTTGGGTGATTAGATGTGTTTGGATGTCCTCTACAATCTCTCGCAGAAGATGTCTTCCCTATTCTGGGACATGAAAAACCAGGCAACAAGATGAGTAGGATACTAAGAAATATTCGCAATCTCAAGCTTACCTAATATATGTCCGAGACAAGTTAAAAAGTTTTTAAGAAACTAGTGTTGAACAAAGTGCAATGCAACGATTAACAAAAAGTGCCGCGCGTTTTTTCTTTCATGTACGATAAAACACAATGTTATTTCAGACAAGCACTTCGACAAGAAAGTTTTCCATTAATTATATCAATTTGCGTCCATTTAATTATCTTCGATTGCTTTCGAAGCTCAAAGGTGTTTAATTAAATTAATTGGGCCTGTGTCAGTTAGCGAATTCAATTTTAAAAAGATTACTTAATTTCTAAAGAACGTGCGAGAAAGAAACTTGTCCATTATTTAATACTGCCGAAAGTAAAAATCCCGTTTAAAACTCTCTCTTCGAAGCAGTCGATCACGGTGACAACAAAAATATTCCAGTTAAAGGAAAGCTATCATGCTCACATGAATATAAGCATTTTAAAATTTTATATCGAAGCTGTTCATTCTCCCAGGGCACGTCGTGACTACTTTCCTGCAGTTTTATGGGTTTGTTAGAACTGCTATTAAACGTTTTATTGTAGAATATCAAGTTCTAAATTAAATTCCCAGGGAGTGCAGCATATATTACGCCGAACCTATTTTATTTTCAAGCGTACCGAGAAGTATTTAATTTCGAGAGCGATGTTCATGGAACGATTTCAATTGCTCGGAGGTTGCATGAAGGCATGAAGGCAAATTTTGATAATTAACTAAAATTCGAATTAGAACGAGTTACGGCAGGGGTAGCAAAGGAAGCGAAATAGAGTAATTAGGATGTTCAGGATTCAAAGCTAGGAATACTGCTGTTTAGTTCTCATGTAGTACATCATATACTTGATATATACTTTTATTATAGTATGTACGAAGATAGTCTAAAAAGCTTCAAGCTTCAACATTCCATTCGTCAAAAATATTCTGGTAATATAACTGCGCATGCATTGAAAAACTTGAAAATTCCGACCATGTTGAACGTTTAATCGTTGTTTAGCAGTCGCGTGTGACAGTCGATGTTGAAATGCTAAAATTGGGGAAATTTAATACTGAGCCGTCATTAACTTTTTACATTAAAAAAGCGATACACCTATACACATTAAAACCGAGATAAACGCTTTTTACGGAAACTCTGCACCATTATCTCTCACAGTGACATTTTGGACAACTTGATACAAACGTCGTCTTCAAATGATTAAGAGTAGATAAATAAAGGCTATAAATACCTCGAAATAATGTATTTGTCGTATATTAACTGAAGATCTAACCATGAAGAGGTTACCCACGCACTGGACATCGCTCGCTGAAAAGCAAAGGCGCATTGAAATGAACATTGCAAGATCCCTGTTGAAGCAATTTATGCGAAATATGTTGAAGTTTTGGCATCGACTAACAAATGTACATGAAACATCGATACATCAGTTCCATCCAAAAATCGAAACAGTGGACTGTGAAAGATGAATCGGCACTCAAGAAGGCGAACACTATTCCATTGGCGGTGAAATGGATAGCGACTGTTTTTTTTTTTTGGGATGATCATGGAACTGTGTTAATCGAGTATCTTGAGAAAGGAAAAGAATAGGGGCGGAATACTAAGTATTATTACTAGCGAGGACAAAAGCGAATGAAATCTCACATTTTTGCTGCGACTAGACAGACTCGTGTCTATTCGTCTCATAAGAAAGGGTTTCCCCGAGAGTCCCCGAAAGGGAAAGAAAAATATTGGTTTCCTCGAGAGTCGACAAAACACGAGTCTGTCTAGTCGCTGCAAAACAGATATGATTTCACTCGCTTTTGTCCTCCCTAGTTATTACTTTATATGTTAATTGTAATCGCGAAATCGCGAAAAACAAATCGCGAAAAAACGGCCGCATTTGAAGAAGAAAGAGGTTTCTTTCCACTCGTACATCGTTAGTCGCCACAGCAAAGATACTTATTTGCTTAGCTCAAAATTTCGTCCGGAAAACAAAGATTTTTATCGAACGAGAAGGTTTCTGATTCGTAAGCGGTTATTTTGCAGAACAAGATGTTTCCTGGTTATTTCAAAGATGTGCCTGGGTAAATTTTATAGACTTATAATAGAAACTGTATTGAAAAATAAAATCGAATTAAAAAATCTTGTTTTTGCGTTAGGCTCCATTCTGACGTTGCTACTCGCTTAATCGCATTATCAGCAATTTGACGCAAGTTTCATGCACACCTTCACTTTTGGAACACGCTGTTATAAAACTGACATAAATTAGTCTCATCTAATCCTTTCAAGGAAATAATTTCTCTCAGAGAACACACATACGGGCATCTAGTTGGAAGGTCTCTGGCTGTTTTTTAATCACGATTGTAATTGCACCTCTTCAGCCACGAAATTGTTGCGGCAAAACTTGCGGCATTTCAAGACACTCTGTGTTGAAATGCCGGAAGTTGTTGGAATTCACCAACACGTTTAAGTTTATTGTTTATCTGCTAATTCTTGATCCTCTCCATTTACTAGCTTGCGTTTCTGCTTGTTACTTTAAGATCAGTTAAACAGTGAGCAGTTAAGCTCAACGTTGCAATCTCTGCCTGTAGGACGGCAATCTTTTGAACTAACGGTTATGGTTAGCCAGAGTACAATAGTATTGAAATGTAAGTAAAATATTAGCAATACTGATGTATTTCTGCTTCAGCCCAAATTTTCATTTACACATATCGCTTTCTCTTATCCAGAAGAGAATAGGATGATATCGTGTAAATATTTTATGGATTGGTGTTCTTGATGGTACACTTAATTTGGAAGTGATTTTTAAAAGGATTGTTTATTATTGGTAACTTCTTCGAGATTTCGACTAGTTCCCAATTCACAAACGTAAATAGTTTTGTAGAAACTCTATATCCAACAAGCAATGGTAACTCTTATTTCTATTTACATTAAGTGATTATATTGTAAACATGTATGTATGCAGCATATGGCGTATGCAAATTGAGTGAGATAGATAATAGATGAAAATAGGTAAACATTATCTGGGGATTCAGCAGTTGCTGTCTGAGAAGCCTAAGAACTGAATTTTAACAAAAACCTCTGCGTGTTTACACTAAATAATGAGTGCTTCATGTATCTCTCAAATAAAAACGGTGAACTGTATTTTGTGCTGTTTTATTTTGGAAAAATGCATACACGCAATTGTATTGTCTTTACCTACATTCTTCATCGGTCAAAAAAAAAAAATACAAAAGCTTATTCCCTTCTCCGGCTTCTCGACAAAGCCCGAAAATTGTCGACCGACCACGAACGTGTAACAATTGAGTTGATTATGAATGCTTGTTCACTTGTACATACATATATCATGACCGAATGACCAAATATTAGCTTCCTAATTAGCTCACATTAACATATGGGGCCTTTTGCGCGCCACAAGATTAGCAAACTTTAACGGAAGTATCTCGCCACCTTCGTAGCGATTCTCGGAAAGAAGCGATGTGATTTCTTTACGGTTGTAAACTGAGCGGAAACGTGTAGTATTTTATCTGGGAATGTGATATTTTATAGATTAAACTTATTCCGACATTGTCGCTTATCCGTATCACGTTTCCTTGCTCGCTAAACTAGAAGAAAAATTGATAAAGCCATGCTTTTTTAACGCTCTAGTAAAATCTGCTTATCGATTTTTGAAATATATATATATACTTGTGCAAACCTTATTGTGTGCCTTAGGGTGTTAGTTTTGAGCTTTAGAATCGGTAGAATCGATTAATCTACATTCGGGTATATATACATAATCTAAGTATCTATTATGGTGAATAACAATAAAGTTTGTCTTTAAGTGATATCAATTAATCAAGCTTTTTAGTTATTCCACCTTGTACCTTAAAAGCATTCGTTAGATTAAAAGAGACAACAGCAAATATTTTCATAATTATTAGAATTCTATTGAATGATATAGAAAATTTCTTGATTGAACCAGCCTATTCGTCCTTGAATTTGTTGTATAAAAAAGAATACAAGTATTCTGCAAATGTACTAAATTAATAAATTTACTTTGCTAGAAAAGCTTTAGGATTATCCAGTGATGTGTTGCTCCCCTTAAGACTTATGACAGCTTCCCTTCTTTCTATATCAAATGCATCCCGTTCACATTGAGAGGCGCGGATACCGTCGGATGAAATGTCGTAGAATTCAGATGGGTGAAAATTCAGATGGTCGAGTTAATTAGTAAATTATACTGTACTTTTTTGAAAAATGCTTAATGCTTTACAATGGTACTAATGCGTGAAAACTAGGCTGTGTGCAAGAAAATGCAGTTCATCTGTTTCGTTCGCTTAAATTGAAATCATATTGGTTGAAGCATTTTCAAGTTATATTTTCCAAGAGTCCTGTTGTATCTGATTCCTCTGTTTCTGTGAAATACAAACCTATTTAAATCTCTCTTACACTATGTTCCCACATATATTTTTCAGTTATTTATGGCCTCTATTAATCTAGAAACATTCAAAAAGTAGCGAAAAAATGTAAAGAAGAAACGAAACTAGAATAATTAGGAACTACAGTCAACAAGAACATATTTCTATAAGCACAACAAATATTAACCGGACATTCCTACTTGAATGCTAAACGTGTCGGCCATTATTTGCCTTGAATACATAGGTGGACTCTTTTCTTAAATTACGGTACTTTTCTTAACGTACGTGTGGTGTAATAATTACTTGACTTTTGCGCCATCTGGAAGTATCGTAAACAATCAACGGAATTTAAATCCTGCTGCTTAGAGAGAACCTTCTCGAACCCGCCGAAATTAAATTTTTCAAACTTAAAAATCCACCAGGCGCTATGCACCAAGCTCGGCGTATGACATGCATCATAATTCTTTGAAGATCTTCGTATGCCACAATCAGTACAACATTTCTGGAAAATATAAGATATTACTCGTCGATATTTGTACTTTTGTTGTCAGACAGTACATATTACAGCGTCGAAAGCTTTTTTATAAATGATTGGAACTTAAAAAGTTTAAAGGCATATGAAAAGCAAGCCTGCTATCAACAAAATATATAACCATGTGAGGTATTTAACAGAGGAGGCAATAGCACTATCATTTTTAATAACATAACATCCAGAGGTGCAAAAATAATAATGGTTGTCTTCTGTAAAGATATAGAAGCAAAGCAGTAATACGTGCTGCTCAGATATTTTCATTTTTCATTTTTTCCATTCCGTGTTTCATGATGTCTAATAAACCTCAGGTTTAGATCTTGACAAAGAAGGAGAATTCTTGGGTACATTCTTTAAAATGTTCTATTGTTTGTTGTTGTATGTTGAGATAGTCGCTCATTGTTTTGATACTTCAAACAGCATAATTTAAGCTCCACTTAAATAGGGCCGATAGCGATGATCCGAATCATTTCTCTACAAGAAATAACGAGATTTCCAAAAATTAAGTCGAGATCTCCATGCAACTTCTTATTAACTTAATTACGCTATTCTGATTTTGTTTCTGTAGGTGGTCTCCACAATGTATATAATCCGATTGTGTACCATTATTTTCGGCAAGCGTACGTTTACGAAGTCCTTTGAAAAAACTCTTAAATGAAGTGAACCTTGAAAAAAATTTGCGTTACATATATAAATCTGTTTAGTCCCAATTACTCTTTGTTTCGCGTAGATTTCAATGGAACATTTTTTCTCTTTTTAAATCGAAACGTTAGAGGAAGTTCTTATTTAAGGTATTGTACGGCAACAATCCCTGCCTAGCTTAGTAGGTATTCGCGCACATCGATAAATCGCATAACGTACCAAATATGTTTTGATTTTAGCCAATGAATCCCGCCATGTTTCCGATGAACTGTTAAGACGAACAATGGTAACGTTCAATCGATACTACCATTTAAGCGTACAGATGGGAAACTGTTTTAATTACCACGAAGTCACGCATCACGGCCTGCTGAATACTTCTCCTGTGATCATTCACACCTCGGTCAGTCCACTAATTTATAAACCGAACTAATGAACTCTCCGAACGCGTCTAATTTCAATAACTTTAATTAAAGCGATTAATCACCGTGAGTTCAATTAAATATAATCTCGCGAACGCAGACACTAATTAGCGGGATCGTCGAAGGAACTTTTCTTCCTCCTACGAGGATATTAATTTTTCAATCCCGTTTGAAGAACCTAAGTCAGGCGACATCAAATATACCATCAATTTACTTGAACGATTTCCCTTTTTCGCTAGCTGCTCACTGTGTTAAGAATTCGAAAGAGAAAAATGAGCAAGGTTGTATTTCAGTTGCGTAAACTTTTGATGAGTTTAGATAGCCTGAAGTCTTGATACCTTCATAGGACAGCATCGAAAATGTCCGCATATTTCTTAATAAAGTTTGATCCAGATTTAATAAGGACCAGTTCGATTATTTATAATTTTACGTTTGTCAGAGAGGAGTTGCTAGTGTAAGCGATGAAATCGAAACACATTAAATTTATCAGAATCAGAGAAAACTTATGTTGGACTTACAACACTTATACCTACATAATACAAATATACCTACATAAAGTGTTATATAAACATTATTCTATAGAGAAGTACTTGTAATTGGCAGGGCGTATTGGAGTTTCGAGCAAAAACGATTTTCTTCTTAAATACGAAATTTATCAACGTATAAGGCCGGTAAACAAAGAATATCCAGCTGCTCAGAGAAAGCTCTGAAGGAAGCTTTCGAAATTAAATTCATCATAGACTTAATTTTGGTTTTTTAACAAGCAAATGGTTTATATTATGATATTGTCCATTTAGGTTCCTAAGTTGGCAGTGGTCTTGTTAGATATAAAATAGAAATAAATATAAATTCATTTTTTTTTGTAATGTTTTTAAACTTCAAATTTACTATTCGATTTAAAAAAGTTAACTATCGGTTAGGGCTTATAAAGCACTTTGTATTTATTTAATATAAAAGAAATTTTCTAGATTTGTAAAAGGGAGTAAATTAAAACTTCTCTCAAATAAAAATAGCAACTCTCATAGACGTAAATTGTTTAATTTATCTCCTTCCATTTTATCGTTCTTTAATTTGTAAAAGAAAGAAGTAGATTACTCAAAAAAATTCAAAGCAACCCTGAATGGTTAGTTTCATTAATTTCGAGGAGGGTTATATACAATACAACATGTAAGATCTGCAGTCCCACAGGATCTCCCGATGCTGTCAATGGAAAGCTATATATAGTTTTAAATATTTCAATAAATTACTTGATACCCAAAGTTTTTGGACGTGGTGTTTATTACAAGTGTGTATTTTATAATTGGTAATTCAAAAAATCAGCATAGTGTGCATTTAGAACATAAAACTACCGTTGCCATTTGTTAAAACTCAAGGAAATTGTAATATGCGTTTCGTTTAGACAATACTTTATATTTTTATTTACAGTTATATTTGTATATAATCAATTAAAAATTCTTTACGTTAAAAATACCATCTCGTAGTTTGTAATATGCCACAGGAGTTCGCGATCTAACATGCAATTATTGACGCAAGTGACTTTTCAATGTAGGCATTCAACTTGATATCAGACTTGATAGCTTCTTACCGAGTAATATTTAACTTTAAATAATTAAAATTTAAATTATTTGGGACTCAGTAAATTTACACATGTCTGTGTTACGTTAATTACGAATTTTAGTAACATGTAGAAAATGGAGCGAAGGCAAATAATACTGCCATTCCGCTTGGATTATCGTTGAACTTTCCTTTAGAAAAGTCCGATCTAAAAACAATTTTAACATCGATGTGCATTTCTAATTTTTAGTTATCTAAGCTTACAATTTACCCAAGATTATCTCTCGGTTGTTTACTATTATTATTTATACATTTACGCATCAGCACCTACCTACTTAGACTATATATTATCTTAACACTAAATTAAATCGATTTTAACGACATGGTCAAGCTAGTTATTAAGCTAAGGACTTAAGTGTCTTCAATAATCATCAGTAAAGCTGACAAAGACAGGCGGAATTATTTAGTCTATCTAGTCGTTCTTTTGCAACAACTAGATAGACTCGTGTCTATTCGCCTCATGAGAATGGATTCGCATTGCCTACTTGCGTCTCCAAGAGTCGACAAAACACGAGTCTGTCTAATCTCTGCAAAAAAAAATAAAAATTTTATCCGCCTTTGTCCTCTCTAATCATCAATCTCCAATACTATGCGCAGATCTAAAGAGGACGCAACCCTTTGTTCTTCCTTGTAGCTTAAACACCCTCAAAATTTATTTAGGTATATAACTACCTAAGCTGAAACATGAAATAGAGGCAGGAGACCGTGGTTTCACTGACCGTTTCAAAGCGATACCGACTAAGCCATTAATTACCCATTTACAAAGATTGTCTAGTTTAAACGCGCCTTACACGGCTTATATACTTGTTCGCATGGTGGCTTTGATTATTTACTGTTTACTGCTAGGTGTCTAGGAGCAGGTGGTACTGCTTAGGTTTACTGCAACATAAATATTTATTTCATTGCTCTGCACCGATTTAATTTGCATACCCGCTGAAATTTAAGCGCGACTATGCTGTAGTATGCGGTAATTTATGGGCATAAATATATGGAAATAGTTTTAAATTTGTGGCTCTAGTATGAAAGCTTAATCTTTTCGACAAATTTTAGGTCCATCTGTCTTTGCGTTAAACATTTTAAAAACAGTGGTTTCTAAAGTCTTCTATATACCGTTAAATTATCGAACCAATAAGTTTCCAAAGAAAATCTATCAAAAATTTATATTAGACTTGTATCATGTTTTATTAATGGAAATTAAAAAAACTAATTATTTAGAAAATATAAATAAAATCCCTAAAAATTAATTTCCTTGAAATAAACGTAAATTCTAGACAATTCTAGAAAAATAGAAATCACCTAAAACTTAAATATGTAAAATCATAGTTAAAAATGGGACTTCGCAATATTAAACACTTATTTGCATTTCATAGCGACTTAACGTTTTCAATTAATTTTTTAGGTAGCAGCCTATTGTCTTGACATTTGTACTTGTTAGTGTCCCGCCATTTCATAATGGGGCAATACACGTACCCACAATATTCATAAATTTTTCAGATTTTTACGAAAATTCATGTTCAGTTCCGGCTGTTTTACATACCTTAGATCCCGTTTGGCCTCAATCCAATCATTCAAATCGGACAATAGTTGAACGTCTTATGGAAAAACTCGGATCGTATTCACCTTATAGGGTTGCCGTATCTGTGAGACAAGGAGACGAAGAGAATATTGCAGCTGTACGTCAGAGTGCTCACGAAGGTTCAATTGCTTCAACTCTTTGGCAATCTCAAGCATTGTACGTACCTACTACTAATTTGTAGCCAATTTTGCAAATTATTTTGGTCTATCTGATTATAAAATTGCTGTAGCTCAAGAACGTAAACCTAACGATTATTTGTTGAAGCTTTTGTAATTAATTGGAGAAATTAGAAAATTATTCCGAATTTCGTAGAATTATCTTTAGCGACGAAAGTCGTTTCTGGCTTGGCAGTTTTATGAGTAACACGCATCTGATTTAAAAGTTAGACAGAAGCAATGCACGAGAAGGCATCATATTCTCTCAAACCAACTGTTTGGTGTGAATTTTACGCAATCGCTTAAAAGACCGAATTTTGTTTGAATATGGACTGGGACATGTGGTTTCAGCAGGTCAATGCCACTTACCAAATTGCCCATGAAGCAACTCATATGTTGCAACATAGGTTAGGCGAATCAATAATTTCTAGAACTGGATTATTTGGTTTTCTTCCTTACTTGCGCGATTTAACACTCTTTCTTGTGGCGTTGTATTAATTCGTTAATTTTTACCAGACCAACCATAAAGTAATGTTAAAGTGTCTGATATTCGGCCCAATTTATGTGAAAACTAGATTCTCTTAATGAAAAGCCCTTTATGTCTGTATCCTCCTGTAAAATTTTAAAAGCAAACCTGGGACATCATATTCATCCTTGAAATGGTAGCGCCAAATGCTATATTAAAAATCAATGATTAAAAGCAATAAGATTCCAATGTACTCATGTAAACCAAAGCTACTGTCAATTAAGAATAAGTAGACACTTTACTTAGGAACTCCTGAAAAAAATGTGAAATCCAGAATTAAAATTCTTTCGTTTTTAGAACCTACAGATTATTGCTTAACTTCCCCAAAATATCTACTCTTCCAAAATCTTTCTTTCACTTTTCCAGAAGGCATTTGTGATATTTGTTTAATAAATATTATTCCTCACGTAAACTTTTACCTATTTTCAACTTCCAAAGTAACATAAGCCATCAGACTGTTGTACTTATAAAAACTGCATTTTATATATTCGTTTAGTAGTACTCCTTCTGGCATCTTTATTTACTTTAACCGATGGCGATATGCCTAGTGGGCTATGCAAGAAGTCTCAGGGTACCGAATTTGGATCCTGGGCTTGTCACTCTCGCTAGCAAGTGCTCGCGCGGAAACATCTTAAGAGGAAATACTGCACCAGACGATAGTACGGAAGTGAGAAATTTTATTTTGCATAGCATTGAGTTTCTTCTGTCTTGACTGTCTAATAATCTATCGTTGTTCATTCGTGTTCATTAGAATATCCTCTGGTTCTCCTTCCACACGTTCGCGTTGTATTGTAAAAAGAAAGCGGTAGTGATGGTAAATTGTTGCAATTAATACAAATTTACGTACTGTGAACAATTTTTAACGGAAAATACTTGTCAGTCCCATATTTACTGTTAGGAAACACATTACTAATAAATAAGCTATTATTATAATTGGAGTATTTTCAAAAATAAACTAAGGTTTCTGGAAAGAACAGGTATGTAACGAAATTTATTCTCATCCTTTCTCGAATTGCCTGAAGAGCGATTATTCGAATGAAAATTAACATGCCTATGCGAAAATGTCATTTTTGCATGCTAATTTAATAGTACCCACGAAACGAACAGGATTATTGGTCCTTCTTGCACAGTATATTGTATGTTCATGCATTGTTATAGAAGCTATTGAACAGCTCCAATGTAGTGTAAATTAAGCGAATATCTTATTGTTAGGACGGAACATTATTACTAAAGTTACAAATTACTCAATCACACATTTAAATTTGTTAACGTGACGTATTGCCCAGCGTTGCTGCGTCATTACGGCGCAAGACATTAGTGCGAATAATAGGACAGTCGATTTTACGCAGATGGCTGGGAACAAAAAGTGTTTTCATAAAATCCCTTGTAATACTTCCTTTGTTGCTTTTCGACGGCATAAAAGAATGTTTCGTGCATGGCTTAACTGGCCATTAACTGGTAGGCGTATAATGAAAGTTTTTATCATTCTTCTCATATGTGAACTAGAAGAGTATTACAGAAAATTCCTTTGCTGTATTAGGAGAAACACGCTGATTGTTGGAGAACATCTATAATGGCGTGCGCGAAAAATATTGTTTACGCAAGCTTTTTCAGCTTTTAATTATTCATATCATATTTCACTCTACGTTTAATGCAATAGCGTTTTTCCTTTTACATTGTAATCTAACAAACATATTGCAAATACGTTATTGAACAAAGATTATATTTCATAATTTCGATGCTAGAACACTGAAATTCACAGATACAATACGAATCATTTCTTTTATGAATCCTTTATGAATGGAAACTTTTAAAGCAGTTTCCTTTAGGTTACCGTAATACAACCATAACAAAGAAATTGTTGATTTTCTGTTGCTAATTCTGAAACCCTTGTTTTATTTCAATATATTTTTAAACTTACCGGAATTCGGTTCGGAATTCAATAATTTCCATTCGCAAAGGCACTACCATAAAAACACATGTAGTTGCATGTTTGTATTCTTGCCTACAAAATCCGAGGATCAGATAATGAAATAAAATTAGTTATTGGTGCGTACTGGTAAGTAAAATATTCATTGGTAAATTTGCTTTCAATGAATTCTGGTCGGTAGAGCTTCATATTGGTGAATCACGGAGCATAGAGTTTCTGCTATGAACTATGATCGCTGAATTCTCTCTTTACGAATTGTTGACGGTACATTGTGGTCCGCGAATTTCTTTGTTGTTGTTGGTTATCAGTATTGAACTTTCTCCAGTGAGTTGTGATCGGTGAATCTCTTATTAACCAGCTGTTGGCAATGAAATGGAAGGTAAATGTCCTGCGAAGAATTGTGTTTGGTAATTTGCTAATTTGCGATAAATTTTTGGCTGTGAATTGCCTCTGACGAATTTTCATATCGGTGAATTGTGGGTGAAGTTTCCAGTATGAATAGTGGTCTATGAATTTACTATCAATTAATTTTTAAACAGTGAATCCTAGTCAGCAAATTTTCCTGTCCATGAATTATGGACGAGGAACTTACTGAGATGAATAATGAATTTCCTGTTAATCATATGTTGACGGCGAAATGTGCAGATGTGTTGTTTAAATATGTACACCGATTCAATATTAAATAGGCTAACTAGCTTCTTTCTAGAATAAAGCCTATTGCTGTGTTCGTCGAAAGGTGGCATTGGTTTAGAAGTGAGTTGATAGTTAAGGAGACTTCTCAGGGTTGAACGTTTATGGAAATATTAAGTAAATGAGATCTAAGCAAATTTTGTTATCTACCGAATAAAGTTATATCAAAATGTAACATTTTTTTTTACCAAGAGGAATTTTACGAAATCTAATTTTATTCCTTTTTACAAAATCCTGAATTCCTGCAATTTCTTAAGTCAGACATTAATCGACAACTGCATCAACTTTATCGTTTCTCATTTTTTTACAATTTCTTAATTTTCAAATTAAGAGAATCCAGAGTAATTCCATATGCCGCCTTTACACTTTCGGCGCGTGTACTTTGATATCCACAGACGTCTTTAATTGATCCAAGAAAGTTGTGGTAGGGTAAGAAATTATTTATTCCTATCTTCTTCTGTTTCCAAACACGAAATGTTTGTAACTCCTAGATGCACACCAAAATGTATTTCGCTCTTATGGTGATCTTGCATGCCAGAACTTTGAAGTTCCAATGATTACAATAATCGCAGTAATTTTAAAATTAAGAGACGTCATTATGTTGTGTCGACGTGAATTTTGATTCACCTATTAAAAGTTGTGCGTAAATGTAAGACAGAGGTCTAAACTAAACAAGTGGAAGATACCATCAACAATTAAAAGCGAAAAGCTCAACTGAATGCACGTTTTCAAAAATATTTATCACAACCATTTACTATTTTACATTTTAACATCTTCCGAGAAAGACGTCAGAATAATACAAGCATCAATACCGCAATGTCGTATGTAGTTATCCACAACTTGATTTGTTTTGAGACACGAAAGCGAAAATACCGTAATTATTAGGCAGTTTGAGAACGGTTGAAGTGTGGGTCCCATGCGTCATTAATTTATGTGACACGTTATAGTATACAAAGTGCTGAATTAATGAACGTCTTAATTAAAATGAGAAAATTCGCAAGCGTAACGACAAGAGAAGAATTTCGTGCAGGCAACCGATTTAAAAGCCGTTAATAATTATCCGGGAGAAGGAAAAGTTGTTAGAGCCTCGTGGATATTTGGCTTCATTACCGAATCTCTGGTATAGTCATTATTCTTGATTGGCCAAATTTGCTGAGACGTATCCGGCATATCCAGTCATCGTCCTATCATATGACGGTACGATCTACTAAACGCACCCGTTTAGAAAGTGAAATCAACGGCCCTTCTAATCCTATTTAGCTTGTTAACATTCCGCCATGAGGAAATATTTTGTGCAAATATCTTATTAAGCTGACGAGCTGAATACATTCCACATTTGTCCTTGTTTTCTGAATAGATGTACATCGATTTTGTGTGGGCGATACCTCTATGGAAATAAAACAAATTAGGGTAATAAATATGAAAATGTTATTCGTGGTCAGAAGAGGATCATATCAGTTAAATAGAAAATGCCGTCTTTTCATATTAACATCAAACAAACTTCTGAAGCAGTATGAAATGGAATGAACAACACTGTAGTATGACAGTCTGCTGAGTTTTAATAAAGCTCCATTGAAATTTTACGATTTCCAGTTTGTAATTGGAATTAACTCTACCTCAAGTCTTGATTTTAAAACGTACGAAATGAGGTAATGCGGAAGAAAGTTTCAAATCAGCAACTACTTCAGAACTAGGATCTTATGTATTTAGTTTCGGTATCTCGTTGTTAGCTTGTTTATCAATATTTCCTTTTTATCTTTCGACTTTTGAGGTAGATGTGGGAAGCACTGTACTTGGCATGTTTCTTGGTTTAAATTTTCATTATCAAATCCATAGAGTGCGTGGCTATTACTTATTTAGGTCGTATCTTACTAACCGTTAGTCACACATCGAGGAAAATCAATCTTTTATTGAAATTTTGAGAAAGCGACATATCTCTTCGGCTGCAATCATCATCTATGGTATCCCGCAGGGTTCTATACTTAATGTTTGCTGTAGCAAAAACCGCCATGTTGCAGTTTCAGGCAAGCACAAATATAAGTATTAGCCTTGGTCAGCGTGCTGAGTTTCTGGGATTAAGTGTGAATTGCCAACTTAAATCTGAGCATCATTGTACCTCGCTTATGATCTTTTCAACATCTACACCAAACACTATTATTATCTTTACGTACTTCTGTTATTGCTTTTACTAAGCAATACTTTTAATCTATACCAGCGATATTTGGGCACATAATGGAAAACCATTAAAATTGCAACAGCTTTATTTAACTGCTGGAAACCATTACGTGTGATACGCAATCCACATCGTCTAGTTGTAGATGCCCATATGGCGGAATACACTTGTGGTTTCACATCCAAGATCTGGATTGAATTTTCTATTAAGCGGCAGTTGATCCAAACATTGTGGTTTCTGTGAAACTCCATCCTGCGGTCCAGCGACCCAGGTGGTCATTCGATGCCGCCTCTATTCATTTAACAAAGCAATAGCGCTCCATCCTACTTCCATATCAAATGCATCGTGGCAAAACCTACAGTTCTTCTAACATCTGTAGATAATGATCAGCCACTGATGATCCTTTCGAAAGACGTCTGAAGCGTTTAATTCGTACGTTCGAACTTTGTCCTGCTTTTCACTTACCCGTTAAACACACCTCAATGTACTTTTCGATCAAATGAATTAGGTTAGTCTTCACAGAATCATTGGCAAAAGTTCACACGCCGGCCGGGATTGTCGTCAATAATAAATGAATATATATAAATAGTAAAACCAATTGTATAACTATGATTAACGAAATCTAAACTGAAATAAATGCAACACTTGTGGTAAACAATTAGCTTCATATTGCTGCAATAAGAATACATCTAAATAGTTTTCGTTACACATTGGTGACCACTAAAAAAAAAAGGCTGGTAAAGCAGGAATTTCCCATTGAATTATCTAGATGTATATATTCAATTCAATCTCTTTTCAAATCTAAATCGTCCAATTACGACGATTTTAAATACAAATTCAACTTTATTCATGCAGGTCACTGGATCAATCCCAAATATTTGCGCGCAAACGTCTTCGATATGCAATGTTTAAGATCGGAGCAATTAAATAAGAAAGTTTCCGAGTGTAAGGCGGTAAGCTTTCTTCGATACGAAGACGAGGGTTTTCAATTAGAAATTTTATTGCCAAGATTTTATAGGCCGTAAAACGAAGAATTTTCCACCGTCGAAATATCATGGTTCGTTTTCGAAGCGTAAGTGTCGCCAATCGTGCACTACGAATGAGTCCGTTAAAATTACTTGTCTCGTGGGCCATTCAGCGTGTTTATTAACCTGGGCCGCATATTAAATTTTGAACATGACGAATGTATACAGGACTCCTAGTAGGAATATTGAAGTGAACTTGTGAATACGATTGCAATTTACGTTTTACATGTGTTAGCAAAATTCTTGAAATTACATTGCTGGTTTTCCAATTAACCCTGACGAGGATGTCCTGTTTTGAATTTTTTTCCTATACAGCTTGTTTTAGCCATTCTGTCACATACGAAATCCGTAATAACACTTATCAAAAAAATCGTAGTTGCGTTGTATGAAATTCAGAATTTTCTCTTCTAAGGATTAACGATTAGAGCGTGTTAAGTTTGTTGTTGAAAAGTGCACCTCTTGAAATATCCTTCCCGTCCAAATTTTCTGCTCTTTTAGGACATTTGAAATTTTTACCTAAATTAGCTTTTAGTTAGATAAAAATCACCTGCTTCGCATTGACTACTCGACAGCTCTGTTGTAGAAATACCTTTTCGTTTGCGGGAGACTTTTTTGGGAAGTAAGAATTCGCATATTGTTGAAGTAATTGACTGTAATTGACAATGGCATTGGCATTGAATGTCATTGACAATGACATCCTTTGTCATTGTTACCCCAATAACAAAAACATGGAACACTTCACACGCGTCATTTACACATTGAAGACCCATGAGCTTATGACAATCTTCCCTAACTCTTCCGCATTTCTGTTTGACAATTAAGTTTTAACACCCTTCCCAAATTATATTTGTTGTCAGCAACTGTTTAGCTACAGCTTAATTTTTGTTTGACTGATTTTCAAGATACATTGGTTCTTTTGTCATTTTCTACAAATGAAGAAGGTATAAATTTTTCAGGTATTAATTTTCCATCTTTTCTAGCTTTTGATAAAAAAAAGACGATCTGGCCCTTCCAACTTTCAAAACAATTTTTTTGTCAGCCAAAGTTCACGCATTAAAAAGGCGAAACGTCTATTCAAAAATTAATTCATTTTCACTATTTTTTCGTATAATTCTCGAACAACAATAGGTAGAAGTGCTGGAAATGTGTCTACAATTTTAAATATATGTAAATAGCAAGTAATTTTCATTTAAACGAGAGGCTTTCGTGTAAATAAATATGCCATAATTTAATTACCTAATATTCATTTTTACATTACTCGTTTGATTTACGTTATTACCTTCTCAGATGTAAAAAGAAAAACAAACTAATCAGGAAAGTTATTGACTGAACGACATATGAAGTGTAGGAAGCAGTCAACCAATTTGTTTTTCCCAGCGAATGCATATCTACACTGAAAAAATTAACTCAATAAATCGTGTTTATCGACTTCGTCCTGTTAAAGCAATGAAAAAAGTTATATTGTCTAATAACCAATTACAGCAATAAATTACGTTTATTTTTCATTGTACATTAATAAATGTATTTTTTTATATCAAAAATCTTTTTTGTTCCGTGTATGTTTTTGAGATATAGGGATGCAATTGATATTAACTCTACACAATCGACTTTATAAACCGCTTTTGAGGTTGCAAATAATATATTGCAATGTTCCAAGTAAATTCAGTAGCACAACGGATGAAAAAAAATCAATAAAACGAAGAACATCCTTTATTGGAATTCACGGGGGTGCAAGTTAAAGGGCATTTTTTTCGTCAATTTATTTTGCCGTTCGTATATATTACACGAGTACTGACCGCCATTGTTTTCCATAAAATCCGGGAGTCGTATTCTATAAAGAATTGCGGCGTCTTTTGTAAACAGAAACGGGTGATAAATAGAACTTTTCCAGTATTAGAAAGTGTTTGCCTGTTGACCTGAAACGCATTTGTATCAAATGAAAGGATATTTCCAGTAGCCGGAGGGAGGTTACGTGAACTTGAAGCTGACTGAGATTCCCCGGCCGGAGATTGATTACGAATCTGAAGGCAACCGGCTAATGTGCGTACTATTCCACTTCTGAAACGGTTTTCTCGAGCATCTGTCACTGACACGCCAGACAAAGGATTAATTAACAACTCACGTGTTAATTAAAAACTTAATACCAACCTTTTGAACAATGGACTTTGATATTTTAAAAGAGAGGGACACTTTTGAAGGGACCCGTTGCAAACGGAACGACTGTTTTTGTTGAGAGCGAAGCGAACTTTTATCACTGAAGCTGTTTTTTAGCGCATTTTCAATTCTCCGTGGTCGCCAAGAAAAACTTTGACGCAGATCGATTCTTTCAATGTTCCAGATACGCAAAAAGAAGTATTTGTGTTTCATTTAATAATTTTCAGAGGAAATTTTATATTGTGTTTCAGAGTACTTATAATGGAATGCCCAGGGTGAAGCTTGAAACAAAAATCGTTTGATGTGATTATTCAATACAAGGATTTATCTAACCAAATAGGTAAAATAAATTGGTAAATAGCTATACGTGTTTCAGATAACATCTAGCTGTCACGAATTAATTAAATATGTAAATGAGTAAAAATTATTAATATCTCTTAAAAATAATTACAAATTTTGCTATCTATCCATAAGAATAAACGCAATTTGTTGTATGAACTTAACCGTGACTTAATTCGCTTGAGTTGAATAAAATATGGTCGTAATATTGGACATATGCAAATGAAGAAAAAAACAAATAAAAACAAACCATCTTTTCAACTGTTTTTCTTTTTCAGAAAATTACTTAATGTATTGACCCTGAAACAATTGATATATACGAATATATACTATTAACATTTTTAGTGTTTCCTTTCTACTTCGGCTTTGGTGTTCTTTTTCTTTATTTTAGATTGTTTTATTTAAAAAATAGTATTTATTGCGAATACGTTAAAATTGTGCCTGCAACTCTCAAAGCATGGGTTTGGTAAATTTATTCCCCAAGATAAGTAAACATCTTTTTTTTACTAAAAATGGTTTTTATTCCTACAGTCGTATCAATTTGCAGTATAATTTCTTTAAAACTCGAGGTAGCCCCTGGAAATTTTGTAGCTGTTCGCCTGATTATATCTAGAACACGAACGTGTGAAACCGTGAACGCGCCACTTTAGTCTAAAGCAGAGATAATTGCTTGTAATCGAACAATAGACATTCAAGAACAAATAGAGGATCCGTTCTAGATGAATATCCTATCGCCGATGGCTGCAATTACTTGATCGCTACGTAAATGCTGATGGTTGTCTTTATAATTCGACCGCCTTCACTTGGATACTAACTAGCATTATACCTAGAATACATAGTGTCCGCCAATCTAAATATAACTGGTTGCGCAGATTTTATTTTTTGCTAGTGTTAATGAAAATTTGTAAAGAATCATTTCAATAAGCTAGCAAATTTCAAAAGAACTACATATATGTGAAATCCAAAAGGTAACCTTTTGCCATAAGTACAGACTGATGGATATGTTGCATTTTAATATGGCAACCCACTATTTGGATGCGGCTTTCGATGCGAGTGATATGAAAAGTATCCGGCACTTCCACAACTTCGTGAATAATAAATATTAAAAAATTAAAAACCAATAAGGTGCATATGTAAAATTCCAATGTGACTAAAACGTTCTATTTGAAAATAAAACATTTCAGTTACAACATTCAAACGACACGCTCTTTAATTAAAATATAAAACGTGTTACTAATTCCTATATCGCTCGCATTAGGGACTAGTTACGCAACATACGTTTCAACAGTAAAGTCCTTGCTTGAGTAGGTTTAATTGAACCACAACTAAGTGAGAACATCAGCACTTTCAACACACGTAATTAAACTGACACTTTAGTACACCGGAAGTTGGTTATAAAACAGACCCTAATAAAAGATCTTGCGTACCTAGTTGGCCCTTTAGCTCTAAGTAAATATTTTGTACCAGGCATGAGGCTTAATTGCCAATAAATTATCCGCATTATTTAACTCAACTTACTGCTAAATAACGTGTATATAGCCGGTGATTTAATGAAATTCCTCAGCGCGTTTGTGTGTTAAGAAGAAATTGTGGAAAAGTCCGAGAATTTGTGTCCCTACAAGATTGTAGAGAGGCATGTAAATTATGTCCGTCACCTACCACTAGAGTAGTTATAATGTTATTTTATAGATTTTCCAATAAGTAGATTCTTAGATTACTAACATGACACTCCACGTAGTCAATAATCAGCAAAATAAAACAGAATACTTACTAGGCTAACTCAAAATAAAGAAGAGATTCCAACCAATTGGGCAGAGCTTCTCATTTTAATAAAAAGAAAAATTTAAATATGACTAAACTTACTCCCTACTTTAAAGGTGAGTGATTGACTTACATTTCCAAATTTTCCCTCGATTCCTTTTAGCGACACATTTACGACAGAATTTGAAAAGTTTCTTTTTACTTACTCTTTTTGTAGCTGAACCCAAAATTTTTCCAAATGGTGCCGCACTAGGAATGGGAGTGATTCTTTAACTTTAAGCTGATTGCGGTACTTAATTGAATTTATGGTCTTTCCAATAAAATGGAGCGAAATACTGTCGAAAGTATAAGAGGAACGAAAGGAACTTTTTATTGAGCATGAATTTTACTATATATCTCGCTCTTCTTTCTCCCTTCTATACAACAAATAATATCCTCATAAATAAAAATCATAAGTTGCATAAGTAGATGAATATGCCATTGCTAAAAAACAAAATATGTAAAAAAATTTCTGCGTCATTGTTGTTCAACATAGCTTGTACAGCTAGCTTGTTCAAACATAGCTTCCAATTTTATTTGTTCTTGTGTTTGCCAACTAAGAACTCACTTTATTCACTAAATATCTAAGAAATAGTAGATCACCAAGATGCATATTATTACTCGTATTAGTACATACTAACAATCCAGGCTGCGTGGCGTCGACCGCTGTAGAAGATTGATAAGCTTGTAAATGTTTTGGGTTAAAAAAAAAATAGTCCAATAAAATCTTGGTGATGCGAGATTGTATCGTATTGCCATGTTGGAGAATAACCAACTGCGCTTCAATCACTGTGGCATGGAAGCTGCAGTAATAATACCATGGAAGGATTTACACAAATTATTTACATAATAAATGGATGCCGTATAGGGGCGACATTATAAAAAAATAAATAAAAAAGTGCAATTTTCATTATATTGAATCAATTGAAAGAACGAGGAATTTATGGAATGGCGTGGATTAGACGCTAGATTAAGAAAGCTAATCTTTTTTTAACTTGTTTGTTAACATCTCAGTATCAAGTTGTTAATCTTGAATTCCTGAAAAATTTGTAGGAAATGAAAAAAGAGTTAGTTAGGAAGTTAGTGAGCATTTTACTACGATTTGGAAGAACTTGATGGAAATGTATGGATCTTGTTCCGCAATATGTTACCATCAAGATTAATAGAACCAATCTATCGTATACTGCAAGTGTAAGATTAAGAAACTTGAGAAGCCTACTTATCAAAGATGCGATTAGACTAGATCGGCTATTCTAAATTCCATAGTATAAACCTGCACTTGGAGGCCACATACAACAGATTAAAGCTGACCTGAAGATTAAGCGCGAAACCGATTGTCAAATTTTATATTAAAGGATGTGCAAGGAAAAGGACGAAGGAAATAGTAATCATCAGGAAATATATAATAATAAGGAAATAATTTCACTTAATTCCTTATGATGATTAACTCACACAAAGTCAATACCAACTTTCCAAAAGTATAGACTGTACCCTTAGAATATGTTAATAAAATATAGATACCCCCAACAATAATCCTTTACTGCTCTTCTACTTGTGAGTCCGAACTGAACTTTCCTCGCGCTAAATATAACGTTGATACCGGCAACTGCACATGTTTACACGATTGATCATCGAATGAAACTTATCACGCGTGCTATTTTGACGTTACCTTTAATACGTAAGTTTGTGCAAACGTATTTTTCCTGTTGAAAGAGCAGGGCGCTTGGTATAAACTTCTCCTACAGAATATGTTCCGAACCGGGTAAATTAGCTTATTCTCATGTTGTTTTCGAAAAATGAATTAGAACTTGAAGTATAAAGAAATATAAATAGATATAAAACGAGTGAATAGATAAAAATTCGTTCATTAATTAATAATACATTAGCTAACTATAATGTAAATACATTTAAACGTTAACGGAATTCCGAAATTACAACACGCGGAATTTAACATTAGATCCCTTTGTATTCGAGATGTATTTGCGCTCTTTATTTCAAGTAGACAAAGAAACTTACTCTACGCAGTCCGGTAATGACCAGATTAGATTTTGATGCTGACTGAAATGAAATTGGTTCCATTACGGATCAGCGCTGCAATCTGATAGCAATTGGCGTGTCGGCTTAAAACTCCGACGTCTAATTCGCAACAATATAATACAGATAAGACAAGCCTTTGGGAGCCTAAATTGGGAAGCAACTTAAAATATTCCCCCGCTTTTGTATCCGCTTTACGTATCTCTTTCAATTTATTTCAATGAAGCGAAATTCTGTGAGGGAATTTCTACGTTTGCCGTTTCGTTGGATTCATAAATATCTATGTATATCGGTCAAAAGGTATTTCGTGAAATTAATTAACGCATTGCGTCGGTGGAGCTAGTAGAAATTCCTGTGCGTCTCTATGTCATTTCTCTAAATTCTACTGGTTTGGTTAAGATTAAATATCTCGGTAATATTTTTCAAAGATCAGTTTAGACGTTCGATTCATGAACTTTTAATTTTTATTTGCTTGTAACCGAAGTATTCAACTGTATAGATGCATATAATTAAACGAAATTAAACATTAATTTCTCTTGAAAAAAACACCTAATGTGTCAGGAAAGATATTTGGAACATCGCCGGACTAAGTGTATAGAGCTACAATGGGATTATCTTGAGCAACAAATTTGCTAAATGCAAAACAATTGTGTTGTCTTCTTTAATACATGTATTTATCATACCATGCTCGTAATAAATTTACAAAACGTTTGCACGTAGACATTCGCAACTATAAGGTATGCCGATCCACCTTTGATTGCGCTGAACACTCGCTAAATTTTGATCCGCATCCATCCTTGCTATCCTTTTGCTACTAAGTATTTTTGTTAATTTTAAATTATCAATCCCAGTGGACATGCTCGGGAATCAACCGGGAAACAATCTCGAGGAACACTAAAGAGGTTTATCGAAGATTCGGGTAGAAAAATAGTTCGAAAAGTAGGCTGCTCGGGCTTCTTTGTGCGCAAACTTGGTAGGGAAGCTGGACTGAAGGGGAATGTACCTGAAGGGAAATTTTGCCGGAAATTTCTTGCTTGGTAAGCTGTTTGCTGTTCTATCAAAGAAATAATTTGTCACTACGGGCCAACATCAAGTGTTCACTTTCTTTTGGCCCGATTTCATCTCTGTCGACTACAGCAAAGCGGCCTTGGTATGGTAGCAAAACCAAATTGTCTAGAACTCACGTCCTGAGATATTAGAGATCAGTCACGAGAGAAATGAGGGCAACGAAGGAGATGGTCGCAGAGCTTAGAACTTTTTAGAGCAATTTTCAGAGAGACTGATCTGCAGCAACCCGAAAGGTACACAAAGATATCGTTGCTGCGGTCGTAGAAAGTGCGGCAGAAAATATTAAAAACTTGACAAAGAACGACTAATTTAAGAGATTTCAATATAATAATATCGATCTTAATAAAACAGCGGATATAACATGTATTTTTCTATTACAAATCGGACCCATGTCTCCTTCAACACATTTTTATTAACGCAGCCTTCAAAATCTACTTGGGTTACATTCTAGACAGTGCTAGCAAGACACTTACGCAATTTTTAAAATAATGGCACTACAACGGAATAGAAACTAGTCTATCTAGTCCTTGCAAAAAAGGAATAATACCACCTTCCTTTGTCATCTCTATTGATAACTAAACTTAATCGTTTCTTTTTTTTTCTCCTCCAAACTACACTCCGCCAAAAAAGTATCGCATAATTTAGTTTTGAATCATAAACGTATCGCATAATCTTTGTTCGTAGCATAAAGTTGTAAATATACTTTAATGTGCTCTAAGATATAATTTCTATGATCGTTTAAATAAAATACAGGCCAAATAAAAACAAGAACTCATACTTGAGATTTTTATTAAAACAAGAAATTATAATTTTGGAAAGAAAAATGCCATAACAGTAGCTTTTAATACTGAGTATTGCCGCCTCTGGCTTTTATGACCGCTCGCATACGGTTTGGCAGAGATTCGATTAACCTCCGTATATAAGCCTGATCCAAATTCTCCCACTCGTCACGGAGAGCATTTTCTAGTCCATGCAGGTCCGCTGGGGCAACATTTTGGGTTCGTACCCGTCTGTGAAGGAGGTCCCACACGTGCTCGATAGGGTTCATGTCCGGACTTACCGCAGGCCAATCTAAAACTGGAATACCAACATCGTTAAGGTATTCCTAGACGATTATTGCAACATGCGGTCGTGCATTATCGTGCATTATCGTTTCCTATAATTGGCGCATATGGTACTACATGTTCTTATAAAATGTCCGTTATATACCTGTGGGCAGTCCGTGTACCTCCGTCTACTGGTACTAATTCTGTACGACCTGTTAAACAGATGCCTTCCCAAACCATAATAGAGCCACCGGCGAAATTAGGTATAGGTCTGAAATTACACTGCGAATAGCGCTTACCTTCTCGTCTGTACACTGAGATAGACTGAAACTCATCTGCGAAGAGTATATTGGCCCAGTCATTAATGTTCCAATTTACATGTTCTCTGGCAAACCTTAAGCGAGCCACTCGGTGGTTCCTAGTAAGACGAGGGGCTGTTACGGCTACTCTAGCTCTTAATCCACTCTGTCGTAACCTATTTCGAATAGTTTGAGTACTCACACGAGTATTTCTGAATCTAGCCAAGTCGTTCTGCAATTGTCTCGCAGTTACATGTCTTCGACGTAATGCTTGTAGTAGTAAATAGCGGTCATCTTGGCGAGTAGAACATCTTGGACGACCTGGTACAGGTCTTCTACTGTAATTACCTGTTTCCCTATATCTGGCTACGGCTCTAGAAACGCTTGACTGATTGATGTTCATCAAATTAGCTATGCTTGAGTATGGTTGAGATCGTCCATCTTCGATTAAAGCAACTATAGCAGCCACTTGTTCTGAAGTTAAATTGCTCATTTTAGTTTAAAAGCGTTGGTACAGAACTCTGACTTCGCACTTTAAAGTTTGTCCGTTTAGGAAGACTTTCAATAAACAACTGAACAAACCTTACACATATGCATTTTTCTAAATGTGTTCTTTTAGAAAAAAAAGAGTAAAAAAGCTATGTACCATGATTTTGTTAGTGTTTTTATAGTTCACATACACGAGGCAAAGTTTTTGTGAACGTATAAAAATATCTTGGTTTATAAATGCCCTTTTTTAGTTTATGCGATACTTTTTTGGCGGAGTTTATTACCATTTGTACGGTAAACATGCGTATAAGTATAAAATTCAAAATGTCCAAACTTGTTAAGAATACAGCTCTTGATATTGGGACAAAAATAAACAGTAGAGTTCCGAGTAGATAAAAAATCTCAGTTCACTACATCGACGTTGGTTTGCAGCAATTCTACTGGATTAGAACGATAAAAACCGGCCCGTTCTACAAACATGTAAGTTTTTCAATGAGTTTAATTTCTTCAAATTCCTACGTGGTAAAAGGTGGCTATAAATAAAGAGGTTTTTCCGGACAACTTTAGGCCATTAGTGGTATTGCTTTTTTTCGACCTTATCTATCCTTTGTAACGTGCAATGGACGCCTCGATTGAGATTAATTAAAGCCGATATCGAAATTCTAATTTCTAGCTAGAGATAAATTTTACTTAACTTCACCATTATTCTTTCAAATTAGGATTCTATCGAATTTTACTATACCACCGAAACACAGATCAGATCTAGTAAATAGTTCTAAACAGACATTTTGTGTCCTTGTAATTGTATGTATATACATGAATATAAAATTTAAAAGAAAACATTTTATTGATAGATATAAGTAACTCTTTAAAAATACACTAATTTTTAAGTAATACGTAATCTATAATGTGCACTAAAAAGAGGAAACTGTTGTTGGAACAAATTGGAGAAAAATTGATCAACTAGTGCTCAACAACTCGATGATATCAATTGGGCAAGAATCCGTCACGTTATTAAAGCATGAAATCGAAGTTTGCCTTGGCAAAGGGCTGGTTTTAAAAACATTTATCTTCAAAGGTATCGAAAATTTATTCATTGTGGTTTTCCTCAGAAAAAAAAGTGATCACAAAAACATCAGCCTCTAAGCCAGAGAAATATTTAATTATTTCGAGTCCATTCTTTCAGCACATAAAGCACATAAAGTTACTGGCTACTAAACTGCCCTCCTTTGCTAATGCTCTTTGCCTTTTTATGTTTTCTGTGGTTAACGTTTCGGCCCAAAAATATAAATAATATATATAAATAAAAAAATATAAAAGATTTTCTTCGAATGAGGAAGTCATCATATTCGTGAACACCCAACGACTATTTGGACGGACTAAAGAGTTGAGGCTTCGTTAAGAAAAGTGCCTAGACTTAATAGACTATGTTGAGAAATAAAACTGAATTTAACAGAAAGTACTTGCTTTTTGTTAGATTGGAAACAGAATGGTTCTTTATTCATATGCATTGTATTAGGATGATCAAACTAACTGCATATATTAAAAGTTGCATCGTGAGAATCCCTATTATCATCTTAAATTTCCAACGGCCTTATACATTACGAAACGAAAGTGTACATACTTTAATTATGCGTAACCGCAAACGATAAGAGTGTCACGGCATAAACCTGTTTATTCCTGAAAGCATGAACGGTGTAGCGATGAGGAATTTAATTACGTCTCAAGTGACTATTTACCTTACAAATTATCATGAAGTGCGGTAAGGGATTTGACAATATTGGTCTTTGTTCTTGGAATTGATGATTACGTTCGGGTTACATCGTGACGTGATTAGTCATGCATTGAGGAGGTTTCGAAGTTTAACTTGATCCGTCATGGCGACGAACGGATAAAACTGAAACAAGCTTAAGAGGTTACACAAAGATACGTTCAATGATGTCAGTATTAATATAAATAGTCTGGGAAATTGAATTAATTTGCTCCTGAATTAATCTATGTAATTAATGCTAATCTCATTTAAAATCTAAAGCAAACAAAAACACGTCAAGTAAATTTGACAATAGCGTCTTTAGCACTGCGGGTAAAAGTCAAGCGCGGTACTGAAATCTTTATCTATAAGGATTTATAATGTATCTTATCCCCTGTTCGGTACTCAAAGGTAAAAGAAAAGGAATGAAAATAGAGTGAAAAATTTGTGATCGTATTAAAGAAAACTATTGTCTCCAGAAGGATTTTGAATAATTTTGTGTTTCAATCGAGTGCTCACTTAGATGTACGACATTCCTTAACTTATGATGCGTTAGCAGTTGATTAGCAATACGCTAAGGCCCCCCAATAATTTTTAAAAGAATCATATCCAATTTTTTTAACGGTAAATTATAATTATTTTCAAAATAGAATAAGCCTTCAGTTCCAAAAGTCTACTTAATGTGCTACGTTCAACAAATCAGAAATAAGTAGAAGTCGTGCATCCAAAAAAATCTACCAATTGTTTCTAGAATTTATGCAATTAAAAATAAATATGTGAAACTTAGGTTATTCCAAGCCTTACAACATGAAGTATCTACAGATATTTTTAAGCATTGAAAAGTACATCTATAACATCTGTAAGGTCAGATGTAACAAATTGTGAGAAAAAAACAATTGTGCAACATTCGAAACCATCACATGGTTCTTCTGACTGTTTATGGTAATATGAAGAATCATGTCTTCAGTGTAGGAGATCGGAAACTTAAGCGCCATGAAATTCAAAGCTAAAGACGGAATAGTAGAATTCTTACTCTTGGAAGTTCAAAAGAGGGTCAGTGATGATCAAAAAGTCGATAGTCCCATACGTATTGATCTGCATTGAACATACGGTGAATAAGTGCCTAATCACTAACGAACGGAAGGAAGCATTAATCAAGTCAATAATTTA